>JAJKFL010000012.1:20091700-21504307 GCA_021186555.1 Reticulitermes speratus
ATACTCTTCACTGTCCAATTAGACATAATAGACATACATAGACATTGAGTTGGATATGAGTGAATTACAGGAGTTACGTAATATGGCTATCCACCCATGGGTATGACAAATGTTATCAACTGCTGTTATAAAATTGGAAGAAAAACTAATGACCCAAAAAAGTAAATTGCAAAATGAAGTGGTTTTAAAGCCCAAGAAAAGTTATTCGGAAGCTGTAACAAATTTTAAAACAAATGAGGGAAGAAAAGAATAAGTAATGTGAAGAATACCAACGATTATAACCTCAAAAAGTATTCTAGAAGAGAAAACAAAACATAATCAGAGCTCACAAGTACTCGGAAATAATTCCTCATATGTTAGACTACATATAATGATCAATGGAAATAACAGAAGGAATAAAATGAAAGAGCAAAAAGGAAAACGTAAAATTTACTTATTGGTAATAGCCATATAGAAGGACTTTCAAGTGAGCTGAAATGTTAATAAGGACATAAATAGGGCTTGGGAAGACACTAAAGAGAGTATCAACATCTCATCTAAAGAGAGTCTAGGGCTGTAAGAAAGGAAGCAGCATAAACCATGGTTTGACAAAGAATGTTCAAAATTTTTAGGTCAAAGGAAGCAGTCTAAAATGCAGTGGTTACAGAATCCAAACCAAAGTAAAGTAGATAATCTGAACAATGTAAAACGTGAAGCTAGTAGACATTTCAAGAACAAAAGGATGGAATATATGAAAGCTAAAATTAATGAACTTGAAACAAACAGTAAAAACAAGAATATCAGAGACTTGTATATGGGCATAAATGACTTTACTGAAACTTGAATTCCCTTGACAGATTTCGAAAAATACTCAAATATCAAATTTCATGAAAATCCGTCCACTGGGAGCAGAGACTGACGGACGGACAGAAACAGACAGACATAACAAAGCTAATAGTCGCTTTTCGCAATATTGCGAACCCGTCTAACAACAAAACCCTCGTTCAGAATGGCCAGTGTCTGTACCCACATTTTCCACCAGAACCTCCCCAGCCTTAAGCAGGAGCTACCCAGCGTTGCAGAATTCTACAATTTTATTCGAAACGTACCCAGTTCGAGTCAAGGTCAGATCAACGTTCAACATTTTCTGCGGGCCAATGCTGTGATAATTCAGTACTTCAACAGGCCACGATCATCATATTCCTCGCCATTCTTGATTTATTCCAGTTTCATGATACGCCACATAAACTCCGAATTAAAAAACGTGTTTTGATTTACTCCAAAATCAACAATCCCAGTAACTCAGGGATATCCTGCACGGGTTGGTGTTCTTTTTCACTGTTATAAACCTCATTGGAATTTTAACGGGGGAAAAATTTGATAATTCTCATCTCAGCTATGTTTTCACAGACAACCCTTCCACTGACCAGCTTCTATATTACACCTCTTCAGAGTTGTTCCGAAATTACAGTTTCATTGAATATTCGCTCCAAGTTCTTGAAAGACAGCGCGGCAGAATGAGCTGTGAAAGAACAAATAAGCAAAATAACTTCCCAACGGCGGTATAATCTTACTTAAAAAGAGCCATACTGATTTCGCTGTGTATGTCGCGTTACTTTAACAACAATGCTGACCTTCAGTTCCTTTCGATAGGCTATTTGTTACAACAATACATATGTCTTGTGGTTTTATTGGCCTCTTCGACTACGTTAGTAAACAAAATAGGCAATCTACGTATAACGTAACATTGTGCCGCTAAAGGGATGCTGTCGAATAGCGGTGCAACTGCGACTGAACAACCGAACCTGATGACTAATGCATGGCTGCAATGTTCAGGTCTGGGAAGGTGTGACACAGGCTGAAGGTTTTCGAGAACAGGGTGCTAAGGAAGATATTTGGGCCCAGGAGGCACGAGGTAACAGGGGAGTGGAGAAGACTACATAAAGGGGAGCTTTATTTGGGTGATCATATAAAAAATGAGATGGGTGGGACACGTAGCACAGATGGAAGCCAGGAGAGGTGCATACGGGGTTTTGGTGGGGAAACCTGACGGAAAGAGACCGCTTGGAAGACCAAGGCGTAGATGGGAGGATAATATTAAAATGGATCTTCAAGTAGTGGGATGGGGAAGCATGGACTGCATTGGTCTGGCTCTGGACAGGGACAGGTGGCGGGGGCTTGTGAATCCGGTAATGAACCTTCAGGTTCCATGTAATGTGGGGAATATACTGAGTAGCTGAGGGCGTGGTAGCTTCTCAAGAAGGACTCTGCTGCATGGAGTTAATTTGAAACAGATAGCACAGATCCCCACATACTATGCTTCAGTGAGCATCACATGGAAGAACAGCACCTGCTACACCTCACATTGCTGGATTATATATTGCGATCAAATTTCAGCTGTCAAAATGTACAAAAGGGAGGTGTGTCTATTTTTGCTCATAAAGATCTCTATTTCAACGAAACTGATACCTCACGTTACTGTAAAGAAAAAGATTTGGAAATTTGTGCAGTTGAACTAGAAAGTACAGCATCTAAATTACTCATATAAAGCTTACACGTCAATAGTCTGTGATGTCACACAACTGTGCCGTCACTAGTTCGTGACGTCACGTCCCCTCCTCTCCGCTTTCGATGGTTCAGCCGCGGTGACCGCCGATCATCATATTGCTTGCAGCGAGGGGGACCTATAATTGTAAATCAGAGCCCCGTTACATTTCCTTTCAGTAGTGGGCCAAAAATTATTCTATTTTACAACTCCTGGAATACGAATCTTTAAACAGCACACTATTATCAAGGTTTCAAAATTGTGTGTTCCGTCACCATGATATTACGTGTAGCTCGAACAGAAAATATAGGGGTCCATTTTATCCGTGGGCCTGGGTAAAACGGCAATTTTGTGAGGTTTCTGAAAATCTCAAATTTCACATGAACAAAATTGTGAAAGAACATATTAAAAACTATGCGACTTTCCTTAATGATCCCCGCAACTACTACTGTTTTGTTTGTCATTAAAAGCAACTGAACCACAGTTACAGGATGATTTACCTTAGGGGGGCCGTTCTACACACAATTCCCTTACTGTGTGTGTGTGCTGTTAAAGACTAATATGGACGTTTCTTGAATTCCGAGTGTGCACGAAACACTTTATGAGAATGGATAGACACACAGAACATAAATGTGGCGTCACAGATGATATAAGAATTGCTTTCCTGACCCTACAAAAGGTCAAATCAGGATAAATACATAAAATACGAGGACGATATTGCAGACTACGTTAGAACTTTATCGTTGATAGGATAGTGGAAATTAAAAGTAATATATCTAGAAACAGAGGTTTAATTGAATTCCTTTAATTATCGTATTGCGTAACCTGAAATGAGTTTATTGCCTGTCGTGGAATATTGAAGTAAGGAATGAGAAAAATTCTGATTGACGGAAGAATTCATTATATTGTGTTAAAAGTAAGATAAAGTTCACCCTAGAACAGGCCATGAGTCCCCAGACAGACAGCAGAGATATGGCGCTACTATTTATTTAACGTCGGCTCTAGATTGGGGTGGGTGGTCGACGCCACGCCCCGCCCGCTTTACCCCTGGCAAAGAAAGCCGGTACGCATTGTACAAGAGGCTGTGTGGGCCCAGGGCCAATCTCGATGGGTGCGGAAAATCTCGCCCCACTGGAATTCGATCCCCTAACCCTCCAG
Source organism: Reticulitermes speratus (assembly GCA_021186555.1). Classification (NCBI taxonomy): domain Eukaryota; kingdom Metazoa; phylum Arthropoda; class Insecta; order Blattodea; family Rhinotermitidae; genus Reticulitermes; species Reticulitermes speratus. The sequence goes on from JAJKFL010000012.1 coordinate 20,095,383, forward strand.
GCCGCAGCAAGTCGCTATACCGACTGAGCTATCCCGGCCCATATTTAATTAAGAAGGGTTACCAGCCTAGAAAGAATGTAGTAAAGGATGAGAAGGGTGATCTGGTTGCAGACTCTCACAGTATTTTGGCTATGTGGAGGAATGATTTCTTTCAGCTGTTGAATGTACATGGAGTTAATGATGTTAGGCAGACTGAAATACAGACAGCAGAGCCACTGGTGCCTGAGCCCACGAGGTTGAGATGGCTATTGAAAAGTTAAAAAGGCACAAATCACCAGGTATTGATCAGATTCCAGCAGAACTGATTAAAGCAGGAGGTAGGACAATTCGTTCTGAGATCCATAAACTTGTTAAATCTATTTGGAATAAAGACGAATTGCCTGAGCAGTGGAAGGAGTTAATCATTGTACCTATTTATAAGAAGGGTGAAAAAACAGATTGTAGTAATTATCGAGGCATATCACTTTTGTCAACCACATACAACATTCTATCCAACATCCTTCTGTCAAGGTTAACTCCATATGCAGAGAAAATTATTGAGGAGCATCAGTGTGGATATAGATGTAACAGGTCGACTACTGATCATATATTCCGCATTCGTCAAATACTTGAGAAAAAATGGGAATAAAATGAGGCAGTGCTTCAGCTATTTATAGACTTCAAGAAAGCCTATGATTCAGTTAGGAGGGAGGTCTTGTATAATATTCTCATTGAGTTTGTTATCCCCACGAAACTAGTAAGGCTAGTAAAAATGTGTCTAAATGAAACTTACAGCAGAGTCCAGGTAGGCAAACATTTGTCTGACATATTTCCAGTTAAGAACGGTTTGAAACAAGGAGATGCTTTATTGCCATTGCTTTTCAACTTTGCTTTGGAATATGCCATTAGGAGGTTCAGGCAAACCAGGAGGGCTTGAAATTAAATGGTACACATCAGCTTCTAGTTTATGCTGACAATGTTAATATATTGAGTGGAAGCATACATGCTATAAAGAAAAACATAGAAGCTTTAGTAGTCACTATATGGAGATTGGTCTAGAAGTAAATGCGGAGAAAACTAAGTACATGATCATGTCTCGAGATCAGAATGCAGGACAAAATCACAACATAAAGTTAGATAATAAATCCTGTGAAAGGGTGGAACAGTTCAAATACTTGGGAACAACCCCAATGAATCAAAATTCCATTCAGGAAGAAATTAAGAGCAGTTTGAAGTCGGGGAATACTTGTTACCATTCGGTGCAGGATCTTCTGTCTTCCAGTTTGCCATCCAAAAATGCAAAGATTAAGATATACAGAACTATAATTTTGCCTGTTATTTTGTATGGGTGTGAAAATTGGTCTCTCACACCGAGGGAGGAACAGAGGCTGAGGGTGTTCGAGAATAGGGTGCTGAGGAGGATATTTGGGCCTAAGAGGGACGAGGTAACAGGGGAATGGAGAAGACTACATAACGAGGAACTTACTGATCTGTACTCATCACCAAATATTATTCGGGTGATCAAATCAAGAAGAATGAGGTGGGCGGGTCATGTAGAACGTATGGGGGAAAGGAGAGGTGCATACAGGATTTTGGTGGGGAGACCTGAGGGAAGGAGACCACTTGGAAGACCCCGGCATAGATGGGAGGATAATATTAAAATGGATCTTCAAGCAGTGGGATGGGGGGGACATGGACTGGATTGATATAGATCAGGATAGGGACAGGTGGCGGGCTCTTGTGAATGCGGAAATGAACCTTTGTGTTCCATAAAATGCAGGAAATTTCTTGTCTGAGGACCTGTTAGCTTCTCAAGAAGGACTCTGCTCCATGGAGTTAGTTAGAGAGGTTACCACTCACCCCCATCTGGTGCCGAAGTCACTCCCCCATAACTTAAGGAAGAAATTTTCTGTTATTTTTGCAATTCTTTATCAAACATCCATAAGTGGGACACCTGTGACCTATACAACGATTGATGTCTTCTAGGACGTGGCGCTGTGTAGATCCTGGTGTTACCAGCATTTCGCAGGAACCAGATGGAGGCATCAGGATCCTCCGAAATGTTGATACCAAACTACTTAACTACACGTCGTCACTTAACCACTGATAACGCCGTGAGTATTCCAGATCTGATATTAATAATTGTTTTATCACTGACGTGTGTATCAAAGACACGTGTACCATTTATTCGGAAATTTAAATACAAATTAAACTACTTGCATTTCAAAATTACTTGAGGCCTCTATATCAGAATAACCAACGAATACAATTCAGGCATACCTGTACTAGGAAATAAAAGCGAGCCCAAATATTTAAACAGATCGGGATTGTTTTATAAAATTAACTACAGATGGCGGAAGAATTGTCATATTTGGTGCCATCTTTTGATTGCTGTTTGTACCTGACAAATGAAATGCAGATTTGAGTGGCAAACAGGTTAGTCGAGTAGTAGTAATCTGTGGTTAAGGTACGGCTGCGGGGTGTAAGGTGATTAATCAAAGAGAGAGCGATACTTGCATGAGAGTTGAGGTAAGTGGCGAGGTTTTGAAGTTAAATGACTTGTTCAGTAGATATTAGTGTGGGATTAGATATTTAGATGCACTGGAAATAACTAGCACGGATGTGTTGTGTAACCTACATTCAAGATATGTGGGTTGTGAAAAGTACGTGACTTCTTTTTAACATGTGTTACGTTTGTATGTATATTAGTTAATATATTGCAGGCCTGCCGTTCGAAGTACCTCTAACCGAAAACATGAGCGAACACAGTAGTTTTGAACGAAGTTCTGGAGAAGGACGACCGCAGGGTTGGGAAGCTTTAAAACAACATGTTCTTGATCATAAAGTTGAGGTAGCATTATGGGTGACAAGAATTTTCACAATTCTGTTCACATTTGGATATTTCGTCCCTCTTATAGGGTAAGCATGAATGTAACTTAATCAAATTATTGTGTGGAATTGATGCATATTATTATTAATGTGTGATTGGGTGGGCTGTTTGGGAGTTATATGATTTACTGTTTTGTCAGTAATGTCTGATGACAGATGTGTGATGTGTGTCTGATAAAAAGTGTGTTTGTCAAATGCAAAGTGGCTATGGACATTTATTTTTCTAATCTGGTTTTTGTTTTCTGTTTTGAAATACATTTTTAAAAATTATTATTATTTTGTAGTAGTTGATGAAAATGTAATTATTTACTGTATGTTTTGTTGACACAGGTGTCTGGATTAACAAGGTTGCATTGATCATTGTAAAACCGGTTGAACTGAATATAAGCCATGTGGATAACCTTGACAGACTGCCTGTCCTTGTTTTGTAGCAGAGTTATATAATGCAAATTGGATTTTGTAAACAGGGTATTAGCAACATTCAAGAAAATCGCTTTTATTGATAGAGCATGTTGAATTCTTTGAATTTTGTAACTAAAGATTTTTCTGTGTCATATATGTGTGTGTGTGTATGTGTATACAGCTAGATACACACACACACACACACACATATATATATGTATATATATTTGTATAGACACACACACACACACAAAATATATGTATATAGAGAGAGAGAATGGTTGTTTCCAGACCAACTTCCATTAAAGATTCAGTTGTTTTAGTTTATTAGGGAATTGTTTTCTGCATTTGATAATGGATAGCAGTGCTATTCTAGGTCCATCAAAGGTAGAGAGCAGTTTTTTTTTTTGAAATCATTCATAAAGAGCATTTATTATGATGTGCCAATTTCAAGGGACTGGATTCTCATGGTACACGTTTGAGTGAAAGTCTAAAACAGTAATAGTGACTTCCTACCACAATATGACATGTACCCATAAACATTACTAATTGTTTTAAAAACTGTAGTATGGACCAGTCTTACCTAACCTGCCCCTTTTAATTCTAATAATATTTATGACCATTAAAAATCGCAGAATCAATACCTAATCTCATATTTTAACCACACAGGGATAAGAAATTACAAATTTGGGATATCTTATCATGTTGCCATGCATTTCTTGAAAGTCACACATACATTTCTGCTTTCAGAAATCCATATAATGCGTATTACAAGGCGCTGATATCCAATGCTGCTACAAGTGCACTGCGACTGCATCAGCGTATTCCACGAGTGGTATTTAATCGACAGTTTCTGTCACACTTGCTCCTTGAAGACAGCTGCCATTATCTATTTTACTCCCTTATCTTTATCTATGTAACACCAGTTACACGTATCCTTTTTTCAATGTAAAATCAGACAATTAGGAGTCAAGCTAAACACTGAGAGTTTATACTGTATTATGTACAGATATCATTTTATCTGGCAACCTGCATTGCACTGCACTCAGACCATTCGGTGAGACAGCAGGCATTGCCTCAGTTACTGCTATTGCAGTTTGCTGTGAGTCGGGGCCTATGCATTTTATTTCAGTGTATTGCACTTAATTATTAGCTTTTACTATCCATATTTATAGAAGGTGTCAGAAAAATGTAGTGAAATATATTGTAGTTGATAGTAGGTTTTAACTTTCGGTATTTAAAGAAGATGTTGGAAATGGTTTCCTGCAGCCCACAGACATGCATGATATCTAACAAACACATTGTTCATCGTTCATTCAGGTTCATTCATTCATTCATTCATTCTGTAGTCTGTCTTACGACAGGTCTGTAGCCTCTTCCAAAGCGAGTTCTCCACAGGGTGCGATCTAGTGCTTCCTCTTTCAATTTCCAATATCTTCTCTTTTCCTTAGGGTCATCCAGTAGCTGCTTATGCCTTCTTCCTTGTCTTCCTATCATTTATATCCTTCTCTTTAACTTTCCTTCAATCACATGTTTTAGAAGGCAGTTTCTATTCAAGATGTGACCAATCCAGTTAGCCTTTCTTCTTTTTATTGTATGTAGGATATTCCACTCCTTCTTGATGTTTGTAATACTTCATTTCTCACATGATTGGTCCAACTGATTTTCTCCATCCTTCTCCAGCACCACATTTCAAAACTTTACAGGTATTTCAGATCTTGTTTATTAAGTGTCCAAGCTTCAGTCTCATACAAAGCTATACTCCAAATGTAGCACTTTACTAGTTTCTTCCTTAAATTTAAGTCCAATTTGCTGGTGAAAAGAGATTTCTTTATGTTGAATGCTACATTTGCCATGGCAATCCTGGATTTAATTTCACGTGTACATCTTGCATCATTTGTTATTGTGCTACCCAAATTGTTGGAATATTCCACATTCTGCAGCTGATTTTGGTCTATCATAATCTGTGTAGGGAATAGTTGCCTTGAGATTCTCATTACTTTAGTTTTTTCCATTCCATAACATCTTCCAATTTCAGTTAGTCTATCAATCATGCCCTGTAGCACTGTTTCTTCCTTAGCCAATAGCACAAGATCATCTGCATATTTCACAGTGTGAATTACTTGTCCTCCTATTTTGAAGTCTCCAGTCCCTTCAAGAGCTTCCTTGGTAAGGTATTCGCTGTATAAGTTGAATAGAATTAGTGTTGAACAGCATCCTTTTCTTAACTCCCCTTCCAATCTTCACACTTCTTGTCTCCCCTTGGTCCAATAATATTTTGACACTCTGTTCCATGTACAATTTGCTTATCAATCTTCTTTCGCGCCAGTCGATCCCAGTTCCCTTTAGGATCTGCATTAATTTGGTCCAGTTGACATGGTCAAATGCCTTCTGCCAGTCTATGAAGCATGCACACAATTCCTCATCTATGTCCAGGGTTGGTTCTGATATTATTCTCAGCATCCCAAGTCCCTTTTCCTTTTCTAAATCCAAACTGATCTTCTCCAAGCGCATCCTCAGTCTTCCTTTCAATCCTTCTTCTAAGTATCCTTGCTACTATCTTTGCTGTATGCGCGATGATGCTGATTGTGCGATGGTCACTGCGTTTTGTAGCTTTGGGCTTCTTCTTTAAGACAATCAGTGTAACTTCAATGAAATCTCTGGGCCCCTCTCCAGTTACATATATGCTGTTGATCAGCTGTGTCATTAGTCTGAGACCATCTTCTCCCAACAATTTGAGTACAACCCCATCTCCTGTAGCATTCTTATCCCTCATCTCCTTAATAGATTTTTCCACTTCACTTTGCAAAATGTAAGGGCCTTTCTCGTCTTCATCTACTTCAGTTTCAGGATCAACTTCTAGTTGTTCTGGTCGATTAGCTCAATCGTAGAGCTCTGTAATATAATTCTCCCAAATTTTTAGTACTCGTCTCTGATCTATTATTATATTCCCTTGAGAGTCTTCGATGCCAATGTTTTGAATCCCAATTCATTCCTCAGTCTTCTGTAGTTCTTCCTTCCTTCGTCATTGTTGACATTCTTCCATTTCCTTCGTTCATCCATTTTACTGATCATCTCCTGTGTAGTCCATGGCTTCCTTGCTCTCCTCTCGACTTTTCCAACCAAATCCCTTGTAGTATCTAACACACATTTCTTGATATTGTTCCACTGCACTTCTACATTCCGATTTTCACATTTGATTGCACCAAGTTTTTCTTCTAGACTACCGTGTACTTTCTGTCATTGAGCATATAACTTCTCCAAATCCCATCTCGGTTTCCGCTTGTGAAAACTTATTAATTTCTTCAGTCTGGTGCAGATCATTGCAACCAGTAAATTGTGGTCAGAGTCAATATCTCCTCCAGGCATTGTCTGCACATCCTTCACACTGTTCCTGAATCGCTGTTTCACTAGTACATAGTCCAATTGATATCGACTCCTATCCCCTGGTGATTCCCAGGTGTACAATCTTTTAGGTTTTTTGAACCATGTGTTTGTTATAACAAGCCCATTTCTTTTACAGAAGTTAATGATCATTTGACCTCTCTGATTCCTCCTTCCCATTGCATATGGTCCAACAATGTTGTGATGTTCTTTATCTCCAACCACACTGTTACAATCTCCCATTATAATCGTATTTGTCTCGCCTTTCACATCCTCTTCAAGAATTTCTTCAATTATATCATACAACTCTTCCACTTTGTCATCTTCATACTCCATGTTGGCATGTACACTTGCACTATCAAAATACCAGTTTTGCCTTGAACTTAACAGCAATGATTCTGTCACTATACACACTCTTCTTAACAATACTTTTCACTATGCTTTTATGCACCACCATTGCTATGCCTGTTTCAGCCCTGTCACCCCCCTGGAATAATACACTGTATAATCACCACTTCTTATTTCACCTTGACCCTTCCACTGCACTTCACTAACACCTAGCATAGACACTGCATTCTTCTGCATCTCCTTCAAATTTTGAGTTTGCCTCCTTGATTCAAGGTCCTTACATTCCAAGTTCCTATCTTGAAGCTGTGATGTTCCTTCTGCTTCTGTTTGTAGTCCTTGCTGTAACTCCTACTGTGTGGTGTCTCCTCTAAACCCCCCCCCCCCCCCCAGATATCTCATTTAGGTTATGCTAGTAAAATATTAGACATTGCATCCTGATTGCATAGTTTCAGATCATCTTCAGTGCAAAGATTATAACTGTACCCTTTATCCTTTAACATGTCACACAAGTAAAAATTAGCACAGTTCTCATGTGGCAAATGAAGCCACAATCTCATGCTTATTATTGTCAATATAAACACTTTCTAACAGTGCTTGGAATTGTTTGCTGTGGGAGCAGTAATTTTGTGTAGTTTTTACCTCAGCACACGCCTTATGCATGTTCTCTTCCTGTCTAGAATGAAACCTGTCACTTGAAACCTTGACACATATTTGTAAATTGTTGTCGTGTTTGGAACAGATGCATCAGGAAAGTTTCGTCTGAATTTATGATGACACTTCTTGTAGGATTGGTTGGAATCTGGCAAATGTATCATACAAAAAGACATGTTGCTGCAATGTAATCTGCATAGTGAGTGCAAGTAACTCGTGAAGAACTGACAACCTCTGTGGTATGTAATGCAGGCAAAAGCTGGTGAGTCCGCTGGGTGTTGTAAGTGACCTGACAGGAAATAACTGGCCATATTTGCCGATAAGATAATTAATGTCCATGCAGTTTTTAATGTAGTAGTAATGAACTTTCCAAGTCATAATACAACAACCCCTAATACATCATTTAAAATATGATGCATGCCTGGAAACAACATCAGCAAATAAGCACAAGTTTCACAGTGGTATTAGGATAATGATAATGAGGAAGTGCTTTTAATGCAGTTTAATACAGTTCAGAAAATGGGATTGTATCTGCTGTTCCATAAACACTAACTATTAAGACTTAAAAAATTACCTTGCTGCTGTTTTTATTTGGAAAGTATTATGGAAGATAGTTGAACTTACATTAGGTAACATATCTGAAGAAGACAGAATTTACACATCCAAGATCTGAGTGATCTATACTCTGTCTATAGAATTGTTACCGCTACTCCCCTTATATTTCTCCATGGTGCTCACACGGACAACTGTACCCCCTTTTACGATTCTATAGAATTGACTCTCTGGTAGTAGAATTTCAAAGTTCAACATTGCTAATGCAGAGTGTATTTTTAATCTTGTCCCTCAGCATGGCTGCTGTTGTGGGAGCTTTGTTGCATATGAAGCCAGTGTCCACTGACAATTTAGAATCCATTTTACCCCTGCAGTTCACCTTACCTTATTTCATAGCAGAGACTTGAAATGCTGACCTCCTGCTTCTAAACAGGCATTGCATCTTCTGAAAATATTTCTCAACTTGTGACAAAGCTTGTCTTGTATTATTAACAATTTCCCTTTGAAAATTTCCTTCAATTCTTTCAGTTAAAGTGGATTGCTCCTATGTTTTATCTTCTTCAAGCAATCTTCCAAACAATGGTGTCATGATTAATGTAGTGTGGTGATCAGAATTTGCTTATTCAGAAAGTATGGGCCCTATGATTTTGCACATACTCACTGCACTCTTAAGGTCGTATAATGTAAATTGCATGGAGATTTTGTAATATATCAACATCCATTATTTTGTCTGTTTATGCTCCTACTTACTGTAATCTATGCCACATCCAAGAATAATACAAGTTTTCGTATTTTATTTTTGTACAGCACTCAACCTGTAATTAAGAAATTTTCACTGTTTTGTTTTTTGTTCTTTTGCATGGCACTGTTGACATGACCAATTCTTTACAAAACATTTAGTGACTTTTTATGACACAAGTGTAAATGGTAAAGCTTTCCTGTAACAAGGCATGAAAATTGAAAGTGGGGATGGAATGTTAGTCTTCCATCCTTACTTTGACATTTGGCACAACTAGGACGGCAGAGTTGTCAGCTCTACATGCCAGCTGCACTTTACCCCCAAGGAAATTCCTTGGTACTCATTTCTGTTAGAGACTGAGTGGATCCCAGGGCTACTGAATGCAGACAGAAGGAGTTGGTCACTTAAAATTTCCAAGAACCTTACCAGGAATTGAACCTGGAACCTCCCGTCATGTGGCACAGTGCCTCAACCAACTGTGCCACCACTCACACCCCCCTTCTCCCCCACCAACACAAATGTACTTTGCAGAAGTATTGCAAATTAATATCCTTTACTCAACAGAAAACATTCCTCTCTCTCATACACATGCACATGTATGCACGCTCAAAACGCATGGCAAAAATTTCTCTCATACACGTGTGCATGCACACACACCTAACAGAAAATTTTTCTCTCTCATACACATGCATGCATATGCATGTGCCCACACATACACACACACCTTCTGTATATGAGACACAACACACAACTGGGTGAGCATCTCACTTTTCAGTGCAGATAAAATTATGCAGCTTTCCCTGCCTAAGGGAGCTTGTCTGTGTGTTTGGTGAACCAGTTAAAGAGACATTATGCACAAAGCCTGCCAGTGTACTCAATCCTGAGTAGGTTATATCCTTTGTCCACTGCTAAAACTTATTTCTGTAACATTTGTAAGTAACTACATGTATCGGAATCATTTTTGGGAAGCTGTTAGTCACTCACATACTGAAGAAATTGCCTCTGTTTAGTAATGCACAGTTGGTTGTTGTATTAATGAGTCATCCTCTGTTACCTGCCCTTAGCTAGATGAATCCACTCCAAATCTTCCCACCTTATTTCTTTAAGGTCCATTTTAGTAACATCTTATTATCTGCACCTAGGCAGTCTCTTTGCATCAGATTTTCTGATCAGAATTCTGTGTGCATGTCCCATCCAGCCTATGCATGCATGCTATATGCCCTGCCAATCTCATTCTTTATTGTATAATCCTAATAATATTTGGTGGGGGTACAAATCATGAAGCTCATCATTATGCAGTTTTCTCTAGCCTCCTGTTACTTTCTCCCTCAGTTCCAATTAATCTTTTCAACCCCACTGTTTTCAGATACCCCCTGCACACAATCTGATATGCAGTACAATCCTGATTTGATGTTTCTGAATTTTAGATTTTTCCTCATTTTTGATTAATTTTTGTGGTCCCAGCCAAAACCCCCATATAAACAATGTTTGTTAGTTTTTTTTCCTGCATTTAAGACAAGAATTCTGGCTGTACACCATTTTGGAGCCCAATTTTAGTGTTTGTGTTTATGACTTTTTACTTTGGGTTGTATAAATATCGTCACAATTATGCACAATATAAGTGAAGTGATGTCAGAATTGATTGTGAACTACCGCAGCAGTGTACTGTTGCTTGTCGAGAGTTAGTGTGCATGGGATTGGTCAAAATGCCTGTGACAGGAGCCGTTTACATATAGAATGTTTCTAACTCAACACTGTTATTGGGTGATAATGAATCATGGATGTATTGGTCATCATACACCATACTGACAGAAGAATGGACTCATAGAATGTACTTTGCAGTGAAATTGTAATTTTAATTTGTTTTCAAGTTTTTTCTTTCATGTCCTATAAAATGAATATAAAAATATAAATGTAAAGTGAATTGAGGAAAAATGTTATTAGGTTTAAATTTAGAGTGAATTAATGTTTTGTTACTCATACTAGTAATTTTCTGTTTTATTTTGACGCAACCCCCATTTGAGACATTTTCTTGATTTAAGGTGTAAAAAGCTTGTCTCCCAGAAGAATTTGAAATGGGGATTTTATTGTATTTATGCAAGACCAAAAACACACAACAGTTATTCCTTACTAATTATATTACTAACTACATAGTTTTTACAAGTAATAAGGTATCCTGCCACATGTTTTGATTACTGGTTATCATCATGGCTTGCACATAAATTGAAAGGTGACATATGTACTGACAGTTACATATACTGTATGGATTCAAAAGTTAGAATGATTATAGGATGTGCAGGGGTGCACAAGACCTGTGCTTCATATCACCTTCTGGCACCTATAATTTTGAGGTGTCTTGTAAATTTTTGGAAAATCTGTGCACCCCTGAAGATGTGGAATAATACATAAAGTTCAAAACGTGGAAATAAGTACAATTCAAAATATTATTACGTTAAAATGCATTACTAACTTCGTATATATACAACATATAAGTTACTTTGTAGTCAGTATAGTGGCTAAGGCTGTAGGCTGGGCAATTGAGGAATCATAATTTGATTCCAGCATGGAGCAGGGGATTTTTTTCTTTTGCAAAACATCCAGACTGACTGTGTCTCATCCTGCCTCCTGTTCATTGGGTATCACTGCTCCTTCCATAGTCATAAAGCAGCCATGGTGTGAAGCTGACCACCCATGTCCCCTGGTGCTGAGGTTAAACTTGAATTCCCTCATGTGCCTTCCTGGGATGTAGAGGATAAACTTCACCTTTACTTATTAAGTTACATTATTGATTAGGCTAACCAGTTTCATGAGTAGACTGAAGTCATTCAGTGAGAATATTTGACAATACTTTTCTCTTGGCTGTATCATTTTGAGGCTTTCTTGAAGTCTGTAAGTAGCTGATGTATTGTATCATTGTACTCCAAGTTTTTCTCTCGTATCTAACAAATGCAGAATATTTTATTGATAGTTGATCCGTTACACTAGAGTTGACACTGATGCTTCCAAATAATTGGTCTTTTTATCACTTTGAGGGAAGAATTTAAAAAAATGTGTGTGTGGTTCTTAACAGTATTCCTTGACAGTTACAGCAGTCAGTGTCACTGTTTTTATAAATGGGTACAGTAATCGATTCTGTCCACTCCTGTGGCAAGTCTGCCTTATTCCACATAGAATTAATCATATTTGTTTCGACATTAATCCTTCCAGCATCTAAGAGGTCACTTTCCCTACTCAGATTATGTTTTGCTTATATCTGTGTATGTCAGATCTGATCAGGTTTACATCAAAACATATCCACCCATCACTTGCACATACCTAGTTTCATTATACAACCAGTTTGACTAGTATGGTAGAACTTAATGGAAGATTCACAATAGTGCATGGATTTCTGCATGTGTTTTGAAATCTGACTGGCTACACTTTCCTTAGCAGTGCTACCAGTGGTGTTGTTGCCGGTATCTCTGTTTGCAGTTCTTCATTCTGCAAGCTACTCCCTAACCCTGCTGGATGTAAGTGCAGTTTTCTGGAGACACATTATCAGCATATGCAGAATCTGGAAATTTACTGTAGAAGTTTAATTACTTATTTTCACTTTGCAGACACTTGGCCAAAATTCATGGTGGGGTGCGAGACTGTTAATATCACTGGTTGAGTTTCAGTCAAGAAATATACTGCGACTTGTGGCCTTCACTGAAATATTTCTCATGCCCTTCACAGTTGTGCTGATAGTCATGTGAGTTTTACATTTAGTTTTTTAATGCAGTAGATTTTATGTGTTAGGGCTTGTTTCTGGAAAGAAATTCACATTTGTTGTCATTTGGGCCCTGCTTTAGCTTTGTAATATACTGACCATTCCCCCCTCCCACCAGATATGGGGATAGCTGAGAATGTACTGAATGAGTCATGGATAGCCAGTTGTGTAGGTCGATGGGGGCTAACAACCTTTCACTGTAAAGGGAGTAAGATGTTACAAAATGTGGAATCTTCAGAATCACTGTGGATATAGAAATTGATCTTAAAGATCAGTGTTGTGGAAGACAGGCAACAGTAAAGTTGTAGATGGTTCTAGGATGTGAAATATTGTGCCCCAGACCTGCTATAGTAGCCAAGGGGTACTAGTCTGGTCCTCTATGTTGGTCATTGTGCAGAGGTTTGGAAATCCACTTATGTGTAAGTATCTTACTTTGAATACACGAAGTAGTGGCTGGATGGAACAAATTAGTGAATGACATGCTGATGATAAATGGACTGTATTGATGGGAAGCTCTAATGTTCATGATTTAACATGCAGGAACTGCCTGAGAAGATAACAAGAAGGTAACTTGTATCAGAAACATGGGGTCAAAGGATCTTGAGACTCACATAACTGTTTACTTTGGAAAACCAAATGAGGATAGAGAGTTGCTGTAATAGCAAATAAATAATTGAAACTTAATACTTAATTAACCTTTAAACAACCTGCATTTGCATATGGAAACACATATAAAAGAACACCCCGTATAAATTAATTTTATATATTTAGGCAACAAGCACATTTACTGCATTTTTAAGACATGCTGCATTACCTGTTTAATTTTCCACAAAATGCCATTTATTTCATAACTTTATCATTTTCTGTTCAAATAATATGTTTTTTTTATAAACCATGCACTAAAATTTCAATTCCCACTCGTCATCTAAAGGTTAATAAGTTAGAGTAAGATAACTGTAATGGCTGTAACATTAAACACAAACTGAATAGTGACTAGGAATGACAGCAGGACAAAGGCATGATAGTAACGGGTTCATAAACTTACATAGGAAGCCAAGGGCATGCTGTCACTGATAGACTATGTAATGAGACATGAAAAACTAGAATGTCATGTTACAGATACAGAGATTTAGAGGCAGCAAAATTGGTAGTGATCATCATATACTAACTAGTAGTGTCTGACTTCCACAGTGATATATTAAACAAAAGAGAATGCTATCTAAGAGTATTATACCTATTTTAAGGCACATCCTCTGGAAGACCCAAGCTTAATACATGTATGAGAATAGACTGAAAAATATCTTAACATCCAGTTATGTCATGCACACAAAGGGAACAATATGTGTCCATCAAATGCAACGCTTGCATTTAAGTTTTAATAAACAAATGTTGTGTTTGACAGACATTTATTGGTCTGTCTGCATCATTGGCATCATTTGTTATGAGCTGTGAAAATATTTTAACTACTGTCTACCGATTAAATACAATTCTAATAGTCACGAAAATAAGACTGCACATTAAATAGTTCTCACATCATAGTCACAACTCAGTAACCATGGGAAATGTCAAACATGCCAACTGGGGTGTGACATCACAACACAGTAACCATGGCAACCAGTAATCAGGATAACAAAATGTGAAACAAACCAAGGTGTAACTCACACCAAGGGTGTGACTGACATAATTTAGATGAGCTGAAACTCCTACCTTCAAACCTGACCACACACAATGACTGCAGCATTACATCTACAGTAATAAGCTCATTGTTCTGAATGGATACACAACAGTGTATATTAACATTTCTTGAAATCTGTTTTCAGGGGAAGAGCAGGTTTGTTGACTCCATTTATCTATTACCATTTCTTGACAATGCGATACAATTCTCGACGCAATCCATACACTCGCAATATGTTCTCCGAGCTGCGTCTGCTTGTGGAAGGTGCTGCCGGTAAGCCTGGAACACCTTCATTTTTACGGAAAATCCTGTTGTCACTTGTTGCTTTTGTATCAAGACTTGCGCCACCGCATCAGGTTCAGCAGTAATATGGCAGGACATGATAAAAGACTATAGCTAAATGAAATACAATTTTGGTGTAGGCCTTCAAGAATCTTGTCTGTATCCTTGGTAATTGTAATTGTGAAGTGCAGACTTCAAATTACTGTTCACCAGGTTTTGAATATACCTTGAATGGTTCAAGATCATAGGTATGGCACAAAATACATATTTGTTTCCCCCCAAAATGAGAAGTATAAATAAAGTTATGCAGTAATGAGTCCCATTCATTTACTTTCAGTACTTTTAACAAATGCCTCTAGTTTTGCAACTTTTGTCCCCTCCCCTTTGATGACTTGGGAAGGTTCTTCTTTGAACTTCCACCTTACTGTCCATCATGAATTGAAACATTACATGTGAAGATGATTTGATTTATAAATACCTAGGTAATAAACAATAACATATCAATGATCAACTTACAGAGGCATATAGGAATCAGTTTACATAGTATTTGGAAACCATACTCTTTAAGATTTGAAGCTTTCATAATGAGTATATGTACTATAATCTTCTTGGGTCGAAGTTGGACTGAAAGGCAACATTTTGGAGACATGCTCTAGAGAAAGGGTGCACAAATTTTCCAAAAATGAGAAGTCACCTCAAAAGTCTAGGCACCAGAAGGGTGAAATGCAGCATGTTCCATACTGAGGATCCACAAATATTAGGTGCCCCTCTACAAAATTTAATTACCACGATGACCTGGGACCCTCTATTTGTGCACACCCACTCTAGAGACTGATGTTTGTGTTTTTTTGACAGTTCAGCAGTTGTCTGTTTTAATTTAATATAGGCTACAGGAAACAAATAATACCATTAACATTATAGCAGTTGCTTAATTGTGCTGGGAGTACAGTTATTCAGGAAATATATGTCCTCCCCTCTTCCATAAAAGGAAGGAAGGGACCATGCTTGGAATTTCTTTTAATCAATGGAACAACACAACAATAATGGTAGTTATCACATTGCTGACAATTCCTATAGTTTCAAAATTATTACAATGTAAGAATTGCTACCGACCTCTGTAAACTCCCCCATTTTAGGTATGTTTATATCCATGTTAAGCATATTAAAATTGCCCAATCCATCCATGCAGCTGTTTGACTGTGTGCATGCAACAACTAAAGAACCACAGAACAGATTTTGACGAAATCTGATATCATACAATTTTATGAAAATTGTCTGGCCAATTTCAGTTTTTATCTGGACTGGACAACTTGGAAAATTTTAACAATTACTTTACATGAAGATCTACAGCAGTGTGTTTCAAACTTTTTGGGCTGTGGAACCCTTTTCCAGACTGAAATATTTCATGGAACCCCCACCCCTGATTTGTGTTGGCAATAGGCAAAGTAAAAAAAATTGTAGACCATAGATTTGTTTTGCTTGTAGGCAAATAAAATAACAGTAACTTTACTTTATTCTATTTTCACCGTGCATTTTTCGAGTATAGACAATGTTTTTCACCAACTAAATGCACTTGTTATAAAAACACTAAAATATTTTCTAAAACTGTTTGATAAAAAGCCCCGACATGTTTCGGCTCACCAATGAGCCATCCTCAGGGGGTCACAACTGACTGTTCTCAAAACACGTACATATGTTAATCCTCTGTAGAGGTATATGGTCAAATTCTTATTTCACCAATCTTATTTTATCACTTCGCAAGCCGATATGATTTTTTAAAACACTCCCTATAGATTATGCACTATATTATTGCGTCACTTACACACTCACTATTGTTTGTAGCGTACATTGGTTGCTGTGGAAACGTAGATATTTTTATATATGGTCACCTGTTTTCACTTATGTCTGTGTTGACATTGTTCGTCCTTTTTGAATTCTTAAGTTGTTACGTAGATTCCTGGGCGTCATGTTGAATGTTAGGAAAATATGCGGATGTTTATGGGCGCATGTTCACCAGAGGAGCCTGGTATTGTAGTACTGGAATATTCCTACGGTTGTGGATGTCATAAGATTTGGCATCTTTTCTCTGTTATTCAATGAACTGCTGCGAGTCACTCGACGGGAATCTGTTGAAACTACAGATGATGTTACTTTTGCAGAGCGGGAACTATTACGATGATGATAGTGTAATGTACTATCAGCCTCTTGAAATATACCTTCCATTATTGTTCTACTGTTGGAATTCTCATTTCCACTAGCTTGCACAATGAGTTTAGAATTTCAGGAGGAATTTTTATATACGTTCAATTTCATAAAGGCGTTCTACTTCTTTCAGTTTCCATTCAAATAATTCTTCAAAACGGCGATATCTAGCTTCAAACTGCATATCAAAATCCTCAAGCCAGGTAATTAACTGGTCTAGGTCAGCAGTTCCTCCCTGAAAGTTCCTTAAGTTATCTGGCTGATTAATTGCAGTAGATACTGATTTTCCTCCTCTACGGCTTCGCTTCCGAGGCGGCATGCTGTCTTCCCGTTTTACCTTCTTTCGGGTCCTTCTGTGCACAGGCTTCTGTGTTTAAATAAACTGCACCAGTTTGAACCACAGGTTTCAACGGTCGATCTCGCAGCAGTTCATTGAATAGCAGAGAGCAGATGCCAAATCTTATGACATCCACAACCGTAGGAATATTCCAGTACTACAATACCAGGCTCCTCTGGTGAACATGCGCCCATAAACATCCGCATATTTTCCTAACATTCGACATGACGCCCAGGAATTTACGTAACAACTTAAGAATTCAAAAAGGACGAACAGTGTCAACACAGACATAAGTGAAAACAGGTGACCATATATAAAAATATCTACGTTTCCACAGCAACCAATGTACACTACAAACAATAGTGAGTGTGTAAGTGACGCAATAATATAGTGCATAATCTATAGGGAGTGTTTTAAAAAATCATATCGGCTTGCGAAGTGATAAAATAAGATTGGTGAGATAAGAATTTGACCATATACCTCTACAGAGGATTAACATATGTAAGTGTTTTGAGAACAGTCAGTTGTGACCCCCTGAGGATGGCTCATTGGTGAGCTGAAACATGTCGGGGCTTTTTATCAAACAGTTTTAGAAAATATTTTAGTGTTTTTATAACAAGTGCATTTAGTTGGTGAAAAACATTGTCTAGTAACTTTACTGTAAGCTAATCAGTCAATAACAGTACAAATTATTAAATGTGTGACAGATAAGGCTGATTTGAAAACACATCAATTGTAAATCTAATATAATGGGTGACAGTTGCAATCTGAGATCTGCCTCAGGATCCAGCTTATTTCTGCATTTAGTTTAGTCACACTCACTGGTCAAAACAGGGGGGAGGCAGTGTTCACAGTGACCCTTCTTGGGGCAGCACCTCTCAGAAAGGCTCAAATGTTCTGACATGCACCTGTTTCTTTCTGAAGTATTCCTTTTGAAAATGTGATATACCATTTTTAAATATTACCTCATTCATAGTTTAACATTATTATAGAAGTAAGTTGCTAAAAATAATTACAACATAAAAAGTGCCCAAGCTTCCACCAGCATTTCGTGGAGCCCCTGACATGCCGTCGCGGAACCCAGTTTGAAAAACACCGATGTACAGGTTTCTGCATGCATGAGGATTCACATCCTTCCTATATGCACATGGGCAATTTCTGTCATGCTCGAATGTAGCAGTATTGCTAGGGTATTGAGAAGGCAAACTATCCAGGGCCATGGATTTATATAGGAACAAACACACTCTTATATTTGTCTTGCATACATTTTGTAACTTGTTTACATTTTATTCAGGAACTATGACTACATCCTAGTTCACTGTATAACAAGCTATGTAGTAACGTGTCTCTATTGTACTGTTGTGTCTGTTCATAATTGTGGTTTCACTGGAAGGGTGTAATTTTTATTTTGATTTCTGACCTGTAACGATTTTAAGGTATGACAGTGATGATGGCTTACTCTTTACCAGTTTTGCTTTGTAATTCCAAATTGGTTATTAGATGACAATAAAATGTAAATTCACTTAATGTTGTTGTCAGCAGTTAAGATTGTGTTAAATGTGTATGCTGTGTGATGAAATTCATAATTAATTACTGTACTGGACCACCATAAAGTATTTATTTCATATAATTTTGTTTGAAGCATTTTATATGACACTTCTTGTGAATGTTACTTCAATGTTGTCTGGCATCAATCTGTAAACACTGTCTGAAGTTCGAAGTAAAGAAATTTATAATATACTGTGGGTTCATTAAAACTGATGTGATTACTTACAATTTTGTTTTATGAATCACTGTAATTTTGCATTTCATGTTGAATTTAAATTTTGTTGTAATGAAATCAGAATTTCTGTCAATAAAGTGAACAAGATACTGGGGTATTCTGGTGCACTAGAATTAGAATTACTATGCACTTTCTAGGTTGGTTTCTGGTGAGAATAACAACACTGGATGACAGTTCATGCTGAATTTGTATGCCTGTTCCTGTGTATGATGCCTGAATGCATTTGCCAGTTTTTAAGACGTAACGTGAAACTATACTTTCAGCAGAGACTGTCATTTTAATGATGAACTTCAGTAAGTCCTTTCAGGACACAAGTCTTTTCTTGTGAAATTAAATTCAGGATTGCCCAGGCAAAAGCAGTATTTAACAAGAAGGTTTTTTTCACCAGCAAATTGGACTTAAATTTACGGAAGAAACTAGTAAAGTGCTACATTTGGAGCATAGCTTTGTATGGTGCTGAAACTTGGACACTTCAGAAAGTAGATCAGAAATACCTGGAAAGTTTTGAAATGTGGTGCTGGAGAATGACAGAGAAGATCAGTTGGACCGATCATGTAAGAAATGAAGTATTACAAACAGTCAAGGAGGAGAGGAATATCATACAAACAATATAAAGAAGGAAGGCTAACTGGATTGGTCACATCTTGTGTAGGAACTGTTTTCTAAAGCAGGTTATTGAAGGAAAGATAGAGGGAAGGATAGAAGTGGTGGGAAGATGAGGAAGAAGACGTAAGCAGCTACTCGATGACCTTAAAGAAAAGAAAGGATACTGGAAGTTGAAAGAGGAAACACTAGCTCGCATTGTGGAAAACTCGCTTGGGAAGAGGCTATTGACCTGTCATAACACAGACTACAGAATGACTAAATATATATATATACACACACACATTTTATGCCGGAATGGTGTTTGAAAACAGGCATGAACAACTGTTAACTGAGCTGTGTGTTAGCGAATATTCGTATCAACTGTCAGCATCTGGACATTCCTGCATATTCAGATACTATGAAGTCCCTACTTAATCCTTTGCCACACTATTTAAATTCTGTCATCATGTTACATTCCAAACATTTAATTTCAGTGCCCTTTATACATACGTAATAAAAGTATGTCAAGAATTAGATTACAGCTGCTTGTTAATTGTATTACATTCTATTGTGTTCAGTGCAGCAAAGGATTAAAGTTCTTCCTGGGATCACCATACTTCAACACAAAATGAAATAACACTATTCAAGTGGATGAGATGTAACTGACATAACTGGGTTGGAAATAACTCCAGATCGTCTTCTTACAGAAATAAACAAGAAAAACCTATGCATGGGAGACATTGTGCAAGAAATTTATTCAAAACTCGTTTTTAATATCCATAAATTCTCTTGCGCAACAATGCAAGCGTAAGAACGTCGTCCTCCTCTACCATCTATTACATCCACTAACTGATAGTGGGGAGAAGGGCAGCAGCAAGTTGTAGCGCCGCTCGTGAAAAAAGCTGTTGTCCGTGATAGCAGTTTTTCTCGTGCGCATTCACACCAAGTGGCAATCATGGATGAGAGGTTAGTCAATGTTAATCCGTGGAAATGCGTGGGAACTCATTGACACGACACAGTTGGGGCGTTATTTGGGTACTAACTACTACTAACTGCTAACCACACCTCTTAAGACAGATTTCACTAAAAGTGCCAAATTTCACCATTTTTCTCCCAGCCCCTTTCCAGGGGGTCACTACACATTTGCCGTCTACAGTCAAGCGAGCAAACTGCAAACTGTGTCACAACAGGCATCGCTTCACTAAATATTGCCTTTTTTAAAGAAGTGAAAAGGTGAAGTTGTCCCTGTCCATGCCATGAAGGTATCTGGGGGGTGCAGAGTTAAAGCTCCACTCATTCTTAACCTTGACACTAGATGGAGCTGAACAGTCAACTTACACTGTGGCTGCTTTATCCCTTGGAAAGAACCCTGGTACCCATTGAATAGAGAAATATCACTTAGCCCTGCCAGAATTCGAACCCTGGATCATCCAGCCCACAGCCTAGTCACTGTGTTGACTATGGTATCTCACACAGATAATCTAAAATTAGAAATCTGAAGTTATAACCAGTGATTAAGATTAGTTTTTAGCATATATAGGACTGCAGGTTTTCAGGGCATTGTTAAAAAAGATCAAGTGTGGGGTATATCTTTCCAGCATACAGGCCTTGAAGGTACCAGTTCACAAAATTCGTAGGAACTGTATTTAGCGTATATATCATATGGAAACGTGATACTCCAGTGCAATCCTGACTGCAACCCATGATACATACAGACCAGACAATCTCTCTCTGATTTGTGTGTGAGTGTGCATGTGGGGGGGACTTGTAAGTGGGCTAAGTTCATACAACAAGCAAGCTGACAGGAAGTGCCAATATTTTTCAGATAAAATAATATCCCTGTGTAACTATTATGGTGTATGTGTTCCTCTACAAATCTGGTACTCAAATTGTTTATGGTTTCTGCAAACAAGGGTCATAACAACAATGATGCATGTGTGTGTGTGTGTGTGTGGAGTATGGATGAAAATGCACACACACAAAGGAGGGATATGAAGAGGCATGTGCAGAGCAGGGTCAAAAACATTTTCACATTAAGTGGTTATTAAAACTGTCTGAACAAAATGAAAATTGACATGATGCGACAGTTGTATTCCTTCATTTCTCTCTCTCTCCCCCCCCCCCCCCCCCACACACAATTCTTCAATGTCAGAGTTCATGAGGATTCATTCAGTGATTTGAGAGTACAGACAGATGGATATAGCAATTTTAATGGATATTGTGCAGGGATGTGTGCGCAAAAAGGGTGACAACTTTGGATGCGAATAGAAGATGAAACATATTACAGAATAACTTTAAAGATCAAATCGTTGATTGGTTCATTATATTTACAGCAGTTCAAACTCAGTTTTTGGAAATAGAGACATGACCACTAAATTTTCTCACTCGCATTTATTAAACAAATTGTTCAGTACTGTTTGCTGAGAGATCCAGCAACTTCCACGCTGCTCTTGGATTGACTTCAGTACGATCTCTACAAAGAACCCACACATAATGCACTCTCAGAATTTTCTCTGGATCACCCTCCACTACATTATTTTTAGCATCACGTGCACAGAGAATTTGCTGGGAAGTGAAGGTCACAATTAGCACAGGTCCTTGATCCATAACTTTTCCCATTGCTAAATCTACATTGTCAATGTCCAATATTTTTGAGTCTAATTGATAACCAGCTGCCGCCGCCTGTCTTATAGGAGTAGCTAAAGTATTAAATGGAGCTTCATAACACCAATCTCGAAGGATTTCTAACTCACCTCGCACTATTGCTTCTAATATATTTGGAATAATGTCTCTCTCACAGTCCTGAAGAAACTTAATTTTGTCAAAACTAGGATCAAGTTTGCAGATCTCAGTCAATGTTTCTGATAACTCTGTTTTCTGGAAGAGGCCACCCATGATGTCTGACACCTTATCTGTAAGGATGCGGGATGCCCTTATAACTGGATTGTCACTTTCATCGTACTTTATCTTCCAGTCCAGCACTTTGTTCACATAAGGGTTATTATCTCTGAAATTCTGCCAGCTCTGATAAAACCTACAAACACCACAATATTATGTCAGCATAACAAGAACAAAACCTGCAACCATCACCCTAACATTGCATCATCATGAACAAAACCCACAAATGTATCATATATATGGCACAGTATCGCTTCATGTTCAGATGTGTCACCTGTAACCATCTATATCAAGAATATGTACAAGATTATTTTTAATCATGGCTGGAATCTGTGTTTTTTATAACAAACAGTCTTCCTTAAAATAAAACATGTGTTTAAAACTGTGCAGTATTTAATTTACAACAAATATTGCTCATGATTTTACAGTCTTCTTATTCCCTCCCACCAAAATATATTTTATATTGCATGCAAGCAGTACGGGATTAAAAGAAACAACAATAAAGAGCCGCTTCCGAATGTTGGTTCAGTACAAATCAAACACTATATTTGTGATGAATTCTTTCATGCCCAACAGTCTTCAGACATGTTGCTTTCAAAACAAGCAATCTCCACTATTTAGAAGAAAATAGCTGGAATATAAATTCAGGAATTCCAAAATTACTTGATTTTTAAGACAGTGGAGTATGCAGTAACCTATGAACAAAAAATGAGTTTCTTACTAACACAGCAAGGGTATGAAACATTTTTTGTGTTGTACTAAGAAGTCACTCAAAGTGGAGATAGCTGGGTTTGATTTTAGGGGTCTCAATTATGAATACTCATAAACCACTTCTTCAAGACATCTCAGATGTGACATTTTTAATATACCCTTATATGCTCAACATATTTACCATATTTCTTTAAAATCCATGAGGTTAATTGTATGACCTGGTTCATTTGGTATCTAATGACATTCAGTACACTTCCCAGACCATGCAGTTGCAGTTTAAAGCACAAAGGGTTAATCTATGTGTAAATAAACACACACACACACATACACAATGAACATTCCAGTCTTCTGGAATATGACACTGTGTAGATTGAGTACCAATATTTCAGAGAAGCTTGCCATCTCCATCTTCAGCATAGTCATAGAAGAGTGTAATACCCTGAAAATGAAGGCAGCATGCTGCTCCAAAATGTTGGAGCCTATAAACCAACCTACAAAATGTCATATCCCAGGAGGCTGGTTTATTCATCAACACTGCTGTAAAAACTTCCAAATCTCACACAGATTAGAGCTCTCCACATTTTGGGTTTCTTTGGGGAAATCTGAAGTTTAACATTAAACTGAATACATCTTTAAATGTTTAATTCAACATGAAAATCATGAGACTGGGGATTGAGAAACTAAATACAATTTAAGGAAAACATTAATGGGGATTCCACTCTAATATCATATTTACACAAATGGAATATGTATTTTCCCTATTTGCAGAATTAAATCTGAGGGGTTGTTTTGAATTTGAGTGCAAAATACATACCAATGCTTTCAAATGTTTGAAGCTTTTAGCAGGTTAAAGAAGTAATACATAAACTGTCAATCACAACATAAATATTGTCAGTTGTTTAATGACAAGTTACATGTTTCAGCCTAAATAATGCCATCATCAGGTATCATAATATAAAATACTCTCAGAAAATTAGGTACAACAAAGTTCCTGATAAAATGAGATCTCATACTTTACACCAAAAATAAAATTTTATATAATTTCATGTTGATGCCTGATATAATGCTTGTCAAAACCATAAACAGCTCTATTTAAAGGATGTGAATTATTTCTAAAATCATAATCAGTGTTCCTGTACAAAACACTAATAAGTTATTAAAATCTAGATTCAATCCTCTGTCCTTCAAATGTGGAGATATAAGAGATTCTCCTGAAGAGGTTCTAGATTTGTTGTAAAGTGTGTATCTGGAAGTGTTTTCTTCGACTTTTTATAGCTTCAATCTGTACTCTGCTAACTTCCATTGCGTGCAGGTGCACCTTACCATCTATACATATTATCCTCCAAAGTACACATTCTGATGTGTGGTAAAAAAAAAACAGAACTTCTCTCTTGGTACTGGGACAGAAAGCCACAGACATGTCAATATGATAAATACCATAGTTAGCCATTATGATGGACAGTATATGCACCACATTCTTGCTACTGATCAGAAATTCATTATCTGGTATGCTCACCTTGACTCAGTAACAATGAGGGAACAAAAGTCACGTTCTAACCTGTCTGAAAGGTAGATTTATTGAAATTATGTAGATCTTAATTGTTTACCGACGTTTCGGGACAACGTATCAGTCCCATCCTCATGGGTCAAGAGTCTGAGCGGAAAGAAAGCCTATAACGTAGATTCTGGCAAGTACGGCGGGGTAGCAAAATGTCTCGGTACCCCCAGCAGCTATATGTTGTTTGTATCCATCCCTCTCTCACCCTATTGGCTGTCATCACATCACACGTCTTGCTACTCCGCCGTACTTGCCAGAATCTATGTTATAGGCTTTCTTTCCCACTCGGACTCTTGACCCGTGAGGATGGGACCAATACGTTGTCCCGAAACGTCGGTGAACAATTACCACACGCCTCCGTGTAATACCCCAGAAAACCGCAGATTTCATAAATACTGGAAGTTGTAGTACTCTGCTGTTTGAGAAGCTGAATTGCATGATTACAGTTTGATTGCTCATTGTTTGATTTTACTTACTGACTTCACTCTTATTAGTTATGGAATTTGGCAAATAAATGGTTCACAGGAAACCCAAGCTATCCACTTTCCCTGTAATCTGCAATTTTGTGTCTTAAGGAATGGCAGAATCTTCAGAACTATAGGAGAGATTACAAGAGATCACAAGATGCTGTCAGAAGTATGTTCACAAGCTAGTCTGCCTTTGCAAGGTAGCAGTCGGGGTGGTAAGCTTGTATGCTACTCATGATATTGCATGGAGGTATGTCATGCACACTGTCTGGTAGTAATTTCAAGTTGACGGGACAGCACAGGTTCCCTAGCAGCAAAGGCAGCTGGTTTTCATCTGAACTGCCCCAGAGCTAAGGAATGTAAGCTGACATGATGTAGTGTAATGTGGTACTTAAGAATCATTGTACTTCCCATAGAAACAATGATGTTTTACCATTCAGTACATTGTCTTACATTGCAGTCACCATCCATCTGGGTAAGTTAACTGTCAGGTAATTCTGGGATAAATGTATCGGTAATGTCAACGCTACCTCGAATCCTTATGTAGTTCCATTCCTGTTGCATCTATGTTGGGTTCAATGGCTCTGTCATCCACATCTACTGTCTCAATCCTCTTTCTCAGGCGAGCTGGTGGACGATACACATGTGCATGCATCCCACCCTGATCCAGCTCCTTTTTCACTATCTTAGCTGTCTGAGAGACAGTCTGGAAGGCTCCAGTCTTACCAAGTTTCTGACTTTGTTCTGACAGAGACTCTGCAGCTTCACGTGCTGACTTGCCCAGTTCTTCTGTCAGCTGTCCTGCAGGATTAAATGAAAACAATCAACTTCAGTATTTAAATCTGAAATGTACCAGAACAGACTGTTAAAGGATTCACCAATTCCTACTCCTTGGCTTCAAACACTTCCCCCTAGCCACCATCAGAGACAATGAAACACTGCACATAAAAGCAAGAATTGAAAAATACAGTCAAGTCATTAAAGTGGTGACTGAAAAAGTTTTGGCTGACAACTAACCACCCATTCAGCATTCAGGATGTGCTTTTTAAGTTCTGGCAGTGCCACTTGATTACATTCTGTACGGCTCTGGACAGAATATTTGATCCCTTCTATATTACAAGGTGTAGCAATTAAATAATGAGATTAGCTTCACAAAAGTACTTTATTAATGAACTTATTGTACCTTCAAAGTAATTTTCATTGGAAGCTACATACCACTCCACATGAGCCTTCCAAGTCCCAAAGAATCATCTAAGTCATTTTGTGGGACTGCTTTAAATAACTCGGCAATTTTCTTATGAATATCTTCTATTTATTGAGAATGGGTTCCTCTGAATGAACTTTCCCAAGTCTGGAAAAAGAAGTAATATGCACTGGGCAAGTTCAGGTGATTTCAGGGTGTGTTCAGGCATTGGCCTTTGTTAATAAGCTAACAACTAGTGGACCGAAATCACTTTGTACACCAGTGTGTTGTCTTGGAGCAAAACCTAATTAAGACTCCAAAGATCTGGTCATTTTTCAAATCCTTACAACTTTGTTAAAATTTTGAAGCAGAATGGTTTGTTCACCATCTGATTTAGTGGTACATATGAATAAGCCAAATTTTGTCATAAGTAACCACAGAGCTAAAAAAAAAAATTCAATTCTCCTTCAGTTTTCTCCAGAACTTTATAACTTGCTTTCCTGCCAAATTTGGTCTTCACTTAGATTCTTTGGCAGCATATATGCACACTTTATCGTACTCAAATTTGTTGTTAAAATGTGTCTTGCTGATTGTTTGACCATATCCAACGCCTATCAATCTGATGCCTAACAATGGTCTGTTCTCACAAGAGTCTTCAGCTTCTCTACATTTCATCAGTTTCACTGTAACCAGACAGCCAGGATGTTCATTGTCTTCCACACCCTATTCCTTCTGAAAACGTATTGTGCCATTGAAACACAGCAGCTCTGTCAGGGTATCTTCTCCATTTGCCTCATGTAACAAACTGATGGTTTTGGTGGCCATTTTCTTGAATTTCAAAATAAATTTGATGTTTACTCAATTTTTTGTCACACAAGATCATGGCAAGTTAAAAAGTTTAAAAAAAAAATGATTGCTCAACACTAACTGAAGGCAATGGAGCATGGTTTGGCAAGTGACTGGTGAAAGTTGAGTGGTAACCAGTATATACTTTGCAGTGTACACAGTCTCGCTATTTAATAGCCACACCTTGTGAAAGGTTTTACTATTATTTGCCTACACAAACAGCATGACAAGAGCAAAAAATGGATTTTGGGCATGGAGTAGTGGCAGCTGCAGCAAGGTGCCCAAAAATGCTGATCCCCATTTTTTCTGGTGATCAAAATATTTGTCTGGCTACAAAACTTCCAAACACTTTTACTCCTTTGTATGTAGTTGTTTTATAACCATTAATTCATCACATACAAAAATGCTGTAAGTAGCTCGTCACAGTCATATAGCAGTGAGTTGTGCATCTACTAAAGAAAAACTGCAGTCTCTCTGGTTCATGGTTCAGTACCAGGCTTTCCACTGAATATAATCTTGAGCCACTACAGAGAACTTCATGTACTCCCAGCCTACTCTTATATCCTTTTTAATATTATTCATTCTTTGAGTGACTGCATCCAAGGTGATTCTCCCAATATCTTACATACACATCTTTTTCATCCTATGCAAGCTATTACTTATGGGTAATTCTGTGCGCAAGTTTCCAACATCAGCAGACTACTTTTGTATGCAAGATCCCCTGTACCTGTAGCTTGAAGAAATTCCTCTGAAATCTTGTATAAATATACTGGCACTAGACAGATTTTATAAAATGCACCAAACACTTTGCAATAATTAAGAATGTGGAAAGTGACCTGATCATATCCTGGCTAGCATGGTTAATATTTTTGTAAGACCCAATAGTTACTTATGCTACTATAGAATTCAAGATCACGATTACACTAACCAGCTTTCTTGGCAATGTCGGATTTACTTGCTTCCTCCAGAGCTTCTTGTACCTTTCCCTTGATAGACCCAAGTTTATCCCTGAACACTTCAGTTCCCTTTGAAGCCTCTGATTCAACTGAATGAAATTTCTGCCTGTAAGTGACATGATTTTATTAATTATACATAAATTCTGCATAAGGAAAGTACAAATTTACATTTAGAGCAGTTGATTCAACTTCCTTAGCTGTGCACTGCACCACTGTAAAGAGCACATGCAAGCTGTATTTTAGGTGCATCAGCATCCCTATGGAGTGCCTATTAAAACCACTTTGTCCATCCACCTGTACACACATGATGCGGGAACTACGGAATGAATCCCACAAAATCTAATGTTGAGGAATTTTATAAGAAAGTGTAGAGCAATTTGTTGTGGTTAAATGGGACAGATATTTTATATGAAAAGCATTTGTAAGCACATCTCCACACACAGGCCTACCCATTACCCCATGTGAAAAAGAGTATAAAATATTGCATAGCTCTACTCAATCTCAGCATGCAACAGTAGCAACAACAACAATAATGATAACAACAACAAAAAGAAGAAAGTCGTGATTGCATTTAGATTTCATTTAAAGGATGTTTGTCTTATTCTTTTAACATAGTGCTCTATTAAATTTTGGCTTTAAAGCTTCACCCTTCACTGTTCTTACACACAGACTATAAGTTTTCTCCATATTATAGCAACAGCACTACAATATGGTGTGATGAACTATACACCTACTGCTAAGGTACAGAGAAAATGTCATCTTAGGCACCCCGCTGTGTTTTATAATATTACATGCTAATTTAAACTTGGAGCGTGTGTTGCATAACTTGTGAGAAGACATTAAAATACACTTATCATCCAAGGCAGTAGTCATAAATTGCAAATCTAGAAGCCATGAAGAAGGGTGTGCCACAAGTGGTACAGTATGAATACACTGTCCAACTACTTTCATATCTATTACTGTGAACCCTCAACTTAATCAGTCGCCACACCTGTATTAGTGGAGAATTTAACATGAAGGTTAATTAGAATCATGTTTTACATAACAGAGTAAGTGAAGCACTTGTCCCTTTCACCATAATTTTTAATTCTATTGTATGTATACTGTAGCAATTACACAATTTCATGACCTATCCCTGCCTTACTTTCCAATTGTATAAGCTTACAAACAAAAAAGTTGTACCATCATCTTGTTTGTAACTTACACACACAAAACATGATTTACACAACACTTTTAAGTGTGTTTGAAGAAACAGACCTACAAACGCATGGGAGAATAATATTAAAATAGATTCTACAGAAAGAGAATAATTTGAAATAGCCCATGGTAGTGTTCCGTGGTCAGCTTTTGTACAAATGAACATAATAAATCTTGGAGTTCCAAAAAAACGGTATTTTTCTGGCCACCTGTATAAACTGAAGAAGGAAAATGCTTCTGTACCATGCAGTTTATCATTTATATTATACATACAATAAATTATTTCACCATTGACATACTTTTACCAAATTAAACAACTACATTCCTATTTCCATGACTTTATATTTGAAGGTAAAGACAGTGCATTCAACAGTAAGTCCTGCAAGATCTGGGGTCCTCGCAGCTGTAAATACTGTGTTCTTCAGGGATGTAATGCCATGTAGTTTGACATACATGCACCCATGTTTTTGTGGGACCTTATGTCTCCATTTTCAGGGCAGAAGAGACTTACTCTTCTGCTGTGAAGACAGAGGCACCTGGTTCCTCTGAAGTGATAGCATTTATCAATCAAACTACAACAGGTCATGTCCCATTATGCCATAATACTTCTTTGGAGCAAATTATTATACATTGCACAACCTGGCTTTTTGTAGTGCTTCTGACTGCTCTAATTTTTCTGCTTCTGCTCTAAACTTTTTAAGGCTCTCTTTCATTTCTTTATTTTTTGCCATTTCCTGTTTAATATTCTCCACAAATTGGGAGAAGAAGTTCGGACGGCGAGCTGGATTGGAGAATGATCGGATCTAGAAAAGAAAATTATTGAATACATCAGAGAAGGCAATAATTACAACAGAGTCTTCAGAATTATTAAATGTGTGTCCTTTCGTTTAATGATGCTACCTGAGCTGCAGAGGTTCTAACAATCAAGAAAGCAGACAATATTTATTAGATTAAGGTACTGTTGTCTCTGTGCACACCACAAAAGCATATGGGACAATAAAGGTACAGAACCACTCATTTTTAACCCCAGCACTAGAGTGGTCAGCTTCATGCCCTGGCCACTTTACCCCTGGGAAAGAGCCCCTGTACCCAATGAGTACAAGGCTGGGTGGGCCCAAGAGCCAGTCTAGACACTATGGAGAAGAGATAACACTCTTGTCCCTACCAGAAATTGACCACAATTCCTCTGCTGTCCAGCCCATGGCCTATTCACTATACAGAGTGAGCTGGGCAATAATAATAACCTTAGGCAAGTATTGTACTTATTCCATGGAGTAAATTAAAATCCTTCAGAAACAGCCACATAGACCATTATCAGCAGTTGTCACTACTACCAAAGTAGAATTCTACATGGAGTGAGGAAACCTGCAGCCTTCAATGCAGGTTCTATTACGCATAAAAATGGACAAGTGATTAAAAGTGATAAATGACAAATTATTTTACTACATTTGAAGTAAAAATCCTAAGAAAAGTTTATTACAAGTGAAATTGTTCATACAACAGGAATTTCAAGGCCTTGATTCTGAAAGTTGTGCTGAAGTTGCTTGCGACTCATTCATACAACCAAAAGTAAAAATGGGACAGAAGAACAAGCAGCATGAACAGATGAGAAATAAAATATTTTGTTAGGAGTTGCATGCATAGTAGAAAGGTCATAAGTTCTTCAGAATCCATTGTCAATGCACAGTGTGGAAGGAGATAACTGATCAGTAAAGACTGCAATTTGAAAATCAGAAGAATTCTGAGACAAAATGGAGACGATTATGATCTCACTAGGTGACAAATTAAATTTGATTTTTAACTAAAAAAGTGGCTATGACCACAATGATGCAAACAATCCTGAATCATTCAAGTTTTTTGAGGTTTTTGCACCTGTGTAGCTGAGGGTTCCATTCTTTTGGGATATGGCACTGTGTCAATGGGTGATTGTATTCCTGTGTTTGAGGTTCAGCACCAAATTACCTATTTACACAGTTTCATATCCCAGAAAATCAGACCTCTCAGGACTGAATAAGGTGACCAAAGGCACAAAGGAGGTACTTCATCTGTTAATCCAGACATGTATGGAAGGGTAATGCCTCTGCAGGGAAGTGTACAGTTAAGTTACAAAATGTTCTATATTTATATTTCTTCACTTAACACCAATCAGTCACTTCATGTTCACAAAGAGATGTACTTCAAAACATGCCTGTGCAAATGTCTGGTTTGACTATACCTTGATTGACAGCATTCTATTTATAGACATATACAGCATGCAGCCATGGCCTATTCCCACTGATGAACGAGCCACACAATGGATTGTATTGAGGCCAATACCAATAAATAAAATTGAGATTCTGTGATGGGAGTATGTGGTCACTGCATTAAAAGTTACCTCACAATATCACACGAAAAATTCAA
This sequence comes from Reticulitermes speratus, assembly GCA_021186555.1. Taxonomy (NCBI): domain Eukaryota; kingdom Metazoa; phylum Arthropoda; class Insecta; order Blattodea; family Rhinotermitidae; genus Reticulitermes; species Reticulitermes speratus. Next base: position 20,127,158 of record JAJKFL010000012.1, read on the forward strand.
GTGAGATGAACATAACGAAATGTGATGGAAGAGAAATTACAAATCAAAGGGCCCAGATTCACTAGACTGTCACTAGTTTGTCCAGTACGAATAATCTGGACGACTTGATGTTCATCGAACAAATCCTAGGGTTCCTTATTTTGGGTAGGCCTTCCGTTGTCTGCTATCCAACTTGCATATTATTTATAATACTGTACAATCAACTCACTGCATTATGTCCATATTGAACCTGCGAAACTGGTGGATACTGCAAAAAATATACTCTTGTAATACGTTGAATCCTAACGGCCAACTCCCCCGGTCTGTGTGGTAGTCGTTGTCTAAACTGTAAAGAGAACCACAAAGATGATGTACAAGTGACCGTTTTTGCATCACCGCATACCATAACCTCACAAATTCTACCACTCGCTTTCCACAGGCATTCGCAATATAAAACACTTCTACTTATTCTGCACCTTCATCTTATTTTTCAACACTTTATACTTTCGTAAACATTTACAAACATCTAATACACAAACATATCCAAAAAAACTTGTACCATTTCCACTGCGGTGAACCATGCAGTTTTTCCTCCCTAGCGCGGTTCCAGGTCTGTGGTCGATGCAGCAACTAAAGCCACCGCTCTTAATAATTGAACGATGAATGAGCGCAAGTCAATATGGCAGGTTACGTGTTGAGGTAGTAGTACTAAAGATTAGGAATGCAAGGTATGCTGATAGATGTTGTTAGTACTATTAATATTTTTCCTGTGACATGTTACAGTGTACATTCTGCCACAACACTGCTGCATAATGTGTGTGGGAGGACCGAACATATTACTTGATTTTTGTGTATGGTTTCAGGTCATGACTGTCCGTGTCCTGGGTGTGGGAATTGGTCTGTTCGCTGTTATAGCTATTTGGATATTTGCTGTTGTGTCTTGCATTATCTCCCACCGCACCCATAAAAATTTTGGTACGGTAGTAGTTGCGGTTGCCGCGTTGGTAACTTTAATCCTGATTCTTATACCTAGAGATTCTGATATACCCAAGAAAGCTGTATTTAAGGCAAGTACCTCTAATTTCTTTACTGTTAAATTTGAGTTACCACAATTTTCTTTTTAAAACGTGTGGTGCACTGTGAGAAACAAGGATTTTTGTCCTTGGTGTTTTAGTATTTGGATTTGAAAATGTTTATGTACAAGTGAAATGACCGAGAAGGCCGCAGTAACGTAGACTTTTATTTGAGACATGCCCGGTTCTGATCTCTGTAACGAAATCGGATATCGTGACATGTTTTCGCAGTTTTCCGCATTTCTTCCAGGCAAATGCTAGGATAATACCCCGATTAGGACATGATTGTTTCTTTCCAAATCCTATCCAATTCATTCACCTATCATTCTATCATTGATGCTGTATAATCTGAGATTCTCACAGTGTCGTAAAGTAAATTACAGAATTGATTCATAGGTGAATTACATATGGCATATGTACATTGTATAATTTGTTATAAATGTGTAATATATTCACTGTTGGCATTTGTGCAACACATTGTAGTGCCTGGCAGCATCCGCCGTCAGGTCATCTATTTGTAGCGCCTGCCTAGTGTGGGTTACCTAACCAAACTTAATCTTCACCTAGAAAGGTTCTACTGGTAGGGTAGCCTCGCAGGCCTCCGCTGGATCCGTCTTAACTCTAACTGTCTTAGTAGTGCTGCCACCAGTCAGTTTTGAAACTTTCAGCAGATTACTGACAACTGCTGTGTTCACTAAACCTCACAGTACATTCTACCTATTGAGCAGTTTCTAAAAATTTTACTACCATGAAGTTTAAAAATTTCCAACTATATTGTGTAACTGCATTTTCCTATGCTCGTACAAACATTAGCAAAATGGCTTCCTCTAAAGCTCATTACTCTGGTTGTGCATATTATGTCTCCTAAAAGTTTAGCTACTGTAAACTTAAAAATAATCCAATCATAATAGGTACATCAAGTTCCAAACCAAACTTTACCTATTCAAAAAAATTACTTAGGTTAAAATATGTCTGCATATTTCTTCCAGCTTACGTCCCAGCGGACCACAAACAATACACCAGTTACATCATACTAAAATTAAATCTATTCTCTTTGAATCTGTCTACACACATATATATGAGTATATATTAAGTAACAGACTAATTACCATGTTTACACTTTAGTTTCTTAGTTTGGGGGGTTGTAATAACCCAAGGCTGGTCATCAAACAACCATATTTCCAAGTTTTTACACTAAATTTAAAAAACCACAAAATGCTATTCACTCCAAATCACAAATTATTTCTGGATGCATCACACACTCACCTGGTAAGAACAGGAAAAGGAGAGTTACAAAACTCATCTTAATGCTCTCTCTGGCCTTGCGTCTACTGTCCACGAAGGACGGAATACAAAAATCCCCTGCGCGTCGGTTCAAACAACCCACACGCGCTCACTGAACTTAGCAAATCAGCACTTTCTAGTTCTCATAGCAACAGCATAATGCAAACTCAACAATTAGTTGCTGTTACTAGGCAGATGCAAAATGATACAGCCTTCCTGTTGTTAGCACGTGTAGCTCACTCAACGTAACGTATCAAAACTAAACTCAAAATTTATCATTACCGTCCAGTATAAAATTTAAACAAAATAAATTTTGCATAATTACCCAAAACAAAAATTACTTCGCTGCAGCATTGTAAAGCTGGACGTTAAACGAAGAATGCCGTTTATATTATACCTGAAAGATATCTGTCTTGAGATGTGATGCCATGTAGTCTGTTATTACTGTACTGACATCACACAGGATTTTGGCTCTTTCTGTCATGAAGTTAGCATGATCCGTTAATAAGATGTTACACTACATACTACGTCTCAGAAGATAGTAGTATTCATAGTCACAGCTGTGTGAACCTCACATCTTATATATATTATACTTATTTCCTTCATTCACATCGAGACAAATTCAGATGTTGAAATGGAAGTAAGGTAGTTCTTTGTTATGTTTTATGAATAATATTGCTATTACTTTGAAGTTTATCAACTCATTGTGATATGAATGCTTTGCACAGTGTTTCTGAACCTTTCTAAGTTGAAATATTCCTTGGTCTCAGTGGCAACTTAATTTTTATCTCAAAGTATGTTGTGTTATTTTTCATTATGAACACAAAATACAGAGGATTTTTCATCTTAAACAAACCTTATTTATTCTGTGCTCAGAAAATACATGAAAGAATGTTGTTTATGCATTTTTAAACCCTTTTGACCTGTTTACAGTCTATGAATTGTATCTTGGCAACCCCATGTTTAGAACCTCTGGCTTAGGGATATCAGAAAACCCAGTTCTACATTTAGTTTTTTTAATTAATCCACAGTTTTCTTACAAAACAGATGGCTGGGCAATTGCCAGATTTTAATGCTACTCATACATGATTACTTACCAAACAGGCTTCATAATGTGACAGAAAATGTGTTACCCTTGTGTTGTGCGAATTGTGTATAGCCTGACTGTGGATTGTGTAATGTGATTCAGAAGAAGTTTAATTGAACATATTTCTGTTTGTGAATGAAATAGGAACAAAGCATTTATCTGCATGTAACACACCACCATGTATATTAGTAGATGATTAAACATGGATAATTTAGGTAACTTTTTACTATATTTACCCAAATATAAGACTAGAATCTTCTCATAATTTATCATCTTAAAACTAGGTGGTTGCTTTATAATTGCACACAAAGTTAAACATGGCTGAGAAAGAGCATATGTTTTTGTATTTGGTGTGGCTATGTGAATAAAGAAAGCTGAAATAATTATACACATTATTTTGTTCATCAGATTTTATTATTGTTATGCTGACAGCTCAGTTCAAGTCACACAATTGGAGTGAGAAGTTGTTAAAGTATTCTGTAAAAGTGATGGTTGGTCGTGTAGAAAGGAAAAGTACAACAGCATCTGAAATTCCAAAATTGCTGTCATGACTATAATTTTAAATTTGTGGTAAGTCAATGTGCAAATGTAAGAAACATCTGGACCTCAGCATGGAAATGCCATGTCTTGAAGCCGTTAATACATGACACTGGAGAAATTAAAAAGGACTATTTTCAAAGGGTGAAAATTCAACCCAAAAAGCATTTTGGGGGCCAAAGCAGAGGCATTTTAATGCCATTGACATAACTGTTCTGGAGTTTGTGATAGAAAAATGTAAAAAGTGGCCTTCCGATTACCAGAGTGACAGTACACAGGAAGGGATTGGAAGTTGCTACATCTCTATAAATTTTGTGACAAGAGTTTTAAGCCACTAATGGTTGGGCAGTACAATTTATGCATTGTCAAGGGTTGGCTCTTTGTCAGAGAAATACATTAAATTGAAAGCTTCCCATACACTACCTTGAAAAATTAATAGCTTGCAAGCACCATACAATTAATGTGCAGTAAAAATGTGATTAACTCTTAGGATAAATGGGTAATGCAAATTAAATTGCAGTCTTTTCAGATATGTCAACCAGCACTACAATTGAAGCAGTTGATAAAAATAAGTACTGGTCAATACAAGAGGTCATGAAAAACTGAGAATAGCTGTGATACTTTCAGTTCAGGCTGATGGGAAGAAAATGACACAATTTTTTATTCTGCAATGACACAGTCTTTCAAAATAAAAAACCTCCTAGTGTAATTATAGTTAAATGTAATGTGAAAGGACAGCTAATAGAAGAACTCGTGGTTGAATGGCTGAGAGAAGTCTGGGATGGACCAGGTGCTTTAATAAAGAAAAGTGGAATGCTGGTTTTATATGCTTTCAGGCATCTTTCTTCCTTATGTAACAGTTATGGCTGATCACATTTTTCAAGATCAATATTGATTGTTTGGGAACAGGGGAATTTAAGTTCCCTGCCTCATTAATGATGGCCACATTAACTTGGGTTAATGGTACTTGTATTGAAAAAGTGTGATGCTGGGCCTGCTGGACCCTTGTGTGCTGCTATAGTAGTATGACACATGGCCGCTAAAGGATAATGCAGTGACACTATGAATACCAGGTGAAGAGTCGAGATCGTGAAGCTTATTATAACGTATCTTACTCCAGCTCATACTTCACATGTCTTATGTGTAGTCTCCTCACTGTTTTGTTTTTAGACAACTTTTGACAGGTTTTAAAACCTAAAGTTTTGTGTGTTTTAATTTTTTGAAAGGATGATAAAAATTTCTGGAAACATCTTTTCTGCTCCAGCTCATATTTCTTTGTCATTTGTTTGTTACATTATGTGAACATTGTGTTACAGTTGTATGACCAGCTATTTATGTGGAGGACGTCACTTGTTATTCTGCTAGGACTGTCAGCCATGACAGGACTGGTGTTTTTTGTTATCACACACCTGATGCAGGCACGGCACACACAACCAGTCAAGCGGTGGACATTATAAATGGTCTTTTTCTACACTGAAAGTTCATAAAATATGGTAAATTCAACAACTTTAAGTTGTGCTGTGCAGTGTGTGTCCAGAACAATGGCCATAAAGACTGCAATAAGAAGTGTGTTTATCAATTACAGGCATTACATATGCAATAACTTTTCTAGCACTACCCAAGCAAAAAAATATTTTGTTATAAAGAACAATGAAGATTTTGTTAACAAGGTCATGAACAGTGATGTTCCAGTCATTGTCAACTTTCATGCAGAATGGTGTGATCCATGTAAGGTCTTGTCTCCGAAGCTTCAAGAGTTAGTTGACCCAATGAACGACATTCATCTTGCTGTTATTGATGTAGACAATAACGCTGAACTGGTTCATTTATTTGAAGTGAAAGCGGTGCCAGCTGTCCTTGCTGTAAGAAATGGTTTAGTAGTTGATAAATTTATTGGTTTAGTTGATGCAGACATGATAGAAAATTTGATTAAGAAATTAACTAGTAAAATAAATCAAGATGGATAACATAGTAAACAGATGGAAAAGATGGGAGATGTTTAAAACACAGGACACTCACAGACCTGCAGTATCCTGGTTAACTTCTCTCCTACTTTGTATTTGGAGGCCCCAGGTGTGAATCTTTGTTATGTTATGTTGACATTTAGTTCATGTTTTTCCTTGTATGCTCCAGGAAAATATTTATCTATACCCGTTATTTTACATACAGTTCACATGACACCTAGTAACTAGTCTAAACATTTAAGTTGGTACTTGTATACAAACTAAGATATAATCAAAAGTGTCTGCCATTTAAAAAATAATGTAACAATACTACAACATTTATCATGTGTGGGTCATTCCATGTCAGATCAGCACAGTTTAGGGGCAAAATTGTTGTCACTGACTCTCATATGCATTGCTACCATCATGATTCAATTAACTGCAGAGATAGAGGATTTTGAACTTTTAAGTTTTCCTTAAATTTTGCCTTATTCTGATTCACAGACCTGCTTGAACTGTTGTCCTGATTAATACAGAGAGCTCATTCTTGCATCATTGAAAGCTCTTATGTGGGTCTTCCATTGTGGCCTATCGCTTGCAATATTTTAGGGCACATTAAGTTCTTGACCTTCACCCTTCACCTTAATTTTTGAGCAAACACCTCCAGATTTATGCAAAATTTTTGCTATGACATTTAATGAACTTCAATACTTCTTTGGAAAGTATCATGTTGGGACATCAAAGTGGTGACAAGGTATGATTTTGTATGTTAGTGATCTGATGATGCACTGGATGGTTAGACATGAGTTTTGTGATTTTTAGAGGCAGTATGACTCATCCAGCCTTTCATTTTGCACTTTCATTTTGCACGTGATTCCTTATCTGGCAGGTTTTGTAGTTGTTTTGTCAAGTGCAAATTAATTTTTATTTTTGCCAAGTTCAAGTGACTGGTACTTCTGCTGATGTTAAAGAATGAAATGTTTTGAAACAGTGATATAATTCCTTGAACCTGAGACCAGTGTTGGGCTGGATGATATGAAAATATTCCTAGATGCAGAAAGTACAGAGTCTCTGACAAATGTAGGAAAATTGTTTGCACGTTTGTTCCAGGGTTTTTGAAACAGAGCATTCTTTCTTCAAGTTCAGAATATTATACAAACAAAAAAGGAGCAGATGCACATTGTTTCTTCCTTGAACAAGGCTCTGGAATCAGTAGAAGAGTTACCACTTTCCAACGAAAAGTTGTCATAAGTGAAGTATCTAAGGCAACATTAAAGAATGCCAAAAGAACTGTGAAAAGAAAAAAATATTCCATTGAACAGATTCCAGTAATAGCAACAGTTCAGGCAGAGGTGAAATCTTGATGTTTCTTCCAAAGATCTAGTCAGTCACCAAAATCCAATAAGAGTTCAAAGTCTTGGTAAGGACTGCCAAGAAATTAGTCGCTGTGAAAGGAGTTTGTCAAGCCCAAATGTGAAACAAGGAAAAGCGCTGCCTCCTGCAATAGGTGAAATGGTGAAGCAATTTTTTGTTCCATGAAATCAGCAGCATCGTGCCAAGGACAAAAAGGTTATGCTTTCATTAACCTATATTGTCCTAAGACACAATATTCTGACCTCTAAAATGTAATGTAGAATGGCCTAGCATGCTGTATGCCGGTCTTGTTTGTTTACCTGGCAACAGTTTAAATGATTCAAATGTCCACACTAAGCCAGAAAAACTGAGACCATTTTGAGATACAGTTGGCATTTAGATCCATCTCCTAAACGTTAACTCAGAAGAGAAGTAGGTTCATGTCAGAAATGACTCATGTTGTGTAACTTAAAAAGAAGCCTACTTAAGTATCAACCTTTACCACCTTCATGTGCCGATTGTCTAGAAGTCTGGGAGCCTCAACCTCCTGGAACCCTAAGGGCCTGTCCAGGCCTGTAAGGGATTGCTTTTGCTTTACTTAAGTATCAAGTAACAGAATCCGAAGAAGTTGTTAGGGTTTTCAAAGTGTGCAGTGCTATGGTCACAAATCTATGTGTTGGCTGGGGCAATTGATATGTATGAAGTTTGTGTGTGTACTGTTCATTAGAATTTGAAAGTTATGATCTGACTGAAGATGAAGTATAAACTTCTGACTCTTTGTCTAGAATTATTGTCATGTCCAATTGTAAGTTGCTGCCAGAAGGACTGTGAGATATGTCCAGAGACTGAGGGTCCTAATCAAACATACAGAACAGAGATAGGAAGACAACTATAGAGACAATAAAACTACAGGCAGTGGTGGGTGACTAGTGACTGATCAACTCTGGAAACAGCTGTGCTATCTTGCAGTGACTTTCTTGAGTCTGACCCTGAAAGATAAAAGATACTTTCTTGTCACTCTTCCATGGCATGACAGCAGTGATGTTTCTATGAAGAATTAAAAATTAAAACTGAAGATCTTCCTGTTACTGTGCCTTTTTCTGAAAACTGCTTTATCATACAAGGTGAACTATAAGGTTTCCACTGGAACAAGACTTAGGCAGCTCATCAACTGTTTGTGGCATATTCACAAAATGAAATGACAAGGCACATTACTTTTGTTGTCATGTCAGAGTGCTTAAAATGTGACACTGTAACTGTGTGTTTCTTTGAGAGCAAACAATGCAAGCTTTCTTTCTGGTACATTGTAACATATGTCTGATGTTTACTGCTTTCTGATGGTGCTGCCTCACAGCAAAGAAACAACAAATACCATCAACCTGTGCTCCCATAAAGATGATTTTGGTGTGGATCCTGAGTGGCCCTACTTTGCAGTGTCACATGTGATGGAATTTGGGAACGGCGAAAAATATTGCATTAAAGCAAGCCTGTAAAGCCCCTATGAAAGTCTCTCTTAACAGCTTTTAATTGGCAGAAGAATTTGCTCTCTCTCTTAATTCAGAGTACAGTTATAAGGAAGTTATAAGAATTTTAGTGAGTCAGAATGTGCAAAAATTTAAGATAAGTGTTGATCTTAAAAATGAATTAATTTTTAAAGTAATAGAAACATTAAAAACTTTGTTTTTATCACATCAGACTGTGTAGGTTACAGAATGTTAAAATCCAAGGTGGCCATGTTATTCACTTTGTTGATTTGACATGGAATCAGTGACCAGCGCATGCATGTACATATGTAGTAGTTAGATGTAAGGTAAGCCTTCATCATATTGGAAAGGCAAACAATAACTGTTTATACATATTAAAGTACATAGCATTTATATATGAATAAATTCACTATGTTTAAAAATATTTTTGGTTTGGTGAATATTGGACAAGACAGACATTTATATGAGATTTGAAGTTCTTATGACAGCACAATGAAGATTTACTGTCTTTCGAGCTATGACACCTTGTCTGGTAATGATTTTCCAGAGGAACCTTCTGCCTTCATCCTCATGGTAGATAAGTGTCATGTGAGGAAGAGAAAATTCAAATATCAGGGCAGGGTGGACCAAGGCACAACTCATATTAATCCTTAATTTCCCTTCTTCCCACCCCTTTATTATTTTTTCAGTGTTTGTCTTTTACTGGAGCTGAGATAGCATGGTCAGTACAGTGACTGTGCCACAGGCTGGATGATTTGGGGTTTAAATCCCAGCAGGGGCAAGAAATTTTTCTTTCCTCCATAGCATCTGCATGTACTCTGAAGCCCACTCTGCCACATAGCCAGTGGGCTCCTGTAGCTTCTTCCACGGGTAAAGCTGGCCACTTGCCTTCTAGTGCCAAGGTTAAGACTCATAGGAGCTATGCATCTGCTTAACCCTTTACATTTTTCTTTTTATTAGTGCTGTGCCTTTTACGTAACCCTTTTAAGGTCTACTGTTTCCTTGCTCAGTTCCTTGTACTTCTTTATACTGTGGGTTTACTGGCCATCCTGTCTCCCTTTCAGTCCACCTTGCAAAATGACCCTTAGTAGGGTTCCACACAGTTATTCTGCTGCTGTTCACTCCCAGCTGGTTCAGTCAGAGCCCTTTCATTATCCCTGTATCTTAATTGTTTTTTCCCTCGCATGGGAAAAACAATTGATGGAGGCAGCAAGTTCCTCTGCAACTTCAGTGTATATCTGCCAGATCACGTCATTTTATCTCAGAAGGCTGTAATGTTCAGTTATATTTATGGTTCCAAGGATCTGGAAGTGCCTATGCTTCTGTTTCAGTCAGTATTCTCTGAATGATATTGTGACAAACATGAGTTGGACACTATTTCACATTTTGTGATTGGAACATAATTATATAGACTTATTATCTAAGGTGCTGAGCCAAAGCAAGAAATACTGAAGAAATCCCCTAAGTGGAGGAAACAGGTCCTTCAGAATGTTACTGAATTTTCACAAGGGTACATGGAATCATATCCTTTTTGTCACCACCATCAAAACTTCAAACCTCACAAGAAATGTTTTTGTTACAGGGTCAGAGCAGCATTTAACTTCTAGTTAATTGACACATTTCTTTTAGTGGCTGGTTGATGGCTGCCTTACTCCTGTAGATGTGTTTTCCCACTGCAGGAAGTCAGAATATTTATATGCATTTTCAGAAATATCTTGTGTTTGTGACTTGGAGGGACTGGGACATTTGGCATCCCACACCATTCAGTGCAAGACACTGGGTCAGAGCCATTTAAAACCCATAAAACTGGGATGAATGTGATCCCTGGTTATGAAGCAGTTATTCCCAGGTTAAAGGTAGGGGCACTATATGGACTACCAGTTTGAAGTCATTGATGATCCATGGATTAGAAGTTGATGATGTGTGCAATTAAGATTATGAAATGTACAAGTGAGGATGAAGTGCGTGGTGGTAATGTCAGTAATAGCTCTTGTAGTGAAATTTGCATAATGTTGGTGTTTATTTTGCATGAGAGGGCCACATCACTTAACCACCAACTGCTATATTTGGCCAAGTTGTAAAGGAAAGATATATATCCGTGTTTGGTCTTAATTGAGGTTAAGTATTTTTGCTTTACATCAAAAACTTGGTTAATATTAGAAAAACATATTGTTAGTATTATTAAGCGGGTCCATATTCTAAACGCTATTTCAGATACAATGGTGATACAGTTAGCTTACGATTCGGCTGTATCCTTGGTTTCATATAGGACCTCGCTCACTGAAGAGGACACGATTACGATATGTTCACGATGGGCAGATACGATATGATGATGACGCAGCATGCTGTGTCATCTATCGCCCAGTTGTAAACATATCGCTAAAGATGTATCATCTGTGTTACAGAAGGTGCAAGTATCACGGGCTTTACAGATTACAGTGCGTGTGTTAGGTTATGGAAGTATGAGTGTGGAATCAGATATTAACTTTGTGGAGCTTGGTTGGGGAACACCCCATTTTGTATAACTGGAAAGATCGTAGTTATACAAGAAAGGACAAAATTTAATATTATTTATTCCATGCATTGTGCTTGTAATAATTTATATGCAGCAACAAATTGTACAAAATTATGTCATTCATAAACATAAACCCTTTTACATGTTTCAGTGATAAATCGCCATCCTCAGGGAGACGTCAGTACAAAGGAATATATAATATTAACATCATTTTTTTATTTATTTATTTATTTATGTATTTTATTCCATTGGATCCAGTACAAGTTTAACAACCAAAGGATATAGAATACGCCACACTTCTATCACTATATATGAATACAAAATCACAGTAATTATATAAAACAGTCCTTTTTATAAACATCATAGTCAAAATTCAATTAAACATTTGAATCAATACTCTTCCAGTACAGCGCAATATTACATTTACTGATATAAAATATTATGTCAACCATAATTCATGTCCCAGTTACAGCATTATAAAATCATTATTAATTACAAAGAAATTCATCCAGACTATAGAAACAATGTGTGGTTAAATAAGTCTTCAGTAGACTTCTAAATTTCTTCACATTATCCACACACTCCTTAAGATCAGTTGGCAATTTATTAAAAAGTTTCACACCTGAATATTCAACACCATGTTGGTAAATGGATTGGATACAGATGGAAGATGAAATTTTTACTTTGTCTAGTCGATACACCATGTGGTTCATAATTTGTGATGAAATAGACTTTATTCTTCGCCACAAATAAAAGTATTGATAAAATGTATTGAGATTTTAAAGGCAATACTCCTAACTGCTTAAACAAATTCCTACATGAATCCCTGCTCCTACTGCCTGTTATAATTCTTATTGCTCTTTTTTGCAATCTAAAAATGTTTTGACTGTGTGGTGAATTTCCCCAGAATATAATACCATAAGACACGGCAGAATAAAAAAGGGCATAATATCATCATCAAAGATATCTGAGACATATATGGTTTAACTTATCTGAACATATAGCAAACAGAACTTAGCTTCCTGTTTTTAAAACACCGACAAAATGCACTTCACATTTAATTTATTGTGTATTAATAGACCCCTACATATGTTTTGGTTTATGTAAAAACCATCATCAGGGGGTTCAAACTACATTTGTTTAAATGTGCGTAGTTACATGTGTACAAACATCTAATATCGAAGTTTTTGATCGAGATGGATCAAGTCCCTCTGTCGCGTATTGATGTGTCCTGTGCAGGACGGTGTTCGACTACGGCATCCCGACGCTGTGTTCCCTGCGATAACCTTTTCAGTTAATTACCCTAATCACTCGATGCTCTGTAGTCTGAGCTCCTGACAGTGTCATTAAATAGATAAATTCGATATGTGGTAACTCAATTATGTGATTGGCTACAGGTTGACGACAGAAGTCCAAATCCCAGTAGAAGCATTAGGATGTTCAAAACAGCCCCGAGGCTCTCTCAGCCTTGTGTTCATTAAGCACTGGGGTGGAGGTTTCCTTTCACGTTGTTTAATGGCAGAAGATGTTCATGTCACAGCGCGTTGTTGGTGCAGCAGATGAACGAGTCGTTTTGGTGCGAACCTGAAGCAATCGATTGATCTAGGCGAGGAAGACAAACCCGTTACTGCCTCACATCCATGCCCGTTATGCACACACACACACTAACACACAAATTAGTATGCCGGTGGTACGAATAGCAGGCGGTTACAGGTCACAGCTGAAATGGGCCAATATGGCGGAGAATCGATAAGAATGTGATTGAGTATTGTGATGATTGCTCCATGAGCTTGACCACTACAAGGGTAGTGGTTACTATACGTACCACCGGCTTAAACATTAAGGAGCTCTGCATTTTCACCGCGAAGACCCGAGTTCGATCCCAGGTCAATACATGAAGGATTTGTTTTGGGCATTGGGACAGGTTTTTCTCCGAGTACTTCGGTTTTTACCTGTCAGATCATTTCACCAATGCTCCACACACACGTTTCATTCATATACCATCGAGGCTATATAATCTTAGCAACTGACAACGCCATTAAACAACACAGCTCTGAGTTTTTATCACAGAGTATTGTGCGCGGCTCGCCTGGTCTTCAGACCGCGGAACAGGGATCACGTTACAGTATGGTTTGTCACAGTGATTTCGGGGCAAAACTCAAGAAGGGCACATTCGAAATGCATACTTACAGGTAAAGGTAAAGTCCACCCTAGAACAGGCCATGAAGGCCCAGAGGGGGAGAAAAGGTATAGCTCTACTCTTTCTTTAACCTCGGCGCTAGATGGGGGTGGGTGGTCAACGCCACGCCCCGGCCGCTTTACCCCCGGGAATGACCCGGTACACATTGTACAGGAGGCCGGGTAGGCCCCAATGCCGGTCTGGACGGGTGCTGGAAATCTCTCCCCCACCGGGATTCGATCCCCGGACCGCCCACTCCTACAAATGTCTTATTGATGTTATACGCCTATTATGTGAGGCTTGTTCTTTATTGTTATTTTTATTATTATTAATCACCTTCATATAGGGTGTTTACAGTTATATACCTGAAACCATGTTTCTGGGGTGTATAGTCTTGCAGCTATTCTGTGGCTGCAAACTATGGTGCACGTAGTTATTATTATTATCAGTATCATCTCTCCTTTATAGGAACTTATTACTGGAATACAGTTTTTATCTGCGTTAAATATCACACCACTGCCTTGTTTGTAATTGTTGACTTATGAACCAGGATATTTCAGGTATGTTTGTGGTCAGCCCCCGCACCAAATTTAACGCATATTGCTCTGTTGGTTCATTACTTGCTGGATCAGACCGAAATAATAATATGTATTTCGTGCAGCGCCTTTCTCTCCATGTTCTGCTACCAAGCACAATTTCAGCATCCAATTATAGACGCTTGTGTCACTCCAACCTCACAAGTTCGTGTGTCCTTTATATTGTTATTAAGGGGTACAGGATATTAACAGTTGCAAGGTTGGGGGTGGCCTACGGTGTCGTAATATCTGTACAAAATTTCGGCAAAATCGGTTAACTGATAAAAAGGTAAATTTCTCCCTAGAACGGGCCATGAAGGCCCACAGGGGGAGTAGAGGTATAGCTTTACTCTTTCTTTAACCCCGGCACTAGATGAGGGTGGGTGGTCAACTCCACGCCCCGGCCGCTTTACCCCCGGGAAAGAGACCCGGTACCCAACTGGTTCGAAAGTTAAATTGAAGGCACATACACAGTACGACGATCTCACACCTACTTTCTTTGGTTAAGGAAGGAAAGTATGCTAATTATATTGTCACGTCTAGGCGACAGTTTGCTATGTCCCTCTTTCTGTTATGTACCAGTATTAGCCGTAACATAACGACTTACGTGCGTAGGCATCGATAAGCTACAAATGAACAAATTGTTTGCAAAACAAATCGAGCCTCTTTTAACCAAACTCATTACTGTTATTACTGTTATTATTATTATTATTTTACGCCATACTGCAGGGTACCCTATCCATGAACCAGGATCAGTTTTGTCGCTATGGCTCATCACAACATACGGGGGGGGGGGGGGGGGGAGAACAACTGGGAGAACATTTTATTGCAAAATGGATGCCATGTGCTTTAAAGTGGTCTGTGCACTTTTATCAGCAATACTTCATAGGGTTAAGGGGCCATTAATGTGTTACATAAGCATTTCTCCAAACTGACTCCCTGTCTCAAACATAAACAAGAGTTAGCACTGGCCGAACTTCTTCCCCCTTAGCTGCTTACATAATGGCGGTTCCTAATTTGCATCTTGGATTCTCCAAAAATCGCGGCTGCTGCACCCCGTTTGTGGGTTGAACAGTCTGGCCGATCGTCTTCCCCCCCCCCCTTCCCTTGTTATTATTTTAAAACTGGGTAGATTGTGTCACTGCCACACGATATATTGTGCATGTGGTCAGAACCTCTCATACGTGGATTCTGGGGAAACGGTGGTTAGCTGTGTACAGTATATTACATTTTTATGAATTTATTCAAGAACAGGTTGCACAATTCTGCCCGTGTCACACTTTACCCCCTAATCAGAACTGAGCATTGTTCTATATCTAAATGTAGGTCTTTGCCTTTGCTGTCATATCTGATCAAGACTCGGAATAGAGGAACAGCTGCGTCTTGATAACCGTAGTGTCCTGCAGCTAATACAGCGTTTCGACGAAGCTGGTGTAGGTGGCCAAGGATGAAAACTGTTCCCTCGAGTGTGAAAATTATCCCCATCGAAACTGCTTCATTTTAAACAGGAAAACAGCCGACTACTTTATGTACTGTTTTATGCCACAGATGATTAAATCAATTATCTGTTTCAACGGTAAGGCTCCGAATTAGCTTCTCTACAAGTCCCTTAGTTTCATGGTAACTAAGGGACTTCTTCTGCCGTGTCGAAATTAGCTGTTTAATCATTGTCTTGTTGAGGAGAGAAACTTGAATTTTCACAGCTTGTTGAAGTAACCGCTGGCTTTTCCTCGTGTTTTACTCCACAATTATGACAGTAATGTCCGAAAAATTAAACTGTAACATTTTGGGACAAAACAGTACAAAATGGGACATTTAAACTACAAGGAACCGAAAGTGAACTTCTTCAAGAAAGTTCTAGATGAGCTAACTTTAAATATGTAAGTCAACGACGGGAGTTTTCTTATAATGTGACTGCAACTAAAATAAGTTCATTCGCTTTGTTAAACGCGATGATGGTACGGACTTCACTGCAACAGGGTCGATAGTTTCCTGTTTCCTGGATTTTTCTTTGCTTTGAAGCATCTTGAATTTCGTAAACTGCCGGTAGTGGCGGTGATGTGTTTTAGTACTTTTATAACTTACTTGTCCATTTTCACCACTGATTATATCTGTCGCACCTCTGGATCGCAAGTATCCAGAACACCCTGGCAAATCGCCGCACACCTGTAGATTATTTTGGGAGTTTTCCTTACGTGAAATGTCAGGTATGGCCCAATTTTAACTAAAATTTAATGTAGCCACATACTGCAATAAAACTCTGTATGATGTTGTCATATACGGATGTGTTAACAGACACTTGGCGATGCTAAAAGTTGTCGTTGCGAAAGCGTAAAAAAAGACGAACTTTAGCCGCAGAAGTATGAAATGTTTACTCTGTGAATTTTGTAACGCAAATGAACAAATGAAAAGTGATGGAGAGCAAGAAAGGGAACCAGGAAGAAAGAAAGATAAAAGAGAAGTATACGAACAGAAAGAGAAACTGTGACATGCCTTCCACCAATGGGCCACAGGTCGGTCGGCCGCTGGACTCAAGTGGGTCACAAGAGACTTGACTGCGGACTGAGTTGTCAGTTGCCGTGCAGGAGAGACTGTGACCACACGTGTGTGCAGTGTGCCAAGTGACACGTGCGACGGACGGCAGCCTGTGCCTTTCTAATATGGTAACAGTTTTATATTATTAAGCAAGTTCAATATATAGAACACAGGGTTCCTTACGAATTCTTTTTATACAAGTGCATCATAATCATATTCATTGCCCTCAACATTTTGTATCGTACGTTTCAGTTTTGCACTAAAAGCACAACGTTTCCGACGCTGGTTCTGCTTTCATATTCACGCAAGACGGGGAGAAGTAATATGATGGAACCGTTGTACTGACCTTGGACCAGTGTTTGAAACTAGCTCCTTCGAAAGGACATGTCATACTAAATTTCCCCAATAATGAACACTTTAATATTCCGACCAACAGAACTATGTGTCTTTTACTAACAACAACTACATGTTTCGGTCTTAACAGACCATCATCAGGCTGTCAATACAGTGTTTAAAACAAGGTAACAATGTAATATGTAAGGAATTCACCATATATAATTTTAATAAATGTGTGTCTCTTATTAAGAACAGCTACACGTTTCGGTCTTAACAGACCATCATCAGGCTATCATTACAATGTTTCAAAACAAGGCAAAAATGTAATACATATGTAATTCACCATATATAATTTTTAAAAATTATATATGGTGAATTCCATATGTAGGCCTATTACATTTTTACCATGTTTTAAAGCATTGTAATGATAGCCTGATGTTGGTCTGTTAAGACCGCAACATGTAGCCGTTCTTAATATAAGACACAGTTGTGTTGGACGGAATATTAAAGTGTTCATAATTGACTGTCCTAAAAACACAACGGGATGATCTCGATTAAATTTAATTTCGCCCTGTTGCCTGAAGGCAGAAGCAAAACCGACGTCAGAAGTGTGCTTTTAGTACAAAACTTAAGAAATGGATCATGCTCAGAGCAACGAACTGAGTACACGCTGTTGTTTCATGCGATGTAGACACATCGGAAGTACTTATCACCTCCATGTACATAACGAACTGAGTACACGCTGTTGTTTCATGCGATGTAGACACATCGGAAGTACTTATCACCTCCATGTACATAACGAACTGAGTACACGCTGTTGTTTCATGCGATGTAGACACATCGGAAGTACTTATCACCTCCATGTACATAACGAACTGAGTACACGCTGTTGTTTCATGCGATGTAGACACATCGGAAGTACTAATCACCTCCATGTACATAACGAACTGAGTACACGCTGTTGTTTCATGCGATGTAGACACATCGGAAGTACTTATCACCTCCATGTACATAACGAACTGAGTACACGCTGTTGTTTCATGCGATGTAGACACATCGGAAGTACTTATCACCTCCATGTACATAACGAACTGAGTACACGCTGTTGTTTCATGCGATGTAGACACATCGGAAGTACTTATCACCTCCATGTACATAACGAAACCCATTACAGTTTCAGACTGATTAGGCCCAGTAAATGTAGACCCATTTAATTTGGTACGTTCTATAAGGATGCTCTTCCAACTCCGAGGGCTGTACAGAACCTGTGAGATCGGATGAATAGTGAGTAGGTAAGGATTTGGAAGCAGGCGGTAGTGGACTGTTAATCGTTTTGAATCAGAGGAAAGTCCCAAATTCCTGACCTAAATTTGAATTCGATGTGGACGTACCGTAATACGATGTGCAAGCACCGTGACAAGGATCACTTGTGTGAACATAGGCTCTATATTTAGTACAGTTCAGACTCTATTGCACATACAAAATATAATGCATGTCACAAGCAGGGACGTGGGTGGGACGGGGACGGGGACGGGGGGGGGGGGGGGGGGGAGTGCTACTGCTGACCCCGGACGGCAGAGTGCAGGGGGCGGTAAAGTGAATATTTTAAATAAAAAAGAATATTTTTCTCCGCTCAGGAAATTTTAAATTACTGACATAATAAAAGAAAACTGAATAAATGATCGCGATTTTTCTTAACTTCAAAATTTCTGTTAGCGGTCATTATCATTACTCGCATCCGGCACCCAAAAAACATAGCAACGCCACTGGCAAAAACTGAGGGATAGCGTAGTCGGTATGGCGACTCGCTACGGGCTGGACGGTCCGGGGATCGAATCCCGGTGGGGGCGAGATTTCCCGCACCCGTCCAGACCGGCCCTGGGGCCCACCCAGCCTGTTATACAATGGGTACCGGGTCTCTTTCCCGGGGGTAAAGCGGCCGGGGCGTGGAGTTGACCACCCACCCCCATCTAGCGCCGAGGTTAAAGAAAGAGTAGAGCTATACCTCTACTCCCCCTCTGGGCCTTCATGTCCCGTTCTAGGGAGAACCTTACCTTTACCTTTACCTTACTGGCAAAAACTCAGTTCAGTTTCCTTTATTCTGTTATGCTATCTAAACTTACGGCAATTGAAATAACTTATAGTACACAATACCGTATTTATTCTTGTTTTTTACGGGTAAAAATCTTTCTGCTATCGTGAAAGATAGAGATAGATTGAAAGTGTCAGAGAACACAGAGCTACGGAGAGTACTGCTGCATAAACAAAAGGACGTAACGGTGGAGGGGAAAACTGCATAATGAAGAATTTGATCATTTGTAATCTTCACTACATGTTACTGGGGTGATGAAATGAAGAAGGATGAGATGAGGAGGAGGACGTTAGATGAGGGGATTTGAAAATGGAAAAGAAAAGAAAAAAAAAAGGAAGACCTGAAGGGACGAGACTTGGAGACCAATGATAATATTAAAATAGATGTTATAGATCCGAGGAGGTGTGCAAAAGTTGAATTTGGTGTGTCTGTCTCACGATACTGACCAGTAGTGGGCTGTTATGAACACGGCAATGAATCTACGGGTTACATAAAATTCGGGGAATTCCTTGACCGTCTGAGTGACTGTCGGCTTCTCAAGAGACTGTTCAGCAGAGTCACAAACACATACACACACAATGAAATAAATCGCGTGCAACATTTAAAAGGGAGTCGGGGTAGCGTAGTTAGTATAGCGCCCAGGCTACGGGCTGGAGGGTCCGGGGTTCGAATCCTGGTAGGGACAACAGCTTCTTCTCTTCTCCAAAACGTGAAAACAGACCCTCCTATTCAATGGGCACCGGAGGTTTTCCCGGACTAAAGGGGCCGGCGCGTGAAGTTAACCACTCACATCCATCTAGTGCCGAGGTTAAGAACGAGTGGAGCTATACCTCTACTACCCCTACGACCTTTCACGGCGTGGAAAGGGAAAATCTTTGCCTTTATCTTTTACAACATTTAAAAACTCGGGCATGCCAATAGAAAAGCTGTTGGTAAAGTAATCTCTGTGCACGGCATGAAGGCAAATGGAGGAGTGGATGTCGTAGATGGAGGTGAGCGGTCAGTTTCACACACTGGTTACTTTACATCCCCCCCTCACCCCGGGGAAGGAGACCCCATTACTTACTGAACAGTAGGCTGGGTGGGCTCCACAGCCGGTGTGGACGCTTCACTTTCCGGGAACACAATCACGATTTCTGGGTTGTGCAGCTCGTGGTCAGTCACTGTACCGACTACGCTATCCAGTCATTACAACAACCAACTCATGCACTGGATACAAAACATTCGTAAATTGTATTAAAAACCCCAACATGTTTCAGCACCAAGGTGCCATCCTCAGGGGGGGGGGGGGGCGTTAAATACAAAGGAATGCAAATCCATTTGCATTGCTGTGTATCTAACGCCCCCCAGGGGATGACACCTTGGTGCTGAAACATGTAGGGGTTTTAATACAATTTACGAATGTATTGTATCCAGTGCATGAGTTGGTAGTAATGATTGTAACAAGATACACGACATGAATAATATAAAATTTACGCTATCCAGGTTCGTGAAATTATTCGACGCACACAATTAGGGGTACTTACAAGCAGATGAGTTGGGAATAACTTAGTGATCTATTCAGAACAATCATTTAGTGCTACGGAAGACCCAGTTTCAGTAGCTGAATCTTTACACTTGGATCTGAACGGGTGAACCGGGAGCTCAGAGAGTTTACATGTACGAGCAGTGTTTAACAGTTCTGGCGCGCTGTAGTTCAGTTAATATCTAAAACATCAAGGCCCGCGAAAAATGTGCATTTGACACAAAATGTGTTTTCCATTCTCGTCTTCAACTTTCGTTCGAGACATTTTTCACTCCGATAAGCATGTAGCAAAATAGGCTCGAGACGCGCGTAGAAATGCCTTCACGTTATTGTTGTCCGAATTTGGCCAAAATTGGAATTTGTCCATAAGAATAAGTATAATTCGCCAGTGTTAAGTTTCATAAAAATACTTCAGCGGTTGTCTGTTTGTTACATGCTTATACGTAGGCATGGACTAGCTACTAGGCACGTGTTTACGAAGGCGGCGAAAGACTAAAAAGGTGTTATACGTTAGGGCGAGGTTTATATAACCCTGTAGACATATTTTACGCTTGTTCTATGGTTATATTAACGGCGCTGTACCTACGTAATTGTTCAGGAGATGTGTAGTGTCAGAAGACTTGTAATGAATTGGAGTCAGGTCGGTAGAATGTATATTCTACCGACCTGAGTATAGGGAAGTGGTTCTAACCTCTTTTATGGTAATGAACTAGAATCCTGGTGACATTAAAAAATGGAGAGATATACGCCCTACCGCTGAGTTAATCCTTCATTTTATTAAGGCGTTCTGTGATTTCGACGATATAATCGAGTTTTGACGTATGTTTATTTCTCCTCACCTTTCTAATACAAGGTGTGCTGATAATCGCCGCACTATTCCCTTCCTTCAGTTTGCCTTTTGACCATTTTAATAGACTTCTCGAATAGTTAGCTCTTCATAGATCAGCAGCCAATCGGACGTAAATTTGAGTAAAATTTAGTGTCCTAAAAGGTTTTCCGTTCCTTAGGATGTTAAAAAATGTGACAGAAATAGTTTAACACGTGTACTGTTTGACCCTTGAAGATGGGACCAATAGGTTGTCCCGAAATGTTGGTAACTAACTACCAGTCTACGCTGCGTAACATCGCAGAAGAGCGAAGATCTCATTTACACGGCGGCGGAAGCCTGAAATCATGCAAGTGTATTTGATGTTGTAATTGTCTTCTTGAAGATGCCTGATGCATTAGTTTAGATAGCTATCAGTCCCTCAGATCTTGGTGAAGTAGGCGAATTTATGAAATTTTGTACCTCACAGGTCTTGCTGTGTTAGGGGAATTAACTCCTAGCCTTGATCTGTCACACGGGTCATTATAGTGCTATTTAAATGCTGAAGTTGACCTAAGGAAAGTTAAAGTTGTCTCTGTGACATGTCATGAAGGCGTATGGTGGAGTGGAAATATGCTCAACACATTCTTAACCTCGAAATTGTAGGTGAATATAGCTTTCCGTCCCGGTTATCTTACCCTCGGAGAAGTATCGTCTGGTATCCAGCACATAGGAGTTTGTGTGGGCCCCAGAACCGGTCGGGTCTGGAAACTTCGCAGAAAAGTATTTGTTCTTGCAGGATGTAAAACCACGATTCCTCGGTCTTCTACTCCATAGCCCGTAGCCTAGTCACTACACCGACTCAGCTCTCTCTGCTCAACCAAGAGGTTATTATAAACGATATATAGATATTCTGTTCCTTCTCCACAGAAAAACTACTGTGTCCGTTACAAAGTGGAACCGATTAGTGTTACTTAGGAAACTGCCGCTGTTTACTGTGACAATTGCACGAAACACGTAAATACGCGATGTGGGCAAAATGCAGCATTTTATACCTACTTGGGAAATTCTGCGAAATCTCCGTGCCTTTCCCTCTTTTTAACCTCACATTCTTTCCGTTTCTTACGTATCCTTAAATATTTGACACGATACATAACATGTTTTTTTTTTTTTTTTTTAAATATTAAGCTTTATTTTCTTTGTTGGTTTAATACATCGAGACTCTTCTTACAGGTATCAAGTTGTTCCTTACACCAACTTCCTTTGAATTAAAAAATTATAAACTCAAGTGACTGTGATGTATACAATACCTTGATGTGGAGCTGTAGTGAAAAGTAGGTTGTAGCACCCAAAAAAAACACTACCATCAAAGTCGCTCTATTTAGAGCAGCATATGTTTAGTCCGTTTGTGTTTATATCGCCTATACATGTCCATAAGTTCATGGAGAGAGTAGTTTCCTATGTCGCCAATCAATGGATTCGGATGATGCAGGCAGTGGGTATAAAACCTCTCTGCGAGATGATGGACACATGTTTGAAGAGCGTCAACTCCTAAGGTACTATGGAGGAGGGGTATGGGAGTGTTACGAGGAGAGTTCGAGATAACCCGTAAACATTTGTTTTGTACTGTTTGAAGGGTGCGAAAGTTTGTAGCGCTGGTTGAACACCAGACTGGGGCCGCGTATGTTAGTGTAGATCTGATAGAAGCCCGGTACAGCTGAAGCTTTGTGTTCACTGTTAGCGTGGAATCCCTGGCTAGGAGGGGAAATATGTTCGCCAAGTAGCCTAGCGCAGTGTGAGACGTTCTCCTGACGTGCGTTGTGAAGGTAAGAGTAGGAGTTAAATGTAGTCCCAAGTATTTGACTTCGGTTGACCATGGAATCTCCTGTTCATCTATACAGAGTCTTGCAGGGGGTAGTGGCCTTCTCTTGGTGAAAATGATAGCTTCCGTCTTGGTGGTATTTACCGGAGCCGCCATCTCGTGAAGTACTTTATGATCCGGTCCACTGCTATATTGAGCCTGCGAGTGATAGTATCCGTGCGCCAGGACTGCGTGAGTAGTGCTGTATCGTCTGCATAGAGAGCCAGTTGGACATGTGGGATGCGTGGAATATCAGATATGTATAACGTAAAAAGAATGGGAGATAGGACAGCTCCCTGCGGGAGCCCGGCTAGTTGTATTCTACAGGAAGAAGGTGCTCCGTCTACGACCACCACAAATGAGCGGTCTGTGAGGTATGAATGGAGAAAGGCGATTAGATATGCCGGGAAGTTGTATTTGATGAGTTTGCTGAGCAGACCCCGGGTCCATACTGTATCGTACGCCTTTTCTATATCCAACAGTACCATGCCCGTATGTTTGTTGATATTATACCCATGCGTGATGTGGTCAACAATTCGTGCCAGTTGCGCAACGGTTGAATGACGTTTTCGGAAACCGAATTGCTCATTCGGAATAAGACTATTCCTACGTGCATGTCCGTCCAGGCGTTTTAATATCACCCGTTCCAGTAGTTTGCTCAGTGCGCTAAGGAGGCTGATTGGTCTGTATGAGGCTGGGTTAGCTGGAGGCTTCTGATGCTTCCGGATGGCTATAACTTTGGCCTGTTTCCATGACCTCGGGAAATGGCCGAGGGACAATGCGGAGTTAAATAATGAGGCCAGATGACTTATTGTGGCTGTAGGAAAGTGATGCATCAAGTTGGGTGTTATTCCGTCCTCACCCGGGGCCGTGCGGCGTTTAAGGGATGAGATATATCTTCGTATTTCCGTGCTGCTGACGTGAGGAAAGTCTGAGACGCCGAGCCTATGTCGTTTGATAAACGTATGAAGCACACGGTCCACTCCTCTAGAGTGGGGCGTAGATTCCATCGGTATTGTTTGACTGTGAATGCGCTCAAACTGTCGGCGAGTATTTCTGCTTTGTCTGCAGCTGTGTATATCTGCACTCCGTTGTCGAACAAAGGCGGGATGGGGGCGGGTGGCTTTTGAAAGTATCTCACTATTTTCCATAATGTCGCTTTTTGTGGATGTAGTGTTCCCAGAAAAGTGGTCCACTTTTCATTTTGATACCTTTGAAGGAGGGCTGCGACCAGCCGGTTGAGGATGGAGAGAAGTATAGCAAACACGTATAGTCGAGATCTCTGAAATCGCCGGCGGATGTAGTTTCGGAACTTCACAATCGCTCCGATGGACGGTGGGAAACAGATATGCTGCCGTTTGATTTCTTTCCTCGGTATAGCTGCAGCCGCCGCCTGTAATACCGATGCCGTAAAGTAGTGTACTGCCCTGTCGAGATCTGTATCATTGCGGATGTGGGGGCGTTGAGCGAGAAAGTGGTTTAACCGTGAGCGGTAAAGAGGCCAGTTTGCTTGTCCATAATCCAGGACCGTTCGATTCTCTTTTGTCCTGTGATGGGCACGTAGTTTACACACTACCGGGTTGTGATCTGATGATAATGCCGGTAGGGAGTGGGGTGTCGACATGTGGCACCCTACATAACATGTCATTTGAATGGCAGAAGCGAGCGGAAGTCTAGCCGGGTCGAATCCCAGCGGGGAACAGGCAAATGCAGGGATATTACTATAAACCAGTGGTTCCCAAAGTGGGCGGTACCGCCCCCTGGGGGGCGGTGGGATTACCGAGGTGGGCACTAATAGGTACGAGAGGTGGAAAAGAGCGCTGTTATATCACAGGGGGGTGCTAGTGGACAAGTAGTGCATTTATTTTTATAATAAAATTCAATTAAAGTAATCTTTGTGTTAAAAATAAAAATTAACTAAATTTCTTAGTATTTTAATTTATGAATCTTATTCAAGCACTTATTATTTTTTTAGTAAACTATTGCTAGATGAATTATTGTTAATCATAAAAAATATAATAAATTTTAATATATTAATTGATACATAAAACATTAAGTTTAACTCTTATAAGTTTATTTAAACGATTTTTTAAATATAGAATAAAAGTGGAAACAAAAGCGCATTTATGATTTTTAAAAAAGGTAGGGGGGCGCTGTGGGTGTGTATGGAACCAAGGGGGCGGTGGACCGAAAAAGTTTGGGAACCACTGCTATAAACTAACTAAGACATCTTCCTTGTACTGTACATTCCTCTGTTTAAACACACAGACACTGCATAACCTCATACTCTATAAACCGGTAATGAATTACGGAGCCGATCCCAGTGGCCGTGCGGTCTAAGGCGTGGGTCTACTGCCGCTCGCTTACTGGGATTGTGGGTTCGAATCCCGCCTACAGCATGGGTGTCTGTCTCTTGTGAGTGTTGTGTGTTGTCAGGTACAGGTCTCTGCGACCAGCTGGTCCCTCTTCCAGAGGAGTCCTACCGAGTGTGGTGTGTCTAAAAAGTGTGATCGTGAAGCCTCGAAAGGGGCTGTCGAGCCACTGGGGGGAAAAATATGAATTACGGTACACAGCCTTACACTTGTGGCTACTGACTGTTAAAACAGATTGCTGCAGGAGAGCACACAATTTTATTAAATTAATTTCCAAGTTTTATACATATTTTAATCCTACACAACTCTGAATTGGGCAGGTCTTGCAGAAAGAAAGTAATTAGGCGTGTTGTATTTGGCAGTAACTCTTTAAGGGCGCGCTTGAGTGGCGTTGGTCTTTGGCAGTTGTAAAATATCTTCACTGTGCAATTGCCTGGCCACATATCCACTGGTTTAAGCTCCTTTTCACGCTGGATACAACTAACATTTATTCCAATTCCTTTCGCAACCTGTAATTGCATTTATACAGTTCGTACAAGAAGCTGTCCACTTTCTCCCGGACTCGCTTGTCTGTACGTATCCTGCATGCCTTGATCTAGAAACCTGGCAACACATAATTCTGTACTGCTCGATTAATTAATCCTGAGATTTATCAAAATAATATTTAAAATTTCAGTGCCTACCTCACAGAAAAAACACTGCTTCTCAATTATAAAGACCAACCGGGTAATACTGTTAGGGAAACAGTCAATGTTCATTGTATGAATCACACAGAACACATACAAGCACTACTGGGGCAAAATGCCGAGTTTCTGAGCATTAGAACAGATTGAATGTGTAGATACCTCTAGCCTTTGCACGGTGAAAACTAATAAATCAAACGCCATCACCGTACTTGCTTCTTGCCAGAAACAAAGTGTAGGGGACAAGGTCCTAATATTTCAACTTTGAAACTAATGAACGGATTTAGACTAATTTTGGTATTGGGAGAGAATGTACACGAACTTAATTTTCCTTCATATTAGCCCTAATTTGCATGAAGCTCAAGTCGGGCTTCGTCGGTTTTGTAAAAATCTGCATAACATGTAAGAAATAAGCAATGACAAGGAGATCTAACCTATTTGGAGCTCCCTTCAGGAAGGTGAATACTGACGGTGTGCAGTGTGATAGCTGTAATGAGGTAAGGTAAAGTTCACCCTAGAACAGACCATGAAGGCCTAGAGGGGCAGTAGAGGTATAACGCTACTCTTTCTTTAACCTCGGCGCTAGATAGAGGTGGGTGGTCAACGCCACCCCCGGGAATGACCCGGTACCCATTGTACAGGAGGCTGCGTAGGCCTCAGGGCCGTTCTGGACGGGTGCTGAAAATCTCGCCTCCACCGGGATTCGATCCCCGGACCGTCCAGCTCTTAGCGAGTCGCTATACCGACTACGCTAAGCATAATAACAATCTGTATTTACTCCAGCGGAGTACACATATGTGCCTCTGCTCAGAGGCCGAGGTGCTTGTCTACTTGCAGTTACTGTAATGTGTGGTACTGCGGCCGGCCCGTGGGTCATGGCATCTAGCGGTTTATAGAGAGGTATGCCGTTCGGATCTCGGTCAGGCTACTGGCAGGCCTTTGTCTCAGTCTCTCAGGAGAAAGTGTCTTTTCTAATCTTTGCTTGGTCACTAATTATAGTAATTTTAATTGATAAAGACCACCTTCAAACACAGCTATAGTTATTGTATAACATCCAAAGAGCTACATGTTTCGGCCCAAAAGGACCATCATCAGGCTTTGTATAAAAACAGAGAATTTACGTTTATATCACTGGCATTTATAAAAACAACGGGAAGTCCTACAACACTGGCGAGATGCGACTTTAGAGCTCTACGATGGGAATAACTTGCCATGGCTTCAAACTGTACGCTGTGCAAATGTACACGCGACTACGGGACTTGGGCGAATTGCGGTTGATTACATCGCAGCTTGCTATCAGCGACAACACACCAGAATGGCAAAGCCACATTTGTTATTTGGCCGTCGGAGTACTTACGCCATCGCCTCCAAATGAAGCACTACGTGGCTGTACTTAACGTGTGGCCCGGCCCCTGTATCTAGCCGCAGCTACAGGGGCACGCAGAGGGGTCTTTTGGACTTCCCTGTAAGGACACACACGTTTCGCGGGCAATATGTTATCGCGCCTTGGATACAGGAAAAACAGGGGTGCACCCGGGGGAGGGGCTGCCGGGCTGCCCCCCCCCAACCCCCCCAAAACCGAAATTAAAAACAAACAGATTTTGTAGATATTATGATATCAAACGTTTTACGTGATTTACCCTTCAGCCGAAATCAGCCACTGAAATCAGCTGATGACTAGTACATTAGAATTTTGAAAAATAAATTAATAAAATAAAAAAACAAGAAGATAGGACACTGTAATTGAGTCATAGAACATGTAATTTATATTTGTGTGTATATACGAGTATATATATATATATATATATATATATATATATGCAGTTGCAAAGAGTGTTATACTTATGACATGATTTGTACAACATAATATTTAAAATAAAAAAATTATATATAGCCTCAGGGTTAGCCCCCGCCCCCCCCCCCCCCCCTTCCCCAGCGAAAAATTCTGGGTGCGCACCTGAGGAAAGATACCTACTAGTGAGACAGGAATCTAATAACTTTCTGGTACCTTAGTTTTTAAGAAGAAATACACAACAGAAGAGCAAGTACTGTTGTGATAAACACAGACGTGACAAGTCCATAGATGAATGTGGGAGCGATGTGGTAAATGTTATGAATATGACAGAGACTATTACAGAATGATACAGATGAAATGAAAATTACGGAAATGAAAACTTGAGAGCACCCTTACTTTGTATCCCCCTATCGAGGACGTCAATCATCCTATGTAGGTGGAGAAAATAACTTGAAAATGAATCCTTGTTAAATAGGGCAAGAGAGAGTGCACTATATTTAAATGATTTAGGGCATGGTCCAGTGTCATAATTTGTAAAAACGGGGCTGAACTTTGAGTTCCATAAGAACTGTTAATTTCTTGAACAAAAAATAACTATCAGATGTTGAATGTTATGACGCATCATTGGATAAGGCACCTAGGTAGTTGGTTAATGTCTCAAGTGCTTATAGAAAGCAAAATGAATATGGCACCCAATTTTGAGACATGCCTTGTTATGTGGTAAGGCATTCTAAATTTCCCTGAAGTTGTGTGTTGCACAATTAGTTTTAATGGTTCTCCATAGATGGCTTCATAGGTCCCTTAAGAAGTCAAACTGTGAAGAATGCCCAACTTGATGGGAAATTTAGTGTCATACCACAAAATAACATATGCTGTAAAATTTTGCAAGTTTACTCTGCAAGTTCATTTAATATTATGACCCTAAAAAGAAATATGATACACTGTTCTCATTTCTAGATCCTGACCATCACATTCATCCTTGGGATTCTCTTTGCCACTGCGGCAACAGAAGAGACTTCAGTCATTTACCCCACAACTACTCAGGAGGTATCAACAATAGCTCAAGTAAATAATATACATGCACCAAACAGTCAGCAACAAAATGAAGCAGGATCTGTTGATGATGGTGTATCAAATAATTCCACTGAATTTGCCACATATCCCAAAAAAGTAAATCTAACAGATACAAATATAATCATTGAAGAAGTTGAAGAAATGTTAGCAGCTAATCCTGAATTACCACGACTGTCAAGAAGTGAAATACTGCAGATTCTGGATAACATTACAAGTGCCACACCAGGCAGGGAATCAGTTTCTGCAAGTGTCAGTCCCACAGGACACTACAAAACACGTGAGGAATATTTAAGGGCTATGAGGGCTTTGATGCTGGTATTGCCTTACAATGCAATGAATCTGAGTGAATCAAAAATACAAGAATTATACACAAAAGCACCTATAATACGGCTCATTGAAGAAAATTCAGACGTTGTAACTACAGTTATGACAAAAACGAAACCTTCAACAGCATTTAGTCTTCTAACAAGCACTACTGTAGAACCACAACAAACTTATCAGCAGCAAACAAAATATTCAAATCATCATGAAATTTATCATCAGCACCATGATTCACAACCCATACATCCTGACTCACATCAGAATTATGAATCAGAAACAAAAGCACCACAAAACAACAACAACAACAATTAACCACAAAACAGAATTCAACAACCAAGAGGTTTAATAAGCGTCGACGTCGCCCAACAACAACTTCGACCTCAAAGGCTCCTGGAAGTTATGAATATCAATTTCTGAATCAGCATTATGAAACAACTAAGTTATCTTCAGGTGAACAAACTGTAACAACGGTATATCCACAAAGAACTAGTGATTACAACACAATAGATCAATATCACCAATCAAACAGGACAGTAACGGTACGAGAAGCTGTAACAACAGTTTATCCAGAAAGGATAAACTTCCAAGATGGCATTATCTCACCCAATTACATAAGCCCAAACTACAATTTTCAACTCCAGTCCCCATTACAAAATAAAACTGAGCATTATAATGGACTACAACCAAATCCCAGCCAACAAAGAACTAAACCAATCAGCATAACAACTGGTAATGAACCACTTTCATCAATGGAAGTTACAGGAATAGGACTTGACCTCCCCAGTGACATGAAAAACCTGCTAATGTCTTTCAGTGTTGATGATGAACTATTAAATCACCCAGTCCACAACACATCAAAAGAAATTATGCTGCTTAAAACATCAGATACAACTGGGTCACTTCCAGAACTACCCAAATACAGTAGCCAATATTCTGCAAGTGAATTGTTATTTGAAAGAGCCACAACACACAAACCAATCATGCGGGATGATGTTAAGGAAATACTGGAATCCATAGGACTGTTTCCAAACAAAGAAAGACAAGATGGAGTGACCGAAACTCCATCCACAACTACTACAACTGCCACACCAGATGTAGCAGCAGCAGCAGAATCCTTTTCATCTGAAATGAAAGATCTCCTGATTTCTTTTGGACTTCTCCCATCAGCAAATGATATTCAACAAAGTTCAGAAACTGTGAGTGCTGGACAAGCAGCAAGTCCAGTTGTTGATCCCATTTCATATCTTAGTTTCAAGCCCCTTCCTCTCATAACAGATCATAACAAGGAGGATAAGGAAGACAAACACCTGATGAGTAGTGACATGAAAGAGTTTCTTGCATCTTTTGGTCTGGTGCCAACATCAGATTCTGATGAAGGATATTCCGGTAGAGAAAGTTTTTCTGAGCATGGCAGTGTCCGTAGATTTAGGTCACAAAAGGCAGTTAAAATGGACACTCAATCTTTGACAAATAACAGTGGTAACATAACTACCAACAAACCTGATCTGAACTCTAATGCAACAATGTCACATATCAATACTGACATGCTGACTGATGAAATGAAAGACATTTTAGAAAATCTTGGATTTCTGCCATTTTCAAACCTATCTTTGAAAAAGATAAGTCCTGGTGAAGGCCACATTTTCAATCCCTCAGCCCATTTAGCATCTCTCAATCCAACACAGGAGGAAGCACAAAGACTTACAAAACTTCTAGACACCATCAAGAAGCTGATGAAAGAGAATGGAACTATTACTCAAGATGAGATTGATGCCTTGAATGCATCTATATCCATCATTCTTCCACCTGTCCCTGTGAAACATGACAACAAAACAGCTCACTCTGCAGGCGATTTTGCCAATGTTCTGCCAGTATTATTTGCTCAGAAGAATAAGTCGGTTCCTCTGGATCATTTAAAAGATGCACCGGACCCACTCTCTCTGGAAGAGCTTGTGTTAGTAACGGATGACAACAAAAATGAAGTTAAACGCCAAGAGTCAAGTAATGGGACTACAACAGAAGCAACTAACCAAGACAAAGGACCATCACCAGCAGATCTTGCAGATTCATTTGGTGGTAGTGTTGAAACTGCACCAGGTGAAGTCAGTGTAGATGATGCACTACCAACAAAGAAACCAAATGGACTTTATTTTCTCCTTGATTGGAACACTTTCTTGGATGTTGGAGAAGAAGGCAACAGCAGAAGAGTAAATCTGCGTTTTAATCCCAGACTAGGAAACAGCAGAGATTTTCTACAAGTGACAGTCCCGTGAGGATTCTCTGAACATGTAAATCTTTAGGCCTTTATGATACTGTATACCTAATCTTTTTTCATTCTTGTGTGACGACACCCTATTCTGGTGTATTATTATGGTGATATTTTGGAGAACTCGGCTATTTAAATCACCAGGTCCAATGAGTTTTGAGGTTCTCACAGTGGTGAATATTGAGGTCATAGCCTTCTGTGATGTGAGAGCATGTACTCTGGTAGCTGGGTAATGATGTTTAGGAGGAACATATTGC
Source organism: Reticulitermes speratus (assembly GCA_021186555.1). Taxonomy (NCBI): domain Eukaryota; kingdom Metazoa; phylum Arthropoda; class Insecta; order Blattodea; family Rhinotermitidae; genus Reticulitermes; species Reticulitermes speratus. Next base: position 20,159,089 of record JAJKFL010000012.1, read on the forward strand.
CCCACTGTTGAGGGTACCATAAAGATGGGGCCAGTACCTTCTTGCAAAGAGTTTTGTGTTTACCTACCATGAGTATACAGCACCACCTGAAGATGGAGGTAGTATGTTACTCAAAATGTTGGTATCCATTGGTATGACACTGTATCAAATCCTAGAATCCCAATGATGTTGAAGTAGGAGTAATGAAACAGAGCCCTGGCACTTCCACTCTTGGATCACCAGACAGTGGAGAATTACAATAAGAATGCAAATTCCCTCTGCCTTCTTGTATGGAATTTTATATATTATTGACACACCACTAATTCTGCATTATGGCCTTCAAAGTGGGGAAAACCAGTCCTCCAAAGAATATTACTCAAGAACTGCACAGAGAATTGTTTAATAAAGAAAAGACTGATAGTGCAAAACAGTAGCAGGCTAAAACTGAAGCCTGTACTGAGGAAATGGAAATAAGTCCCATGGATAATATCCTCCATACCTCTCTTGTGCTGTTATACTTCCCTTTCCAATATACTACCATATATTCCCTTCCAGTCATCTTGCCCTTATGTTCACAAAAATGTTGATAGTGATATTCTTCATTAATGACAAGAGCTGACTGACACATGTCAGATGGGACTGAAGGGCAATACAACAGCAGTTGGAAAGAGAAAAGCCTTGAGCATCATCAGTGCATGATCAATGGGACTTATTTCCATAGTGTTTCTACAGTAACAGGCAAGATATTAAGTGAAGAAATAATAAGAAAATGTGTAAAATGTCCATGCTGACACACATCTGAAGAGAGGTGTTCTCATTATTTTTGTCTGGTCCAACTTGTGTTTTGTGTATATGAGGAAGGTGTGAGGACCAATGAGAGAGTAGAAAAGGGCAAGAATACCTGAAAGAAACTGATCTTTCAGCCACAGTTATAATGTGAAAGGACTATGTGGCTACAGACTTATGTTATTACACTGTAAAATTCAGTGACTGAAATTGCGGACTGTGATGCAAGACAGAACACTGATGTGGGTTCGTGAGAGAAATGGTCAATATGTAATTACTTAACTCTCAAACCTGTTTCTTTTAGTGAGGTATGAGGTTCTCACAGTGGTGAATATTAAGACTATGGTCTTATGGAATGTGACACCAAGTACTATGGTAAATAGGTACCAAAATATTGGTACCTATTTACCATGCTATGTGGTGTTGCCTCCACAAGCCTGTAATCTCTGTTTCTCTCAGTTTCCTAACCCTTGTGAAAAACTGTTCCAGATTATTAGTATTTTATTTTTAATAAGGTTTTGTACAGTAAGTGAATTCAGATAAGCTTAAAGGTTTTTGTAGGTACTTTGTTCTATGCAGGATATTTTAATTTCTTACTGATGGCAAAAACAGCACTCGACATTTTGCATGTTCTTCTTATCTGTCTGTAGTAAAACATACACTATTTTCTGAAAGCAAAATGGGAAGAAAATTGTAGATTGTATTTATGCCTAATAAAACGTTATCAGTCATTTTACAAGCACTTCATTTGAACACAGAAAATATCAATCAAATCTTAATGTGATCATTTCTCTGAATGACGGTCTTTCATGGTTTTTGCTGGTCTCTTCATGGCAATGAAATATACCACAGCCATTTCCTCATACATCTGTTTGAGGCCATGATTTCAAAAATTAATACATCAATCTTAAATGGCTAACACTAGTTACTGTGCTCATACATCAAATATTACAAATGTGTTTCTGTATAAACATGCTAAATGAAAACAACACATTGTCAAACACAGAATTAGAAAAAATACCTACCTTCCTTATTCTGTGACCACACAATTGCTAGGTCAGAGAGATGAAGCTCTCAACTTCTTTTTGTTACCTGGATAAACAAAAAATTTAAAACACTGTGAGGACCTGTTTTGGAGAACATTAATTAGCTGGAACTTGTGATTAACAATGAATGTTGAATAATTTCTTTGTATAATGTACATGAAGCTATTGTGATTGTAATAGACTAATCTACAATATTGTTTTGATGCTTCCCTGCATCATTGTCAGTGTACACACTGATGATGGCATACGGTACAAATAAATTAGTGAAACTACAAGGCAGTGGACAAGAACAGTAGTGTACATCATGACAGCTGCATGGTATGTATAGAATGAAGTTCATAGAGTAAACTCTTGTCAACATGGTTTTAAACATATGCGGTTGAAAATAATTAAATACAGGGGAAAACGATTTGTCAAACACCAAAATGTAAATACACACAGATAAAAGCAGGCAGTCACTCACTAAACCAAGGAAGCTGCCCATCAGCTACCCAAGCACTGTGTAAATGTTTAATGTCCAAAAATGCATATATATTAAGCAATGATGTGTCCATAAGCGTTTGCATTCAGGTACCCCTACTTTTCCCATAAGAGGTTTGAACAATGTCCTTTTGTCCAACACACTCCCTCTTAAATATCTCAAGCAGTGATCCCTCGACCAATGTGGGGGCTTCACATTGGATGAGGGATCACTACATTTAGTATTTAGTTGTACGTTTAGTGTACATTTAACATAATTTAATATGATATAAATGTACATTTATTATAAATGACATTCTATACTATTTCATTGCCTACCCACAATAAAATGAAATGAGAATTTTGAAACATGACTGTGTCTACCAAATGATGTAATGGGCTTATCAATGATCCATTTCCTGCAAGATGACTCGCTGCACTCCTAAGTTTACAGGTGTACAAACGCTCTAGTGTAAATACATGGTCAACTTAGCAGAACGAAGGCAATTATCATACAGAAATACGGACATAAGAATTGCCAAAATATGATGACCAAACTAAGTAAGTAACTACATAACAACCTAAGTACTAGACAGAACAGATTCCCTCTACTGTTATAATGTGTTGATCAGGATGTCAGCATAATCCCAAATTTACCAAACCCCAAAGTTCATACCCACAACCACAGCAGACTGCCCGTCTTCCCTATCCTCTGGCACACAAACTCAGCCCCCATTCTCACACTGTATTTGGTAAAGACTGATATCAACATCTTCCCACCTACAACAAGGTTCTCCACTCAACAATTAAACCAACAAATGCACTTTATTTCCAAGTTATGTTCATTAACCCTACACATGTTTCGGCTGCAACAGAGCCATCATCAGGGGTTCAATGTCACGTTCACTTTAACATTCACCGTTCCACTTGGTTTCACCACTTATACACCACAATGTATGTCAATTTTCTGTTAACAGTTGATAACACTCACTGTTTCCATTTATACAACAGTGAGTGTTAACAACTGTTAACAGAAAATTGACATACATTGTGGTGTATAAGTGGTGAAACCAAATGGAACAGTGAATTTTCAATTTCTTCAACAGTTCAACAGTGAATGTTAAAGTGAACATGACCTTGAACCACTGATGATGGCTCTGTTGCAGCCGAAACATGTGTAGGGTTAACCTTACGCTTCCGTGCGTATCATATATGACCCAGAAGGTATTTAAATCCCCCACGCTACTTTGCTGCCTACGCCCTGATTCAGGTAGGCAAAGTGTATATCTGCAATCTCCTCCCACCTTAGAGGATATTTTTGACCTGCTTCACGTTCCGACCACTTTACCCCAGGATAGATCGCACGTAGTAACATTGAAGAGCCTTTATCGATCTGCTCTGGAAGCATAAGGAAGTTACGTAACTTGTTTTGCACTGCATAGGTGTTGGTTTGCTTTCAGTCGAATGAAAACGACCGCTTGGTGAAAGAGCGACTCACTTGTACGAGTTTTATATCATATGGCTGAGCTAGACATAGGCGTAGTGATTCACACAAGTTTCCTACTGTGTAGTTAGCTTTAGTGAGGAAAAAAAACAAACAAACTTTACACGGACGACGTGAAAGTGCGATTCACACACAGACTTGTAGTTCAGATGCTACAGCTCAATGCGTATGGTTCATGAATATAAAATTTTTCTAATGTGTAGTTAGCTCCAGAGAAAATGAAAGCAAAATAAACTGGACTAGTCATAAGGACCCTTGTGCTATCGCAGGCAGAGGGTTCTATTTCGCTGAGAAGAAATATTACGTCAACCATCCTGACAGAAGGATTTCGTGTGCAAAAATGTACTATAACTCTACTGTCATTATTCCAATAAAAACGCCAAACAAATCCTTTTATATTATTTTTAAGCGCTATTTGTCTGAAAATTAAAACGTTCAATTGTTTCTTGAATGCGAGAATTTCTCTTTGTCTTCTGATATTTCATTTTAGGTTCAAAAATAGGTTTAGTATGTCTGTGATGTTGGAGACTGTTTCAGGATATACTTCTGTTTTGCTAAAAGCGGTGTGGAATGTTCTTGCAATCAGTGACGCCATAAAACCTTCCAATGTTTAGACTGCTAGCTGAGGCTAGAGTTACGTTTGTGCATGCTTCAGATAAATAAACTGTGTTCATTGAGTAGGAGAGACGAGATATCAGTAAGGATACAAGCTGACATTTTATAAAGCGCTTGCTAAACGCCTGTTTCAAAACAGAGATGTCTCGAACAGCCCCAAATATGACGACATAAACTGCAAATTCATACAAATAAGGAACATTATTGTGTGTATTTAGGCAGTAAGGATACAAGCTGACTTTATAAATCGCACTGCTAAAAGCGTGTTTCATAATAGATGTCGATAACAGCCCAAATAAGACGACATAAACTGCAAATTCACAAGAATACGGAACTTTATTGTGTGTATATAAGGAGCAAGGATACAAGCTGAATTTATAAAGCGCTCTGCTAAAAGCCTGTTTCATTTTCTACAAAATAGAAGCAATTCCATTATTTTATCTCTTCTAGATCAAATAATATTAATTTTTTTAACGAAATGCGCAAAAATTTAAAGGGCCAACGCGGGGACCGCAGACCTGCTACGCAGGGCTTGTGCAGTAAAGTAGGCCAATTATCTCGATTTAAAGGGCAACTCGAGAAAATAACTCCGTACGCTAAAGGTTAATGAACATAACTAAGAAATAAAGTGCATTTGTTGATTTAATTGTTGAATGTTATCAAAATGCACGGTGAACACAACGTAAAAAAAACGGTTCTCCACTGTTTTCCTAACAAACTCTTCTCTCATATGCTTCCTACATACCACTAAATACTGGATTAAACATGAGATGTGTAAAAGTTGCATTTCAATTACATCAGCAAGGGGGAAGCTACCTAAGTTATGAACACATGTGTACGAGCATGCATGCGCGCACGCACACACACACAGAAACTCAAAATAAGAATTTGCCTAAAATGTCAAATGTGACTCTGGAAAATGTGTCTTGCAACTGGTAATGATATGGTAATGCATTTAACTGCAAGCACTTAAATTATTCTTAATAAAATAGCTTTAAATCTCATACCAGATGCACCAGGGCAGGCTGACAATTCACATTCAGATAATCCTCTGGCACGCCACAAATAATAGGATCTGATAATACTGTACACTTGATGCATGTTGGCAACACTGACCTTAATTGCTTTCATTTACCTTCTGCAGCTTCTAGTTCCAGTTCAAGAGGATTTCCTTCTCCTTCTCACGAGCCTTCATCTTGGACTCCAACTGCTTCTTCAGTTTGTTGTTGGCAACCTTGACAGCATTGAGCTCATTTTTCAGTTGCCGCTTCTCATTCATGCAGAATTTCATATCTTCTCGATGCTTCTTGTCTTCATTCTTCATCTGTCCTTCCAAGTTCTTCTGCAATGATGGGAAAGATAAAATATCAGTATGTTGCAAATGTACTGAACATAAATTTGTGACACACAGTTTCAGTATCAAATTGCAACACAAGTTTCCAAATGTGAATGAAGTGAAAGAGCATTCAACATTTCAGTTCACATTTGATACTAATTACTGATTTATGGTATGGGCTGGATGGTGATGAATCCAGGATCCATTCACAATACAGTCAAATAAATATTCCTCACTTCTGCACACCAACATGACCAGACTTTGGGCCCATACAGCCTCTTATCCAGCAAGTTCTAAGGGAAATTCCCCAGAGGTGGAAGCGGAATACAAGCGTACATCTTGTGCCAACTTTAAGAACGAGTGTACCTATGCTTCCACTCCCACATTTCATCTTCATGCGGTGGTAACATACTAAGCACAAGGACTAGCCTGTTTAAATTTTACCTTATGCTGAATTAAGGGAAACTCATCTTCACTTAGAGAATTTCATTGGGAGAAAACTTACGCTACTGATAAATTAACAGTGTTCACACTCAAGAAATTCACACCATCCCAAATAAATCCGAATGCAATAATCAGCTAAAATAGGAGGCCTCTTTGCACATCTAGGCATAGGACGTACTGATTATTAAAAACACATGTTAAAGGAACAAGGTGTAAAGGCAACAGCAGGACTCATTTAACCTGTTACAAGGAACAGTGGTAACATCTCTTATAGGCAGTACTGAATATTTGGGCTGCTTAATATTTTATCACCATCAACAAAGGGAAGCCAGTCAGCTCTTCTCCTTAGGATATTCAAAAGAGCTTCTCTTCACAAATATTTACTTAAAATTCCATTTAATAATATCCTCCTGCTGAACCCAGGTTTTTCAAATGTCCCCTATTATATGTACTTTCAAATGAATGCCTGTATTGGAAAAATTTAGATATATGTGGACATGAACATACAATGATCATTGATAAACTATATGTTTCATCTCTCATGCAAGGCAGCGAAGAGGCAGCAATGTTTGCCAGTCTCCAAGGATATCTTTTATCAAATGATGAGTTAGGGACTATATAAGGAGTCATAATATTTTTCTATGTCTTATTCCCAATGTTTACTATGCCACTTGCTTCTTCTGTTTTCTCCAATGTCTCCAAACATATTGTGTTTATGTGCAACACAGTTTGAAATCTGGTCATGAGCACAAACTACTCGGCTGATAAAGTGCAGAGCATTACTTCTTCGTTTGCTCCTTACATGTCTATATGACATCACATTTAGACATGGGCACAAAATTACATTTTTATGTGGTGGTCTGTTCTGAATATAATGCCTGTGAACCACATGACATGCCGAGTGATTCTACAACAGCTAACATGTTGGAAAATAGTTTTGTGGCTGCTGCATCCCATGGGGACAGCTCATATAGCCTGTCACGTAACTCTTACGCTGTCACTGACCCTGTGGAAGTTGCTGCGCTTCCACTTGCAGCTGGGATTACATTTATTTTGTATGTCTGGGTGTTAGGCATTCCCAATCCTGTCACATTTCATCTAGGACCAAGTGCTGCAATCTGTACTTTCCCTTCAGAACTTCCAACCAAAACATTGAAATGTACAAGTTTTCAGCTTCTATTGTGGCCACAGACAGAGTAGGTATTTGTTCCCCAATATTTATTAAAGCTAAAAGTTCATTCCCACATTCACAACAGCCTGCAAGTCTTCCCTATTCCAAGCTAAAAAATTCAGTCCAACATCTCAAACTATACTAAGTAAAAATTCAATATCAATATCATCCCAAGTTTTCCAAGTTCTTCCTACTCAATGTGTCTACGAATTTCCCTTCTCTCATGCTCATGCTAAATGCCCCTCAACAGTGCGTTAAAAGTCAGCTGTATTAGTGAGTCACTGATTCAGGATTACAGGCACTTGTTACGGTAACACATGTAAGCTGCAAGCACGTAAATTATTTTTAATTAACAAAGCTCTAAAATTTATCTCCCAAGTATTAGGCACACTGATAAGTTTCATTTATATGGTCCTGTGATAAGCCACAAATAACACGACCTGATAATACTGTAGAGCCAGACGCATGCAAGAAACACTTACCCTAACTGACTGCAGTTCCTTGATGTGGCTCTGTAGAACATTCTTCTCCTTCTTATGGTTCTCTCTTTCCATTTTAATCTCCGACTCCCAGCTCTTCTTCGACGTCATGTTGCTTTTCTAAAGAAAATAGTAAGACACAATAAATTAATCTGTTCAAAAATCCTTCAACATAAATCTGAGATACACAGCTCCAGTACCAAACTGGCCACATAATTTCCCAACTGTAAACAAAGTGAAAGGAAAATTTGACATTTTAATTCACATGTGGCATAAATTATTGACTTGGCTATGGACTAGAAGGAAGTGAACTGAGGATCCATTCACAACTGAGTAAGATACTGTTTCCTCTCCAAAACAGCAAACTTTTCCTACTTAAGTGTGTAGGAATTTCTTCCCTCATATGTGTGCCATGTCAACCAGTAAAGCAAAGTCGGTATAGCGACATCCTAAGGGCTGAACAGATCACGGTGCAAACCCCGGTGTGGGCAAGATTTTCTGCACCCATCCAGAATAACCCAGAGGCCCACCCAGCCTCCCGCACATTGAAGTGAAGGGAGAATTTTTGACATACCAGTTTATGTTTTGTACTGATTACTGACTTGACTACGGGCTGGATAAAGTCAAATTAAGGATCCATTCATGGCAAGGTGAGATAGTGTTCACTTCACCACAATGATAAGATCAGTTTTTGGCCTAAGCAGCCTCATATCCACATATAAAAAGTATTGGTCAGGCTGACTATTTTCATTCAGATGGTCCTGTGATAGGCCAAAATAACAGCACCCAATAATACAGCACAGTCAGATGCATGTACTCACCTTCATGGCCCGCATAGAATCCTTCAGTTCCTGGTTGCGTTGTATAAGGAACCTCTTCTCTTTCTCATGCATCTTTTCCATGCTCTTCAAATCCGTGTCACACTTCTCCTTCAATTTCTTCACTGCCTCCAGTTCCTTTCCTCTTCCTTCGTGGTCTCTCTTCAACCTGCTATTGCTGATCTAATGGGGGAAAATAACAAAATGTAAGATATTAATGTATGCAAAAATCATTCAAATTCAATGTCAGATATACAGCTCCAGTATCAAAGCACAATATTTACTGAACCCAAAACTCAACTCCCATATTCACACCATCCTGCTAGTCTTCCCTAACCTGAGCTACAAAAATTCAGTCCACATTCTCATATAATACATTTTAAATATCCCATATCGATATCTTCTCCTCTATTAGAAGGGCTTCCAAGTTTTTCCTATCAAAACTGTGTAAGAATTTCTCTTCTCTCATATATGTGCTACATGAATACCCCCAGTCAGCTAGCATAAGCTGTGTAAATGAGCCATCAAGTTGGGAATAAAGGCAATTGTTAAGGTACTGCATTTAGCTGGAAGCATTTAAAGTATTTATATACACACAGCTTCAAAATGTATCCAAGAAGTATTGGGCAGGCTAACGATTTTCATTCAGATGATCCTGTGATAGGCCGCAAATAACACGACATTGTAACACTGCAGATTAAGATGTACGTGGGAAAGACTCACCTTCAGGGCGCGGATGTCATTCTTCACTACCCTGTATCGATCCGCGAGGGCTCTCTTCTCCCTGCTATATCTATCTTCGAGCATCTTCATCTGAGTCTCATAATACTCCTAATGAAAGAAAAGATAAGCCACAGCAGGTTAATGTGTGTAAAAACCACGCCACTTAAATATGAAATATACAGATTCAGTATCACACTGGCCACATAATTTCCCAGTTACAAAGAGAAAGGGGAATTTTAGATACTTTAAATCATATCTAGTACTAATTATTCACTTGGCTATGGACTGGAATGAGATGAATCAAGGATCTATTCATGGCACCCTTCCTGATATTTCTTTGTCATTTTGTAGGCCAGAAGTTTACCATCCACTGAATGGAAAATCTTGTCATTAAATTTAGCACAGAACCACTCTATGTTGTGCTTGATCATTAAAACTCCTAAATATATAAACATCCAAGCAGTTCGGGTTCTTTCATTTTGTATTAAGTATGTGGATATGTCCAGAATTGAGGCTAGAAACACATAAAAGTGTTTCAAAAGCGGAACTTGGTGGCAAATAACACAGGACCTCAATTACATCTGTTTTTGTATCAGTGTTTGCAGGCGACAAACACTGATACAAAAACAGATGTAATGGAGGTCCTTTAGGGAAGTCTTTGGAAATAGTATTAAATAAAATTGTTCATTGTACAAGAAGGCTGCTCCGTAACAGCTTTGTTACATCTGTAAAGTGTATTGGTGCCATAGCCTCCAGGTTTATTAATGTAGGAAATCATTTGTGCTGTAATACTTGTAGCCAGTGTCATTGGACTAGAATCCCAGGCTGCCATGTGTGTCTTACCTACAAATAACCATCGTGATCACACAACATAAAAGTACTGTGTGTGGCCTGTGAAATGTAGATTGTGTTTCGAACACTGAAGATGTTGGACCACATTTCCTCATGTCTTTGAGGTAAATTGTAATCCTTTATTTAAATTGTAATGCTTTATTAACATGGATAGATTTAAACACTACCAGTTAAATGCCTATCTGACTGGAGTGATGTCAGACATGTCTCAGCATACACACCCACTTTAAGCTGCTCCCCAATTGTCACATGTACTGTGTACTACTTCTCTGTTTCTGTACTCCTGAGATTCTAATTGCAAAACCCCAGTCATGTGAGTCATTTGTTATTTCTGTGTTTGTGTATATTGTTTGTATCTTTCATTAAGTATCCATGCTTTAAATAATATTGTTCACTTCTACAAGGGAACTAATGGTCTTATATTTCGAGCTCTTGGCTACCGGTGTGGGGTTTGAAATATTGGTGCAGGGGATGGGGGGTGAAGAGCAATAGCTGCTTTAATTAACGTATATCAGATGTAAGCTATCATGTGTTAAAATAAAGTTGCACCTGTGCTTAATTAAGAGTCATAGCATGAAAGTACATGAGGTACCCAACGCATTCTTTAATCGACACTGGGTAGAAATTATTGGATAGTGTCATATATGACCACAGTGTACGTAAACATTATTGACTTTATGTATTGAAATTGTACGTACACTCCAAATGTTCTGCTATAATTATATCACCCAAAACATGCAGGGGTCTTGCATTAAGCATGAAGGAGGGGATTACATAGCTGGCTGTCCTTTCTGACCTATAGAGAGGTTAGCCACATCTCAGACAGGTGTTGCTGATACCTTGTCAATGTCACAAGGGATGAACGACTGTGTGAAGCTATGATGTCATTATGACGTAAGGGTCTGCGGGCAAGACCGTATGGGATAATAATGTAAGTTTCGACCAACAGCTTCACATGACCACACCCAAGACCCCTCTATTATGACGTATAGTTTTCACACGACACCTCCCTAATTCCTTACAACTGATGTATTTGTAGCACAGCGGGACACTCCAGTACTTTCACCTCTGTTATTGACAACTCTGGTACATTGCAGTCATTCAACTTGTAACCTGTAATATTTTCATTAATAAATATATATTTTTTGTATGGCTCGACAGCCCTATATGGGCCTGGGCCTCCTCGTTTCGTCGAGGTTTCATGGTCACACACATTTGAGACACACCACAGTCGGTAGGACTCCTCTGGACGAGGGACCAGCTCGTCGCAGAGACCTCTACCTGACATCACACAACACTCACAAGAGACAGACATCCATGCCCCCGGTGAGATTCGAACCCACAATCCTATTAAGCAAGAGGCCGAAGACCCACGCTTTAGACCGCACGGCCACTGGGATCGGCTAATAAATATATATATATATATATTTGTGTCAAACCATCCACAAGTAGACTTGGAAGTTATTCCTTAAGTGTCCTAACGGACACATCATCAGACTCCGCTCAGTCTACAAGAAGATCCAACCACCAGTTCCTGGTATATAACAGCTGTGATCTGAATGTTTATTTTGACAGTCTCTTATATAAAGCGATGGTTGTAAAAACATCAAAGATTTAAACTAATTACTCACAGTGGTCTCGTCTTATACAGCTTAATCAGACAGGTGTCACTGTGACTGAAAGAATTTCTGGAAACTCAGAAGTTCTTACTCAGTTTAGAGCAATCCAAGTCACTCATGAAAGCTATACATAAAGATATACATAAATCAGAGGCATGCTGTATATTTCTAATTTCAAATTTACACTTCCTTTAACGTCCAGCTTTCACATAAATACAGCAGTGCTGGGAAGACTACTGTCTGCACTAAACTTTTGTGTTCGACGAAAGTCCCGAGTCTTCCATCATTTTTGTCAATTTTGCCATTTCTGCTTTGCGTTTCTTGATCTAGTCATAGATATAGTCGTCACGGGTGATGAGAGCCCCTAAGAACTTGTAGCTAGAAATCTGCGGTTACTGTCAAGTGGACGTTACCTACCTGTAATCCGTGGTATATACGGTGTGCTAAGCACAGGGTATTTTGCAGGGTTCTGAGCCACTATTTTCGTCATAGCCGTGGATAATGGATAACATCCTTTCCGATACCCGAGGTTAAACTGAACAAGCATCGGTCTCCCGGCGCTCTATTAGTAGTAATCTGTGGTGCGTGTGGCCATGCGCGTGTCTGTGTTGGGACTTTTGGCGCCAATATTGTCGTCTGTTGCGAAGAGCATTATATTGTTTGTTTTGTAGCTGACGAATTAAAGAAAAGCTGAAGCTGTAGTTCACTTGTGTTCCAAACCTTCAGTAAGAATTATGGAAGGTAGGGTATATGATAACTGAAGTTAATTAACGTACCCATCACTGTATTAAATGAGGTTTTGACGGCGATGGAAAACTTTCGATTGTGCGCTGTCTTAACCATTCAGCCCCTCTTAAAAACCATTACGTTTTGTATAGGAAATATTATTTTCCGCATGGTTTTGTAATCTTAATGTAAAAATCCAATTAGGAGATCAGGTAGCCATGATATGCCTTGGTTGATTTACCATGAATCCATTTTTAGAGGGTGAAATCCATTTGTTTTCTACATGTAATTTCACTAGGCAGAGATACCACTGAGTCGTCCTAACACATGATTTGGATTAAGTAGGCAGTTAGCCCTAGTGGACGTTTCAGATGCTGCCCCTACCAGCTGTGGGTTAGTGATTACAAAACTTACTCCACAACTCCCAATTCTGTGTCTCATAAAGTGAGCTTAGGAAATATGTTTCTACTGTTGGAACATGTAAATCTTAATCCTTTTGAAGTGTTCGTCAGTCACCTTATGCTAATTAAACAAGCCACACATAAAGGTCAGAATTATGGAACCATATTAACAAAAAAGTGAGCACTTTTAATGTATGACAGTGTTAAAAAAGATTATTTCTGTAGTAAAAACCACACTGTTTGTAGTTATTTTTTAACACATGCGTCGAACAATTGTAGGAAGAACAGATGCAGCAAATAAGAATGAACATGCCAGTACAATGATGTATGTGAATTTGTGCCCTGCTGTTACACCTCATGTAAAGGAAACTATTGTGTAGATGTGTCATTAACACAGTGTAAGTAAAAGATGTGATGGTATATTACTGCGAAGATCCACACACAATCCAAAGCACAACCTTTGTTTATAGAACTAGAAAGTGTTTTTCATTTGAATTCACTGAAAAATAAGGCAGGAAGTTCTTCTTACATCATACAAAAATGTTGGGACTATATTTAATACAATGTGTATATTACATATTTTGGAGTTGGCCTAAGGGTTGTGTGAAGTGGTTAGTGCACTGGTTTGCAGACATCCAAAGTACAAGATTGCTTAACCTTTTAAAGCGCAGCGGTTGCTTTACATACCACCAGGTTTAACATTCAAAAATTCTAAATGTTGCTGACATTGCGTTTATGTGTTGTATATGGGTCTCAGGACAAACAGCAACTTTTGCCTTATACAGCATTAACAGATTGGTTTTGTATAACCAAGGTGCAGAGTGTTTACCGCACGGTACGCACTAAGTCCTGATATTTATATCAGACACGTTTCGTCTTTAAAGGGTTAATGCACACACACAGACCTAACCCTGACTTGGGTCTGCACATGTTGTTTAGACACATCAACTGAGCTGCAACACTGGTTTATAGATGCCAGGCCTAAGTCTAACTGTGTTTAGTTTTGCACCAATTCAAAGAAGATCATATAAATTTCAATCTGTAATTTTACAGAGTCTTATTTAAATAGATTCTGATTTGGGTTAGGAACAAACAATGGAACCCAAGTAAATGATACAGATAATAAAAATTATAGCAATAGAATAGAGAAATGGAAATGTTAATTCTGACATAGGATTCAGTATGGGGTTATTAATATATTTAAATTGAAATAATCTCTAATTGCAAATATATTCATTTTTTGTGTTCTTGTTTTATTCAGTTTGGTATTATGGTTATGAACATATAAGAAACATACTTTGTGGGCCCTCTGTATTGTATGCAGTTAATATTGCATTCGTAATTGAAGAATCAAACATTTTTCTTTCCCATTTCCTCTGTCCCTTCTGTTTGTTATTGTTTTCCATTTTGTGTGCTTTTACTCTGTTTTGCTGGAAAACTTCGAATTCCATTCTTTTGGTGGTAGAAATTTTCTGGCATGTCAGGTTAAGGCAAATGGTCTATGTTAATGTAGCCCCAGGGAAAATGAAAATGCACATATACAGTCATTTTTGCTTTTGTTTTATTCAGTTTTTTTTATCATAGTTATGAAAATATAGTGCCCTGAAAACACTGTACATATTTTGTGGCCACATTAATTGCATAAGTAAAAAACATTAAATAAACTAAGATACAAACAGAAAGCCTTGATTGAGTTTATATGAGACTTAACACATTTTGGACCTTGGGTAGGTGGAACTGAGTGGTTCAGCCATTATGGACTGAAGAAAAGAGTCCCCAGTAACCACTGGGCAGAGGGTGGGGCAAGGCCTGGAACCAGTCTGAACAGGGTCACAAAGAGAGACTCTCTTGTAGCCTTCCAGGCATTTTGTTTGTTGCCTATATAGAGATCTATGTAGTATTTGAACACATTTTGTAATTGTGATTGTTACGCATTCTGGGTTTGTGTCTGTTTCAGGTAATAAGCTGGAGTCCTGTTTCCTGCCATACTGGGAAACACATGAGGCACAGTGTAAACAAGAGCTGGATGACCCAAGCAACTGGAATATGGTAATTACTGTATTCCAGAAGAGAGTGGTACCTTTATGGTACAGTAATAGAGGAAATGTGGCATTGGCAGTTTGATTTTAACTGGTGGTGAATGATGGTGATCATTTATGAGTCATATTTTACTGTTATTTTAAATTTTGAAATGACAGTAATTTCAGATACACACGGACATTTTGCATAAATTCAATTATAATTGTGACACCCTGTACACCAAATTTCATTAAAATCAGAGGGCGTAAAGTTGAAGATGGTACTTCAGTGTGTTGATTTAACATAATATTTATTGCAGTCAGAATGCTGTAGGCCCAAAATGTGCCACACACAGGGTTTCAAGTTGGTTTTAAATGAATACCTTCTCAGATGACAAATGTTTAATGTTACAGAATTGCTGTATAAGTAATGTGTCCATAAGAGAATTAGGAAGTTGCTTTAATTGTGTGTTGCATTGGTTTGGTACTGTATTTATGAAACCTGTAAACAGGATTTGAAAAATGAACTGAAATAAAGTATTTCCATTGTGGTTCACAAACCAAACTTAGTCACAGCATGCTTCACTTGAAATCAATTCAGGGCAGTTACTCTGTACTTAAACGTGATCAGTTAGACTTTCTTTGGATTGTAGACAGACATAAACCTTTTCCATAAAATATGTGTGGTTAGACTGGGGATGTCATGGTTTTGTTTATTTGTTTATTTATTTATTTATTTAGTGTTGTTGACACACTTTGATACAGGGCCTAGGGAATGAGCAGGTTTTAATTTATCGCACAACAAATAATTGCATTGTGACCTGTCAAAGCACTGTGAATGTCCAAGTACAGTGAAACCTCTATCCATCTTTCCCGTTACCGTCGTTCGCCCGCATGTATCGTCTGCCTTATTTGGTCCCGAAATTAGCCCCATATAAATAACACTATTTTTTCCCGCCTCCATTGTTCCTTGAACTGTCGTTTTCCCGCACCAATAGTTGAAAAATCACGGTCCTGACGCAACATTTTCCCGCACTGATAGTTTTTTTTTAATTTGAAGCGATGGTTTAGCGAGGTTTAAGGACCGGCATGGCCTAGTATACAAGAAGTTAGTCGGAGAAAGTGCGGCAGTGGACAGCGAAAGCACGGAAGCGTGGCTGGAAAGACTGCCATCTTTGTTGGAGGGCTACGAACAACGTGATATTTACAACGCGGATCAGACGGGGCTCTTCTACAACGTGCTTCCTGATAGAACCTTGGCTCTCAAAGGAGAGTCTTGTCATGGAGGGAAAAACTGTAAAGACAGACTTACTGTTTTACTTTGTGTTAACAGTGATGGAACTGACTAACAAGTGCCGATTGTTATCGGAAAATCTCCGAAACCGCGATGTTTCAAGAATGTAAAAAAATTACCCACCAAGTACCACGCGAACAATAAAGCGTGGATGACCACAGACATTTTTTCTTCATTTCTGCGTTCATTAGACGCAAGTATGGGTGCACAAAACAGGAACATTCTTCTCTTTGTGGACAATTGTGCCGCACATCCAAAGGATACATCGTTTCTAAGAAATGTAAAAGTCATACGGTACCCGGCAAATTGTACAAGTGTGCTCCAGCCCCTTGATTTAGGGGTAATAAACTGTTATAAGCAGCTTTATAGAAAACGCCTCGTGCAAACAGCTGTTCGCTTAATGGATGCAGTCAAAGATACGAAAAAGAAGATAAACGTGTTGGAAGCTTTGCACTACACTGGCAGCCTTGCAAGAAGTAACCCAGCAGACAATCGAAAATTGTTTTCGGAAAGCTGGTTACGTGCAGGGACAATCTTCAGGCGATAGTGACGTCGTATTGACCAACGATGACGACGATTTCCGCCAAGACTGGGAAAAGTTCAGTGGCATGAACAAAGATAAATTCGAGGACTACGTCTCTGTGGACAGTCACGTGGCAACCTGTGGTGTAGAAGCAGTGCAGGAGCTGTGCGTGAGCCTCGTGACGTCCGGGAGTGTGGAGCGGGAAGAAGGAGAAGAAGAAGCTGGCGAGCTTTGCTGAGACGCATGAAGCGCTGATGGAAGTAAGATCTTTTATGCGCACAGCACGAGTGACAGTGGTCGTGAAAGTGTTCTAGGCCTTGAAAAATCGTACTTTGAATTGAGGAGGAGTAAAGTTTGCTCAAAACAAACGTCAATGAAAGATTTTCTCAGCAAGAAGTAATAATTATCATTAAATTGTTCTTATCTATAATTTTTAATGGTTTCCCGGTACTATCATTTCCCGTATGTATCGTTCAAATTTTCCGGTCCCCTGAAAAACGATGGATAGAGGTTTCACTGTATTGCATTTTGACTGTGAAGGGTTTAAGCAGGTTGTGTTGCCATAATTATACAAATCCAAGGTGGTGTAAGATGTGAGGTTACTCCCTGAAATCAGGGACAAGAAATACAAGACAGGCACTGTGCATATAATGTAACATTGAGGCATGTTTGCATAACCATTGTTGCCAAGGAAAAGAAATAAGTATTAAATATTATGAGTGTGTGTCTTGAGAGTGTCTGTATTCTTGCATCTTTTCAGCCCTGTATTATATTGTCATCTGTGGCCTGTCTGGCTTGGCTGTATTTTTCCACATTGTCTCATAAACGGCACAATTTTTAGGAAAAGTTATTGAACATAAAATGTGTTTGATTTGCTCTGCAACTTTTGTCTGAAACATTTTTAATTCTATGAAGAATTCAGCGAGATAGTATCATAAATGTACATAGGTCTTCATGTAAAGTACCTGTTATTCTTGTCAGATTTTAATTAAATTTGAATTATTTTGACAGATTTTCAAAAAATCCTCAATATCAAATTTCACGAAAATCTGTCCAGTGGGAACTGAGTTGTTCCGTGTGGACAGACGGACAGACATGGTGAAGTCACTTTTTGCAGCTTTATGAACATGCCTAAAAATGAAGAAATGACACAACTGTTTATTCAAGAAAAATTTGCAGTTTTTTATATTATCTGCTAATGTGTATTGTAGTTTGTAGTTATTGGTTTGTCCTGCGAAATGTTGCCTTAACCTTTAGAGTGTAGAACTCCTAGCACTAAACTTAATTGACATGCTTTGGGTAGTTACAGGATGAAACAGATGGTTCAACAGACATGACCTCTTCTTTGTGATTTAATTTTATGTGTTTGATACACAGGCTACATAAAGAACCAATAAAGCATGGTGAAAGCATTTTGCCTTTCTAGTGTGATAGCAAATTTAGAGGGAAGTGATACATTAATCCTTTAGCGCTGAATGACACAGCATATGTGTAGGCTATTTTTGGCCATTCTTGTACAGCCCTGTTGGGGTTCCTTTATTTTGCTTTTCTTTAATAATTATTAAAGAGTTTGCATGAAAAAATTAAAGCCTATAATTAAAATGGATTTTGCAGATTGTACCAGGATTCAATCCTGGTGCCAAATGATTAAATCGTCACCAACAGATTGTGTCCATTCTGTAATTTCAGATTCCATCCTTGAATTCAGTTGCACTTCATGATCTAATGGATCAGCAGCTTGTTCGGTTCATGGGGATGATCCAGGATATGCAAAACCCAGAGCTGTTCCTTGAGCAGTATGAGGTGCAGGACAACATTAGCAGGCAGACAGCAATCAAGATGGGCAAGTACCGTGATATACCAATCTGTGGGGTGAGTATGGGAGTAAGGGGAATCAGGTTAGAAATCATGCCTCCAAATGAAGATTGTTGCAAGTAATATTTGTGCATTTTTTCAGCCAAATGAGGTGTTTGTGGAAGATTCATCAAACAGTGTGAAGAAGGAACGACAGTTATTGTACTGTATATCTGTTCCTGCTCTCACGTCTTGGGTGAAGCAGTACCTTGTCACAGACAGGCATAGACAGTCTGAGAGCAAGCCCCTTCATCATCAGCAGAATAAGCGGACTCATCCAGATGAGTGTACTAGTGGCGATGAAACGCTTTGCAGTAGTGTCACCTCACCAGTAACATGTGCAAAACGCTTATGTTCAAATAATCAACTTGTCTCAAGCAAGTCAACATGTAATGTGGATCACTGCTTGCCAATTCCAGATTCTGAAGCTACAACTTGTTTGGTTAAGGTAAGGAATCTCCAGTCAGTATACAGAATTTGCTCTAGTGAACTTAAGTGAAAATGAGGATGTAGTTGACATAGATTTATGCTAAAATGAAAAATTTTGTAAAGACAGCCTGGGGCCTAATTTATCCATGTGTCACCCTGGAATGGTATGTACACTGGCATGTTGCTAAGCACGTGCTCTTAATGGTGAACATTGTTTTGTAGTGATCCAAGTTTCTGTTTCTGAGTCTTGCATTAAACTAAATTATGGCCACTCCAAGTCCATCATCATCTTAATCCGTCCGTTTTCGTCAGGTCACAATTACACATTGAGCACAACAGTTTTCAAAAGCGAAGTTTTAAGTAACAGACTCCAACAATAGTTAAAGAAGACACATGAGAAATTAATATTTCAGTGTTTCAGGAAAAAAAGGTTGTTTAGGCACAGTTGTGTATCCATTTTGGGTGTTTGAGTGTCTTAGACTTGGGTAAAGACATCAGTTCTTTAAGCCTTCCATGAGAGATTGAAATCCACTTGAGCTTTTCTAAGAGGCTGTGTTTAATTTGGGGCTTTTAAGAAATTAGGGATAGTTTTATGAAAACATTAATATGGTAGGATCTGTTTGATGAAATGCAATAAAACAAGGTACATATATCCTCAGTTTAATGAAAAACATTCTAGAGTGTTTTTTAATCTGTAGAGGCAGTATCCTAGATTAATTTTAATTTCTAATAAGAGAAATGTAAATATGTATACACTAAAACCTATCTGAAATGAAACCTGGGCCTAACCTAAACCTGTCTTGAGCAGAAAACTTTTATGGTCCCAAGGACCTGGAATGCTCATAGTAAAAATTATGCAATGTGTATCTGCAGTTTAGGGTAGGGCTGGACAGTCTGGGATTCAAGGTTTGATTCCAGGTGTGGCACAGAGTTTTCTCACTCCATACTGTCCAGAGCAGCTCTGGTGGTTTACTTGTCTATCTGTCCAATGAGTACTGGGGTGAAATGGTTACAGGTTCTTTTGGACTGTTCCATTCTTCTGACAGAGGGGCAGTATTCTGTATCCCTGTTGTGAGATCTGGGAGTAGCTTCGCTAATAATTATAGTGGAGCCCCCCTATTGTCATGGGGGGGTTGGCCAATGAGCTTGCCACTGGTGAAACTGAAGAATGTGGAGATATGTGTCCACTCCCTTGTATGTTTTCAAGGCATGCCACTTAAATTGAGCTCAAGAACTTCTTCTATTTACCTGTAGGTTCCTTAAAAACATCTAATTTTGTGACCATCTGAACTGCTGTCAGTTGATACTGTGGACCGTTATAATTTGACTCTGTGCCTCTAGTCCCAGGAATCCTTCCCATATGAAAATTTATGAATCCATTGGCAAGGCCATGCTACATATAATGCTGCAACAGTTAACACTTTGTTATCAACGCTAAGCTGGTTTGTTGTGCTGTGATAAGGATCTTGAATATTTTCTGAATTGTAAGGGTTTCTAACTTTCGCAGTACTGACTGGAAGTAAATACAACAAAATTCCATTAATCTGACTTTCACAGGACTAGACAGGTGCCGAATTATGAAATATTCCGGATTATCAGATGGTACCTATACTGACTTAAGTTCTTACAGGTAATTTTTGTTACTGCTCCTGTACTTGGGCTGTACCATTAAGCAGAGCAGTATTCCTTTTGGATATCTTCATCTGCTGGTTCAGGGTCATCAGGGTCCTCTTCTGTGTTTTCTGGCGTCTTTGTAGCTGAAGAAGTTGATGGAGTAGGAAACAAGGGATCAGGAGATACTGTAACGATTGATGTACAGACACCCTTGGAGGTCTTTTCGAACATGCCCCTGAGGTCTGCCTGTTTCGCTGATGAAGCTTTTTTCTAGTAAAAAGCAAAACTTCCAAACTTGAGACTACTCTTCTCAGGTGCTGGATTGTCAGGATTTTCAAATTATCAGACATCGGGGTAAAGGAATTTTGCTGTAATCTGATGGTATACAGACATGTGGATGTATAGGTGTATGATGGTGACTCAACGTTTGCCCTGAATGATGTAATCGAAGTGGTGGGGTTCTTGTCTGTGACTCCAACACTCTGTGTCTTTTCTGACGAAATGGAAGAGGATGAGGAAACTTGTCTTCACAGTCAGCCTGCATCTCTGGTCCCAAGGCTGCATGCTGTAAATGTCCGGAAGCTTCAACACAACAACCCTCTCTGGCACCCTACTGTCTGCAGTTCAGGTATATACTTGCATAATTTTTATTTTATGCATTCTCTGCGCAGATCGTTCAAGCTTAACATTCTTGTATAATGGTGATAAATGTTGAGTTCAGTAAACTGTCATTTACACACAACAGTTTTTTTTATTGACAGTGTAACCCTTAAAACGACTTATCTTCATGGTTTAGCGTCTTAAATTGGAAAGTTCTCAATCATTGTGTTTGTATCTTCAAAATCAAATTGTGTGTAACGTTTGTTGTTAATGAAGTAACAGTATTATATTAATGTATTTGACAGGAATTCTTATCGTTAATTAAATCTCTGCCACTTGTATTTAGGTGATTTGTACAGTATCAAAAGATTTGTGTGTGAAAGATCATTAATTTTTTTTTATTGTTGCTATTAATATAGTGTTGAGGTGTACTATATTTAACCATCTAAAACTGATTATACTCTTTCTTATGTATATCAAGCATTGATGATATTGCTTGCTGTCTTTCATCTTCTTGACAAATTGATCACTGGCTGTTTATTCTGTCATAGCATTGTAGCTTGTATGTTATGTACTTCTGAAGAATGTAATTTTTGTGATAATATTTTATTAAACATACGATTTGTATGTTGTCGTTTGGCAGTGATGAATAGCTTGCATCGTTGTGTTTTGTGCATTGACCTGACTCTCTAGAATGTGGTCAGCATGTCAATTTTGTGGTCGTCACGGACTGCAGTCCTAGCCGTGTTATTTTTAGTGCATGTGTTGAGTGCTGCCATATTCTTACTATAGGTCTGATGGAACTTTTAAGCTGAGGCTGTGAAAGTTCTGTAGTTGTCCATTAGGGTACAGATTATGTTTTTTAGTTCCACTGATGTGATGCCGTATTTCCCCAAACATAGGACAGCCCTGCTTATAAGATAAGATGACCCCCCTTTACAATCGTCAATTTTCAGTAAAACATGATGTTTAACTTTGTACACAATTACAATATGCCCCCCCCCCCCCCCCCCCCATTTTTCAGATAATGAATTAGGAGAAATTTCTTGTCATATTTTAGATATACACCAACAAAATGCACAAATTAATAAAGGTGCAAATTAGCTCCTTATCATGATTTTAACCCTACACGCGTTTCAGCTCTTTATGAGCCATCATCAGGGGTTTTCCTTGTAAAAAGTGCTTTTCAAATGCTGGATCTGTTGATGACACTTGTAAAATTATGCACTATTTTAGAGCATAAAAACACTTGTTCATAAGTTAAAAACATAAGTCATAAATTATAGTTAAAATGATGATTTGTTAAACATGATAACTTGTTAAAAAACACTGTTCACTGCATCTACTATATAGAGATATGTTCGCATTTTTAGAAGTTATAGAAGATCATATATTGCACTATGTTGGTTGTGATGGAATTTGATGCAGGACGGCGATAGGCAATGCGTGCTGTATGAGTTCTTGTCATTTCGTTTATTACGTCGTAGTGTAGTCTTCCTGATGATGTGGTATAAATTAAGAGGAAGAAGAAGTGGTTCTGGTGCTGTAAAATCCAAGGTTACGTATTTAGCGTGCAATTTCAATTTAAGTATTAAAAGTGGATTAAAAAAGGGGGGTATAGAAAGATTTAATAATAGAATAAATAATAAGAAGTAATAAGAAGAAATAATAAGAATGACATACCTAGTATGGTGTGGGGTACCGTCTTGAAGTATACCCGGTGAAAGTGAACTGTGTTATGAGGAAATATTTTCCGTCGGAGTTTGCGTGATGATGGGGGGAGGCGGGGTGGGGTGATGAGTTTAAAGAGGGGGTTCTCCTCTGTCGGCGTCTGTTCCTTAACGAGTATATTGTGTTTATGGTATAGATATATGTAGAAATTTTCTATTATATTCATGTGGCTACCTTTATTACATGGTTTTATTAATCTCATGCTATTTTGTATTGTGGAATATTCCACAATACAATGAGATTTCATCTGGTATTACATGCATAGTTTAGTATAATTTGAAGGAACTGTTTTTACAGATGAGGTCTTGCAGTTGGCTAAACTGGCACGGCAGGATCTGCATCTGGTGCTGAGTCAGATGCTGCTGGGAGACAACCTGGTTGCTGACTACTTCATTTGTCACCTCATTTCCACAGTGTAAGTTTGAAGCTATAGTGCTTTGTCTTATACCTCATACACATTCATACACATGTGTGCACATATGAAATAGCATCTGTGCCATTAGTTACTCCTCTCCCAACTTTAGCAATTTGATAGAAGTATATGTAAGTTCTTGATGCTGGCCTAGGCATCAGGAAACCTTTGTATTTTTTTCTTGGCTTATATGAATAGTTATGCAGTATATACATATATATTGGACAGTTAATAAACTTCTGTATTAATTTGTATTTGGTTGTGATTTATTTAACAGTGTTCTTTGTAGGTCAGAGTATGTAGCATTAAATGATAGGATGACTGATGAAGTGTATGACAGAATGTGGAGTCCATTGTTATAGCCTAGTTTAAGGTGCAGTCATGGAGAAACTAAGAAAACCCCCTAGAAACCTCTAATGGTAGGTGGTATTTTGTTCGAAATTGAACGACGGACCTCCAGAATATAAATCTTGATGTTCTTTGAATCTGCATCCTGCTGCTTTGATAATGTGATGTTTGGAAGGAATATTCCTTTAATATACTGGCCATTTCCTGATTTGTATGGCCTGATATTGAGTGCTGTGTGCTGTAATAGGCAGTCAGGAAGGAATAAATGTACATAAACGTAATATATTTTGAAATTGTTGAGATCTGAGGTTCTCACAGTAGTGAATGTTAAGGTCACTGTCTTTTGGGGGTGTAACTTCATGTAGTTTAGTGGCTGCATTCCAGTGTTTCAGAAGATCCTATTTCCTACATCTTCTGGGTAGAGACATGTCTTCTATTTTGAATCTAGAGGCGGCAGATTTCTCTGAAATGTTGACACCTCTGTATGAAACGACATGACTTCATATCACGGAACACCATTTGTGATATTTGAACTTGCTTTTGGTGGTGGTGGTGGTGGTGTTGTTTCTTGCTCTGCATGTGGAAGCTGAGCCACTATTAACTGATTCGACTTTGGAGTAGACCAAGAATGGCATTGACAAGATAGTGCTGTATTAGTGACTTCACTTAGTTCTGTAGAGGTTTCTGATGATGGACTATGACACTTCAGATTACTTAATTCCTTGACTGGTTCATTGTCATGTATTGGCAGATGAACATGTCAGTTTGAAAACTAGCTGTTTTCTGCTCCTTGTAAAAGAATGGGAGGGCACTTGCTCATTTAGCTCCTACAGAAGGAGCTACCCTGTCACGGATCCAATAATCGTAAGTTTACCTTCTTTGCTCGTTTGTTGCATTGTTTGTTCATGAACAGGTGCAGGTGTTGCTCTTTGTGAGTGATTCAACAATGTGTGTTGGGCTGTCTTTATTTAGATAATATTAGCATGTTATAGACATATTTATTGCATACCCAGTAAAAATAGTAAACCAAAATTAACAGGAAAGGAAATAATGGGCCACCTGTTAGATCACAGAACTTTTCACATACTATTCTGTGATAAAAGTGGCTCACAGGACAACTGATTGCTTTTTCAGGTTTCAGCGCAGTGACCTTCTAGCTCTGGGCCAGTTCAGTTTGAACATCTCCAATGTCATGTGTGGTGACAGGTACGCTAGAAAGCTGTATGCAGTGCTTGAACAGCTGGTGACAAAAAGCCAATATTTGCCTCTCACACTTGAGAACCTGAACAAGTGCACCTTTGTACCAGTGTAAGTAAGCCTGATTACGAGTACTATATTTATTACAAGTGGAAAATTCCTATACATTTGTATTCCGTAATAGCATGCAAGTCTGTCTTTAATTCTAACATTTGGTTTTGAATTTTAAAATTTGCCTCAGTATAAGGTGTTTTTTATCACCTGTAATGCATTCCCACCATGTGCTACATTTGGGTGTGCTGTGGAGGGATTTTGGTCATGGTAATGAAGGAATGGAACATACAGCAAGGGAAGTCCAAGCAATAAAAATGACACATTTGGGTTTTTTGGCAGTAAGTATCATGATACGGTCTTGTGGGATGTTATGCAGTATAGTTCCGTGCAGTTTTGTTCAGTGCTGTGGGTTGTGACAGTGTGTCATTGGTAAATGACTTGCATGTCAGAGTAACCTGTAGCCTCTATCTTCTACTCTGAAGATGGCAGCAGCAGGCTCCTCTGAAACATAGGTACCCATTTGCCAAACTGCACAGCATCACATCGCAGAAGACCAAACAAAAGAAACTGTAAGAAACTGCTATTATATGTGCACTGTAAATGTGGTGGGATAGGTCATTCAATAAAGTGACTGGCTATGGGCTGCATGTTGGGGGGGGCTTCTGTTCCCAGCAAGACCGGGAACTTTCCTCTTAGCCACCATTTCCATGAACACAGTGGTTGCTACTAGCAGCTTATGTTACAATTGCAAATTTTGCCTACATTAAGGATGAGGTTTTGTATCTTCTCCAGTGCCTGTCATTCATCTTCTGGGTTTATGGCAGTTATTCCCAGGGTTTAGCAACTTACAGTAAATGCAAACCTCTACCCCCACCTTCAAACCATTGAAAAATGGAGTTTTGCTGCTTTAAGAGTACGAGCTGAAAGAGTACAGTCATGAAATTGAGCTGAATTGTAGGATTTAATTTTGCTTTTGAGGCCCACCCAGACTCTCATTCACTGACTACAACAGGTTGTTTTTCCAGAGACAAAGAAACCCAGCAAAAAATATGATACATTGCACCTGCATGTAATGCCAAGGTTGGGAATCCATGGAGCTTGACCTTTATTGTGTGTGTACATTCACAGCTTGATGCTTGTGCATAAGAATGGCTTCACCTTTCCATACTGATTTAAACCTTCGGCACCAGAGTTAAATGCCTTGTGGCAGCTGCAGAAGACCAGAATTTATATGAGATCAGCATGAGGAAAGTGATCAAATGCCATCATCTTAACCTGATGTTAGGCCTTTTGAACATCACACTGCATGATGGGTATACCTGATGTCAGGTGCCAAAGGCTTAAGGTCTCGTTTATTCCTAGGATTTGTTTAAATACCTGGAATTGATGAATATTGATTTCTGTCCAAAGGTTTGTGATGTTTTTTGTTTCAGTGTACGAGTATATGTTGGACATTGCATGTTGTCTGAGGTGTGTTTTGATATGTATGAATTTTCAGGCATTGGCTGTGCTCTTGCCTTTAGGTGACTGATTAAAGTGGTGATGTGTTTAATTCATGTATAATTGCCACCGATCACTGGAAGATGAGTTGCACCAACTCCTGAAATGTCACATATTTAAAATATACCTGAGAAACTGGCTGGTGTCAACGCAACTTATGGGTGATGCACCTCTTTGCACTGTTGAGTGTCACTTTCTTACGGAATTAAGAATGTGACTTATAAAGAGTTGAAACATGTAGTACAAAATACAATTAAACATCTGTTATAAGTGTGAATAAATACCAGCACAGACTACCTAATATAGTTTTTATATGACCTTCACCGTGCATTTTAATTTCACTGAATATTAACCAACAAAATGCACATTCACTATCAAATTTTAATAGTAGTATATAACTTTCCCTGACATATGTTTCGGTCAGGGGGTCCGAACTACATTCACTTCACTTCACCTAATATAGTATTCCAAGTTCTGCATAATATTAGTATATTGAACACTGATCCAAGCTTGCAAATGCAAATGATTGCAGGAAGGATTATGATACCAACAGATTGCTGAGTGGTGTACTTCAACTGAGTGCACAGACACATCTCGTGCTTGATGAAACTTGCTTGGAACCAGGGCAGTTGGACTCCAAAGGTGTGCATAATGTAGCAGCACTGGGCACACTCATCTCTCAGCAGAAACTTGATTATGACTTCCAGTTTTATAAGTTGGAGTTCCAGACTGATATACCAGTACTGGTGCTGTCTGAAGGAAAATCTCTCTTGCCGGTAGGTTTAGTGGTCTTCAAAATTAACCTTTGAAAGACCTGCGTTCACATTTGTGAATGCATGTAGGAAACCATCCCTAGAAATTAATTTGATATTAATTTTCAGTTTCTTAAGCAATGAATGCACTTTCATTTTCGTATTTCTGTTCAAATAACCCTACATATTGAACAGAAATACGAAAATGAAAGTGCATTTGTTGGTTAAAAAACTGAAAATGAATGTCAAGATGCACAGTGAACACAACGTGAAATTCATTTTATATATTTGGGCAACAAGGCAGTCTACTTCATTTTTAAGACATGCTGCCTAATCTCTGTTTTATTTTCCAGAGAAAGCTGTTTATTTCATAATTTTGTTTTTCTCTGTTCTAATAATACTCACTTTTTCATGTACCACGTGCTAAAATACACAGTCTGAATCTTGGCCGAGGTTTTCTTTGGTTTACCACAGTACTTCCAGGCCTGAGGAATACCTCAAATTAGACCATGACATCATTTGCATCCTTTCCAATGTACTGTTCACTAATTATCTTGTAATTTGATGTTTATAATATTAACTACTGATAGTGTTATTAAATATGCTTTCTCACAAACTGAACGGTCTTTGTACAAGACTGGCACAAGTTTTGATCGTTTTTTTTTTTTTACATCCAAGGCATTGTCCACAAGGAATTTGCCCCCCCTGGTCAAACTGTCAACGGGAAGTTTTATTGTGAAGTTTTGAAGCGGCTACGGGAGAGCATTAGGCGCAAACGTCCGGAAAAGTGGGAAAACAACAGCTGCGTTCTCCACCACGACAACACGCCCGCCCACACATCGCTCGTTGTTCGGCAGTTTTTGGCTTCCAAAAACACGACAGTGATTCCCCACCCACCCTATTTGCCTGACCTCGCCCCCTGCGACTTTTTCCTGTTCGCCAAAGTGAAATTTCGGTTGAAAGGCCGTCTTTTGACACAATTGAGGAGATCCAGGCAGAATCGCAAGAGGTGCTTAAAACACTCACGCTTGAAGACTTCCAGGGATGCATGGAATCATGGAAAAAACGCTGGGATCGCTGTATCCATGCCCAAGGGGACTACTTCGAAGGAGACGGTGGAAACTAGGAGTTATGATAAGCAGTTTTTTTTTATGGGCAAATTCCCTGAACTTTTGGGTAGCACCTCGTAATCTGTCATTTGGTAGGATAAACAAGCAGGCTAGACGGACAATGAAATGTGTTAATAAAATGGCAGCTTATTCCCTTCATTTAAAGTTTTCCTTGGTTTAGTGCTTAAAATTATTATGCCCCAGAGTAGCACTGCATAGTGATGGGTTGGAATGCCCTACATGCTGTATTTCATAGAAGTTATTCAGTGGGCTCAGTTCTAGCACCATACATGCACACGTTTGGTGCAAGGTACTTCTTCAAAGTCTATAGTTGCGTAACTGGTCAATAAATTCTGCTTTTGTGAAACCAGACTATCTTTGCAGTGTTTACAACAGTCTTGCTTTGACATTGTCCTGAGTCAGCTTAGTCCAGGCCAGTCTCACATCCTGTTTTTCTGGAATCAGTTTTCATTTTGTCTGGCCTGCTACACATTCCCACTGGTCTCATCCTTTAACATTTTCCAGTTAAAATTTTTTACTCATTTGTCATCTTCATCAACTATGTTGCGTCTGTGTCCCTCCACTTCAGAGTTCTTCTTTTAATAAACCTGTTAATATTAGGTTAAGAGTGCAAGTTATGAAAGTCATTATTATGCAGTTTTTCTCCATCATTATTTTACTTTTTCTTTCCTAGGTCAAAATGCTGTCTTCAGCACATTCTTATATGTACACATGTGGACATGTAGTAGCAACCCTGCCTCCCAGGGGAATATTAAAATTAGAATACAGGTGTAGGTTTAGGCTGAGGATGCTTGTTTGTTCCAGAGTGATGTGTCCATCCCACTGGAACCAGATTCCAGATGTTTGGAAACTAGGAATGAGATTTTTGAAGCTGTGAACCACTATCTTCAGGAGCCAGTGTTGCAGAGGATACGGAAATATATTACAGCTGTGTGTTTTTTAGAATATTCCTTGCCACAGCACTTGGAGCAGGTTTGTGTTCTACAGTTCCATGTCCTCTGTAGGTTTAAGTGGCATGCTGTGGTCATTCATGAAGACATCCACTGTGAAGAATGGCAACTACTGCTAAAGACATTTTTTTCATAGGCTAATAGTGCTGGCAGAATTGACATATGATGGAAGTGTTTGTTTTACCATTTGGAATTGCTTGTATCTCTGGTGGTATCTGCAGGGAAAATGAGATAATTTGAATGAAATTTATCTATTGTGGTCTGAGCTTTACATTAATAACGTTTTACTTTGCAGATGTTAGTACAAGTCTTGAATCCCAGCAGGGGCAAGAGATTTTTCTCTTCTGCAAAATGACTAGATTGTTTGTTGCCCTCCCAGCCTGCTATTCAATGGGTACTGGGAGTTCTTTCTCCAGGGGTAAAGGAAATGGTTTGTGAAGTTGACCACTCGCCACCATCTTTGTGCTGTACCTCTGCTCCGCCTTGGCATGGACAGGGACAACTTTATCTTTTTTGATGTCAGAATTAGAAGATAGCAGTAGGAATTTGTTTCATTGACAAACATTGGCCCTGTGATTTTGCACCCACTTTCTGTACACTTGACTCCAACTTCAAGGTTATGCTAAGAAAAATTATGAACTGCATGGGAAATTTTTTAATACCAATACAGTAAAACCCCTACTTAATGAATTGCTGGGGGATTAGAATATATTTCACTAAATCGAGGTTTTCATTAAATGGAGGTTACATTGTTTATATGGAGCTATTGTTGGGACATGAAAAAATCATCACTAAATGCGGGAACATTAAATCGGGGTTTTACTGTATTTATTATTCTGGCCATATATGTACTCATTGAATGTAAACCATGCCTTGCCCCCCCCCCCCCCAAATAAGCTAGTGGATCATGAAATCCATTGGCTACTGATTCTTGAGACCACCTCAAGTACTGGCCTCTTGCTTTCCAGTTTAGGGAGAGAGGTGTTGCATGACTGTAATTTTATATCGATTTCAAAATTTTGTTGCCATGTGAACTGTGGATTTTGACACTCCCCTTCAGTTAAAATGTAACATTTTCATATTTTCTTTCTGTCTAGTACTCGCCCTGTTATTCAAAATTTCTATGATATTCTGTATATTGTTTTGTGATATGGCACTGATGATGGGATGCTTATTACAAAACTGTCAGTGACTTTTTCCCACGATGCAGGCTTTGTATAAGTATAGCAATTGAGCACTCTGTTCCACAGAAAACATTTTGAACACACACTGCACTACTCTGTAGGGAACACTGCAGGTAAGGCATGCATCACATTCCAGCACCAATATGGTGATGCAACACTCAGCAGACTGGCCATGCATCAGCCAGCTAGTATTTCCCTGCACTGAGTAAATTGATTAAAGATGCACTCTGTATTGTAGGTTTGTAATGTAATTATAACATGAAATGACTAAGACATTGGTATTATATATTCTGGATGTGGAATGGAAGTAGAATACTTCAAGCACCAGTGTATGTATATTCATTATATCAGTTTATTTCTGAATAGTGTTGTCATTTAGGAATAAAAACCAGATAGTTTCAAACAAGAATGATAGGAACAGTTCATCCTTGGTACAGCTTTGGAGGAGTTTGTAAAGCATGTGTGATTCTTAGGTTATTTAAGTATACTATATCAACTACACATATTGCATGGTGTGGAATGAGATAGGGTGACAGTGCAGAGTATCTAGTGCTGAGATGTCAGCTGCTTGTTCGTTTTTCATGCAGGTGATACAGGATGACTTTGTGAGGCTGAGAAAAGAGACTGAGACCAAAACTTCTCCTTCTGATCTACATCTGCTACTGGTTCTTGCCAGGTGGTGTATTTATACAAACAGTTTTTATTTGTTTTGTCATTGGAAGATAAATATGGAAGTTATGTA
The DNA here is from genome assembly GCA_021186555.1 of Reticulitermes speratus. Classification (NCBI taxonomy): domain Eukaryota; kingdom Metazoa; phylum Arthropoda; class Insecta; order Blattodea; family Rhinotermitidae; genus Reticulitermes; species Reticulitermes speratus. Next base: position 20,190,379 of record JAJKFL010000012.1, read on the forward strand.
TCCTGGTCAGTTGCTCTACTTCTGCTGTGAAATGACATGCACAGTCCATCAAGACAGTAAATGGGCCACCCAGGAAACACCTTTCATACCTGAACACTTTTCATCAAAATTTTGTGGGATAGATTTTGTGGATATTCATAAAGGATCAAATTGTTTGCTTTTAATCCTGTGCTGGTAATGGAAAGTTCAGAGGGGTGAGTTTCATTGTGTAAGTATATTTTCCTTGCATACAGTACTTAGAATGAACATGTGATGGGAGATGTCTGTCCTACCACATGTATCATCTCAAAAACCACTTACCATATCCTATTGTAAAATGTAGGAATGAAGATGGGTGAGCGAAATGTTTCATGCAGGAGAGAGATACTTTGCAGTGTTGTAAGACTTCTGCTGTAAGAACAGTGCAGCCCATATACAGCTTATTACACTAGCGCAAAAGTACAAAAGTCCTGTACTGCAAATGTTTAATGTTGTTATTCTCTGTTTACTATGAACAAAATGTAAATACCTTAGTCATTTTAATCACTGGACTTGGACTGTTCTGTATCCGAATCACTGAATTTTATGATGTTAGGCTTCAGCAGGCTGCATAACATGTGCTACAAGAATGATAACCAAACTGTAGTTACAGTAAAACAATAAAACTATGTGTGTCCATAAAAGTTGTACTTGGAACACAGGGCCTCTTTTGCACAATTTGTAGTGGTAAATTCATGTCTGCCTAACATACTGGTAATTTCACCATAGATAAGATTTATGTGGAGCACTACAGTTGTTAGTTAGGAATTATCTGTATAGATGAAATGACATGTGTGGCCCTCATAGACTGTTTTCTGGTATGTGTGATGCACATTTCACACACTGTAAGGTGTTTGCATTTCCGACAACATAAAATGTTGTCTTGTATTTAGTGGTAGTTTCTATTTGAAGCATGTGTTTTAATGATGCTAAAATTGGACATTATAATCTTTTTGGTTAAGGTTGATGTCACTGAGTCAAAGTGAACAGTCCTTGTCGAAGGAAACTTGGGAATTGGCATGCAGCATGGAGAAGCAACGAAAGCAGCGAATTAATGGGCAAGTTCGTCGGCCATGAGTGCATTATCTGTGGCATTGTGCTGTACAAGGTAAGGAGCAGAGACAGTGCTGTATTGCCATATTTGCCCAACTGTAAAACTGGAGCATACTGTGAACCTCATGTATCCATATAGCAGGGGTGCACAAATTTTCCAAAAATGTGGGAGGCACCTCAAAATTCAAGGCACCAAAAAGGTGACATGAAGCAAATTCCATACTGAATATTCACAAATATTTGGCACCACCATACAAAATTTAGTTGCCGTGGCAACCTGACACCAGGGATTTGTGCTCCCCTGCCATGTAGAATATCGGTATATTTTTGTGGGGCCAATGCAGTGGGTAATGGCGCCTCTTGCTGTGGGTAAAGCAGCCAGGATGTGAAGCTGACCACTCATTTCCGGTGCTGAAGTTAAGAATGTGTAGAGCTATATGTCCACTCCTCGTATGCCTTAATGGCACACACATTGATGTCCTTACTTCACCTTGATTTCTGGATGGTAATGGTTAATGAACACACAGTGATCCTTTTTTAGATTACTAAGCAGCTTAATGCACGAAGATTGACATTCTTCTAAACTGTACGTAAAAACTGAATTCCTTCCTCACAGACAATGTACTGTGTGTCCATTATAATGACAAGTAAGTTAATGCTATTCAGGTAACTAATTGGTGTTGATACTGAGAATTGTATGAAACACACAAATACAGTACGTGACAAAATGTACAGTTTCTTAATGTTACGTATAATTACCACTGGGATTTTAAAGGTTGAAAAGCAGCATATGTTATTTTTAAGATGTAGCCCCCAAGTTTAAGAAGTGTACGTTGTCACAGCCAGAGCTTTCTCACTTGGCATGGACATTTAAATTTCTAAAATGCAGCAATTCAGAAATGAATCATATAAATTACAGGTTTGATCTTTTAAGGTCCAAATGAAAAATAAATTTTCAAGAGTTAATCTTTTATTTTTATATGAAGGTGTGATTACCCAATCTGTCAGTCTTTATTAGAGTGTATGTTTTTACAATTTCTTCAGTGATTTATTTACTCTTGTCTTGACAGTTCATAAAAGATGATCTTATTCTGGTTTGGAATGTGCCAGAAAATTGTGACAACTTCCCTCCATTCCTTTTCTTAACATTTCATCGCTATGGGTTGGCTTCTGTGACCTTCTTCTTCTTGTATTCTGTGTGTAAGAATAGAACATTTTTGCTGTTAACAAATTTGTCTTGAGAGGTAGTCTGGTTATTGAATATGAAACATTTCGCACTCTGCTGGTAATCTAAGTGGTGCATACATGTGTCACTTGTGTTACAAGTTTCCATGCACCCTTCAGACGACATTGTACATGCAGCTGCTGATATGATAGCGACTCTTGAATGTCAAGACATTTGACAAGAAAGGTGGCAGGACATGGACATGAACTATATAAGTGTATTTAGACACTTTCTTTTCACCATGTGACATCTTGTGGATTCTGGCAGAGGAAAATCCATTGTTGTGGACAGTCAGGCCTAACAGAAAGTGAATGCCACAAGACATACTACCATGGAACAGTCTCCTGAAATGAGGTGATATTCTCAGCAGGACTAGAGATGACTTAACAGCAGCAGTGCTTTGCTAAGCAAACACATATGGTGCACTAGACCACTTGCCAGTACTTTTTAAAAGACAACCTACAGTGGTTTACAGTGATGTAGGGTGATAACGGTTTATGATATTGAGCATTGTACTTATTTTCATCTCTTAGTGCTGTTTCAAATGTTTTGATAATATTGCTCCTTAAACTGAAATTTTAATATATCATGTTATATTAGTGTGGTAAATCACATGAAAGGAAAAGGAACTTGTGTTATGTGTATTCTTTCACTCTTAGTGAACAGCATTTTGAATTGATGTTTATCTGGTACTCCAAAGAAACTTACACGTTTAAAGTCTGTTACAGCGAGAGAAAATCTGGATGTGACTTACCTCATCTGTGCTTAATTGTAGCTATTATTACACCTATCTTGGAAGTTTTATGTCTGTTAACAAGAATTGTGCTTCGCAAAGACATGCTCTGTCAGGAGTGATGAACCTGTTTTCTGTTCATGCGTATGCAGATACAGGAAGAGCAGTAAATCTTCAAGATTTACTGTGAATTCACTGATATAAATTACAGGCATGTATTGTCACAAGATGGTATCACTCTTCCTTGCTGCAGAATGGTTATTGCAGATATTTCCTGGGGTGAAATGTTTTCTCTCTTCATGTAGTCTACCAGTATATTAAGAAATTCTTTGTAAATCAGCAGAAACATGTCTGTGATACTTCTATTCCATAATGTCAGTGTTTGGTACAAAAATCAAGGAAGTGGAAAGGGAAAGAAAGAAATTTCGTATTATAGGTTTTGGCCATATTGCAGTCAGTTGTGAAATGTTGCAATACAGAAATGAAGCAGGATTCCTTTCACTAGAAATGCAGGAGGTCCTAAGTAATGGAAAGAAAGATGGACTGGACATAGAAGTTGATCTGTTTATAGAAGAAGCTTTTTCTTTGTACAGATTGTTTTGAGTAGCTGCAGAAATGGGCAGTTTTCAAAAGTATGTCAGGTAATGTCATGTGGCTTAAATACTTTCAAAACAGCTATATTGCAGACTGCCATTCTGAATTGCTTAAAATAGCATAATTTTTCTTTTGCATTCTTGGTTACAATGTCAGTGTTGGAAGAATATTTTCCCTGATGAATGCAGAGTAAACAAACGAAAGAAATGGGTTTACCATTATGGCTATCGGGGGTGTTTTCTTACCCCATAATTTATGTGATGACTTGTACTTCCAGTACTAGAAACATGTCCTAGAAGAGCTACCTCTTCTTAGGGACATAAAATATTAAAACAAGTGTGTAGGTACCACTTCATTCTGTAGCAAATAGAGGGTCAGTTATGTCTATGAAACTTGAGCATTTTACATCTAAACATTTATATTAAGTTCGCCAAATTTCAGAAGTTAACGAGTATCTGAAGTACATGACTGTTTCAGAATGCATCTTCTATGGCACTGACAAAATCTGGTCACCCTCTTTGTTCCCTGTGACATTTTATGTTATTCTGAAATTAGCAGTCAACACACTAGGTTTATTGGAATTAACAGTTTTTGTTTCAGTGATGCACACTCATGGGAATGAATATTTTCAGTGTTTAGTAAGAGTTATTTGTGTTTGAAATTTAGTCTTGAAAAACTGAATTCACTTATAGGTATGTATGCACATCAGTGGTATGAACCAGAATCTCTGTGGGTGCCAATGGTTTGCCTTCTTTGCACTACATGCATACAGAAGTGAACTGTGTAACTCAAAATTGACATTGCATGTTGTAAAAAATGAATCAATTGTTTTTTACCTCAGTTTAGTGCACTGTTCCTTAATGACAGAATTCTCAACTTGCTGGTGAGCCATGTGGTCATCTGTGAAGGTATTCATATTGTGGTGCAATAGAAAGTGTTATGTACATCCAGAGCCTCCATTAGAGAAGCTCGTGTGGTAACTTCTCGTGTATCATTTTCTAAACCGACACTGACATGGAAGTTCCGCTGAATGACCACATGCTGCATAGAGCAGACAGCAGTGACAGTGTACTGGCAGATGCCAATGTGTCTGCATCATGTCAGACCTATACAAATGCCTTGACATATTCAGTGACATCATTAGACTCAGAACTTGTGAACCCTAATGTAACCTGATCTGTCATAATCTTTACCAAGACATAAATCTATGTAATGAATTGAAAATTATAAATATCTATGCTTCTGCAGTAAAAATGGGTAAACACATTGATGCATGTGCACATGCACAGATGGGCAGAATAAATGGCCTTTTCAGTGCAGTGATACCTCAAGCAATGCAGATGCTGTGATTGGAGAAAGGAATTTTCGAGGGTGTTTTCCTATAAACTTCAGAGAACTAAAAATTTATGGTGACATTGAAGTTTCTTCGGACAATGATTATGTTCTGTGTAAAGAGGGCAGTGACGACAGTGTACTGGTCAGAGTGAATGTCAAGTCCATGTCCATTGGAAACTGATAGTTAGGTAGTCCATCTTGGTGTTGAGCCTCCTGGGGGTGATGATCAGAGCGTATTGAGTTGAAGTTGCCATGTGGCACCCTCTGATGAGAGGAAGAATCTGTTGTGTGTTGTGTGCCTGTCTGTGTCAAGTAGGCTTGTACATATTTGACTGTCATATAATAATGCTTACTCTGTATGTATGACCACTGACAGTCCAGGTTTTTTAGAGTACATTGTGCATTGTCTTAGCTTTTATAATGACAGCTTAGTCACTTTTACAGTCATATGTTTAACCGCCACCAATTTTAAGCCTGGTTTTTTTTGGGGGGGGGGGGGGCTTGTCCTCTGTTACAGACATTTGTGTTCACATGGCTTTGTTGCCTGCATTACTTTGTGATATAAATATATGATATCTTGAAAGCCTTATGCAAATTGTGAGCTGGTGTGCTTCTTAACAAAATTTCTAATTGTGCCAGGACCTTGTTCTGGAGGCGCTGCTCTTTCACCCGATATGTACCTGATGCAAATTCCAGGTGGTGTTGACATAACTCCCCTTGGACCTAATGAATGTGTAGTAGTAATGTAGTGCTTAATTACTTACATTTCCTTAATTTCTAAACTTATCCTTCATGTAATATCTCTGTCAAAGACTACAGCACGATGTTTTACATGATTTACAAAAGGAATTTTCCATCTGTTCAGTGTAAACTTCACTTCTGTCAAATCCAGTAATCACACACCTGAATCCTTTGAAACTGCACTGTTCCAGTGTTGGTGCTTATTCAGACCAAGTGGTGGCTGAAGTGACTTAAGCAGTAACAGTTGAAAGTGACCAAAGGGTAGCAGGTCAGTTGAGGCCACCAGTAATAAGGTGGGCAAGTTGACACTGCAGTGAGTGCCTGAAATAGTAATGAGATACTCTAAGGTTTTCCTCAGGAAGCAAATGACAGGATATAATAAAAGACTAGGCATGGCTGGCTTCCCCCCCCCCCCCCCCCCCCCCCAACCACATCGCATTGCCTATCAGCCAGTGCGATCACTGCTGCCTCTCTGGGTTCAATCCCCTGACATCCATTCGTCTACAGCTTTCCTCCCAAAGGCCTAATTGCCAGTAGGAGTTTCTCCCGCCAGCAGCAACAGTCCTCAGTATGAACACGTCAAGGCATACAGCCAAGCCAAACCCATTAGCAGAAACTCACCCCCAGTTAAAATTTAAAAGGCGCAGTTTTCATATTCCAGCTATGCGGTTTGTACGCACCAGTGGTTTAAATGAGAAAGGTACGTTGAAATGCGCTGTGTAAAGCAGACTATGGCAAGGTAAATGGTGCTGCATTAGAAGAAAATGCAGTAACCAATACAGAACTGGTACTTGATCTGAAGAAACACAGTGGTTGCTAGAGTTCATAGGCCCCTGAGACAAACTGAAATTAAAGAAAATGGCATTGGGATGCAGCACTGTGAGCCCAGTAAACAGCTGTAAGGACTAAAAACAGATGAGGCCGTGCTCTCAGAAGCACATCTTTGGCTTAACGAGAGGTTTTTGACTATTCCAAAGTACCACAGTTATCGGACAGTCCCCTTCCTGTGTACGAAAGGAAGAGCATCCGTTGCAGTTAGAAATTATGTTAACTTTAACCCTGCAGACCTACCTCCTGTTATTTCAACAGAGGCCACAGAGGTCTCCATTCCAAGTGGAAAACGCAAAATCATACTTCCAGCTGTTTACAGATATTTAGGTGGCACCTGTAGTGACACATATCACGCTGTTAAGCTTTAAGTTGCTTCTTCCAATTTGCCAAATGGGGTGTCCCCCCATCAGCTAAATTTGAATCTACACAGTCAGTCATTGTTCTGATGTGTTCGGCAAAATATTGGAACTTCCACATCCCCGTAAATTTACCTGTTACTAATGTACTGGGATTCGATAGTTGCGGCGAGAAGATATTTGGATTGCAGTACTTGCTGCAACTTCTGAACTTGACTGCAGGCAGCAAACCTCCACATAGGGCAGACGTAATCGATCATAGGACGCGTGAACTGCTTATAGAGCCATACACCATTTATGATTACCATGACAAAAGCAGCATTCAACAAGAATAAGGCTCTTTTCACACAGAAAATTGGACTTAAATTTAAGGAAGAAACTGGTGAAATGCTACATTTGGAGCATAGTTTTGTCTGGTGCTGGAGCCTGGACACTTCGGAAGATAGATCAGAAGTACCTTGGAAGTTCTGAAATGTGGTGCCAGAGAAGAATGGAGATCAGTTGGACCGATCGTGTGAAAAATGAGTATTACGTAGAGTCAAGGAGGAAAGGACGTCATATATACAATATAAAAAAAAGGAAGGCTAGTTGGATTGGTTACATCTTGCGTAGGAACTTCCTTCTAGAACACGTTATTGAAGGGAAGATGGAAGGGACGGTAAGACGAGGAAGAAGACATAAGCAGCTACTGGATGACCTTAAGGAAACGAGATTATACTGGAAATTGAAAGCGGAAGCACTAGATTGCACTCTGTGCAGAACTCGCTTTGGAGGAGGTAATGGACCTGTCGTAAGACACTACGTGATGATGACACCGTTTGTGATGGCCGCAGTGGTCGAGGGCCTAGCATGCCCAGTCTTTGCGCTACCTGCTTATCAGCTTGGTTGATGAGAGCCGACCGTGTCAGTTGTGTGTTCAGGGGTCACCCGTGTTATATTGACCCAGTATATTGGCTCTCCAAACTGCTGGACTGGTCTGGGCACTTCGGTTGCGCCTGGCAGTTTTAACAAAATGCACGGCTTAGCTGTTCGAGACGCTGATTGCAAGCCTCCAGTCCCGTAGCCAGTGCTCTCCAATGTGTTGATGTAGGTCTCTTAGATGAATGACGAGCAACGACGTCTTGCGGGACGCGGTTACGAGAGCCGTGTCGTCCGCATTAGAGGGCGTTGAGCGTTCTGATATTCACTGCTAATCTCGGACGTCGCTGGCCGAGACTGCTAGGTGTCTCCTTTCCGGTTTTTAGAGCTACAGATTTGTTCCCTGTCATGTTGAAGTTTGAGAAGAACGTGCTTTTATGGGCTGTTTTCTGTTGGTCGGCTAGCTGATCTAGTTTGCTTTGAACGCAGCGCCATTCAGCTCTGTTGTAATCGGCATTACTACAGTGGGTGCTTCGAATGGGTCATTCAGCTGGCGAGGCAGTGAAAACAAGTCCTGAACGAGGCAAGGAAGCTAACAGAGAACAAAGTGTCGAAGACAGCGGAAATGAATATATGCAGGCAATTCCAAAACCAGATGGCGACACGATAGGACATCGCAGATATGCGGTACGCCTTACGGAGAAATTAGGTCAGTTGGTTTTGTAGATTTTAATGTGTTCTTTCGGCATACATAACCATATTAGTGTGTGTACCGTCAAGATGCAGGCAGTAGATTGTTTCGAAACGTCGAAGGCTTCCAGTGCTGCACAAACCAGTACAGTCTAGATAACTACGTTATATTTTTCGATATGATTTAACAGACTCCCTGTCCAAACATTCGAATCTGTAGGACATGTCTGTCCGTCACTGACCTACAGTAGCTACTATCAGAGCCTAAACTGTTGGAACAGTCTTTTTGAAGAATACTTGCATGAGGTATGTGACGCCATGTAGTCTGGTATAAATTTACAAAAGTTTCGGAGGAACCTGCTGCCTCCATCATATAGTGGCTACACGGACTTGTCCCAGAAAGCTGCATTCTTCACAGTCAGCGCCGTGAAAATATCAAATGTACAAGTAATTTTAATTCGATGTGGGAGAACTGCCTACAAGTTTTCAGCTATACTGACCCGTAATAACACATACTTCATTAAAGGGCATAAATGGACTTGTTAGTGTATATCATAGATCGTTAATCAGATATTGTAAACAGACTGCAAGGAACCTTAGTAAAATGCAAATAATGCTGTTGGGCAGTTTGTGTTGTACTTTCCAGTGCTGTATTTACACTTCTGTGCTGTGACCTACTCTCCTCGTCAGATAACTTGATCCCTTTTAGCGCGGGGGTGAAGAGTCAAGCTGGTCAGGGGGGAAGCACAACGCACGCAGCTCAAACCTTTTTGTCTCCGTTTCAAAACATTGTCTGATACTAGCAGGACTCTGCAGTGTCGTTTAAGCAGTGGAACGAATTGGAGTGTCAAAAATTTCTAACAAAGTAATTCATAGCAAAGAGAGAGACATTATGAACAGGGTAATCAAGCGTTGCGATGAAGATAGACAATGTATCCGTACTTCCAACAGAGTAGATGTTTTTGGAACAGGTATAACATTGCCTGGCCGTGCCGACGTGAGCCAAGCAGCGGCCGGACCGTGCGGTCTGCAGCTGTGTGCAGTGTTACGGAGCTCAGGTATCAAGTTATATGAATATATCTGTACCTCTCTCAGCAAATAGGCTTCACCAGCAGTGAAACATGCAGCTTATGCGTTCACTTCTGACGACAAGCTTTTGTCATTGTTAATAATAAGACAAATGAGGGATAATAGTGGAAAGTACCAATGGAAAGAATTCATTTTAAAATCACACTTTCTACTCTGTACAATTGACTGTAATAATGTCCATTTGTGTGTATTGTGTGCGTATATGTATGTAGATATATATGCGCGCGCGCATTTATGTAATTTATTTAGCCCTAGCTTTAGATATAGTATACATTTGCTATGCAGCTGTGAATAATGTAATTACGTTTGCTGTTCTGTCTATTCTAGTGTTTTTTTTTTCTGTATGTGTTCTAGAGTGTGATATATATTTCACTCTGGCTTGCCCTGCACCCTCCTTTTTTGTATCTGTGGGATGTATCTACCTACCTACCTATCTGGCTATCTGTCACGTGTACACTTTAGTTGAAGGCCCATGTTACCAGGTTTAATCGAAGAGTTCTAAAACGTATTTGAAGCACACGAAATGTATTGTTTCAGTGTTAAGATTGAATTCCTTGATTCTTGTTTATACATCACACTCGAGTGTGAGACGAGGTGTAATTTAATCTTCCCCCTTCCATTGTATTTAGTCTGAATCACATGATAGCGAATTGCTAAGAAAGGCGATCCGAAATGTGCGCCAGTTCTTATGAGGTGGGGCAGAACCGGTCCTCAGTGCTCTATATATTTCGTGTCGGAGTGAAGAAGCTGTAGTTCAGCAGTGAGACGGCCGTTACAGACATCCTACAATGGTACGTGTTCTTTCGATACAGATCTTTATATTTTTTTTTTTCGTATTCCTTTCGAAGAATTTCAATTTATAAAAGGGTGGGAACTCTGATTCTTGGTATGAGTGCAGATCTGATCTCTCAGAGTGTGATAGACACATAGAAACTAAGGAATTCTGAGGACAGGATGTCGATAATACTCGGGCCTAATAGATATAACGGGCTGTCGATATATCTGCACAGCTTGCTCTGAACACTCAGTTCTCGTAGGGAAATGAAATGAGCAGGGCACCTATCTTTAGTGAGGAAAACAGACACAAATTGTGACTGGGAAACCGCATGACACAACGTAACGTTAACAGTATGTGTTGTTATGACAGGCACGTGCAGACTGTAACACTACTTTCTGAGTCTTGTAATAGGCTTAGAAGACTTGGGTAAAAAAGTGTTTTACGTCTCAGAAAGAAATTACAGTTGAACCCAGTTAAGTATTGCGACTTCCCCGGATAACTGAACAGACATAAGAGGGCACGGAATTGTTATGCTATGCATACACTTCCTAGCTTCTTACGATAATATTTTAAATGGTGGTAAATTTTCGGAAAATTAACATATTAACGACGGTTGTAAAAAGGGTTTTAATGTTCGAATATACAGAGAAAAGGATAGGGTAGTCAGTATAGTGGCTATGTTACGGGCTGGAAGACCGGAGACGTGTCCTTCGATTCCCGGCAGGGCAAGAGGTTTTCTCTGTTGCAAAGCGGCCAGACCGGCTTTGGGACACACCCAGCTTCCTATTCAACGGGTACCTGGGACGCTTTCCCCGGAGAGAAAGCGGCAGGGGCGTGAAGTTGACCACTCACCTTCATCTCGTGCCTATGTTAAGAATGGGCGGAGTTATACCCTTACTTCTCCATATGTCTTCTTGGCGTGCGTACGCACGAACCTATAGCGGAGTAGATGTAAAATGTGGTTAGATGGGACGCAGTAATTCCTCGGTTTACCACCTAAAATAATTCCTCGGAAACTGCTCATAAGGCGTTAAACGAAAATTACTTTCCCATTACTTCTAATTTTATAAATTTTAATTGTTTTCCGAAGTCAAAAATTTCTCCCCAAACATAGCCTACAGAGTTCACCTTAATACAACAGAGAACGGTACTTGAATACGAAAAATGTAACTGTTCGTCATTTACTACATTTAAATAACATTCTTAATCATTAGCCTGTGCAGAAACATCAGATACCATCCTACTGATAAATATGATACACAAAAATTCCTTAAGATTGAATCCGTGCAAAATGGTAACACCGAGAAGAGCAAGCTTCACAAAAAACCTACGAGAACAATGAAAGACGCTACGATGCTGCTGCTGTTGCTACTGCGCAGATCGCTCACTGATGTACATTCTGCGCATTCGAAAAGGTTCGTGAACCAACTGCAGCCGAGAAGAGGCTCCGGGAACAACAATTGGTTTGCAAGAGAAAGGAGTTCGTTAAGCGAACATTGGCCCTAAATTGCAAGACAGGTATTAATTTGAGCGTCTCTTAAGCTGACTGCTCGTATACCGAGGGATTAATGTATTACAGTGTATACTGTGATGGCTGTATGGACTGATCTGTAGAAAACACTGATTAAGGCACTGGTGGTTTTTTTCGAAACACATCTCGGAGTATGTTAAATGTGGACGGTTGGGGCACATGTAATGTCACCTACTTCCCGTGTGTACACCCTGCAGTGTATGTCTTCGTGTTCGGATCAGTTTGGTTTGATTGTCAGGGATACGTAACAGACTCGACCGGTTCCGCCGGCCACATACTCGTAAAATGAATGAAATAGTATCTGATGTCACTGATGTTTTAAGCCGAGTTTTGGCCTTGTTATGAGCCACTGACACTTTGTCTAACAGGTTACAACTGTTACCTCATACAGCTGTGAGTGTGATAGACGTGTATATAACGTAACCGGTAGACAGGTGCGAATAGCCTCAGCAGATGATGCCCCCATAAACACACTGCTGCTACAGCAGTCACGATTATTCATGGCGTGCTCTCCTTCGCGTTCTCACATTTTCATTGTGATTTGACAGCAATATGGCCATGTTCACTAAGAAAGACTATATATATATATATGTATAGGCTTATATATTTCACCTCAGAATATTTTGTCTCTCGTTTGCTAACGGTATAAAGATTAAATACCCAGAATTTTAATTTAGCTGTTTTATATGGGTGTGAAACTTGGTATGTCGCATTAAGGGAAGAACATAGGTTGAGGGTGTTCGGGAACAGGGCGCTGAGTAAGATAATTTGGGCCTAAACGGGAAGAATTAACAGGAAGCCGAATGACAGAGTGAGGAGCTTCATGATTTGACTCGTCGCAGATATTCTGGCGATCAGACCAAGGAAAATGAGGTGGGAGGGGCATGTGGCACGTATTGTGGTGAAATGCTTGTAGGGTTTTGGCGGGGAAACCAAAAGGAAAGCAACAACTTGGAAGACCCAGACGTGGTTGGGGAGGATGATGTGAAAATAGATCTTGAAGGTGTGGGATGCTACGGACTGGATTGATCTGGCTTAGAATAGGGACTCTTGTGAACACGGCAATGAACATTCGCATTGTTTAAAATGCGGGGAATTTCTGGACTAGACAAGCAACTGTCAGTTTCTCAAGAAGGACTGAACCATGGACTTAGTTATACCACTCACGTGTTTTACTGTCCGATTTGGGCAATAATAGAGCGATTAGAACAAACTTATTGTTTCCAGTGTGAGCAGGTAAAATTGTTCTCATGGCTGTTAGTGTGAATGTTACTGACTGCTGGGATGTGACGCCGTGTCGTTTGGTAGATGGGCACCAACATTTTTAAGACGGAGGCACCACGTCCCTTTGAAGCTTTCTTACCCGTCTACCAAACTACACGGCGTCATGTTAGAAGACACTGCTTTTCTCTTGGAATTCGACGCGTGGTAACCGGATGCGGTTTCATCAGTTCATCCTGCGAATGCTGCGAACGTAGGACTCATATGTTCGATATGTTGCTTCTGCGCGCCGACGGCTGACGACTCGGTGAAATTTTCTTGAACGATTTGGCTTTTTGTTTATGTTCTTTGAGTTTCGTTGTGCAGGTGCGTGCGTGTGTATTTCGTGTTCTTAGGCACGTTTTGATAAAACTTGATATAAGGCATAAGGATGTAATAAAATGACACCTGTAAGGAGTATTAGTGCTGAGACAGCAGACCGACGTCATGCGTTAACTAAATGGACCTACACGTCATTGCCTTGTCGAGGGTAGATTTACAAAGTACCGACGTCCTGAGTAATAAGTTTCATGATTAACCTCTTCCTTCCATAAGAATAATTGTGTGATATGCCTGAGTGTATTCCTGTTAGTCACCTTTGAACCAGTTGCGTTACTCCAGCCTTCTTATTCCTAATACACAGCCTTCAATAATGCGTACGTTTGCGTGATTGCCAAGAGAAGTTCTGAGGTGGGAAGGACACTATCGCCACCAGGTGAAATGTGAGGTACTACATTTTCGAAATATAGCATATGTAACCTAGATTTCAGGCTTCCGCCGCGATATTGATGAGATCTGCGCTCTGGGATATTACGCGGCGTCGTGTGGTAATTGTTTACCGACGTTTCGGAACAACGTATCGGTCCCATCTTCAAGGGTCAAGAGTCCGAGAATAAAGAATAACCACACGACGCCGAGTAATATCCCAGAAGAGCGCAGATCTCATAGTATATGTTGTGTGTGTGTGTGTATTTGGGTCATTTTCATGCAATATGTGAAACAGTATGATTACATGAGGTCGAAATTGTTATGACATTTATTTCCTATAGGTCCTGTGTCATGAATTGTAATCACAGCGACGACGCGGATTTTTGAAATTGTATCGGGCAAACGTAACGTATTCAGAAAGTGTGTTAGTGGAAACCTAACGCTGAAATTTATAACCTCTCCGTATGTTGACATTAAATATTTTTGCGTCATGTTGTATCTTATGAACTAAACCATTGTCATGTAAGTAACGGATATGTACATTATGATGGAATATGTATTCTTTCTGGTACTTTGTTCGTCGTCAAACATTTTAGACAATAAGTGTACCGTTACGTGTTTCAGTTCAGAAAAGAAATGCACACAAATTTAGAACAGTTACATCGTGACACAATTGCAACTGTAAGCAGGTTTATGGAAGACCAGCACTTCATTATACCTACCATACGCTTTCAAAATAAAGTCTTTACAATTAGCATTCCACTGCCTCGTCTTCTAATTGAATCTGATTACTGTGCCAGTGAACAGTCACAAATGTTTATAACAAAAGTGTCACAAGTGTTTCTAACACAACAAGAACATCCGACGACTATGTAATAATGTGATTATCCTACGAACAAGCTATCGAGTGCATTTTGAAGGATTTTTAATTTTATGTTACGGATGTTATAATTTAAAATAAGTGCGTTGCGGTTTGTCATTCTACGTGAACTACGTATGCTGGTGGCTAATAGTTGCAGGGACGTGTAGCGGAGTTGAGTAGCCTATTCTAATGAATACACACGAATAGCGATGCATTAAGACTGCAAACAGAGCACCTTGACTGTCCATATATACTGAAGCATTTGGAGGAAATTACGCGTCATATGCTCTTCGTAGAAATTCTAGTATGCTGTATGAAATTCAGCGACTCTGTGATCGTTTTCTGGACATTGCAGCAGTCAAACGAATTTGTAGTTGTGGGTTGGCCCGACTTGATGGGGGGAGCGTCCGATTCTTCCACCAGAACCCGTGCTGGCATCATATATAAGTACAATTCAACGTACACATAGTGGGTTTGCTGGGGAGTGAGTGAGTGAGTGTAGGAAGTGAAAGGAGCAGAGGCTTCCTTTCTATGTGAAAAGCTGCAGTTCTGAGGGCGACGGGCTTGCACGTGCTTCCGCCTTTTTCAAGAAACTTTTAGGCTGTACCGGATTACAGCTGTACTCATCCAATGTGACTGACATTTACTTTAAGCTGAAATCTGGCGTTCTTTGTTGGTTCGTGATTTCATGAATTACTGTAATGAATGCGGGGGGTTATTGAAGATTGCTTTTTAACCACACAAGTTAGGAAGTGCGAGATTTCAGGCTTCCGCCGCGGAGTAGTTGAGGGTTTCGCTCCTTTGTGATGTAGCACGGCGTGCGTTGGTAGTTGGTTACCAACACCCGCGGAGTTCTGAAGTTAGGAAATATATGTGTAACATACCATTGTGTGGCTCATTCGCTCTGTTGCTCCCTCTGGATTTTAAATTCATGAACTTGCTTTTGATGCGCAAAGCAGGTGAAAGGAGCAGACGAAATGAGATGACGTAGTATGGAACTCCCTTTTGCTCCAGTAACTTCTTTGCCTCACAGCTTGCAAATTTTTTTGCCCAGACAATGTGTTCTGTAAATCATACGGTTTTGAAACTGGAGGCGATCGTTGTAGCTTGTCAGATTTGACATGCGTTAACAATATTTTGAGATTTACAGCACGTTTTAAGTGATACTTTATGACATTTCAGAAATGTATCCTTCGTGGCCTTGCCATGCGTTTTGCTTGCTTTTTAGGATTGCAGTGTCGGGCCCTTCTGCAGCCTGGCATTTTAATGCTTATGTTGTAGTAGTAGTATAGTGCACATTTTCACTCGGATTACCGTCACGACCACGTACAGAATCATATTATTATATATGAAATTTGTTTTCCACGAAATTTGGAGTTTTCTCTGCGATTGTGTGTTCATTTAGAGGTTTTTATGTTATCGGGATTTAGCTTGACATTTGAAAGGGGCGCATGTTGTTTTCAAAACTCACACTCGAAGACGACTGGAAAGGAACTCCTGTATTTTAAAGTATTAATTGGCCATTTACCATGTAAACGTCTTTCATGACAGTCGGTGCCTAGTTGTGGCTTGAGGAAATTCTCATGCTCTTGTCGGTCCGCGCAAAATGTCGGTCTGTTATCACGCTGCTTTGTTTCAGATTGTGCCCACAGCACTGCTTGTCATCCTCCTCTCGGCGGATCTCACGCTTGGAGTAGAAAAACAAGTAAAACTTGAAGACATCGAGCGGGACAACCTACGCGCAAAACAGGTGCAGCAACAGCCAGAGGTGCAGCAGCAGATCAAGCCCCAACAGCAACCGAACGTTCCACATTACACAGACCATCAACAGTTGAACGATCCGGCACAGCAGCAACTGCAAGGTTATCAGCCACAGTTGCAGTTTCAGGCTCCACCAACAGGTAGCGTTGTAGCACTGTACCTGCCAGGCAGCGGCCTAGCTGGGAACTATCCGGGAATTGTACCAGACGTTACGTACGTCACCCCTCAGCACCAGGACCTACCGACAGGCCTACCAGTCTACCTCCATCGGGGCGGCTACAGCGGTTTGCAGTTCGTCCAGGCACCACCTTCTCCTTTGATCTACAGCAATGAGCCAGTAACATCCCCACAACCATATCGTGTTGTGCAGTCCCTCATTCATAAAGAAGCTCTCGCTGTTCCCGCAGAAGCAAACCCACAAACTCAACACAGTCCAGGGTACCTCAGTCAGCCTATCAGCATTCGCGGGTCCCTACACCTGCAACTGTAAACGCTGAACCCATCTTTATCTACACATCGCAACAAGCTTACAACCCTATCCCCAAGGAATTACAGAGCTACACAACCATTCCACGAGCAGTGTACGAAGGAAAGGAACCCGACTTTGTAGACGATCAACAGCCATCTGTTTCTCTAACAAATGACGGTTTCATACCGCACAACGCACTGTACCAGCAACCGAAGCCTCAGAGGCCAGTCTTCAGTCCGGGTGTGAAATCAAGTGGTCCGCCCTCTCTCAAGAATTTCCCAAGTGGTGGCAGCTTCTTGGTCCCCACACGTCACTTTCCGGGTACTGGTATCAGTTTTAACACTTACAGACAAGGTCCCGGCGCATTTTAGGGTCTGGACTATTAAGACTGGAGTTACGACGGCGCTTGACTTCTCTTTGCAGTCGCCGAATTATTGCCGTTGTGGGATTTGAGTAAGCCGATGTACCTTCACAGAACAGATTTGAACACAGTGCGCAGCATTGTTTATACGCCGTTCACATCATTTCACTTGAATGAAGCCAATTTGAAGTATTTGATGGTATTTCATGGAAGAAAAAAGTGCCATTCAAAAATAACTTTTGTTATTGTGTGTACTTCCCGGCGTAAAGCACCTCCATCGAGTACTGTAATTAAAAAAAGGGTGGATCTATACCCCCCACTTCCCCCGTACGTCTTCATGGCATAATGTGTAATTAAGCAGTGGGACAATATTAATTTTTTTACCTTTGTTGCAGTATATAGAACTGAAACGAAGTGGAAGCGATGTTTGTATTCCAGTTCTGCATATGCAGGTTTTGTGAATCTGGTCATGTTTATGTACATATATATTGATTGTTGCCAAACTTGTATTGATTTGTTTCTTACTTGAAATTTTGATAATAAAAGTTACACTTCCTTGACAGTGCATATATTAACCGCAACAACAGGCCTTCTGCCAGATGTTATCTCCTATAAAAGAAAGAAGCTGTAGGTGAGATTTGAGGTTCTCAAGGCTCCGATGATAATATTACGGTCTTCTGGAATGTGACGTTGTATGGTTCGTTAAACGGGGGTACAACAGTTTGGAGTAACGTGCTGCCTTCATCACTCTTGTGCACTGAAATTGGGGGAGACAGGTCCAGGCAAGCCCACCTTTTTTGGAGAGCCTGTGGTGTGGGCAGATACAGTACGTTATCTCTGGGTAAACGTTGATACTTCGTGACCTTGTCGGCTAACTCAAGCACGCTTAAAAAAAGGCAGCTCAGAGACTGGTCATATTAAGCCCTCTCTTTAGTCAGAGAAGTAGCCTCTTCATTATGAACCTTCATTCCTCTACACTGCTTACCTCCTAAAGCCGATTCCACGCATTGAAACGTCATCCGCGAAAGCCCAAGGACTGGAATGTGTCCTTAAGTTTATGGTCTACAAATATAGTTGCATAGTTTTAGTGTTTCTGCTGGGTCTTGTTTTAGCTTGCAATTGTAATTTGTCACTTCCTGTCGCGCGCGCGTTTGTCGGCGGTCTGTGATTGGGTCCGTTAATACGATAGACCTAAACGAACCATACGGATCAAAACAACATCACATCATCAGTCCAACACAACTAAATATTCTCAGAAAACGCTACATTTTTCGATTAAATAATCCATCATCAGGCTAAATACAGACTTAAATTGCAGATAAAAATGCAACTTATGTTACTACATAAAAAACAGAACCAAAAGGAACTGACACCCAATTCTGCAATTTTGGGGTCGTTTCAAGTGGCATAACTTTCGTCCAATATTTCATGCAAATTGGTCAGTTATTTCGAAGGTTCAAGTGGGGACATACACACACGCACCGATATCATATTATTATAGCCGCATATTTTCTAAAGGAAGATACGTGAGCTAACTCCGGATCTTACCGAAGTAGTTTCCAGGGTGTGTACTGAAGCAGACCCCTGTCAAACGGTAACAGTTCTGTCCGTCTTACTCTTGTGGGTTGATATGTTTCATAAATGAGCTTTCGGACCAGAATAAGGCTTTCGAATGCAGTTTGTCGGCAGTGTTAAAACTGAGTACGACGCAGGTATTGACACTGACCGGTAACAAACTTCTTGTTTCTTGCAGTCGACTAGCATTGGTGTGTTGGTCAAGCGGGTGGCGTAATCTGTTATTGTGATACGATGTAGGGCGAACATTTCAATACAGAGCCCGTATCTTCTGTTCCGATTTGATGCAGCTGGTTGTCCGTGAAGGTTTTATCGCTTTTCGTAACCTCGAGAACTTCAAGTTTTCAAGTCGTGTATGCGCTGCACAACGTGCAAGAAAAGAACGCATGTGGGGATGTAGATGGCTCATTTCAACACGAGATCCCTGAGTGATTTTGATTACATTTTATGAAGGTGTCCAAATGAAGGCGGGACCCGCTCTTAAGGATCTGCAAAGTCACCAATAGAGTGTACATTAACAATTTGTATTGTGTATGGCTTTTTTTTTTTGTCACGGGACTTCTCGCCGTAGAGCGGACGACACCGTTGCTGCATAGCGACCAGTGACACCGCCTGTCTGCAATTCTCAGTCTCATTCATTCATTCATTCTGTAGTCTGTCTTACGACAGGTCCGTAGCCTCTTCCAAAGCGAGTTCTCGACAGGGTGCGATCTAGTGCTTCCGCTTTCAATTTCCAATATCCTCTCTTTTCCTTAAGGTCATCCAGTATCTTCTTACGTCTTCTCCCTCGTCTTCCCGTCATTTCTATCCTTCCTTCTAACTTTCTTACTTACTCAGTCTCGCGTTAAAAAAAACTACGTTATTCCATTCGAGACCACTCCAAATTCGTAGCTTTTTATATCCTAAAATCAGGAATGAATGTGGTAGACGCAGCATCTTGTGAGATGGGAGCGATAGCGCCATGCGTCCGTGTAGTACTGAGGTTAAAATGAGTGGAGCTGTACCTCCACTCACTGATATACCTTCGTCGCATGCACAGGGACAACTTGTCACTTTTCACCGAAGTGCTGTAGCCGTGAGAAAGATTAGTAACCACGGTCACCGCAGGAAGCATGTTAACCAGAGTGGTAACAGTACAAACCATAGTTAATGACTGGTGGCGCTTCGTACCCTCGAACAAAGATTCAGAATACAAAGAACGCATGTGGTAACTGTGCACTGTGCTATGGATTGCGCCTTGACAGTATGTTGTGATGTATACTGCACATACTGTACACATTTGTTCGCCGAGCGTGGGCTGTTCAACATCCACCCAGTTTTAATCTGTCGTCGACGAAGGGGTATTACAGACGACTTTCAAAGATATATCAACATTATCTTTATAAATTCCATTGTAGCGAGTTTCCCAATTTTGGTCAGCGTTAGTATATTCGTAAGATTGTCTTCATAAGTGAGGAGTTTTCAGTCTGTGTTTTGAAGTCTTCAGGAATCTTGTCGAGAAGGCGACACACGGATTCACGGTGTGGTGCTGGTAGAAGCCTTCATGCGGTTGTAACATTACGCGTCATGCTGATCTGTGAGGGCGCTACACTGGACTGTTGTTTGCAAATCGAAGTCAAGATTTTGGGTCACCGCATCAGGACAATAAAGAATTAAAGAGCAGTCATACTTACGCATATTGTTGCTTTGTAAAGGTATAACATGAGAAACAGGAAGTAGATGGAATTGCGGTCATCTGCTTTTAATGGCGGTTACTGCATTGTAATTCTGACAACAGATGTTAGGTTATGTGCGATACTAAAACACAGCAGTTTCTGTAATTCTAAAGAGTGGTCGAGGCCTTAATACGCGTCTTGATGCTCAGTTATTCGTGTATTTTGTTATAAGTCTACGAGTGTTCCTAAAAGCCTTCCGGGTTAGAAATATCAGTATACACTTTTCCATGAGAGCGAAGTACGTTTCACAGCCAGTGTAGCTCAGTCAATATAGTCACGGGGCTATGGGTTTAGGATGACTGGAGTATCAGGGCTGGATTCCTGATTCCCTTGTTTGCCCCTCCCACGTCCAGACCGGATCTTGGGCTCACCTAGCCTGCAATGGACACGGGGCTCTTTCCCCCGGGGTTAAACGGTCGGGGTGTGAAGTTGACCGCTAATTTTTATCTACCGCCAATGTTCAAGAAAGAGTGAAGCTGTAATTTCACCCCCTCTTACGATTTAACGGACCGAACAGAACACCTGGTGAGAAGGTGTTAGATATCAACTATCGCGGGAAAGAATACGGGGAGTTAAAATTATGATCTTCTTACATGTGAAGTGTAGTTCTGAGTTTTTCACAGCTGTGTAATTGAGTATTTCGGTCTTCTGGGATGTGACGCTGCGTTCTTGGGCGAGTGGTTCCCGACGTTTCGAAGGAACATGTCACCTTCATTCTGAAGGGTCAGATGGACCACTTGACATTTAATCTCCAAATCGACTGGACCGGCTCCGGGGCTATTTGCCCGGAGGTACAGCGGTCGATGCGTGACGCTGACTACTCATTCTATACCGTGCTGACGTTAAGAATGTTTGGAGCTATAACTCCACTCGCCCATGTGCCTTCATGGCGGACACAGGGACAACTTTACCTTTGCCTGTGGAGTTCGAAGGCACCTTACCGTTTTAGAATCTCCGCCAATGGGCCCTATCCTGAGCAACTTCATTACAAGTTTAAGTTAAAACCAACAAATGCACAAGATTATTAACAAGTATAAGATGTATTTACAACCCCTACATGTGTTTCGGCAAACAAATTGCCATCCTTAGGGGGTATTATCCAGGAACGTCAAGTACTTATTGCATTCAAATACACAATAGTTGGTTTTACTGTATAAATATTTACGCCGCTCACACTGTTGAAATATATAGATGCATAAAATTATAAAAGAAAAAATCAAGAACAATAATATATATCTGTATTTGATTGCAATAAGTACTTGAAGTTCTTTGATAATACCCTCTGAGGATGGCAATTGATTTGCCGAAACGTATGTAGGGGATGTAAATACATCTTATACCTGCTAATAATCTTGTGCATTTGTTGATTTTAACTTAAAATCACGATAATAGCACGGTGCATACAACAAAATCAACTTCGTTACAGTCTACTCCTCCGTTCGCCATATCTCGATTACACAGTTAGTATTGTTTATTCTCCCACTCACAATTTTCTCCCAAGTGGCTTCTTCCGTGGAATTCTTCGACTGAAATGTGTATCGCTCGTCCCTTCCCATGCATAGTGTGTGCCCAGTTTATCCCCACCTCCGTTTGATGACTAAGTGCGAGTATTTGCTGAAGAACATTCATTACGAAACTCTTCGTTGTACATTTTGCCTAGCCCTAGCTTATGGAAAACCGAATCATATGTTTTTGCCTGGAACACAAGTGGATTGCAAATTCGGGTTAATCCTGACACAAAGGACCACAAAGTATGGATTGATTGATAATATCGCAATAGATGGAAATAAAAGTAAATATTCCTGTTCTTTTTAACGCAAACAGGTGTTAACTGTATACTCGTATTTTGTTCCTTAGGTCTGCACTGCCTGTTCTACCGGCATTGCACGTGGTGTAACTAACAACAGTTGTTTAAATACGTTGTCATTCTGAAGTAGGAACCTGCGCGAGGGTATTAAGAACCTACTTGAGGGTACTGACAACTTGCCTGAGGGTATTAAGAACATGCGCGCGGGTAGTTCGGATCAAAATGCTCTGACCTGAGAAGGGAAAACCTAGAGAGGAGCTTCACAATGTTTACTGGTCACCAGCTGTTATCAAGTGATGAGACAGAGTAAGAAGGGCGAGGCGTATAACACGCATGTGAGAAATGAATACGAACGTTTGTACCGATTAAATCAAGCGGACAGAACATTTTGAAGACATCAGCGTATATTGGATTTTCTGGGATTAGTTACTAGCATTTATTTCTCTACAAATCTGTGAGTTATACCGACATGTCACGGTCGCCAGAGCCTTGTTTGTTCCTGGAGTGTACTACGTGAAGTTGTTCACACTAGGATAGTACATTACTCAAGGACTTGGAAAGTAAAGTTGTCCCTGTTCACGCCATGAAGGTATATAAGAGGAGTGGAGGTATAGATCCACTCATTCTTAACCTCGGTGCTAGATGAATGTGAGTGATCAACATCACGCCCCGGCCACTTTACTCCCGGGGAAAGTGCCCCGGTTCCCATTGAATAGGCTGGGTGGGCCCCAGAGCCAGTCTGGACGTTTTGGAGAAGAGACAAATCTCTTGTCCCTGGCGGGATTCGAACCTCGGACCGTCAGACTCAGCCTAATCTCTATGTCGACTACGCTTGGTTGACGAGCAAACTTGTGGAATGGAATTGGCTTCAAATTTTGAGTTCCGAAATTTGACTTGTTCTTTGAAAAATGTGTCTATATATCTTTTTTTGTGCAATGTAAAGTAATAATATGGCGGCTGTGCGAATGTGTTTTTTATTTTTTAATATTATACATCCCCGTTGGTATGCAGACACAGAAGTATATTTACATGGCCTGATGATGGCTCTTTGAGCTGAAACCGGTAGCCTAATTACGTATTGTAAGTGAAGTGTTGGTTAAGACTGTACGATGGACAGGAGTAAATATTCCTTTGCGAATGTATCCTTTTAGCTTTCGGTGTGTTGGAGATGACGAATGAACTACTGGAGCTAGGCAAATGCACAAATGGAGCGTAAACGTCCCTACGTTGTGTATGACTAAGTCGACAACAACGAACATGGTGACGTTGCAAAGTTTGAATGTCATACGACAAATTTAACTTTAGCAGAATTTGTACTTAAGTGAAGAGTCATTCACAGAGGAGAAATTAAATACCAATAATATTAATATTAGCTCTGTAGGAATATGGATCTCTGCAATGTACTTACAACTGTGCTTTATGAGTTCTGCTACGAAATGCCGGTTTACCTGAGGGGCGCTCGAGCATCAGTGATAGTTCGCGTCTCCATTTGTTTTATAATGAACTGCATTTAATTAGGCGTCCCGTAGGTAAGTGGAACGTTTCCGTTTACTGACTGGTTAACGCCCTTCATAGAAGGTGCCAGTACAATGGCCAGAGTGTCTTCATTGTCTGCAGGGAGTCAAAGACCCAACTTGCACGTAGATCTGTTTAATTGTTTAATATTACTTGCTGCACGCCCTTCGGTTGTTTAGGTTGGTCATTCATGTGACTATGTTCGATTCTAGTTTCGGTGATACCAGTCGTACCTGTTCCATCTGTTGTATTATCGAAACTTATTCTGGTTGATTTTATTAGTCGCGTTCGCGTAGTCGCAAAAAGCGCTTACTAACTTCGTCATATCCGTCCATCTGTCCGTATGTGTCACCGTAGCTCTCACTGGATGGATTTCCATGAAATTCGATAATGAGGACTTCTATGAAAATCCAGTTTGATTAAAATCGGACAAAAATACCGGGCACTTTACGTGAAGACCTAAATAGGCTTTATGTTGCTGGCAACATTAAATCACCATAAAACGCCCTCTTCAAGTGGAGTGGTATCAGGCTGTTACAATAGCTGAGGAGGCGTGAACGTTACGCGAAAGCGCCACACTGTTACGTTATACGTACATTGCCTGTCTTGTTCCAAGCACTAGCATCTACTGCTTTTGAGTTTTCGCGGTCTCAGCGGCTACATTTATAATCGCAAGGAATGATGAACCGAGGACTCTACATCAGACTTGAATCTGCTGTAACTGTAATTTTATCTCAACTGCTGAGTAACGGGTTTGCGACTTCTATAAAAATACAGTTCTGTTACTATTTAGTAAACCATCATCACCTCTTCAAAGTGTGTCGGCTGCTACTGGAGCTACACAGCTTCAGTGGAACCCAGTTAACACGACGACTCTGATATATCACGTATTGGCCTTCGATCACTGTGGCGTCGCCTGTCAGCAGAGCAACCTTTGACATCCGGCGCACACATACCGAAGACGGCAGGTCCGGTAGAATATTTTGGTCTCAGGTGCAGGAGGCCGACACGTCTTAAGTTGATGTGCGCGGTACCTCAGTCCCACTCGCCCTCGGGGTTCGTGTTGGGCCTAGCCGTGATCATGTCACTCGTGGTGACCGTGCCTACCGACATTGACGTCAAGATTACGAGACTGGAGATTTATAACCAGATGGTAAACATGTAAAATGCAGGTCTACACTTAAATGTGCTCTCAACTCTGAGATAGTCCACGGAAATAAAGCTGTCTATTGAACTGACCAATTAACAGTAGAGTGGAGTGTGCCTTTAAGGTATATGCCTGTGTTAAATTGACATGCAGCTGTTGTCTGTTAACTTATATTATATGGAATTTGTCAGAACGATGTATTGTATGGATAACGCAGTGTATTAAATATTCACTGGTAAGTGATCCCTTTTCCAAAGAGATCACTTACCAGTCTCCTATTAAGTGGGTACCGGGGGCTCTTACCTCTGGGATAAATTCGCCGGGGCGTGAATCTCATCCCTCACCTATGTATAGTGCCGAGGTTAGTGAGTGGAAGTATACCTTCATTTTCCCATATGCCTTCCTGGCGTGTACGGCAGGAACAACGTCGCCTTTGCTTTGAAATAACCCTAAATATTTCTATGTGTGGCATGTTTAGCATATGCTTCGGAGTAATGAAGCACTGCATTAAAATAAGAAGAGAAATCTGCTTCCAGCGCAGTCTGAACATAGTCAAGACTTTCTTGTGTTGTTCAAGCGGCAAGAAGTGTGTGTTTGGAAGACCGTTGTTTGTTTAATATACAAGATCGGAAATACTTGCATGGCCTCCATTTCGTTTAATTATCTCGAAAGCCATAAGCCGTGCGGAGAAATTTGTTTGATATAAAATATGCTTCATTCATCTTGACGACTTATGTTCGAAACCGTTTCCTCTCCAGTTAGTATTAGGCCAGTTACGATTGCGGTGCCCACACAAGTCGATATCAAATGTCCTTAAATTTGTCTGATCTATGTAAACATAACTGAAACTTCTGGAGTTGCATGCTGACGGACAGACTGACGGAGCGATTTTAGTAATCATGTGGTGGGGATGCGCTCGGCCTGAAAAAAATGAATTTGTTGATTTAGGAAATAATACCGTGAAGCTGCACAATCTTATCCTGCGTCTTTGTCGTAGAGCAACATAAGAAACAACGTTCAAAGCTTCCCGCCATTGTAATATATGAACCACAGTCTCGCAACTGAATAATCTGGTGAATAATCTTCTATCCTGAAAATCGCGGCAGCAAGTTCCTCCGAAATCTTGTTACATGTCTACATGGTTATACACAGTCACGTCCCAGAGGACAATAGTCTACATGGTTACACACAGTCACGTCCCAGAGGACAGTAGTCTACATGGTTATACACAGTCACGTCCCGGAGGACAGTAGTTTACATGGTTACACGCAGTCACGTCCCAGAGGACAGTCGTTACATGGTTATACACAGTCACGTCCCAGAGGACAGTCGTCTACATGGTTATACACAGTCACGTCCCAGAGGACAGTAGTCTACATGGTTACACACAGTCACGTCCCAGAGGACAGTAGTCTACATGGTTATAGTGTTAAGCTTCGTGTGAATAGTTGGTACGGTAACAGTAACGGTATGCCTATTAACGCTATGACGGCATAGGGGGAATGGAGATAATAGCTCCACTCATTCTTAACATCAGCACTAGATGCTGAGTGGCCAGCTTCACGTCACAGCTGCTTGATCCCCCGAGTTCATTTAGTAGGAAGCTGGGTGGTCCTCAGAGCCTACCTGAACGCTTTGGAATAGAGAAAAATGTCTTGCCTGTGTCGGGAATCGAATTACGATTCCTCGGCCGCACAGCACCTAACCTAGACACTATGCCCAGTGAGCTT
The DNA here is from genome assembly GCA_021186555.1 of Reticulitermes speratus. Lineage (NCBI taxonomy): Eukaryota > Metazoa > Arthropoda > Insecta > Blattodea > Rhinotermitidae > Reticulitermes > Reticulitermes speratus. The sequence continues at coordinate 20,217,121 of JAJKFL010000012.1, forward strand.
ATGCGGCTCCGAGAAACAATAAACAGACAAATATAAGGTGTTTAAACGGTGTAACTTGTGTAATGGGGCCGAGCTGTAAGATCGGGGAAACTAAACGGGCTGCTGATGTACGTAGTAACTTATCTGAACATCGTATACAACAGCTATAACTTGACTTTCTTTAATAACGCCCTGGTTTTCACTAAACTGACGACTCCGTCAGCAAGTGGAGAAAGGCAGGGCATTTTTGAAGAACTGACAGTTCAGTGCAGTGACCAGTAGGTCAGTAACACTTTCTTACTGTCCGCCGCTGACCTTGACTATGACCCGAGATTTCAAACTGGATTTTGCTACAGAAGCGTAGTGGACGTGTTGTTAAGCGTTCAGTTTGAGACGTAAACGTGACCTCATTCTGCAAGGTTAAGTGCTGGCGAGCCCTATCTTCCAACAAGTGAACTTCACCTTGACTTTACTCCTCTGTGCGCTGGCTGTGTTTTCGTGTTCGTCTCAAATCATAATTGAAGAAGCAAGTGAAGGAATGAGACACAAGTGGCAGTAGCACCCTTCATTTATGCCAGTGAGACACTGACGCTGAGTAAAGAAGATCAGAATAATATACTTACTGTCGCTAGCCGCGGTATTGTGAGGCGCTGTGTTAATTCTTCAGTTCCGTCTGACGGATGCCCGTAATAATAATGTCGGCTGAGCTCCAATCGTGCTGAAAACCTTTATCTCGGGGAATATGCGGGATTAATTTACATAAAAGTAATGGTGACAAGTACTTGACTGTATTGGCAGTAAGGTAATTGTATGAGATCTTCGCTCTTCTGGGATGTTACGCTGTGCAGACCGATAGGTTGTCTCGAAACTTCGGTTACCTACTAACAATCTACGCTGCATATCATCCCAGAGGAGTGAAGATCTCATTTACACCGCGGAAGCCTGACATCACGCAATCGTAATTGTATATTATCTCTCTGTGCTTGAGACGCCATTTCCACAACTGTGGTGTCAGCGACACTGCTGGCAAGGCTTCAGCATATTACCTGCCTGAATACGCTGCTGTTGAATACCGCTCGTGAACTAAAAACACAGGAACGGGGACTAAACGAATTCAGGGAGGTAATGTGTTCAAGTTTTTAAATTGCGCTACTTGCCACCAGTGGCGCTGACACCGCAGTTGTAGAAAATGGCGTCCCAAGTGCGGAGAGCTAAGTGTCTCCTCTCGTATCATGAATCGAAATCTGTGGTTACGGAGCAAGGCAGATGTCTTTCATCTTCACCAACGAAAATATCCGTCTGCAACTGGTAAAGTTGTTCAAAGCCGTGTCTGTAAGGGAAAAGTCTCGGTAAACGACATTGTGATAAAGTTCGAACCTCTTCTTTTCGCAGTTCAAGAAAATCAACAAGACAAGCAGCCTGCCAATTAAGCACGCCAAAATCTATTGTGCACAAAATTCTACGAATTAATTTGGGATTTAAAAGTTATAAGTAGGCTAACAGCATGTAACGACCCAAAACAAAGAAGTTTGTTACACATTTGGCTGTGACATTCTTTCAGAACTTAAAGACAACAAACAAACTTTCTAAAGCCAAAATTGCGTTTAGTGACGAAGCAATTTTCCATCTGTCCGGACATGTTAGCCGACGTGACGTTAGAATTTGGAGGAGCAATAGTACGCATGCAGTGATTGAAGGCACAAGGAACAGTCCTAAGTTCAGTGTCTCTTTACTCTATCCAAACAATACGTGTTCGGGCTTTTCTGTTTTGCCGAACGGGTTGTGACTGGTGTAGTGTATTTAGGCATGTTTGAGGATTTCTCATCCAATTTTGAAAGAAGAAGATCTTAGCGACATTTTATTCCAGCAAGACGGAGCAGAGCACCTGTTCATTTTTACATTGCAATGGAGGACTTCGGATCGGAAGTTCCACAGAAAAGGATCCACAGAGGCGGCCTTCACTTGGCCACCGCGTTTCCCTGACCTTACACCACTTGATTTCTTGTGAGGGTACATAGAGTGCCTGTTGACGTCACACCATTGCCTATCAATTTGCCGGAACACGCTGGGAGGTTACGAGCTTCTGCGGTTACAGTTGCACCCGCCATGTTTATAGATTTGTGAATTGAACTTGAATACAGATATGATACGTGTTGGGCTATTCACAGTGCCCTTATTGAACATCTGTAAACTGTTGAGTGTAGGTCACAAAAACTTGATCATGTAACCTAAGAAAATACGTTTAGTTTTCATTACTTCGCTTCTTACTCCTTGAACAGTATACGAGTACACTAAACTTGTCTACATTTCGTGTGTTCATCGTGTATGTAAGTCTAACGTGTTTCAGGGAACTTGTGGCTCATTACATAGCTTCCATTCAGCGCTAACACAACAGAACGGCACAGCCGTACTGAATGTTGCCATGAACAGAAGGGTTCCTGCACCGTCTGGGTTCCGAACAGGGCAGTACGTGGGTGTACTTGGCTTATGATTCGGGCTTAGCACCAAGACTTGCTTATAGCGGCAGTGAGAAGGGTCCAGCCAACTTTTTTTTTTTAAGTTTCTCGTAGGGAGACGCAAGTTGGAAGTCGCGCGGAAACAACAAAGATGATGGGACAGGAGTTTAATAAATTTGCAGGACTTTAACAACCAAGAAGAAGAAGAACTGCGGTCGTGATGACAGCAGACTTAGCAGATCTATCAATGTGGATCTTGTGGTAACTGTGGGGACGAGGTGGCAGATGTTAGCATGCAAAGAGGATGAGTTGGCAGATATTAGCATGCAAAGAGGATGAGTTGGCAGATGTTAGCATGCAAAGAGGACGAGGTGGCAGATGTTAGCATGCAAAGAGGATGAGTTGGCAGATGTTAACATGCAAAGAGGATGAGTTGGCAGATGTTAGCATGCAAAGAGGACGAGTTGGCAGATGTTAGCATGCAAAGAGGATGAGTTGGCAGATGTTAGCATGCAAAGAGGACGAGTTGGCAGATGTTAGCATGCAAAGAGGATGAGTTGGCAGATATTAGCTTGCAAAGAGGACGAGTTGGCAGATGTTAGCATGCGAAGAAGACGAGTTGGCAGATGTTAGCATGCAAAGAGGACGAGTTGGCAGATGTTAGCATGTAAAGAGGATGAATTGGCAGATATTAGCTTGCAAAGAGGACGAGTTGGCAGATGTTAGCATGCGAAGAGGACGAGTTGGCAGATGTTAGCATGCAAAGAGGATGAGTTGGCAGATATTAGCTTGCAAAGAAGACGAGTTGGCAGATGTTAGCGTGCAAAGAGGATGAGTTGGCAGATATCAGCTTGCAAAGAGGACGAGTTGGCAGATGTTAGCACGCGAAGAGGACGAGTTGGCAGATGTTAGCATGCAAAGAGGGCGAGTTGGCAGATGTTAGCATGCGAAGAGGACGAGTTGGCAGATGTTAGCATGCGAAGAGGACGAGTTGGCAGATGTTAGCATGCGAAGAGGACGAGTTGGCAGATGTTAGCATGCGAAGAGGACGCATTAAGAAGACGAAAGAGTTTAATATAGGATGTTGTAGAAGACGCATGAAAACTGTAGACGGTGCCATTAAATAAGTGAAGACTTGAGAGCCGTATTTGTTTCAGCATCAGTACAAGGACCGATCTGTGAAGCTTTCAGAAAGTATAATGTCAGTCCGTAACAGTGTGAATAATGCACTGGAATTGTCACATTTATTTAATTATTTATGTTCGTTACCAGCTCCACTGTATGCAGTGTTGTATTTGGGGGTAAGTAGACGTGATGTGTTCTTCCCAGAACTTCTTGTTGCCAATACAGCATTGTCTCTGTACTGTACTTCAACAAGTGAATATTGACAGACGCCCGTACTGTTCGTAACATGGACACATTGCTAAGGTACGAGTTTTGTCAGTCATGCTTTTTACACACAGTTTACTTCCACAAAAATTCTCGGCCCATGCGAAGGTTTCCATGACTGAGGTTTCTTATGGTTTTTTCTCAGTTCCTCTAAACCAATTCCAGGATAGTGCCTCAAATTATGTTACGATTATTTATTTCCACGCCCTTTTGAGTTACTTTTGCCCTAATCATCCATTTATTCAGTGAAATATACTCTGAGGTATTGTCAGTGTGATGAAATATATGAACGAAAAATTGTGAACACATTTTCGATATTCGTTGAACTGAATTTTCATGTGGTGCAGTTGGATGTAGGGTATTGAATAGCAAAGTTACTCAATATAAGCAGAGCTATCAAAAATTAACTGTCAAACAGGACTATTTATTGTTAAAAAACACAATTACAGCTACATTTTTTTAGCATCATTGAAACGATCTTCAGACTGTTTTCAATAATACAGAAAAAAACATAAATTTAATGCAAAGTGAAGTGGAGTCCTGTTTAATTATGCGACACGCATTGGCGTGATAGGTCTGAGGGCAGCCAGTCTGTGTGGTCACGTCACGAAAACACATTTTTATTTTTAATAGGTCACATAGCATCCTGTTCTTGCAGAAAACAGTAAAATGGACGACTTAGAATTGGAGGTGCGAATGACCCGTGGCTGTCTGCCGTTCTTGCATTCGGACGACTTCCAATGCGTCGAGTACAACACGAAGGTTATCGGTGGGAGGGAACAGAGTTTCGTACAGTTTACTTTAGTCCTTAATGCACTTTCTAATTCCGCTGCTGTAGTATCAAAAGGGAATTTATTTTATTTGGTTATTTATTTTTGTTTATTTAACGACATTAAGTAGCTTTGGTTTCGTGGCGTCGAAATGTGGGATGATTAATGAGTAATGGATTGGAAACAGTTTGGAAAGAAGTTGTTTCTGATTTTAGAAACTACCCGGCTATTGCCCGGAGGGACTGAGGAAGCCCACAAAAGACCTGTCTGGAGACTTGACGTCTGGAAAAATGAGGATGCTACCCGCCCGACAGTAACGTTCGGTGACGTGTCCTTCAAGCTCACCGAAGCGGTCGTCGAATTTGACGCCAAATAACGTCTCCAGTCGGTACAGGATGACCAGGAGGTGCGGCATGAAAAACAGAAAGAGAGAGGCATAGGAGATAATAATAGAAGAGTAGACAAAATGGAAAGTCATGGACCGCGAAGTGAAAGACTTTATTTCGCGGTGGGGGTGAAGGAATATTATCTGCGCCCCCTCGTCCTTCTGATAGTGGAATTAAACTGAAGGTACTAGAATGATGAGAAGCAGAATTTAGATTTACTGGTTAACGCTAAGTTACTTAATTTGGTAGACTTCAGAGCAAGAGGATTAATTTTGATGAATTTAAACCCCTAGATGCATGCAGAATACTCGTAACTTGGAACTTGGAAACCATCCCAGAATTTACTTGAAGACGGGCTGTGCTGTCAGTTTCATGTTTCTTACTACGGACCTGAAAGGTAACACCGAATGTATTATGACATTTATTCCTTACTGTTTCCAACATGTACGGTGGAGACGAACGTTAAAACGCTGTGTAATTATTGTGGTATAGTTTCTGGATGAGGTTTTGAAGCCTTATTACTTTAATTTTTTAATTTCACTGGTGTTCCTTCTTTAAAGTTGTAATTTTTCCTAAGAAAAGTAATCATTTTCCAGGTGAAACGCCGTAAATTACTTGTGCTTGTTAATCACCTACGCCAGTCAACATGGCATCCGACTTGATTCTTCGGCAACACGTCTGTGAAAACCTCAAATATAGCATTGTTAATTACGTTTTTTAACGTATGTTTCATTTTATATGGAGGTCATAACATAATGCTCCATGTTACTCTTGTGCATCAATTCTCACTTGAAGCAACTTCCCACTGTAATTTTAATGGACTTTTTAATGACCCTTTCACTGACAAATTAGTACTTTGCAGTACAAATAATATGCCTTTCCTGCATTCAAGTCCGCCATGTGTCAGATGGCTGGGAGAGCCGTGATTTATGCAGGGTTCGGAGTAGAAAGCTGACAGTGAATCCAAGGTACATCGGAGATGACTGCATCCTCAGGATGCTCACGTCATGATCTCACGAGATATAACAAAAAAGAAACAGTTGTTTGTCACTATATAATCACGACATGCAGTAAGTATCGCGTCAGTGTACGCATGACCTGTTGCACGGATAGGAACACAAAGAGCAGCGTAATGCTTCTAACCACTATGAGGATTTTGGTAAGTTGAAGGACGTAACATGTGAAGTCAGTGTCATTTGATGAAAATTACTTAGCAGCTTCCATTACGTTAACCATTAGGACATCGCGTGTGCAATTCAATAAATTTATACATTTATAATTACAATCTTCACGTTATTTTTATCGTGCATTTTGATTCAATTAGCAGTATTATAACCAACAAATGCACTTTTTGTATTTCTGTTACACTTTTACCCCACATATGTTTCGGCTGTGGTCCAGCCATCATCAGGGTACACTAGTAGGTACCAGTGCCAGTGAAGTGAACCTACTAGTGTACCGTGATGATGGCTGGACCACAGCCGAAACATATGTAGGGTAAAAAGTGTAACAGAAATACAAAAAGTGCATTTGTTGGTTATAATACTGCTAATTTATATTACAGTTCTGAAGTCTTCAGTTTCGCACGGCGGTGATTGTGGCCTTCCGGGTTTTGATATCGTGTAGTCTTGTGGGTGGATACAGACTTTGGAGGGAGATTTGTACTCCATCTTTAGGGTTGAAGTGATTAAGGTTAGGTTGCGATTCGAGTGTATGGGCCGGTTGGTGACCAATCAACCTCAGTCTAAACATTCATCACCTTTTGTCTGCTCGTCTGTATGTATTAGCTCAGCACAAATATGTTTCGATGTAATTTAATAGGCGGTCATTATTACTTTCATGCTGATTAGAAAAACCTGGTAATGCTTCTTTTTCCTTCTATATTTCTCTGTGTTAACTCAGAGTTGCAATTGCTGAAAAGTGTAACATATTTTATGGTTTCTATAAGTAAGAATAGTGGTACCTTTTTATGGATGTTCTGAAATTAATACTGTATTCAAGGTAGGAAGGGGCAGTGTATAAACGAGAATTTTAGTTGTTAGAATCTGAAAGATTAATGTAAAGTATTTGTACCTTAGTCTGAAATTCTGTCCGAAATGGATAATGTTAACTGGCACTTCACATGACACACTACAGTACATGTTGAGTACATGGCAGCATGTCTGAGATCACAGTATTGAACATTCAAAATGCATGCAATGTGGATCGTCGGGAGATGTCAGCGGGTGGATGGAACGTGTCCATTGGCAGCCTTTGGTGCTAGCGAGGTTTTGATACCAGACAGTCGGTTGGGCACGCTAACGTCATGCAGTGTTCTTTACGAGATTATAATAGCGACATCAACATTCAAGTCTTCCTTCCCATGTACCATAAAAGACAAGTTTTGTGAACTTAGAATAGAGGGTAACAACAGTGATATTGGAACGTGTGTACAGGCGCGTATTAATTTAACGTCAACTAGCAGTAAATTGACAGATAACGAGAATGTTTATCTAATTCCAGGTTTGTACAGTATTTTGAATAGCCAGAATAATTACTTCTGTAATATTGGCCGCTTCGATCATTAAAATAATAATACATTGAAAGGAAATATTTATTTTAAAGAGTAGCGAGTAGGTGTAACAGTCGTTTTAAGATACATAGTTGTAATTACTAATGATCTTAAGCACGTTGTAATTTACACATTTGATCCACTCGTAGGTGTGCCCAGTTTTCTTGAACTCGATGCTTTGAATTCCGCGTGACTTTGTCCAAACAACTGTATTAGAACGTCGAACGGCTACTATACACCGTATGTTACTCTCTGTCAGACGTACGCGTTTTCACGCTCAAATTCGCGTCATCCTTAGTGGCCGTCTATGCTAATCTAAGTTACATGCGTTTGGCAAAGTGTTAGTATTAATGTCAGACTGTTCTCAAAGCACTGTTGTTGATGGTCGTTACTAGTCGGACCTCATTACACTAACTAAACTTTGAGCATTCTATTGAATTACAGCTTGCCCTCTGATTATAAGCAACACTACTATGAAGTGTGCCGATCCCAGTAACCGTACGGTATAAGGCATGGGTCTGCGGCCGTTCGCTTACTGGGATGGCGGGTTCGAATCCTGCCAGGGGCATGGATGTTTTTCTCTTGTGAGTGTTGTATCTTGTCAGTTAGAGGTATCTGCGTCGGGCTGATCACTTGTCCAGAGGAGTCCTACCGAGTGTGGTGTATGTGTGTGTGTGTGTGATCGTGAAGCCTTGATAATGAGGAGGCCCTGGCCAATTAGGCCCTGTCGCGCCGTTGGAAAAAAGAATGAAGTGCAGCAAGACAACTGGGTTTAGGAACGGAAACTACATGCTGTTATTGTAATAGTGGAAAGCAAAGTGGTATAACATTATCAGCAGCATCAGCAGGGGACAGAGATGGGACAACACAATGAGACACAACAATTTATAGTGCAGTAGGACTAAGTGTGCAGGCAGTACAGTGAAGACAAACAGTGCAGTAGTGATCAATAAAATAAATGATATACGAGTGGGTAAAAGTAACAGAGTTGTGTACCAGGTACATGAAAACTACAGCTTCTGCATGTTTAAAGGCCGAAAAGGCATATTACATTTAAGTTATTTTTTTTAATGTAGTGTGTTTTGCGAGTTTTGAGGTTTTCAGGACGGTGTAATCGAGGATTTCGATCCCAGAAGATTGGAATTTTCGATAATATGTACTGTTGAGCTATAAAATAATATTGCTAATTATAATAAAAGGGGCAAAGGGTATTATATCTCTGTTCTCTTAATAAGTATGCTTATCTCGAAGTGGAAATTAACACTTACAGCACTAAAACAGCAGAAAAAAATCATTGCTCTGGTAATTCGTGTTATCCTAAATGGCAGTCTGGCGTTTATGAAAGATCCGCAGATTAAGTTTTTCGTAGTTATGGTTTTCAAGTTTTAAGTAGCAATCTCGCCGTCACTACAACAGGAACCTGGCAATAATTGGAAGCAAATGTTCATTTAAGTATAATCTAATTTATCCACTGGCTTGCACCGCCGCCAGTCCTACGTCAGGCATGTACGTGTGTATTTATGCTTCATCATCGTGCAACCATGAGTTTCATGTCGGGAACAATAGCAATTATTTTTGGGCTCATTCAGGGTGGACATTTATAAAAGTATTTGGTTCAGGTGGGACCTAAACACTGGACCCAGATTCACGTTCCTTTTTATATCCAAAAATGTCTTCCGTAGCCAGAAGGATGGCCCGGCCTCAGAGTCAGTCTGAACGTGATGGCAGCGTCAAATCTTTCCTCCTGTGGAGCTCAGGACCTGTTCATATAACCAACTTTAATGAGTTCTGACGGATCAGAACCTGTTCATATAACCAACTTTAATGAGTTCTGACGGATCAGAACCTGTTCATATAACCAACTTTAATGAGTTGTGACGGATCAGGACCTGTTCATATAACCAACGTTAATTAGTTGTGACGGATCGGCAGTGATAATTACAGCACGAATAATAATGGCTAGGCCAATATAACAAATGTGGACGGCTCTCCTATATTCAATTACTGTTTCAGATACTCCTGTCCCTGCTGTCTGTATCCAGTTGTTTAACTGACCCCGAACCCAGCAGTTCGACAAGTTCAGCGACAACTGAAGTGTCTGCGAAATCAGAAATAGTGAATGATGATAATGACGAAGAGATGCCGGATGACATCGCTACGGCAGATGAAGATGAGGGAGATGACACAGAAGGGCCCAGTAAAAGCAAGAGAACTGTAGAACACAATTTTGGATACGGCTTTAACGATATTGCAAGTCGGCTACATGGACAGGCCGACAACCAGGGCAAGTTTCGAGCGTACCCGTACCAGCAGCTGCGCCTGTACTCGACTTTGCGAACTGCACAAGACATTGCCAACCAGCAACAACAGGCTGAAATAGCCCACCGGCCGTACAGCACGGCACGTTTGTCGAGTGTCAACAACCACAACTACCGCACAGGCATCCACGCTGACACCCAAGAACCTGTTTATTACACAAAGTCTTCATACCAGCAGGTTCCTAATTACCGAGGATCTCCGGCTGTTCCATCTCCCAGCAACGGAGCTCCAGTCTACACCCCTGGGACTCCTCATGTAGCATCTCTTTTCTCAGGGCCACCTCAACATGCTCCATCATTCTTCAATGGACATCCTCTGACATCGCCACATCATCATTTCCCTGCTGTCACACCCAGCAACTTGCCGAATGCTTTCTTCGGTGCTGGAAACTTCCATGGGAGTCCACTCGTACACCATCTTGCTGGTAGTAGTGTATTGGCATTGTTGCAGAATCCTTCAGGTCATTTTGGACCACAAATTCTCCCGGTGATAATCCTCCGTGTGAATAATGACCCAAGTGGTAGTAACGTCTTACAGCACCAGGGCAGTGTCTCCCCCAATATTATTCAGGCAGGCCTTCATGGAGTGAACCTACAAACACTGTTATACCCTGTTCAACAGTTCCAGGTGTCACAGCAGCCGGTGTTTTCGCATTTTGACACCACACAAACTGAAGACCCACCCCAGCTACTGTACCAGGAGAGACCTCCGAGCCGGGAAAATCCAAAGGCACAGCATATTCAGCCGTCTGCAGCCACAACACCTCAGACTTCACAACAGCAGCTATCTTACGTCCATCAAAAGAAGCCGATAATACCTACGCCTCCTCCTGATTCGCCACAGAAGCTCAGGAAAAATATTGTTATCACTGAGACGGATCCACATACTAACAGTGGATACAGTCAGTATAAATATGAGTACAAAGACAAAGTTTGAATGCCAGAACATACCGTTCACACGGCACAGCTGAATGTCGTGAGGTATTTATAGTAAGTTTGGACTTACTGGCACTTTCAGAAATGGAGACTTCTGAAGGATTTGTTGATTGCTCGTCTGAACTCACTATTAAAGTTAAACTATATTGCTTTTCATGCAGTCTCTGTCGTCTTTTTAAGACAGGAAGGATTCCAAACGTTTCACATCTCATGTACCCGGTTAAATCTGTGTTGCTGCTTTTAATGCGTTTCAGTAGCCATCTGGAATTTACAGAGTGTAGAGCGCATCGTGAATTCTGTTAACATCGTAAACTGAAGGAGATTATGCACTCATATTTATGTTATTTTCCACCTTTAATATTGTTGACAGTGGTCTGATGTGTGAGAAGATTTGAAAATTTAAATCTTCTGGGTTGTTACGTCGTGTCGACTGGTAAATACTTGCTGACGTTTCGGAGAGACGTGGTACCCTCATCTTCAGGGTGAAGCAGTATAAAAAGCCTCAAAGTAGACATTATGCTTTCACGAAACGTCGGTAACTATTCACTAGTCTACACGAAGTTACAACTTAGAGGATTTATGTCGTCGGGAATACCTCTTAAAATCAAGCCTTGCACGTGCAATTCAATAGGAGTAGAGGGAGATTTGCTAACAGCCGGAGATCGGTAAGGATAAATCGCAGGACAGCGGCGTATAATGTAGGCTGTGCTTACGTTTTATTTTGACTTCGTAGCCGTTTATTTTGCATACAAAATGGTAACTGAATTCTCATAAAACCAAATTAATTACGAAATACATGTCCCACCCTTTCACATCAGGCAGTCTTAAGCTAAGAATCGCTGAATGAATTTCTTTTGCAGTAAGAGCATACCGCTTCACTGTCGTGACCATCTGCATTATGAACATGACAGCAGTCTCACTTGGTTTCTGAAACGTGACTCATGCGATATATATATTGTTACAATTAATCTTTTAAAAAAATCACATCCTTTAAGCTTTGGACCTTTATGAATATTTATGGGATTCAAACATTGTGACATTCATATCATTTTAGAGCAATTTTTACTTCAAATCTGGTAATTGGTCACGAAGACGAACTTAAATACCACTAGGTAATGTGCGCTGTTTTCTATCAGTAGCCAGAGTTCAGCTAGGCCTGCTACAGAATAGAAATGTCACTGGTGGACAGTGCGAGATAAACTCTGTGAGTAGAATTTGGTGTCGGCTGACTTACAGGTCCATTAGTATGAGAAGTTCGTACGTCATAAAATAATGTGCTATTACACAAAGTAGCTATTTTTATTTGTAAAATTCGGGATATTGAATTTCCCATATAGGATTGTCGTGCAGTAACCCTCAGTAAAACTGACACTTTGTATCGATGTAGATGTTTATCCTGTAGGATAATATTAGTTACAAGCGCTTCCGGGTATTTTTGATCAGCTGCCTCCTTCCCTACCAAAACAGTAAGACCAACTCACTAACACAGCAATTTTGTTCGTGTTCTTACTAAAGTTCATTTCTAATGGCTGTGCCATGGCTCAAACCATCAGTCGCCGGCTTCATACCGCGGAGGCCCGGGTTCGTTCCCAGGTCAGTCCATGTGGGATTTGTGGTGGACAAAGTGGCAATGGGACAAGTTTTTCCCCGAGTACTGCGGTTTTCCCCTATCAACTTCATTCTACCGGTGCTCCATTACTTGGAAAAACGAAAAAAACTAATCATCTTCATTACAGGGTTGCACAATAAGCCTTCAAGGCTGCGGTGCGTCTGTAGCGTCTGCTGCGGGACCCTTCTAAAAAAATTCATTCCTAAGATCGCTAGCATGGCCTAGAACAACTCTGCTAACGCAGCTAATCAAACTCTTTTTACAAAACGGACAGACTGAAACAGACTTTCATGATGACATTAATGTAAAATATTTACAAGTTGTCCGACTTTAAGTAGAACGTGCATTTTGTATCCGGAAGTAATAATAACATCAGCATTATGTGTTTTTCTTTAACACCAAATAAATGAGTTGCCACAATAAAGGAATAAAATCAGAAGTTGAGCGTTTTAACAGCGGTATTTCAGTTTGGCAGTGAAGCTGTAATGCCTGTTGCACTGGCATTTCTGTCACAAGACATTGATTGTAATTAACTGTCAGTACTATGTATATGGTACACAGCTGTAGTTTTAATAAAATATTTGTTGCTGTCCTTGTATAAATACTTCTGATCATTTTATTTGCATCTGCACGGAACAGTGGAGACGGCGGATTGCTATGTTTAATGTTACAGGAGTTTTGTGGACACGAGAAATTAGAGGGCATGTGCACAAGCCAATCTAAGAATATACAATTACATTTCACTATAAAATATGTTCCTTCATAAACTGCATGTCATTACCGTGGTTCAAGTTGTTTCGAAGAGTCAAAACAATTGAAACATTATTCTAACCGCTTCATGACGTGTGCAATGTACACGATGTTACATCTGGAAAGACAGGGTGTTATATTGTTCCTTCTAAACAATTCTAACAACATAGACCTTACTTTACAATTTTCAGAAGCGTTATTGTTAGGTAAAGGTAAAGGTTTCCAAAGTGCATGTCATGAAGGCACATGGGGGAGTGGAGGTGTAGGTCGCCCCCTTCTTAACCTTTGCACTGAGAGGTCATCTTCAATCCCCCGCCTCTTATCCTCGGAGAAGGTCTCCGGTGGGGAGACCTGAGGGAAGGAGACCACTTGGAAGACCCAGGCGTAGATGGGAGGATAATATTAAAATGGATCTTCAAGAAGTGGGATGGGGGTGCATGGACTGGATTCATATGGCTCAGGATAGGGACAGGTGGCGGGCTCTTGTGAGTGCGGTAATGAACCTTCGGGTTCCATAAAACGCGGGGAATTTCTTGACTAGCTGACGACCTGTTAGCTTCCCAAGAAGGACTCTGCTCCATGGAGTTAGTTAGTAGTTAGTTAGGCCTCCGGTACCAGTTCCCACAGCTGGTCTGGACGCTTTGGAAAAGAAGATCGTTTTTGCACGTGCCAGGAATCGAACCACGATTTCTCGGTTTTCCAGCCCGTAGCCTATTACTATGCTAACTGATCTATCCCGGCTCCTTGAAGAATTTCTGTAGAATATTAACTTGTAACGTTTAAGTTACGAAATGGGCCGTAACAGCTTTTCGGGCTGTGACGTATCTAGGATACGTTAGTCGTGTTTCAAAAACATACATTGCCAATTTTCAAACAAAGCAGTTGTGAGAACCATTAAGTTTTTTTGTATCGATTATGGTGCATTCCAGTACAGATACTTCATATTCTCGAATTGGCTTTCGATAAAACAATTTATTCTGCTTCATCATTACCGAAGTTACGGCTTCCCAGTTTTAAAATTCCCCGCCCTCCAACTCAGTACCCATGGAAATTAAAGCTCCTCTTCATTTAGTTTTACATTTAATTCTGAATCCTTTTCACAGTGTCTGTCAGCCCCTCTGCTGTGAATTGCCTTAATTAATTCTTACGACACAACCATTAATTACAGACCCTCATACGAGTGAGAAGACTGAATGATTGGTGATCATCGGTGGGACATCAGAAAAGTCAAACAAATTTTCAACAGTCAACCTGTGAGGACAAGAGGAAGGTCAAGATGTAGATGGTGGGGGTGTGTTTGGAGAGATATTAAGAAGGGAAAATTACGAATTGGAGGGAAATGCCTAGGGATAGGAAAGAATGGAAGGAGGCCATTGAGGAGGGGAAGGTCCGCTTGGGACTGTAGGCCCACCTAAGAAGAAGAAAAATTCTTACGACCGCCTTGTCTCATTCCGTCTGTAAAACATTTTAGTGCCTACAATTAAAATTCCATTCTCAGTTTACCTTTTACCTAATTTTTCTTATCTTATCCGAACAATTAAGTGATTGATGTACAATGTGCAGTGATTGTTGCTTATGTACTCTAGCAAAGTTCACAACAATTACACAGGCTTTAACGTTTCCCACCGACTGTCGGCAAATATGACACAAGTCATGACTTATTGCATACCCACGACTGCTTTATACTTGACCAGCAGACAAGGGACTTGTGTGCACAGTCAGTGCCATTCGGTTCGTCGAGTGGGCAGGGTGGCCAAGTACAGGTTCGTTGGAATTCCATGACAGTGACCATGCAAACATTTGGCAAGTTATCAGAGAGCGGTTGTCTACCACACAAACCACTCGTGGGAACAGTGCGACAATTATCCACTTGGCTGATTGAAAAATGCACAGTTGTTGGCGCCTTTGTCACATAGGATATACCAGTAGTGGAAACACGGCTTAAAGATCCATTTCAGTATTACATACACCTGTCCACGCGCGGGTTTTCAGTGTAGTCTCCTCTCATCATATTTTACAGCCACCAATTTGTGTGCAATTCTCTTCCACGCATGCTCAACTCATGTCCGTTATTACCATGTCAGTGCTGTTGAATTTTTTTAAAATAAATACAACGCTATAATAACACGACTTTCAATGTCTTTCTTCCTGTGGCGCTACACTTCAAATCAGGCCTAGGCGGCCTCATTGTTGAGGTTTCTAGATCACACGCAATTAGACACACACACACACACACACACACACAGTAGGACTCCTCTGAACGAGTGATCAGCCCGTCGCAGAGGCAGCTACCTACACAACACACAAAAAACACAAGAGGCGAATATTCATGCCGTCAGCAGGATTTGAACCCGCTATCCCAGCACTGAAGCAGCTGCAGACCTACGCCTGAGCCCTCATGGACACTGGGATCGGCGTATTGTAACTATACAATGCACGACGTTCAGTTGGATTGTCATAGTGACAGTAACACATCATTGTCATTAAACCTCATTTAATCACCCGAACAGTATTAAGTCCAGAGTACAAATTACATATTCCCTCTTTATATAATTATAGCATAGTCGGTTTAGCGACTCGCTATGGGCTGAACAGTCCGGGGATCGAATCCCGGTGGGGGCGAGATTTTCCGCACCCGTCCAGACCGGCCCTGGGAACCACCCAGCCTTCTGTACAGTGGGTACCAGGTCTCTTTCCTGGGAGTAAAGCGGCCGGGGCGTGGCGTTGACCACCCACCCCCATCTAGCGCCGAGGTTAAAGGAAGAGTAGAGCTATACCTCTACACCCTTTCTAGACCATTATGGCCTGTTCTAGGGTGAAATTTACCATTACACAATTTTATCCATCCATTTTAGTGAGAATTTTGCGCCGATACAAAGCAACATTTTGTATAGCCTGTGTTTCCTGTGACTTTGTCTTTATGTTCTTTATTTCCTTCTTTTCATTTCTAATTCTCTTTTTAGTTTATTTCACATTTATTACATTGTAGATACCAAATTTAAGAAATGTCTTTCACCCGCGCTCCGTTCTTCATCCTGCGTAATGTAACGTATGGACGAGCTGGTGAATTTGTGGAGCATGATTTTACGCGAGAAAGTGAAGTTTTTGGTACGCAGCCGTGTCAGTAGTGAGGGTGTCATATATAAAGCAATTAGCACATGCCCGTGTGCCACTCTTAACCAGTGATTCAGTACTGCCAGCTGCACTTACCGTGTGCCAAGTGCGACATGAAGCGCTACGTAAGTACCAGAGCTGACGGTAGCTTTGCTATATAATCTTAGCAATTAATATCGCCGTTAAATAGCAAACAGTAGCTACGGACTTAGTGACAAGAGGAAGAGAGAATGTAGCTCACGTCCTTGTGCCTCCAGATACATTTTGAAATATTATGTATTCCTTTTTAGAAGCGTTCGCAAAATTGAGAAAAGCGACTATTAGCTTCGTTATGTCTGTCTGTCTCGTCTGTCCGCATTGAACAACTCGGCTGTTACTGGACATATTCTCATGAAATTTGATATTTGAGTATTTTTCGAAAATCTGTCGAGAAAGTTCAAGTTTCAATAAAATCCGACAAGAATAATGGGTACTTTACATGAAGGCATATGTACATTTATAATATCTCGCTGAATTCTTTTTGTAATGAGAAATGTTTCACACAAAAGTTGTAGAGAAGATCAAAACACACGTTTTATTTCCAATAACATTTTTTTCCGAAAATTTGTGCTCTTTATGAGATAATGTGGAAAAATATGGTACAGTCAGCCAGGCGACAGATGACAATACAATACAACGCATGCACCTTTTATGTTGGATAACTAAGGCTACAAACACACTCATAATATGTAAAACTTATTGCTTTTTTCACTGCAACAGTTGTTACGCGAACGCGCCTCAGTGTTGCGTTATACGTACATTGCCTGTCTTGTTGTCTTGGACTCCGTCTGCTGTAGCTATACACACAAAACTTCACGGAAATAATCAAAACCCCGACGGACCATTCATGAACTGCACTCTACTTATCGGGCGCATAACATGTTCTTTTTCACATACAAAATATCGGGAAACGTGAGTCGGAATAGCGTAGCCTGTATAGTTGCTAGGCTACGGCTGAAGGACAAACGTGAGTCGGAATAGCGTAGCTTGTATAGTTGCTAGGCTACGGGCTGAAGGACAAACGTGAGTCGGAATAGCGTAGCCTGTATAGTTGCTAGGCTACGGGCTGAAGGACAAACGTGAGTCGGAATAGCGTAGCCTGTATAGTTGCTAGGCTACGGGCTGAAGGACAAACGTGAGTCGGAATAGCGTAGCCTGTATAGTTGCTAGGCTACGGGCTGAAAGACAAACGTGAGTCGGAATAGCGTAGCCTGTATACTTGCTAGGCTACGGGCTGAAAGACAAACGTGAGTCGGAATAGCGTAGCCTGTATAGTTGCTAGGCTACGGGCTGAAGGACAAACGTGAGTCGGAATAGCGTAGCCTGTATAGTTGCTAGGCTACGGGCTGAAGGACAAACGTGAGTCGGAATAGCGTAGCCTGTATAGTTGCTAGGCTACGGGCTGAAAGACAAACGTGAGTCGGAATAGCGTAGCCTGTATAGTTGCTAGGCTACGGGCTGAAAGACAAACGTGAGTCGGAATAGCGTAGCCTGTATAGTTGCTAGGCTACGGGCTGAAAGACAAACGTGAGTCGGAATAGCGTAGCCTGTATAGTTGCTAGGCTACGGGCTGAAAGACAAACGTGAGTCGGAATAGCGTAGCCTGTATAGTTGCTAGGCTACGGGCTGAAGGACAAACGTGAGTCGGAATAGCGTAGCCTGTATAGTTGCTAGGCTACGGGCTGAAAGACAAACGTGAGTCGGAATAGCGTAGCCTGTATAGTTGCTAGGCTACGGGCTGAAGGACAAACGTGAGTCGGAATAGCGTAGCCTGTATAGTTGCTAGGCTACGAGCTGACGGACCGAGGAGTCGTTTCATTCTGCTAGGAGCAAGAAAATTTTCTCTTCTTTAAATTGCCCAGCCCGGCCCCGGGGCCCACGCATTGTCCTATTCAGTGGATACCGGAGGCGGTTTCCCCTCGGGGTAAAGCAGTAGATGCGTGAAGTTGACCAATCACCTCCATCTGGTCCCGAGGTTAAAAATGAGTGGAGCTGTACTTCCGCTCCCCCATTTGCCTTCATAGCGTGCACGGGGGGAACTGTACTTTACTTTGAGTGGGAACATTTCAAATAGACTTGGAACTTGAAGATTTCATAGCGGTGAAAGTTAAAATTACGGTCGTCACTTAAAGACAGTCTAATCCTTCAAGTTCTGTCATTCTGTTCCCATGTGGCCGATTATTCTTGTAGTTAACATATACTTACGGCAGGTGACAGTCAATGCCGAGGCAACTGCAGTAATATGAAGCTGTCGAGAGGCAAGCCTGTCTGTTATTCAGTCGGTATTGCTGCCTCAACCTTTGCCAATGAAAAGTCGTCTGTAGGTATTAGTACGTCCTTTTCTTACAGACTGTGATTGTGAAATGTCTCTCAAGGGCTGTGTTGTACAAGATTGGTCAGTTGAATAGTTATCCGTGGAAATAATAGGTGGGAGATTTCAAGTATTTCGGCGGAAATTTCAACGGCCGGTATTCAATGGCGTTAGTGTAATGCAAGTAATGCATGGAGAACAAATGCAGCAATTCGTAATAGTGTATTGCTGTGTGTGAGTGTGAGCTATTTGTATGAGCTTAGGTGTGTTTCTGTGAGTCTTCGTGCGTGCATGTGTGATTCACTGTTCCGAGCTACGTGAATGACAAGATTGCGATCCGGCGTATGACGCCGTTTAGTTCCACACGTTCATGCGAAACCTTGACCCTGCACCTCTCTGCCAAACTAAACGGCATCATATCCCAGAAGACTGTAGTAACCTTGCTACAGCCATTCTTCTTCTTACCTGCAACTCCTCCGACACGTCAAACTTCCGAACTCTGCAGTGGACCAATACTCGACGCAGACTCGTATAAATCAGTACAAAACACGTACAACGCGTAATAATTTAGAAAATGTGGAAGGTAGAAGGCATTTTGTTCTGAGCCATGCCTGACCAAGGGTTGTAGATGGCCAAATGTGGGTGCATGCCTCTGTATGACCCCGTTGTACTGGGAAACGTATTGTGTGGCAGCACATACAGTTTATTTGTGGCTTATTGAATGACACTGTCTGTAGTTTGGACTATATAGCATATACTGGATTTCTGTTTATGAGACTTGTTTTATAGTATGTCAAATGATTGGATGATGTGTCAATAATGAACTGGACAGGATATACATTTCGTCTTTCACACCTCAATCATTGTAATTGGATTTCAGTTTGTACTACATGTTTCGTCCCTATATCCGGCCGTCTTCAGGTACTACATTTAAACTGTCGCGAGGAGAATACTATTGTAAAATCAACATATCAACACTGAAATGAGTTCTCATGTTTTACAAGTGTCATACAGATTAAAAAGCCGGGTTTCCACCGATTCGTGCTGTAAATAAGCCAAAATTGTGCAAAATATTTTGTTAAAATATGTATAGTTAAGAATGTGGTCAGTACTCCTGCCTACAACTTTTTAACAGAATATGTTTTACGTATTTACAGCACTAATCGTTGGAGACCCGGCATTTTACTGTGTAAGATACTTGTAAAAAATGATAACTCATTTTAATTTTAACATGTTGATTGTACAATAACATTCTTCCTCAAGACGTTTTAAATGTACTACCCAATGACGGCCAGAAATAGGGCCGAAAAATTGGTGCAATTGAAATCTAATCACAAAGATTGAGTTGTGAACGATGAACTATGTATTTTACCCCCTCTTTGTATGAATTCACAGCAGGATATGTAAACCTAGGTTTATGAATAATGAACTGAAAAGGATACAGAAGGAAGCGATCGTGGGATTAAATTGAGGTACCCTCCCGGTATTTTCTGGACGGACTGGGCGTAACCATGAAAATAGGATATCCGCTTTCGGGTTCGAGATTTTAACCTGCGACGTACTGACCCTCTCGCCTGCTGTATGTTTTCATTATAAAACTTAAGTACAGGAATTACATTACGGGCAGTTATAAAAAAATTATATAGCGTTTTTGATTAAGTTTAAATTTTGTTGAAGTTCCCAGGACCCCGTAATGAGATCTCTGCTTTGTTTCTTGTCTCCTCTTTTCTGTACTATAAACCTTTGCAATGACTTACAAATTTTGTTTGCGGTTTATTTTGGAATGGTAGGTACTGATCAAACTTAATTTTCAACAGTGTACAGATCCCTAATACCAAATATAATCTAAGTTCCTTACGCAGCTTCCACTGACTGACACACAAACTTCCCACTTTGCATTTCCCGGCAGATATGCAATACCCTGTAGTCGTCAGTGTGATGTCACAGAGAAATAAGAAGGTTCAGATTATGGTGGAGTCATGTAGCTGGCTATAGACACTTCGGACGTCACATATTTCTTAAGTCACTTCGCTGTAAAATGGACCAGTACAGCCTATATGCTTACAAGATGACGCCGACTGTATTAAATTCATTCATTCCGTAGTGTGTCTTACGACAGGTACATGGCTTCTTCCAAATCGAGTTATCCAGAAAGTGCGATCTAGTGCTTCCACTTTCAGCTTCCAGTATCCTCTCGTTTCCTTAATGTCATCCAGTAGCTGCTTTCGTCTTCCCGTGACTTCTATTCTTCCTTCTGTCTTTCCTTCAGTAACATGTTTCAGAGCAGTTCCTACGCAAGATGTGTCCAATCCAGTTAGCTTTCCTTCTTTTTATTGTACCTAGGACATTCCTTTCCTCTTTGACTCTTGGAATACTTCTTCAATTTTTACACGATCAGTCCAATTGATATTCTTCATCCTTCTCCAGCACCTCATTTTAAAACTTTCCAGGTATTCCTGATCTATTTTCCGAAGTGTCCAAGCTTCAGCACCAGACAGAGTTATGCTCCAGGTGTAGCACTTTACTAGTTTCTTCCTTATATTTAAGTCCAATTTGCTGGTGAAAACAGTCTTCTTGTTGAATGCCACTTTTGCCATGGCAATGCCAAATTTAATTTCACGTGTACATCTTGTGTCATTTGTTATTATGCTACCCAAATAATTGAAGTAATCCACATTCTCCAGTTGTTTCGATCTATCTTAATCTCTACTGGGGATGGTTGTGTATTAAATATCTGATATGAAATACTGACAACACGAGTGACCACAGTCTACGTAGCTAAGTGTCAGCTTATACGCCCATCTAACATACCTGACGCAAATAACGCCTAACGTTGCTAATGACCTGCAGATGGAGTGTAGAACGCACGTCGAAGTAGGGCAACTGCAAGAACGGATTTCCTACCAGTGGGTAAGGGGCATAATGTGGTTTTACCATTAGAATAAGTGTACCTATATGTTCACTGAAATTAAATGTAACATTTATGTAAGTTTTTGGAATTTCAGTACTTTTTTTTTTCTGTGGTGAAGGGCCCCGCAGCAGATGCTACGGACGCACCGCAGCCTTGAGGCTTATTATGCAACCCTGTGATAAAGATGGTTAGTTTTTTTTTTCGTTGTCCGCGTAATGGAGCACCGGTGGAATGAAACTGACAGGGGAAAACCGAAGTACTCGGGGGAAAAATCTGTCGCAGTGCCACTTTGTCCACCACAAATCCCACATGGACTAACCCGGGATCGAAACCGCTGTGAGAGGCCGGCGACTAACCGCCTGAGCCATGGCACGGCCAATTACAGTACTTATTTCCTTATGTGTACTTTGTCGCGATAACTGCCGGAATTTAAGCCCATGTTATTTAATTTGGAACGACAATTACAACAAAAACTTTATCATATGAAATTACGTTACATTTTTTATTTTCGGCATTGTGTTGATCGCGGTATATAAATCCTTTGCTGTCAATTTTTATGGACTTTTAACATCAGGACTTTTACCCTCATGAAGTCTGTGCGACTGTCTTTGTCGCTAGTGAGGAATCACGATAAAAGAACGTCTGTCTGTGTTCTGATTTAAAACACGATTTCCGAGCAGTCATGCAGCCCGTTTTCCTATTCCATTGACTTCTAGTTCTACAAATGTATTATTATTATTATATTGTTGTATTCATTTTATTTCTATAAAGAAGTTAGTAGTTTTGGCGGTATGCTGTAACACAGTTGGTTGAGGCACCGGGCTACAAGCCGGAAGGTCGCGGGCTCGATTGGAATTTTTCATTGACTTCATCCTTCCGGCCGCACTATGGTCCTGGGGTCGACTCAGCCTCTAACAGAAATGAGTACCAGGGATATCTCCTGGGGGTAAAGACGGGCCGTGCGGAGGACTGACAACCTTTCCACTTTCATGTGCCGATTGTCAAGAAATTCTGGGAGTCTCAACATCCTGGAGCCATAAGAGCCTGTCCAGACCTGTAATGGGATAGCTGTACCTCTTGATTAGTTTTGTATATAGTATATAGTCCTACGGGTACGTTAGATTTTACCGATTTAAAAACACAGTTTCTTATGTCCCTGTGTTTGTATTGGTTGACTTACGAACATTAATTCATAATGTATGTTTGCGATATGTCTTCGTACCAAATTTCCAGTGGTTCATTACAACTACTTACCGCCATCAAACCGATCACTGTAGAACATTTTTGCCTGCAGTTATTTTGTTGATGGTAGTAATATTGGGTTTGTCCAATACTGAGGCCATTTGCGCCCATCATTATTTTACATTCTACAAAAAGTGTCACGTTTCAACACCTAAAAGTAAATGTCGCTGGTGCCTCACAAGTCCGTTTATCATCATGCTAGTCTAGGAAATTGACGGCACAGCGCTATCGACTATCCAGTAGCATAATATCCTTGCAAAGTTTCGTGAAAATTTGTCAGCTGGGATACACAGACACACACTACGGTCATCTCAAAAGCCTGCTTTTTTTCCTTATCAGGAAAGAAAAGTGAATAATATTCATATTCATGTAACGTGTGTATATTCCGTATTAAATACTATTCAATTAAATAATTAAATTCCTCTCTCACATGGCGGTAAGTAATCAAAATATTAATTCATAAGGTTTTTCATATTTCAGCTACAAAATTGAATTCTTTGTATTCATTCTGGGTATAAATGTTAAAGTGAATTTTGTAAAACGAGGTAATTTACCGTGTATTTTGAAACTTTGCCTGACCTTATGAGCAGAAGAATGAAATAAAATGCAGTCGGCGGATAAACTTGCAAATTAGGGGAGTTTATCTTCCTAGGCACTAAGTAAATGTAATCTGAAAATTGTAGATGCGCAGGAATCGAAACCATACATCCATGGCTAGCAGACAAATCATCCCACTTGAGAATGAAAGATTTGTGCACAGGCAAAACTGAAGTTGCCATGACAAAGGTAGTCATTTCTGTACTTGTCCTAATCATAGGCAAGTTAAACTTGGTAGTGCCAATCGGTAATGAATGTGATATGCAATTCTCTTCAAGGTGCTGGTCGTCACTTTGGCCACCGCTGTACTGGAGTCATATGCCATCATAGTGCTAGACAACACAGAACAACAACAGGGTGTCACAAGAAGAAGGCCACCTTTGTCCATGAGGGACGCCTCGCAACAGGAACAGTCCGCAGCTGAAAGCACCCGCGCCGATGTAAAAGCACAGGGTTTCCGGAGCTCCGTCATACACAAACCCGCGTCCGTAGACGGCCCAGGAGGACTTACGGTTCAGGATCCACCCAAAGGTTGGCCCTTCAGTGAAGTCCACGTGAATTTCAACTCCCACATATCGGAAAACGAGGCAAAGGGTCTTCCCAGCATCATCGCTCCTCGTCCCGATGAGAGCAGGATTAAACAAAATCAACAGCAACAAATGCAACACCAACGGTACAATAAACAGATTTTTCATCAACATAAATCACAGCAGCGTCAGCAGTTACATCATGAGCAAGGAAACTTAATCCACCCACGGCACCTAGTGCAGCAACAAAATCCACAACAGAAACCTCAACAAGCAGCTGCACTTGCCAATAACAACAGTGGACAGTTGAGTAATGGATTTATTCAGACAGCAGATGCACGTAAATTCAAGCAGCCACTGCAATATATAATTACCGCGAATGGAAATCAGCTATCGGGTATCGCTCCCGGGAATGACGATCATGAGACGGTAAATGAACCCTCAGAAAATATCCCAGTGACGAGAGCCCCGAATTCAGATTTGCATACGGGATATAATTTGGAATTAATTACCCCTCCAGGTATTTCTGCGAATAGTAATCAAATGTTGAACGTCATTAAACAGGAAGTGTCCGCGTCAGGAATCAGATTATCAGAAGAAAATGTAAGCAGCTTGAACAGCAATAAACAGCAACAAAACAACAGCCCGTTAGTCCACATTGAGCCAACAAGAACACAGAGTCAGGCTAGTAGCCGTGTCAACATTCAGCACAACGAAGTAGGCGCTGGTACTAACTATGTTTGGCGTGACCTCAGCCCGGGATTGGAGATCTCCAGCAACACCCCTCAACTCGCTGTAGGATCACATCAGATTCCCACACCAGCACAAGAACCTCGCGCCAATGACTTTAAGAAGGAAGAACAGGAAAATTCCATGTCTGGGAAGAGTGCGACAAGTAACGTCGGAGGTCAAAGAGGAACAAACGTTCAAGGCGTGCATGTTTCAAATTTTGATCACGCTAATGCCTTAGGTCACAGTGCTAATTTCGCTTACAGAGACGCTATGGCAACTCTTCCTCCACATTTACATACGGGAGTTCAACATGCAAATCAGGAACACTCGGTTGCTCCTTCCCAAGACCAGGCAGCAGGTGAGCACGGACAGAATACCAAATACAAAAGTAATGATCATGATATTATCCATAATTCACTTCCAGATGCTGGCAAGGTCAATACGCATACGGACATTGCATTAGGCGGAATTAATGAGAGTCCTGGTAACGGGCAAGCCGTGTATAATCATGGAGGACAGTACAATCAGCAGCCTACTCAACAGCAGCCACAGATATATTCTATGTTGCCACAAGCCAGTTATTCTCTTGTTCCTACCGATCCAAAAGTCTTCACAATCAACACAGGTCTTATTCAAGGAGTTCCAGGGGCTCTCTTTCTCGGCAATGGATTGCACGCCGGACATCATAATGTCCTGCTTTCTGGACAAGGGTTGAACGTCGGTGGATATGGAGTCCCGATGCAGGCTCTCTACTTTCCTATGTCAGGTTTTCATAGTAGTCAACTCGGGAATGACCAGGCTCAGAAAGGAACCATTGGTGGGCAGCATATAGGACAGTTTCAACAGAGCCCTGCAGTACTGGCGAACTCTCATGTAGGCGAAGGTATGATCAGCATAGCGCCAATGCCTTACTTAGGACTGATCGGCGGAGGTCTGTATGGACATACAGGAATTGGAGGGTTGCATTTACTTCAGGGAAACACGCTTGGGATCCAAGGTCTGCACGGAGGGACGGCGCTACATAGTGGTCAAAGTGGAGGAATGTTATTTGGAGGTAACCACATTTTGTCCTCCAGCGGAGGATTAGCCTCCGACAATCAGAGTAAGCTTGCACATGAAAATTACGAGCCAGCACTTCAATTTGATTTACAACCAGCTGGGCAGCAACAACAAGTACAAGGAAACCGTCATGTTTCCATGGCAGCGGGAAAGAACTTGCCTAGCTTTCAGAGTACTTTCCCATACCAGCACCAGCAAGTGAACAAACACCACAGTCTGACACCACAAATAAATGTACATCCTAATGGATTTGGAGTGAATATTCTACAGCAACATCCAGTACCTCAAAAAGGTTTAAAAGTTGGAGGATACCACGGTTTGCCAGCTGGAAGACATAGTTTTCCACAACAGCCATCGGTTTTTCCTGCATACGGCCATGCTGTCGGTGTCCCAGATAGACGGTACCAAACTTTTTCCGTAGCTCCCCAAATCCATGAACCAGTGTTGACTGCCAGTTCACATCCTTCCGGATTCAAATTAAACGCTATTGAACATGAGATGCCACAACCTCAAACTGCAGTTAAGAGGAATGAAAATGTAAGTAAGCCGATATCTGTGCTCGACCTGGGGACACAGTTGAGAGTCAAGACTGAGCACGGATCGCCAAAACGTTACGTCAGTTCCAACTCAGGGCAACCATCAAGGCCAGCCAGTAATTATGCTTTTCTCGCAAATTCGCCTTTCGTAATGGATTTGAAACCTCCAAACACAAATCCCAGTTTCATGAAATAATTACTAAAGTTCTGAGTAAAGACTGTCTGTCCTCTTAAAACTGTTGATACACGTAAAGAATATGGATTATTTTAGAGAGTTACAAGTCGGTAAACACAAAATATTTCTCATTAAATATTGTTCAGTTAGTTTATATCTTCAAGGTGACTGTGTGCTACATTCACACATTGCCAGTCTTCCGTGAAATACGGAGTCAAGTCATAAGACTGCACTTGTTACATGCTTTACACCAGAAAATCCAAAACAGTAAATAGTGCAGCTATAGATGAAAGGTGCAAGAGAAAGCAGGATCTGACCAGATATATAAACCGTAGTTTCCAGTACCTGCATTCAAACACAAGACTTATTCCATTCCTCCCTGACGTAAAAGAATGTAATAAATACCATTTTGTCCTAAATGATCAGCCTTGCCTCCAAAAGGAATAGTGCGCCCGATGCAGAATTACGGTAACCCAGTTCTTTAACTCAGGGATCATCGTCCCTAAGCAGCGAAACGCAAAGTGTGCGCCTAATTAGCGAGACTGCGGAACTGCTATGCGTACAGTCTTGATAAAAGCTTTCGTGACGCATAGTAGCATCTCTCTAAACATAAATGTGTAAGTACAGCATGGTCTTCAGAGCGTGATACGAGTGTCTCTTTATTGTCTGGAGACTGCGGTAATGTAGCGCAACGAGCATATGGCTATACACTTACAATGTGTTTATAATCTACAATTGTTTTAGGCGGATGGTAATTAAAGACGTTTTCATTTATAGAGCAAACAACACCATCGAATTTTATTTGTTCCGTGTACAAGGGACAGTTTATAAACAGATTGAGATCCATGCTAGTTGAAGCCGTGTAATGTCATTAATAGATTATAAAGCTTCTGGTGTGATTCTAAATTTAATATCATATTAAATATGTCTACATACCAAATTGGGGGCATTTTGAATATTTATGGTGGTTGTTTTGTAACTGGATCAGAGTTTTATGTAAGGTCAAGAGGGGTTGAAGAGAAAGCAGACGTTCAAAGAAACAAAAGATACTAAGATAAATAAGGATATGCCTAATAGCGAGCCACCATTTTGGAGTTGGCAGTTGGAACTTAGCGTGGGTTACATCTGTAATTGTAGGTTACAGTTCTTCTAGCATGCATCTAAACCTTTCATATATAGACATTCTACGTTAGCTCGCAGAATCTATCTGGGTCACATTCAGCACTGCTCTTTCGTATTCAGTGGGACTGAGGCTGGATTTCCAGCTCGGATACCAACTGCTTTGTATTGTCCTGCTTTTCATTCTGTTCGTGCAAATCCTTGGGTAGTTATTTAAAATAGTCCACAGCCGCTTCCCATATTTTCATTCTCATTGTAACATAACCTTCTTAGAGCGGAAAGCTCCATTACATAAATCGTGAAGACTTAGACGACGGAATCCCATACCGCAGGTTTGTGTCCATGTAGGAAACTGTGTTTACACGTGCATTATGTGACAGGAGATTTTGAGGGAGACTGAAGGATACCAGTATATAGATAATGGTGGGCGTATTATGCGTGGGATGTTGCACTTGTGATGACTTTGATTTAGCCTGCTGTTGTACTTTCATGTAACGACGTAGTTGCTAATATATAGTGTCGGAGGTAGATGAATGAAGTATTATCACGAAGCATTGCTGGAATGAGATTGACAGGGTAAAACCAAAGTGCAAGCTGAAAAACTTGTCCTACTGCCACTTAGTCCACCACAAATCCCAAATGGATTGCCTGAGTCTGTGATGTCTATACAGGATGAAAAAAAGTGCACAGCAAACCTACAGAATATGAATCTACACCACAACACAAGAAAAAAGTTTATATGAACATAGGCCTTCTGAAGCGCGGTTTCCGAGTTACGGCTTCCTGGCGATGAACAAATGCTCTTTGTCCACCTTGTGCCTCAATGCAGGATGTTGCAAGTCTGAACAGTGACCGCCTGACGCGCTCGAAAATTCCTGGTGTCGTACGAATTATCTCAAATTCACTGTCACGCAAACAAACGTATTTCCATCAGACACAACCCTTTATTATTATTTTAAATACTACATGTTTCGATCAGAAGCTGATCATCCTCGGGTTTTTAATATAAAAGTCTTAAAAACAATGTAAGAAATATAAATAACTTCGCGAGATCTCACAAATGATGTAAATGATGTTACTCAACTTATACTCGTAATTCTCGATGGTGGGTCGAGTAGATACAAACAGTGCGATATTTTAATTAGGATACTAGTTTCTTATTAAAATGCTTTAAAATAAATTAAAGTCTTTTCGTTTTCAAAGCCATGTATTAAGCCGAGCAACTGGCTAGCCGCTTTTTATGTTCTGTTATTCGATGTATGACAGGATACAAGTTAAATGCTCAGTGATGAATATTGTAATTTTTTGCTGCCAGGTCTTAAAGTTTTGGATGTTTTCTGTTTCTATTACCTGTAATGATATTGGGGTTATATATACATTTTTTTGGCTTGCTAGTGCG
The DNA here is from genome assembly GCA_021186555.1 of Reticulitermes speratus. Taxonomy (NCBI): domain Eukaryota; kingdom Metazoa; phylum Arthropoda; class Insecta; order Blattodea; family Rhinotermitidae; genus Reticulitermes; species Reticulitermes speratus. The sequence goes on from JAJKFL010000012.1 coordinate 20,246,026, forward strand.
TAGCTTATGATTTTCATATGCTGGAAGCGTTTACTGTATTTTTTTGTGGAGAAGGGCCCCGCAGCAGAAGCTACGGACGCACCGCAGCCTTAAGGCTTACTGTGCAATCCTGTGATGAAGATGAAGAGAAAGGTGATCAGATTTTTTCATTTTTCCAAGTAATGGAGCACCGGTGGAATGAAATTGACAGGGGAAAACCAAAGTACTCGGGGGGAAAACCTGTCCCAATGTCACTTTGTCCACCACAAATCCCACATGGACTGACCCGGGATCGAACCCTGGCCTCCGCGGTGAGAGGCCGGCGACTAACCGCCTGAGCCATGGCACGGCCATAAGCGTTTACTGCTTCATTATCCACTTATCCAAGTTTTTTATTATCACTGTTTTTAATCCAATTTTGGCAACTTTACTCTGTGGTTCAGTGACGTCATGCTCCGATGTTTACTCTGTAAGCGGCAGCTTCTTGCTAGGGTCAGCTCCTGTGTACGTGGTTGGTGGTTTCTTACGGAAGACACTAAATACGTCCTGCTCCTACGTCATTCTGAATAATTACGTCAAATAAAGTGTTTTGCAAAACAGTATTTTTATTATTTATTTAATTATCTATTTTTGTTTCTTTATATATATATATATAAATTTTTTCCGTAGTGTTCGTATAAACTCCACTCTTCTTCATTGTTGCAAGTCCTGGACATCACTGAATTCTTTAGCATAAAGGGTAAATTTCAGATGCTCTAAGAGATAAAAAAATCTAAGGGATTTAAATCAGGGGACGAGGAGGCCATGCTGTTGGTGAAACTCGTCCGACCAATTGTTTCGAAAACACGTTCAAGAATTTCCGAAGTGCAAGAAGAAAATGTGGTGGAGCGCCATCATGCATGAACCATAAATGAATCCTAGTCTGCAGATCCACGTCTTGCAACAGTTTTTGAAGGACGTTTCGTAGGAAATCGTGGTAAACAACCCCAGTCAGGCGTGGTGGAAGAAAGTAGGGTCCCAGAAGTCCGTCTCCTGCAATGCCTTCATGGAAACTCAAGCTGGACACTGCACATTTTCTTTAATCGTCAGGAGGCCGTAACTCGGAAACCATGCTTCAGAAGGCCCATGTTCATATAATATTTTTGTCTTGTGTTATGTTGTAAATTCACATTCTGTTGGTTTGGTTGTGCATTTTTCTTTTACACTGTTTAAGTAAATGGTAGTGGAAACCAAAGGAAGAACAGAGCCAAAAACAAAGCCTGTCAATGAACACACCCTGATTCATTCCCATCCTCGTAACCTACGTCCCTCAATCATCATCATGTTATTTCCCATTTATGATTCTCGATATTCTAAGTCAGGAGTGTAAAAATCCCGGGCGCCAGGCCGCCGTGGCGAAAAATTTTCTACGGTGGCGCCTAATATTTGTGGATCCTCAATGTGGAACTTGCTTCATGTCACCCTTCTGGCGCTTAGAGTCTTGAGATGGCGTCTGTATTTTTAAAAATCTTGTTTATCGTAAAATATATCAAAACAATAAAATGTTGGCTTTTAAATCTGTAACAAATTTTAAATCCAACATTTTTTATTCTGATATATTTTATAATAAGTATGTCATGTCATTTTAACTTATATACTCACACAAACAGTGGCTTCATTAGGTTTTAAACTATATGAGGTTTATGTGTTACTCCCTGATGAAGGCCGTCGACTGTCGAAATATGTAGGAGGGAATATCATATGTACATAAGCTTTGTATGTGCAAGTATTTGGTTTTTCAATAAAACAAGTACTCCACCTGTTTTGAACATCGATAAGGAAAGGAACCATCCCCGAGGAAGAACAAGTTCTTGTTCTAGAATCCTTGTAAAATACGTCCCCTAGATGTGAAATCCATTCCTGAAACTTGAATTATGAATTTTCAATGCAGTTCAATAGCTTTACCATTAGTCGTTAAATTTTTCAACATTATTGCGTCATCATCACTTCAACGATGACCATGATAACCCAAGATTTTGCCTAGAGCACTGAGAGAAACTTCGAAACACCTCCGATGGCCAGTGTTTAAACCGAGATTCAAACCAAGTATCTTCCTGATATGAAGTAGGAGAAATAGTTGCTTGGTATCGTGTACTAACTGCATTCTCAGTTATGACCAATCTTGGATTATTGGGTTCGTTTTCACTTCTAAAATAGCTTTTATCGATAAAAGGAGACATACATAATAGATACCACTTCTCTAAGTACCGCAACTGTTCAAGTAGCAAGGACAGAATTACCAACACAGTTTCAGTGTCAGACTCCAGTGTTTCTGCCTCGAGACGAATCGTTGTGACTTTCAACTCTACAGATTTTAATTCCATCACAAGAAACAAAATTCACTTAACGTATGTAAAAACACAACAAACACTCTAAACAAGTCCCTGCTCTGATTCTGCCAGGAGTGTCCATAGGTGTTTCTGCTATGTCATTGTACGACACAAAAGTGAAAGTCATCGATCAGTGTGGTCATTCGATGGTCGTGGACTCCTCGAACACTGACACTGCAGATTTTATTCTGTGTAAGTAGAGGTCTTTCGACTGGCAAATCTGGAATCCAAGGAGACATACCAGATATTTTCAGGATTTATCTTTAAAGAATTAGTCCTCAAACAAGAGAGGCCAGTCAGACTGATGCCTTACAGAAGAAGAAAAATTAAAATATAAGAGCTGTAATTAGTTCTACACACCGGAAGTTTCTTATTCTGGCGGTATTTGTTGGTTCTGTCAGGTATATAACATGAATCATTTTGGGCCATTTCACGACTTGAATTTGCGAAAGATCATTAAATTTGTGTTATTGTGCGCAATAGGCGGGCAAATTTAGGTCCACGTGCATCAAACATACGTTTATTTTCCTAGATGATCAACTCGAGATTCGTCATCTTATCAAAAACGGTTAAAGGTGCAATAAATTAGGCTCTGTTCCTAATATGTAACGTAATTCATGTACGTACTTAGCTTCTATCTGAAACATTTTCGATGAAATATGCAGTTAATGGTATAAGTTTACTTGCAAGGTATAATCTGAACTGGTCAAGAATTGGGCTGAACCATGGAGATGACAAAAATAAATATAATTACCGGTATATCTCAAGGAAGTGAATGTACTCTTTACTGGTTTTCTGTAAATATAATTAACATTTGCAACAAACAGACAAGTGAGTGTGATAAGCAAAGTCATCAGGACACAAAATATATCAGCAGGCTACACCTTTCTCTGCTTTTCTTCTCTCCCCCCCCCCCCCCTCTCTCTCTCTCTCTTTCTCGTCTGTCAAATTACACGCTCTGGTGAGCGTAAACATTCCTCGCCGGCTGCCGTAGGATGACCTCTCGTCTAGGCGTCAATTTAACGCGTCTTACTTTCTTGGTTTATTTAACAACGCTTTGTTGTCAGTATAATGACGACGTTACGCGCCAGAAGACCGATGAATTGGGTTTCGATTCCCGTCAGAAGATCGATTCTTTCTCTTCCAGCACGCCCAGACTGGCTCTGGGACCAACTCAAATTACTATCCAAAGCGCGCCTGACTGGGTTCTTTCCACGGAAGCAATTCGAGGGGGATGTAAGGCTGATCACTCACCTCCATCTAGTGTCGAGGTTAATTTGTGGCTCTATACCTTCTCTCCCCGTTTATTTTCATGACGTGGTGCTTTATTAAGCACGGGGACAAATTCACCTTTAAAGTTAAGCTGTATAGGATGGCACACCAGGGTCTTAGAATTTTGCTGAAGGGACTAAATAATCGCTGATCTACTAGGTGAAGGAGGGGGGGGCGGTGTGGGTGGCATACCGACTGCTGATTTTTACATTTCATCAATGCCTTGTAGTCAGCTACAAGGGAACTAACTTGCTGCTTGGTGTAAGAACAGCGGCAGAGTATTGCAGGCTGATAGACAGTGGCACTGTTAGTTGTGCCTTAAGCTATTCAACAATATTGTTTTCGTCTCAGAGGGCGTCGGCGCTAACCATACAGCCAGCAGCTGGATTTATTTTATTTACTGGCGCAGAAAGGTTTGCGCTAAGTAGTTTTATTTTCAGCGTGTCCTAGTAACAGCGCTACAATCGAGCGCTGGTTTCCTCCAGGCGTGTGAGAACTGTCTGTGGGGGTTTCCACTTGTCCTAGCAAAGGATTGTGGGCCGGGTTAGCGTGGTCGGTATAGCGAATCCCTACGGGCTGGACGGTCCGGGGATCGAATCCAGTTGGGGGCGAGATTTTTCGCCGTCGTCCAGACCGGCCCTGGGACCCACCCAGCCTCCTATACAATGGGTACCGGGTCTCTTTCCCGGGGGTAAAGCGGCCGGGGCGTGGAGTTGACCACCCACTCTCATCTAGCGCCGAGGTTAAAGAAAGAGTAGAGCTGTACCTCTACTCCCTCTCTGGGCCTTTATGGCCTGTGAAAGGGAGAACTTTACCTTTTTACCTAGCAAAGGAGCGAATTGGGGTTTCCTTAAGCGGTGGACTTTCGCATGATTGGTTTTTCCCAGTATTCTAAGAGCGGAGACGGTTTTGGCTTTTACCCGAACGATCGGTTTTCCGTGCATGAAGCATCATGGTTAACAATTTCCAGAATGTCCCTTCCTACTACTGTGAACAACTTTTGCATTCACACTTATATGGTTATCGTTATTGCGTTCCGAGCTATGAAGCGAGACGGACAGACAATGTGAATTGTGTACAGCTGTCAATAACGTAGAGTATACAGCGTCGAAAGATGAGATGATCAGTGAATAAGGAATTAGAAGGGGTGTAGGAGGAAGCGGTCGTGGCCTAACGTGGGTAACTACTGGCCGTTTTCTTCGATAACTGAGCAAAATCACGAAGCACCTCATGATGCCCGGTCTGTGGACCGAGATTTGAACCTGGGATCACCAAATCCTGTCGTCTGTGAGTCTGTGACCCTTGCGTCCACGGTATGTGGTTTACGTACATGTGATTTTTAATTTGATTACACAAGGAAAGAGCCGGTGCTTCCACAGAAGAGGACCAAAATCAATATGGCGTACGAATACGTCTTTCGATATTTTGTGCCCATCATTTGTCTTAACATTCGTGTATTTTAGATCAAGATTTATTTTTGGCCGAGTTGCATTACAGTTAATATAACTGACACATTTTTCGCGGTATGTTTAATTGAGTATGCAACACAGGGTCTCAGATTTGAAAGTTACAAATTTCCGTGCGATAACATGTCTTATTTTGTGTATCGGCTCTTTCCAAGACCAGATTCTTCAGATATTTTACTGGACACATACGAGTTGTGTTGTGCCGATAGGAACCACATTGAATGTTTCTAATACCAATTTAAAATAAAAATTTTTACGTGGTTTTAGATCAGAATAAACGTACAACTCGCATTTCCTTTATTGGTTAATTTTACACAATTCACACCAAAAAAATGTATATAAAATCGAATTATAAAACAGGGCCGAGCTGGAAACTCGAAACCTTCCCGTAAGTATAAAATTTGGGTCCAATTTGGACACCCCTATTAGAAATACTTCCGCCGATATCGCGGCAACACATTCACTTTGGCGCGATGTGACTCCAATTGCACGATCACAATGTCATGGCTACTGTCGCGTGACGTGTTGTATATAAACGGAGTAATGCCGCTTCGCACTTGATTCGTGACAGATTGTGTTATGGACAGGACACATCAAGATGAGGCTGCTGGTAAGTTGCTTGGTATTGGTGCGAATAGCGCGGTGACCGTCCATCTACACGCGTATAATTAACGGCAGGAGTGGGCACATCTTTCAACAGACTTCATGTCTATAGTCTTTGTAATTATTTACATACGATGTATCAATTTCATTGTTACCTGATATTATTGTTAGTAGTTCTGCATATAGGACATCATCATCATCATCATCATCATCATCATCATCATCATCATCATCATCATCATGAACTGTGAACTGTTCGGCATAGTGCCTGTTCTTTATCCCTCAAGGTTAAGCTGGTCCTTCCATTTTTTCCTCGGGCTTCTGTTTCCCTTTGGCCTATATCTCAGTGCCTGTTTGGGTATCCTGTCTGTGTCCATTCTTTCTACGTGTTGTAGCCACTCTCGTTGGTATTGTTTTACTTCCAAAACAATGTTCTGCACTCCAAGTTTCTACCTGGCGGATTGAATTCTTTCCCTGTGTAACTTAGTAATTCCTAATAGATGTTTTAAAAATTTCATTTGTTCTGCTTCCAGCCTACGTTTATCTCTTACCTTCAGCACCCAGGCTTCACTACCTGCTCTCAAAGTCACTTTAGCTGTAATATTGTGAATTCTTAATTTTGTTTATTTAGTCATCTGTTGTCCAAAATATCTCTGTCTAAAGCCATTTTTGTTGTTATGTATAACTTGTCTTATAAATCACTTTTATAGTCCCATACAAGACTAGGAAAATATTTGTCATTGTGGGAAAAGTTTCAAACAAAAGTTATATTAGTCAATAAATTGAAACTATTTTGGTTATATATATATAAATTATGCTTGTGTTCTTGCGGGATGTGACACCGTGTAATCTGAAAGTTTCGTACCAGTGATTCGGATCAACTTATTACATCCATCTTCAAGATAAAAGACTTCTACACTCAGGGTGGAGGTAGTGGATTCCAGAAAACGTTGGATCCGAACCTATCTACCAGACTAACACAACATCACATCCCACAGGATCACGGTGTTGATTTTCGCCGCCTTGAAAACTTCTAATATCTCATTACACTCATAAACTGAAACCAACAAAGTGCACTGTATTTAGGGAGAACCCCCTAATTGTTTATAGTTGGTCTCGTACATGTGTCGGCCCTCTTGGATCATTATCTGGTAGCTTCAAGATATTGCAAAATGACGTGTATAACGATACAATACTGCGTATATCAACAAGCCACTTACGCATGTGTGGTGTTGACCATCCTCCCCCATCTAGACCCGAGGTTAAAGAAAGAGTAGAGCTCCTCTGGGCCTTCGTGGCCTGTTCTAAGGTGAGCTAATGCATATACAAGTCTAAAAAATATTAAAAGTTAGAAATATTAAAGAAACCACAGCTGATTAAAATATATATGTCTATATATGCGAGCATTATTTTCAATCCACTTTTAAAAATCATGATAGAACGTATATTTTCAAATTATCGTCATGTGTGACACAGTACGAGTGTTGTTATCTCAACTGTATGCTGTCTGGCCCTCGGTGTATACCATTATGGGCTTGTGGAAGGCCTCATTCTGACATATTTCCTTTTCGTTTTGATTCTGTAAACATAGGCCCATCTTTGTCATTCATTGCCTTTTCTTATGTCGCTGTGTTTTCCGTGCTTTTAAGTTCGAACCAAGTACACTGAACATTTAGATCGTGTTTATTTCTCCATCCACTCCCCACCCTGCCAAACATGTTATTTTTCCATCAACACAATATCTTCACTCGTTTGTTGTGCTTTCAAGCATAACATCAGGAGTAGCAGTGTGTTTGTGCGCGCGCGCCTGCGTTTTCGTCAATGCTTATCAACTGCTTTCGATTAAATACGATATTGGGAATCTACATAGACATTTGGGCGAATATACTGCAGGCCTGTCGCGTTAACACCTTTTTCATAAAACTCAAATAGAATTCACTATTCTGTTCCTTATCAAAAAACATATGATCATACGGAAAAATAATACATAAAATGAAATGTAGAAGTCATTAAAACTTAATACCTTTATTTATGTATATATTTGTGGTTTTTAACATTCGTCATTATCTCAGACTGTATGGCGTCGAATTACAACGTAATTGCTCAATAAAGTGGTTAGAATACAGAAGTAAGAAGTCATGTCCAAATTGAAGTATTCCTGCATTTTCCTGGAGGGACTGAAGAAAATCACGAGAAACCTCGGGATAGCCTGTCTTCTGCCGAATATGACGCAGAAACCGCGTTTGCTCTGTAACTGTTCTGGCATGACGCATATTTAATGATATTGACTAGGCTTACAGGCAATTTTTTTAAAATCCTGAGCAGTGTTTGTGGGCAATTTGATTTGTTTTGAAACAATCTGAGTTGTTTGTATCTGAAGTACATGAAAGTGAAGTTCAATGAGGCGTGCAACATCCCAACAATTTTCCACTTTTCCTTTACAGTAAAAGTGCATATTTTATTGTTTTATGATAGTGTAAGTAGACAAACTTTATGCTATTCACACCGTGCATTGTCATTCGTACTCACACCACTTTAACCAACAAATACACTCTTATTATACATTGTTATGTTGCACAATACAGTCACAGTGAACTAGCCAGACATGTTTCGATCCCTTGTTGGGATCATCATCAGGGACTTTTAGATCATATATTACACAATTACAAATTAACAATAAAAGTACATATAAAAAGCCTAAGATATATAATGGTTTTTTATACATTCATATAACTTAGAATGTTTATGTATGTTTATATCCATATTTAACTTAATATTTTTAACATTAATTTCCAATAGACCCAGGAACCAACAGAGATAACCTAAAATTTTAACCTATATACATCTTATACTTTTAATATGTACCTTTATTATTAATTTGTAATTGTGTAATTTATAATCTAAAAGTTCCTGATGATGATCCCAACAAGGGATCGAAACATGTCAGGCTAGTTCACTGTGACTATTGTGCAACATAACAAGGTATAATAACAGTGCATTTGTTAGTTAAAGTGCTGTGTGTAAGGTGACAAAGTCTCCAGCCTAGAATTCCGGGTTATTTGTACGTAATAGAATACTTTATAGGCATGCTTGTCTCACAGATTTATTAACTAGATCGAACACTTTATTCATTGTGTTGTGATTCTTTCTTTACATGAATCCGTACCCTTGTAACAGCGGGTTCTTGCGGAGCAAAGATTTCTCAATTATGTACCTGCTTGCATTAATCCGCTTTCATTTTACAGCTCACACAACTACGACTGTTGCTCTGTCTTTACAATCTCTGTTCGTCCTTCCAGCAATTTTCTTAGTTTGTCTTTCTGTTCCGCGGTAGCGTCGAATAATGGTGGCTTCTTAGTTAGTTTATTTTTTTCATTTTCATCTTATTTAAATAAGTAGTTTCCACTCTTTTATTTCCCTTACATTTGTGCAATTTAATACTTTCTTACACGCTATATTCTTGTTCATACTCAACTGAATATTAGATGCAAGTTCTCTCCAATTCTTAGATTTTGAACATTTTAATAACTTACGTTTCACCTCCTCCCCCCCTTCCTCAAACACAGGGGGCCCCTTCCTGTCTAGAATTGTCTGCTAATGTGTCTTTTTTTCTGTGCCTGCTCATTTGCGGTTTCTAGATCACACACAATTAGACACACACACACGTGGTAGGACTCCTCTGAATGAGTGATCGGCTCGTCGCAGCGGCTGCTACCTACACAACACATAACAAACACAAGAGACCAATCTCTATACCCTCAGCGGATTCGAACCCTCGATCCCAGCAATCAAGCGGCCGCAGACCTACGCCTTAGACAGCACAGCCACCGGGATCATCCTCCTGATCTCTCTTAGCTTCCAAATCGTTGCTTTCGGCCATATTGTTCCACGTCTGTCTCTTCATATACCTTCATAGGTGTGATTTTCTTTACCCACTTGTGTTACAGTTCGTAGTAATATAACAAGGAGGCCTAGAAATTAAACTTCGCAAACGCACTGTTGCACGGTTGCTCAAACTGAACATTTAGCAAGCAGAAACTTTGCTTTCAGTGCGCTAGGAGCCGCTGTCGTAAGTGCGGTCCTGATATATCTGAGAGAATATAAACTCCGATGTTTAAGACTGCTTCGATGATGCAATTTCCAAAAAAAACTATTACCTGAGATCTGCACTGTTCTGGGATATTAGGCAGCGTTGAGTGATAGTTCTGTCCCGACGTTTCGGGACAACCTATCGGTTCCATCTTCAAGGGCAAAGAAGTGTTAGTCCAAGAAGACCGATCTTCAAGGGTCAAGAAGTCTTTTTTTACTTCTTGGCCCTTGAAGATGGGACCGATAGTTTGTCCAGAAACGTCGGTACAGAACTATCACACGACGCCGCGTAATATCCTAGAAGAGAGCATATCTCATCTACATCGCAACGGAAGCCTGAAATCGCGCATAACCTATTACCTGTTTATTTCCGTCACAATTAACAGCCTTTTGATGAATTTTGATCAAACTGAGAATGATAGACCTACACTACATTCTGTATAGTTTCGTTCAGTTTCAGGGCCACTTTGCTGATCAGAATGAGTAAACTGTTACACGTACACAAACACACTTAAACACTTGACACACGGCATTTCAGGTATAAGAGTATTATTATGTGTACCCGTAAGTCGTTAGTTCTTGGTAAGAGCCACTTTGTTGACTGAGAAATTGTAATTTTATAGGCCTATCGTACCTAAGGGCACAGTCTACCTTTATGTGTGTTTTTTAGTTCACTTGTAGATTTTCATAAACCGGAAAATAAATATATGTCATACGAATACTGACATCTGCAGGGAGTTCAATTGAAAACCGAACCCAGACGCACGGCAAGCTACCTTGCCTTACGGTTCCTGATAATATATAGTGTATAACTTACTGCGTGTTAAGAGTCGGTGTTGAAAATTGGCTTCTTCAACTCTCAGACATGCTTGACACCTGGTGAACAGATTATTAAATACTGTTTACAATTCTTGTCTAGAAAGTGCTGAAACTGCACGATAAGTTTAACGGCAGCTGCATGACGCTAAAACTGCCAGTTCAGTCAGCGCGTATACGGTACATTGCATCACCTTAGCCACACAGTTCACTTAATGTGCTGTCTGTAACAGACGTGTGAAGCCCAGTGTAAAGCATACTTCTATTTTTGTTCGTGAGTATGCAGTAAAGTTTAATACATACGATTTTGATTGTGGAAACCTACATAAGGTAGAAATTGTATGAAAAATGTGGTAGGAAATTAAAAATACGGTTTCCCGCCTTTCAGTTCATTCGAAATCACGCATATCTGAGAGTTGAAGGAGGTCATTTCCAACACTTATTCTAACAAGCGGTAAGTTATGTGTATTATGTATATTGTATGCGGGAACCTAAGGCCGTTAAGTTTGCCGTATGTCTGGGTTCGGTTTCCAATTGAACTCCTTGTAAGTTACAAGTTTCAATCTGTTAATTGTGTCTAAGGGTCAGTTTACTTCAGTTCCTCCTGTAAATGTTACGTTATATCTGAGTTGTACGGCAGACTTTGTTTATCCTTGATGTGAGAAACTTGTGTACGAGTTGTGTTACGTGTGACATTCTTCACTTCAGCTTTCTTTAACTGACACGTTTCCTTAGGACTGTTTGAAGTTTATATATACTTGCAATCTGCTGGCAGATTTTGGTTACCTTGCTTATGAATGTCATTCATTCACTTTAGCTCGCATAAAGCACTCGATACTGGATCTAAATCGACGTTTGAGTGTTACTCGCTACGACAGCTAAATAAATGTAAAGTTACAGCTGTGTGCGCCATGAAGGCATATGGGGGTGTGGAAGTGTACCTTCATTCGTTTTTAATCTCTGCACGAGATAGAGTGAGTGGTCAGCATCACACCTTGGCCGATTTACCCCGCTGCCTAATGAAAAGGAGGCTGGGTGGGCCCCAGAGCCGGTCTGAACGCTTTGGAGAAGAGAGTAATCTCTTACTCCTGAGGGAATCTAGCCACGACTCCTTGTTCGTCTAGCCCGTAGCTCAGTTCCTGTACTATCTGAGCTTTCCCGGCTCCACGAGTGATAATGAACATTATAGGCTAATATTATGGTGTTTTTTCATGCGACCCCGTGTAGTCTGGTTGATATTGGTGTTTCAGCTGAAGTTGCTTCCTCCAGCTTTATGGTAATTTATTTGTTCTGAAGATGGAGGCAGAGTATTTCTCCGAAACGCTGGTTCCTACGTAAACAACAATACGGGGTCACATCCAGAAAATATAATATCAGTATTTACCGCTGTGAGGACTGCATATCATTTTAGACATGTTAGTGTAAGGATATGATAATAGGACAATAGGACGGTCAACATAGCATAGGACAGGATCAATATTGATCGCAAAACCAATATACATAGCCAGGTGTCAAAAACAATTTTAATGAATTTTAACAACTTTTAGTATTCTATACCGCGACAACCAAAATCTTAAATGATTCACTTTATTCTGTAATCACCGTGCATCTTTTCACAGTCACTATTTACATACACCAACTGGATGCAACTTTATTTTAAAAACTGTATAGTTTTTTAAAACATATTTAAAAACTTTTTAAAAAACTTTTTTAAAGTTTTTAAATATGTTTTAAAAAACTATACAGTTTTTTTTAATAAAGTTGCATCCAGTTGGTGTATGTAAATAGTTAAATTATTCAATTTTAACAACATAAAATAAGAAGAACCAATTACTACGTCAGTGAAGTGCAGTGACGGTAACTTTCAAGAGTTACCCGATGCATTACGATTGTGAACCTTCGACGGCAACCATGAAGATGGCACAAAAGTGCCGAAACATATGTACTTCGTAGGTACTGAAATCATACAAACAGTGTAGTGCATTCTTTGGTATGTAATTATTAACTAATGATAAGGTCAGTTTGTAAACTCCGTAGAGTGATACATACGTGTCCGTACAAAGAGATGGGTGGTCATTATAACATATTTTTATTCATGGGCCTTTTTGAACTTCTCGCTAGCAAATGCAGTTTTCCGCTTGCGTTCTTACTTTGAAACATCTTAAAGTTATCCATAATTCCCGTCTCAGAACGTCTACCAATGCTCTATTGGTCCACTCTCATGGAGGAAAATTTCGCTTTTTAGCACGAAAAATTAAATTCGATGAAAAGTAACTCCTTTCTTTCAAAATTAATTAGCCAGGGATGATGATATAATCGTATACATAATTTTCCTCAAGGAGTTTTTTTTGTGAAAATCAAACAAATTTTAGAATAGGAAAGACTCCAGTAGAAACTGAGACTTTCAGTCATTTTTACGTAAATATGAGATCTTGATGCTGTGCTCCTTTTACTCCCACAGATGTTCCTTATTCTGACTTCGTCCTCAGTGTTTGCTGCCACGGGCATACCTGAGCGCCAGTCTTCTGTGGACACATCGTTCTGGCCAAGTTTCATTACCGCAGCTGCGCCACCACAGCTGCAGAGTCTCGGCACTGCGCAGTCTTTTGCAGCCGCAGCGCCGCATTCTGCAGGATACGTACTGAACACACCATTAGGAGGAAGCCCTTCACGACTTTACCCAAGCAAAAACAAAGAACAGCAAGAAGCTATGGCTCAAACTGTATTAGTTTCAGCGTACCCAGCGCCCTACACGTACCTGCACCGCCCCAGCCAGCAACAGCAAGGAAACTACATCAGCTATAGTCAGCTAATCCCATCATTCCAAACATTGAACCTGGGCGGTATTTCGTTTGATAGAAGTTATCAACCACGTTACACTACTTTACCATCCAATTACACACGAGGACTTAATGTCTCCGCTTCTCAGTCTGTTCCCGCAACAGGATTTTTTCCTGGAGTGCACAGTTCATATTTCCCTTCAGCTGTCGGTGTGTCGCCTTCATGGCCAGCCCTAACCCTGTCAGCACTTCAGCCCTCTTCAAACAATGGTGTAGGAGGATTTTCTGCCACACCTCTATACCAGTCAGCCACAAATACTGCTTCCCTTAATTCGTTAGCACCCCTTACACTTGACAGTATATATAAAAATCAAAGAGGGTTGAATACGGATTACCTTACATTTCCTCTTACAGCTTACAACCAAGATTATGCTCAGTTGGTTTTATCACAACCTAAACAGAAACCTTATGAGCAGGTTAGAGGAAACAAACAGAAAGTAAACATGGCCGCACCTGCTGGCGAGCACAAAACATCAGCCCGTGAGCCGTCTGCAAAAGGAAGATACCAGTACTCGTCTAAATATTCCAAACCTCTCCCAGATTCCGAGGACAAGGAGTCTTACACCAGAAACAGTCCACAGGACCTAGACGATTCTTATGACTCTGAAGGGAGTTCGAAGTCTTCTGACTCCTACAAGAATTCTGATTCGTCACGCCATTCAAATAACGAAGACGACGACAAAGACGATGGCGATTACAGGAATTCATATGACTTTGCAGAAAATACGAAACGTCCTCAGTATACTTCCCCATCGAATGATGATGACTCTGAAGAATCATCAGATTTCCATTCCAGAAGCTGCAGTTCCTTTAAATCCTCGCCTTCGAAAGAAGCCAGTAGTCACTCAAATGCTTTCTCGGATGTCCATCACGATTTCGGTCCACCAAATTTTGAGGATCAATTCAAGGCTTTTGCAACCAGTGAAAACTTCAAAGTCCCTGACTTCACTGCAGAATCTTCTAAAACAGTGACCGATTATTACAAGAATCCCGCTTCATCAAGTGAAAAACGTTTGAAAATGATGTACAGCCAGCACAGTAAGGTAACAGACAGCTACATGACTCCGACAGAGCAGAGGGTATCTGAAACTCCTAAAACCCTACATTATTATCACTACAAACCTCCCGCATATTCTTACGACAGACCGGTCGAATACTTTCCAAGCAGTTCGTTTAAATCCTCATCAGAAGAGTCGACAACACATCCTACAACTTCACCGCCTTACGACGACAGGGACGACAGGGATGACAGGGACTCAGTCGATCACGATTCCAGCACCATAACTGTCACACGCACGAATAAAATGTACACGTAGGCTGAGAAATGTGGTACTCCTGTATAAAAGAGGTAAATTTTATGTGCATTTATAACAACAATATTAATATTACCACTCAATGGGGTGTTTTTATTTATATGTTTGTATTTGTGTAGCAGTTTCTATGTGGTTGGTTACTCACAGACGCAACGGCTACACAGTCCACAGCTCATACATGTGATGTAATGTATTTAGGATTTGTTACAGGTAGAAGACTAGACCCTACCTTAGAATTAGTTGCAAGATGGGGGTTATAGTCTAATGTTGTCTAGATATGCTGTTGACATTTTGACAGTTAAGACTCCTGTAAGATTACTTTTCACATCACTTGCAATTTGACCGTTAGGAGACGCATGACGTAACATTAAGGCGACAACGCAGTTCAGACTACTGTGTTGTGGAATGTGGCGCTGTGTGTGTGTCGTGTAGTAGAATGTTACCGACTCAGGCTTCCGCCGCAGTGTAAATGAGATGTGTCGCTCTTCTGGGATGTTACGCAACGTAGATTGGTAATTATTTACCGACGTTTAGGGGCAACCTATCGGTCACATCTTCAAGTGTCAAGCAGTTATTTACCGACGTTTCGGTGCAACCTATCGGTCCCATCTTCAAGGATCAATCTCTTGACCCTTGAATATGGTACCTGATATGTTGTCCAGAAACGCCGGTAAATAACTACCAATCTACGCCGCGTAACATTCCGGAAGGACGAAGATCTCAAGGTTACCGACGTTTCAGTTTAACCTGCTGCCTCTTTGCAGCAACGGCGTCGCATTCCAGAAAACGGCAACGTCAATATGCATGGTCGTGAAAATCTTAGATTCCTACCATAAAGTTGTATTCATGTTTATACGAAGAATACAGGACATCGAGTTGATAATGTAACGCCATAATGTGGTTCGGGAAAATACGGTGCTTGGAAACTAACAAATCCTTAGGTTTAAACTGTTACCTATAAATATAAATCGATGCAACGATTCGAGTAATCACAAATTAATCGCTTGAGGCAGATTTTTATGTTTTAAAGACTGTGTAGTTAATGTAAAGAAAAACTGTAGGCAAATGTAAGTGAACGTGTCTGTTGGTATCACCGTCGACAGCCGTACACCGGAACGGACCCAAACGGACCCGCTTACTTTTGCTGAACTGCTGCCATAAGGTCGGTTTCGTCGTTGTAAACTTTATAGAAATGTTGGGCCGAGTCACAGTCACAGAGCTGTTATTATGTCAGTTCAGAATATTTGTACTACGTGCCGAGAACGTAGAGTGATTAAATGTCTTAACTTCTGTTCAGTTCGATTTTAAACCAGACTAAGTATTACTATTGAAAGTGTACGAATATATTAGAAATACTGTCGGGCTTACGAAACCAGGCAATGATAAAATAGGCAGAAGTCCTGCGTGTTGTCATGAACATTCAAATAATCTGTGGACAGATGAAGAGATAGCTATTCAGGCATAGTGTGTGAGATGCTTTTTCAAACTCCTTTAAAAATGATAGGAACGAACAGACGAACACGCCTTTCCACGGCCGTCATTGACTCTACCCCAACAGATGACACAGTGCAAACAGGAGGCAACCGGCTTACCAGCTATTTCCGCCCAGATTTAGGCCTTTCTCCAATATTCTTTGGATCTGTACAATACTACAGGCACGACCGCCTCTATACAAACCTTTACTACTAGATTACGGGATGGACGATCCGGGTTTCAAATCCCGACAGCGACAGGAGCTTCCCTACAAAACATCCAGACCGCCTCTCAGGTCCACCTAGCTTCCTATTTCAATGGATACCAGGGTTCTTTCCCGGGGGTACAGCGGCCTGAGCTTGAAGTTGACCACTCACCTCCATCTAGTGCCAAAGTTAAGAACGAGTAGCACTGTACCCTGCTCTCACCTGAATGGCTTCACGGCGTGGAGAGGGAAGAGTTTACTTTTACTCATGAAGCAGTGATGATTGTGTTACTGCAGTGGTCGCTGTATCACGTCTTAGATTTAAAAAAAATAAACTGTTAACACATGGCACTGTTTTACTACTCTGTATCCTGTCTAATCCTTAGGGCTGAGTCCTTGTTGAAAGGTAAACCAAATGTTCATTACCGTGTTCTTACCGGCCGTCCACCCTATCATCAGCTATATTAATCCAGTCTACACCCTCACACATTACCTGAGTAACATCCTATTTTATCATCTCCTCTACAACTACGCATTTATCATTTCTCCCGTCATGCTACGTGCATTGACCATCTCATCTTCCTTGTTCTGATAACTCAATATTGTTTGAGGAAGGGTAAAAGTTATGAACTTCAGTTTTGTTTATTCTCCTCTTATTTCCTCCCTCTTAGTCTAAATATTCTCTCGAGCTCCTCTTGTGACGCATCACCTCTCCTACAATCACTTTGACAATTGTGTCAACTGCAGACTGCACAATTTGTGCGACTCGCTCACCACACTTTAGTCGCTTTTCACTCGATGTTATATAGTATGTCTCGCTGACAAGCCGGATGGTTGCGGGTTCGAATCCCGATGGTGTAACTGCAATTTTTCATTGACGTAATCCTTCCGGTCGCACTATGGCCCTTGGGTCTACACAGCCTCTTGCAGAAATGAGTACCAGGAATATTTCCTGGGGGGTAAAGGCGACCGGTGCTTAGGGCTGACAACCTTACGACCTTCATGTGCCGATTGTCTAGAAATTCTGGGAGCCTCAACATCCTGGAACCCTCAGGGCCTGTCCAGGCGTGTAATGGGATTGCTTTACTTTTATGTCGAAGTACTGTGATGCTAAAGTTGTTAGAATCAACTTTTCATGCGTCATTCTTTTGACATTATAGAGTTACAAGCTTTCTTCCGCATACGGAAGTTCGTAAAATCCAACTTCAGGGTCTAACGATTTTTATCCAAGGAGAGTTCCGCACATTCGCACTGCAAATAAACTAATTCTCTTTTTCGATATTTGAAACTCTCACGGTGGCAACTGTGAAGTTTACGGTTTTCTGAAAGCGATCGTAATCATTGATTTTTCTTTCTTCCTCTAATACTCGAGCATCTTACAAACTAGCTACTTGTTACCAACGAGGTATGTGAACTGGAAGATAACAAAACCACGTGTGTCTTGCAGCGTTACCTAATTTTACTGTCGGCTGCTAGTTACAGACGAACCCGGTTATAACGACTTCGGTTTACGCGACACCTCCTCTATAGAGTCAGATATTCTGTGGCACCAATTCATTTGTTAGTGTTAACCATAACATTATACTCCTCGGTTAGAACAACACTCGTTTATAACGATACAAAAGATTCAGTCCCTTTCATGACGTTATAACCGAGTCGGACTATATTTTAAACTCTACGTTTATGTCTTCGATTATAGAGCATGATCCATTTAAATGCATGGCCTAGTAGAAGATATGGACAATGATATAAAATTACTGCTCTAAACTTAAATTATCATAATTTTAATGCATATGGGTGTCTATTTTGCCGCACATTATATATTTGATTTTCGTATGATTTTTATAAGAGACAGCAGTTACTTCCCTGGACAGAAAATACTTGGTCTTTCGAATTGAAGTAACATGTTTTCTGTAAAGCAGAAATTGAATTTTTTATATTAAGCGGTCCACAATTTACTGGTTTTTGTCTGAATCTGTTGTAGCGGAAGACAAGCGAATGTTGAACACACGACAGTACAGTTTCTGGATAACCTGCGGCTAGGCTCCATCGTGACAGCTTAATGGAACTTTCTAACGACACCTCTCCGATATTATTGTGCTGATCCAATTTTTGGCGCTTCCGCAACGAAAGTTACAAAAATGCGCAAGTGAGCTTCACCAATATTTGTTCGTCTGTCTGTCTGTTCGCATGAAAACCTCAAGCCCTCCTGAACGCATTTTATGAACTGTAATAATGGGGAAATTTTTATAAAATTATTTTATAACTTCGAATTATGGCTAAAATCGGGCAACAATAACGGACGCTTTACGTGAGGACCTACATGCTTTCACACCTTTTATCACTAGTGTAGCGTGCCGGTGTTTATCGGAGCGAAAAACATTTCGAAGAAACATAACGAGGAAAAACTACACCACAAATTCTACGTCCAACGCACTTTTTCCCTATGTCTTACGGTTGTCCATTTAACTGTCAAAGAGAGCGAACACTACAGAATTGTGAGGCCATGTGAAGGTTACATCTCGCCACTTCTTAGAATATTGTCTTATTTCCCAGCTCTGTTTTAACACACGTTTCATTTCTCTGCGGGATCCAACTTTGCCATTTTTAGGCGCGTTCATAAAATTGCGAAAAGCGACTGTTATCTTTGTCATGTCTGCCTGTCTCTCCGTCCTTCTGTCTTTCCGCATGGAACAACTCGGCTCCTACTGGACGGATGTTCATGAAATTTGATATTTGATATTGTCGAGAAAATTCGTGTTTGATTAAAATATAACAGGATTACGGAAACTTTACGTGAAGACGTATGTACATTTATGACAATATCTTGCTGAATTCTTCCTAGAATGAGAAATATTTCAGACAAACGTTGTAGAGAATATCAAAACTTACACTTTATGCTCAATAGCCTTTTTTTCTCAAAATCGTGCCGCTTATGAGATAATGTGGAAGAATATGGTACAGCTAGACAGGCCACAGGTGAAATAGCCTAATAATGCGCATGCGCTTTGCATGCCGGATACCTAGGGCAAGTATGCAGACACATAATATTTAATACTTATTGCTTTCCACGGAAACAACGGTTACGCGAACGCTCCTCAGTGTTGCATTATACGTATATTGCCTGTTTTGTTTTTTTATATTTAATATCTTATATCAAAAATAAAAGTTAGTCTGGATAGCACAGTCGGTACAGTGACTAGGTTACGAGCTGGACAATCGAAAAATCGCGGCTCGATTCCCGGCAGAGGCAAGACATTCTTCTCCCCTCCACGGCGTCTAGACCATTTCTGCAGCCCACACAGCCTCCTATTCAATGGAACCAGGTGCGATTTCCCATGGGGTAAAGCAGCCGGTCTGCGAAGCTGACCTCTCACCTCCATCTAGTTCCAGGGTTAAGAATTAGTGGAGCTATACCGCCACTCCCACATATATCTTTATGGCTTACACAGGGACAACATTACCTTTACCGTTATTAAAAATAAAATAATTTATAATGCTATTTACTTTCAAGTTAACTACTTTTTATTTAAAATCATCAGTTTGTCTACAGCCTTTCACAGCTTTTGTATCTTATAAACTATTAATGTCAAATTTTTTCAGTAGTCTAAAAATGTGACACTAAAATACACAGTGTTTCAGAATTAAATGCAATGCCTTTCAATTTTCAGTTTATACCTATAATGGCAGTTGAAATTTTAGCCGCTGTTACAAATGTAAGCAGACTCGAGACGTTTGGTCAAACGTAAAATGTGTCACATGTTCTGAAGCAAGATGGTGCTGCATCAGACTGGTCAAGGCAGACGACACGTGTAGCAGCAACACCAAAACAACAATATGTTGTCCAGACTGTACGTGATATCACAAATGGAAGGACAAATTCATCTGTATCACGTACATGTAATTTCTAAGGTCGTGTTCAGGACATACATTTATAACCGCAAAAGAAATGAAGAAATGAAAGAAAAAATGTATGTGCACAGTATAAATTGGATCATTATGGATTATAGATGCAAATGGACACAACATTTGTTAAGAATGAATGATACGAGCATCCCGAAGTTGGTTCATTAATATACTCCAACCGGCAGAAGAAACGTAGGCCGACCAAGGAGACGATGGGTAGACCAACACCCATGGAGACGAAAGAAGCCTGGATGACATAACCTGCTGCTGCTGATGACGATGATGTGCATGTAACATAAGTGCATGAAATTATACTATAATTTCCCGTCTGTAACACCATCATACCCAAACGTGGGGTAATTGTGTCTTAGTATTTGCTCTATAAATCTCATTTGCCTTTACACGTAAGTTCCTATCATGTAGCTTAAAGTGCCTGTATTTGTGACCATAATTGATGTCATGTCACTTAACTACACCGATTTTCCCTACCTTGAAAGAGGCTGGAGACCTCGTCCTTGCATATATTTCCCAATTCATTATTCGGAATAAGCCAGCCACTGTTCTGTCAGATTAAGTGTCTACCTGTAAGGCATGCAGTTCCCTGTATTTAAAGTGTATTTGTTTGATGTTCCGGAAGAATCACTGCAGGTCCACCTGATCACATGGTTTTATGTAATTTTTTACTTTCGTCCGTGAAGTGTAATTGCTGTAATCAATTCCGTTGAAATTCACTTAAAATCTGCAGTCTTCAGCACGTAGCCACCCCAAGTAACAGGAACAGAAATTGAGACGCCATTGTTTCCTGGACGGTCCGCTATAATAATGATGACGTGGTTTCAGCGAAAGGCGCATGGAGAGCACACAAGTGGGCACAATGTTCGTTGTTAAGACACCGGATCGTGATTCTGTTGGTGGCCTGGAAAACAATTTTGTATAATCAACAATCCCCAAGAGCAATTAAACATTATCTGAAAGGGAAGTCTTTCATATTGTAGCTTGGTAGCGCGAGAAAGTTTTTTTTAAACAAATTATTATAGTAATAACTACCGCAATGTATTGTGGGTGTGTCTGCGATGAAACGTTGTTTATATCTTATGCCCATTTCCAGAATAAAAATTTAAGTAATTTGGTGGGTGTAGGAAAAGGACGTCCAGGTGCCTGGTATAAATATCGACCAATATTTGTGACGGTTATTCAGTCCGCTTGTATTCTTCGTTAGTTCTCCAGAGGGACAATCCGCCACAAGTTTCGGCATGAAGACCCAATTGGTAAGTTAAAACTTCTGAATTTGTAAATTATTTAAGAATGTACCTGGGAACGAGATTGAATGAACATATATTGCGCTCGAGTGGGTAACACTGCTGTTTCATATTCGGAGCTTCCCGGGTTTAAGTCTTGGCTGTTCTGGCTGAGATATCCATTGTTTCCTTAATCCCTCCAGGCAGATGCATCAGAATAGGCCACGACCGATTCAGTTCACAGTCTTTCAGTTCATTATTTACTAATCATTCCACCGTTTCAAGCCATGGAGTCTCACCAACTGACAGCGTCATTCATTAAAAAATAGATGAATATAAAACGGCAGAGTTGTCCTTGTACACGCCATGAAGGCATTCTTACCTTCGGCGCTAGATAGAGGTGAACGGTCAACATCACGCCCCAGCCGCTTTACTCCCGGGGAAGAACCCCGGTAACTGTTGGTAGGTAAAGCTATCCCTGTGCAGGCCTGGACAGGCCTTTAGGGCTCCAGAAGGTTGAGGCTTCCAGGATTTCTAGACAGTGAGCATAAGAAGGTGGCAAGGTTGCAGCCCTACGCACCGGCCGCGGTTACCCCCTATGACATATAGGCTGGTACTCATTTCTGTTAAAGACTGAGTCGAACCCAGGGCCATATTGCGGTCGGAAGGATTAAGTCAATGGAAAATCTCAATGACTCCATCGGGAATCGAAACCGCTACTGCGCAGTGCAGCAACCAACTGCGCCCTCGCGTACGCCTTGGTAACTTTTGAGCAGAGGGTTATATACAAATGTGTATGAAATGGAAAAGAATTTATTATTTTGCCAGAAGAATAACCTGTGCCCAAAAAAATAAAATAAGTGGACGGTTTTTAACACATCCTAAGTTTTAATATTTATATAGACCACCATGTCAGAAGGTTGTTATGGCTGGAATTAATAGAACACACGGTATAAATCGGAAATTGTACAACATTTTATTAAGAAATTCTGACGGGAATAGACCACTTGGATGACCTAAGCGGAGATGGATGGATAATATTAAAATTCATTGTAAATAAACGGAGTGGGAGGATTGGAAATGGATTTATTTACTTTAGGATAGGAACAAGTGGCGAGCTCTGGTGAACACGGTAAGGAACCTTTTGGCTCCATAAAATGCGGGGGAATTTATTGGGTAGTTGAGGGAACGTTGGAGTCTCAAGTGTGGCTCTTTTACATGAGTTGAGTAGTAAAAATATTAGGAAGGGTCTTGTTGTATAATTGCCTCCATCTTTCTGTTGCTTACTCTCACTTAGGTCCAAATACTGTCTTCAGCACCCTGCTTTCAAAGGCTGTCAAGTACATGCGCGAAGACCAAACCCTTACTAAGACACAGGAAACAGATTTGCTTATACAGTTACAGCATTTCATGCAAGGGCGGAATAGCTTATACGGGGATAAAGGAGACAGGACGATCATCGTACGCCAGAATCTCCAATATAAATTCCAAGATAGAAAATGGAAGGAACATCCCAGTCAAAATTATAGAAATATCCAGAATTATGACCGCCGAATACAATGTGATAAGGTAGAAACCACCCGCACGAACAAAGCAGTCGGTGTTCATCAGAACAGGACGTCTAGACGTGCGTACCACGCGGCTCCGTCTAATCCATGGATCTCCAACCCGCGGCCACATTTGTAAATTGTATATATTCCTATACTATAAAAATTCCACAATAATTTAGGCGGTTCGGTACAACACCTACTGTTATTTTTCCACCTGCAGCCCGCAATAACCTGTGTAGCCCTTTTGCATAAAAATGTTGGATGCCCATGGTCTAATCCAAGATAAGAAGGCATAGCTTCTGCTCTTGGGCGCTCCAGTGGTCTGCTTGTTAGTGTACTATTATAGCATTCGAAGGGCCCCGGGCAATGTTCCCTCTGCACTGTGCGCGTGTGCGCACGCACACAATTTATGAAATCGGTGCAAATAGGAAATAAATGCGCACAAAAAATTAAAGTAAAAGAAAAAATGATAATAATAAAAAAAACATGATTTTGAATAAAAAAACAAGTTGTACAGATTTTACTCATCTGATATTCTAACAGCAACAGCAGAGAGAGATGAGAGAGAGAGAGAGAGAGAGAGAGCTGTGTTAACGAAGTGTACTTGACTAATGTGACTGTATGATATTTCTCAACTAGGTATTTTTTCTTCACTCCTGCCTTATACTTATGGTGTCTGCTACGGGCGACGACAAGTTCCTGGACACTAAGGCGGAGAAGAAGACAACCAAGCGCGGTGTTTCTGGCCTTGGATTCGGCGGATTCGGAGGTGGGGTTCCTGGATTCGGAGGTGGGGTTCCTGGATTCGGAGGTGGGGTTCCTGGATTCGGAGGTGGAGTTAATGGATTCGGAGGTGGATTCCCTGGATTAAATTTCGGTGGCGCCTCTAACTTTGGTCTCAACGGAGCTCCGTCCTTCCCTGCATATTTCGAGCAACCTGTAGTCTTTGCAGCTCCGCCTGCTACCTTCACTAACCACGCAGCAGTGTCCGCAGCTCTCGCTGCCAAAACCTACGTTGCTAAACACCAAGCCCAGACCCTCGCTAACAGAGCCGCCGCCAACGCTGCAGAAGTCGCCGCAGCTGTTGCTGCAGCCAAAGAAGCTACCGCAGCTGCTGCCGTAGCTAGGGAAAATGTCCAGGCAGCTAAGGACGCAGTTGTGGCGCAGCAACGCATTGCAGCAGCCAAGGAGGCAGCTGCAGCTGCGGCCATACAGCGGTCTGAAGCTGCAGTGAACGCTGCAGCTGCTATAGAGAAATCGGAGGCTGCTGCAGCTGCAGCTGCAGCAATCCAGCAGTCGGCGGTTGCAGCCAAAGCAGCAGTCGCTTCTGCGCAGGCGACCAAGACAGCAGCTTCTGGCCTCTCTTACGGACCGCCTGGCGGCCAGTACGTCGCCACCAACAAGGCAGTGGAATACGGACCATGGGGCTGATGACGTCAAGCCATTCACATAGGTTAGGCATGTGGCAAACTTCAACAGATTCTCAAGATGATGTGTCTGTGTACTCAGTACTGTGCCCTGTATTGGGTTTTGGTGGAGCAATGGCAAATCTTCCTTTTCGTTTACAGGACGATTTATTAATGTCATAAAACATATGTCCTTCTCTGTCTTTGCTATGACACATGTAAGATATGTGCGAAGATGTACAAATGTATCCTTGTTCATCGGATGCAGTAAACATTAAAACAGTGGAATAGTGACTTTTTTTAACCGAGCACTTTCAACACTTTCCTTCGAGAATGCATATATCGTACAGTCATCCTTTAAGAATAAGCTGATCAGCTGCCATGTTTCATGCGTTTCATATTTTCGGCGATCTAAGATTTGTTATTCCTGCCTGCTGCAGTAATATTGCTGTACTGCTGACCATTTGCTTTACGCCTTTTTTTACTTGAAATTTCCTTGCCAATTTATACCACTTCTTAATTTGCGTTCTTTTGTTTTCAGTTTAACGCCCTTTGACTGGTTGTGTTCTATTACTCCAAGCCCTTATTTCTAGTGGGACTATCATTTTTTATTTACGCCCATTTTTTCAGGCACGCAAATATGGGGTAAAATAAGGAAAAGTTTTAAATGTAGACAACTGTGACAGTTGGTGCTAATCAAATCAAAATAAGAAAGAAATTTTGAGATTAAAGTCTTCTAGCATGTGACACTATGTATATTAGTATGAGTGAATATAAACGTTTTCAGAGGGGAAGAGTCTTCCACCCTGAAGGTGGCTGCAACAGGTTCTTCCGAGGCCTTAGTGCCAATGTAACGAATTATACAGAGTCGCTCCTAGAAGACAGCAATTCTAATATTCACTGCCGTTAGCATCTGCATTTATACTCGTCCTTTAAATGAAAGAGACTACGTTCATGTCCTTAGAGAACAAACGGCAGAATTATTGTTTTGGATATGTGAATCTTTTCGTTTGGGTAAGTGAATGGGCTGATAACAGTTTTGAAAGTGAACAATTACAAACAATTCCAGAATTTATTAGTTTCTGAATTTTATTTTGAACCAAATTTATATTTTTTTTTGCATTTCCGAAATAATGGTCATTTTAAACTTTCTCATTACATGTGATTGTATTTTGACTTTGTTATTGAGTTAGAATTTGTGTATACTTACTTATTTAAAAAGTTCATTAATTAATATTTTTACTTCTTTTTCGCGACAGTTTCTCAACGAATATCCCACATAGTTTCAAAAGGAAACGCTATCGTGAAAGATCAATTAGCGCAGACAATGGAAGGGTGTGATTATGATCCATTTTAAGTTAGGCCTTCTATTCTAGAATTTGCGTAGGTACAGTTCCCGGGCTCTGAGCCAAACTCAGTACCCTCGAAAAATAAAAATTAATACAAACCACTAGCATACAATTCCATTAATGTATTACTTCTTTAGTTTTTATGTTAATTTGAATGCTTTCAAAATTTTTGCATTCACTGCTTGTCAGTATTTGCAGTAAACAGATAAATAAGAAACATTACGAAGAATACATTAGGAAAATAATATTATTATGTAATATTTCATAAAAGCCCCGCAACTGTTGCAAAAGTTAGGGATATGTTTATGAAGGTATTAGGAAGACTATTTTCCGTTACAAAATGAGAAATGTTATGCTGAGCATATTCACGTGTTTCCTCCTATCAGGCTGCATATTCAAAACGTTCTTATCATAAGTAATGATACCGCAAAACAGTCAGCTATGCAGGACGTAACGGCATAAGTGATGAACCTTTCCGCCTCAACTCTCATTATATGCGACCTGCAACTTTAAATTTAATGTGTGGCTGTTTACTTGTGCAATAAATATATCAGTTCAAGCTGTAAACTGGTTCAGTGTTACTGTGTGGCCGGTAGAAAGCGAGGATTTTGCTGGGAATTTTTCAAATTGGATTTCCCTTGAGGGAAAGTAATAAAACTTCTGTCACCACCGAATTTCTTTCTCTTCTTCCTTTCTTCAAATTTACGGGCTGGGCTTACAGGTCCTTTCGCTCCACGTAAAATGTTGACACTACCGTGACATTCTCGGTTTCCCTACGACTTTTCCACCTCCGTTTGACGTACTTTTAGACAATCTTTCATTAGGCCCAATTTCTTGTACTCAAGTGCGGACGTTCCAGCTATTGATCATAGGGACGCTACAGCTGCTGACCTAGGGACAATCGATTTACTGATAATAAGAATGCTACAGCTGCTGACCGTAGGGACACTACAACTGCTGACCGTAGGGATGGTCCAGTTACTGATAATAAGAATGCTACAGCTGCTGATCGTAGGGACGCTACAGCTGCTGACGTGAGGGTTGGTCCATTTACTGATAATAAGAATATTACAGCTGCTGACCATGGGGATAGTCGATTTACTGATAGTAAGCGTTCTACAATTACCGATCTTAGGTACGCTACAGCAAATGGCTGTACCCGTAGTAAGGGCATTTCTGTTCGTATTCTATATTTATCATAGTCATTGCCCATATTTCTTATCCATAAAACAGCAAAGTAGTAAGCATTATTTTATAAATCTTTTTTCTCTATCTTTTATTACTTTGTTTGAGGTTTCTTCGTCGACTTCTACTTACACTTTCGAACTTGCTTACTTGTTTCTCCAGATCCGTATTGTTCGGACGTAAAGGTGGTGTACATCACGGGATTGAAGCTTCGTCTATTCTAGTATCTTTCCTTATCATTTTAGGTGAAGTACTTTCAATCCCATAAACTCATTTTTGTTTATAAATTAATTTATATTTCTTACCGGTAAGAGCAGGCATTTGTTTGTTCACTGCCTCGTCTAGAACTGCTTTGGGACCCACACAGTCTCCAATCTATTAAGTGCAAGCAGTTATTTAACCAACGGTAAAACGGCTGCAGCTTGAGTCTAAACACTTACCTCCTCCTAGTGCAGTGGTTAAAAATGCGCGGAGAAATACTTTCACCTCTCCATGCATCTTAATTTCATCGTTCTGTAATAAGCACTAGAACAATTATATCTTAGTCCACTGACGCTTTATTCATCATAGAAGTTTCTCTGGTCCTGCTGTGCAACTCTACTGGAACACTTAAACTTTCTATATTTCTTTTATACAAATACGACATTAAATTCCGAACAGAACTCATGAATCTTCCTTTCTTATGGCACTGCTTCCAGTCATACAAACCACACTCTCTTTACGTCACATGCGAATATATAAGTTTATAGTCCAAAAATAAAATTCAGTTTAGCTGAAGAGTTAGCTTGCTGGGCTTATGGTAGCTGGTTAGAGAATCAGATCCTACTGTAATCGCGATTGTCTTTATATGTTGGTTGCAATTATAAATTTATTACAGATTATTATTATTATTATTATTATTATCATTATTATTATCATTATTTTCATGGGAGTGGAGAAGGTTGCATAATGAGGAGCTTTATAATCTGTACTCCTCACCAAATATTATTCGGGTGATCAAATCAAGAAGAATGAGATGGGCGGGGCATGTGCCACGTATGGGGGACAGGAAAGGTGAAAAAAGGGTGTGGTGGGGGATCTGGTGGAAAGAGACCGCTTGGAAGATCTCAGCGTAGATGGGAGGCTAATATTAAATTGGATCTTTAAGAAGTGGGATGGGAGGTATGGACTAGATTGCTCTGTTTCAGGAGAGGGAAACTTGGCCGGTGCTTGCGAATGCAGTAATGAAACTTTGGGTTTCATAAAATGCTGGGAATTTCTTGACTAGCTGAGGACCTGTTAGCTCGTTAGGAAGGACTCTGCTCCATGGAGTTATTATTTATTATTATTTATTATTATTATGGGGAAAAATATAGCTGATCTAGCATCTCAAATGTCACAATATTTATCTGGAAATATTTCGCACCGTCGTCATATTTGTAATTAAAAGCTGTTACAAGTATAAATGTACGTATATTAATTATCTATTTCATAAAATTTCAATGCCCCTTGATACAGTGCTTCAATAATTGTCGCTGTCGCACTTAAATCTCAGTGATTTGTTTACAGGGCGGCCATGTTGTTTCTTGTAATCCATGCTCCATGAAATCTGTAGACTTACAGCCAATTAAAGAACAACTCTGTAATAAATATTAATAGCTATGAGAGACATCACACTGCAACAACGTAACAAAGAAACAGGAGCACAAAGCGGTGATATGAGGAAGAGGATTGAACAGAACCTCATTGCAGTTGCCACATTCTGTGAAATGCTGTTTTTTGTAGAAATGTACGTATTTCAACATGCGTATGTTCAATGTGTATCTGAATAGTTAATTCTAAATGTTTGTAACCTTTGAACAACATAGATTATGTGCTTTCAAAGAAAATATACTTTTTTGAAACCGACCACTGAGCAAT
The DNA here is from genome assembly GCA_021186555.1 of Reticulitermes speratus. NCBI lineage: Eukaryota > Metazoa > Arthropoda > Insecta > Blattodea > Rhinotermitidae > Reticulitermes > Reticulitermes speratus. The sequence continues at coordinate 20,274,984 of JAJKFL010000012.1, forward strand.
TTAAATACTCAAAAAATTATTTTACAAGATTGAGAGTTTTAGCGCCGTGTAGTTTGGTAGATGGGTACGCAAAATTATAGCTGTGTGAGATTTCAGGTTTTCCCGGCGATGTGTATGAAAGGCACTGTCTTCTTGGATGTAACACCATGTCGACAAGAAACTACACGGCGTCACATTCCAGAAGACCGTGATCTTGATACTCGGCGCTGTGGTAGCCTCAAACACCACAGACTTGCCTTGGGTCTTCATTGATATGCAAAATCTATATGCATGATGTCAGCTTGTTTTGTTTATATCTTACGGCTTGTAAATATAAATGAACCTTGAAGAAAGCGAATCGCGCTGACCAATGACCTTACACGGTTGATCTTCGGAGCAGCTGGACACACCATTCATACAAAATGTAGCAGTCTTCTTTTCGTTTCACTTCTCGGCTTCTTGCGAAGATTAACGGCGTCGTAAAGGGGAAAGTGTGGGTGACATTCAACAAATGGAGAAAGTGCATGGCGGCAAAACACGAGAACGCGTTTTAATTCATATGGGCAGGATGACTATAGGGGAATTTGAATCGCCAGTTTCTCCAGAAGACCGGAACTTGAGAAACCCTGTTCCAGATGTAACTTGCTTCATTTTAAACACGCCCTTCCGCATGTCTTTTGGCGATCAGGTCAGAAGCTAACAAGAAGAAAGTGGTCTAACAGATCAAAAACAGGTTTTTGGCATAAACAGAAATGTAGCAACAAAGTTGTCAAAGTGTGTGTCACGGGGCGGGCTGTTTAATGTGTATTCGGGAAGCGGTCAGCTCTGATTTCATCCCGTAACCCGTCCGACCTTAGTCTTTCCATGACACTGCCGACATAACACCTTATATAAGCCATAACAGCTTCCCTTGCAATCCAATTTCATATAACACTATCGCCCTCTTATTATTCTTTTTCAATGGCTCGACAGCCCCCTGAGGGCCTAGGCCGCCTCAGTTTTCGAGGCTTCACGATCACACTCAATTAGACACACCACAGTCGGTAGGACTCCTCTGGACGAGGGACCAGCCCGTCGCAGAGACCTCTACCTGACAACACACAACACTCACAAGAGACAGATATCCATGCCCCCGGTGTGATTCGAACCCACAATCCCAGTAAGGGAGCGGCCGAAGACCCACGCCTTAGACCGCACGGCCACTGGGATCATCGCCGTCTTATACCATTCGATAATATATAACCGTTGAAGTTTACGGCGTCGTTAAACAACGTACACTAATTTCGGCCCTCCACTGAATGTCGTTTGCATGACTACGTAAAAAATAAATGCAAAATGTGTAGAGCCTGTATAGACGACCTTCACCACAATTCATCTCCGAAAGTCTTCAGCCATTTTGCGATTAAACTGGGCACAGCAAATCCACGTCAAATGTTTTTCGTCCGAGTTCAGTTACAGTCCGCTTTTGGTCAATAAGAACAGACCTTTCAAACATTGCTAACGTAAAATTACATACCTACTCTGAAAATGGAGGCAGCAGCTTTCTTCTGAGCGCTCATATCTGTCTAGCAAATTACATGAGGCCGCATAACAAATAACTGAATATTTTATAAATCATGTCTACGAATACTCTTCTACAATAATAACTGGTGCATAAAATAGTATATAGAGATTATTAAAGTATAGGTCTATCTTTGGATCATTCTTTTATACGGTAACTAAATAAGGAATACTATCAGAAATAGTCCTTGAGAAGGCAGTAGATTCTCCGATAGTCAGAAATTCCTGACATTTGATGATAACAGAAACTTCATTGCCGTGTTCATAAGAGACCGCCATTGGTCCCCATCCTGAGCCGGATGAATATAGTCCACACTGGAGTTTAATATTATCTTACCATCTGTGCTTCGGTTTTCCAACTGGACAATTTCCTTCATGTTGCGCCACCGAAACCCTGTATGAATTTCTATTTTCTCTCATGTCTGACACATGCCCAATTCACTTCATTCTTCTTAATATGATCACATTAATAATAATTAGTGAATATGACAAATCATAAACCTCCTCATTATGCAACTTTCTTCAGCCTCGTGTTGCATCCTCTCTCTTAGGTCGAAGTACTCTCCTCAGCATGCCATTCTCTAACGCTCGCAATGCATGACCTTCCCTTAGTGTGAAAGACCAAGCGTGATACTTATACAAAACAATGGATAAAATTATATTTTTTTACATCTTAATCCTTAGTCTCAATATTTAAGACGTACGTTTTGTTCATAGCACACAGAGAGACAAACGATTCTGAACTGACTTTAGCAAGCATTTCTCTCTTTTTTCTTAATGGCCCGACAGCCCTAGTGGGCCTAGGCCTCCCATTGTCGAGGTTTCGGGATCACACTCAGACACACCATAATCGGTAGGACTCCTCTGGACAAGTGATCGGCCTGTCGCAGAACCTCTACCTGACAAGACACACCACTCACAAGAGACAGACATTCATGCCGGCGGCGGGTTTCGAACCCGCAATCCCAGCAAGCGAGCGGCCTTAGACCCACGCCTTAGACCACGCGGTCGCCGGAATCAGCTTTTAGCAATATTCCCCCAACTTAAATTCGTTATTGACTTAATCCTTCCGGCCGCAGTATGGCCCTATGTTCGGCTCAGCCTCTAACAGAAATGAGTATCAGGGATATGTCCTGGGGGTAAAGGAGGCTGGTGCTTAGGGCTCACAACCTTACCACCTTCATGTGCCGCTTGTCTAGAAATTCTGGGAGTCTTAACTTCCTGGAGCCGTAAGGGCCTCTAATATGATAGCTTTACCTTAAATCCATTCTTAACATCTCCATGAATACAATGTTGGTTTGTTAATATCTTCGAGAAACACGTGAACTTTGCCACAGTTTCGAAAGGTTTATTGACCACTTTGTAGTATGATGCTTCTCAGTCACGATATAGATTATATCTAATGAAATAATGTATAATACGAGCAGTTAGTTACTCAGTCTACAGACTGTGATAGGCATATCTGCGATGTGATTACTTTCGCACAGAATTCATTTCTGTCGTGAGCGAATGAGCATTATCGCGAACGCCTAAGTAATGCCATGGAGGGTTTATCATGTCTGAGGCAGTTAGTCGCTGGCCTGCCATCGCAGAGGCCCCGGTTTAATTCCGTCCTTGTGTAATTTGTGCTGGAAAGAGTAGCACTGGGACAGGTTTTTTCAAAGGTACTTCGACTTTCCCCTGCCAATGTCACTCCACCATTGATCCATACGCATTCAATCACCTGTCGTCGTCGCTGTGTGAACTTAGCAAGTGATAACATCTTTAAATTACACAAAAAATACTACTGAGTAAGAGTCCTTTATTAGATGCTAACAGCTGATCATCTAGTCAAGAATTTTACACCTGTTATGGAAGTCGGGTATTCATTACCATGTTCACAACAGAGCGCAATTTGTCTCTTTTCTGAGATAAATAAACCCATTTCACAATTTTCCACCTAATTTCTTTAGGATCCTTTTTAATAGTATTTTTCCATGTAAGATAAGATCTTCCAAGTGAAGTCTTTCCTTCAGGATCTCCTGCCGAAACGCTGGTATACAATTGCAAAATATTATTCTACCAGACAAAATTTCGCAAAGTCCATCAAGGATTCTAATTATAAAACAGGACAGGAAATATAGATCGTCACGCACTGAAATCAGAAAACGTGTGTTATAAAATGCATTTGTTCTCCAGCGTGTGTGAACGTGACTACACTATTAACTTCGCTGTATTCCCTTCACTTGTAGCATAAGCACTGAATTCCTTACAGTGAAAATGAACGCATGTTACTGTCAGTAGAGCCGACAACTTGCCCCACAGCATTCACCGGAACGGCATCTCCCAACACATCCATGTAGTTTTTATTGGTCGCATTTCTTTTGCGTAATTACAAGCTCTTTTTTCCTTTCCTGTTAAAATTATTGTAATGGTTCACTGGATATTTATACGTGAATGTAACTTCTATAACATGATAGCTCAGTCTGTATAGTGACTTGGTACAGGTGGACGAATAATGTAATGCGATTTCGATTCCAGAAAGAAGCAGATTTTCTTGTCTAGCACATGTCTATGTTATTGTTATTTTATCTGCACCAGCATCATGACTGTGATGATATCACGCTGTACACCTGCTGTCCTGTTACCGCTAGCACGCTGTACACCTGCTGTCCTGTTACCGCTAGCACGCTGTACACCTGCTGTCCTGTTACCGCTAGCACGCTGTACACCTGCTGTCCTGTTACCGCTAGCACGCTGTACACCTGCTGTCCTGTTGCCTCTAGCCCATTGTACAGCCTGCTATCCTGTTACCGCTAACACGCTGTACACCTGCTGTCCTGTTACCGCTAGCACGCTGTACACCTGCTGTCCTGTTACCGCTAGCACGCTGTACACCTGCTGTCCTGTTACCGCTAGCACGCTGTACACCTGCTGTCCTGTTACCGCTAACACGCTGTACACCTGCTGTCCTGTTACCGCTAGCACGCTGTACACCTGCTGTCCTGTTGCCTCTAGCCCATTGTACAGCCTGCTATCCTGTTACCGCTAACACGCTGTAAACCTGCTGTCCTGTTACCGCTAGCACGCTGTACACCTGCTGTCCTGTTACCGCTAGCACGCTGTACACCTGCTGTCCTGTTGCCTCTAGCCCATTTTACAGCCTGCTATCCTGTTACCGCTAACACGCTGTACACCTGCTGTCCTGTTACCGCTAGCACGCTGTACACCTGCTGTCCTGTTACCGCTAGCACGCTGTACACCTGCTGTCCTGTTGCCTCTAGCCCATTGTACAGCCTGCTATCCTGTTACCGCTAACACGCTGTACACCTGCTGTCCTGTTACCGCTAGCACGCTGTACACCTGCTATCCTGTTACCGCTAGCACGCTGTACACCTGCTGTCCTGTTACCGTTAGCACGCTGTACACCTGCTATCGTGTTACCGCTAGCACGCTCTACACCTGCTGTCCTGTTACCGGTAGCACGCTGTACACCTGCTGTCCTGTTACCTCTAGCCCATTGTACAGCCTTCTTTCCTGTTACCGCTAACACGCTGTACATCTGCTGTCCTGTTACCGCTAGCACGCTGTACAGTCTGATATCCTGTTACTGCCAGCACGCTGTACACCTGCTGTCCTGTTACCGCTAGCACGCTGTACACCTGCTGTCCTGTTGCCTCTAGCCCATTTTACAGCCTGCTATCCTGTTACCGCTAACACGCTGTACACCTGCTGTCCTGTTACCGCTAGCACGCTGTACACCTGCTGTCCTGTTACCGCTAGCACGCTGTACACCTGCTGTCCTGTTGCCTCTAGCCCATTGTACAGCCTGCTATCCTGTTACCGCTAACACGCTGTACACCTGCTGTCCTGTTACCGCTAGCACGCTGTACACCTGCTATCCTGTTACCGCTAGCACGCTGTACACCTGCTGTCCTGTTACCGTTAGCACGCTGTACACCTGCTATCGTGTTACCGCTAGCACGCTCTACACCTGCTGTCCTGTTACCGGTAGCACGCTGTACACCTGCTGTCCTGTTACCTCTAGCCCATTGTACAGCCTTCTTTCCTGTTACCGCTAACACGCTGTACATCTGCTGTCCTGTTACCGCTAGCACGCTGTACAGTCTGATATCCTGTTACTGCCAGCACGCTGTACACCTGATGTCCTGTTACCGCTAGCACGCTGTACAGCCTGCTATCCTGTTACCGCCAGCACGCTGTACACCTGATGTCCTGTTACCGCTAGCACGCTGTACACCTGCTGTCTTGTTACCGCGTTCTATATAAGGGTGTGACTCATATGTATTTTATAAACAACTTAAGAGTTGTATCTTTAATTTTACATTTTTCGTGCTTATGCATTCATTGTAGGCGTACCTCGTGTTGAGTTCGAGGCTTGTTAATGAATTTGAGAAAGGCGTATATAACAACAGATGCTGACACGCCAGTAATACTCACAAGTATTCGCGCGCACACACACACACAATCACACCGTTTGATGCTATACAATCTGCAATAATTACAGGGTCGTTAACATATTAAGCAAATAGAAAATATTTCCTGTCCATGCCATGAAGGCATATAGGGCGAGTAGATGTAAAGCTCCACTCATTCTTAATCTCAGCACTAGGTGGATGTGAGTGGTTAAATTCACGCCCCCCCCCCCCCCCCCCGGGAAAGAAATCCGGTGTCCATTGAAAAGGAGGCTGGATGGGCCCCAGAGATGGACTGGACGCTTTTGGGGAACATAATTTTTTTTTCCTCCTACTGAGATTCGAACCACGGACCATCTAGCCCGTAACCTAGGCGCTACACTGATTATGCTACCCCTGCTTTATTAAGCTAATTGATTCGTTAAGTGAAGTGAAGAATACAAATACAATGCTGACCCTGTGCTGCAGGACCATTCCGTGAAGACATCTGATATCACGCAGTTGCAGCTCCGTCCGTTACTCTCCGTGACAGGAAGCCCAATAACCGGTAGATAAGCCAGGTGGATCCGCGATAATCATGTGGCTTTCTGAATTTCGTACTGTGTGCTTAATGGCATAACTATGCAGATAGCAAGCAGAAATCTTATAAAACTACGAGAATTAAAATTTTCGCAACACTGGAATAGCTGGAGCCCAAAACACAATGCGAGTATAAAAGGCAGTTAAGCTTACGATGGTTCAAGTGACAAAGCTGCCGCTGGGATCTGCGCTCTTTTGGGATTTTAAGCAGCGTAGAATGGTAGTTTTTTACCGACGTTTCGGTACAACCTATCGGTCCCATCTACAAGGTTCAAGCAGTCTTTCTGGACTGCAGATGTCATTTACACCGAGGCGGAAGCCTGAAATCACGCAAGGCTGCCGCTGTAGCTAGAGCTAAGGAGGCTGAGTTTTGTGGTTTTCGCAACGGTGTAACTGACGATGTCACACTAACTTTATTTGACGCTCAATAAGTAGCATTAAGAACAAGATAACACATTGTGATTTGTGACGACGGATGTTACGGCATGCTGAGCCACCAAGAATGTTTACACATCAGCAACAACAGGAATTAATAAGCAATATTTTTGTGCATTTTAATGACGAATGTTACCATAATTACTGATTCGTTCATTCATTCTGTAGTCTGTCTTACGACAGGTCCGTAGCCTCTTCCAAAGCGAGTTCTCCACACAGTGCGATCTAATGCTTTCTCTTTCAATTTCCAGTGTCTTCTCTTTCCCTTAAGGTCACCAGTAGCTGCTTACGCCTTCTCCCTCGTCTTGCCCGTCATTTCTATCCTTCCCTCTATCTTTCTTTCAATCACGTGTTTTAGAAGGCGGTTCCTACACAAGATGTGACCAATCCAGTGAGCCTTTCTTCTTTTTATTGTAAGTAGGATATTCCTGTCTTCCTTGACTTTGTGTAATACTCTTCATTTCTCACACGATCGTTCCAACTGATCTTCTCCATTCTTCTCCAACACCACATTTCAAAACTTTCCATGTATTTCTGATCTACTTTCCGAAGTGTCCACGTTTCAGCACCATACAAAGCTATGCTCAAAATGTAGCACTTTACTAGTTTCTTCCTTAAATTTAAGACCAATTTGCTGGTGAAAAGAGTTTCCTTCTTGTTGAATGCTGATTTTGCCATGGCAATTCTGGATTTAATTTGATGTGTAAACCTTGCATCATTTGTTATCATGTACTCAAATAATTGAAATATTCCACAGTCTGCAATTTCTTTTGATCTATCATAATTTTTATTGGGTATGGTTGCCTTTTATCACTATTATAAGTCACTTTTGCCGATTCCGTGGCCCATGCGGTCTAAAATGTAGTAGGCCTGCAGCCGCTTGATTACTGGGATAGAGGATTCAAATCCCGCTCACGGTATGGTTGTCCATCTCTTGTGTTTTTTTGTGTGTTGTGTAGGTAGCAGCGCTCTGCAAAGAGCTGATCACTGTTCAGAGGAGTCACAGAGAGAAAGAGAGGGGTGTGTGTGTGTGTGTGTCTAATTGTGTGTGATATAGAAACGTCAGAAAGAGGCGGCCCAGGCCCGATTTGTGCTGTAAGCCTCCCCCCAAAAAAGTGTTTACTTTTTTGTAAAAATTTAAAAGACGTAATGTGCATTTCTTAAGGACACCAAAAGCCAGGTCAGTGACCCTGACCTACACACTGACATTAAAGGCCATGCCACCTGGCTTATGACGTTCGGAAAGATCCGTCCAAGCCCATTCTTGCTCTTGCTTCGTAACGCGAAAGTCGTTACAACCCCGCCCAGCTCGCATAATGAGCAACCACGCCGTATTGTCTGTCGTGTGTGCTCCTTTAACATAGTCACAGCTACCCTCAAACCGTCTCTTTCCAAAACTTGAATAAGCTTCATGACATTTTGTTAAGGTTATCGCTTAGCTTAACTTCAATTTATAAACCCGGAGAGCTGAGAGGTACAGCCAGCCTCCTATCCTGTTACTTCACTTCACCGTACGTGTTCAAATAGGCACAGGGCTGTTTTACCTTATATAAATGTACGTAGATTCTTCGGTGTTGTGTCTGTTTCTCATACACTTTTGCCATTGTGTGCTTTTAAATTCGGTTAGTGTTTATCGCGGTGGCGCACTTGTTTGAGGCACTGCGTCACAAGCCGGAAAGTTGTGTGTTCGGTTCCCAGTGGAGTCACTGGAATTTTTCATTGACATAATCGTTTCGGTCGCACTATGGCCCTGGGGTCGACTCAGCCTCTAACAGAAATGAGTACCAGGAATATTGCCTGGGGGGTAAAGGCGGCCGGTGCATAGGGCTGACAACCTCACCACTTTTATGCTCTGATTGTGTTGTTATCTGGGAGCCTCAACTTCCTGGAACCCTAGGGGCCTGTGCAGGCCTGTATAGGGATAGCTTTACCTCAACTTAACCTTATCGTGTAATAGAACTTAGGTTCTAAAGAAGTGCAAAACGTGATGTCCGTGTAGGCTATATTACCAATGTTTTTATTTTTTTATGTTCTCCGTGTTGGGCTGGTTGCTACTTTGTGCAATATTTTTTCTTTTCTTCGTATCTATTTGCTGAATTTATAAAACTTTTAACATGAGGGGCCACTGTAGTAAGGAACAGAATACTGGCGAAGAAGTGTTTTGTGTATAAATGAGTTTCATAACAAATAAACCAATAGTAGTTTTATGACAGCACATTTTATTTTTTGATGAAACAGGAGAAGATTCCTTTAGTGTAAGACGCGACTGGTAACTCCACTTGCAAATGCCTGTTTTCGTCTTCGGAGTCTACAGTCAGGTTAGTCGTAACCTTTCTATCAAGAATAATTATGATTTTTCTCCGTTAAAAAGTTCCTGTATTAAATGTGATATTTGGATTAATTACAGCCAGGCCGGTAACAGCCTTTCCTTAAATTTAGGGAATGCTTCCTACCATTCAGTTCATAATTCTGGCTCTAACCAGAAACGATGAAGGTAAAGGTGTATTTGTACATACCATGAAGGCATATTGGGAACTGGAGGTACAGGTTCACTCATTCTTAACCTCAGCACTATAAGGAGGTGAGTGGTCGATCACCTGTAGGTCCAGGCGGTTTTATCCCAGGAAAAATACACCGGTAACCATCTAATAGGAGACAGTGTGGGCTCCAGAGACAGTAGGGAATCTTTAAGAAAAGTCTTTTGCCTCTGCCGGAAATAGAACCAAATCTTGTAGGTCTTACAACCCGTAGCCTCGTTAATTTACCCACCACGGCATACCGGTTTGAACATTAATTCTAAAGAATAAAATGTACAAACCTGTAATTTGGTCTCTTTTATTTTGGAGGGGAATTATACGAAACTGCTTTTCTTAAAAGGGTCCTCCATGGAGATAGAAAGACGTATGAGAAAATTACATAATATGGGATTCATAACCTGGTAAATTGTCGTTAATTTACGAAACAAACGAAAAAGCAAAGCAAAACTGGTGAAAAATCTAGCTGTACAACAAACTGCGTACACTTCAGGTTGGATGACACCTTGAAGTAAGCGTGGATGCACAGTCATTTGCTTTAATTTCATTGTTCTGTCACGTATCATATCATTAATGTGAAGAGTACAAGCCTGCCGAAGAGTTTTTCTGTATTTTCTTTTGTCTCCCCGAGACGTGTATAAACAGATTACTGGTGCAGGAATGGGAGTGAAATTGGCAGCACACCTGTACTGCTGGCAGTGACCGAGAAAGCTGTCTAGCCACTTGACGGAACATGCTGAACACCTGCTGGACACCACCACTCCTGTGTGTGACTTGCTGTTAATATGACGCGCCACAGATCCAATTTACTTTCTTCACATTTCAGAACAGTCTAACTCACATGTTTAACTGGAATGCTGTAGTAATAGTCTAAACCTGAAACTTTTCTGACCTGAGGCCGTTAACGGGGGTTAACGGCCTCAGGTCAGAAAAGTTTCTTACCGACTCGCGGGCGGCTGAATTTTAAACGACTACTAGTGTCTTATCTTATGGAGCTAGGAGGTTCCTCAGAAACTCTGTTAACTAGCTACCAGTCTAAAAGGCGTCGCATCCCAGAAGAGAGCAATTTTCGTAGCCGCAGTACTCAACAATTTTATGTAAAAAATGTGTTGAAACCTTCTTCTATGGCTTAGGATAGGGTACAGTAATGTGCTTTATGAACACGGTAATTAGTCTTGAGGTCCAATAAAGGGGAATGTTCTTGACTAGGTGAGCGACTATTAGCTTGTTAAAAGTAACTGTTCTCCATGAAGTCATTTTTAGTAATTACTCACAACGATTTCTGTACTTTACACAATAATAAACAAGCCGTATATTGTCAGGCCACGTTTTGACAACCCCAGTTGTAATATGGAGTTTTATGCCATGGAGAAGCAGCCAGCCATAGTTCAGGTGATCAGTGTTCAGTTTGTCACAGCAGAAGCCCGATTTCCTTCCCAAGGCAGAGCATCTGGTATTTTTTGGTGGACAAAGTGCCAATAAGCCTGGTCTTTCTCCCAGTACTTCAGTCTTTGACCGTCAGTACCACACACACAGTACTTCAGTGTGTTCGTCAGTACCACACCACCCAATACTTCAGTGTGTGTCTGTCAGTACCACAGCACCCCAATACTTCAGTGTGTGTCTGTCAGTACCACACACCCCAATACTTCATGTGTGTCTGTCATACCACACCACCAATGCTCCATACTCGTATTCAATCATTTATAATCTACGGTCAATAGTGTAGATCAGTGGTGCGCATACTGTGGTCCTCAACCCTTTCTTAAATGGCACGTGGAGCCTTTAGTAACGTACGTTGGGTATATTAATGTTATGTTTTCAAACCCCTTTTTGGCACTTCGCCAAATCATCCGTTTTTCAGTGGCCCGCACTTAAAGTGTTGCGCACCACTGGTCTACATACTGAGAGTGCCTCTGAATAAACCACAAAAACAGATAGAGAACAACCGAACCATTTTAACACGCGAAAAAACAGTAAGAATTTCACTTTTCTTTATCTTTTTTCTGGGTAGCCTATCATTGTATAATTTGCTCGGAGGTATGGATAAAAGTAATTTGTCATGTTTGCTTGTAACAACAGCTGGAATTATACGCAGGTATCTACCACGTACAAGACAGAACGTCATCGTTGTGCTAGCCTGTTAGTTTCTCAAATGCCTTCTTTGAAACTTTCCCACCCACGGTCTTTATCACCTTCACTTATTGACAAAATAGTGTTTGCAGAGACCATCAACAGCCAGCATGTACTGTGTAAGTTATCTAGTAATGGTTTTTAAGTGTCTAATATAAGGTACACGTGCACGTATGTATACGGTATATATACATTTATTTATATATATAGCACTCTCATAAATACTAAACTAAACATGTATACATAAATTTATACATACGTAAGTACGGACTTATAGACACGCACGCACGTATGCATGCATATACATATGCACATACACACATACATAAACCTACATACATACATATATGCGTACATACATGCATGCATACGTACATATAATACATACACATTACTACATACATACACACACATACGTACGTACATACATTAATACATACATATATACATACATAATACACACACATACGTACGTACATACATAATACATACATACATACATACATACACACACATACTACTTACATACATAATACATACAACATACATACAACTCCACACATACGTACGTACATACATTAATACATACATACATACACACACATACGTACGACATACATAGATACATACATACATACACACACTTACGTACGTACATACATAATACATACATACATACACACACTTACGTACGTATGAATGTATAAAACACGTGCATGCATATATACAAACGTACGTTTATACATATAGCTGTACCTTTGTGCAACACAAGCCTATATAAAAAAGGCCATATTTCGGGGAATTGAGTTTGAAACTTTTGCAAAAAAATTTAATTTTTAAGATAAGTTTAGACATAGGATTTATGAATATTCATATGGTAAATGTAAGGATAAAGTTCAGCCTAGAACAAGTCATGAAGGGCCATAGGGGGAGTAGAGATATAGGTTTACCTTCCTTTAACCTCGGTTTTGGATGAGGGTGGGTGGTTAAGGCCACGGCCCGGCTGCTTTACCCCCGAGAATAACGCGGTACCCATTGTACAGGAGGCTGGGTTGACCCCAGGCAGGTCTGGACGAGTGCGGAAAGTCTCTCCGCAACCGGGATTCGATCCCGGACAGTCCAGCCCGTAGCGAATCGCTATACCGACTGCACTATCCCGGCCCACGGATACTCATATGTCCCTTAATAATGAAGATATGTCACAATCCTTATTGCACGAACGTTTTCCTCAAAAACGACGTAGTAAGTGGAAAATCCCGATTTCAGGAGTGACATAGGCTAGTGTTGCACCTAAGCATTTTACATATATATATATATATATATATATATGAGTATTATGCACGTATGTACGCGCGTATTATCGAGCATACAAAGTATATATATATATATATATATAAACGTACAGCCTGTGCAACAAATTCAAGTACCCAATATTTCCTTAAGCCCCAAACCCTCAGTGATGTAACATCCCGCTGTCCCCATAATTCTGTCATTCCTTTCCTGGTGTCTGTCCGTGTATGACACTTCCCTGTCTTCCATTCAGTACAGTCATCGCCAGAAGGTATTAACCAAAGACACCAACATGTCTGCCTTTCTTGAAGACAAATATGGATCAAAATTCAGTGATTTTCAAAATGTGTGGCCACAACCCTCAGCAAAGCTTTGATGAAGACTTCTGCATCCGTACTGAGGCGCAGCCCAGCGGACGAGGGTAGAGACTAACATAGAGAGACCAATTATAATAGTGCGACTCTTGGTTATTGGCATAAGTAATTGTGGTCATATTACAGTCGCACAGGTACTATTGCATGCTCTGCAGTTTATATTTAACTAAAAGTAAAGTAAGGCTGTTCCTTTGGGTGTTGTGAAGGCATATGAGGGAGTGGAAGTATAGCTCCACTCATTTTTATCGTCGGCACTAGATAGGGTGAGTGGTCAGCTTCACGCTCCAGCCGCTTTACTCTCGGGGAAAGAGTCCCTGGTTCCCTTAATAAAAGGCTCGATGGGACCCAGGGTCGATCTGGGTGGTTTGGAGAAGACAAAAGTGTTAATTAACTATGGGATAAAGGGTTATTTGTGCTGTATTGGCGACACGAAAGTGCGGGAGGAGCAGCCATTAACGTCACTTTTCCGTCATTTATTTTTATTGATACTCTGAAAAGGTCAGTGTTCTAATGCGACTGTAAGCCAACAACTTTACATGCAACACATACAGGTTTACAAGCGTTTTATCTTGAAGTGTTAACACTTACTTGTACAAAATATTCGCATGTTAACCCTTCAAAGGGGTGTTCTTAAGACCTGACATTCTAATACGATATTTGAAATTCCTCAGCTTCAACCACTTAATAGGGCTTTACGATATACTCTAAAATAGTCTGCCTCAGAGGCCTCTCCACATTCCACTTTAAGAGATAGTTAAGGATGCCTTTTTATGACCACTGTAGCTGGAGTTTATAGATCCAGTACAAGAGAAAATTAAGAAAACATCTCTACTATGACCAGTGTAATTGTCTCTTAAAAAGACATCTATATAAGCAACACACATTTGTAGAAGTGTATATATATATATATATATATATATATATATATATAGCCAGTGTAGCAGGATGTTAAGCATGCAGATGTCTACGTATGTGGCCAGTGTGTGAAACCTTCTAATGGCATTTATGATTAGCGAAGTCGCAGGGCCTTATATAGGGGGCTATACAGTTAATACACTAGAGTCTTACGGAGGCGTCTGTACAGCAAGGCGCTCTGGAAGCTCCTGTATATTAGGTATAAGAGGCTCACTATGTAGCCGGTGTGGGAGGGATTTATGAGAGTGTTTACATAGTGTAACACCCTTTGGAGACTTATGTAGATGCAACGGAACGGACCTCTATATCCACTGAAGAGAGGTCTGTTAATGGTGTCTGTGTAGACAGTACAACAGGGCATAATCATGTGCATATAGTCAGCGCAATAGGTCCTTACTTCGGTATCTATGTAGCCAAAGTAGCAGAGTCTTATGAAGGGGTCTATATAGGCCTATTTTCTACGGGGAATCTTACAAACATTAGTATCACTGGGTGTTATGAGCACTTGTATATAATCAGGTTATTACGGCGTTGTAGATGGGTATATATCCCGCCTACTATGACTTTATGGAGATGTATATACAGGTGTGCCTTACAGAGTAGTCTATATAACCAAGGTGAAATTCTCACTGAGACCTCCATACTGTAGACCCTCGAATGAATGGACTAAAAAGGAGAGTGGGTGGTCCGATATTACCGATAGTCCGGTACTTCCGAATTATGTGTACATACATACGTATAGCCTAAAAATTCGCCAAACCAGTAATAGAGTACTGTATATATAACACTAATGCATACACATAATACTGTACACGACTGTCCTCTTAGCACTATCACTTTGTCTGGAAGCCATCGTTAATTGAAGTTTAATACATTTCAGATAAATGTAATACATCCACGATCCAGGTTATCAAAACAGCAATACACTACCACCTCCACGCGAGTGTCAACAAAAACTGAGCGCGCGTCCGTGTCCGCCACGTAGCGACCACTTCGCTAATTGACGGTCAAGACCGCTAATTTCACATTTCCATTGCGGACGAAAATTTCGGAACCAACAGATTTCGTCCGTTAATTCCGAAATCCGTATATAAAAGGCCGTTAATTCGAGGGTCTGCAGTATATGCAGCGTATCAGAGCCTGGGTACTGGGTGCAAAATGTCTCTTGAAGGCGTCTATATAAGCAGTGTAAGAGGTGTGTGTAGACACATTTGAACATTTCTATCTTTTCCTTGCGCAAGGCAAATAAAATACACTTTTCTTCTTTTTTTTTTCCATGGCGCAACAGCCCCTAGTGGGCCAGGGCCTCCTCATTATCGAGGCTTCGCGATCACACTCAGGCACACCACACTCGGTAGGACTCCTCTGGACGAGTGATCAGTCCGTCGCAGAAACCTCTACCTGACAACACACAACACTCAGAAGAGACAGATATCCATGTTTCCGGTGGGATTCGAACCCACAATCCCAGCAAGCGAGCCACCGCAGACCCACGCATTAGACCGCGCGGCCTCTGGGATTGGCCTACATAAAATAAAGGCATAATGTGTATGTCATTCTTAGATGTCCATCTATGTCATTTTCCAAGCCACCTAACACATTTCGGTTCAATATATTGGTATTAAGGGATGTACAAAAGACATGCGCGCATTGTCTCCTTAATTACAACTGAAACCGGAGCGGGCAGATTTGCACAGTACCAGAGGAGTGGCAGTCAGGGGGAGGGATCTGACCCTGAGCGTAGTGAAAGTGCATCTGATATAAACAACTCCACATACTACAGATCTCCGCATTCCGGCCTCTGAAGCTTCTACACAAGCACAAATTTCGCCGTCATGAATTTTCCGGTAAGTACCGGCTCAAGCTTTTCGTCACGCTTTTATATTCCGAATTCTAAATTAACCTCAAATGTAAATACGGGGTTCTCCCGGGACTTTAGCTGTCAAATTGTATAAATAGCATGTGTTTCGCTGCAGACTCGGACGTAAGGGTCCGTTACGCCTCCCTTCAAGTCGGGTTCACCCACAACACGTAAGTTTCTTTCGCGGCTTCCCCGTAAAAACCTGCTTGCTCCTTAACTAGCTGTAAATGTTACGTTCTACTACGTGTTCCGGCAGTCCCGGATTTAAATCTCATAATTAGAGACAGATTATTCTTAATAACTCTCGTGGTTTTACGTAGTATTTCCAGGTAAATGACAAGCTAGTATTGACATGCTGGCTTAACAGCCTGATGAGGGTTACAAAACGAAAATTAATACACGTTTACACAAAACAAAAAAAAACACAAAAACAAATGAAAGAAAGATAAGAACTAAGTACCAAAACAAAATAATAATACTATATAATTAAAGGACAAAAAATCCAAATGAAAAAGGAAATACGTAATTAAAGTCGGCGTCATAATTAACGCTGGGAAATAGTTATGAGTGGGACCAGAAGAAGGCAGTAGTAGAATGTATATTTGAGTCAATTATAGAATATGTCACAAACAAAATTTTCTAGACAGCAGCACTTCCTGTTGCAGACCGTTATCCTGTCGCTATAAGTGTATGCATATATGTACCCGACCGGAGGGCTGTCCAATTTATTGGAATCAGGTATTTTTCCTAAGTTTGTTCTTAACCATTTCAAACCACATTGCGACAGTATTTATAACTATCTGGGCAGGCATAAATCGTGCACACATTGCCTGCTACATCTGTCACGTATTCAAAAACAGCCACTCTTAGGGCCCTCTGTTGCGTAGAATCCATAACATACTGTTTCTTACGGTGAGGAGTTTTTGGTTTTGTGACCAACTTCATAAAGGGAGAAACATCTCTTGTCGGTTTTCCATGTCTTTGTGTTCAGTACATTAACAGCTGCCCACCATGTCTGAAGGCAGTTCTCTCCATGCGCAACATGACAAAGGGCAACAACTTAGTAATGTGGGACCCGCTCAACTTGGAGGGTTTGATAATTGCCGGCCGTTATTCTTGTTCAAAGACATTCCTGAAAGTGTTTTTCTGTTTATTTCTTATCCAAAATGTGTTTACATTATTCGTGGCCCCTCATACAAATTCAGCCTCTATACCGTCTGTCTACATACTACATGCTTCAGTTCCTGCCCCAGGACTTCATGAAGCGGAACGTTGGTATCGCAATATTGTTGTCAGCCTGTGCCACTGTTCTTCCCTAACTTGATCCTTCCTCGATATTTTTCATGTTTATTTACATTTCTTGCCTATTGCACTTTTGAGGAATATTTTTATTTGATCTGAACATTCTATTTGTCGCTCTTGACATGAATATTTCGCAAAATGCTGTCTTTAATCTTTTGGGAAGTAACGCGTTTTGAACAAAACATTCCGTAATTTACTTCTGAAGTCTGTGAAACTAATCTGTAGTTCTTAACCGGCGTACTGTAAAGTTTTGCCAAGTGTGCTGCGAGGCTTCGGATAGAAGAGTGGTTATGTTACATTAAATATAAAGTGTATTAAACACTGAGTATAATAAAGCTTTTTAAATTGCATTGATGTCAAAATTTTAACATCTTCAGTCTGGTTCAAACCCAGGCGGATTCATGTCGAATTTGTGGTGGAAAAAGTCCTTCTATTTTCCCCTGTCTGTAACATTTTACCTCCACACTCATTTATCTATCACCGACGCTATATAATCTTAGCAAATGACACGTCACTTAAAAAGTTTACCGTTTTCCTGCTCTATGATAGGCCCTATTTTGTCTTCACAAAATATGATGTTATCTGAGAATAAGTGTGCTCTTACTACAAATTTTTGTTCTCACTTCCAATTGTGGTGTTCCGCAAAGAGAGAAAGGAGTATGTCAGTAGTGTCACGAGGACCAAAAGGTTGAGAGCCCCTGGTGTAGAACCCAAACTATTCACGAATAACTTCTCATGTTAACTAGCGTTACAAGTTTAAAGTATTCGCTTTAATGTATTTTCATTACAGGTCTTTATTGTAGCAATTCTAACACTGGCTGCATTAAGCATTGCCGAAGACTTGCATAATCTTCCAGACAAAAACCATGAGAAGCGTGGAATTGTCGACGGCTACAGTACCAATGAGCATGGCGGCGGCGTCGTGACTTATGACCACGCTGTGCCTATTTCCCAGACGGTGGAAATCACTAAGCCTGTAGCGGTGCCAGTCATCAAGTACGTCGGCATCCAAGTGCCTCATCCCGTCCCTGTTGCTGTCCCGCACCCTGTGGCTGTCCCTGTCCCACAGCCAGTCCCTGTGCCCATCCAGGTACCCCAACCCGTGCCTGTTCCTGTTATCAAAACAGTGGCAGTCCCTGTGGAGACGCCTGTGCCGTATCCTGTGGTGAAGCACGTACCATACCCGGTCGAGAAGCCCCATCCTGTGTACGTAGAGAAGCATGTCCCAATTCCCATTCCCAAGCCCTACCCTGTCCACGTTCCTGTGTACAAACACATCCATCACTACCCCAAGATCCACTACCGCCACGGCTGGCACTGAGACACTAGATCAGGTACGCAGCTAAGTTATTAACCTAAACGTTCGTTGCTCTAGTGTACCTGAAACAAAGAATAATGCCTAACAAAATAATTGGTGTATGAATTAGTCTCATTCGTACTTACCTATACACAAACTCCGCCTATTGTGGAAATCAAAAACGAAATCCATAATGACTGTTTTTGCATTTCCTTATTTTATTTCTTTCTAATTCTTCTTGGTCGGTCTTTGAGTTTTCTGACCTCCCTCAGTCTGTAAAGTGTGTAAGAATCTATTTGTGATGTGAGATCTCCGATAAAACACCCTGTTACCTAATGTTATATGGGGCGCGCGGTGGCGTAGTTGGTTGAGGCACTACGCTACAAACCGGAATGTCGCGGGTTCGATTCCCAATGGTGTCACTGGAATTAATTCCTTTACATAATCTTTTCGGTCGCACCATGGCCCTGGGGTCGACTCAGCCTCTAAAAGAAATGAGTACCAGAAATATTTTTCCTGGGGGGTAAAGGCTGCCGGTGCGTAGGGCTGACAACCTTACCACCTTCATGCGCCGATTGTCTACAAATCTGGGAGCCTCAACCTCCTGGACCCCTCAGGGCCTGTCTAGGCCTGTAATGGGGTTGCTTTACCTTTTACCTAATGTTATACAAGAGTGTATAGAACTTGACCCTTTCTTATTATCAAAAGGTCATGGATGATATTTGCGGTTTGCGCAGTGATAACGATTCATGTTGTATTTAACGGCGCTGTAACTACCTTATGGTAACGCTTGGGAGAACCATACTGCCTCTACTTTCTTCCTCAGACTGACCTCTGTGTACCTACTCATTGTAGGTGTAGATGATTGCCTCTACTTTGATGGATAAATGCTGCATGAAACAGTGGGGAAGTTTCCCTCCCAAAGTACTAATCGCCGATGCAGACTTCTCCTGCCAGCAACAACAGTCCTTATTACGAACACGTGAAGGTCCTCAGCCAAGGCGCCAAACGCGCTAACGGAAACACAGTTGCAGTTCAAATTAATAAAGCACAGTTTTCGCATCTCAGTTATACGTTTCACACGCAGGAACGGTTTAACTGGGGAAGTGATGGAGAACAAGTCTCCACCCTTACATGTGGAATGGTTGTATTTTCTTCGTTTTATTTTATTTATTTATTTTTGTGTTTATTCTGGTCCCAGTTTGTTCTGCCTGCGGTCGATATATGTCACTTAGAGGCAGACTCTCCGTACTTAGTCATTATCTTTGTTACAGATTTCCAACAGCTGTTGAAAATTGAAGCATCACCGCAATATCACCAGCCACAGATCAAGAGAGCAACAGCAGGCAGCAACAGGTTTTCTTAAAATCACATTGGTAGTCAAATGAGACCAAAGTGTTCCGTTAGTGGGCAAAGCAATTTACAATATCACTTCCATTTTACCTTCATTTCCCATTTTAATATTATATTCATCATTAAAGGCACTTTGATTGCACTTTACATTGTACATAATACATGCGGTATTTTTCTGACAACTGTTACATGTTATGCAAAGTGTTTTATGAAATATTTACAGCTTTCGCTCAAATACAGTGTGAAGTGTTCGATATATATGTGGTGCGAACGCAGGCTGTATAGGCATCTGTCTTCTTACATAGTTGTGAATCCATTATCCGAGGTACTTCTGATACCTCGTCAAGCACATGATTTAAGTTGCATATGAATCATCCAGGCTTACCAATCAGAATTGAAGGAAGAAATATCTATAATCACCATCATGAGAACTTCAGATCTCACATATGTTTTTCACATTTAAGGAGGTAGACAATGTGCGTTTAACGTTAATACTGCGGCGCGTTTGGATCGTTTTATCCTGTTTTGTCTACTTCATTTTTACTGCCCTAATTCTAAGACTTCTATGTACATGTTTAGAAAAGAAAGTATCCTAACTAATTCACAATCTCTTCACACACATTTCCTTCTACATGTTTTACAAACATTCGCACAATGTAAACCTTGCTTGTTCATGGCCCTTACGTACATACGATACGACTAGACAGAGTCTGTAACAGTTAATTTCGTGCGTAATTTCTCAATTTTCGTACGTCTGACCGCAGATCATACTGTATGTAGGCATTTTTACCTTAATTACCCGACATTCGAATCACGTCTGTGTTGTGCCATATTATGCTTAGGTCGTGAACTATTTCTTTGGCTCCTCTGGCTCTACCGTATTCCTTGTAATAATTTCGTAAATGCCACGATTTCGAAAAAATGTGTTTGAAGGAATTGGTCTATTTTTTCTCAGCTTATTTCTGAATATCTTTCAAATCGAAGAAACATTCAGAGTGGTGTTACCATAAATTTACAAAAATCTTTATGTAGAGCATATTACTGTTGTCAGATGTTAACCAAAATCATATTTGGTCATTAGAGTTTTTTTTTATAAAGTTCGAAATATAAAATTTCATGGAAATCCATTTAGTGGTGTCCGAGTTGTTCCGTGCGGAAAGACGTGACGAAGCTGGCAGCCGCTTTTTATAGATGTTTTGTGAATGCCGTTAAAAAGGGAAGGTCCATAGCAATAGTTATCCCACTTTCTTTCACTACCCAAAATCGTAAATCAAATTGACCCTGCGACCCGAAGAGTACCAGTGCCTACTCAGCACACCATAAGCCATCAAGATCTTTGGACTATTTTGGGAGTTCGTGATTAATCGGGTCGCGACTCTCAGTTTGAGAATCCCAGGTCTGAAGACTGGCAGCCACATTAAGAGTGTGTGTTTATGTGACTAAACAATACCTCGTTAACAATGTCATGCTTGCCATTATTCCTAAATAATGCAGCTGATCAAAATGTTATTTGTTATATGTTACTGTCATGTTTTGTATGTTTTTGTAATACAATATTCAAGTGAAACTTTCGTGTACCGCGGTTATTTCCATCTAGTTCTTGGTTTACAAGCCCTATGTCAAATAAATCCTCTCTTTGTTCTCCTATTCCTGTCATGTTTTGACTTGAACTAAACTGTATTCATGGAGCATAGTCTTCTTGAGAATTTAACAGTTCCTCAACTTCTCAAGAAAGTTAAGGTTAATTACTCTTAAATTAAGTTATAGACCAACTGATGCACACTAGAACCACTTTTTAAGTAGCTTTATTATTAAAATTGTTAAAATTGTACCCCTAGGTACAATTTTAACAATTTTAATAATAAAGCTACTTAAAAAGTGGTTTTAGTGTGCATCAGTTGGTCTATAACTTAATTTAATATGACGAAGATGCACGGTGTCAACAGTGTGAAAGTTAATTACTCTGTTCACAAGGGCCCGCCACTGGTCCTGTCCTCAGCCAGATGAATCCAGTCCACACTGAGAGTATCTGAGAATAGGGTGGTGCAGAAGGTATGTGGGCCTAGGAGGGAGGAAGTAACGCTCCTTTTATTTCCTCCCTCTTAGGCTCCTCATTATGCAATTGTCACCAGTCTCCACTGGAGACAATTGCGTAATGAAGAGCTTTGTAATTGCACTTCCACCAAATATGACTAAGGTGATTAAAATCAAGGAGGATGAGATGGATGGGGCATGTGGCATGTATGGAGGAGAAGAAAAATAAACACAAGGTCTTTTGGTGGGTGAAAGCTGAAGGAAAAGGAACACTTGGAAGACCTAGGTGTAGATTGGAATATACTATTACAATGGATCTTAGAGAAATAGGGTTAGATCTGACTCAAGATAATAATTAATGTGATGCACTAATGAACCGTCACGTCTATAGAATATGGGGAATTACAAGACTGACTGAGGAAATATTTACCTTCTCAAGAAGGACTCTGCTCCAGGGAGTTCGTTAGTCAGTCTTTCACTTAGTTTGTTATTTTGTAGGTTGTAGTAACAAAGAAATCAAAGAAGTAGTTACAACTAAATTCCTTTTAAAAACATATTGCATATATAATCCCCAAACTGAGTTGAAAATGCTTTATCATGAGGGCAGTCACATCACCCATGAGAACAGATACTCCAGTGTTAGCCCACTTCACATATTTCCATTCCATTATGTATTACAGAATTATCATCTGTGGCAAATCAGCAGACAGAACAATAGCAGCCACCATAAAAAAAAAGTTACTAGACTGTACCGTGTTACGTGACTTTAGCACGAGAAAGTTCCGCCGGACGATAACTGCCACCCCCTTGTCTTCATTGAGTTGTACCTGTCCTTTCCTCTCCTGTGGCTATAGTGGTTTGTTCCAACTGTTTACCTTTTTACGTGTGCTTATTCCTAGGGTCACTCATCAACCTGGCTGCGAAGTAGTAATATCTAAATTCTAGTTCGGCCTTTTCATCTAAATTTTCGTCTCGGCAAGCGATATTATAGGATTTTGAAGTCCTTGTTAGTGCTGCAGAGTGAATGAGGGTTTTATATCTACCTAAGCACTACCAAGTGTTCATTGAGCTGTATGGAGCCTCTTTAATTTATTATCGAGATGGTTTTTTGGTTATTGTGATTATATGTGATTTTCTACGATGTTTCTGTAAGTACTGATTCATGATTCACTGGCTTGTTATAAATAAATAGGTACATTTTGATCTGTGGTATTGACTGAGTACTTTGGGGTAGTGTTGTTTGTGCCGTCAGAGATGGAACGATCTACGGAGGTATGAAATGTCAAACAGATGGCACAAGACTAAAGGCAGATGTAAAGAGATGTCTCCTTTAGGGAATCATTTAAGAAATTGAATACACTTCTCCAGATAATACCTACTATCATTACTGTCTTATGTTGTACACAACATGGAAAAATGTCAAATTCAGAAATACAGATATAAATATGGACATAAAAATGACCTCCATGTGCCAAATGGATTACTAGAAAATTATGTAACGTGCAGGAACAAAGTCAGCTGTTCCATGTAGCATGAAACCCTATGATGCAAAATATTTAAACCACTGTTGAAAGATTATCTTTTACTCCATTCCTATTCTGCAGAAGATATATTTTCAACTGAAAATGTGCATGTTTAAATTGTTACTGACACAGATACCTTGCTGTATTTTGATTTGTGTAATGTGATATTTTTACAACTGTACAAACCACGTATTTCATATTTGTATTATACTGCATTATGTTTATGTTATGGCATGTTCTACATCCTTGTACTAAAAAGGATCTATGGATGTAAATAATGCCGAAGTATTATTCCCTGACATACCAGTATTATTCACAGCAATATAGTTTCATAAGAATGTGATTTTAAGTGTAATATGTGTATTTGTCTGTCTTCAATACTACTTGTGCCTTACACATCAGACACTATTAGATCAGAAGACTGCCACAGAAAGTCAAGGCATGGCACTCAAGTTACATAATAAAACTACTAAAGACACAAACATTCACACACCACCCTTATGGTTGGGAGTTATAATTTCCATGGTAATGAATAATAAATACGTTAACTTACATAGTAAGTTATTTAATGGTCCAAAGAACAAAAGACAATATATTCATACATTTTCCACATTCTGCATTATAAAGGATAAGTCATTACTTTTGAGATAACAGTAAATCTGTTTGTATATGAAACTTAATGTATTTATACTTATAAAACATTTTGATTTTTACTTTTGTGTTCTTCAGGCATGTAATTTTCTCTTTTTCGCCTTCAGACCCTTGAGACATATCTTTTACATGGCTCCAAGAATGGTGGCTCGGTAAAACACGACACCTGGAAAAAACAGTTAAGGTGTGTATTTATATTACTGGCTGGCTTCTAATATATGATACCGTGTAATCTGGTGGGTATATACCAACGTTTCAGAAGAACCTGTGTCTAACAAACTACAAGGCATCACATCACAGAAGATAAGGTTGTAATCTTTGCAATCACTGCAGTGAGGACCTTAAATCTTGCTGATTTGTAAGGGCTTCTTTCTTCCATGTTCACCATGGGAGTAACTACTTTGCTGAATTATTCAACACATTTATAATGTGCAATTTCTTGATGACTGCATAAGCAATGGTAAGCATGAGATGTGTATCAGGGCATTTGGAGCCTGTGTATTGAGACAGCACAGCCACTCTTAACTGAGTATATAAAACAAGAAATTCTGGAAGTAACTTACAAAACAAACATTTGTATAGATTTTCATCCATATAGGGTGGATATAAATCTATAATTTATGACTAATGATATCACTTGAATACCAAAGTTTCTGCAAAATATCTGCTGGAAAAGGCTTCCACTATGTCAGTGCTGTCAGCTATAACCTCACATTTTCACACGATCCAGGGTCTGAAAGCTGGCAGAGGCAAGAAATTTCTCTCTTCTACAAAAAGTCCAGACTGGCTCTGGGGCCCACCTAGCCTCCTATTCAGTAGGTGTCAGGGTTCTTTCCCGGAGTTAAAGCAGCTGGAGCGTGAATTTTACCCCTCACCTCCATCTAGGCTGAAGGGTAAGGATGGCTAGAGGTACATACCTCCATGGCATGGACAGAGACAACTTACGCTTTCATTACATTTTTTATATATGCAAGGGTGCTTCAGACAGTACACACAATTATGTTTTCGTCATAATTTAACTTTCTCTGAGCAATTAGTCTTGTATCACTCTTCTACATTGTCTCCCTGTTCATCAATACTGTACAGTTAATCTCATTGAAGTGACCCTTATTACTGTTGTACTTCTGTCATGGCCGTGATTGCTTCATATCATCTCTGGTGGATATGTGTGGGTGTCCTGAGAGTACTGCATCGCTCAAACTTGACTAGCTATTACACATTTTAGTCCAATGATAAACAGCCCACTTGTGTAAAACACTGTCCTCATAGTGAGCAGGTAAAACACCTGTGAATTTCAACACCTTTCACACCTTTCTCCCATAAATAACAAACCACAGCCTTTGTTCTTCCCTAGTGCAAATTAGTTAAAACAAGAACATTTTCATAAAATGTTTTTTCTGTGCCATATAGATCGATAAAAAAAGAGTCTGCTTAATGATGTGGAGGTGTGTGGTAGGTTAGAGCAGAGTGGTTGGCTTATAAGTTGTACTTATAAACCAGCCACGCAGCTCTGACCCACATGTCATATACCTATTATACGAAAAAAGTGCATTCCTTTAAAGAACTGAAAAATGATGGTATCATGGTATATGAAGTATATGTGGTGATATTTTATATACACATCTTCTAGTAGTATGAGTGGTGCTGAAACATACAGAATCATTATGGTCCTAAAATGCAATTTGTTTTCATTTCTCAATCTGATTATCACAGATAACTTTTTAAAAACTTTTAGTGCACTCACCATGAGTTTTAAGACAGTCTGACAAGACATTGCACACTTTCATTCTAAGATTATTCAAGGTTACTGTGGGCTGATTATAATGAGGGTGAAGCCTGATACCCATCCTCTGAGTTTGAATACAAGATAAAAGGAAGAGCAACTCACCTGAGGGATTGACATGAACACTTATGATTGAGTCAGGTTTCAGTACTTGAAGTGGGCTTTCTGGATCATAGAGGTCCTGCAAAATGTTGATCTCATCAGTATAAATAATACTTCCTGTGACATGTTAGCACAATATATGAAAGATTCTTGGTTACCTGGAATTCATATCCCTGTGCACTAACGAGCCCTATTTCAGCCAGGGTTACAGATTTAAGGTATGGATATCCATCTATCCGACGGCTCACAAATGCCACAGCATATGAATATTCATCGTCCACCACAGGGCTGATGGGGCGAGTCCACACTTCAATCCCTTCTGTCTAAAATATAAGGTCAGGTACCAAATGTGCAATATAATGATATAAACACTAAAAAGCAAAATAAATGTTTCAGAACTTAACATTACAATGCATGTTTCATCATTGCAGTGGACTTAATGGTTAATATAAACAACATTTTATAGTTATATAGTGCTTCTAGAAATGAGACCATAAACTGGAATTTTTGATTATCAGTCCAGTTCATGTAAATTAAGAAGAAGATAAAAGTAGGGCATTTGATTGGGACATGCCTCTTTACATTGATTGAAATTAATCAAAATTTAATTGTTTCTGATTCATAGTGAAGATAAATTGTTTGGAAGTTCGATTTTCCCGGACAGAAGCGTGAATGAGCAATGGGTGACAAACCCAAAAAATTTTTTCTCATTAAGTTGTTTTGCATGACAAGATTTTAAGTAGAATCATATCTCAAATTCCAAGTAAACATTCTGTGTCAGCCACAAAAGATATATTCCAGTGCTGTGGCCAGCACTGATCTTCAGATGCTTTTCTGTAAATAATTCTCAACTCAGTCAAATTTATGTGTTAGCAAGCTACAGTAAGCAAGCATTCTGTGCCATCAATTATTAAATAACTAAATACAATGGAAAATAAATCAGCCCTCTGAAATAAACAGTGTATTTTTTCATTAACGTCATATTCTGTAGTACAAGGATTTTGAGAGTGGCAGTCTTATGCCCCCAAAGTAAATAATCCCTATAAGAAACGTTTCTGTGTCCCTGATTAGCAAAAGCAAAAAGCTAGGGCTTTGCCAGTGTGTGTGGTGGTAAGAGTTATGCTATGAAAAAAAATATGTTGCAAATGAAATGCCACTTATCTGACATGGTTGATTTAGAATAATTTGCAAAAAGGAATATAATATTGTTTAGGAAGATTTTTGGGCAAACTGTTATGGCTGATCACCTGAGAAGATTTTGTCACTTTCATTCATTGTAAAACCTTAAGTCTTAAAACATTAAGTACTTTACATTGTTAACACGGCGTCCTTGGATGCCAAATGCATCCTGGTTAACAGCGAGGATAGCCTTGTTTTGCAGGATGGCTTTGAATTCAGGTTTAACATCCCGAAGTTCTGTAGACATGAGCAGCGGAGCAGCCAGGACTGCCCAGATGGCCATTTGCACCTTGCTCTGGTCATAACTCAATCCATAGTTCCCAATAATCAGCTGAAAGTGAAGTAATATCAATCAAGTTTAACAAATGAGGATATTGAATGAGATTTAATTACGTACTATTAAAATTTACAGCAAAAAGCCCCTATCTCTTTTATTTGCTTCTAACATCTGTGTCAATAATTTTTACTGTCAAGCATGCAAGTGGCTTCTAAATGTTTCAGTAGGTATTGCACAAGGTTAAGAAAGTACAGTGTCTCATAAATAGCTAATGTTGTTGTTTTCATCATGTTGTTGTTTTTGTTGCTGCTGCTGATGACGATAACAACGCTGATGATGATGAGATGTGGTGGTAGTGGTGGTGGTGGTGGTGATGGTGGGGGTGTGGTGGTGGTGGTGGTGTGGTGTGGTGGGGGTGATGTGATGAGATGATGATATGTCACTGTCTTAAAAACAACATATTTATATACATGACAAATCATTTATCCAAGAAATTTTGTCTGCCCTGAATTTATTAATAAATACAAAAAAGTGAATTTTAGCTTCGTATAGAGTAATAGGCCTTGTCCATTCCAGAAAAAAGAACTCACTTTGGTTAATATATTTCAGTATTGACTGTAAGTATCATATTTAATCAGAAATTGCCCACTCAGAATGGAATTAATACCAATAATTAAACAGCTAATTTATTTTCAGATTGACTTAATTGGCCCTCAAGAAATCGATATTGAGCTACTGTGCACAGGAGGTGAACCTCACTAATGGTTTTGGGTTGAAAAGGTAAGTTGTCTGAGTGTCTTTCATCCTAACTTACGACCAACTTGATTATTTGTTCATTATTGAATACTAACTGTTCTGTAAGGTGTACACTAAATTTCAAGTCTGTATTCTTTGGTACATGAACTTGGAGTTATGTGATGAGACCTGCTGCATCCCATGCTGATTGCGATAATCTATGGGATAAAGTATGAATTTCAGCCGTCTTATTTTTGCTGCCTTACTAATTTTTCCTGCTGTGCAGCTTTTAATAATTGCCCACAATCCATAAACCAACTAGATTTTATTGCACATCCTTGTCTGGACAGAAGCACAGTACAAGCTACTCGGTTTTACGTGTTATGAGCAAATCATTTTTACTGTTGTTCAAGATAATAATACAGCAGACAGTTTTACAACATAGTCCTGTCATGAAGTTTGTTGTAGCTGAGGAAGTTCCCATAATGCCGTTCAGAGTCAGCAGTCTGCAGAATTCGTAGACAATACAGTACTTCATTCTTATTGAGGGTTATAGGAAGAGTTTCGCATTTTTGAGAATGTAGCAAATTATTTATTGATGCTGTACTATGCATTGCTGTTAATGATGGGAACAGTGGTCTGTATCCCGACAAACTTGTGAGGAAACATGGAGTGCTTAATTGATGAATGGAGCAATCAGTCACGACTTTCTTGTTTTCAAAAACATATCTGCTATACTGGTGTTGAAATATCTGAACAAAGACCATGGAAACTGCTGAAAATGCATCTTAAAAATATATCTTTATCGCTATTGCAAAGAGATATGTGACTTTATTCAAACGACAGAGACCTGCGACATATCCCAGGCTTACTACTTCAGCCTGTAAAGCAAGATAACACCACAACACTGGAACAGCTTCAAAGAAACCTTCTGTAGACAAAGATAAAGCAACAACCTTCTGGGAAACTGACGCTGATATCTTGCCATGTGGCGCTAGGGTGACTGTCAGTCACTGCTCCTTTTATTAAAACAAGATTACAAATGGCGTACTTCGTGACATAACACACAGACATTACCAAGGCGTTCTTTACTTCCAAATATCGTAAGGTTTCACGGGACACACATAAATGTAATTTGATTTACGCCCATAAGAAAAGTACTGCCCTCCCTAAGCCGATTTTCATGAACTTCGTAAATGCTGTTCATCATAATGTGCATATTTCTGATACTTAATTTTACCTATATCGTAAAATAAATATGGGAAGTTCTGATATAAATTAACTTACGCGCCCTATGTAAAGTGTGACTTTCACTTCACCGATTTACACGAAACTGAGTTTCACTCAATGGCATTATACCGAATTTTACCCAAATAAGTAAATAATGTGGAAAGTACGGGAAAACATTTGTTACGTCCTCAAGTCAGGTATGACTGTTACTGGGCCGATTTTCTCAAAATTCACGCTTGCTTGACAACTTTTTGTAAAGATATCCCATATGAATTTTTACGAAAATTATACCGACAGTAAAGCAGCTGGTACTAGGTCGTCGACGGCCATACTGACAGATAGACAGACAGACAGGCAGATAGAGAGACATGCCTAGTCTCCAGATAAGACGTCCTTTTACTTCGTAAAGAATGTCCAAATTTAGCATATTAATCATTTCAGGAAACGATACCATGTTAGGCGGATAGCTACCATGTAACAACAGCATGCAAAGCGTAGTGGGCCACACATATAGAGGACACGAGTCCATATGAAGAACACCCAATATTCGGGTGAGATGGAGTGTATTCGCGAGAACTCAGTTTCGCGCGAATATGCTCCATCGTCGTCACGTGTAGCATACTAAAAAGCATATCAACTTCGGGTACAGAGCGCGAAATTCAATGAGGCTGTGTTTTGTTGCATGATTTGTACAGGTTTACATTATTTGGTGACTTCTCTGTCTGTCATCAATTTATTAACACACAATCAAAACATTGGTGTGGAATAACTGTGAGCCTTCGGTAGCACAATTTATCTTTGGTAAGTTGGCAATGCAGATATATTTGCAGTATAAAAAAAATCTTTAACTGGCAGTGATGCGTGTTTTTATGTAAGAAATTTCGTGTAATGCTTTTATTTGTGTGTGTGTATTTGAAAAGTGCAATAGAGTCATCCGGATAAATGGCGTTTTGATGCGTGGAATCTGAAGGTATGTGTATTAAAACCCGCTTTACGCGGAAGTCATTTGACAGAAACAGTATTACTCCCTCTAGACAACGACAAACAATTGAGTATGAAAGAAGCAATGTAGATGTAATATACCAACTTGTGCACAGAATAAAAATCTTGTAACCATGCAAATCTTATAACTCAGCCCATTTATTTAAATGGGCTGAGCTGCTTCTAAACTGCTTTTATAGCCTAGACTTACTTAGTGTCCGGCAATTTCCATGACGTTGGTTTGCTGAAGGAACTGATGGGAATTCAAATTGTATCCATAATATCCATGTGACTGTTTTCATAAATTATATCCACCCGAGTTTATATAACTTAGGCTTATATGACTAGACCAAATGAATATCTGGTAATCACCCTTGAGCTCCTTAGACAAATAAGAAATAACTTGCAACTGTAACTGTCTCGGTACATTTAGGTTAATGTTTGTCAGAATTTATACTCACAGTTCTTCAATTTGGAAATGTAATTATGGGGCAGTCACTGGCTTCTTCTTTCTCTTATTTCTTATTTCTACACCTTAGCCAGCAAAACAGTTTCGATACCAGCCACAGTTGATGCACAAAATAACTTATAAATTACACTGAACACAATAACACTATATACGGAGTAGATTCCTAAGGCTACGGTATTTGTTTTAGGTTCATAACTTAGCGTACCATGTCAGGATCGTTCCAGTGTCCAGGACCAGCATGTTCAGCAATTATGTCCTGCTTTCCTGCAAAATAGTCCATGATAATTGCTACTTCTTCCCATGAATCATCTATATCCACATAGTTACGCCACAAGTTGCATGTCTCCTTCAGTGCCTCAAAGTCGGGCTGCAATAAACACAAATTTTCTGTGTACCACACGCTTCATGTGCGCTTGTATTTTCAGACTATGGTTTGCATGTGTGGTAAGATGCTCAATTTTTTATTTTTTTTGTTTCTGAGGCTAGACTTTCATTAAAACAGTTTTATAAATTGTACACAGTATCAGAGGCATTGCTAGGTTTTTCTGGTGCCCAGAGCAAGAAGTCGCAATGGCCACCCCTAACAGAAATTATGAACATTAAATAATTACAATTATTTATTTAATTTCCTTCTTTTGGTCAATAATTTAAAATATATTTAGCACATAAAATTAAATTCTTCGATTTAAAATATTCATTTTGCCGCGCCTTGGACTCTGCAGTCCTGGGCGGCCGCACCCCCCCCCCTCCCCCACACCAGCCACGCCCCTGCATAGTATAACAATATTGTAAATGTTTTATCTGTGACGTGGTACATATATTTTGTCAATATATATTTTAAATGAATGGTATGTTAGGCATGAATCATTACAATATCTTTAACTTTATTTGTGACATACTCGTAGATTAGAAGTACAATGCACACTGACTCAAACAGAAATGTTTCTGACTTTTATTAGAGAGGAACCCATTACGAATTTCAGCCAGGACACTGACTATCCGGACAGACTTATTTGTAGTTTTCTTCGGGCTTCCAGACGGTGCTGAGACGGAACCCCTTACTAGGTTATGTCCACTTCCTCCCAAATCTCATCTATGTCATTCACAACGCATCCTACCATTTGCCTCTACAGTCAGAGCTACTGAAAATGTCACTGAATAAATCATAAATTCGTAATTTGTTAGAGAACATGAATCCTTACCAGTGGCGTAGCTAGGTTTTTGGTGCCCGGCGCGAGTAATCACAATGGCCGCTTCTGACAGAAATTACGAACTTTAAAAAAAAAATACAATTATTTATTGAATTTCCTTATATTCGGCTCAGTAACTTAAAATTTGTTGAGAGCATAAAATTATTTTTTGATTTAATATATTCTTTTTTCCTCCCAGTTTGCCGCCCCATTGACTCTGGTGCCCCGGGCGGCCCAATCACTCCCCCCGCCACAACTACGCGCTGGTCCATACGTTTGGGAATTTCATGCAGAAAGACTTAATCCGCATGATTATTTCTTACACACGTATCCAATTATACTAGTACATACATTGTATGTATGTTACAGTTATATTTTCATTAATTTTTCTTTCCACTCCATTAATGTCCGTATGCATGCAATTAGGACATTTTTTATATTTCTGCATATCAACATTTTGGTAAAAATTTTGTTATAATTAGGCAAACATATTTAATTAATGCCAAAGCAATACCAAGATTTACTTTATCATTTGTGACGTGTATGCACTCTTGTGACTACCAGCACGTAACGACGTTCACACACACACACACACACACTCACACTTTACAACATCATTATGCTTCTACATGAATGGATTTATACAAAAGTACCAGTGGCAGATAAAGTAGACTCTTAAATGCCAATTTTCTATGGCTGTATATGAAGGTGATGTGTGTGTGCTGTGATGTAGAACTTAAATTTCATATCATAACAGATAATTTGTACACCATGTTTCAAAATTCTATAATTTTATATGTTTGATATATAAATGTGAATTTACATGTCACAGGTTGTATCTTTCTCACTATCATGTAGGACAGGTGATTAACAACTGGCATAGGAGTCAATTTTTGTATCAGTTACTATACCAGCTGGTGTAAGTGCTTGGATATTTGACCTCTATTAATGAAACAATCTGTGACCACTTGATAATGTAATAGTTCAGAAAACCGTAACATGTTTTGTAAGATGCATTTGGCTGTTACTTCATGTGTCCATCCTGAATACTGAAGAATTCTTATCTTACAGATTATTTTGAAGCATGAACTTCAAAGTCAAATTTAGAAAGTTATGTGATGCGTGAAGCTAATGCAGTTTGAGCTGTTTTGAAAACCACACACAAGCTAAGAATTGATGAACCATGTAAAGATGTGCAGAAATAAAATATCTCATTTGCCACACTAGGCAGTACCTGAGCAAGAATCTCCACTTCTTAAGTTATAAAGTAAATCTGGCACCAGGCAACAACAAGGTTCAGCATCCCTGCTGTTGGGGAAAGAGTGTAAGTGGCATTTATTTATAATCAAGAGAGCCATACCTTAATGCCTGCAAACTCCTGATACACCGGCCAACTACAAGAGTAAACCATGGGGCGGCCAGTCTGGTTCAAGTACCGTCCAAATTCAGGGTATCCTGTGCAACATACAGTTTCATCTAAACATGAGTAATATTTGAATATCATTAATCTGAACTATTCATTACTCAACTATGCCTGCTACTTTAATTTTCTCATCTATTCTTGTATCTCGTTTTGTCCAGTTATATACAATTAAGAGTTTCCAAGGACTTTGTCCACTGTCTGATTAAAACACAACATTCGAAGAATGCTTTAGGGACTGGCTCAGTCCATCCTTAGGTAAAAAAGGGGAACTAGTCTAGCATCAGTTGGGCCCATTACATAATGCTAATCTTCATCAGCAGGAAGAGAAGCAATGCACTGCTGAAGAAGCTATGTGTTTGACTTACACAAAACACAAATTGTTCTCTCTTGTTAGGAGAAACAATTCTTGCATGTGAAGTGCACTTTTGGAGTGTGTAAACAGTATTTTATAAACTATTACAAGGTGCATGCCAGTGTTAATACCTTGGCTGAAGGCCTTCACACATTCATACTAAGAGCTATTCATATGGGTAGGTGATGCTTCAATCTGGCAATTAGTGCACTGGGAAGGAAAACTGGTTTGACTGGAAATCAGACGACATGAACCCAATAGGGTCATAACTGCATTTGCTGAAGGCCTCTGTGATTGAGGGAAGTAGGCTGTGCCCTTTTTTTATTCTGCACCCTGACACTTGCCTTATAACTAACAAAAATAACAGAAAACATCAGTCACAGTAGTCAGTTACAGTATTATTAAGACACTAACACTAAGGTTGAATTATCCACCTGGTTATTGGCAACCCCCCACTACCCTGCTGAAATGAAGACTAGGTAGAGGTGGTGGTGGTAGTGGTGATGACAGTGATAATGATGATGATGATGATGTTGTTGATGATTATGATGATGATGGAACACAGTAGAATAAGAAGGCAATTTAGTTTATGAGTTTCAGTGGATTTGTGTTTTATGACTGTGAGATTGAGAATTTTACCGGTAGTATGGGATTTAACTGAATTTTAAAGTGTCAGTTACTTTTAAATGCTACATTATTACATCATGTATACTTGTACGTGCTTCACCTAACTGTTAGCTTTGCCTATGGCACCAGTACAAATTTATGATAGTCCTGGATGAAATTTTACACTCTGGCATTCCTTATAATGAGAGACAATAGTGACAGTGACATGGATGCAGCATGTGTATACACACACACACACACACTTACATACATATACATACACAAATACATACATACATACGTTCATGCATACATATATACATACATACATAGATTCATGCATACATATATACATACATACATACATACACACACCCATACATACATATTGTATACACACATACATACATACATACATACATACATGCATACAGGCATACACGCATACATGCATACACATACATACATACATACACATACGTACATACACATACATACATACACACACACATGCACATGCACACACACATGCACACGCACGCGCGCGCGCGCACACACACACACACACACACACACACACACACATGCACACGCACAAACACACACACACAGGACCCTGATTTTATCTGACCCATGTTGTCACTTTCTGTTGGCTTTCTTATCACGTAAAATGTAACGCACTCAGTGGCACAAATACAAGTTATCTGGTCTGTAAGCATCATTAGCCACCATGAGTAAACTACTGGAGGTTCACATATTCCTGTGTGATACATACGCTAAAAACTGTTCTTACAAGACGTGAATTTTGTGAACTGACACCTTTTTGGGATACATGTTGGAGAAAAGGCCCCCAGACTCTTCTGTATAGTGATGGAACTTGGTTTTATTTCAGAGGATTGGGAACACTCAGAATCAGAGTTACTGGTCTAACAAAATCCTCTGTTAATCCATGAATTTCCATTACATGGCCTTAAAGTTGGTGTGTGGTTTGCTATAAGTAAACTTGGGTTATGGAGCCTTATCTTTTTCATGAGATCATAAATTTACAGAGATACATTACACATATTCTGACTCCATCTTTTGAACATGTGTCCATTTACAAGAGAACCTACGCCCTTTTTCTCAGCAAAACACAGCAAACAGTTCTATGGTGTTTCTTAGAGAGGGTTTTTGGTGACAGAATAATAAGCAGCAGATTGTGGCCTCAAATTTTGCCATAGCTGAACCCGCGTGATTTTTATTGTGAAGCATGTTAAAGCATAAAATGTACAGTAATTATTATTACTACACATTTCAGTCCGAGATTATAATCCTCGATCTCGAACAAAAAACCATTCATTATTTGGACTTGAAATGAGCAATGTGTTTGTTAAGTGTGATGCATGTTTTTGAGGCAAATTAAATAATTCCAATCACCTTCTTTAGATATGGCGAATAAAAACATGATATTAACTGTGATATCTTGCACTAAAATTTCCAAGTACGTTCTTTAAATACAGCGAGTAAAATCCAAATATTAACTGCACTATATTGAACTAAAATGCATGGGCCCTGTGTGGCAGCCAATTGGAATAGCAGTGGGAAGTAGTATCTAACAAGACAGGTCAGATAAAATGGAGGAGCTGTCCAAGTACAAGACTTTGTGAAGCATGTCATAACATTTTAATTTTTTTGTGGTGAGGAGTTGTTAGCCCTTCGCCCAACCCTCAAGCTGAAAGACCACCCACTGTCGACTGTCTGTCACTGCTTGGTCAGTATTCACAGCTCTTCTCCATATCCAGAGACTCTCTCCTCCACCTGCAACCTGAGGGCATACCATGCCATGGTGACAGGAACTCATATCATTCAAACAATGATGTGAGCACAATTAGGTAACATGATTTGAAGTTTGACAAATTTCTTGGTTTCTTTTGTCAAGGGACATGTCGAAGTACGCCTTGAAGTTCTTAATTTTTAAAAAATATTGTTAAGGTGTTTCCATAGATTTTCAAGATGGACACAGTACTAGGACATCTTGACAGAAGGGGTAATTTATGTTAACTTCTGACATAGTAGAAAACTTTAATTCTAAAGGGAAGAAGAAAGGAAACATAGACATAAAGAAAAGTTGGAAGGCTGGAAAAGAATAAGTGAAAAAGAATAAAGAATCTGGATACACTTTGATATTTCAGAGCCCATCATATCAACTGCAACTCTTACAACAAGTAGTTTAAGACATATGTCCTTCTGGAACCTAAATTTCTGGAAGGTAGTACTGTTCTGATAAAGTTGTCCCCGTGAGAAACTATCATAACTTCAGGCTATAAAGCTTCACACCTTCACAAAAATTGGTGCCATAAAATTTCCAAATCTGAGGAACTAATACATTTTTAGGGGTGGACAAGTGCATATATCAATGCTGTAAATTTGCAGACCTGTATCCATATCTTCAGGATCGGAATAGCAGCCATCTAATTTCACATAGTCAACCTCCCAGTCAGCAAATATCTGTGCATCTATTTCCATGTGACCCACTACTCCAGGATAACCTGCACATGTTTGGTTTCCAAAATCTTCATAGATACCAAATTTCAACCCTAGGGAATGAACCTGTAATAAGAAATATGTATCCAATGAAATCTTATATACTCTGTTCACTATGATAAAATTCTATTTCCAGTGTGTTGTTAAGCCCATTATGAGACTCTTTATCTATCATCATACATAATTTCTTATAAATGATCTAAAAAATATGGAGTCACTCTTGAAGCATCATCCACTGCAGGGACAGCTAATGAACAACTTTGAACAGCTCTTTTCTTTTAGATACAAAGTGTAAAAATATTTTAAATTTTCCTTTTCCTTGTTTTTATAGCTTTTTCAAAGAAACTTTTAAATTGGGACTTCATGTAATAGGATAGCATGTGATTTGAAGTTTAATAGAAAATTTTTCTTGGCATATTGGATTGCATTTTAAATAACCTGAAAATTCGTGATTTTGAAATAATGGGAAATTCTTTTCGGTCGTTTGTCACAAAGTAAAATAAGGAACGCCTTGTGTGGAGATCATGTCTGTCCGCCTGTCCGTGTCTGACCTAGCATTACCGACTAAACAGTCTATTGGATTTTTATAGAAATCTGCATCGGAGTTCTTTTAAAAAACTATCAAGCTGCCTTGAGTTTCCTGAAATTCGGTTCACTGAAAGTCATACATTACTTAAGGGTGTAAATGACTTGCTACCAGTATTTCCCACATTTCATGACCGATTTGGATGCAATATGGAACAGACGATCTCGGCTTAATGTCATTCAGAAATTTTGAGTTTCGTGAAAGTCGGTTGAGTGAAAGCCATAGATTACTCAAGGGCATGAATAAACGGGTGCCCTTATTATCTATATTTTTCGTCCGACTTGGATAAAATTCAGGGTAGAAGATTTACAAACAATGCCGTTAAGCAGCTACTGAGTTCGTGAAAATCGGCTAAGTGAATAATTGACTTTTCTACGAGGCGTAAATGAATTTATGTCCGTAATTCCCATGCTTATCGTCCTATTTGGCTAAAATATGGTCAGTATTTATGAGCTCTGTTAAAATTGACGCAGGCAGGGATGCACTTTTATTAGGGCCGTAGATGAAATTACATTCACGCGTGTACCGTGAAATCGTATGACAGTTTAAAAGTACAGAACGCCTTGGTAAAATCTGTGTATTACGTCACGCAGTACACAATTTGCAGCCTTGTTAAATAGTAGAACAATTATATCCTAAAGAGCTCGGCAGGTCTTGTCATAAAATTACGGAGGGATTTTAAATATTACATGAAAGATATTTGCAAAGTTTAAAGGCATTAGAGATAACAGTTATTTAAATTATCGACTTTTTTATTTTGGGCAACTTCCTAAGTTTCAAATACAATTATATTACTATAAGTGTTTTATTACATTACAAGGGAAGATTTGTGACTAACACAGGAAGTCTTTTTGTACAGGTTGGAGGAATTTTTTAAATAGGAAGGCATTTTGAAGAAAATGTGGAAAACACTTGCTGAATTTCTGGAAATAATGTAAAGCCTTTAAAATATTTTAGAAGGTTATCTTACATCAAAGAGAAGTTCTATTTTTCAATTATCAACAGAGCTTGGCATGTGTTTATTTAACTCTAAGCGAGGTTTATAACCATTGAAGTAGTGCTCACATTGCGCTGGAAGGCATCGAAACGGCGTTCCAGCGCAATGTGAAAATTAAAAGCATTCCTAAATTACAGCTTTACCGTTCTGGTTGTTAAAATTTTACAATTCGAACTCTCCATTAAAGTGGTGGTTCAACTCACGTAGTCAGCCAGAGCCTTGATGCCATTTGGAAAACGTTTTGGGTCAGGCTGAAGCCGGCCTTGACTGTCACGCTCTTGTGCCAGCCAGCAGTCATCAATAATGACATACTCATACCCAACACCTGCATAGCCCTCTGACACCAGCAGATCAGCAGTACGGCGGAACAGTTGTTCGCTATTCACCATGAAGAAATTGTTACAACTGGACATATTACATTCAGGGCTAAAGTACAAGGTAAAAAAGGTAAAGGCATTTAGGGGTATTAGAGGGGTAGCTCCACTCATCCTTAACCTCAACACTAGGTAGAGGTGAGGGGTTAACTTCACTTCCCGGCCACTTTACTCCCGGGAAAGAAAACCGGTACCCATTAAATAGAAGGCTAAATGGGTCACAGAGCCTGTGTAGACGTTTTGCAGGATAGAAAACCTCTTTCCCCTGCCGGAATTTGAACCCTGGACCGTCCAGCTCGTAGCCTAGTCGCTACATCCACTATGCTATCCCGGAAATATGAGCCGGGATAACTAAAGCTAACTGTTATCCTTCTGGTCGTTGTTTTCCCTGTTTGGTTATGGAATTGTATTACTTTTCTTGTCTATTTTGAAAGTGTAAAATTGACATTCGTGTCCACCCATTTTTCTGCACATTTTGGCTTTGAAACTGAAACTGAATTTTGCAAAAGTTAGACTACACTATTCCAGGGTGAATACAATTTTGTTTTAAGTTTGTCTGTTAGAACCTTTTCGTAACATAAATTTATATTTTTTTTCATTAATATATTCAA
Source organism: Reticulitermes speratus (assembly GCA_021186555.1). NCBI lineage: Eukaryota > Metazoa > Arthropoda > Insecta > Blattodea > Rhinotermitidae > Reticulitermes > Reticulitermes speratus. Next base: position 20,314,637 of record JAJKFL010000012.1, read on the forward strand.
GTTTCTATTACAGATTATTTCCATTGCAAATCTTATGTTGTGCATAGTTTATGCCATGAGAAATATATAATTTTCATTGAACCTTGGATAATGTAGGAGATAAGCATGTGTAGATGGGTGACATTTATATGTACAATTTAACTTGTAGCTTATATCTTAATTTTAAGTTGCAATGGATAAATTGCTTTGCATTACTATCTGTCCTTTTAATAACAGAATTCCCTCACATGCATAATTAGGAGGGAATATTTTACAATGTCTGCATAAGTCCTAAAGCAACAAACTGAAACACCGTCACCAATGAAAAGTCTAGACACACTGAAACCGGGTGGGGGAAGGGGCAGAAGGAGAAATATCAAAACACGTGGTTAAAATTGTGCTGGTCTGCTTTTCATGTATGACGGGAATTATCAGTTACAGTGTGAGACTTGAAGCTCTCACAGTACTGACTGTGAAGGTTACTGTCATCTGGGTTGTGACACAATGTAATGTAGTACGAGTATTTACCGGTTTTTCGGAGGAAATTACTGCCTCCATCTTCGGTGTAAAACGATATTCTTTTACATTGAATAAGAAGGCAATAAGTTCCTCTGAAATGCTGGTAAATTTCTACCATGACTACATGACGTTGCAATCCCAGAACACATAATTTCTTTTGTTCATTACAAATGTGTTCCTCCAAAACAAAACAGGCAAGCATATCATTATCACATTTCAATTATTTATGTTACCACATCTTTGGTCAGAGAAATATATTTTGCATTATTATAAAACCCTTTTATACACAGCTGTGTTGGTACAGCAATTTTTTGCCAGGAAACTAATATCAGTGTTAGAATATGCACAATACTCCCTTGATTTGGCCCTATGCGCCTTTTTCATTTCCCCAATACTACGAGTAGAAATATCCATCTGAAGATCGTGTCTTGAATCATTCAAAGACAAGGGATCCAAAATAATGGAAATACTTGAAGGATATTTTTAAAATTACTCCCAGCAAAATTTCTGGGTATGGCAGAGATTTCTTATGCATTTAAGCAATTAGAAGGGCAGTATTTTTAAGTTAATACAAAAAAAGTGACTTGTCATGTTATATATTTTACAAAATCATTCCAGGTTTGCTCATATCTTGGTTACAGGTAAAATATTTTCCAAATTCCTTTACCTTACGTTGTCTATATATATTTAATTTTTGTGAATGCAGTCTTGTTACATTAATTTCCAAAAATGGCATCATATCCAATAAAGAGTGCTTAATGTTAAAAGTGAAAAGCAATATAATTTTATCAGGTGACCAGCTCTGTCAATTTAGAACAGAAATACAAAGTTGCAGGGACCACTGATCTGTCACTTATGATCAGTGATTCATTGCTGTTCTCAAATAGTTACAACAGAAGTAAATGGAATGTTTTGCAAAGTTGGGCATAACATGTATTATTATTATTATTATTTACTGCAATTGGGTTTTCACCCGGTGGCAGTAATCCTTACACTAGTACACACAATACAAATGGACATATAAATATACATAAAATTAACAATACAAAACAAACTATACACAATTACAAAACAAAATACATACAGTAAATACAAGTACACACATTATAACACCGTACACACATTATAAAAACATCCACACCTTGCAAAAGCATCCACTCCTTACAAAAGCATCCACACCTTACAAAAACATCCATACCTTACAAATACATCCACACCTTACAAAAACACCCATACACATACAAAACAAAATACATACAGTAAATACAAGTACACATATTAGAAAAACCCCGTTCACACCTTACAAAAACACCCATGCACATACAAAACAAAATACATACAGTAAATACAAGTACACACATTAGAACACCGTACACACATTACAAAAACATCTGCACCTTACAAAAGCATCCACTCCTTACAAAAGCATCCACACCTTACAAAAACATCCACACCTTACAAATACATCCATACCTTACAAAAACACCCATACACATACAAAACAAAATACATACAGTAAATACAAATACACATATTAGAAAACTGTACGCACCTTACTAAAACACCCTTACACATACAAAACAAAATACATACAGTAAACAAAATACATACAGTAAATACAAGTACACATATTAGAACACCGTACACACATTACAAAAACATCCACAACTTACAAATCATCCACACCTTAAGTATGTATGACACCTATCATAATACTGAAACAGATTTACCTGACACAGTCATTCGGGTATGCCACACAGTCAACAATACAACGATATCTCTCCCAGGCCAACCATCCCATTGGTGGTGTAAGGGCTAGCCCATTGTCAAGAGCTGATGCTGTTGTCAAAATACTTAGAGCAAAGACACAAATATTCCACATCTTCTTCACAGTTCTGCACAAATAAGAATAATTTAACCTCTTTCCACTGAGAAAGAGGTGGCATTTCAATCACAACAAATTATTATAACCAATTACATGGTGCAAGGTTTTCCTTGCTACTCAGTGAAAAATTTGTCTGCTCTTATTGAACCAAAACGTTTACTAATCTATTGACAATAGCTCACCTATGGACTTTTGAACCATTTCAGTTAGTCCATAACTTCACATCCTATTTATATAATACACAGTTTAATATTACACATCTATTTATGCCTAGATATCACAAGTTGTATTTTCCGCTGAGGGATTTGATCCAAAATCTTGTACGTATTTTGAATTTTTCCCATGCTGTTACATGTTCCACCTATTTCTACCTCACTGATTTAACCATCCTAGCAACATGACATAAAGATGAAGCACGTACACACAAACTGGACAATAGCAATTTGGAAAAGGGTAGTTTCTGACTAAGCATATAAAGGTAAAGCAATCCCATTACAGGCATTGACAGGCCCTTAGGGTCCCAGGAGGTCGAGGCTCCCAGATTTTTAGACAATCAGCACATGAAGGTGGTAAGGTTGTAAGCCCTACGCACTGGCCGCCTTTACTCCCCAGGAAAGATTCCTGGTACTCATTTCTGTTAGAGGCTGAGTCGACCCCAGGACCATAGTGTGACCGAAACGATTATGTCAATGAAAAATTCCAGTGACACCCGCGACGTTCCGGTTTGTAGCGCAGTGTCTCAACCAACTGCGCCACCGCGTGCTCCCTAACTATTTTTATCAGAAATTGTAGGCAAAAAATTACTAGCAGAAAACCCTTCCTATAAACTGCTCCCTGAGCTTTATCTACCCCATATAATTAACAGACTGCTTTCTTAACATAAATTATAATAAAACATTTCAAAATGGTCATTTTGAACAGGTTTGTCCTACGAAATTGTATATGTTTCTCTTTTCTCACATTGGAGTAGCAGATTCAAACTCTTGGTAGATACTATTCTAATTATATGAAGAAGCTTATTATAACTCATCATTTTACTTACATTTACCCAAGATTCTTTCCTTCCAATAAAGTGATTTGAAATTCTGTATGGGTCACTTGTCAACAGTCTATTCGTATGGTATTATGAGAAGACGAAACTACATCCTGGGAAAGTGAAGCTTGTTTATTTATATGACATTCTTGAAACTTCCTGCACCTGTATCAACAAAAGGTCTGACTGGCAGTAAACAGGTCAAGAGATTGATTTATCTTATCATTATTAAAAGAATTTTATTGTAAGTGTGTCACTTCCTTCCTTGGGCACACTTATGTCAGATAAGGCACTTTGTGTTTTGTTGATAAAACAGAGATTAAAAACTAGTACAAATATAATTATAAGAATCATGTCAACATCAATACCATTGTATTCCGTTAGTTAAGTGAAGAAACTCACACACGTGCTGGTTTACAAAATCAACTACACACATACTATGTTTTCCTGAATAATTCACTCAATGACTGGCCAACTGACCAACTAACTACCTAAATAAGATTTCGGTGCTAAAATGGGCAGGCTTAACACTGCTAGTACAGATCCTTCCTATACACTGGAATGCACAGCTTTATCATAACTACAATATATATATAACACAGGTTTATATTAGTTTATTTACTCCTTTCTGGCCCAGTAATATCATCCTCAGGAGTATTCTACCAACAATACAGTTATTATAAATTCATATTGTTTACATTTACAATGAAATTTTCTTTTAGTATTGATAATTAAACTTACACTTACACTTGAAATGTACAATTTTCATAATAATTCTTGCAGAATGGTTCATACATTGCAGCAGGGAACTTAATGAAGAAACCAAATTTTTGTTTGCTTTTAACTCAGACTTGTATTTTTTCGTCATTTCCTTGAAGTCATCTATTGTGCTCTGCCATTCCAGAAATTCAGTACATTGAGCATTTCCACAATTATTCCAAATTTCCTGCTGACACTGTTGACAGCCCATGTGCATTTTTAATGGCATTTCCTGTAAGGAAAACATACTTTAACTTTAAGAACTTCAGCATGGCAATTAATTTAGAGAAACAGAACTATGATGCATGGACAAATGAAAATTTGAATTTCATCTGTAAAAGTTTCTTATGTTCAACAAAACCACGAAAAAACGTATGAACAACACATGCCTGTTTACCCTTTTATATTTCGACTCTCTGATTTCTAGATCAAATCTTGCATAGGTTTTTGTGATAAGATATAAAGTGTGTTGTTGTCATCTAGTGAGACTTGGTTTAAGTAGAGCCTATCCAGTATAACTCTCTCACTAAATACAACTTAAATTGTAAACTTTGTACATGTTAATGGGGGTACATATTTTGTCTGCGCATGTCTTTCTTGTTTTAATGTACTCTTGCTTAGAAATTTGATAAAACTTCACCTGAATCTGTAACAAATTCTGTGATGATGTAGTTTTTATAGTCTGAAGTGATACGTTTTGAATGCTGTAATTCTAAGGCAGACTTCTTAGAAGGTGAAAAGAATGCCTGAATTTGAAATGATAATGATAACAGTGATGGGACTGGACATAATATTTGAATCTGAAAAAATCAAATTCACTGATAAAAGTAAAATGTGATAATTTATATAAAATCATCTGACAATGTCACAAGTGCCAAGCATTCAGACATTAACAGTGAAAGAAATACACACTATCACTCTCATTTAATTAAGATATTTTCCCAAAAATTAAAAATTAAAAAGTGCAAATTGTAATTTTACATATTGTGCCAGACTTTATTGTAATTTTTTTCTAGTAACTTTGGAAACATATGTCAAAATTTGATAAGAATATAGATGATTATGTCATCATTAGAAACTTAGTAGGATCTCTATGAACTATCCTAACTCTGCAAAACAGGAAAAAGTTTGAAGATATCTAGAAATGAAATGCTAAGAAGAATATTTGGACGTAGGGAGAATGAAAGAAATTAAATACCAAGGAGCTTTACAAGCTGTTCTTTGACATTGTTAAGTTACCTCAGGTAGTAATTAAACTGACGATTACTGGCATGTGGGATGTGGCGCTGTTTAGTTTGTTAGATGCATCTTCTTCTTCTGTCTATGGGCCCGTCGGCATTAGCTCCGGACGCACCGCAGCCTTAGGCTTATTGTGCTAACCCTTAGTCATTCAATTATCAAGTCTGCAGCCACAGCCGATCCTTGATCAGGTTCATCGAAGGTGGAATACTCGAGTAAGAGTGGGGTCTTTTCACACCCCCACTACTTCTCGCCACCGCCTTCTCTTATTTTAATGAGCTGCTTCCGCTGCGTTCCCGAGAGTCTCCTGGTCTGCAGTTTGGTGACACCTGCAGCCAGTCTGTCCTCATCAGAAGAGACAGCGAAAGGCTCAGAGCATACAGCCCCAATATCAAGTTTGCAGTCACAGCCGCTCCTTGATCAGGTTCATCAAAGGAGGAATACTCGAGTAAGAGTGGGGTCTTTTCACACCCCCACTACTTCTCGCCACCGCCTTCTCTTACTTTAATGAGCTGCTTCCGCTGCGCTCCCTAGAGTCGCCTGGTCTGCAGTCTGGTCATAAAGACACCTGCAGCCAGTCTGTCCCATCAGAAGAGATAGCAAAAGGCTCACAGGTTTATCGAAGGAGGAATACTCGAGTAAGAGTGGGGTCTTTTCACACCCCCACTACTTCTCGCCACTGCCTTCTCTTATTTTAACGAGCTACTTCCGCTGCGCTCCCAAGAGTCGCCTGGTCTGCAGTCTGGTCATAATGACACCTGCAGCCAGTCTGTCCTCATCAGAAGAGATAGCAAAAGGCTCACAGGTTCATCGAAGGTGGAATACTCGAGTAAGTGTGGGGTCTTTTCACACCCCCACTACTTCTCGCCACCGCCTTCTCTTACTTTAACGAGCTGCTTCCGCTACGCTCCCAAGAGTCGCCTGGTCTGCAGTCTAGTCATAATGACACCTGCAGCCAGTCTGTCCTCATCAGCAGAGATAGCAAAAGGCTCACAGGTTCATCGAAGGTGGAATACTCGAGTAAGAGTGGGGTCTTCTCACACCCCCATACTTCTCGCCACCACCTTCTCTTACTTTAATGAGCTACTTCCGCTGCACTCCCGAGAGTCGCCTGGACTGCAGTCTAGTCGTATAGACACCTGCAGCCAGTCTGTCCTCATCAGAAGAAACAGCGAAAGGCTCAAAGCCTACAGCCTCAGTATCAAGTTTGCACTCACAGCTGCTCCTTGATCAGATTCATCAGAACTGAGCTCAGAACTTACTTGTATCAAGTCTACAGCCTCAGCCACTCCTTGATCAAGTCCATTAATTACTGTGTCCATTTTATTCCCACAAGTAATGGGGAAGTAACAGTCACCACCCGCAGAGCCACTTACGGGTGGAAGGCATAAATACAACGGGGTGCTGCCCGGTTCCCCGAGGGGATCATAAATGCACTGCTGTTTTTCCACCCCAGTGCCATGCAGTCCTCGGCACGATACCTCACACCTTGACTTGGGTGAATAGGAAGGATGTTATGGAAAGGTTATTGGTTCAGACAGGTCGTTGTGGAACACACTTCGTCTGGCCCCTCAGCTGAGGCCTGCCCGGCTTGGGAGACCCTATCAGTAGCTAAGCTACCGCCGGTTTAGCCCCCAGCTTCTTTGGGGCACTCAAACCCTCTCCGCCCGCACGGACAGTGCTTCGTTAAGGCGGTGTCCCCTGGGAGGGTTGTTAGATGCATACTGATATCATTTTATGATGTGGCAAAGGCTTTTGACTGCATGAATCACGAAATTTTATTAGCTAAATTACATTTATATGGCATTCAAGGTGTATCTGCAGGCTGGTTCAGGTCCTATTTAAATAACGGAAGACAGAAAGTTGAAAAAAAATCCTTAAAGCAACTCAAAATTTTTTCTCTGACTGGGGTAAATTGAAATGCGGATTTTCCCAAGGGTTAATTGTAGGGCCTCTATTGTTCATAATATATATGAATGACCTTTCCCTGAGTATAAAATTTTTTATCACCAGTATTATTTGCAGATGACACTGGTGTCATAATTTCAAGCAGAAATTTTGGAGCTTCTGTATAGTGTCAATCTTACTTCTGTCCCATATGATTAAATAGTTTTAAATCAAGGCAAAAAAATGTGATGAAATTTTGTAATGAATAATTCATCACATTCTGCATTACATATTGGTTATAGACAAAAGGACACAGAAGAGATGGTATATACAAAATGTCTTGGTTTATAAATGGATAACCACCTAAACTGGAAGAATCACATTGAAAAAATTATTCATAATTTAAGTGGAGCATGATAATGTAGTTAGGTCGATGTTCCATATCAGCAATGTTACCACTCTCAAATCAATTTATTTCACATATCCTCATTCTATTATAATATATGGGCTAACTTTGGGGGGGTAATTCTTCCATAAGAGGAAGATATTCACTTTACAAAAGAAAATAAGTAGAACTATTGTTGCAACACAACGCAGAACTTCATGTAGAAGTCTATTTAAAAACTTAGAAATTTTACCTGTTCCCATGCCAATATTATATTTTCATTAATGAATTTCATTGTCAAAAATCTAGAAAATTTTTAAACAAATCCATCTATGCACAATATTAATACAAGGAATAAGCATCATCTTCATAGACCAAATGCCAACCCATCATGTTTTAAAAAAGTCAGAGTTTTCAACAGTGTACTACATAGTCTGAAAGCCCTTAAGAATGAAAAGGCAAAATTTAAAGTAGCATTAAGAAAATACTGAAATACTCACTCCTTTTATGCTGTAAATGAATTTTTTATGTGTAAAGATGATACATAATACTGTTCTTTAAAATGTTTGTGGTACTTTTACACTGTAAATTCTGTATATTTTGTATATTTATGACTTACTCCACATCTAAAGTCTTTGTGACACACTTATGGATCCATGGAATGTATGTGTATATGTATGTATGCATGTATGTATGTATGTATGTTTTGTGTGTGTCTGGGTGTGTGCGGATGGATGGGAGTGTGTGGGTGTGTGCATGCATTTTTTCGATGAACTTGCTGCCTCCACATAATAAGTGAGTTATAAATATTAGGTTATAATTAATAAGGGAAGAAAGATGATACATGACACTCACTAGGGAAACAAGAGATATGTACAAAATTGTGTTTGTTGTGGCTAAAAGAACATAAGAAACTGATAAATGACAGCTATTGGCACTCTGGTCTAATCATTCTGTTTGGAGGTGAAGATAAATTTGTGGTGGTATTCATATTGCGATTTAAGACTGAATGAATTCGCAACTACAGACATAATAACCTCTGTGACATTGGGTGGGGCAGCTCTCTGAAACAGGGAAATTCCATGTATTCAGGTAGCTGATAGGAAGTGACCAACAATATGGGCCAAGTAAAGTAAGGATCCTATAGAATGTGAATATGTATAGGTAAAAAGGTAAAGCAATCCCATTAGAGGCCTTGACAGGCCCTTAGGGATCCAGGAGGTTGAGGCTCCCAGATTTTTTAGACAATTGGCACATTAAGGTGGTAAGGTTGTCAGCCCTACACACCGGCCGCCTTTACCCCCAGGAAAGATTCCTGGTACTCATTTCTGTTAGAGGCTGAGTCGACCCCAGGGCCATAGTGTGACCGAAACGATTATGTCAATGAAAAATTCCAGTGACACCATCGGGAATCGAACCCGCGACGTTCCGGTTACTGGATATAAATGTTGGATGAATTTATTGTAGGGCTAAGTGGAGGGCACTTATGCAGGATAAGAGCTGCACCAAGAATTTAGTCACAAAATTTGCCTGTTTCAGTTGACTGTAATTTAGTTAGCATGTAATTTACAAGTCAGAAAATTATAAATGACTTCTTTTAAGGACTCTGACAGGATGATTAATTTTAACAGAGCTGATTTCAGGTACTAAATCTCTGTTCTTTAAAAACTGAGTATAAATGTGTAAGCAAAAGTAAAAGTTAACTAAAATAAACTGTTCCAAAATTCCAGTAAGAATTTTGTCATAAAATTATTTTTGTATGAGAAGTAAGACCATTAGGCTTGCTGCATCACATCCACATGCATGCATGAATATGTTAAGGCCTTCACCCAAAATGTCAAACCTATTAGTGTATGCTGATTCCCTGTTAAAATTGCTAAGGCACCATTTCCACTTTCCTGCTATGTGTTTCGTCTGCAGGAGTGGTTGCAACAAGGGAAATCAAATTTTACAAGTCATTGCCTTTGTGTCCTTGTGCATAATTAAACACCACACTAGATGAGTTATAGCTCCATACATTCTTAAATTTGGCGCTAGGTAGAGGTGAATGGTTACCTTCATGCTGCAGCCACTTTATGCAGGGGGAAAGAGCCTCCAGTATCCATTGAAAACAAAGCTTGAGAGGGAAAGGGGGGTGCAGAGCCAGTCTGGATAGTTTGGAGAGCCAAACCCTGATCCAACTGCCCATCCTAATGCCTATTCATTATAATCAAGGATTGGAGGTACAATAAAATCTTTTGAAATATGGTGAGAACTAGAACTGAAACCAGTATTGAATATAAAATCATGTGATAATATCAAGCCAGTAGTCACCCATGTAGTAAGAAACAACTGATTCCAGTTTTCATAACTGACAACTGTATTCATAGTTCTGTAAATATAGTCACAGAAAAAGAAACAGTTACTGAATTTCTATAAAGTAATTGTCTGCCAAAGTCTTGACAGATTTCTGTGTGAACAAATAAATGTTACTGTTTATGAAGATGGACACTGTACTGGGTGTAGAAATGTCATCATTATAGGAGAGGTTCATTTTATCTGCACAACACATCATGCATATTTTCTGTCTAAATCATGTAGATTAAAACATACAAAAATTAATTTCATTTGTTGTTTAAGCCCTCGTTCTAAGGGACGAACACTGAGTGAAGGTGTTTAAGAACAGGGTGCTGATGAGAGCACATGTACTTCACAGGGCCGAAGTAACACAAGAACGGAGAAATTCACAAAACCTCTAATCTTTACTGTATATATAAACATATTGTTAGTGTTATAAAATGAAATGAGTGGATGGGACATGTAACTTGCTGGAAGAGATAAATCTGTATACAAAATTTCAGTCAAGACGTCCAAAGAAATGACACAAAATGCAAGGCCTTAAACAAGATGGGAGCATACTGTTACATCTATAATAAGATATGTATCTTTATCACCACATTCATCAAACATATCTTCTTGCCTCTTGAGGGACGTGTACCGCTTCGGAAACTCGGTGCAGGTTGTCATTCGAGAAGGCATGAGAGAAAGCTGGCTTGCAGCCTCAGTAGTGCGTACGTTCAGCACACTTGCTCACAGCCCAATTCTGACTCCGTTTGTGATCAAAGTCGAGGGAACAGAGTGAGAGGAAGCATATGGGGAGCAGGAGCGTAAACCTGGATGCCAGGAGCAATAGGACCTCGTGGAGGAAAGCGCCATACGTGATGCGTAATAGGGTTTTTAATGTGCATATTTTGTTTGCACGACAATAATTAATTATAACAAACTCATTGTTTGAGGAGTTGGAAAATTATACCTTTTGCTATACAGGCAATTATAACAAAAACGACATTAATACTATTAATGAATCTGCAAGTTAGTGTGAGTATAGTACGATGAAGATTCGCTCATCACACTTTACAAAAAAGTTATAGATATAACCATAGGCACGAAAGCATGTCCACTGTGACAGATAAAGTCCACGACTAATTATTTTACTCTTAGAACTACCCGTAAAGCACGACGAACAATTGAACAGTTGAGCGTAACGGAACGATAGAGGATAAATGAAAACTTTCTGTGGGAGCAAGCCTGTGAAATAAACTTTCACGCACGTAGTGTACTATAGATGAGGCTTAAGTAATTGATGTACTCGGATTTTAAGATTGCAAGATGGCGAAATATTCGTCTTTTTCGCTGAAATAATTTTAAGAGACCCGAGAATTTTCTAGGATTACTAACAAACTGCTTAATTATTCGCAGTTCTGCTATCTGCACTGTGAGTAAAATTTCATGGAATATATAACTCAGATAGAATGCCCAATATTTAACGAATAGTTTTGTTTGAAATAATCGAGTAGTATAAATTTTGACTGTATATTGTAAAGATAAAGTCAGACACGTAGACGGGGAATGAAGGAATCGGAATCGTCAGTTGGGCCATTACGACAAAAGCGGAATATTATTTCTACAAATTCCCTAATTTTATATGACATAGAGTAATTTATTTATGTGTTGGATGAAGGTTCTGAGTTCCCTTGCGACAGTTACGACTTGTTGTGACACATGGCTGAAACTGGAAGCATTTAGGAGTCAATAAGTTTCAGAGGCATGAGTCTCCCTAGATGCCTATTGTGTAGGTTTGTTTATGAACATGCGGAGACGCCGATGGAAACTGCAGTACCAGAATACGTATGTGGTAAATTTGCGCGGCAAGTTACTTCAAAAGGAGGAGAATACGCACGCCTGCCAGGTGTGAGTACAACATCTGCCTTTCTCCATTTATCAGGTGCTGTCGCGAGCCATCCGGCCTCTTCGCTCCGGGGAAAATATTTGCAGCAAAAATAACCCTTTGTAGAGAGGCGATTGCGATGAAACTCACATAAATCAGGAGCAAAAGCAGCCCATAAGGGTAGCAATTATCACCACTGCATATGCTTACATGTCTAAGGGCTTCAGCAGAAGACGAGAACCGCTTCGGAAAATCGGTGCATGGTTGTCAATCGAGAAGGCATGAGAGAATGCTGCCCTCCAGCCTCAGCAGTGCGTACGTTCAGGACACTTGCTCTCAGCCCAATTCTGACTCCGCTTGTCGTCAAAGTCGAGGGAACAGAGTGAGAGGAAGCATATGGAAAGCAGGCTTGTAGACCTGGACGCCAGGTGCAATAGGACCTCGTGGAAAAAAAGCGCCATACGTGGTAAGTAATAGGGTTTTAATATTCATAATTTGTTTGCATAATAGTAATAAATGTACTCCAACACATTGCTTGTGGGCGATGTGTACCGTCAATTATAACAACATCATTAAAAATATGAATATATCCGAAAATAGGTGACAATAGTACGATGAAGATTCGCTCATCACAAGATACAAAAAAGATACAGATAATACCAGAGGTACGAAAGAATTTCCACGGTGACAGAAAAACCCGACTAAATATTTTACTCTTAGACATAACCGTGTAACTGGACGACCAAATACGAGGATTTGGGAGTTCCTCTCTTTGCTGATCACATCAGAGTTCTAACCGAGAGCTTCGACTTTAAGTTAGTTGGTGTGGGGAAACCCTTAGCCCAGCAACTCGGCAGATATCTACGCTGACCGAGGGCTGACCCAAGCCGCCTAGCGCAAGCTACGGGGACAGGTCAGTAAATATGTCGAGGCCCTTAGTGGCCAACCGACACTGCACCTAAAATTAGTCGCGTCTCGAATACCCTGACTGAGGTTTTCCGTGATTTCCCTCAGTTGTAAGGTGAATGCCAGGGTATAACAAACAAGACGGGGCACGGCCCGCATCCCCGGCCGCCTGTAGGACTAAATTATCCGTGTGCGGGTTTTAGATCCCTCGCGAAATTATTTGTGAAAATGCCACTCTGGGTTCAAATCCCAGGGAGCCATCCAACCAAAGTATTCCCCCCACTTAGAAAAACTACACGCTCTTAGAGCTGTAGCCTTTGGTGTGCTAGGTCCCGACTTAATCGATACCTTAAATTTGTTAGCGTAAGCAAATCACCAGTTCAGAATAAAGAGTCTGTTATCGTGTCCAGCAATGCGGTAAAACGCAGGAATGGCTAAACAGATCAAGGGACGTCGACTGAAGAGCTGAGTGTAATGGAACGATACAGGATAAATGAAAAATTCTGTGGGAGCAAGCCTGTGAAATAAACTTTCACAAATTTAGTGTGCTTTAGATGAGGCTTAAGTAAATAATGTATTCAGATTTTAAGATTGCTAGATGGCGAAATATTCGTCTTTTTCGCTGAAGTAATTTTAAGAGCCCCGGGAATTTTCTCTAGGATTTCCAACAAACGGCTGAATTATTCGCAGTTCTGCTATCTGCACTGTGAAAAAAATTTAATGGAATATATAACTGAGACAGAATGTCCAATATTTAACGAATAATTTTGTTTGAAATAATTGAGTAGCGTAAATTTTTACTGCCTTCACTTTGTGAAGATAAAATCAGACACGTAGACGGGGAATGAAGGAATCGGAATCGTGAGTTGAGCCATGACGATAAAAGTAGGAGTTTGTGAAACGAAAAGGGAAGTTCATGCCAACAGCACGCGGTGTTCCCAAACGGTCACCCATCTAAGTACTAACCACGCCCAAGGTTGCTTAACTGCGGTGACCGGACGAGAACCGGTGTTTTCAACCTGGTATGGCCGTTTGCTAGAATTGCATCTTTTTCCCAACTGCCAAATGCTACATCGTAATTGCCATAATATAGATATCAGGGTTCAACAATGCCTGTCCTGATCTAAAAAGTGTGGTCTATGCACTCATTTCAATACCAGCCTACTGATTCTGGGGTATGTTCTACATTCTCATTTACATATCGTCTCGTGTTTCTCGCTTCCACCGTGAAATTTCGAGTTTATTAAGACCATATATGATAAGCGGAGTGAATATTACTTCTACAAATTCCCTAATTGTATATGAGATAAAGTAATTTATTTATGTGTCGGACGAAGATTCTGAGTTCCCTTCCGACAGTTACGACCTGTTGTGACACATGGCTGAAGCAGGAAGCATTTAGGAGTCATAAGTTTCAGAGGCATGAGTCTCCCTAGATGCCTATTGTGTAGGTTTGGTTATAAACATGCGGAGACGCCGATGGAAACTGCAGTACCAGGAAACACACCCGCTAAAATTGTGCGGTAAATCACTTCAAAATCTGGAGAATACGCACGCCTGCCAGGTGTGAGTACAACATCTGCCTTTCTCCATTTATCAGGTGCTGTCGCGAGCCATCCGGCCTCTTCGCTCCGGGGAAAATATATTCAGAAAAATAACCCTTTGTAGAGAGGCGATTGCGATGAAACTCACATAAATCAGGTGCAAAAGCAGCCCATAAGAGTAGCAATTATCACCACTGCATATGCTTACGTGTCTAAGGGCTTCAGCAGACGACGAGAATCGCTTCGGAAAATCGGTGCATGGTTGTCAATCGAGAAGGCTTGAGAGAATGCTGCCCTCCAGCCTCAGCAGTGCGTACGTTCAGGACACTTGCTCTCAGCCCAATTCTGACTCCGCTTGTCGTCAGAGTCGAGGGAACAGAGTGAGAGGAAGCATATGGAAAGCAGGGATGTAGACATGGACGCCAGGTGCAATATGACCTCGTGGAGAAAAGCGCCGTACGTGGTAAGTAATAGGGTTTTAATATTCATAATTTGTTTGCATGATAGTAATAAATGTACTCCAACACATTGCTTGGGGGCGATGTGTACCTTTCACTGTACCGTCAATTATAACATCATCATTAAAAATATGAATATATCCGAAAATAGGTGACAATAGTACGATGAAGATTCGCTCATCACAAGATACAAAAAAGATACAGATAATACCAGAGTTACGAAAGAATTTCCACGGTGACAGAAAAACCCGAGACTTAATATTTTACTCTTAGACATACCCGTGTAACAGGACGACCAAATGAAGAGCTGAGGTTAATGGAACGATACAGGACAAATGAAAACTTCTGTGGGAGCAAGCCTGTGAAATAAACTTTCCACACTTAGTGTACCTTAGATGAGGCTTAAGTAACTGATATATTCAGATTTTAAGATTTCTAGATGGCGAAATATTCGTCGTTTTCGCTGAAGTAATTTTAAGAGCCCCGGGAATTTTCTCCATGATTTCCAACAAACGGCTGAGTTATTTGCAGTTCTGCTATCTGCACAGTGAGAAAAATTTAACGGAATATATAACTGAGACAGAATGTCCAATATTTAACGAATAGTCTTTTTTAAATAATTGAGTAGCGTAAATTTTTACTGCCTTCACTTTGTGAAGATAAAATCAGACACGTAGACGGGGAATGAAGGAATCGGAATCGTGAGTTTAGCCATGACGACAAAAGAGGGAGTTTGTGAGACGAAAAGGGAAGTTCATGCCAACAGCACGCGGTGTTCCCAAACGGTCACCCATCTAAGTACTAACCACGCCCAAGGTTGCTTAACTGCGGTGACCGGACGAGAACCGGTATTTTCAACCTGGTATGGCCATTGGCTAGAATTGCATCTTTTTCCCAACTGCCAAATGCTACATCGTAATTGCCATAATATAGATATCTGGGTTCAACAATGCCTGTCCTGATCTAAAAAGTGTGGTCTATGCACTCATTTCAATACCAGCCTACTTATTCTGGGGTATGTTCTACATTCTCATTTACATATCGTCTCGTGTTTCTCGCTTCCACCGTGAAATTTCGAGTTTATTAAGACCATATATGATAAGCGGAGTGAATATTACTTCTACAAATTCCCTAATTGTATATGAGATAAAGTAATTTATTTATGTGTCGGACGAAGGTTCTGAGTTCCCTTCCGACAGTTACGACCTGTTGTGACACATGGCTGAAGCAGGAAGCATTTAGGAGTCATAAGTTTCAGAGGCATGAGTCTCCCTAGATGCCTATTGTGTAGGTTTGGTTATGAACATGCGGAAACGCCGACGGTAACTGCAGTACCAGGAAACACACCCGCTAAAATTGCGCGGCAAATCACTTCAAAATCTGGAGAATACGCACGCCTGCCAGGTGTGAGTACAACATCTGCCTTTCTCCATTTATCAGGTGCTGTCGCGAGCATCCGGCCTCTTCGCTCCGGGGAAAGTATATGCAGCAAGAATAACCCTTTGCAGAGAGGCGATTACGATTAAACTTACATAAATCAGGAGCAAAAGCAGCCCATAAGGGTAGCAATTATCACCACTGCATATGCTCACGTATCTAAGGGCTTCAGCAGACGACGAGAACCGCTTTGAAACCAATCAACCAACCTCCAGCCTCAGCAGTGCGTACGTTCTGGACACTTGCTCTCAGCCCAATTCTGACTCCGCTTGTCGTCAAAGTCAAGGGAACAGAGTGAGAAGAAGCATATGGAAAGCAGGGTTGTAGAACGGGACGCCAGGTGCAATATGACCTCTTGGAGAAAAGCTCCATACGTGGTAAGTAATAGGGTTTTAATATTCATAATTTGTTTGCATGATAGTAATAAATGTACTCCAACACATTGCTTGGGGGCGATGTGTACCTTTCACTGTACCGTCAATTATAACAACATCATTAAAAATATGAATATATCCGAAAATAGGTGAGAATAGTACGATGAAGATTCGCTCATCACAAGATCCAAAAAAGATACAGATATAACCAGAGGTACGAAAGAATTTCCACGGTGACAGAAAAACCCGAGACTTAATATTTTACTCTTAGACATACCCGTGTAACAGGACGACCAAATGAAGAGCTGAGTGTAATGGAACGATACAGGATAAATGAAAACTTCTGTGGGAGCAAGCCTGCGAAATAAACTTTCCACACTTAGTGTACCTTAGATGAGGCTTAAGTAACTGATATATTCAGATTTTAAGATTTCTAGATGGCGAAATATTCGTCGTTTTCGCTGAAGTAATTATAGAGACCCGGGAATTTTCTCTAGGATGTCCAACAAACGGCTGAATTATTCGCAGTTCTGCTATCTGCACTGTGAAAAAAATTTAATGGAATATATAACTGAGACAGAATGTCCAATATTTAACGAATAATTTTGTTTGAAATAATTGAGTAGCGTAAATTTTTACTGCCTTCACTTTGTGAAGATAAAATCAGACACGTAGACGGGGAATGAAGGAATCGGAATCGTGAGTTGAGCCATGACGATAAAAGTAGGAGTTTGTGAAACGAAAATGGAAGTTCATGCCAACAGCACGCGGTGTTCCCAAACGGTCACCCATCTAAGTACTAACCACGCCCAAGGTTACTTAACTGCGGTGACCGGACGAGAACCGGTGTTTTCAACCTGGTATGGCCGTTGGCTAGAATTGCATCTTTTTCCCAACTGCCAAATGCTACATCGTAATTGCCATAATATAGATATCAGGGTTCAACAATGCCTGTCCTGATCTAAAAAGTGTGGTCTATGCACTCATTTCAATACCAGCCTACTGATTCTGGGGTATGTTCTACATTCTCATTTACATATCGTCTCGTGTTTCTCGCTTCCACCGTGAAATTTCGAGTTTATTAAGACCATATATGATAAGCGGAGTGAATATTACTTCTACAAATTCCCTAATTGTATATGAGATAAAGTAATTTATTTATGTGTCGGACGAAGATTCTGAGTTCCCTTCCGACAGTTACGACCTGTTGTGACACATGGCTGAAGCAGGAAGCATTTAGGAGTCATAAGTTTCAGAGGCATGAGTCTCCCTAGATGCCTATTGTGTAGATTTGGTTATAAACATGCGGAGACGCCGATGGAAACTGCAGTACCAGGAAACACCCGCTAAAATTGTGCGGTAAATCACTTCAAAATCTGGAGAATACGCACGCCTGCCAGGTGTGAGTACAACATCTGCCTTTCTCCATTTATCAGGTGCTGTCGCGAGCCATCCGGCCTCTTCGCTCCGGGGAAAATATATTCAGCAAAAATAACCCTTTGTAGAGAGGCGATTGCGATGAAACTCACATAAATCAGGTGCAAAAGCAGCCCATAAGAGTAGCAATTATCACCACTGCATATGCTTACGTGTCTAAGGGCTTCAGCAGACGACGAGAACCGCTTCGGAAAATCGGTGCATGGTTGTCAATCGAGAAGGCTTGAGAGAATGCTGCCCTCCAGCCTCAGCAGTGCGTACGTTCAGCACACTTGCTCTCAGCCCAATTCTGACTCCGCTTGTCGTCAGAGTCGAGGGAACAGAGTGAGAGGAATCATATGGAAAGCAGGCATGTAGATCTGGACGCCAGGTGCAATATGACCTCGTGGAGAAAAGCGCCGTACGTGGTAAGTAATAGGGTTTTAATATTCATAATTTGTTTGCATGATAGTAATAAATGTACTCCAACACATTGCTTGGGGGCGATGTGTACCTTTCACTGTACCGTCAATTATAACATCATCATTAAAAATATGAATATATCCGAAAATAGGTGACAATAGTACGATGAAGATTCGCTCATCACAAGATACAAAAAAGATACAGATAATACCAGAGTTACGAAAGAATTTCCACGGTGACAGAAAAACCCGAGACTTAATATTTTACTCTTAGACATACCCGTGTAACAGGACGACCAAATGAAGAGCTGAGTGTAATGGAACGATACAGGATAAATGAAAACTTCTTTGGGAGCAAGCCTGTGAAATAAACTTTCCACACTTAGTGTACCTTAGATGAGGCTTAAGTAACTGATATATTCAGATTTTAAGATTTCTAGATGGCGAAATATTCGTCGTTTTCGCTGAAGTAATTTTAAGAGCCCCGGGAATTTTCTCCAGGATTTCCAACAAACGGCTGAGTTATTTGCAGTTCTGCTATCTGCACAGTGAGAAAAATTTAACGGAATATATAACTGAGACAGAATGTCCAATATTTAACGAATAGTCTTTTTTAAATAATTGAGTAGCGTAAATTTTTACTGCCTTCACTTTGTGAAGATAAAATCAGACACGTAGACGGGGAATGAAGGAATCGGAATCGTGAGTTGAGCCATAACGACAAAAGAGGGAGTTTGTGAGACGAAAAGGGAAGTTCATGCCAACAGCACGCGGTGTTCCCAAACGGTCACCCATCTAAGTACTAACCACGCCCAAGGTTGCTTAACTGCGGTGACCGGACGAGAACCGGTGTTTTCAACCTGGTATGGCCGTTGGCTAGAATTGCATCTTTATCCCAACTGCCAAATGCTACATCGTAATTGCCATAATATAGATATCAGGGTTCAACAATACCTGTCCTGAACTAAAAAGTGTGGCCTATGCACTCATTTCAATACCAGCCTTCTGATTCTGGAGTATGTTCTACCGTACTCATTTACATATCGTCTCGTGTTTCTCGCTTCCACCGTGAAATTTCGAGTTTATTAAGACCATATATGATAAGCGGAGTGAATATATTTCTACAAATTCCATAATTGTATATGAGATAGATTCATTTATTTATGTGTCGGACGACGGTTTTGAGTTCCCTTGCAACAGTACGACCTGTTGTGACACATGGCTGAAGCTGTAAGCCTTTAGGAGTCATAAATTTCAGAGGAATGAGGCTCCCTAGATGCATATTGTGTAGGTTTTGATATGAACATGCGGAGACGTCGATGGAAACTACAGTACCAGAATACGTATGTGGGTAATTTGCGCGGCAAATCACTTCAAAAGCAGGAGAATACGCACGCCTGTCAGGTGTGAGTACAACTTCGGTCTTTCTCCATTTATCAGGTTCTTGTCGTAAGCCATCCTGTCTCTTCCTTCAGAGGAAAATATATGCAGCAAAAACAACCCTTTGTAGAGAGGCGATTGCGAAGAAACTCGCTTATATAGGAGCAAAAGCCGCCCATAGGTGTAGGAATTATCACCATTGCATATGCCTACGTGTCTAAGGGCTTCAGCAGACGACGTGACCCGCTTCGGAAACTCGTTGCATTTTGTCAATGAAGAAGGCATGAGAGAATGCTGCCCTCCAGCCTCAGCAGTGCGTACGTTCAGCACACTTGCTCTCAGCCCAATTCTGACTCCGCGTTTGGTTAAAGTCGATTGGCACAGTGTGAGATGTAGCATAAGGGGAGCAAACTTGTAGACGTGAATGCTGGAGCAATATGACCTCTTGGAGGAAAGCTCCATACGTGGTATGTAATTGGTTTTTAATATTCATATTTTGTTTGCATGTCCAGCTCATATCTTGGGGGGGGGGGGATGTGTACCTTTTGCTGTACCGTCAATTATATCATCATTAATAATATTACTAAACCCGGAAGGAAGTGATAATAGTCAATGAAGTTTCGCTCATCACAATATACAAAAAAGGTAAAGATATAACCAGAGGGACGAAAGAATTTCCACGGTGACAGAAAAACTCGAAACTAAATATTATACTCTTCAGCCGGGATTAGACGGCGCGTGGCTCGTCCAGTGACGTGACGTCACTTGCTCGGCCAACAGATCGGAACAGAAAAGACAATCTGGCTACACGACGCGGCGTAGCACGGCAAATGGCGGACCAGCGTGCTTGCTCAGGTAGGTTCGGCTCGTGGAATAAGTCGTCACCAACCACCAACCAAAGTGCTAACTAAGGGCGGAGACTTGCGCGGAGCGCAAGTCGACGTCCATTGATCTGTTTAGCCATACCTGCGTTTTACCGCATTGCTGGACTCAATAACAGACTCTTAATTCTGAACTGGGGATTTTGCTTACGCTAACAAATTTAGGGTCTCGATTAAGTCGGGACCAGGCATACCAAAAGCTAAAGCTCTAAGAGCGTATACTTTTTCCAAGTGGGGGGAATACTTTGGTTGGGTGGCTCTCTGGGATTTGAACCCAGAGTGGCATTTTCACAAATAATTTCACAAAAAATTCAAAACCTACAAACGAATAATTTAGTCCTACTGGGGGGTGGGGGGTGCGGGCCGTGCCCCGGCTTTGTGTTATACCCTGGCATTCACCTTACAACTGAGGAAAATCACGGAAAACCTCAGTCAGGGTATTCGGAATGCGCCTAATTTTAGGTGCAGTGTCTGTTGGCCACTAAGGGCCTCGACACATTCACTGACCCATCCCCGTAGCTTGCGCTAGACGGACTGGGTCAGCCCTCGGTCAGCGCAGATATCTGCCGAGTTGCTGAGTTAAGGGGTTCCCCACACCAGCCAACCTAGAGTCGAAGCTCTCGGTTAGAACTCTGATGTGATCAGCAAAGAGAGGAACTCCCAAATCCTCGTGAATTTGCACGCTACTCATGTACCAAGGTGCACCAGTAGCAATGCGAAGACACTTGGATTGAAGAACCTGCAGCTTTCTGAGGTGGGTGCAGGCAGCAGACCTCCAAATGGGGCACGCATAGTCCATCATGGGCCGTATGAGCTGCTTATACAGCAGAACCCCGTTCCTGATGGACAGGCCGCTTCTCCTGTGAAGGAGAGAGCTAAGCAGACCCAGTCGTTGGGCTGCTTTCTTCTTGACCTGGACGATGTGAGGCGACCAGGTCATCCGTGTATCAAGGATCACTCCCAGATAACGGGCTGTGTCTACCCACTGGATTGGCTCTCCTAGGAACTGCACCGGTCGAGGCTTGGAGGACCTCCACCCTGCCTTCGCAAAGAGCATAGCATTGCTCTTTGAGACATTGATGGCGATCCTCCACGCCTTCAACCATCTCTCTAGATCACTGAGGTATGCTTCTAGGTAGCTAACAAGCAGAGCCGGGCTGCGGGACGTGGCAATGATTGCCGTGTCATCCGCGTACAATGCCAGCTCGACGTGGCGGGAAGGGACGGGCATGTCATTGACATACAGACTGAACAAGACAGGAGAGATTAGTCCCCCCTGTGCTACGCCAGCCCGCATGCCACGACTGGAGGATATGGCCGTTTGGAAGGACGCTTCGAACGTCCTGTTGTAAAGGTAGGAGGATATGGTTTTGACCAGGTAGGAGGGGAAGTTAAGGGCCGTAAGCTTGAAAAGGAGACCGTCGACCCAGACAGTGTCGAAAGCCTTAGCCACGTCGAGAAAGACTGCGCCTGTTAGCCGCTTCTCACCAAAGTTTCTGGTCACCCTTTCGACAAGGCGGGCTAGCTGGAGAGAGGTGCTATGTTTGGGTCTGAATCCAAACTGCTCGTCTCGCAGAAGCCCGCGCCCGCTTACTTCACTTAAGATCCTACTAAGTAGGATCTTCTCGAACAACTTGCCGATGGTGTCCAGAAGACTTATGGGACGATAGGAAGAGGGAAGCGCTGGGTCCTTCCCGGGTTTCAGTATGGAGACAATGCGGGCATGTTTCCCACCGATGGGAAGTACTGCGCTAGGAGAGCAGCGTTGAATATGGCAACAAGGAGATAGACAGCTCGCTGCGGAAGGTGCTTCAGTGCCCTGTTCGGTATACCGTTTGGGCCCGGAGCCTTGCTGGCCTTGAGACCCCGGATAGCATCCTGAACCTCCACGGGGTTGGTTAACTTGGGCTCGCTTGCAGGTGCATAAGAGTATGCTTGCAGCGCCTCGTCAACCATCTCAATTACTGCCGGATCCGACGGGTCGTTTACCGGCTGAAACTGAGCCTCAAGACTGTCCGCCAGGGCTTCGGCTTTCTCAGAGTCTGAGAGAGCAAGCCCGCCCTGCGTGACCAGGGGTGGAGAGGGAGTGGGCACTCTCATCACCCGCTTTGTCATCTTCCACAGCGATTGGTCCTCGGGATCTAGGCTTTCCAGTGTGGCACCCCACTGCTCATTCCGCCACTCGTTTAGCTGGTGGGTCACCGACCGCTGAAGGCGGTTGACCTCAGCTTTTAGAGCAGGGTCCCTGGTGGTTTGCCACTGCCTCCTCAACCGGTTTTTCAGGCGTATTTCATCCTGTATACGTGCCGGTATTGGGGGCCGCGGGTCGTCACGAGGGCGTCTCCGGGGGGCCGACGCTGCTAGTGCCTCAGTGATGGCGCTGGACACCTCCTCCACACACGTGTCGATTTCAACCCCGCTACGGAGTTTCGGGATGGACGGAAGGCTGTCCTCCAGGCAGGCCTGGAATTTGACCCAGTCGGTCCGTCTGAAGTCCGGGCGGTCCGGTAGGTTAAGAAAGGATGATCGACATTTAGTGTCGATCAGTACAGGCAAGTGATCTGAGCTAAGTGCAGAGCACGTTGTCAGATGCACTGGGATGACTAGGTTTTTAGTGATTACTATGTCTAGGACATCAGGAGTACAAGAGGGATTGTATGGGATAGTGGTGGGAGTTTCCGGCCCATAAATCAAACACGAATGATCGTTGGCGTAATCACGAAGGTGCCTGCCCCTTGTCGTGATTAGCCTCGAGTTCCAGTCCACGTGCTTGGCGTTCAGGTCCCCCGCCATGAGGACGGGAAGCCCTCCGCTCAAGCACGCAGACAAATCCGCTTCGATTAGGGGCCGGCAAGGCGAAAGGTAAGCCGCCAGGATTTTCAGTGGTCCACTTGCCAACATAACATGTATGGCAGTTGCCTCCAACTGGGTCAGGCCAGGGATGGGTAAAGCGTAGTGATCTATACCCCGGCGGACCAGTATAGCTGTTCCGCCGCCCTCGGTGGGCCGGTCTGTACGGTGGCAAACATAGTTTGCGAGCCGAAAGACTTGCCCTGATCTGAGATGGGTTTCAGTTAGGAGGCATATGTCAACCCCGTGTTTACCAAGGAAGTGGTCCAGCTCCATCTTTCTGCCGCGCACGCCATCGGCGTTCCAGCAGGCCAGCCGTAGTGCCCTCACACTGTGAGCCTTAGGGTGTGCTACCATATTCAGCTACAAAAAGGATAACAATTTTCAGGACAGCCCGCGAGCGTGCTGCGCCTGAAGGGAGGGAGGGTACCGCTGTGAGGAGCCGCCGTGTCAGCTCTACACACGCGTGTACAGGAAGGTTGTCGAGCAGATCAGAGATCTCCTCGATTGGGGACTGATTGGGAGATTGAGTGTGAGTAGGATTAGGCTTCTTGGGTGGAGGCGATGGTTTACCAGTCATCGCCTGCTTCTTCGTTGGGGCCTGTTGAGGGGCCGCAACGGCAGGTTGGGTAGCCTGAACCCTTTTCCTGCTTGAGGTCGCTTTGCCCGTTTGAGGGGCCGCGGCCGGTTTGGGGATAGGTACAGGTTGCGGAGGGATGGTGGGTTTTACTACCCGCCCCCCTCGCACCACATGAGACCACTCAGGGCCTAAACTCTTCTGCTCAGCAGAAGGCTCGGCGCGGGTCACTTGCGCTGAAGCCGAGCGACCGGTTGCACCGTTCATGTGGACGCGAGGTGCTGGCGTCCGCTTTGCTAGCGCGGCCTTGGCCTCCTTCCACTTTTACGCAGCCCCGGTAGTTCGCCGTGTGGTTGCCCCCGCAGCTGCAGCATTTAAGCTGCTGCTTAGGGGTAGAGCACTCCCCGGAGGGGTGCGGCTCACCACATGCAACACACCGGGGTGCGTATCCGCAGTTACGCTGCGTGTGGCCGAAGCGTTGGCAGCGCTTACATTGAAGCGGAGCCTTAGGGGCTACGTATGTCTCTACAGAGACTCTCAAGCCGCAGAGTTCGGTAAGGGATCGCACCTTCTGCACCTCTGGGCCTCGAGCCACCGACACTACGAAATGTGGAGTGGGGGGCCGATCGCCTGTGGCATCCTGATTGCGGCGCCCAGACAGGAGCTGCATGACGCCCTGGACACGGATTCCCAGGGCCTCAAGCTCCTCCCGGACGACGTTCTCAGGCATCTGTCTGCCGAGATTCTTCAACAACAGACGTACACAACTCTGGGAGAGAGAAAGTGTGAAATGTCACACCCTTGCTCCCGTCAAGGGATCGGAGGGCACTGACTGTTGCTCTGAATCCGTCAGCAGTACCCGGCACGATCATGAGTTTCTCCCCCTTCATCTGGGCGGACAGACTGCTGGGGCATTTGGACCGTAGCCACGCGAGAAACCCGCGCGTGTCCTTGACACCTGAAACAAAAACAGGGGTTTTGTTGGGCCGCTCACCTGCGGGAACGGCCCCAGCCTCAGTGGCGCCAGCTGGCATGCTGCCCAGAGGCCCGGACATGTCGACAGACATGCGCCTGGTGGCTGCCTCAGTAGAGACAGCAGGTTCGGAAGAGTCCGAACCAGCGGCTATGGGCTTGGGCTGCCCACTCGACTGACGGGGGTTGGAATCCCCGGCTACAACCGCAGCGTATGCTGCCTTACCTGCCGTGGCGTCTGGCTGCCGGCTGGTAGAAGGTGCAGGGTCATCGGATGTGCCCTCTGCGTTGGGCGCTGGGCGCCTAGCGGCCGGGGTGGGCTGGCCGTCTGAGCATGAAAACTCAGCCTTCCTCTTCCCCGCGATGGGTAACGGCGGTGACACGACCCTGGCTCCGGTGATGGTGGTGGCATGACGCTTGGAAGGCGTCACGTGAGACGTTTTGACCGTGCAAGCAGCGGCCTTACTGGTCCTGTTCGCGGCAAGGGCCGTCCTCAGCTTTCGCAAGAGGACGGGGTTGCCCTGCACCGATGCAATAACCCTCATAAGGGCAACTTCCTCCTGCTTAAGCATTACGCCTACAGCAGGGGGGGGCACCGTACTTCTGATGCTGCGCCGACTTCCTAGTGAGTTATGGGCAGCACGCTACAGACCACTCCTTCCTCAGTCGCTTCTCGTTGCAGTGACTATGGCTTCTTCGCTAAGTTCGGCTCTCAGGACGTCCTCTCTCCTCTGCAGCTAACACCGAACTCCCTGATCGGAATAAGTCGTGTTGTTCTATGAACTTAAAAATGTCCTCGTTTGACCACTCCATTCTAGCCAATACCAATTGTGGGACAGAAACTTTCACTCTTCGCGCACCCCGACAGCAGAAAACAAAGACCAGACCTAAGTGTATACAGGCTTGGGCGAGACTGTTTGGCGCGTACACTGCAAGCGCCGTGTAGCCGCAACAGCTGCCCGCGACGAGTCCCTTTGAGGCTCGTGAGAAAACCGCTTCTGAGATCTCACGAGCCTCGCTCCACCAATCACACTCCGCGCCAGGCCGGTTACACGGCGCGTTTGAATACAATTGTTTGTCAGTGACGTCAGTTATGACGTAAAACGAGCTGAGCCACCCGCCGTCTAATCCCGGCTTTATAATAGTTAGCCACCTTTTGCTAAGAACAAATTTAGTCCATGACACTACTATCTAATTGAAATATGATTAGGTGGGCCGATCCCGGAGGTACTGCAATACCGGGCCAACCCGTGACAGAGGTGGAGCAAGCCCCTAGCACTCCGTCATTTTCCAAAAATCAGTTTAATATACTGGTCCTGCAATGCAGGACGTATCAGATATTAAGCTGATAAGAACAGATACTACACTTTGATCTTAGCCAAAAGGCCGAGAAGCGATAACGTCGTTATGCGTCGCGACGCTCATATATACCTGCCGACGGTTCCTGATCATGGGTATTAAAAGGTGCATGTGGAATAGCAAATCACATTGCCACCTTCGCTACACATTCTATGGTAGGGAAGTAAGTAACGTTGGTCAGTGTAAGGGGTTTTCCATATACTTCACAGTAGTAACTAATAATGAGTCTGCTTTTGTCAAATTTAATATTTGATTTTGCCTTTAATACATTTTGACGCTCACTGCCATCTAGTTGCTCGACTGGCGTTCGCAGACTTCACAGCATGAAGAGACAAGGATGGCTAGCTGCTCACTTCTTTGTCACACAGTCGCGCTGACGCAGGCACATAGCGGGAATTACGTAACATACACTCGTTACACCTGTTCTGCTTAACGTCAACGGTAAACATCAGATCTTGGTGGAATAGGTTGGGACGAATTACGGTACATGCATTACCATGCAGACGACCCGACCGCGCACTGGCTGCATGTTCTTGCCTTTACGAGGCACAATTTTACTGTAAATATTGTTCATTTTAGCAACGTAATCTCCACCATAAAGACAGAATGTAAAAGAAGAAATTAAATAACACAGTCATCGAAAACGATGAACATGAGAAAAGAGATGCAGAGATAGGATTCGCTGTAACGCGTTCGTCAACACAAAGTTTTCATACATGCCCTAGAACATAACAACGGTCGCACTTCGTAGCCCTGCAAACATCTAGACCAGTGTTACCCAAACTTTTTTGCTCGCAGATCCCTTTTGGCTTCGAAAAATAACCACGGATCCTCACATCTTTTCTCACGTGAGTGAAGAATGTCAGGGTGATAGGTATTCAAAATTAAAGATTTATCACAGTACTGATTTTAGATGGCTACTAATACATGCCAGTAGCATACGTAACAATTCATTGCATGATTTAACCTTAATTACTCGTAAAATGACTGTCGCTCGCTTCGTGGGTACAGGAAGCTTCTTAATTAGATATTCTAACGGTCATACGAAATAAATATGCAAAGTGTTCGAGGTGACCAGTGCCACAACCCCGCCAAACCACTTCATGCGGAATGGTGACTTCACGCGTTTTGCTGGTTGGATATTCATCCACCGGGCACGACTGGACTGCGTCCCACTCAATGGAAGCCAACGATGCGGCCACAGGGACAGGAAATGCCGCAGGTGTGGCTACGTGAGGGAGAGGCTGCCCCATGTTTTGTGCCACTGCAAACCTAACTTTGTTGCAATAACCAAGCGCCACGACGCAATCCTACACAGATTAATGAAAGCGTTTCATGCCCCCGCCTCTACCACCATCAGGATCAACCAGGCGATCCCAGGCGCGGACGAGTCCCTCCGTCCAGACTTCGTCGCTGTAGATGAGGCTTGCAAGACCGTGGCCATTGTGGATGTTACTATGCCGTTCGAAAACAGGTACGCTGCCTTCCAGACAGCGCGACATGAGAAGCAGAGAAAATACGCCTCCCTTGCAGACCACTACAAAGAGCGAGGGTATTCTGTGTACCTAGACGCCTTCATAGTAGGGGCGCTCGGGGGCTGGGACCCAGCCAACGAGCTAGTCGTCAACCACCTCAAGCTCAGTCACAACTACTGCCGCCTCACGAGGAAACTTATGGTCTCAGATGCCATTCTATGGAGCCGAGACATTTACGTCGAACACCTGACGTCAGTACGGCAGTACCACGAGGCTGCAGACGATGCCTGGGGTGGCCGGGACTATAGCCAAACAGGGTAGTGATGTTAATATGACCCACTCTACATGACTATATTAGGATCACTTTTCTTTATCCGTCCACCAGAGTGATATTACAAGTGAAGTTGACATTAATGTGACTATACGGTGATTACATACTTACAATAGAGAACACAGTGTAAGTGATGTTGTAAGCATAACAGCCACTACTGACTGTCGCATGTGGCTAGGCTGTGAACAAGATTTTTTTCCGTCCATTAATGTGTACTGGAGGGGTGATTGTATCACCACTGTAACTATAATTGCTGTCAAATTTATCATTTGCTCACAACAGGAGCTTGTCAGGATACCCCTGTCCTGCTTATTCACTCAACCAATGTAATATTCACATTCAGAGGTGGTATAACCACCTTTAAACCATTACTGTTGTTAAATCTATTGTATTTCTTTTAAACATTTGCTAAATAAAAGTTTATCTGTTCTTATCAGCTTAATATCTGATACGTCCTGCATTGCAGGACCAGTATATTAAAGTGATTTTTGGAAAATGACGGAGTGCTAGGGGCTTGCTGCACCTCTGTCACGGGTTGGCCCGGTATTGCAGTACCTCCGAGATCGGCCCACCTAATCATATTACAATTAGATAATAGTGTGATGGACTAAATCTGGTCATAGCAAAAGGTGGCTAGCTATCATAAGATGTACTGTATAGTGTTTATGGTCTTCCTCCATTTTTTTCATGTCTTCATGTTATTTAAGCTGATAAGAACAGCTACTATACTACACTTAAGCCGAATTCTCCTAGTTAGGCCTGTCGTCTCAGCCTCGTTGTAACCTTAGGTATCCACCGAAACGACTGCAACTGCCTAACTGTTATTCAAGCTACTATACTTTGATCTTAGCCAAAAGGCCGAGAAGTGATGGACAGAGGTGGAGTAAGCAGTCGTGTCGGTGGATACCTAACGGTGACAACGAGGCTGGGATGACAGGCCTAACTAGGAGAATTCGGCTTAAATATAGTATAGTAGCTGTTCTTATCAGCTTAAATAACATGAAGACATGAAAAAAATAGAGGAACACCATAAACACTATACAGTACTTCTTAGACATACCCGTGTAACACGACGACCAAATGAACAGCTGAGTGTAATTGAACGGTACATGATAAATGAAAACTTCTGTATAGGCAGGCCTGTGAAATAAACTTTCATGCGCTTAATGTACTTTAGATGAGGCTGAAGTAACTGGTGTATTCAGATTTTAAGATTTCAATATAGCGAAATATTCGTCTTTTTCGCTGAAGTAATTTTAGGAGACCCGAGAATTTTCTCTAGGATTTCTAACAAACGACTTAATTATTCGCAGTTCTGCTATTTGCGCTGTGAGTAAAATTCCATGGAATATATAACTGAGACAGAATGTCCAATATTTAACGAATAGTTTTGTTTGAAATAATTAAGTAGTGTAAATTTTTACTGCCTTCACTTTGTGAAGATAAAGCCAGACACGTAGACGGGGAATAAAGTAATCGGAATCGTGAGTTGAGCCATGACGCAAAAGTGGGAGTTTGTGAGACGAAAAGGGAAGTTCATGCCAACAGCACGCGGTGTTCCCAAGCGTTCACCCATCGAAGTACTAACCACGCCCAAGGTTGCTTAACTGCGGTGACCGGACGAGAACCGGTGTTATCAACCTGGCATGGCCGTTAGCTGGAAATGTAACTCTATCCCAACTTTAAATGTTACATCTTAATTGCCATAATATAGATATCAGGGTTCAACATTGCGTGTCCTGAACTAAAAAGTGTGATCTATGCACTCATATCAATACCTGACTCTTTATTCTGGTGTATAGTTCTAACATACCAAGTTTACGTATCGTCTCGTGTTATCCCGCTTTCACCGTGAAGTTTCAAATTTATTAAGACTATTCTCAATTTACACACCAACTAAATGCACTATATTTTCATTTTTTATTCTATAAACCGTACATATATTTCAGTACTTACAAAGCCATCTTCATTGGGCTCGTAATCTACTTTTACTTTACATCCATTTTTATTCTTACTATTATGTTATATATCACATGTAGTGAAGTTTCATTACCATTTATGGATTACAGTTTTTACAATGTCTGTATTTAAAAATATAAAACACAGAATATCAAATCCTTAAATGAGAATGGTCAATTTTTCGTAATAAAATGATAAAATGAAGCTATATGTTTTTATGATGTATCTTCTCACATTAGTTTGTTATTTTAAATTCTGGCTGTTGGTTCTGTATGTATAGGTCATCAGTTAAGTAAATCAGGTCCTGTGAAACAATGATCAGATATCAGCATCGTAGTTGTATTGTATTATTATTTTTATATATGAAATGTATGCAAATTTTGTAAGTTATCAATTTGAGTAGAATGACATACCTGTTTTTGTTGTAAGTGACCAGTGGTGCGGTTTGTACTGACTGGCTACCAACCACGTAACCAACCAAAGTGCTAAGGGCGGAGACTTGCGCGGAGCGCAAGTCGACGTCGCTTGGTCTGTTTAGCCATTCCTGCGTTTTACCGCATCGCCGGGCTCAATAAAAGACTCTTTAATCTATAACTAAGAGTTTCGTTTACGATAACGGTTTATGGTCACGATTAAAGCCGTGACCTGGCATACCGAAATCTACAGCTCTAGGAGCGTATAGTCTTTCTAAGTGGGGGAACACTTTGGTTGGATGGCTCCCTGGGATTTGAACCCAGAGTGGCATTTTCACAATTAAATTCGCGCGGCATCTAAAACATACGCATGAGTGAACTCGATGTTACCCGCGGGGGGTGTGGGAGTGCGGGCCGTGCCCCGACTTTTTATTGTTATACCCTGGCATTCACCTTCAACTGAGGAAAAATCACGGAAAAACCTTAGTCAGGGTAGTCGAGAAGCGCCTAGTTAATGAGTGATAGGCACGATGCGGTGTCTTTTGGCCACCGTTTTGGGCCTCGACATTTCTGCTGACCTGTCCCCGTAGCTTGCGCGCTAGGCGACGTGGGTCAGCCCTCTGTCAGCGTAAATTTCTAAGGGGTTCCTCACATCTCGATTAGGGCTCTGATGTGTTCGGCAAAGTAAGGAACTCCCAATTCCTCGTGAATTTGCACGTTACTGATGTACCAAGGTGCATCAGTAGCCATGCGAAGGCACTTGGATTGAATAACCTGCAGCATCCTGACGTGGCTGCAGGAGGCGGACGTCCAAATGGGTCACGCATAGTCCATAACGGGCCTATGAGCTGCTTATACAGCAGAACTCCGTTCCTGGTGGAGAGATAACTTCTGTGTAGGAGAGAGCTAAGAAAACCCAGTCGTTGGGCGGTTGTCTTGTGGTTTGTGTATTCAGGTAAATGTGTCGAGGAAGGCGCATGCGTGTTAAGGTGGCCACCTTGTGTAGGTTTGCTTATCACCATGGGGAGACGCTGAGGAAAGCTGCAGTACCAGAATTCCTAGCCGCTGAATTTGAACGTGATGGCACTTAAAAAGCAGGAGAATACGCGTGGCTGCAAGGTGCGAGTTACATCTGCCTTTCTCCATTTATCAGGTTGTTGTCGCAAGCCGTCCGGTTTCCTCGCTCCGGGGAAAAATATATGCTTCATATGCTGCATCAATAACCGTGTGTAGAGAGGTGAATGCGAAGAAACTCGCATGAAGCAGGAGCAAAAGCAGCTCATAGGGGTAGCAAGTTGTCAGTCGAAAAAGCATTAAACAAAGCTGGCCTCTAGCCTCAGTAGCACGTGCATACAGCACACTTGTACAGGGCCTCAATTGTGACTCCGCTTTTGGTCAACGTGGATGGAACCAACCAACCAACCAAAGTGCTAACTAAGGGCGGAGACTTGCGCGGAGCGCAGGTCGACGTCCCTTGATCTGTTTAGCCATACCTGCGTTTTACCGCATTGCTGGACTCAATAACAGACTCTTAATTCTAAACTGGGGATTTTGCTTACGCTAACAAATTTAGGGTCTCGATTAAGTCGGGACCAGGCATACCAAAAGCTACAGCTCTAAGAGCGTATACTTTTTCCAAGTGGGGGGAATACTTTGGTTGGGTGGCTCTCTGGGATTTGAACCCAGAGTGGCATTTTCACGAATAATTTCACAAAGAATTCAAAACCTACAAACGAATAATTTAGTCCTACCGGGGGGTGGGGGGGTGCGGGCCGTGCCCCGACTTTGTGTTATACCCTGGCATTCACCTTACAACTGAGGAAAATCACGGAAAACCTCAGTCAGGGTATTCGGAGTGCGCCTAAATTTAGGTGCAGTGTCTATTGGCCACTAAGGGCCTCGACACATTCACTGACCCATCCCCGTAGCTTGCGCTAGACGGACTGGGTCAGCCCTCGGTCAGCGCAGATATCTGCCGAGTTGCTGAGTTAAGGGGTTCCCCACACCAGCCAACCTAGAGTCGAAGCTCTCGGTTAGAACTCTGATGTGTTCAGCAAAGAGAGGAACTCCCAAATCCTCGTGAATTTGCACGCTACTCATGTACCAAGGTGCACCAGTAGCAATGCGAAGACACTTGGATTGAAGAACCTGCAGCTTTCTGAGGTGGGTGCAGGCAGCAGACCTCCAAATGGGACACGCATAGTCCATCATGGGCCGTATGAGCTGCTTATACAGCAGAACCCCGTTCCTGATGGACAGGCCGCTTCTCCTGTGAAGGAGAGAGCTAAGCAGACCCAGTCGTTGGGCCGCTTTCTTCTTGACCTGGACGATGTGAGGCGACCAGGTCATCCGTGTATTAAGGATCACTCCTAGATAACGGGCTGTGTCTACCCACTGGATTGGCTCTCCTAGGAACTGCACCGGTCGAGGCTTGGAGGACCTCCACCCTGCCTTCGCAAAGAGCATAGCATTGCTCTTTGAGACATTGATGGCGATCCTCCACGCCTTCAACCATCTCTCTAGATCACTGAGGTATGCTTCTAGGTAGCTAACAAGCAGAGCCGGGCTGCGGGACGTGGCAATGATTGCCGTGTCATCCGCGTACAATGCCAGCTCGACGTGGCGGGAAGGGACGGGCATGTCATTGACATACAGACTGAACAAGACAGGAGAGATAAGTCCCCCCTGAGCTACGCCAGCCCGCATGCCACGACGAGAGGATATGGCCGTTTGGAAGGACGCTTCGAACGTCCTATTGTAAAGGTAGGAGGATATGGTTTTGACCAGGTAGGAGGGGAAGTTAAGGGCCGTAAGCTTGAAAAGGAGACCGTCCACCCAAACAGTATCAAAAGCCTTAGCCACGTCGAGAAAGACTGCGCCTGTTAGCCGCTTCTCACCAAAGTTCCTGGTCACCCTTTCGACAAGGCGGGCTAGCTGGAGAGAGGTGCTATGTTTGGGTCTGAATCCAAACTGCTCGTCTCGCAGAAGCCCGCGCCCGCTTACTTCACTTAAGATCCTACTAAGTAGGATCTTCTCGAACAACTTGCCGATGGTGTCCAGAAGACTTATGGGACGATAGGAAGAGGGAAGCGCTGGGTCCTTCCCGGGTTTCAGTGATGACAGTTATATGGTGAGGAGGCGCGTAGACTTGGCTGCGAGGAGCTACAGGAGCTCGCGACAGCAAGAGCACCCTGTTACACGGTTGTTAATGCTCATGTTTTATTTGAATGACAATAATTAATTCACACGAAATCAAAATTGTGGATGCGTAAATCATACCTTGTTCTCTACCGGCAATAATAATAATAATAATAATAATAATAACAGTAACGGATCCGCAAGAAAGTGTGAATATAATGTGAAAATTTGCTCATCACAATAAACAAGAACACTAAAGGTACAACCAAACGCACGAAAGATTTTTCACTGTGACAAGTAAAGCCGACCAGTCATTATTTTACCCTTAACCCTAGCAGTGTTACGCGACAACCAAATGTACATTTCAGCGTAATGACACTGTAGAGGATCACTCAAACTCTTTGTAACGCTTGTGAACAAACTTTCACGCACCTGTTGTACGTTAAATAAGGTTGCAGTAACTGATGTACACATTAACTTGATATTGTATATACCGTGCATTATTGTGATAGTATATTACTTACATAACCAACATATTGCACCAATATGTTGGTTATGTAAGTAATATATGATGTACACATATTTAAAAGTTCCAGTATGGCAAAATATACGATTTCTTCACTGAAGTACTTTTATGAGACGCGAAATATTTCTCTGTTCCCCATATCCTTTCTCTCACGCTGTTCGCTCGACTTTGAACAGAAGCGGAGTCAGAATGGAGGTCGTTGTTAAGTGTGTAGCTCGCACGCACTGCTGAGGTTGGAGGCCAGCATCCTCTCATGCCTTATTGATTGACAACACACACCGAGCTTCTAAAGCGGTCTCCGTCGGTTGCTGAAACCCGTAGGCACGTCACTTTGCGTTTTTTAGTTGGTATAATTGTTGCATCTATCAGCTGTTGATTCTCAAACTGTATGAGTTTCTTCGCATTTGCCTCCTTACGGTTATTTTTGTTCCAGAAGTTGCATGTATTTTCCCTTGAGCGAACAGAAAGGACTGCTTGAGGCAACAGCCTGATAAACAGCGAAAATACAGCTGTTGTACTCTTTGTATCTCATACCTTGCAGGCGTGCGTATTCTGCTTGTTTTGAAATTCTTTGCCGTGCAGTTTTAGCGGATGTGAATCCTGGTCCTGCAGTTCCCTCGGCGCCTCCCTATGGTGATAAGCAGCCCTACGTAGCACGCTTCTATGCAGCCGCATGCCGTGGAAAATTCTGATTCCTAAATGCTTCCAGCTTTAGCCATACTTCACATGAGGTCGTAACTGTCGTAAGGGAACCCAAAAACTTTGTCAAACATATAAATATATAAGTAAGTAACAAAATAAATAACTCTGTCCCTATATAAGAAGGGAATATGTAGAAATTAAAATCGTTCCGCTTATTATACGTAGTCTTAAGAAATTCGAAACTTCACTGTCGAAGTGAGAAGAACCAGACGATACATACCGTACATGAGTCACAACCGTAACCCAGAATCAAT
Source organism: Reticulitermes speratus (assembly GCA_021186555.1). Lineage (NCBI taxonomy): Eukaryota > Metazoa > Arthropoda > Insecta > Blattodea > Rhinotermitidae > Reticulitermes > Reticulitermes speratus. The sequence goes on from JAJKFL010000012.1 coordinate 20,349,904, forward strand.
AAGCATGTATTGATATGCGTGAATAGATCACTCATTTTAGTTCAGGACACGGATTTTTAAACACCGACACGTTCATTATTACAAGGCCGTTATATAATTCTGCAGTTGCGAAAACTTCTAACCCCAGCTAGCAGTCACTTGAGGTTGAAATCACCAGATTTTATCCAGTCACGGCAGTTGAGCACCAAGCCTCGACCCAACCAACCAAAGAGGTAACTAATCCCCAGTTATAGTACAAGGTGTCAGTTACTGAGCCCAGCGATGCGTTAAAACGCAGGAATGGCTAAACAGACCAACTGAGCTCTTTGGTTGGTATGTTGGTTGGTCCCTCACCTTCTGACCACGTGTCTGATCTTTATCTTTACATAGTGAATTCAGTAAAAATTCAATATTCTATGTCATATTTACACTACTCAATAATTTCAAACAAACTATTCGTTAAATATTGGACATTCCCTCTCAGTTGTATATTCGCCTCGCTTGCTAACGATAGGAGCATAGAATTTTTGTAGGAAATGTACGAAATACGGTAACCGGAATTGGGGGGGGGGGGGCAACGGAGTTCAGAGTTTAAAGCATTTAAAATTAGTCCTATGGGGATTTGGAGTAGTTTAGTAAGTAGCGAATCAGGGCAGTACTGACTGGCTACCAACCACGTAACCAACCAAAGTGCTAAGGGCGGAGACTTGCGCGGAGCGCAAGTCGACGTCGCTTGGTCTGTTTAGCCATTCCTGCGTTTTACCGCATCGCCGGGCTCAATAAAAGACTCTTTAATCTATAACTAAGAGTTTCGTTTACGATAACGGTTTATGGTCACGATTAAAGCCGTGACCTGGCATACCGAAATCTACAGCTCTAGGAGCGTATAGTCTTTCTAAGTGGGGGAACACTTTGGTTGGATGGCTCCTGGGATTTGAACCCAGAGTGGCATTTTCACAATTAAATTCGCGCGGCATCTAAAACATACGCATGAGTGAACTCGATGTTACCCGCGGGGGTGTGGGGAGTGCGGGCCGTGCCCCGACTTTTTATTGTTATACCCTGGCATTCACCTTCAACTGAGGAAAAATCACGGAAAAACCTTAGTCAGGGTAGTCGAGAAGCGCCTAGTTAATGAGTGATAGGCACGATGCGGTGTCTTTTGGCCACCGTTTTGGGCCTCGACATTTCTGCTGACCTGTCCCCGTAGCTTGCGCGCTAGGCGACGTGGGTCAGCCCTCTGTCAGCGTAAATTTCTAAGGGGTTCCTCACATCTCGATTAGGGCTCTGATGTGTTCGGCAAAGTAAGGAACTCCCAATTCCTCGTGAATTTGCACGTTACTGATGTACCAAGGTGCATCAGTAGCCATGCGAAGGCACTTGGATTGAATAACCTGCAGCATCCTGACGTGGCTGCAGGAGGCGGACGTCCAAATGGGTCACGCATAGTCCATAACGGGCCTATGAGCTGCTTATACAGCAGAACTCCGTTCCTGGTGGAGAGATAACTTCTGTGTAGGAGAGAGCTAAGAAAACCCAGTCGTTGGGCGGTTGTCTTGTGGTTTGTGTATTCAGGTAAATGTGTCGAGGAAGGCGCATGCGTGTTAAGGTGGCCACCTTGTGTAGGTTTGCTTATCACCATGGGGAGACGCTGAGGAAAGCTGCAGTACCAGAATTCCTAGCCGCTGAATTTGAACGTGATGGCACTTAAAAAGCAGGAGAATACGCGTGGCTGCAAGGTGCGAGTTACATCTGCCTTTCTCCATTTATCAGGTTGTTGTCGCAAGCCGTCCGGTTTCCTCGCTCCGGGGAAAAATATATGCTTCATATGCTGCATCAATAACCGTGTGTAGAGAGGTGAATGCGAAGAAACTCGCATGAAGCAGGAGCAAAAGCAGCTCATAGGGGTAGCAAGTTGTCAGTCGAAAAAGCATTAAACAAAGCTGGCCTCTAGCCTCAGTAGCACGTGCATACAGCACACTTGTACAGGGCCTCAATTGTGACTCCGCTTTTGGTCAACGTGGATGGAACCAACCAACCAACCAAAGTGCTAACTAAGGGCGGAGACTTGCGCGGAGCGCAGGTCGACGTCCCTTGATCTGTTTAGCCATACCTGCGTTTTACCGCATTGCTGGACTCAATAACAGACTCTTAATTCTAAACTGGGGATTTTGCTTACGCTAACAAATTTAGGGTCTCGATTAAGTCGGGACCAGGCATACCAAAAGCTACAGCTCTAAGAGCGTATACTTTTTCCAAGTGGGGGGAATACTTTGGTTGGGTGGCTCTCTGGGATTTGAACCCAGAGTGGCATTTTCACGAATAATTTCACAAAGAATTCAAAACCTACAAACGAATAATTTAGTCCTACCGGGGGGTGGGGGGGTGCGGGCCGTGCCCCGACTTTGTGTTATACCCTGGCATTCACCTTACAACTGAGGAAAATCACGGAAAACCTCAGTCAGGGTATTCGGAGTGCGCCTAAATTTAGGTGCAGTGTCTATTGGCCACTAAGGGCCTCGACACATTCACTGACCCATCCCCGTAGCTTGCGCTAGACGGACTGGGTCAGCCCTCGGTCAGCGCAGATATCTGCCGAGTTGCTGAGTTAAGGGGTTCCCCACACCAGCCAACCTAGAGTCGAAGCTCTCGGTTAGAACTCTGATGTGTTCAGCAAAGAGAGGAACTCCCAAATCCTCGTGAATTTGCACGCTACTCATGTACCAAGGTGCACCAGTAGCAATGCGAAGACACTTGGATTGAAGAACCTGCAGCTTTCTGAGGTGGGTGCAGGCAGCAGACCTCCAAATGGGACACGCATAGTCCATCATGGGCCGTATGAGCTGCTTATACAGCAGAACCCCGTTCCTGATGGACAGGCCGCTTCTCCTGTGAAGGAGAGAGCTAAGCAGACCCAGTCGTTGGGCCGCTTTCTTCTTGACCTGGACGATGTGAGGCGACCAGGTCATCCGTGTATTAAGGATCACTCCTAGATAACGGGCTGTGTCTACCCACTGGATTGGCTCTCCTAGGAACTGCACCGGTCGAGGCTTGGAGGACCTCCACCCTGCCTTCGCAAAGAGCATAGCATTGCTCTTTGAGACATTGATGGCGATCCTCCACGCCTTCAACCATCTCTCTAGATCACTGAGGTATGCTTCTAGGTAGCTAACAAGCAGAGCCGGGCTGCGGGACGTGGCAATGATTGCCGTGTCATCCGCGTACAATGCCAGCTCGACGTGGCGGGAAGGGACGGGCATGTCATTGACATACAGACTGAACAAGACAGGAGAGATAAGTCCCCCCTGAGCTACGCCAGCCCGCATGCCACGACGAGAGGATATGGCCGTTTGGAAGGACGCTTCGAACGTCCTATTGTAAAGGTAGGAGGATATGGTTTTGACCAGGTAGGAGGGGAAGTTAAGGGCCGTAAGCTTGAAAAGGAGACCGTCCACCCAAACAGTATCAAAAGCCTTAGCCACGTCGAGAAAGACTGCGCCTGTTAGCCGCTTCTCACCAAAGTTCCTGGTCACCCTTTCGACAAGGCGGGCTAGCTGGAGAGAGGTGCTATGTTTGGGTCTGAATCCAAACTGCTCGTCTCGCAGAAGCCCGCGCCCGCTTACTTCACTTAAGATCCTACTAAGTAGGATCTTCTCGAACAACTTGCCGATGGTGTCCAGAAGACTTATGGGACGATAGGAAGAGGGAAGCGCTGGGTCCTTCCCGGGTTTCAGTGATGACAGTTATATGGTGAGGAGGCGCGTAGACTTGGCTGCGAGGAGCTACAGGAGCTCGCGACAGCAAGAGCACCCTGTTACACGGTTGTTAATGCTCATGTTTTATTTGAATGACAATAATTAATTCACACGAAATCAAAATTGTGGATGCGTAAATCATACCTTGTTCTCTACCGGCAATAATAATAATAATAATAATAATAACAGTAACGGATCCGCAAGAAAGTGTGAATATAATGTGAAAATTTGCTCATCACAATAAACAAGAACACTAAAGGTACAACCAAACGCACGAAAGATTTTTCACTGTGACAAGTAAAGCCGACCAGTCATTATTTTACCCTTAACCCTAGCAGTGTTACGCGACAACCAAATGTACATTTCAGCGTAATGACACTGTAGAGGATCACTCAAACTCTTTGTAACGCTTGTGAACAAACTTTCACGCACCTGTTGTACGTTAAATAAGGTTGCAGTAACTGATGTACACATTAACTTGATATTGTATATACCGTGCATTATTGTGATAGTATATTACTTACATAACCAACATATTGCACCAATATGTTGGTTATGTAAGTAATATATGATGTACACATATTTAAAAGTTCCAGTATGGCAAAATATACGATTTCTTCACTGAAGTACTTTTATGAGACGCGAAATATTTCTCTGTTCCCCATATCCTTTCTCTCACGCTGTTCGCTCGACTTTGAACAGAAGCGGAGTCAGAATGGAGGTCGTTGTTAAGTGTGTAGCTCGCACGCACTGCTGAGGTTGGAGGCCAGCATCCTCTCATGCCTTATTGATTGACAACACACACCGAGCTTCTAAAGCGGTCTCCGTCGGTTGCTGAAACCCGTAGGCACGTCACTTTGCGTTTTTTAGTTGGTATAATTGTTGCATCTATCAGCTGTTGATTCTCAAACTGTATGAGTTTCTTCGCATTTGCCTCCTTACGGTTATTTTTGTTCCAGAAGTTGCATGTATTTTCCCTTGAGCGAACAGAAAGGACTGCTTGAGGCAACAGCCTGATAAACAGCGAAAATACAGCTGTTGTACTCTTTGTATCTCATACCTTGCAGGCGTGCGTATTCTGCTTGTTTTGAAATTCTTTGCCGTGCAGTTTTAGCGGATGTGAATCCTGGTCCTGCAGTTCCCTCGGCGCCTCCCTATGGTGATAAGCAGCCTACGTAGCACGCTTCTATGCAGCCGCATGCCGTGGAAAATTCTGATTCCTAAATGCTTCCAGCTTTAGCCATACTTCACATGAGGTCGTAACTGTCGTAAGGGAACCCAAAAACTTTGTCAAACATATAAATATATAAGTAAGTAACAAAATAAATAACTCTGTCCCTATATAAGAAGGGAATATGTAGAAATTAAAATCGTTCCGCTTATTATACGTAGTCTTAAGAAATTCGAAACTTCACTGTCGAAGTGAGAAGAACCAGACGATACATACCGTACATGAGTCACAACCGTAACCCAGAATCAATAAGCATGTATTGATATGCGTGAATAGATCACTCATTTTAGTTCAGGACACGGATTTTTAAACACCGACACGTTCATTATTACAAGGCCGTTATATAATTCTGCAGTTGCGAAAACTTCTAACCCCAGCTAGCAGTCACTTGAGGTTGAAATCACCAGATTTTATCCAGTCACGGCAGTTGAGCACCAAGCCTCGACCCAACCAACCAAAGAGGTAACTAATCCCCAGTTATAGTACAAGGTGTCAGTTACTGAGCCCAGCGATGCGTTAAAACGCAGGAATGGCTAAACAGACCAACTGAGCTCTTTGGTTGGTATGTTGGTTGGTCCCTCACCTTCTGACCACGTGTCTGATCTTTATCTTTACATAGTGAATTCAGTAAAAATTCAATATTCTATGTCATATTTACACTACTCAATAATTTCAAACAAACTATTCGTTAAATATTGGACATTCCCTCTCAGTTGTATATTCGCCTCGCTTGCTAACGATAGGAGCATAGAATTTTTGTAGGAAATGTACGAAATACGGTAACCGGAATTGGGGGGGGGGGGGGGGCAACGGAGTTCAGAGTTTAAAGCATTTAAAATTAGTCCTATGGGGATTTGGAGTAGTTTAGTAAGTAGCGAATCAGGGCAGTACTGACTGGCTACCAACCACGTAACCAACCAAAGTGCTAAGGGCGGAGACTTGCGCGGAGCGCAAGTCGACGTCGCTTGGTCTGTTTAGCCATTCCTGCGTTTTACCGCATCGCCGGGCTCAATAAAAGACTCTTTAATCTATAACTAAGAGTTTCGTTTACGATAACGGTTTATGGTCACGATTAAAGCCGTGACCTGGCATACCGAAATCTACAGCTCTAGGAGCGTATAGTCTTTCTAAGTGGGGGAACACTTTGGTTGGATGGCTCCCTGGGATTTGAACCCAGAGTGGCATTTTCACAATTAAATTCGCGCGGCATCTAAAACATACGCATGAGTGAACTCGATGTTACCCGCGGGGGGTGTGGGAGTGCGGGCCGTGCCCCGACTTTTTATTGTTATACCCTGGCATTCACCTTCAACTGAGGAAAAATCACGGAAAAACCTTAGTCAGGGTAGTCGAGAAGCGCCTAGTTAATGAGTGATAGGCACGATGCGGTGTCTTTTGGCCACCGTTTTGGGCCTCGACATTTCTGCTGACCTGTCCCCGTAGCTTGCGCGCTAGGCGACGTGGGTCAGCCCTCTGTCAGCGTAAATTTCTAAGGGGTTCCTCACATCTCGATTAGGGCTCTGATGTGTTCGGCAAAGTAAGGAACTCCCAATTCCTCGTGAATTTGCACGTTACTGATGTACCAAGGTGCATCAGTAGCCATGCGAAGGCACTTGGATTGAATAACCTGCAGCATCCTGACGTGGCTGCAGGAGGCGGACGTCCAAATGGGTCACGCATAGTCCATAACGGGCCTATGAGCTGCTTATACAGCAGAACTCCGTTCCTGGTGGAGAGATAACTTCTGTGTAGGAGAGAGCTAAGAAAACCCAGTCGTTGGGCGGTTGTCTTGTGGTTTGTGTATTCAGGTAAATGTGTCGAGGAAGGCGCATGCGTGTTAAGGTGGCCACCTTGTGTAGGTTTGCTTATCACCATGGGGAGACGCTGAGGAAAGTTGCAGTACCAGAATTCCTAGCCGCTGAATTTGAACGTGATGGCACTTAAAAAGCAGGAGAATACGCGTGGCTGCAAGGTGCGAGTTACATCTGCCTTTCTCCATTTATCAGGTTGTTGTCGCAAGCCGTCCGGTTTCCTCGCTCCGGGGAAAAATATATGCTTCATATGCTGCATCAATAACCGTGTGTAGAGAGGTGAATGCGAAGAAACTCGCATGAAGCAGGAGCAAAAGCAGCTCATAGGGGTAGCAAGTTGTCAGTCGAAAAAGCATTAAACAAAGCTGGCCTCTAGCCTCAGTAGCACGTGCATACAGCACACTTGTACAGGGCCTCAATTGTGACTCCGCTTTTGGTCAACGTGGATGGAACCAACCAACCAACCAAAGTGCTAACTAAGGGCGGAGACTTGCGCGGAGCGCAGGTCGACGTCCCTTGATCTGTTTAGCCATACCTGCGTTTTACCGCATTGCTGGACTCAATAACAGACTCTTAATTCTAAACTGGGGATTTTGCTTACGCTAACAAATTTAGGGTCTCGATTAAGTCGGGACCAGGCATACCAAAAGCTACAGCTCTAAGAGCGTATACTTTTTCCAAGTGGGGGGAATACTTTGGTTGGGTGGCTCTCTGGGATTTGAACCCAGAGTGGCATTTTACGAATAATTTCACAAAGAATTCAAAACCTACAAACGAATAATTTAGTCCTACCGGGGGGTGGGGGGGGGGGGTGCGGGCCGTGCCCCGACTTTGTGTTATACCCTGGCATTCACCTTACAACTGAGGAAAATCACGGAAAACCTCAGTCAGGGTATTCGGAGTGCGCCTAATTTAGGTGCAGTGTCTATTGGCCACTAAGGGCCTCGACACATTCACTGACCCATCCCCGTAGCTTGCGCTAGACGGACTGGGTCAGCCCTCGGTCAGCGCAGATATCTGCCGAGTTGCTGAGTTAAGGGGTTCCCCACACCAGCCAACCTAGAGTCGAAGCTCTCGGTTAGAACTCTGATGTGTTCAGCAAAGAGAGGAACTCCCAAATCCTCGTGAATTTGCACGCTACTCATGTACCAAGGTGCACCAGTAGCAATGCGAAGACACTTGGATTGAAGAACCTGCAGCTTTCTGAGGTGGGTGCAGGCAGCAGACCTCCAAATGGGACACGCATAGTCCATCATGGGCCGTATGAGCTGCTTATACAGCAGAACCCCGTTCCTGATGGACAGGCCGCTTCTCCTGTGAAGGAGAGAGCTAAGCAGACCCAGTCGTTGGGCCGCTTTCTTCTTGACCTGGACGATGTGAGGCGACCAGGTCATCCGTGTATAAGGATCACTCCTAGATAACGGGCTGTGTCTACCCACTGGATTGGCTCTCCTAGGAACTGCACCGGTCGAGGCTTGGAGGACCTCCACCCTGCCTTCGCAAAGAGCATAGCATTGCTCTTTGAGACATTGATGGCGATCCTCCACGCCTTCAACCATCTCTCTAGATCACTGAGGTATGCTTCTAGGTAGCTAACAAGCAGAGCCGGGCTGCGGGACGTGGCAATGATTGCCGTGTCATCCGCGTACAATGCCAGCTCGACGTGGCGGGAAGGGACGGGCATGTCATTGACATACAGACTGAACAAGACAGGAGAGATAAGTCCCCCCTGAGCTACGCCAGCCCGCATGCCACGACGAGAGGATATGGCCGTTTGGAAGGACGCTTCGAACGTCCTATTGTAAAGGTAGGAGGATATGGTTTTGACCAGGTAGGAGGGGAAGTTAAGGGCCGTAAGCTTGAAAAGGAGACCGTCCACCCAAACAGTATCAAAAGCCTTAGCCACGTCGAGAAAGACTGCGCCTGTTAGCCGCTTCTCACCAAAGTTCCTGGTCACCCTTTCGACAAGGCGGGCTAGCTGGAGAGAGGTGCTATGTTTGGGTCTGAATCCAAACTGCTCGTCTCGCAGAAGCCCGCGCCCGCTTACTTCACTTAAGATCCTACTAAGTAGGATCTTCTCGAACAACTTGCCGATGGTGTCCAGAAGACTTATGGGACGATAGGAAGAGGGAAGCGCTGGGTCCTTCCCGGGTTTCAGTGATGACAGTTATATGGTGAGGAGGCGCGTAGACTTGGCTGCGAGGAGCTACAGGAGCTCGCGACAGCAAGAGCACCCTGTTACACGGTTGTTAATGCTCATGTTTTATTTGAATGACAATAATTAATTCACACGAAATCAAAATTGTGGATGCGTAAATCATACCTTGTTCTCTACCGGCAATAATAATAATAATAATAAAACAGTAACGGATCCGCAAGAAAGTGTGAATATAATGTGAAAATTTGCTCATCACAATAAACAAGAACACTAAAGGTACAACCAAACGCACGAAAGATTTTTCACTGTGACAAGTAAAGCCGACCAGTCATTATTTTACCCTTAACCCTAGCAGTGTTACGCGACAACCAAATGTACATTTCAGCGTAATGACACTGTAGAGGATCACTCAAACTCTTTGTAACGCTTGTGAACAAACTTTCACGCACCTGTTGTACGTTAAATAAGGTTGCAGTAACTGATGTACACATTAACTTGATATTGTATATACCGTGCATTATTGTGATAGTATATTACTTACATAACCAACATATTGCACCAATATGTTGGTTATGTAAGTAATATATGATGTACACATATTTAAAAGTTCCAGTATGGCAAAATATACGATTTCTTCACTGAAGTACTTTTATGAGACGCGAAATATTTCTCTGTTCCCCATATCCTTTCTCTCACGCTGTTCGCTCGACTTTGAACAGAAGCGGAGTCAGAATGGAGGTCGTTGTTAAGTGTGTAGCTCGCACGCACTGCTGAGGTTGGAGGCCAGCATCCTCTCATGCCTTATTGATTGACAACACACACCGAGCTTCTGAAGCGGTCTCCGTCGGTTGCTGAAACCCGTAGGCACGTCACTTTGCGTTTTTTAGTTGGTATAATTGTTGCATCTATCAGCTGTTGATTCTCAAACTGTATGAGTTTCTTCGCATTTGCCTCCTTACGGTTATTTTTGTTCCAGAAGTTGCATGTATTTTCCCTTGAGCGAACAGAAAGGACTGCTTGAGGCAACAGCCTGATAAACAGCGAAAATACAGCTGTTGTACTCTTTGTATCTCATACCTTGCAGGCGTGCGTATTCTGCTTGTTTTGAAATTCTTTGCCGTGCAGTTTTAGCGGATGTGAATCCTGGTCCTGCAGTTCCCTCGGCGCCTCCCTATGGTGATAAGCAGCCCTACGTAGCACGCTTCTATGCAGCCGCATGCCGTGGAAAATTCTGATTCCTAAATGCTTCCAGCTTTAGCCATACTTCACATGAGGTCGTAACTGTCGTAAGGGAACCCAAAAACTTTGTCAAACATATAAATATATAAGTAAGTAACAAAATAAATAACTCTGTCCCTATATAAGAAGGGAATATGTAGAAATTAAAATCGTTCCGCTTATTATACGTAGTCTTAAGAAATTCGAAACTTCACTGTCGAAGTGAGAAGAACCAGACGATACATACCGTACATGAGTCACAACCGTAACCCAGAATCAATAAGCATGTATTGATATGCGTGAATAGATCACTCATTTTAGTTCAGGACACGGATTTTTAAACACCGACACGTTCATTATTACAAGGCCGTTATATAATTCTGCAGTTGCGAAAACTTCTAACCCCAGCTAGCAGTCACTTGAGGTTGAAATCACCAGATTTTATCCAGTCACGGCAGTTGAGCACCAAGCCTCGACCCAACCAACCAAAGAGGTAACTAATCCCCAGTTATAGTACAAGGTGTCAGTTACTGAGCCCAGCGATGCGTTAAAACGCAGGAATGGCTAAACAGACCAACTGAGCTCTTTGGTTGGTATGTTGGTTGGTCCCTCACCTTCTGACCACGTGTCTGATCTTTATCTTTACATAGTGAATTCAGTAAAAATTCAATATTCTATGTCATATTTACACTACTCAATAATTTCAAACAAACTATTCGTTAAATATTGGACATTCCCTCTCAGTTGTATATTCGCCTCGCTTGCTAACGATAGGAGCATAGAATTTTTGTAGGAAATGTACGAAATACGGTAACCGGAATTGGGGGGGGGGGGGGCAATCGGAGTTCAGAGTTTAAAGCATTTAAAATTAGTCCTATGGGGATTTGGAGTAGTTTAGTAAGTAGCGAATCAGGGCAGTAGTTAATTTTTGGAAGGTTTTAATTTCATCAGTTTTAGGCAGTGCGTAACTTGGGGACGCTGAGAGACTTGCAGTTTGGACTTCGGACAAGTTAGACGCGAAATCGTATCACTCCATTCTTTTCGGACTTCCACTACAAAATTGTAGTTATGAAGTTATAATTATTTTGTGCGCAAAATAGTGACCACAGGCCGTACGTCGGGTCTGTCGAGATTTGTTTAACGCGGCTCTTTTCTTTTATTCATAAGAATCTGCATCTATAAAATAAATACAGTGAATTTAGTGACTATAACCTGTTTATTCGTTAATCAAGTGGTAGTGATGTGGTGCACATCGGGTCCTCTGAGATGCCACACGCATATTCCCAATGAGAAATGTCTCATATTCCACCGACTAAACAGTGAGCGGTTGCAATGGGATATATCTAGCACATGGTAAAGCCAAGCTAAGGGCTCCTGTGAAAAGGGGAATGAACCATTTGTTTCCATAAAAGTCAAATTTCTTGAATAAGTGGGCGACAAGTAGCTTGACAAGAAGGAATTTGATTTTTGGAGATAAAAGATGAAACTCCTAACTAAGTAACTCCATGGAGCAGAGTCCTTCTTGAGAAGCTAGCAGGTCGTCAGCTAGTCAAGAAATTCGCCGCGTTTTATGGAACCCGAAGGTCATTACCTCATTCACAAGAGCCAGCCACCTGTCCCTATCCTGAGCCATATCAATCGAGTGCGTGCCCCCCATCCCACTTCTTGAAGTTCCATTTTAATATTATCCTCCCATCTACGCCTGGGTCTTCCAAGTGGTCTCCTTCCCTCAGGTCTTCCCACCAAAATCTTGTATGCACCTCTCCCCTTACCCATACGTGCTACATGCCCAGCCCACCTCATTCTTCTTGATTTGATCACCCAAATAATATTTGGTGATGAGTACAGATCATTAAGTTTCTCGTTATGTAGTCTTCTCCACTCCCCTGTTACCTCGTCCCTCTTAGGTCCAAATATCCTCCTCAGCACCCTATTCTCGAACACCCTCAGCCTATGTTCCTCCCTCAGTGTGACAGACCAAGTTTCACACCCATTCAAAAAACAGGCAAAATTATACTTCTGTATATCTTAATCTTTGTATTTTTGGATAGCAAACTGGAAGACAGAAGATCCTGCACCAAATGATAACAAGCATTCCCCGACTTCAATCTGCTCTTAATTTCTTCCTGAATGGAATTTCGATTTGTTAGAGTTGTTCCCAAATATTTGAAGTGTTCTACCCTTTCAAAGGATCTATTATCTATCATTATGTTGTGAAGGGAAGTTTTTTCCTAAACATGCCATGAACGCATATGGGGGGGGGGGGGGTGTAGGCATAGCTCCACTTGTTTTTAACCTCGGCACTAGATAGAAGCGAGTTATTTTTTTGGATATAGTCCTTTGTATGTATACCGCAACATTTTGCAGAATTAATTCTACCAAATGTGTAGAATGTGCATTCCGTTATAAAATTATGTTGTGAGAAAAACACGCTTGAGTAGCGGACTTCCAAAGTTCCTTCCAGTTTGGAATTGTTTGAACTGCTTTAACAGCTATTTTTAGGATAGCAAGTAGCAGGTAGAAAGGGACTTCAGACCTTTGGGCTGAGTTTCAATAAACAAGGTCGAAGTGGGGGGGCTGGGGGGAGAGGACGAAAGGTAATTAAACCTTTCCTTTCCTGTTAGTGCGAAGAAGAGAAATAGTTGTGTCTTGTGGTGAGGTTAGGTACCACCAGTATTTGTGCTATAACCGTGTTCCACATGGAAACGTCGGGTCCTTCAAGACATCTGCAATTCCGACTGCGTTAGACGGTCTCCATATTTACCAGTCTCAGTACTGGTTAACAATGCGACGTGGAAGTTGGGATCAGGTAAGAGTCCAATGTGTTTGTTTTTGCATGCAGTTTTTCGATAAAGGCAGCGTATTCAGAATTATTTCCACCTAATAATGCATCAATTTATTACATATTTTGCGTTTTCCTTAGAAACTGCTGGAAAATCTGATGTACTCTATAAGCAGGAATATAACGCAAGGTTTTTTTTTTTTTTGGAAGTAGCGACACAGGAAAGGAGAGATCGTCTTGTAAGAGAGGATTTAATGACAACTGATAATTTTAAATAAAGATGGCATAGGTGAAGGGAAGTGTCTTTGTTAAAATTATGCTTCGAATTTTGTTCATGTGGCACATAAGGTCAGTTATATGCACTATTTTGGCTTTATGCCCACGTCTTTCAGATACTATTAGTGTTATTACATTTTCTAAACGTTCAGTTTTTTCTCTCTAAATACACCTATGGGAAAGAGTGGTAAGGACTATATTGTGGGTTATGCGGGAGTAATGTGTCTAGCTGTAACGCAGAACGCACGTCATTTGTGTAGGAAGGCATGCCATTTGCAGTGCTTGCATAACGTGTTCAATTAACGGATATTTTCAAAACAGGATTAGTATCAGAAAATAAATTATATATCACAACTCCATATCACCTGAACTTTTTGCTTTTAATATTTTATGCAATTTGTACAGCACAATTGTACGTCAGGATGACAGGGGTGATAATAATTTGCAAACCTGTGACATGTATAAGTAAATTTTATAGTACAGTAACGTGTTTGTTATAGGCATGCATGTCACTTTTGCGTGTGGGGATGCGGAGATATCATCCTTCTGGTGTTTTTAGAATTTATAAAACCATACCACTTTCTTTGGAATGGGTATAGTGTCATCAGTATATTAACTGTGCTACAGTCTACATCATGGGCGTCCAAACATTTTATGGCACAGGGCCACACCGTTATTGCGGGCAGGTTCGCGGGCTGCAAGTGGAAAAATAGCAGTAAGTGATGTACCTAGCCGCCTAATTGTATTTATTTTATAGTGTATAAATAAATTACAAATGTGGCGTGGGCCGCATAATAAACCTGTTGGGTCGCTTTTTGGAGACCCATATTCTATATGACCCCTGGTTTGATTCTCGGGAGAGGGCACCCAGCCTTCTATTCAGTGGGGACCGGGTACCCTTTCTTCGGAGGTGAAAGCGCCAACGGGGTCATATTTGTTTCTTGCCGAAGTTAAGAATGGATGGAGCTAGACTCCACACTCCTTGTATGCCTTTATGGCGTGTATAGGGAGGACTTAATTTTTACACTATTACCTTGGTTAACGATCCTACTGTTGCATACAAGTCTGTCACACAACTTATGCAGAATATACTTTTCAAATTGTAGTAAAGTTTTTAATTAAGACGTACTTATTGCATTAACGTTTTATGTGACGATATGCCATAGCGCACAATAGAATTTTGGTTATATTTATTGAGAAGAAATGCGGAAAGGTTTGACATAGATTTAACATGACATTTTGTTTGGAGAGCCCTGTTATAATTTTTATATTATCTAAGATTTGTATATCTTCGGAAGCCGGATTAAGGTGTACGGCATGCCGTAGTTTTGAAAATCCTGCTCTAGATCAGTGGTATTCAACCTGGGTACGCGTACCCCCGGGGGTAGGCGAAGACATTTTAGGGGGTACGTAAAATTAATAAAATATATATATTATTTCATGATAAACACTGAATAATCAGGGCCAGATTTAGGGTTAGCCACAAGAGACCCAGACGTAAGGACATGCGATTTGGGAGCGCCATTTTTCTCTCACTCCCTCTCCTTTATTCGATTCTTATCTGGGCGGCTAGTTTATTTTGTTTCCAAGTAGTGCATATAATATATTTGTTATTTAATAGCTTGACTCCTTTTTCTCATTTAAAACTTATTATTTAATACATTATTTTTATGTAATTATTTAACTTATTTTAGTGTAGATTTAGACTATGTATAACTTGAATTATGCACCCACAACTTTGGGGGTACAAAGTTGAAGAGAAATTATATGTGGGGGTATGCGAACAAAAAAGGTTGAATACCACTGCTCTAGATAATAGAAATATGCAAGAGCCAAGATAAACACAATATTGTAATGTATAAACGATATGAAAATTCGCATTTTGAGGTTAGTCCCATTCCCCGAAAGCTTTCCGAAGTTCGGTGCACATTGCGGTCTGTATTCAAGGCGAGTGTGGTAATGTGATAACTGCGCCGGAACGTTGGACGGTTTCAACGTACGACATAACTAAATGCCCGACAAGATGTTACATAAGGACAACACAGTAGCCAAAGACACAGACAGTTACGTAAGCGTAGGCGAATGAATGTTCTCAAAAGTTTAAAGTTACGGAATCTTCCTATCAGGAGGTCATAAATTCACTTCTCGAACAGGAGACCGGCTTATGCTGGCATCATAGCCCATCGAGACAAATGCCGAGGTAACTAACTCACTCCATGGAGCAGAGTCATTCTTGAGAAGCTAGCAGGTCGTCAGCTAGTCAAGAAATTCCCCGCATTTTATGGAACCCGGAGGTTCATTACCTCATTCACAAGAGCCGCCATCTGTCCTATCCTGAGCCATATCAATCCAGTGCGTGCCCCCCCATCCCACTTCTTGAATATCCATTTTAGTATATCCTCCCATATACGCCTGGGTCTTCCAAGTGGTCTCCTCCCCTCAGGTCCCCCCACCAAAATCCTATATGCACCTCTCCCCTTCCCCACATGTGCTACATGCCTCGAACACCTCATTCTTCTTGATTTGATCACCCGAATAATGTTTAGTGATGAGTACAGATCATTAAGTTCCTCTTTATGTAGTCTTCTCCACTGCTTTGTTACCTCGCCCCTCTTAGGCCCAAATATTCTCCTCATTACTCTATTCTCGAACACCCTCAGCCTATGTTCCTCCCTCAGTGTAAGAGACCAAGTTTCACACCCACACAAAACAACACGCAAAATTAGATAGTCATTTTATTTAGGCGAAGAACCGTTTTCTTACCCCCTTGGCGCAACAGCCCCTAGCGGGCCAGGGCTTCCTTATTTTCGAGGCTTCCCGGTCACACTCAGATACCACACCACAGTCGGTAGGACTCCTGGACGAGTGATCAGCCCAACGCAGAGACCTTTACCTGACAACACACAACACTCACAAGGGACAGACATCCATGCCCCTGGCGGGATTCGAACCCTCAATCCCAGCAAGAGAGCGGCTGCATACCCACGCCTTAAACGGGCGGCCACTAGGGTCGGCCTTTTCACATCTTGGTAGTTTATTATTTAATAATAATTAAAATTTGAGTGCTTTGTAAATGTTAAAATTGGTAACATCGTTAAATAAACGATATAACATATTTTGCAATCCAAATTAATATCCAAACAGCACCTCCGGAATTTTATGAACTGAACAAGAGCGGCAATGCTTGTGGTAGTATGGCTATAAACTACCAAACACACATACGTTTTGTAACTATGTTTTACGATTGTGTGATGTCATACAGGATTGCTAGCATAAAAAATGTGCAAGTTTGAATGTCCTGTGATCTCAATTTACACTAATTTTATCGCATTGTATAATTCTGCACAGCGACATCTTACCATAGCTGCATATGAGACACCAGGTGCCCCCATCTACGAAACTCGAGGTTGTAACCTCCCGGTAGGCCGTATAATGTCACATGTTTGTTAGCGCAGACACTTGCTGCCATAGAGGTTATGTTCGCTAAAATTGGTACAGGATCGTTTTACGCATTCCAGATTTAAACTAGTGCATTTATTTACTTTTTTATTTACTACTTGTTTAACGACGATGTCAGCAACTCAGGCTATAGCCCACGATATCAAATGCTTGGTGAATACTGAAATAGAAAGGATGTGTACGGAAGCATTGGTGGCCTAATTTGAGGGATTCTTCAGGCATTTCTTTGGAGTGGCTAGGAGAACTAAGAAAAGTGACGGTAGCCTGTATCTGGATCAAGATAGATAATACTGAGATATGTTACTTGGTTTACGAAGGGAATATTCTGTCCTTTCAATTGGAGATGAGATTCCGCCGGTCCATATCAACGACAGAAATAGATGTGTCGAGTCTTATCTTCAGTGATTTTAATGTTAAAGAGGTCACAACACGACTCCACTGTTGTTAAGCCACCCTGCATTTTTCTGAGAACTTAACCCATTGCAGTCATTGGTGTGTATCACCCACAAAGAGGGCCAAGCAGGTTCCCGGTGTTTGGGGAACATTATTTATTTACAAATTATGCAAAGTGGGCAGAGGACGGAACCTTGAGAAAATCCTGCTTTTCGTGATTTCAGGCTTCCGACGCAATGTTGATGAGATCTGCGCTCTTCTAGGGTATTACGCAGCGTCGAATCTTAATCCTTTACCGACGTTTCGGGACTTCTTGACCCTTGAAGATGGGACTGATACGTTGTCCCGAAACTTCGGTAAAGGATTACCATTCGACGCTTGCGTAATAACCCAGAAGAGCGCAGATCTCAAATCCTGTTTTATTTTTCCAGGCATGAATATTTCGCCTTCTACTGAAATTCTTAATTTTCTCTTCGAGAAAGAAGAAATAAGAAGCTTAATGTTACTTAGTGGAAGTTTTAATTTCGATATCTTACACAACAAGCCATGTTGTCATATTGTCAGATACTATTCCGATATCCACGAACACCGCATCCGTATCAGATCATTATTGAAATGTAAAGTCACGTACCACATACCTTGAAGTGTTGTGCTGTAACGTGCAAGAAAACGAATCTGGCTTGCTTTTAGAGTTGTGTTCAAACTGTGCCTTTGAAGTATTTTTAGAATGGATTTCTCGGACATTTTGCCCGCCGTGGGCAAGAGGCTAATCTAAAGCAGATTTTGAGAAAATTAAAGTTCTTGCCCGGTTTGGGCAATTTTATTATTTTTGCTTTCTTCGAAGACGATGAAAAATGCGAGAGCAGAATAGAGTGGTTATATAGATGAGTGAATGTACAAAACGTCTTCTTGGAAAGCCATTAAGCTCCACAGGCCTTTCTTAGTTTTACTGACTGTTAATTTCAGTAAATCAGTGGATCTTACAATGAAAGGGAGATTGTAGTTCACGGTGTCGAGTAGAGTTTGGACACTTCTTCTACTCGCTGTTCACGGTCTTCGTCACACGTCATGAGGTGTGAACTAGCTGTTCAATTAATCAGCAATCGCGGTGAATCATTCTGCCGGATCAAATTCAAGGCCTAGAAAACCATGAATTGCGGCGGGTGCCTTTGGTCCATCTCTCTTCAAAAGGGACTTCGCAATAGGCCAGATAGCTTGATCTTTGACACAGAGATTCAAGTTTTTTTTCCCAACTCTCCAAGCGCATTCCCCTGAGTCATTCTTCTAATGGTTCTAGTAAGGCGGTTAACTGCCGTTTTGCTTGCGACAATTTTTTAGCCTCCGTTTCCGTTTCAGCAACCGATTTCAGCCAGACAGATTGTTGTGTAGATTTTGCTTGTCGCCAGTCTGTATGCCGAGGCTACAGAGGCTGTACATTCGTGAGCGGCTTTATCGGCTTCTTCCCCGAAGTCAATTTGGATTAAATTAAGTCAGAGGAAAGGCTTTGAACTGAAGTCAGAACTACAGTTTTCTACAGGGCATGATGAATCCCTAATTCTCACATGGTCTATATTATGGGCGTCCAAATTTTTATGACAAAGAAGCACACCCATTGTGGTGGACTGGTTCGCAGGACGCACGTGGAAAAATAATAAGTGGTAGTTAACGCCTAGATCATTTTGTAATTTTTATAGTGTATACAAAATTTATTATTTGGTCGCGGACCGTATAATACAACTTAGGCCGCATGATGCCCTCGGGCCGCGGGTTGGATATCCACGGTCTACATGTTTATATGGGACTCCTTATTAACTGTTAAGGTTGTTCCGTCTTTTGTTCCCTGATCAAAGTGACAATTTGCAATAAAACCCTTTCATGAAATTTCAGACGTGTCTCTGAAAACAGAGGCATGTCTACATGCAGCTCTTGCAGCTGCTTGCTGAGTTCATAACTCTACCTTTTAAAGCCATTTGCATTAAATGAGGGACTTATGAATTCTAATGACCATTCTCTTTCATGAGTGTTAGAACTATTTTAGCAATGGCCACTATTTTGTTTTGTTGTGACTCAACTCCACTGAGCTCTGTTAACCAAATGTACGGCAATCATTTATATACACCAACATATGCACACATTAAAATTACAAGTTTTCCATAAACTACAACTACTGTACAACAGTTGCAACCTTGAACATGTTGTAAAGGGACGAACTGGTTACATTGTGAGCCTGGATTGAATGACCTGTTTTTGTGTGTACCGCTGCTTCTGCATTGGAGGCTGGGAAACATTTTTCCACCAAATCTGGTTCTCCTTGCTGGGGCTGTTGAAGTGGGCTTCTAAGCCGCGCTGCTTGCGGAAATTATTTCTTCTTCGTTGGATATCGTTTTCCTTCGTGTGCTCTGGGGGAGACTCGGCAGTTAGATAGATGAGCTTGCTCTCCTATCAGGCTGCATTTACAGCAGCTTGGTATGCTTAGCTCTTTTTATTTTTCGGGAACTTCTCATAAAAGTGGCCACATACAAACTTTTTTTAAAATAAAGCTTTATTTCCAGTCAAGTACTCATATAACAGTCAGACGGGTAACAATATATCTTGAGACAGCAGTGAAAAATCGTGAAAAAACACTACCACAACAGACTGCCTACTTAGAGCAGTATATGCTTAGGTCGCTTATGCTTGTACCGCCTATACATTGCGGCCAGGTCAGTGAGGGTATAGTTGCCAATTGTACTGACCAGTGGATTAGAGTGGAGAGCATAAAACTGGAGGCAAGATGAAGGTATGTCTGAATGGGGTCAACTCCTATGGAGGCATGGAGATGGGGAATGGGAGTGCACATACAAACTACAGGAAACATGGTGTTGTCTGAAGTTAGCCCGTATGTGAACGAACTTTTGGCGGTGCGAGTCAGTTTTGTACTTGCATGCCTCTACTTTAACTACAATATGACAAAGACTCCTCTGCCTGAGAATATCTTGTGATTTTATAGTCATACGTAATGCGACTGTAACTGTGGTAGATTGATGAGGTGGTGATTGGCGGGTGCTGTCATTTACTTGACACGACATCGAAGTCCAGTAACCCGTAGATGCCTTTATCTGGGGCGTCCATAAGCAAGCGGCTTTTCACAGCCTTTTTTTCTTTTCGGACTTTACGTTGTAAAGTAATGAAATGTTGCTTTATCAGAGAAGGATTTTACGGCGAAGTATGCCATTGCTCTGGGCACGACTAGAGCCTCGTACATTGTGGTACGAAACTCTTTGACCTAGCCTTTCAATTTATATTGCGGTGTACGGCTCGCTGTAATGTGCGTTTGAAGATCGGGAAAACGCGACTTTCCATACAGGAATTTAAAATTGTAAATTACATTGTACGCGAAATGATTAAAACTGGTCACCAAAATACAGGGAATGAAAAATGTCGTTACACGTAAAACGACCAACAACACTCCTTCCATAGTTATATGTGGCCCTGAAAAGGGCCGTTTGATGATCGTAATACAGAGCAAGTCTACTTGGTGCTTGTATATTTAGTGACGGCCTTGGTACCTTCACTTACAGCGTGTTTGGCTAACTCTCCTGGTAACAACAACCTCACTGCAGTCTGTATTTCCCTGCTAGTGATCGTAGACCTCTTGTTGTAGTGAGCCAACCTCGAGGCCTCTGCTGCAATGCGTTCAAAAATATCATTCACAAAACTGTTCATTATACTCATGGCTTTAGAACTGATTCCAGTGTCCGGATGAACTGTTTCAAAACTTTGTAAATGTAGATCGCGTAGCTCTCCTTCCTCTTGCGTTTCTTCTTCTTGTCGGTTTTAGATATATTCTTTTGCGCTTTACCCGCCTTTTTAGCGGCTTTTCCTGAAGTCTTCGGTGGCATTCTGTTACAACAACAGCACTTCTACCTTTACTGCCTTCAAAACTGATCGTTGGCGGTATATAGGTGGTTTAATTTATGAGAGGTTACTTGACAGTAAAGCGCACCAATAGCGCGGAAGCAATTATTAGTCATTCTCGGATTGGATAGCTACTTTTTCAGGGTCGGCACAGTGGGGTTTCTTAGGTTCTTATTGGCTAGGTAGTGCATTCACACAGGCCTACAAATATCAAGGTTTTAGGGGTTTTTGAATAGTTGGCTGTGAGTACCAGGTAACAGAAGAAGATGTCAGGACGTGGTAAAGGTGGCAAGGTTAAGGGAAAGTCTAAGTCCCGTTCAAGTAGGGCAGGACTTCAATTTCCAGTTGGTCGCATCCATCGGTTACTTCGGAAAGGTAATTATGCGGAACGTGTTGGCGCTGGTGCTCCAGTATATCTTGCAGCTGTAATGGAATACCTAGCAGCTGAAGTTCTGGAGCTGGCTGGAAATGCTGCTCGTGACAACAAGAAGACTAGGATCATTCCTCGTCATCTGCAATTGGCAATTCGTAACGACGAAGAGTTAAACAAATTATTGTCCGGTGTTACTATTGCTCAAGGTGGCGTGCTGCCAAATATCCAGGCTGTCCTCCTGCCGAAGAAGACTGAGAAAAAGGCTTAGAAAGAACTGCTACATAAACGGCCCTTTTAAGGGCCCCACTTTTACATAGGAGTTTGGATGTTTTAGAACACTATGGATACCCTTGCATATAACCCTTTAGTGCGTAAAGTAACGTTTTAAACAGGTTTTTTTATTTACTACGCCTTAACACTCGATTGCTCAAATACACGAAAAGGGGGGGATTTATAAATTGACATGCATTACATGCGAAAAGAATGTTTCATGTCACGATAAATATATTGCCTAGCATGCGCCCTGTTATGTGCCTTCTTACCACTCGCATGCTTGCCGTCATCCCAAAGGCACTAAAAACTACTCTAGCAACAGCTATGTATCTAGGATCTATTACAATTTTTGCAGGTTTGGAAAAATGATGAACCTTTACGTTCTTGTAGTGTGTGTAATATTTTGTAGGACTAAGCTCGTACTGGACCAAAAGTGAAGCTTGTATATTTAATGCACCAACAACTTTACAGTACATACTTCAACATACTGCGTCAACATGTGGTTCAATTACTGTTTTTCAATTAACATTTTAACAACTGGATTTGTGTTTTAACATTGTGTACGAGTTGGTGCTCAGTAATTCATGGTATTTGCTCACGGGAACGGATGGAGCTGCTTTTCAGTCTATCTCCGTTTCTAAATGTACAATTTCATGTGTAAATGCTCATTGCCGGAAAATCGGGGGAAATTATGTATAATGGAGGTATGTGATGGTAAATTCTACGGTTTCAGCTGTTCTCTTGAGTTTAAGTTTGTTTTACAGCAAGTGTAGCATGACATCCCTATGCACCTCAAGTTGTGTGTCCATATATTACAAATGCCAACTAGGTAGGATTCCTTGCATTGCAGCATGTGACTACGTTCCGCTAATCGTTACTGGGATGACTTCAAGCTCAGGCTCATCCGGGAATTTATAATTTTGGGTTTCCATAAGCAGATGTTTATCTGAAAATAGTCAGCCCTTTATAAATGTTCTTAAAACATAAAAGCACCTCCCACAACGACAGTTTAGCTTTTTATATTTCGTCGGGTCATCGCCTTATTCAGCGTTTGGGAATGTTCTGATTAATTTGTACGACTTGCGCTTGCAGCTTACTTGCGCAATGAAATCATATGCATGCGGAATTACAAATCACACATCTAACAGCGGCAGGTGTCTATATTATTGGTCGAGGTAAGTTTCTACGGTTGCAGGAACCAAGCCAAATAAATAAGGAAACTAACCTAACGTCGCAGACTCGAATAACTGATAAGAGTTGAACGAATTGGAGAATTGTATCGACCACGTTAGATTGTAGCAACTGCCATCTACTTTTTAGTACACATTCAGGAACGTCATTGCTCCTACAATAACCGAAGTTACGAGTGGTGCGTTGAAAGAAAATATAAAGTATAGGAATAAGTACAGTTCCATGTGAAGATCACATGGACTGCTGTACATTCGATATGAAAACGCTTAAAGTTAGTAAGGGATCACTGAAAACTGAACAAACATGCAACGTGGAATAATAAAACTTCAAAAAGTGGTGGCCCTGAAAAGGACCGTTTTCCATCACATCTTACGCCATATATGAATCGCGATTAACCTCCAAAACCATACAGAGTACGACCTTGCCTTTTCAAAGCGTAAACCACATACCATGGCTGTAACAGTTTTGCGTTTTGCATGCTCTGTGTACGTGACAGCATCACGAATAAATTCTCCAAGAATACTTTCCCAGACACGACGCGTCTCTTCGTAAATCAGACCAGATACACGTTTTACACCACCTCTTCGAGCCAGTCGTCTAATAGCTGGCTTCGTAATTCCTTGGATGTTATCCCGCAGAACTTTCCTGTGCCTTTTAGCACCACCTTTACCAAGACCCTTTCCGCCCTTACCTCGACAGTATGATCCGTCAGCTAGAGAGACTGAGATACGATAGCGCCAATTCTCCAACAACCAACCAAAGAGCTAACTAAGGGCGGAGACTTGCGCGGGAATCGATTCCTTGGTCTGTTTAGCCATTCCTGCGCTTTAACGCATCGCTGGGCTCAATAACAGATACCTTATACTATAACAGGGGATTCCAACCAACCAACAAGTGCTAACTAAGGGCGGAGATTTGCGCTGAGCGCAAGTCGACCTCCCTTGTCTGTTTAGCCATTCCTGCGTTTTATCGCATCGCTGGGCTCAATAACAGACACTTTATTCTGTAACTGTGGATTTCGCTTACGCTAACGATTTTATAGTCTTGGTTAAGAGCAGGGACCTGTCATACCAAAGGCTGCAGTTCTAGGAGCGTAAGTTGGGGGGGGGGGGGGTGTAATTTGGTTGGGTGGCTCCCTGGGGTTTGAACCCAGAGTGACGTTTCCGCTATTATATTCGGGCGTCTAAAACCTAGCACACGGGTGAAACCGCCGTTACCGGGGGGGGGGGGGGGGGGGGTTGGAGTGCGGGCTGTGCCCCGACTTTGTATTATACCCTGGTATTCACCTTACAAATGAGGAAAAATCGTGGAAAACCCCCAGTCAGGGTAGTCGTAAAGCGCCTAGCTAATCAGTGCTAGGAACAATTCGGTGTCGTGTTGGCCACCGTTTTGGGCTTCGACATTTCTGCGGACCTCAGTCCCCGAAGCTTGCGCGCTAGATGACGTGGGTCAGCCCTCGGTCAGCGTAAATTTCTGTTGAGTTCCCCACACCAGCTAACTTAGAGTCGTAACTCTCGGTTAGGGCTCTGATGTGTTCAGCAAAGAAAGGAACTTCCAAATCCTCGTGAATTTGCACGTTACTAATGTACCAAGGTGCATCAGTAGCAATGCGAAGACTCTTGGATTGAAAAAGGTTAGCCTAACAAGAGATCAACAATCGCCAGTCGTGAAATACAGACTGCAGTGCGGTTATTATTGTCCGGTAAGTTGGCAAAACACGCAGTTAGTAAAGGTACAAAGGCCGATGACTAAGTATACCAGCACCAAGTAGAATAATGTATGGCTTGGGAAACAAGCGGCCCTTTTCAGGGCCACAATAACCTCACGATGGAGGAGTTTGCCGTCTTGACGTCGTATTTCCATCTTATTTACGCAGGAAGAGTACTGCTTTCTGTTTTGTACTTTCAGATAGTACTAGAAATGTCAAGCGAAACACTTATAACAAAATCGTACACTTGTTCGTGAGGGTAGCCATTGTAACCAGTCAGTGTTAATGTTACTAAAGACTTTTTTTTTTCGGAGTTTAACGAAACTAATTTTTGTCGACACATTTTGGTACCCTCCATTCACCCCGTAATATTTTCACAAAAATCAGTCCAGCGAGGGTCGGGTTGAATTCCATGTGAACGGACGGACAGCGAAGCCATATGCCTAACATTTTTGCGTACCTCGTAACTACGCGACGAAGGTAGAATACTAATTGTGCCAATGCCTACCGAGTGATAGCATAGCCTGCGTGCACGTTCTTGCGATTTGGAACTTCGCAAATAATATAATAATATTCCAGACTAAGATGGTGAAAAGCGAGAATTTTTATATAGGCAAGATTTGTGTATTTTCATGTTTTCAAGAACTGGCGTTTACGCGTTGCTAGGTACCCTGTTTTATCCAGCCAATTTCATAAAAGGGTATCACGCTGACATTTTGATAACCATTTTTACTTAGCTGTTTTCAAAGCTATATTTGTGAATGTTTTAATTTTAGTAGTTGCAATTTTAAGATAAACATGAAAAAGGGCAGCGTGTAGCTTTACGGGGCATCAATTTTTCGCAATTAACTCTCGCCTCGAAGACAGATTAAGAGTTTAGTTCATGTAACACATCATTTAGTTCTTTCTCTCATTTATAGAATAAAAACCGAAGTGACAAAATTTAACCCTGCTATATACGCTAAGGTGACCGGATAAATGCGCACATGAAAAAAGCCCACACAAAAATTCCGCACAGAAAAAACCCCACTGTCATAAATGCTCACATGAAAATTGTTCACACGATATGTTCACACGGAAATGCACACGGAAAATGTCAGACAAATCTTACACGGACGAAAGCTCACACAGAAAAGTACGCACATAAAAAAATTCTCACATTCACAATACTATCAAATAATACACTCTTAATAAAGCGTTATGTGCATACTATGAAGCGAAGTTCAAACATGCAATATTCTTATTGACATGAACGAAGAATATGTCTATGAATGAAATTATAATAAAATAAATTTTAACCTTGAATAAGTCTGAGTATAAACAAATAAAATAGAAAATTTGGATGCAAATGTTTGTAAGGGAAATTACAGGAAATAAAATACTCTGTTTTATTTATTCTTTATTTATTTTATTTATTTTTTCTTTGTCCTACAAAGTGAACAGTCAACATTTTTTGGTTTTTCATTTTACTGTAAGTTAGCCAATCTCCGCAAGTATTTAGGTTTGTCTTCCAGCTGCTCATATTTCTGCACAGAAGTGTCAACCAAGTCATGCAGTGCATCATATCTTCTCTTTTTCACCTCTAGACGACTGCCTGTGCATTAGCCAGGTCAATCTGTGGCAAGCCAGGTCCCTCTGCAGTCCATCAAACAGAAACCACACGCTGGGATGACTGCAGTGGAATAGGGAATTAAGTGCATTGTGAAATCCCTCGCAGCAGTTTGTAGTTTTAGGAGAACTTCAAGAGCTGCATCATGATGATTCCATATTCTTATTGGAAACTGGGGATCTCTACCTGCTGCACCTCAATGTATGTGGTAAAGAAGTATGTGAGCCCATCATTATAGCTATCTTCGTCTCGAAATATGGCGGCAAGCTCATCAAAGATACTCCTCACATCATAGGACTGGGACAAAGGTTAATGCAGCAAGAGACTTCAGCTTGAGTTTTATATCTATATTAGTTTCACATTCAGTCTTCAAGCCAACATTGCTGAGTTTCCTGATGAGATTCTGACACAGATGGAAATAACACCCTTTGACCTCAGGTGTGGAAAGGCAATCCTCACTGCATTCATGCAAGCCTTCTCAAAATCTACTAAAACCTTTTGAGGCACCAGATTTGGAACCAAGAGCTTCATGATTTCAAACATTCTATTATAAGTATCCAAGTTATTTTTCTGTAACAAGATGTAAATACATGGAGGATATGAGCTACCCACTTTGGCATGCCACGTATACAGTTGGTAAAACATATTTGAAACTTTATCAAAGGTGCCATCTCCATAGATTTTATCTTTGTTCAATTCAACCAAGAGTTCTTTATCACCTAAAACCAGAATTCTGTCTGGATCATCCACACCTGAATCAGAAGTACCAGTTGACTGTACTTCTCAGGAATGTCAAAATTTGTTATTGGATTAGGCAAATGACCGTCTTTTCTGTGATTGAGAAGATTTCTCGCAAGGGATGATTGTTTGGGCATATGGGCCAGTACATCGTTACTCAAGTCTGACAACACATTCCCCATCACACTTGCAATGGGTAGCACTAACTACTCTCATGTCTTGTCTCATTTTGCTTCTGGCAACGTTGGCTTCTGCTTTTTGAGGACAGGAATCGTGACAATGTTCGGTTGGTTGTTGTCACTGTGTTGCCATCTTTTGTCTTCATAATTGAAAGACACTTTATAGAGCGACTCTGCCTGCATCTCCAAGTCAGCACTCCATTTATAGTGCGAAAGGACAGATATTTCAAAACCCAAGTAAGTCAAAACTTGGTTGCCCTTCTGACTCCTTGAAAACTCATTGTTGGCACTACCAACAAAAATAATTAATAAAACTATAATATCTAATATAATAATGTACATTTAAAAGCAATATAAATAGAAAATGTAGAAATGCGATTGTAAGCGCCAATTAAAATCCTTGGCCGTAAGATGTAAGGTGTGAGCGTGTAGTCACAAGTTGTAATGAAAAGGAAAGGTACTCACCGAAACGTAGCTAACCGCCTGGTCAGGAAACAGAACAGCTCACGTCGCTTACACACACTAAAGTATTACTAAATACGTTTTTCGGCAACCAAGTTGCTATCATCAGTAGATGGGTAAGACTGAGAAGATGGGGCGATGTTCGCCCAATAGATCAGAGTCAACGTAGGAGTGGGCGGACTGATTGACTGACGTGAATCAGCGCGGCAAACGCTGACTTCCCATTTCTTATAATTTCATTCATAAACATATTCTTCGTTCATGTCAATAAGAATACTGCATGTTGGAACTTAACTTCATAGCATGCACATAAAGCTTTATTAAGAGTGTATTACTTTATACTATTGTGAATGTGAGAATTCTTCTATGTGCGTACTTTTCTGTGTCAGCAGTCGTCCGGGTGAGCAATTTTCCGTGTGAGGATTTCCGTGTGAGCATCTTCCGTGTGAGCATTTTTCCGTGTGAGCAATTTTCATATGAGCATTTATGATGGGGGGTTTTCTGTGCGGAATTTTCGTGTGGGCTTTCTTCGTAGGTCTTTTGGCATGGAACCGGCAACAAACACCCAGTGACGGAGTACAATATTCCAGAAGAATGGCTGTCTATTATCTGTGGTCTCGGGTACCTATGTGTACCGTTGGAAATTCGAACACCCTGCCATCTCTATCCAAGTACAGAACTACTTTTCACCTCAATTGCGCCAAATTCAGAATATTTCATATCCGGTCATAGTATCTTCCAATTTGTAGTACACAATACTAGTTTACCATATCTTAAAAAGTACTTTTCTCATACTGTACGTCCTAGTGTGCTGAAATATTTACTGCTCATTATTTCTTTGGATCATTAATTTTTTGTCTGCATCATATAGTACTGGCGTAACATTTTTATGGTCTCCTTTAATTATGAACGTTGATGACTTAGAGGATTACACACCACTTCCAAGGAAATACAACAAAGACGAGGATGTGATTAGAGCTGGAAGAACGCCTTTCTCATAAAATTAAGACAACTAAGACTGTTAGTAAGAGGTTGGAGTATGAAATGGCAATAATGACTGTGAAATACCCTTTCTTGGAAACTTCTCAGCGCAGAGGTAAAGCACTTGCAAAAATGAACATTCCATCATTAATGGGACAAATTCCTACGTAAGTAGAACTAACGTAAAATTACATGGGCGTGGTGGTATAGCAGGATATAAACATCATAAAAGTCTAGTAAAAAATATGCATAATTAGTTTAAACTAATAAGTCAAATGTCATAAAGGGATTCCTAAGGGACATAACAGCTACAAGAATCAGCATAATTACATAGCAAACTGAAATTAATGAGATCACAAATCTCAACAGTGAAAATAGTGTAAGTCAAAACATCATTATCAGGTGGCTATTTAAACACCAGTGTTTAATTACTAGGAAAGTGAAATTGGGTAAAGTATGCCCTTCCACTGTGACGTTTCTGCCAGTTTGACCATTCTGAATATCAGTACACACATTTTGCTCCAGTTTCATTATGAAGTCCAAATTATTTTTGTAAATTCCAGTAGTCTGACCCAAATTAATTTTACAGAAAATTAGGTACCAATTTGAGCTTGTTGTTGGACCTGGCATAATGGAATGTGGGGTCAAGTGTAACTCAGTCGCTGTTATGTGATGTCTGATCAGGTTAGCTGATATGTTATAAATGAAAATGTTGATCATTCTGTTCTATTTTATTAACTCAGAGAGGAATCTTTAATATAGCATTTAGGCCTGTATTTGTTACGTGAAAAACTTTGTTCTGTGTGGCAGTTAAAGATTAATGGACAAATTACAGATTGGACATTTGGCTCTCTGTTTTCTAAAATATTACAATAAACTACATGTAACATCAATGATGGTAAAAATTTGTTGTGTTGTGTTTAGTCAATTCTCTCAGCCTTATTCTATCAGTATGTTAAGAATCGCGTGTGGACAATAAGACCTTTCATGCATGTTAGGATGACAATAGCAGCAAATGTCATTAAGACAGGGTTTTCTGTATATATCAGATGGAGCTCATTTTAATACTTCTGAACACTTATGTCTTAAGCGCTGAGCTAGCCAAACTGCGAATGTCATAAATTTTAAAATATTCTGCCTTTTAGGTATAATTTTGGCGTTGTGACGTGGGTATTGATCCTATAAGCATAACAACTGCTTGTATTCTTCCATGTTTCTTTCCATAAAAATTCATACCTCCTATAATATACTAAGGGAACAAAAGCTGTAAAAGCAGATTATTCCACGACAGTGCACCATATAACCTTTCACCATACATATGGATCAGGACAAGTATTAGCAGATAGAAGGGTTGTAAGAAAGATAAAGAAATGCCTTCTTTTCCTCTTCAATAAAAGCTGAGACATTTAGCTTGGAATCAGTTTCACACATTGTGTAGCTTACATTACACAACAGATTTTTGCTTCATTTGCACCAAGTTAGATTCACCTTGAAATGAGAACTGTACATTCAGTCTTGCACTGCTGCAAAGAGAGACTACATTACTGTTGGTAGTGCCAGGTCATGCAATTGCATTTCCTTATGATCTGACTTCTAGACCAGGATTGTCATCAACAGGTACGAGGAGTACGAGTATAAGTGATTTTCATATATAGCGTAAAAATAAAAAAAGAGCACATACTTAGATAAACTTAGCACAAATGTATGTTAACCCTACCACCACCAGAAAAATCCCTTATAAAATTTCTATTAATTTCAGTACAAGAACTATGTACCAACTGGCATCACCTACAAGCAAAGCAAATGCCAAAAAATGGCTTCAGAAATTCAACAAAACAGAAATAAGGCTAAACAACACCTAAAATCAAGACCAAAAACCGATATACAAAAAAGTAAGATGCTACCTTAGGGAGCTACATATTTGCAGATCTTGAAGAAATGAATAAAGATTGCGATCAGCTGCAAAAAAGTCAAAACCTCCACTCTGCTTCACACAACATTTTAAAGGAAATTCACAACATTCCTTCAAAAATAATAAAAGCAGCAACAACTTCAAATTTCAGAACTTCACAGGTAATAAAGATCAAGCAAGGGGAAAATCTGTTAGACATTCATAAGGTGAATAATCCTGACATTACTAAGAAAAGACACAGAGACAAAAACAAACAAAAAAATATGAATAGTCAGAGAAATGGAAATGTTTTAGCAAAAAATAATGCAGAAGAGTTGATGATAAGCTATACTTCAGTATGCGCAACAAATAAAGATCAAGATTACAAAACTATCAAACATTCAAGAACTGGGAAAAAAGAGGAAGATAATGAGACGTCAAAAATTAATATTAGGAGATATAAAAAAGGACAATGGAATATGAAGAATAAAAGCTCCACACTTGGAACAGACTTATCATCTTTAACAAGAGAAGAAAATTTAATTTATTCTGGCAACAAGGTTGATGACGACAACAGTACACCACCTCATAGCAATGATGAGCCAGCTGTTCAAAAGTCAAACAATAAATCAGATATTCATAGTGGACACAGTACTGATTATAGTGATTATGTGCCATCTTCTACTCCAAGTTCACCACCATTTCACTGCATTCACAATTCAATTCAACAGATAAATGCTGGATCAGATGTTCTCCCTCAACATTCACCACTTTATTATGTATCCTTAGATACATACTCAGTAAGTATTTCAAACTGTTAATTTTCCATAACAGGAAAACATAATACAATGTAAGTTGAGGATTCAGGCCTTCTGGGATGTGATGCTGTTATTGGGCGAGTAGTTCCCAATGCTTTTAAAGAACTGCATTCTTTAAAATCATTGGGAACCACTCACCTGACAACACAGCATCACATCCCAAAAGGCCTGAATTCTCAGGGTAAGTTTATTTTCATGACGAAATTATAAAGACATTTATTCATACCAGAACTTGAATGTTCAACACCAGTAGCAGAATGGCATGTCACTGACATGTCCTAAGCCAATTCAACTGCATTTTTTATGATAAATTTTAATATTTTCTCAGAACTTCATCTTGGCTTTTCAGATAGTCACTTTCCAAAATTTATTTTTCAAAAATATGCAAAATTCTCTTTGATTTAAGTTCCATAACAGCTAAACACAATATAAATGATTAATAAAAGTTTGCTGTTATATATTTTTCTATCTTCCAATTAGATAATGTCTCTTGGTCTAAATAACAGTCTTCCACAAATATTTTCTGTTTCTATTTCCCCCTCAGACACTCAGAATACTTCACAACTACAGAAAGATACGGGGCTAAATAACTCATGTATGTATACATACATGCATGTGTGTGTATTCACACTTTAAACTTTTGTGAATATAAATGAAGTTATACAAGTATTCAGAATTTAAAATTAAGAAAAAACAAGTAGTTATCCATTACT
Source organism: Reticulitermes speratus (assembly GCA_021186555.1). Lineage (NCBI taxonomy): Eukaryota > Metazoa > Arthropoda > Insecta > Blattodea > Rhinotermitidae > Reticulitermes > Reticulitermes speratus. The sequence goes on from JAJKFL010000012.1 coordinate 20,381,799, forward strand.
ATTTTATCAGCTTATTATACAGTGAGTTTAGTAAACAGTGTTTATATTCTCTGTTACGGATGGGCCCAAACTGGGTATTCTATGACTGTGGTAGAAGTTTTTGACCAGAAAGGACGCTGAATTAACTTAAAATACAAATAAAAGTGTAAGCAGCTTGTGAATTTTTTCACTTATGTTACCAATTAAACTTTACCAATACATGTTTAAAAGAGCTGTACAAAAATGCCTACAATTTGTACACTATTCGTCCCCATTAAAAATTAACAGCAGCAACAACAACACAAAACAAACAACAATGGTGATGATGGCAACAGAAACAACAACAAGGCAATAATGGGCGTTATTTCTGCCCAGGACATAAACTTTAAACTTTTGTTTGAAATGCAATTAACAGAAAAAACACCCCATGCCTCACCATTGTTCAACAGTGTAATTACTTATAAAATATTTCATTTTGGATTGAAAATTCGGTTTATAGCACACAAATAGGCAGAAGTAAAAGAGTACATGTCTTTTTTTTTTCATATTTATCACAGGGGAGCAATTCTGACACTGAAGATGACAAAACAGCTTTAGTTGACGATTCATATCCTGTGTCTCCATACATTTTTCAGGAAGGAGATAAATTATTACCAAGTGTATCTAATCCACTATCAATGGAAGATGGAGACAATGTAAGGTAAGGTTTTTACATACCACCTAACAGTACAATAGGTATATTATTTGGTTGTCTACGTCCTCCCAAATTAAAACTGAACATCATCCACGTCATCATCTCCTTCATTCCCCAAACAATCCCCTAAAACACAGCCACCAATATTAACGTTCCATTCACTATTAAAGAATTGTGTACATTGAAGAGTAAGTCCTCTCGGATGTATACTGTGTCGAATGGTAAATAGTGACCACCATTTCAGAGGAGCATAGTGCCTCCGAGTTCAACACTAAGCGGTCGAACAAGACTGATTGACCCTGAGGATGCCTAAATGTACATACAGTATCTATACAGTAACACAGTTCCCACAGTTGCAATGAAGCATTCTAAAATAAACAATTTACATTTACTTTCAAAACAAGGTTACAGAATTAAATGCTAGGGGATATGAAAAAATAGCTTCAAATATTTTGTACCATACTCAACATTTGTTAAAACTTCATATCATGGTATCTGATGCTATCTTGCATACGTTTATATGATTCTTTTCATCATGACCATAATCCCTCAGTCTTTAGAGATACTACCACATTGTATCACATTTCCCACAAAAGAGATGAAAGACACAGCTGAGGAATCCTGAATCACTTCCTCAGAAATGCTGGAAAAGCTGTTCAAGATAAAGATGGATAGACATGCTAAGATAATACGAGTATATGCTCAAGTGCCAAGAATGGAACTATTGCCTTTGTACTGGTTATGTCAAAAGATGCAAAACTTTATTACAGGATGTTTGCTCACACTAAGATACCCAGCAGGTTCAAACCCTTTAACAATATATAAAATGTGTTCTTATATTTTAAGGTCAGTACCTCGAAGACCATCTTATAAAATTTCTGCCAGTGGTTCAAAGAACTATATAACTGTCACTACACAACAAAATGAGGAACGTATCCTGTCTGAAGATTATGGTACACCTACAGGAAATACTAATTCATCAAGTGATGCAGATTTCTTAGCTGATATGTTTGACAGGACACCACAAGTTTATCATCATCACTTGAGGTATGTCTGTGACATACAAATTACATCACAGACTTTATGACAGTGTTCCAATATAATAAAAAAGCTAAACATGACATATTGCATCAGAAGTAATTATGTATATAAGTATTGCAGTTTGTTCCCATCTCAGGTAAAACTACACTACATTCTGTAGAGCTGGAGCTTCACTGACAGCTGATGTAATATATGGTACACTGGCGATCACAATGATAGCAATAACTTTCCTGCTCCGGGACACTTGACAAGTTAGGGTGAATATAATGACCTGTAACATGGAAATATAAGACTGGCCAAATGTAACAAGAAATTTTCCATTTACCAATCTTGGCTTTGGCCTCTGGTACCATTTATGTTTAACAGACTGTAGGAAATACTATACCTACTGCCACGGTTTGGAATCAATGTCAGGTAATCTCTATAGCATCCTTGCCATTATCCTATTACCAGGTTTAGCAGAACTCAATACAGTTTCACAGCACAAACAAATTCCTGCACTTTCATGGTGAACTGGATAGGCAGAGGCTACGGGGATGACTGTCCATACTTAGAGCTTTCCATAAATTTCTGCTCTTTCAAGAATGGCTTTCTTAGAAGAAACATTTCTAAAGTAGCAAACACACGTGCAGGAAATAAAGTTAAGTTAGGCAGTGTTAGGGGTCCCATGTTATTTATTGTAATGGATGTATTTGGTACTTGGTCCATACTCTCAACAAGAATAATCAAGATGTCATTAGTGGCACTATATGCTTACAAATATCAACACTATGATAGGTATATTTTGAACTTCTTACATCAGAGCACATGGAATTCCTGAAATTGGTTCAGTTTATTTATAAAGTGCTCCCTTCTCTCATTACAGAGCAGTAGCACATGCAGATCTTGTAATGGATTACTGTAAAACAGCACTGGATATATAACTGGATATATATCTCTCTAAAAGACATGAAGAACGGGAACCTTATAGTATGTGTATTTTCATAGGTACAATTCAACAAATACTATATCTTCCTAAATTCAACATATATATTTGAAGTTACTACATTGCTATAAAGATATTTAAAATAATATGTAAATAGATAATATTTGCCACTTCATTGCACATATTCTTAAAATGGTGGAACATGTTGTTAGTTCCTTTTTCACATCTGAAGAAAAAGCAAGCCAACTAGCTGCCAGCATAGTACTATATTTTATGTAGTGTTGTTCATTCAGACAGTATAGACTTATTCCAGAATTTAGCTTTCAAGGTGAGGAAATAAAGAAAGACTTTAATTTATGTTGTATAATCTCAACCAGTATGACAATACCATTTACATACTTCCTGGCAAATTGAAAGACAAGACCAGTTGTGAATATGTTGTGTTTACACATGTTTCTTAACATTGTGTATGTTACAATTACAGTACTTCAGGGAACATGATGCAGAAACTTGTAAAGTACCAAACAAGGACCAAATTTATCAGACTATGATATGACCCTCAGCTATAACTCTTCATAGATGAATATTTACAAAAATTACTTCTCTAGATAACATTCTTGGGCACAGTTCTCTGGCTCAAATGTAATTTGTTTCCCCACACCCTCTTACGATGGTCAGTTTGTCAATCCACAGTAGACATTCCTAGTAAAACTTTCACCCTGTAACTGTTGATTGTCGTTTCTCCGCCCTCATACACATTCCTAAGAAATACTGAATTTTTTGGTTACTATATTATTACTACATAAGCATTAATTTTAAAATAGCAAAATGTACTGTTCTTGAGTACAGCAAGAGTATCTCTCACTTTCATGTAGTCTTCCATGATCACATTATGTTTAGTGGCACATTCTAAGTAAACATGCAATAAAATGGAACTTTTAAAACAAATTACTATCAATTTTCAATACAAACAAATACTGGATACCATACCTTAAATCAAGGGTCAATTTACGCAGACAAACCACATAACATCTCACAACCAGTGCATACCTAAAATCTGGGTATCACTTGAGTATCAATATGAGAATATATACTAAGTGTATGTCTGCTTCAAGCATATTTTCTTTTGAAGAATGGATGAGACATGGTAGCAAAGATTTCAGATATAGGGATTCACATTTGATGGATGTTGCAACATTATGAAGTGTATCTCAAAAACACAGCCCTTACACCTCCAGAAATCTTAGAACAGGATAAAACGTGTGCAAGTAACAGAAATATAATGACAACTGCCTTTAAAATACTATCATATTGATATACAGTCTTGTGCATATTTGAGTATCCACGTATGTCAATCTTTACTAAACATCCATTTTCCCAGAAATGATTGAATGCCTTTTTTTAACTCCTTTTTTTCCCCCTTCATGAACATACCACTAAAATTCAAAGCCCATTTTTGAAAGAAAATAAATGTAAAAAGCAGGACTTGTCATATAGATAGATAAAAGTGGTGTGTCATAAAATGGACTTACATTTGGCATATGTTTTATATCATATTGTGAAGCGAACAGAATGTGAGGCATTAGTCAAAATGCTGTGATGAGAATGGACACTTGCTTAATATGCTGGGTCCATGGTCAGATGTGCAGCATACCAAAGCATTTCGGGAAATCATAACACAGAGATACTGTTAAATTTGTACAGAAAACTAACACAACACTCAATGCCAAAATTGTGTATCCTCACTCACAACTGAACTGGGAAATGCTGCAACACACTACTTCTGGTTATTTCAGGGCTCAGCAGGTGACCTCACACACACACACACACACACAAACATACATACATATGAAAAGAATGAATTGTTTAATTCACTGCTTACTAGTATGTCTGTACATTCTTTATTTTAGGTATATTACTAGGGTATATTATGTACAGCTGTTTGTCTTAATTTATTTTCTTCAGACATCATTATTTCCTTTAATGTTCTCAGGTCAGATCCTTCATTCATTCCCTGTTTTCTCCTGTTGTTCTTGTTACTAATTCATATATTTACTCAAAACATTTTTTCAAAACAATAGCTATTCAGAGCTTAGCCAATACTGATGTACAAAACGTTGTTACAGGTGCCTTACTTTTCCAGTAATGTCTCTTTATGAATTAAAAAACCAAGAAGTAAGAAAATCAGTGTTACTTTTTGATGATCCAAAACCAGAAAAGCCCATGACAGAAGCAAGTTCAGATTGTGTTTCATTCTGACTTTCCGTTTCTTCCTCAAGTTTACGTTTTCTCTCCTTACGCTTTTCTTTTCGATATTCTTTTAGTTTTTCTTCCTCTTCTCTTAATTCTTTCATTCTCTGCTCAATGTCATAATCTTTTCTCTTTTCTTCAATCCTTTTCTTGTTAACTTCAAAACGTTTCTTCACCTGGTCAAGGGATGATCTTTCAACACGCATTGACATACCCAGGTTTCGTTGATCTGAGGAAAGAGCAAATGTTATTTACTGCAAATTTTTAGAATGCAGCATCTCACTGAAAGTGATGCTCATCAAGTACAATACACATGAGCATTAACATCATGTGCCATTAAACAATACACTGTACATAAATATTTCTAACCATGCCATAACATCTGGAAGTATGCCGTCTTGTGACAAACTGAACCAGTGGTCCATGCTTCAGTACACAAGAAATCGTGGAACTCATTATTGTGGACATCTTACAATAAATTTGTGAACAAAGGCACATATATCAAGGAGATGTGATAGTACGCAGTCTTTTTTTTCCTTATGGAGGATTTGACTAAGGAAGAGCTGTTGAACCACACACCTCACAGAAATAGTAAGAGACTTTATACCTAAAGGCAAAAGAATCTGAGCATACAGAACCTTCAGTCATTGCTGGATTATGACATTTCTTGAAAGCACGAATGACCCATCATATTGGCAAGTTAATGCAGCAACTACAGCCAGAACTGCACTATTTGTGGTACTGCCATGTTCTTATTTGAACTATCTATAAACTACCACACAATAAAGCATAAAGCAATGCCTTTACTATTTGTCTCATACACAAGCAAAGTTTGATGTCTCATTCTTAAAAAAGAAAATGATTTCAAAAGATATGAAACAAAGTACAGATGTTAGATAGACCTCAGAGAAGAAGAGGGAAATTAATCAATTAAGAAGGAATAATAAGAGTGACAAGTTTATTCTATAATTTTTAAATCGAGGCAGTTACAAATGTTCAGCATGAAACAGTGGAGGGGATGCTGCAATATAACATACAATTTTGGTAGGAAAGACTCCTGGAAGACAGACATGAAAAATGGGACATTAAAATAAAAATAGCTTTCAGAGAAAGGTTGCAAACTGGACGCAGTTTGCGGCTTTCTAGTTTGTGTGTCGAACCTTCAGATACTACTGCCAGTGAGGTATGGATAGATATATGGTGGTATGTACTCAATTAGACAGTAGACTGGTTAGTTACACATTGATGAAATTACCATTTACACTTTTTGAATTATTACAAGAAAATAGATTTATTTGAAAACAGTATGGGACATACGTTTCTTCCCATTGATGTGGTCCAGAAAGTTTATGGAATCCTTTACAACACAGTCACAAACATTGCAATAGTACCTGAAATGAAACAATTTATTGTTAGCAGTTAATACATTTTAACGTCTAAATGCACAATATTTACATTTTTACCTGTTACCAGTTCAAATTACTATGAAATACCAATTTTCTACTTCTCTGGGAGTAATAAATTTATTGCATGAAATTGTTTTATTGTTTGAAAATAATAAGCATGACAATGGTGTGGATCTTCAGGTTATGAGACAAGCAAGTCTTCAAAAGATGAGCCTCTAACAATGATGATTTAATGAAGGAGTGGATAAACTTCATTTTCTGTTTTGTACACATTTTTGTTCATCTGCTGAATCCCTTTATAAGCTACAAAGATTTAGCTTACCCTCCAGTTTGTGATGAAGGTGTGTTTTTTGTAATTACTACACTCTTCCCAAGTTTTGACTCAAGATCTACTCTGTAATCCCTTTGACGAAGTAATTCACGTTTGACAGGTGGCTGTTTCTGCTTTGCTTTCTCCTGGGCATCCAATTCTTCTTGTATTCTCTCAGCTGCCAAACGCTCATATTCATCACGGTCCCATTTACGTCGATGGTCTTCAAATTTCTAAAGAAAAACAGTTACATGTTTTTACTTTACTGACAAACAGATTATCTGTTGCAGTGCTGGTGTTCTTAGGTGCTCATCATTTATACTGCATAAGCTATAATTTCAATCACCATGATATTTTGCATTAATGGAAATATATGGTAAAACACCAAACCATGTCAACCTCAAAGGCCTCAATGTGCACATTTCATCAACACACACACATGATATACTGACCTGCATTTTAAATTTCAATATTTTTGGTTTGAAGTGCACATATAGTGTTGTTTTACATTTGCATAATTTTCTCATTACTTTATTTATTCAAAATTCTATCATAATTACTTATTGTACTAGAGGGATATTATTTTATCTGACAACTTGCATCAGTCTTAACAGACTGTTTCACATGACAGTAGGCAGCCCAGCACTTGCTACTATTCCAAACTGTGGTGAGAACTAAGTATCAGGTTTCTAATAACCATATTTAAAGAAGGCATTGGAAATGTTTTCCTTTGGCTCACAAACATGTCACAACATCTAACAAACACACTGTTCACAGAATGTCAAAGTTTTATAAGTTACACAAGCTAAATGTGACTAGCAGCACTTGTCAGATAAAATAATGTCCCTAAATAAACACAACTTACAAGCCTCAGACTTACAATTTTTGATTAAGTTGCATTACAACTGCACATTCTGCCATACATCTCTTATTAACTTCCCACTTATGAGCCACAATTTCAATATTTTTTGTTTTCGATAAATGCAATGGGATGTAATTAGTGGAATGGTTATACACAGTGTATAGAGCATAACCATGAAGCAGCAATTTGCCAGTTGCACCTAAAGTAACTGTTATTACTATGGATGTATGATGGACTTTTGTTGATGATGGGTATCGTAACATAAATGTAGCAATATACAGATGTATCAGAAGTATCTTATTCACACCTACTTCACAACAGAAGAAATCTAATCCATAAGGAAAATGCTTAACACACAGACATTCATTAATTAATATTTAGCATCCATTAATGAACCATAATTACATCTTCTGAAAATCTAATATCTGCATAATAACCTTTGGTTTTAGAAATGTGAAATACTGTACACAACATGAAGAAAATTGTTGGGAGGACGAGTCCTGAAGAAACAAATGTGAACCTGGTACCCGTAATATAGATGCCTACATTTCATCTCAAGTGTAACTTTCACTGACATTAACATGTCACTAACTTCATACTATACTTTGCTGGGCTCAAGAAAATGATCACCACTCACCACGTGTGAGTTAACATGTTATTTGTGAGTAATGGGTTAAAGCGATGAAAGTTATAATCTGGTGTAAGTTAATCCATCTGTGAAGGATTAAAGAACTAGTCTGAGCATGTATCATACATGTTCCATACATAAGAACACTATATAGAGTGTTGATGCAGCTTCTTGGGTCTCATACATGAATCGTGTGTCAGCAAGTTTCCGCAAATCAAATGATGGTGTCCTGGATTTTTACACCGTGCAGAGTAATGTGCTCCGACATTTCAGAGGAACGTGCTGTCTCCATCTTCAAGGAGACTGCATTTGGTTCAAGTGGATGCTGAAGTGTTTGGGAAAAGAAGATGTGTTGCTTACATACGAAAGTTTCCAATATTCTGGCAAATCAGAGCTATGGAAATGGTAGAGAGGTTAGCTTCTACGAGGCTTATTGCCATGAAACCAAAAATTCCCATTTAAAGCCACCTTTTAAACCATATTTTTGTAAATCTGTGAACAGAATCATGTACGTCACGGGCACATACTAGTGTACATGTAGTTAGATCCCTCTACAGCAGTTTGGTTGTATCAAATATGGACCGTAAAGTTAGGTTACAACATACAACTTGTAGCTCAAATAAACAAAATCAACTCCATGGTAAAGCATATATTAATATTCTGATTTTGGCCAACTATAACTAAAGGTAAATTAGCAGTAACTATTTGATATTACATTGGTAACAATGTTAAATTGCATTTTAATTCCCACCTCTTTCGTCGCCATGTTCAGCACATTACAAAATCTCCACCGCAAAGCTAACACCTTAATATTTATCAAAATCACTTATTAAAGAATACAATAAAACTGATTAATTAGCTTTTTGCCGTTACATTGTTTTTGCAGTATTAATAGTCATATGTATCCTTCCTTGCTTTGACATTATTTGTTTACTTGTAACATTGAGATGTCATCGGTGGTAATGGCGGAGTGGATATTTGGGAGGTACGGGACAGAGACAGAAATTAATATTTTTGGAACCTTTTTCTTTCCGTATTATGAAAGGTACATAGCTCAAAAATGGAATATGTAGAATTAGTAAGCGCGTAGTATTTTGTAAATAATAAGTTCGTCTGAATTTATGTTACATGCTAACTATTAGTCGTTTACTGTATCTACATCGTGTAGGCGTAGCCAATTCTGAGGCGCAAACAGCTCTTAAAATTCAGGAACTGATAAAACAAGTATGTATTATGTTGATACGAATAGTTTACTAATCTCCAATACTGTAGGTACAATGTAGAGAATACGCGGATATCAGTTGATATGTTAATTCATGTTGTCAGTAACTTCTGTTAATGTGTGTGCATGGTGTTGCGATTTCAGGATGCCTAGAACAGTTTGCAGTTAACGAAATATGAGTTGGCTACGCAACAGCCCTTTAAGGGCAAGTTTTGGGAAACGCAGGCCATCCAACTCTCCACCGAAAGATTGTGATCCCACTGCATGTTATGACAGTTTCAAAAAGCATTGGCAGCAAACATACGAAATCATAGAAAGAACACAAGTAAGTGTAAGGTCTGTATCTTAACGTGATGCAGCCTCTAGCGCTCATCTCTTGATTGTTTGCCAGAAAGTAAAATGGTCTGGGAGCATCATATAAGTGAGTATATTCACTGATAAATATGTAGTACTACATGTATAGTATTAGTGAAGTGTGGTACAGTGATTGTTATGTATGTATGTAGTACAGACATATCATGGTTATGAAGCTGCTGATGGATCTTTGATTGAGAATATTTTGATGTGTATGCAACTCTAGTCATTTTAAAACAGCAGTAAAACAACCAGTATTGTTACTAAAGAGGCGTTCATTTAGTATGGGTTTTTGACCCAACTAGTCAGAAATATTGCACTCATTTATCTGTTACATGGCTAGATTTAAAACTGTCCAGTTTGGTTCAAATAACACCACTTTATAAGCTTTATGGTTTTTGAGTCTTTTACTATATTTATGATGGATACTCTGACAGTTGCTGGTATAGTATGCTGTCCTATTTGGTTAAGGGTTAAAGTTAGTGTGTTGAACATTTTTACAGTCTGTCACTCTGTTTCATGTTTCTCACACTCCTCTTTCATTTTCTTTAGTTGAGACATGACACCAAACTAGAGCAGTACACATATATTCCAGTGTTGAATGCAAATTGTCAGGGCAGTTTCCATTTGCATACATTTTGTCACAGAGCAAGTTGGCAAAAGAACTAATGCTTCTCAGCTGTATTTTGGAGAAGCCTGTTTTGAACCTTGTCTGGGGCATTGACTGCCATGGCTGATATTTATTTGGTTTTCCTCTGTTCATGTAAATTAGGCCATGAGCGCTGCCTTCCATATCCTTGCCACTTCATTATAATCCAATTATTTGACACTGTGTAGTCTTGAGATACTGACAGCATTGTTAAATAAGTTAAAAATATATAACAAAATATGGCACATATAGATTTATTGTGTTTCTGATAAATTTGTGTTGAGTTTTGAAGTTTTTGTTGTGAGTGGTGGTCAGATGACGGTCTTGTGGATTCTTGCACTGCATAGCATAGTAAGTTGGTACAAGCTCATTATCATACATGGTATAAGAATGCAGGAGACCATCATTTGAAATTAGGTACAGTTAATTTAATTAATTTAGTTTAGTATTATATTAGTACATTTATTGACTCTGGACTGGTTGATCAGGGTTTGATTATCAGCAGCAACAGCAGTTATTTTTCTATCTGCTACTATGTCTAGACTGGCTCTGGGGCCCATCCACCCCCCTATGGGAACCATCCAGCCCCCTAATGCATGCAGAGTTTACCTTCACTTCCCATACATTTTGATGGTGGGGATCTTAACTGTCTTCTATTCTTAACCTTTATCCTACCAGAGTGGGTATTAAAATTTTTGCGCAGGTTTATGAACATGGCGTTATTTGAACAGAAAAAGATAAAATTATGAAATAAACTGCATTTTTTGGACAATAAAACAGATTATGCAGCATGTCTTAGAAATGCAGTAAATTTCCTTGTTGCCAAAATATATAAAATGAATTTCTAAGGGTCTTATCCTATGTGTGTTTGCATATATGAACACAGGTCTTTAACACAGTAGAACTTGGTGAACTTAAAAGTGTTCTGACCCTTGTAATATATAGGGACATGTTGTGCCTGAAAATTATTGCAATTCACTTCCCATTGGCTCATTTATGCTATATAAACATTCTCACACACTGGCTAGCTTCCACATTGCTTACTGGCAGTTGTTGCTTATCTTATGATACATCATATGATTTTATGATACAAATGCAGAATACAGACACTAAAGGAAGTGTCATGTGAATTCAGACAACAGTTTAGAAATGCATGGAAATTTTTTGAGCAGCCTGTTTCAGTCTAGACAGTAAGAAAATGCACAGAGGACACATGCATACCAAATCCATGTAAGACAGCTGTGGTTCACATACTCTGCAGCACCGGTCATGAAGCAAGAGTGAATTTTGTGCACAGTTACTTTATGGGGTGCATGATGGAGAACTAGATCCCACACTTGTTTGTTTAGTGGTGAAACTTGGTTTTAACTCGGTCAATATGTGAACTGTCAGAATAACAGGTTTTCTGTGTTAATCCATGAATTGCCATTACATATGTTAAAGTTGGTGTGTTGTGTGATGTGAGTGCAATTTAGATTATTTCTGTTCTTGGACTGTAACTTCACACATACATGTTACATTCAGAGACCATTTGTACCATGTTCCCCAATGTCTTAATTGTTTGGTTCATCACAGGTTTAATTCAACGGGACACTTTGTTTATATATTTTACACAGTTTGAAAGGCATTTCACAGTTTGCTATGAATTTATTCATAATCAGTTGTCATTTATGTAGCAAATGTATGTGGAGGACTGTACTTACAGTTCTTTCTGAAATACCCTCAGAACATTGTGTGACATTAGCAAAATGAATGTAATAAGTCACATGCAAGGCCATAAGAGGTTTATAACATTACCATTAATAGATTTCAGGAGCTGTCAGAGAAGATCTCTGCCTTAATACCACATTCATAACTCATGGAACATTATTTAAGCCACATGATGTTTATACACAGATGAAACAAAGTAATTACAACTCTTAGCTAGAAATGTAAAAGTGGTAATTAATATGTTGCTGTGAACCAACTGAAGTATTCTCTTTGGCATTTAAGTGAGGGATTCTCTTTTCCTGTTTGTGTGTGTGAACATTTACAGGAGGTTAAACCCAGTTAACTAATATCATGGAGTACAGTCATATTTTGTGTAAGAGGGATGCTTTCTTATTTTCATTTTTTTACTTTCAGCCACCTAATGGTTTTCCTATTCAGGATGATGTGTTGGGTGTTGTCAATCATTTGGGTCAGATGGTGGCATTTCTGCTGCTAGAGTTACGGACGACTGGAAATAGTCCAAGCAATGAAAATGGCCAGTCTTGCTCATGTTTGGATTTTCTTCTCAGTGAGAACTTGTTAGACAAGCTGTTTGCATGGAGCATGCACACTGGGAGGTATGGTACCACAGGAATATGGCCCTAGAGATGGAGTGAATCTTGTTCAAAACAATATTCAATAGTCTAATATAACTTATGTTAGACTAATTATTTAATATTGTTTTGAATATTTTTCTGAAGACACAGTGGGACAAATTATATTAAGGAGTGAATCTTATCCTTATAATTGAGTGAATGCTTCCAAGTTTTTGAGTAATTGACTTTAATACTAATTACACGTTCATACACATATGTACTGTTTTCAGTGTATAACACATTTAAAGTAGTTTAAACATCTTACTAGTTCTCTTTTCCTGACTTCCAACTGCAAGTGAAGTGGATGGACATGTCCACTGGGCTCAGAAAATTTTAGAAAATCTGGTATCCAGACAGCTGTTCATTAGAGGAATGTAAATTAAGGAAGAGATAATGACAAAGAAAAGTTACATCGAAAATACAGATCGGTCTTTTAAGACTTATGAGTTGTATGTATGTTAACTTCTTTGGATGTGGTTTTCTATTTTTTCTGTGCCCTAAGTGACTGAGTGAGATTGCCAGAGCTCCAAAAGCTGTCTTCCAGACACTGAACAGAACGTTAGTCATGAGCAAAAATTTTCCTGACACCACAGGTAGTTGAGTGACTATAGTTTTGGTCTGTACACATTAGTACTACATGCATGCACACACACATCAACATTTCTATGCTGATGTGCACACAGATGTGATATTTGTGTCTGATTAAATGTATTTTGCAAAAGTAATGCTAAGTTTAATGGTAGTTCACTGTGTTCTTTAGATATGGAAATGCCATCCGTTTGGAGCAGCTCAAGCTATATGAATTGCTGGTTAGTCATTCTCGTCACCAGTTGCTAGTCCATGAACCATTCATCCGCCCATTACTTAGACTTCTCGCTTCATGTGCTGGTGAAGTTTTTCCTGTTGAACTGGAAAAGAGGCTTGTTGTGTTGCTCAACCAACTTTGTGTCTCACTGATGCAAAACATTGAGCTGCTTGACCTCTTTTTCTATGCCTCTGCAGATCAAGGTCCAGCCAAGTAAGTGAAAATAAATGTACTGATTTAATTTTCATTACTCATGTCAGCTGTCACTAGTCAAGGTTAAAGATGAGCATCACATGAATAATTTGAATTAATATTTGAACACTTGGAAGGAATTTATTTCTCATTCTGTGACTGTCTTGTCTTCTTGTATAGATGTGATGTGATACAGAGAGTATTTTTATCGCTGACCTGAGCACCGCAGCTGTCATGGGATGTCATGGTGGATACAGGCTTTCTGTGTGATAAAGCTGCCTTGCTCTGGTGTGTGTTAACAGATGCTCTCTGTACATTATGTATCATCAAATACAGTATGGATGACCATTGTGATCTGTACTCATCACGGATTGTTAGGGTCATCAACTCTAGAATGGTGAGATGGATTGGGACATGTGACACATGGGGGAGAAGAGAAATGTTTACAGGGCTTTTGTTTGAAAACCTGAAAGAAAGAGACACCTAACAAAAGGTGGGAGGATAATATTGAAATGGATCTTAAAGAAATAGGATGGGAGGATGGCTTTGTTTATCTGGCTGAGGAGAAGGGCAGGTGGTGGGCTGTATTGAAAATGGGTACTGAACCTTTGGGCTGCATAAAGTGAAGGGAATTTCTTGACTGGGTGAGGTACTGTTAGCTCCTCAAGAAGGACACTTTTCCATGGAGTTACTTGGTTAGTTAGTAATGATAGCGTATGATACACACACACACACGCGCGCACAACCACACACACACACACACACACACACACACACACACACACACAGTATTTGTGCAGTATGGTGTTCCCCAGCAATACGTTACCAGATTCAAAGGTTTCCAATGTAAGAAGTTGTATTTTTGATGTCCTTTCGAAACTCTCATAAAAATAACGTTAAATTTTCATGTGTGTTAAGTTTTTGTGTACAAAAGTTCTCATGCTCTCGAAGTTCATTTTTATACAGATTTCTCTGACAGAGATGTTGCTCTCCTTTTCATCCTTACTCTCTGTATCAGCACCAATCATCCCACTTTCCAGGCATAATTGAAGCATGAGTGCAACAACTACTTTTGAAAATTGTGACAGTGAAACTAAATTCCATATGATGCTATATCTGCTTAGCTGCTGACTGATGTACACTTGCAGATGTCTGCCTGTTGTGTGTTAGTATGCAAATGCAGCTGTGAATAAGTGAGGGAACTACACCATGATGCATGAGGGTGGTCACAATAATTCTTCTTAAAAAGGAGGGGGGAGGTGGAGGACTGCTATGCACAAACCTTTGAATGAGGTGGGACTGCTGTACAATGAAACCTGGATTCTTCATTTCTGAAGAAGTGATTTAAAGTGAATTTAGAGTCAGGGGAAGTGTAAAGTTGAGGATATGAACATTTTTGTTGCTGTTGAAATCAAATACCATCAACTAATAAGTACACTAGGCAACTTCTCCTCCTCCTCAAGCACTGCTGTCTGTTGTGGACCTTGGCTTTCAGTGCACTCCTCCATTCCTTCTGGTTTCTGGCCACTATGCCAGTTTCTTATTCCTATTGTCTTCAGACACTAGGCAACTTCAGCTAGGTGGGGTCAGATTACAAGTTTCCAGAGGTGCCCAAGCAGTTGCTTCCAGGTACATGGCTGTGCTCTGCTGGCACAACGCAGAAGCTATAGAATAGTAGGTGTACACAAAGACACTAGAGAAGATGGGAAATAATAATTGAAAATCAGTTTCTTTTGTCTTGTCCTAAATTTATTGTATTAGGCTGTGCTGCACTACATGAAATGTTTTTTATGGTTGTAGGTTTGTGATCTTCACCTTGCTGATTCCTTTTGTTCACCGAGAGGGTGGCATTGGTCAGCAGGCCCGTGATGCATTACTGCTCTGTATGTCTCTCTCCAAGAAGAACGAGAATGTGGGATCATACATTGCCGAGCATTCAAATGTTTGCCCAGTGAGTGTAATTTTGCATATACTTCATTGCATTTTTCAAAGCTTGGTTCCACAAGGAAACAAGCAACTCCAGGTAGAACTCATAAATTCCAACTTCCAAGTCACAGACTTCCAGTGCCACAGATCTTTTTATTGTAAGTGTTATGTTTAGGTAATATAAGTTTATAATCCAACAATAAAATGCATTTTAGTCTGTGGGTTAGTTGTGTTTGATGTATGTATAAATTATCACTTAATTGAATCTTAATCCTTTGGCTCTGAAAGATGACTAAAATCACCCTGCAGTGTGGTGCTGAGAAAACCTAACGTCACCTGAAGTCATCACCCAAGAACATCTGAGGTAGTGGGTGGCCATTTAAATCTCCAGTCTTTTGTAGAGTAGAGTGGGCACTTAATTCCGGCACCAAAGGGGTGTCAAATGAGAACTGGTAGTCTGTGTTGTAATTGTTCACGGAACCTGAATTCCCACATAGCCATGTTTATTGTGACATATACTTGGATCTGTTATCTTTATAAGTATGAAGAAAGATAAGATATCTACAATGGTCATATGTGTACTCTGATATCACGTTTATTGTGTACAGAATATAAAGAGACCCAAATATGATAGAACATGACTAAGGCTAGTTTTCGTAGATTTAGATACATCTGTAGCTGTCCTTCCTTCTACATGCCCATCTGGGATACAACACTTACTCATTAATTCTGTTAGAAATGTGTGGCTGTGTGTGCATGTGCATGTGCACACACTTGCACATGCACACACTCGTCATCAAGAGAGGAGTTTCTTCCAGTAGATTTGGAACATTTTTTATTTTCTCAAAATTTTGCATGAATGTTGCAGTGAAATGGGTCCAGGCAAATTCTGGCACAGTATTTAAAATTAAGCCATGACTGATTTCTTCGCTGTCCTTCCAAATTCGTAGTCATGGCTCATCCTTTTATTGATTGCTGTATTATCGGAATTATTTAAAGTGTTGTTAAATAAACAACAAAGAGTAAGTAAATTAATCCTGGGAAATGTGTAGGACATGATGTTATTGGTGGTCATCCTAACTTATATTTTTTTGGTTGTATTTAAAATGGTAAATAGTAACATTTTTACGGTTCATATAATTATTGTTGTATGGAACTGGTATGACAAGAGGTTATAAATCAATGTACAAATTAGGCATGACTTTTTGTTGTATGTTCATAAGCGCAGTGAAGTATTGCTGTTATACCAGTATGGACTGTATGGGAGGAAGGGTAGTCAAAAATTGGTGATATTGCCGATTAACACTGCAAAGGAACATGGTAATTGGGACTGAAGGAATATACTTTAACCCCTTTAAAACTGATGTTTATCCGCATTATATATAACTTCATTTTCTCCCACACAGAGAACACAATGCATGTCCATTATAAAACCAACCAGTTTATGCTTTTCAGGGAGATCATCAATTTTTATTTTGGCAGCCATAGAAAAAATGTATAAATACACTATGTGGCAGTATGCAAGGTTTCTTAATGTTGCAGCAGGTGTTACATATAGTAACCATTGGGCTTTAAGTGGTTCATTATGTTTAAAAGACACTGATGTAGAGTATTTACAGATTGTTCTGTTGGCCAGTCACTAACTGATACTGCAGCATATTCTTTCTTTGTAGCCTCTGATTTATCCACTACACTCAGTGTACCATGTTGCTTTTTCAGTGCTCATCACTGGAGGCTGCTGTTGACCAGATATAGTAATATGTGAATGCATGAGAACTGATCTGTAATAACATGGCAAGAGTATAACTTAACATTGAAAATATTCAGGATTTGACAAGACTTCTGTATTTTTGTTTAGTCTTTGTTTAACAAGATTTTTAGTAGCTCAGATTATATATAGCGTTGAATAGTAGGATGGTTAATGAATAATGAATTGGAAAATACGCAAGTATGCAAGATTTAGGGTTCTCACAGTCGTGTTACTGAGGACTTGAACGCTATGCAGAAGGATTTTGTCTTGGTGTCATTTGATGCAGTATTCTGGCAATTGTGTTCAGGCACTGATGACAGACAGTAGAAAGTCACTGATATGGCTCATGTTCCAGAAGATGTGATTCTTTTTCAACATCACTGTGAGAATCTCAAATCACCCAGTCAGGGTAGTTGGTTTTCAGGTGTGAATTTTATCCCAGATATGAAGCAAGATTGCTAGTGACTTGACTGCAGCCTTTATCCTCACAAATGCTTGTTACCTTCCCTGTGTCGTGTAGGTGCTTGCAACAGGACTGAGTGGACTGTACTCTGTACTGCCACGCAAAATAGGGATAGAGACTGAAGACTGGCATCGTCTTACCCCAGATGATGTGAATGACATCAGTGAGTTGGCAATGTTCATGAACTCACTGGAATTCTGCAATGCTGTTGTACAAGTTGCACATCCTGTTGTAAAGAAACAGATGTTGGAGTTTCTGTATCAGGGATTTCTTGTTCCAGTTATGGGGCCAGCTTTACTGCAGGTAAAGTGAAATTGTTTTTACTTTACTTTTTGGATTGCTAGTGATGAGTATATTGGAGATACAATTGTAGATTGGATTTGTTCATGAATTATGTCAGAATCTTTATATGTATAGGTTACTTGCTGACTGAGTTGTGTTTCTGTTGTGAATTATGTAACCTATTCTGCCCGTTACGTTAAATTTTTAGACACGGAAGAGTATGTTTTGTCTTAGACGGCTGTGCAGAGCGATCAGTTAATACAGTGTTAGTTTATTAAGATTCAAGATTTGTTCTCCAGGTGCATGAAATACATAATTCTGTCAAGCTGCACATCTTTATAGACAGATTTATAAGAAGCAATTTGGGAAATGTAGGTATGTCATCTCAGTTCCGGCACATTCTTTCTGTTATTGCCTCTAGATTTTTAATATGTGAATGCCAGCTGTTGATATTCTTTTAAAGTAGCATGAAACTGATGATTTCAACCAGTGATAAATGTGAAGTCTGAAATGTGTCTCCACTTTTTACACAGCATGCACATTGAACTAATTATCAGTAATGAATGCTACATTTACAATGAACTCTTCCCTTACAATAAATATTATCCCCCCCCCCACACACACGTGCGCGCGCACGCACGCACGCACACGTGCACACACAAACAAACAAACAACTGTGTTAGTAGATAAAAATTCAGATTGGCAAGAAATTGAAACTGACATATGCACTGAATTAATAAGCCATGTACATTAATGCTTCATTTTTCACTGTTGTTATACACAGCAAAAGGAAACCTAAACAATACATACATGAGGTCTTCTCAGAAAGTTCTTGGACTAATTGAATGAAACACAGTACATATCACATAAATTTTAACTAAAAACTATCCTTAGAAATAGTCCCCTTCGGCATTAATACAACAATTCCAATGATGATTCCATTTTCACCCAGCGTTCCATATATGATTCTGAAGATGTTTGGGTTAGCTGCTCTGCATTTTTCTTGCATTTTCTCTGCTGATTTAGATTGACATCAATTTAAACTAACTTCCAATTTTGGGAACAGGATAAACTCTGCTGGAGAGAGATCAGGGCTGTAGATTGTGTGGCTGAGGAACCTAGGGTTTGGCTTTTGCGAGAAACACTGTATGTGCGGGAGCATTGTCATGGTTGAAGAAACCAGCTGTGTTCCTGCCAAAGTTCTGGTCATTTCTTTTATACTGCCTGTCATAGATGACACAAAACTTTCGCATAGAATTCTTGATTCACTGTTTGACCTCTAGGAGCAAACTCGTAATGCACCAAACCTTGACTGGCGAAAAAAACAGTGAGCATTGTCTTCAGATTTGATCTGCTCTGTCACACTTTTTTTCAGTCTTGAGGATGATTTTGACTTCCATTTCAAAGATTGCTGCTTTGGTTCAACATCGTACCCATACACCCATGTCTCATCTTCCATAATAATTAATTGAATGTAGTTATTGTCTGCTTCAGCTTGTTGCCAAAGGTCTGTGCAAATGTTGAGTTGGGTTCTCTTCTTGTTGAACTGTGAGAAGTTACTGAATGAATTTTGTGTATGTGTGCTGTATGCTCATATTTTAGTAAAAAATTGTGAAACATGGCCTTGGTGATGTACCTGCATCTTCTGCTATTTTTTTGTGCTAGTAATTATCAGTCTGAACACACCAAGGCATTGACTGCATTGATTTTCTGATGAGTTAGTAACATGGATGGGTGGCTGGAACGGTGGTTATTTTCTCACAATTCTTGACCGCTTTTAACCATTTGTACCATTTACATTTTTTTGATTGGTATAATGCCTTGTTGCTGAATGCTGTGTTCGACACATTGTAAGATTCATTAGCAGTTTTCCCCATTTTGTAACAAAATGTCACACAAGTATGCTTTTATGTTAATAACATTTTAAAACAAGACAGGCAGTGTATGTATAACATAACACTGAGGCACATTCGTGTAATCACTGTTGCCATGGAAAAGCAATAAGTACTGTATTATATATTCTTGGTGTGTGTCTGTAGCCTCAGTAATCCAGCATGCAAAGTGCGTGCTGTTGTATTTACTATCATCTGTGGCCTGTCTGGCTCTACCATATTTTTCCACATTATCTTCGAAATGGCACGATTTTTGAGACGAAAGTTATTGAACATAAAATATGTTTTTGATTTTCTCGACAACTTTTGTTTGAAACATTGCTCATTCCAAGAAGAATTCAGCAAGATGTTATCTTAAACATACATAGGTCTTCATGTAAATTACCCGTTATTCTTGTCAGATTTTAATAAAACTTGAATTTTTCTTGTCTGATTTTCAAAAGATACTCAAATAAGAAATTTCATGAAAACCTGTTTCGTGGAAGCCAAGTTGTTAAATATGGACGGACAGACAGATGGACATGACAAAGCTAATAGTTGCTTTTCACAGTTTTGCAAACGTGCCTAAAAATCAGCAGTGCATCCTTTCTTTAAAGCTTGTGATTCTATTTACTAGACAGTAGAACACGTTAGGAGAGCATGAGAAATGGCAGCAGGGTCTAGACAGTGTACTAAACCATCCCAAATCATCTTGTGGCTGTCACATAACTTTAGAGGGAGATTTTGCTCACAGTCCAAGAACTTTTAGAGACCTTGTACATAGACCTGATATATATATATATATATATATATATATATATATATGTGTGTGTGTGTGTGTGTGTGTACTTTATAACATCGTATTTTGGTTCTGTGCCTCATTAAAGGAAAGGAGCCAGAGTCGCGTAGGCGGTATAGTGACTAGGCTACAGGCTGGACAGTCCGGGGTTTGAATTTTGGTAGGGGAAGAGATTTTTCTCTTCTCCAACACCCACCCAGCCTCCTATTCAATGGGTGCTGGTGTTCTTTCCCGGGGGTGGGGGCGGTTTGGCAAAGTGGCTGGAATGTGAAGTTAACCACTCAGCTCCATCTAGTGCTGAGGTTAAGAATGACTGGAGCTATACCCCTACTCCCCCTATATGCCTTCATGGCATGGAGGGAAAACTTTACCTTTTTACTACATAAAAGATATAAAGCAGCCTCTTTTCAGTACATTCTAATTGCAATCAAGGCTTTCTTTTATTTTTTGCATGGCAGGATAGATAGTCACATGTTTGAGCCATTTTGAGTTGGTCCATGTGTAGGTTAAGAAATACACACACCATTCCTTTTCTTTAATTATCTCAAAACCATAAAACTTACTGGAATGTGTACTGGACATAAACGTTTGTTTTTTCTTTCTCAACAACTTTTGTTCAAAACATTTTTCACTGTGGTAAATATTTGGTGAGTTATGCTGGAGATGTGTGCAGAAATATAGGTCTATAAAGTGTGCATTATTTTTCTCTCATTATAACCACAATTGAATTAGCATAGTTTTATAAAATTCTCCAGTACTTAATTGTGTGACCTGGGAAGTTGTTCTGACCATTTGAAAGATTGTTGTTTCTTTAATAAAACTAATACAGTATTTGTAAGTTAACATGCCAAAGGAATCATGCCTTCATATACACTTGCCTTGCTTCTTATATCTATGCCACACTTCCGTCGCAGTTGTCACTTTTGCCAGCTTACATGCAAAATATGCTCATTTTATATTCGCTGATGAAGATAGCATTTTTTGTGCAAATAACGGGTACTGGTGTAAGAGGAATGGTACACACTTAGGTGCTGGGTGAGGAGTGTGTGTGGCTTCTGTTCTGCATTAGTTTCAAAAATTGATTTTGGACGTTTCCTGCTAAAATTTATAAAGGAAATTTAATTTTTGTCTGTGTTGGTGGAGTGTAAAGTATATTTTACTTGAATTGGCAAGACATTTTGAAGGACAGTTCATTGTACAGAAAAATTGTACATGACATTAAATACAAATGTCTTGTAATCTGCATCCTTTCTTTAAAATATTTTTGAGTGATCTGTTTATTTAATGAAAGAGTGTAGTGTAAAGTGAAGAAAACAGACATAATTTTATTTTTTGTGTCATTTCAAAATTATAAAACCATTACTATAAAACATTTTACATATTTCTGACCTGATGGGAAAAATACTGCAGTATATCAGTCTGTCTTGTTCCATTTTTGTCAGCAAGCATATTGCTGTTCAGAAAACTGCTCTTACCTTTTTCATATCATATCTTTGTTTCAAGACAACTGCAATCAAAATACTGTACCCATGTTTCTGGTTGACTTCATTGGTAGTACATTTGTATCAACAGTAATTGTAAGGCTGTGTATACATAAACATAAAAACATGTCTGAATATGGCTGTGTACTGCAACAAGGTTGTATTTTCCACTTCTGTTTTATTTTGTTATTGTGTTCTGTGATGTTTTTTTATTTCAGAGATGTTGTATAAACAAAACAGTTTGGAAAACACTAGTCTAATAAACAAAACAGTTTGGAAAACACTAGTCTAATCAGTTACTATGGATAATTCTTTGGACAGTTAGTGTACTGTGGTTTATATTAATTCTAATTTAGGATTGAACAGTAAAAATAAAACTAAATTTTATATGCTTCTTTCACAACAAGATGGTGGAGTAGAATACCAGATATGTAATACAACTGCTACGCAGTGACAAGATCTTCAAGAAATGTTTTGGTGAGAAAGTAACCTGTATTAATACATGTAACCATAAATTTGACATAATTTTTGGACAAGCCCAAAGCTTTTTCTCATTTACTTTGCAAATAATTATGGTTATAATTTAATGATGTTATTTTTGTAGATGTACATTATATGAAAGTAATGCGCAGAATCAACTTTCACATTAAACATTTTTATTTCGACCATGTTGCACTAGCTTTCATTCATTTTGCTACATGCATCTTGAGAGGTATAGGGATTTTGATGTTAGTATTGTACTTCATTATAGTGTACCTTATAAGCTCATGTTCTTGGATGTTTGAGCAGTGTTACTCGTGTGTACAAACCCTTGAAGCTAATGGTCTCAAGTCACATCTAAGTAATTTGTTCCTATTTTGGAATAATGGACATAACAAGTATGTGAACAGGAGTTCATCATCAACTTTTGGGATGATAATATTGGTGTGAACCATCCCTAGGATTAGGCATTATGCTGTGAAGAGTTAGAAAGAAATATTTTTGTTTAATTTAGTGGTCTTACGAAATCTATTTGTCTGGTGTCAATTTATAATGCTTTGTCTGTAACAAGACCGCAGAATGGCCTCGTGTGAAACTGCAATGCACTTTTTTAATATCATCAAAATTGTGTAGTGCCTATTGTTTATGTTGTGGAGAGAGAAGTGAAGTGAATCAACAGTGTGTTTCCAGCTTCAAAATTTCTACTTAGTAACAGAAACTACTCAGGAGTGTTGTCTTCATATAATGCTGGGGTATTAAGGAAGAATGTTACTCTGACTTAAAAACTGTAAATGATACACCAGGTTAAATTTACAGGAAGACTGGATTTTAAGTCATCACCGTATGTTTAAGGTGTCAAATGTAATCAGATTTAAGGCAAAAATTATATTTCTTACTTCCATTAAGACGTGTTGCTAGTTGTGAGGTTTGAGGTTTGCACAGCATGAGTGTCAAGATTATGGTCTTCTCGGATATGACAGGTGGGTGCCAATATTTTGGATGAACTTGCCCTAAAACATTGATACCTGTTTACCAAACTGTATGGTGTCATATCACAGAACACCATATTTGTGTTGCTAGTTGACCAGTCAGATGTGAAGTGTAACAGAATTTGTAACTATAAATTGTTTTAGGTTTGTTTTGTTGTTTAGCATCTTATTAGCAAGCTGGATATGTCCATTCATTTGTTTCCTGATTTAACAACACATCATTGTTACAGACACTACTTGACGAATTTCTGTGAAACTCAGTATGAACATCATGCCATTAACCTTTTGGAGACAAGAGTCCCCCACTGGCCATGCCATATTTAGTGGTCAAAGAGATGGGTTGCCCCATAAGGGCACGGTAACGTCTGACACTGCCTGTGAATGTTTGGTCACCTCTGAGTTAAGCTGCATGTTACTGAGTCAGAACCACACTGTACTGTGGCCAGTAAGTCAAGATTATGCTTTGTTTTCTCATGCTGACGGTGGTGACATGGAAGTGTTGGTTGCATTACTGTCTCTCTCTCTCTTACTCACACGTGTGTGCACACGCACGCGCGCGCACACACACACACACACACACACACACACACACACACCTATGCACGCATGTATGCTCATGAGACTTGCTCAGTTTTTTAATCTTTTAGGAATGACAAGATTCACGTTGTACTTGCTGTAAAGAAGTTGTGTTTATTCATTTTTTTAAATTAAATACTGAAAATGAAAGGTGGGATCACAGTGGATGTAGGTGATGGTGTCTGATTAATAAAATGTTTATTACCTATTGCAGACCAGAATCATTAATCACAAGGGCCGTTCCAAAAGTAATGCCTCTTTGCATGTATCTCGTGCAGGTGGTGTGACCTTGAAGCTGTACTTGTCCCAACTTGTTCACTGTTCCTTGGGCTTCAATTTTCCATGGGGCACATCTTGGTGTACATAGTGGTTTGCGTTGTATTCAGTTCAAAATGGATGGCTTGTTGTCAACCGTGTCGAAGTGCATCACACAGAGAGCTGTTGTTGAGTTTTTGATGCGCGAAAATGAAATTCCTACAGGAATTCACTGGCGATTATTGGCCTTCTATGGTGAAGATAACTGTGGACATAAGTACTGTGCATTGTTGGGTAACAAAATCGAGGGATAGTGGCAGAAATATGGACCTGAATGACCAGCCGTGGTGCGGAAGACCTGTAGGCGCAACTCACGATAAGAACAGGCAAACCTTCGACAAACGTATTGAAGAAAGGTAGCGAAAATCAATTCCGAGACTTACGTGAAAACCCTAATAAGGCTGAAAGAAGGAATCAATCGCATTTGCCTGGAAAGCGATCGATACTTCTTCAACATGATAACACCAGACTCCACACTAGCGCTGAACAGTGTTAGAGAGAATCGGATTTGAGGTTGTTCCACACTCTCCCTACAGCCCGGATTTGGCACCGTCTGACTTCTGGTTGTTTGGAGCTCTCTAAGAAACATCTCAAAGGCATTTGTTTCACATGTGATGAAGAAGTTGAAGCTGCTACAGCAAAACGGTTTCAAGAACGGCCTGAAAGATTCTACACCGACGGGTTTGAAAAACTTGTACAGTGCTGGTGGCGGCGTATCGATGAGAGGGGGACTACGTGGAAGCGTTAGGTATAGAAACAAAGTACACAATCTGAGCTATATTATATGTTATGTTTCATTTCGATACCTTGTCTGGGTGTAATACAAATATGGAGGCAGTACTTTCGGAATGCCCCTTGTATGTCTAGTGATCAATAGAGGGACGAAAGTCAGGCTGTATTAGAACTTCGGTCATAAAGCTGTGAATGTAGGGTGATACAGACAAGCTCTGCTGCTATGTTGTGATTGGTATCCTTCATATTATCACGATTCTAATGGAATTTGCACAGGCATGCTAAGGTAGTTAATGATAATGTTATGAAATTCTCTACATACAAGTTTCATAAAATATTAGTTGAATTTTTGATATTTCTTTCTCTGGACACAGTGAAGAGTATTTTTATAGCAAAGAAATGGATCTTCATTTGTTGGGTTGCATGTGTTGGTGTCAACCTGTGAATTCTAAATGTAATTCTTTGCATCACTCAGAGCAAATTGTTTACAGTATGTTATGATTCACAAAATGAAAGAGAAATTGTTTCCTCCTCTTTAAAGTGTAATCTCCTATCCAGTGGGTACTGGGAGCTCTTTCTCCAAGAGTAAAATGGCTGGTGTGTGAAGTAGATTACTCATCTGCACATAATGTTGATATTAGAATGTTTGACACTGTATTGTCTCTCTCCCATATGTCATGGCATGGTGCTTGATTACGTACAGGGGCGACTCTCTTTACCTTTACCTTTAGTGGGTGCAAATTTGCAGTAGGTTCTATGAACAGCGAAAGAGATGATGTTGAGAACACATCTAGACTGTTGGTACAGTGAATTTTGTCTGGATTGTGATATACAGGATGTCTGAGAAGTCACTGTACACCTGACTTATGTATGTATTTATTTATTCATTTCATTATGTCTGCATGACTGTACATGACTTGGCAACCTTGAGTGGCAATGAACGTGTGACAAAACTGCAACGATCGAACACCCAAGGTAGCATTTTCTCATTATTTGGTGTGTTGTGTCAAGTTGACAGTGGCAGATATGAACACTATTTTATTGAAGAGCATTTGGTAGTGAGTGTTTGGGTGCATAAAAAGACAGCACAGGTTAGGTGATGAATCAGGTGATGACACCATTTCTTTCAAGCAGCAATTTGGGAAGCCATCTCGATGCAGAGCAACTCTTTTGTCATGGGAAACGTGTCTTTTCAGACGGGAATATGAAAGATTTTCTTTGGAGTTGTTGACCAATATCCTGAATGGTGATGTGTGTCGCTGTTGCCGCTTCCATTGAACAATTGCTGCACAATTCCATATGGAAACAATTAGTAGAACTTTGAGTAGTGCGTTCAACCATGTTCGACAACGTGAAGTCACTTTGGCCAATATTTGTAAATGAACTCAGCCAGCCATGCTGACAAAAGACAATGTCACGAAGCATGTGATTTGCTGTTGGAATGGTTTCCAACAGCCTTGTCTCAGAAAGTTCTGTTTTCAGATGAATGTGCAGTTTCTGGCAGCACCTATTTCAAAATGTGTTTTGTGCCAAACAGAATCCTCATTACACAATTAAGATGGAAGACCACCCACCACACGTTGTGGTATGGGCAGGTGTAACTGCCAGTCATGTCATTGGCCCATATTTCTTTGACAGAACTGTCGGTGGTGTTTCATATCTTGAAATGTTGAGGAATTGTGTTAACACATGAGCCAAGCAACAGAGGGATCATGAAACAGTTGTGGTTTCAGCAAGATGGTGCTCATTTCAGCCTCACTGCATGAATTCGTCAGTGAAGCATTCCCAGACCGGTGGATTAGTTGTGGTTCTGCAACGCCCCCTTCACTGCCATGGCCTCTACGTAGCCCCAACTTGACCAAATCTGTTAACAGCCTGTGGAGAACAATAAAAAACAGAGTTTCAGTGCATCGTTATAAAACCAACGCTCAATTACAAGCTGCCATTACTGATGCCTTTGCCTCTTTAACACCATAAGTGCCATGGAAAATGTCACTAATGATGTGGTGATGTATCGGGCTCTGTGCTGACCACGGTGGTGCCCACACAAATCTGCTGGATCCTTAAAATGCAGGTATGATGAAATAATAAATAAATAAATAAAACAAATAAATAAGTCAGGTGTATGGTGACGTCTTGGACACTTGTACAGTTTTTTTTTTTAAATCTGTGTGGCCATTTTAACTGAAATAATTCAAAAACTGAGTAACATCAGCTTTATGTTTAAATTTAGGATGTAACAATTCCTCAAAGAAAGAAACCTGAATGCATTGTGCCATTTGTGACTGACACACGTGAGACAAAATAAGTTGTGCAGTATGTCTTTTGAGGCAAGTTGAAGGTTGTAGAGTGCGTCATACCCATCAAAGGAACTGTTTGTGCCTTCATATTATTACTGTTCTGTAAGATCTTTGTTCATTTGTGTCATGGAAATACAAATATATAATTCTTAACATTTATAGTTTTGTTTAAAAGGTCATAAGTAAATTCACTATGTCACGCTATTTTAAAAATTTTGGTGTGGAAATAATGATGAAGTTGTTGAAACCATTATTTAGACCTGACTTGTCATACTTCAAGGGTTTGTGTACATGATTTATACATAATGTGGAAAATGCTCTTAACTTAATATGGTGGTTGCTAGCTAAATGTGGTGTGTGTTCTCGCTCCCTCTTGTTGCCTCGCTCGCTACGTCCGTCCCTGCTGCGTTCGTTTATAGGACTCTGTGGGACTTTCTCTTGACCGCTTAGATTCACCACAGGAAGCGGTCAGTACATCAACATGTCATGGTTATGTCTTTATGCTGTCACTAACCTTTGGTTGCATTGCTGCTGGTTTCTGTTCTAATAAGCTAACATTCCTTTTGTGCATGGAATGTGTCTTACCATTGTTCAGACCTGCACGGTAACTCTGAAATGAAGGCAGCATTGAGGTGTCGTGTAAAACTTCCATACTGCATAATAATGTGGAAACTAATGTGGACTTACTTTTCTGCATTGTGACATTTCACTGAACACTGATCAGAATACAGAGGATGTCATACATAATAAAATATAAAATTTACCAACTTCACTCCCATTACACAATACATTAGTCCTCTTGAACATCATCTGGAAGTCAGAAAAAACTGAAAATCTTCCATAACTTGAATGTGGAAGGTTTTTGCAGACTCAGCTGCATTTAGGTTTCAATATTCATATGTATTTCAATTTATAGCATTTTCCTTCACATCAGAAAACAACCAGAATTCACAGGTGCAGAATCAGTTGCTGTGTTCAACGTATGGAATGGTAACTGTGCTGCTAACTCCCTGCCTTGTCTGTGAGAAAGATTTTGTGTTTTACATAAACAGCCTTTGGATGTATGTAAGTAGGTTGTGTTGTAATCTGA
Organism: Reticulitermes speratus; assembly: GCA_021186555.1. Classification (NCBI taxonomy): domain Eukaryota; kingdom Metazoa; phylum Arthropoda; class Insecta; order Blattodea; family Rhinotermitidae; genus Reticulitermes; species Reticulitermes speratus. Next base: position 20,410,515 of record JAJKFL010000012.1, read on the forward strand.
AGAACTAAGAACTGATAGAAAAAATACTCAGAACGTTTGGAAAGAATGCCTGAAAACCGAATTCTGAAGCATTGCTGTCCAAGCTGAAGGGCAGTAGATGCCAAGGATATTTGATAAAAGGATTGAAAGAACAGAACAAGAGCCTAATCCATGATGATGACGATGATGACGACAGTGATGACAGTGACAACGGCAAAGCTGGTAATGACAATAACAATGACAAGGACCATGATGATGATGATGATGATGATGGATGGTGGTGGTGGTGGTGTGATAATGATGACAGCATTAATTACAGTGTGGTGGTATGGTGGTGGTGTGGGGTGGTGGTGGTGGTGGTGGTGGTGGAACTACAGCATTTTGTATGTTCAGATGCTGAAAACTAATCAAAAATAGGTTTTATATAAACAGAGACTGTTTCATGTGGGAAGTTGTTAGTGTTTGGCTGTTCCATATGTCTGCTTCTGTTTTGAACTTGTAATGTCACTGTGCAGTACCCAGGTCGTACTGATACAGAAAGCATCCCTGCAAGATGCAAGGCAGATCGTATGTATTTACAGTTCCTTGGCTATACTTGTAGCAATGTTCATGTAATATGAAATGAAGTATTAATATCAATAGACATAGTGACTGCCACTGCATGACTCTTCAATATACTGCTTACATCCATATTCAGTAAGTTTGTTAAGAATAATACACTTCACTTGAACTACATAATGTTTTATATATATGTCAAATTTATAACACAGGAAGTAAGTAGATATTTAGTTTGTTCTTAAGATAAAGCTCTGTTATCAGTATAGTGTGGTAAAGAATGTTGTGAAACAGATTCATCTGCAATTGTTTTTTTGCTGGATTGATAAGAGAACAAAGATTATGAGAAATGTTTCTTCAGTTAAAGAATGAATCATTCTGTTTACTGATGAAACAAACTACATGAAATTTGAACATGTGTTGCTGTATGACATGTGGTTAGAGAACGATATTACGGTAAGCTTGAAATGTAGATTGCATATGTTTCAATACAAGGTTGTTAGGAAAATATTTGGACCTAAGGAATATGGAGTGAGGAATGGCCGAAATTCCTTAATACGAATGTTTGTGGTTTATGCTCTTCGATTATTTTTAGAGTAATCAAAACAAGAAGGTTGTGATGCTTTGGGAATGTAGTTTAAATTGCAGAAAACAGATGCAGTCAGAATTATGATGGCGAAATCTGCACGAAAGACTGAGACATAAGGATAATGATACAGTGACCGTACTGTGTATGTTTAGTTCGCACAACACGGTTTGGTCTTATTACACCGTGCAACAAATTTGGTGTTGTATCCTGTTACGGAAACTTAGTAAAATTTGCAATTCAGAATATCAAACTGGCATTTAAATTACAGGATTGGTTCTGGTTTAAGAAAAAGTTTTGAATATATTGCTGTATGGAAGCTGGACACAACAGTGAAACGACATTAATTAAGTGAGGTGCCTTTTCACTTGTCACTTGTACTGAATTTTCGTAGCATCTGTCTTCACCGTCCAGCAGTAATCGGCTAACATGGCAGCACTCCATTTGCCCTTGTATCTGTTCTCCATCGCTGAGATGTCCTGGTGAAAACACTCACTATGTTCATCACTTACAGCACCACAGTTAACCGGCAAGGCATCCAAGTGTGAATGGAGGAAATGCATCTTGATTACCATGTTGCAGCTGAGCTTCTTGTAAGAAGTTATAAGGTCCTCCACAAGCTTCCTGAGGTTGACGGCTTTTACATTTCCTAGAAAACGTGTCGAAAGGCATTCTATGTTGCCTTCTCGTCACTGAGAATGAGGTCAAATTGAGGGTCTCTGAAGAGCTGAGATATCTGGGGACCAATGAATACACCCTCCTTATTCTTCTTCTTCGTACTAAGCCTTGGGAATTTCTCACACAAGAATGAGAATGTTGGGCCATATCTGTCCAGTGCCTTCATGAAATTTTTCATGAGGCCGAACTTAATATGTAGAGATGGAAGCAACACCTAACACAGATCTACAAGAGGCTGATGAGCTACATGCTTTGTTCCAGGTGCATGTGATTTGCATAGAGGCCAGTTCTTGCTGCAGTGAACAATTTTGGTATGACTATCCCATTTGCATAGGAAACAATAGAATTTTGTGTAACTCCTTTGCGGTCCCATCAGTGTGGCAGTTACCTTCAAATCACCACAGATGTGCCACTGATATGTCTTGTAGTTCAAACAGCTGAGACTTTCCTTCATGTTTCCATACATTTTCTTTTTGTGAATTTCACAGGCAGCAGGGATTGAATGCAGTACGTTTCACTTGCACAACAACTCTGCTTTTAGGCTATGCATGGAGGAGCCTATGAATAGTCACTATTCTTCCGTATTGTACCTGATGTTCATTGCTGCCATCAGACCCTCGATGTTCTTACAACCACCGAGTTCACTGTGTGTTACGAAGAACTGCTCAGAATCTTTTTGGTGGGAGCGAAATGCTGTCACTTTCACAGTGTTGTCCAGAAGATTCCACCGTTGAAGTGATGGAGACAACAGTTCTGGTTTATTCTTTGCCAGTTCTAAATCTCTGATAAGGTTAGAAAGTTATTTCTGCATGATCTTTTGTGCTTCAGCAGAGGTTATGTTCAGGAAATATTCTAGATCTCTTGAAGTAGATGGCTGCGGTGTTTCTTTGGGTGTGTTCTCCTCATTGTCATCACTGTCTAGGGAAAAACTGTCGGTGGGGGGTTCTGGAATAGGCAGACCTTCACAGTGAGGCACTGGACAAAGAGCCGATGGTATATTTGGGTACTCCACTGTCCAATTTTCCTTCTTGGTAATCCCTTTATGGATAGGAGGCACCATACAGAAGTAGCAGTCTGTGAGGTGATTTGTTGGCTCCCTTCATATCATGGGCACTGCAAATGGCATGGAACATCCTTCGGGATTCAACCAAGCGTTGAGCTTTGATGAACAGGATGTGCAGAGCCCAGCTCATGTCTTGTTCGCCTACTTTACAACCAAAGTACAGGAAGTAGGCTCATTTATCATTGGGGTTAAAGCACACTTCTTTGAAGCAAATGTGGAATCTCCACATATATAACAGAAGTTACCTGCACTGTTGACACACTTACGGGGCATTTCTATCCCGTCTGAAACAAAGGCTGAGAGAAAGATGTATCTCACATGAACAATGCACATGCAGAACAGGTAACACAGCTGCTGAGCACCCAAAAGGATTCCTACATCTCAATGGATAGACAAAGAAAGAAATGTCTATGATGTTAGTTGATCACATGGTACTGAGAAAGCCCAGACTGGCTGTTGGGTCCACCCAGCCTTCTGTTTCTTGGGTACTGTGTAAAGCAGGCATGTGTGAAGCTGACCACCCACCTCCACCTAGTGCTGAGGTTATGAATACATTGAGTTGCCTTCATAGCATGTACAGGGACAACATTACCTTTACAGTCTTCTGGAGTGTGATGCTATGTAGTTGGGTAGATAGGTGCCAGTGTTTTGGAGGAACCTGCTTCCTTCATCTTCAGAGTGAAACAGCTCATCTGTGTTGAAGACAGAGGCAGCACATTCCTCCACAGCATTGGTACCTATCTGCCAAATTACATGGTGTCACATCTCATAAGACCATAATCTTGATACTCATTGCCACAATAACTTAGGGTCTTCTGTTTTATTGACTGTTTGTGTGAAAATATCCACGTATGCATTATCACCAGTTAATTTGGCTTCAGATATATGAAAAGCTCCTGATAATATTTGTATAATAAAACCAAAATATGTTTTGCTAATTAAATATGCAGTGGGTTTGTAAATGATTATATGCTGTGCACATCATAAATAACAGGCTATGATATGTGGATTTAATTAAAATTGCTTAGGATAGGGTCAAGTGACAGGCTTTAGTTTTATCAGTATTGAATGTTCAGGTTTTAGTATCAGAAAGTCTCAGTAAGCCAGACCAATGGGTGATAATGGCCCAAATTCATATTTTGTTGAGGTTATCCTTTTGGATTTTATTACAGTCATAAGAAGAAAACAAGACAGGCAATATACATGTAATGTAACATTGAGGCGTGTTCGCGTAAGCATCGTTGCTTTGGAAAAGCAATAAGTATGACATATTCTGAGTGTGTGTTTGTAGCCTCAGTTATCCAGCATGCAATGCACATACGCCGTGTGATATTGTCATCTGTGGCCTGTCTGGCTCTACCATATTTTTCCACATTATCTTCTAAATGGCACGATTTTCGGAAAAAAGTTACTGAACATAAAATATGTGTTTTTATTTTCTCTACAACATTTGTGTGAAACATTTCCTTTTCTAAGAAGAATTAAGCAAGATATAATAAATGTACATTGGTCTTCATGTAAAGTACCCGTTATTCTTGTCAGATTTTAATGAAACTTGAATTTTCTCGACAGATTTTAAAAAAATAGTCAAATATCAAATTTCATGAAAATCTGACCAGTGGGACCCGAGTTTTTCCATGTTGACGGATGGATGGACAGACAGACAGACATGATGAAGCTAATAATCGTTTTTTGCAGTTTTGCAAATGCACCTAATGATGAGTTGAAATGCACAGTGTACTGTAATATGTTGTTTTCAGGAACATATTTAAATCTGCCTTGGATGTAAAGCAAAGAATTTGTCCTGTATTGTGGCAGTATTCGATTAACCCTTTAAGGCTTAGTGGATACTGTATGTACTGCCACATTCAGCATTCAATAACTATACATTCTGCCCACAGAGTGTATTTGTGTTTTGTGTGGATCTCAGTGTAAATAGTGATTATTTCCTTATACAGCATTAACTTACTGGTTTTTTAATCGAGGCAGAGTGTGTTTACGGCACTGCACGGTATGAACCGAAGCTGGTTATATATTCAAGTTAATGTTAGTAAAACACATGCCAAGTTGTCCTTGATGTGATGAATTTGTACCTATCAACTGATCACACAATGGTTTTGCAGTGTAATGACACATTAGGACTGTTGTTCTTCCTCTCATCTCTTTTGTTACAGTTTCATTGCTGGCCTCTCTATGCTACTAAAGATCTTGTATAGCCATAGCCATACCTCAGTTTATATTATTACTATGCTCTTTGTTGTGGTGTCAGGGTAGTTGGTGAGATTAGTGTAGAATAATTATTGTGTGTGAAGTCATTCACTCTTGAGCCCAGAGGTTTAGAATAACTCTGTCTGTCAGACCAAACTGTGTAGATACTGCTCTCATTCTTTTGCCAGAGAATGGGGATTGATTGTGTCCATGAAATGTGTTTTTTATTGTGTGTGTTTCTTATGTGATTATGATATTTAACATATAGTGATATACTGCTTGTTTTTAATATATAATTTGCCTTCTGGTTTTGTGTGCATGTTCTGCTAGAATGTTTCCACTTCCATGTTATGCTGTGTTTGAAGTAGTTAGCATGAGAAATAAGTAGATTTAAACTACAAAGTACTGTGTAACATTTGACATGTTTGGAGTTGTGTACACTCTTTATCCTGAATTGTGAATTTCCCTACAATTTGAGGTTTACAGCTGAATTTAATTACTCTTTGTTCTGACTTATAAGACTTGAGGTTTTCACAATGGTGAAAATGTATATTGTGGTCTTCTGGGTTGTGACACTGTGTAATCTCATAGACATAAGTTGTTTATTTAGGAACGGTTCCTTATGTGAGATCTCATTGTAATTAGGGCTTTAGTTTTTCTCTTGCTGTGGACGTCACTTTAGGAGAAAATGATCTGCATGACGTCACTGTTCCTATGCTGCAGAGGTGGACAAAATACATTTAAAAATTCACTCAAGCCATAATTAGAATAGTAATGTTCTGTATTTTAAAACCATTGATAAAGTTCTTTTGAACATACAGTTATTCTCCCTTTAAAAATGGCTACAAGTGACGTTATTGAAGAAGAAGAAGATATGCATTTTACATATATTCTACCTATGTGTGTCCTTTATTAATACAATCTTGATGAATGTCAGCAGAACAGAACGTTCCGGACACGTCAGTTGCTCATACACATGTACTGAAATGTGCGGACAGTCAACTGTAGTTATGCATAGCTTTGTTTCCCAAACAGGTTCCGGAATGTTCCCCTATTTTTAGTATAGTCATTGTGGTAGCATCATCAGGTACAGTATAGCACCTAGGCTATGGGCTGGACGATCGGGGCTTTGAATCGCTATGGAGGCAAGGGATTTTTATCTTCAAAATGTCCAGACTGGCTCTGGCCCCACCCAACCTCCTAGCCGTGGGTACTGGGCTTCTTTCCTGGGAGTAAAGCCGCTGGAGTGTGAAGTTGACCACTCACCCTTGGGTAGTACAGTTATAAATGTGATGTGCACGGAAAGAAATTCCTCACTTTTCTGTTATTTCTCGTAGGAAAATTTGCTTCAATCCCCACACATTAGACATGCTTAAAGTTTCGCTGGAATGCAGTACACATGTAAAGTGCAGGTCTGCTGTGTTTGGAATTGAAGGAGCCAAATAACAGATGAATGGAAAATTTTATTTTTCCCATTGCACATAATTTTTATATGGAAGAGCCTATATATATTTTCCAAGTTTTTCTTTATTTACCATGTGCAACCAGTACATTTAGAAAAATTTTAGCTTTCAGCTCTCTCATATAAAGGAATCTCATTTTCAATTTAAAACCTAGCGTGATTTGTGTGTTGTACTCATGATGTTTGCCAACATACCAAAAGAAAAAGTACCAGAATGCTTGTCTGCTCTGGTATTTCTCCCACTGTGTTGCATGTTATGGCAGTGGTGAACAACCTGGCAGTTGTGTATGGTTACTTGTAATTGTATATATTTAGTGAGGTATTTCTATTTGATTCAGTTATTTATTTATTTATTTATATACTTATTTATTTGCTTATTTTTGGTGTATTTAGTGATGCCGTTAGTAGCTCAGACTGCACAGTCTGGATTAGTGAATAGTGATTACTGAGTAATGAATTGGAATGGATGTGCAAGGAAATGGTCACAAGTTGATTTGATGTAATATCTCAGCATTTGCATATCCAGACTTAAAAAAAAATACCAGAAAACGTCAGTCAGGTTAGCTCGTCTGCAGGCCAAGATACAAATCTGCGACCTCCTGAATATGAAGCGGGAGTGCTTACCACTTGACCACAGTGTTCAACCTCTTCTATTGCCTTTATTACTCTACTAGTGGTCACATATAGTCAGTACCTCGTGATATACATACAGCGAAAGAGACAAATTACCCATTTACAGTGGTATTAGCTTATAACTGAACCTCGTTTGACCTGTTAATGTGTGAACTGCTCTGCCTGTCTCTTGATATCTCCTGTAGTTTAGTTGCTGCATTCACTTAAAGAGGTGAGTGGACATTTTGTTGCAAATGTTAGTACATTATTTTACAAAATGTCTCAGACCAAGCAAGTTCTTTCAAGCGGTACTGCTTCTAACTCATGTTCAGGAGATGTCTGTTGTGGATGTTGGCCGAAATGTTGGCTGTTTTTACTTGAATATTTGTGGTTTCCCTCAGTCCATTTGGACCAATACCAGGATAGTATAGTATTGCAATTAGCCTACAAAATCTTCCAAATCCTTTCTAATTAACCATTCACCAGTTACTTTACCATTTGACACTGTACAGTCTGTGAGAGACTGACAGTGTCTGAAAGGAAACAGTAAATAAATAAATACATACATACATACATAAAAGAAGTTCAAATGGTTCAGTAACTGTAGTTGTAGTCACCATCACTTTCAGTTAGAAATTATTCATTTTCACTGCAGAAAATATGAAGTCTGATAATTACCCTTTCAGACCGATTCTGTAAAGATTACACACAGGCACACACGTGTGTGCATGCACACATTTGTAGTCACTAAACTCTTTCCACTTCCCATTTTTGCTCTGTATTTCGTTCTTTGTAGCACTTCATTATGGTTAGTTCCTTATTTTACTTTATTTTTTATTTTATTAGTTTATTTTTAATTTTCAATTGATTCTGTATCCATCTCACTACCTTCCTCCTTGTTACACTTACCTTTTCACTGGCCTTTGTACCTGTCATGTCAGGTTACACCACTTCATTAGTTTGCTTGTCTGAGGATACTCCAAGATGCTCCCTCTCTTTTGTGGGGTCCTTTTCTTCCCTCTCCTTTATCACTGGCTGTTTCTTCATGCGTGGCTCATTTACGTATGCTGATGATAGAGATATCAGAGGCGTCGGAAATTCTGACACATATCAGTGAGCCTACATGGCATCGCATCCCAGAAGGTGGCAGCCTTCATAGTTAGACTGTGGAAACCTCAAATCTCACTTAATTAAAGAGTAAAATATCTGATAAAGTGACTAGAATGAACATATGAGATTTGCAGTTCTCATGGTAGTGAGCATTAAGATCATGGCCTTGTGGGATTTGTAGGACCAGCATTCTAGAGGAACCTGGTGCCCCAATCTTCAGGAGATCCTGAAGTTTAAGGCAGCAGATTCTTCAAGAACTTCGGTACCTATGGACCAGACTACATGGAATTACATCCCAAACGACCATAATTTTGGCAACAAAACCCCTCAAGTGCTTACAAGTAAAAAGCATTTCATATGGGAAATTTCCCCTGAAATCTGCACCATTGTCTTGTCTGTGCTCCTGAAAAATGCTCCTATGAAGAATGAAATAAATAATGTTGTTCCTTTGTCATTGCAGCTCTTGTTTGCAGGTACTCATTTCTTTTTTGACACTATAAATGAGCAACTCATTTTCTTATTAGGTTGTATTTATTTTTGGTCTTATGTAATGTAATCTCAGTTTGTGTTTGATTAGCATTTGGTGTTGGCTGTGTCAGGAATGAAGTTTTCTGAAATTACAGTTGCCATCTTCTTCACCCCTACCTTGGAGATGGGAAGTATAATGTTTGCCGTAACGTCAGAAATCTTCATTCCTCTACTGGACTTAATCCAGAAAGCCAATCACTGTGTTGAATGCCAGACTTGAAAGCCCAAGGATTAGAAGTGTTCAAAATTATCTGTATTTTACTTTATTTTCCCCAAATATGAACTTCAACTAAGTCTTGTATGCAAATGGCTAGTTTATGCACCACTGAGTAAGACACATTTTTGTTAATGACACTGCAGTAATTAATAAGTTAGAACGGTAATGTAAACTGCACTAAGTTGTAATTGTTGTGTATTTTCATGTTTAGTGTACTTCATAAATAGTGTGTTGAGTACAAATAATGCTGTCACATGCAGATTGTTGCATTGACTTTTGTCACACGACCTGAAATGCGTGTTGTCTGAAATGAATTCCGTAACTAGTGCCTGGTCCACAGTTCTGTGTGATGTATTTCAGAGTACCGTGGAAGAACTGGTGGCTGCCACTGCTTATTTTGATCTGTTCCTGCGGAGTGTAACAGATCCAGGTCTCTTGTATTCATTTGTCCGCTTTGTTCTGAAGGATGAATATGATGGTGAAAGAATCCTTGATAGCCTCATCCAAAGGATTAACACCAAATCACGGGTAAGTGGTTATACTTTATGATTATAATTATATGTATGTGTGTATATATAATCCATTTATGTCACTGGTGTGGTTCATGATCATAACCTCTAATGGTGAAAAAATGATCTATGTCCACTGCTGTTTCATTGCTTGTCAACTGTTTAATTCATATTGAAGTGATGACTTTAGGCATCACAGTAGTATATAGTGTAGAATTTGTGAATGGGAATATGTATTCATAATGTTATCATAATAAATAAGCCATTTCATTATTACAGTACAGTTTGTTTTCAGAAAAACCTGAGCTAAAAGTTTGCTTGTGTGTACAGTATATATACTTTTATATTTATTTATGTTTGTGTATGTATTTGAATCATTATTGGTAACGGCTATCCTGGCTGATGTTTTTTGAACCTTTAAAGCCAAACAGGAAAACACGGTCCCATTAATCCCCCTAAATTAAATATCCAATCAGTACAAAAGGGAAAACACTATCCTACTATGCCATTATGTTTTTAAATTTTCTGCATTTGTAAGGACAGGTCTCTTTCACCATATTTATTTAAAAAGCTGATATAGGTATAAAAGATTGCCTAAAATTTATTTCAAGTTAAAATGTCCACCAAAGAGGGGTCATTTTTCTTACTAACACCATTATGATTTGTAGCAGTCACAAATTATTTACAGGCGTCTCCAAGCAGTCATTCATATTTACTTATGTATGAAAGTGGCAGAATTAAAAAATACACATGTAAAGGCCCTTCTTTCATGAAACCTTTTGTGAAATCCACACATCCTTCACTTCTGTTATTTCATCAAGAAAGTGCTACTAAAATGTATCAATTTATTAATTACAATGGTAACATTTACTTACGTCTGTGTGCTCTGCTTTTCCAGTTTAGTGTCATGTGGTCCTCAGAAATGCAGTTTTGTGTGATATACCATAACACGTGGGCTAGCACACAATCCCACGTCACATTCTGGACCCCTTGAATTTCGTTCTGGTTCCTTTGTTTTAGTGGAACACACACGGCACTGAATTCTTTTACATTCCTAATTCCAGTGTTTGTTGTGTCTTGTGCCAAGTCATTTTAATTGGCTGGTGAATGGGGCTTGTCTTCCGTGTCCTGTGGTCAGAGTTCATGACACCCTCTTCTCCTCTTGTATTAGGTCTGTCACCATTGTCAGTCTGAATAGCTGATGTAATAATTTTGAACTGCAAGAGGCAAGAATGATAAAACTGTTGAGAATGGTAAGGTACAGAAGGTGGAAAAACAGCTTCTTTTTCCATTTCTAGGTCCATCTGCTAATGGAGTAAGAGTTCATCATGTGGTCTGATTTTTCCATGTATCCCATTGTGTAATATAATCTTGTACAGTACTGTGGCCAGTTTCAGAGCTTTTTCATTCTTGTCACAGAAATTACCCTGTGCTGGTGGGAATGCATGTTAGTATGTTTACATTTCGTTTGTCTTTCCACATTATGGCTGTCAAGTTCATGTACACCCTTGTCTCTCTCATCCCACTTCAATTTTATTTTCTGTCCATAATTCTTAGGCATTACTTTTCTCTTTGGTCTAACAGTCCCACATTAGTTTATGGTCTTAGTATGTAAATTATCAAATAATGTTGGAGATGAGTTGTCCATGTACAATTTGTGTCCCACATTTTTAGTCCTTGTGGTACGTCTGGTTACAGTTGCATGTGGCTATTATTAAAGGAGTCGCACATTTCCTATATTTGCTTGAATACAGCCATGTTGTTTATAGGCCTATATCTCTTTAGAATCATACAGCTTGTAATTTTTCTGTCCTAAACAGTTTGTGTTTCTTTGGTATGTATTGTTTCAAAGTGAGTCTGCCTCTGAAGAACACAATAATTTAAACTGTGAAATGGTCAGGTGGGCTGTAATATTTAGCATATGAATAACTGAGCTTGTCTTTTCCACGGTCACTTGTATTTTTCATCTGTCTTGTCAGGTTCATTTTATTGTCAATGAAATGCAGAAATTTAAGTATATGAAAGAATGTCTCAGTATCAGTTGTGTTATATCTCATTCATTACATGTTCGCTTTGTAGCCATACTAATGCAATAGGGATGTAAACCCCAACCCTGTATGAATGACTGTGTGACTAAACATTCTGCAGTGCCGACTGTATTTTATTGCTCTGTCAGGAAACAGATGTGTTACGTGAAACTACCATACAGAAAGTCGTGGAAATCCTCACAGCAGAATGAAGTTTGCGTTTAGTCCCAGAAGTTGGAAGACTGTATTCTAAACATAAACAATGTTTCAACATTGTGTTAGTGTTAAATGGCCTTCACTGCTGTGTAGGAGATGGGATAGCATAGCTGATGTAATGACAAGGCTATGGGCTGGATGGTCCAGAGTTCAAATCCTGACATGGGCAAAGAGGTTTTTCTCATCTCCAAATCATCTCCAAAACATCCACCCAGCTTCTTATTCAGTGGATATAAAGGTGTTTTGCAGGGGATAAAGCGGCTAGGGCATGAAGTTGACCACTCGTCTCAATCAAATGTGAAGGTTAATAATGCTCCTTGCTTATGCCTTCATGGCATGGACAGGGACAACTTTCCTCCCCCCCCCCCCTTTTTTTTTTTTTTTTTATTATATACTAATGATCATGAATATTGAACTGAACATGAGGTTTCATATTAATTATGATTTGTGTGTTGTCTCCTCCAGTTATGTTTGGTGACGTTGGCATTGTTCGAGACCCTGGTGGATCTGAATTGTGAAGACGTCATGTTGGAGCTGGTTTTCCGTCATCTGGTGCCATGCACACATGTCATGTTGTCGCAGAGGAGAAGAGTGCGAGACACTGAGCCTTACTGTCGAAGCTCTGACAAGTTTCTGTCCTTGTCTCCAGCATGTTGCAACTTATCAGTTCCTGCCGTCCGTCCTCCAGCTGCTTTGGACTACGCTCCACATTCGGTCATTTCACCCAGTCCTTCCCTGCCAGCCATGCTTACCCCATCTGCCCATCACAGGCGTAGTGCATCTTTTTCTGAACACCAGCCAGTATCCCTACCGTCCACTAGCACATTGTATGGTTTGAAAGCAGGTGAAAGCTTATATGGGAATTACCATGCCTATCTTTGTGATGCAAGGAGAAGAATCAAAGAATGTGCTGCTGCCTGTGTAAACTGGACCTATCCATATGATGGGAGAATCCGCCCCATGATGCATTAACTGCAAAGAAAGAGAACAGGAACTGTGATATTAACCAAAGTAATTGTCATGAAGAAAGTGTAAATACAAGAAAGTTGGATAAAAATGAAGGAAAGAAAGGGATTAAAAAGGAATCAGTATTTTCAGTACCTGACAAAGAGGGTTCAACGAGTGTATCCATGACAACAAAGTTGGCGGGTAGTCCTGTGTCCTCAGTGTTTGAAGCAGGCAAGAAGTCCATTGAAGGTGAGGAGAATACAGAACCTGAGATCGCTGAAAACAAGAATAATGTGTTGTCTGCAATAAAGGAAGGTGAATCCTGCAATAATTCTGACATAGACAGTAATAACACCAACAGCAATGACATCATGATTGTTGCATCAAATTACCACAGTTTGCCGTCCATAGGTGAAAGTAGTGGTTATGAGAGTTTCGCTCTCAAAGGGTCATCAGAGTCAACACCTGAAAATGAACGGTGTGATGAACGACAAACAGACTCTGATGTTGGTGTGTCAGTGGACACAAGGACACAGATGAGTGAGCCGAAAAGTAAGGAAAGTAGTTCATTGTTGGAGTTAAGGGACACTTCAAGAGAAAGTAGCTCAGAGGGAAGTGCTGGTGATACAAATGTAGGCCTATCTGAAAAAAATATACCGCGACATCGACTAGGCAGCGGAAGTTCTGTTTATTCACGAACAGAGGATTTTTCAAGTTCAAAGTATGAGTTGTGGCAGTTTAGTCAAAAGTTCTCCCGTGAAGGATCATACCTAGACATCTTCAATACAACACCAGATATTGGTATGTACTTATTTGCATATAATTTATTCTAAGTATACCTATCTTCTTATAGTGTAAGTAACATTGACTGTGTAGATATTACTGAAATTAACCCTTTGGTGCTGGTGTCATCTGCAGAAGACCGGAATTTGAATGAGGGCTGCATAATAGAGGCCATAATTGACCTTTGCCAGTTGACAGTGTTTGGCATTTTGAGTATCACACTGCATGTTACCAATCTGTAACATTCAGTGCCAGAGGGTTAGTGTACATTTATTCCTCATTGTGACACTTCACAGTCTGAATTGTACTACTGAAGCTAGCTTTGTGTGTATGGGTGTGCATGGTTTATGTTCCACATTGTTCATTACATTTTGCTTTGTATAATTAATACTGGTATTTAAAAAGCAGATATGTTTGTGACATCAGATGTTATAAAAGCAGGTGCAAACGCTGATATGAGGTGGCACCACATACTTTTTAAAATGCTGTCACCACAGCCTGCCTGACAACAGTATAACTTTTTACCGGTGGTAGTAATAGTTTTGTGAGTAGTTTGCCTTGAATGTATCATTTGGTTGTGAAGCTGTGGTGTAAATGAGCAGTTAAGGAGAAGATAAAATTGACATAAATTTTTCTTTCAAGCTTGTTAAAGAAGCTTGTGAAACACTTGAAGTTTTATAATGGAGAAGGTGCCTTATTTACTGCTGAGCCTTGAACCCACTTTAGCAAGGAAAGAGAGAGGGGTCCCAGTGAGATGTTAATGTGGTCATTGGGTTGCCAGGCAATATCTTACAGCCAGACATATTGGCCACGTGAATAGACACTGCTGCTAACGTCAGAGAGCTGGCGTGGCATAGTTGGTGTAGTGGCTAGACTGTGGGCTGGGCAAGGACTCGTGCTTCAATTTTCAGCAGCAGGAAGAGGTTTCTCTTTTCTCCCAAATGTCCACACAGGCTCTCGGGCCCACCCAGTGTCCAATGGATCCTGGGAGTAAAGCAACCTGGGACTGAAGCTGACAGCTCACCTCAATCCAGTGATGAGATTAGAATGTCTGGAATTATGCTTCCACTCTCCCATATGCCTTCATGATGTGCACAGGGACAACATTGCTTAACCTCATGAACACTGGCTATGCAACAAGCATGTGTGGGTGTGTGTGTGTGTGTGTGTATAAAATCAGAAGCAGGCACATTTATTTATGTTTTTTTATGTTCTGTTGTTATGTCTGTAATTGTGTTTTTTGGAAATACCAGAACCAAAGCACAATTTTAACCCTCTGCCGACCAAAAAACACCATTCAGAAAGACAGCATGGTGAGCAGTGAAAGGTTGTAAACATTGAGTTAAGCAGCAGAACACATAAAAAGAAATATTTATGACACTATGACATCCAGAGACTTACATAGTAATAACAAAATAGTATTTTCTGATTTCATTTTAGGTACTGCATTGACTTTGACGTTAATTTATTTTTGAATCAGTCCTTTTATCCACAATGTTTCTATGTTATTGCATATATAATGACAATGATATAGTATATCTTTTGAAGATACCTTTCTGAAAATGATTGAATTCCATATTGAGCAGTCTATTTTATTTGCTATTTGGTTGCTGTATCCTCAGATCTCAAATATTATATGTATTGAGTCACATTAACTCCCATTATCTTTTCAGTAGATTGTAAAGTAATTCAATTTCAGTCAGAATATCATGGACAAAAACAGAGAGAATGCAAATGAACACCAGTAGCCATGCCTGTTGCATCACACATACTATGTATCATAGCAGAGTTATTCACAGCTCTCCCATAGCTCTTGTGGTTAATCATTGGTCTCTCAACATAGAGGCCCAGGTTAGTGCATGTAACAGAGTTTGTGGGTGTGTATTCTGCTCATCCACATAAAGGGTACCAGAAGTCTGTAATGAGAATAACGTTTCATGACTTCAGCTTACTGCAGTAAATAGAACTGTCAAATTTTGAATGATATCTGGCACCCTTTAATGTGTATAAACTATTACGCAGAAAGCACTGCTTCAAGAACAGAATACAGAACTGGAGCATGGTATGTTGTCAAGCAGTAAAGTTTGGGTATTATTGTTGTACAGTAAGGGTTTGGTGCATAAGCCACTTGTAGCTGGTTTCTGTTAGTTTATGTTATGACCACCAGGGGTTACTGAGAAAGTTCTGTCTCAGTTTACCCATAGCAGCCCCTCTTGTAGGTTGTGTTTTTATTTATTGTCATGGAGTACCATAAAGGAACTAAAAATTTTGTTTAAAACTCGGAGGGGGGGGGGGGGGGGGGGGGGAAGAGCTGCAGAAACACACAAAATGTTTGAAACTGTTATGGAAATGAAGCTCCATCTCACGCACAAGTCTTTGAGTAGTGTATGTGATTCAGAGAGGAAAGTGAGGACCTTAGAATAGAATAGAATTGAATAGAATAGAATAGAATAGAATCAAATCAAATTGAATCGAATTGAATTCAGAAGGGCAGGCACTGCAGTGACCCATGCACTTCGACCGCTATTGATCTTTTGTGCAGCCCTTTAGCTCATTCATTCAGCAGTCCTGCACCTTGAACAAAGTGCAGTGTCTCACTGACAGAAATGTCTTCAGTCACCTGGTTTCATAAAATGATGACCCAAGTGCCTAAATCTTAATGTGGCCAAAGCCACACTGTCACAAAGAACATGTGAGGCCATTTCAGATGCCTGCTTGCTATATCATACACGGGACTGTTTACCAGTCGTAGTTTAAATATGTGTGCTTCTAAATGACAGTGTCCTGTTGGCAACCCTGTCATTATTCTTAGCTGGTTTCTGCTCAGACTGAGCAATTCCCTAATTTTTTTGCAGAGGGTTTTTTTAAGAAAGCCCTTAGCCTGCTCTTGTCCATGTATGGACTGCCAGTGCTCCTCGTGTTTCCTACTTGTCAAGTCTGTGATCACCTCCCTGGCAACCTTTGCAGATATACCAAGTGCAGGCTCAGGGTCCTATGAGTGGATATGAAGTGCCTTGTCTGGCTAGTTGATCAGGTATTTCATTTCCATCAATTCTCATGTGTCCTGGCACCCATGCCAGTTGGATCCTGTTATGTTCTGCCAGTTTCACCAGGGATTGATGGCAGTCCAGAGTAATTTGGAAGTTATCTGAAAGCTGTCAGGGGCTTTGATGGCTGCGTGGCTGTCAGAAAGAATATAGCTGTTCCTACCTGTGTAACCCTTTTCTATATCCTCTATTATACAGGCCTTAATGGCATATATTTCAGCCTGGAATACTGTGGTGTGGAGCCCCAGACTGAAGCTGTGTCCCCTTCTCAAGCCGCCATCTATACACCCCAGCACCAGTGCCTTTGTTGATCTTGGACCCATCTGTGTACCAGACCAGGCCAGCTTTGTTGTCTGGGTTGAACCCATTCTGCCATTTACACTTGTCAGGGAACATGACTGTGAATGGCTTATGGTATGCATATCTCAGAAGTATCCTCTCAGACCTCATCTGTAGGATGGTTTCGTGCTCCATATCCCACGATTTTTTGGTGTGATCGAAGTAGGTATCCATTGTTGGGGACACATTAGTCTGTGGATCCCGCTTGAGCCTCCACCTCAATCATCACTTGAAGTGCCAAGAGGGCCTCCATTGCAGCTGTTGGGGCCATCTTCATTGTCCTCTGTTAGAGCCAGACAGGCTAATCTGTAACTTACTGAGCTCTGACCTGCTGACACTGTATCTGACCTTCAGCCACCAAACCTTGGGGCCGTAGGTCAATACGGGTCTGATCACCATGGTGTAGATCCAGTGCACCACCCTGAGTTTCAGACTCCAGGTTTTACCATATGTGCCTTTACAGGTCCAAAAAGCCCTGTGGGCCTTATTCATTACATTTTTCAGCTGTGCCTTCTATGTCAATCCCTTGTCCAGAATAAGTCCAAGGTATATGACCTTGGTAGTGATCTGCCATGTGTGTCCAGAGAGGGTTTGTTCCTTTAGGCCCCTTAAATCTCTCTTCTCCGTGAATGGTACTATTACCATTTTTGTGGATTGCTAGACAGCTGAGTCCTATCACACTACTGTTGTACCATACTCAAAGCCTCCTGTAGAAGCTCTGAGACCATGTTCAGGAATTTCCTGCGGATGGGGATAGCAGTGTCATCTGCATATCCCAGTGTATAGTAGCCATTCCCATTGAGTCCTCCTATCAGTTCGTCCACAACCAGGCTCCACAGCAGAGGCGATAGAACCTCCCTCTGTGGACAGCCTCTGACCAAGACCCCTCCAGAGTTTCTCCTGCAAGCGTGGCTGTGATTTTCCTGCTACCCAGCATGTAGCCAATCCAACGACAGATCGTGTCTCCCAGCCCATGCTGTTTGGCAGCCTTTGTTATGATGTCAAATGAGGTGCTATTAAAAGCTTCCTCAATATCTAGGAAAGCTCCAAGTGTAACTTCTCTGCTTTCCACTGCTTCCTCTGTATGTGTGATCACATGATGCATTGCAGTTTCAGTGGGCTTCCCTGGTTGATAGGCAAATTGGTATCGATGCAGGGGATGTTGCCTCAAATTCTCATCCCTGATATGCGTATCTGCCAATTGTTCCATTGTTTTCAGCATTAAGGACGATAGACTGATAGGACAATATGTCTTATCCTTCATATAGTTGGCCTTCCTGGGTTCAGGGATAAACGTCACCTTGACCTGCCTCCAGGTTTTGGGTATATACCCTCTTGCTAGGCAGACTCTAAAGATATGGCACAGATGAGTCGTTAAGTGATCAACTCCTTGATGCTAGAGTGCAGGTAAAGTTCCATCAGTCCCTGCTGATTTAAATGGTTTGAATGTGCTTATTGCCCATCTTATTTTTGACTGATTAGTGGCCTTTTTAGATAGATCCCAGTCATCCCTGTGAGCAGCAAATGCTCTCAGGTTTGGCTGCCCCTGTCTTTCCAAGGTTACTCCTTCTCCAGCAGAGTCTGGAAAATAAACTCTGTGTAATTTCCTTGGGGCCTCTTTTCCAGATTGTGTATTTTCAGCCTTCAGGTAGTTTAATAGATTCCACCCTGTTGGCTGACTGAGTGGCCATGATCTTCACGAGTCTGGCCCTGTCAGGTACATCCTTGATCCCTTGACAGTAGTCCCTCCAAGAGGACCATTTGGCCTTTCTGATCTCTTTGTTTTAACAGGTGAGGGCCATCTTATATGATTCCCAGTCACTTTTCCTTTTAGCTCGATTAAAAGGCCATCGTGTTGAAGCTTTAAGGTGGTTCAGCTCTTTGTTCCACCAAGGAATCATCCTTGGCGAGAATGCCACCATGGCTGGACAGTTTTGGTGATAGGATGAGAGGATGGCCTGTTGCATCATGTCAACATTCAGCTCTACATCCCACATCGAGTGTATAACTCTTGGTACAACCCCTAGATTCACCTTTAGGTCTTCCCGATAGGATTCCCAATTGGTTCTCTTGGGATTGTGATATGTGAGCCTGGTAACTTCCAGGTCACCCGCTTGAAATACTATGTATCTGTGGTCAGAAAAAGAGATCTCATCAGATACATGCCAATTAGTCACTAGGTCCCATATCTTTTAAGTCCTTAGTGTCAAGTCTATAACCTTCCTTCCTATTACTAATTACAAGAGTAGGCTTTTTACCTTTATTAAGAATATTGAGATTTGTACTAACCAAATGTTCCATTAAGCATTCTCCTCGTGGATTGATGTCCGTGCTCCCCCATATTATGTGGTGTGCATTGGCATCACGTCAAACAATGAGCTACAATTTATTCCTACTGCAGTAGTCAACAACTTCCTTTAACCCCTTTGATGGGGGTGGTTCATCTGAATCATACGGGAGGTATGCCGAGGTAACAATAAGTTCCTTCTTGCTCCCTCCTCTAGTGTAAGTCATCCTCACCATTGTCACATCCCTAGGACAGAGTTCTGACTGTGGAAAGGCATGAACTGTGTTCCTGACAAAAATGCAGGATCTAGGGGCAATGCCACATCCAGCAGAAAACATTGTCCCCCTTATATTGCATAATCCCCATATTCAGTCCCCATAAACCCAGGGTTCCTGAATAAGTGCTATATCTATCTTCCCTGTAGCAAGTTTTAGGCAAAGGAGTGCCATCGCAGCCTTGCTATGGTGCAGATTAATTTGAATAAATTTACACTTTTGGGACATCTTGTGCCCATTTGTCTTTGACTTTTGCTAAATGCTCAATGTCCCTAGGTTTGCTGGGAATACCAGCTCCCTGGTGTGGTTCACCAGACTAGCTGGCCCCATGTTGAGCACAACTAGGCAGGTACTTCTGTAGCACAGCGTCCTTGCTTTTGATAGGTTTTTTATTTTGTGTTTTCTCTGTAAGAGTCCCACGAATAATGGGGAAATAATAGTCACCACCCGCAGAGCCCCGTAGGAGTGGAAGGCATGAATATATTGGGGTGCTGCCTGGTGCTCCAAAGGGATCGTTAGCATCACTGTTATCATCACCTGGTTCTTACAGTGGGCCTGATATTAACATTGCTGTTAATACAGAGAGATGGTTGCCTAGTGTCAGTTATCTCTGTATTTGTGCTACTTCAATACTTGAGTCAGGAAGGTGTAAATATTTTATATCACAATAGTACATGCATTTTTCCCTTAAGAAGAAATGTTATAAATTGCTTTTAGAGCAGGTTTAGCCCCATGGTCCCACATTCAACTTACCAAATAGGACTGTTCATGCTGTGGTTTACCTCAGTCCTAGTGAATGCTATGACATTAGCTTAAAACAGTTTTATGACTTATGCTTTCTAAATTTGTTTCTGAATCCCTTCATAGATTTACTGATATTCTGCACACTTTATTTTCATAAATTGATTGTGTTATGTAATATATGTGAGCATAATTGTACATTTTAATCTCAAAATTATCTTTCACTGTACATACTCTCTTCATAGCAGAAATTTACAGGAACTGGAAGGTACAGTATTTACTGAAAAATGGAGTTATCAGCTTATTTGTTTAAGCTTGTATGTTAGTGTGCAAGCTGTTCATTGTGGATGGTCGATCTCATTCACGTAACTAGCTCCATGGTACAGGAACTTCCGTGAACAGTTGATAACATAATTATTAACCATTCAAGAAGTTCCCTGTTGTTGCAGAACTGACATATTTATTACCATCACTGCAGAAACCCACTGTTTAATCCTGTTCTGAGTCAGATCACTCCTATATGAGATAGAGGTTGTTGTGGTAAGATGTTTTTGTGCCAGGAAGATGAAGGTAGCAGGTTGAGACATGGGTACCTGTCTACCACATTTCATGGTGTTACGTCCTTGAAGATTATTATTCCAATCACTTCCATTCATGTCATCACAATCATCATGCCAATTTTACCCAGCGCATCCAGAAAGTAACTAACGATTTGGCTATAAAAAATAAAAATACTTGATGTACAAAATTTTTTACTCATTGTTATCAAATATCTTTTTATTACAGTCATACCATGATTTACATTATCTTGACTTATGTCATTCTGCACTTAAGTCTTCTACCCCCACAACCAATACATTAAGCCAAGCGCACAAATTTGTGTGTACAATGCTGAATATGTCCTCGAGTTACTGAACTTCCACAGTCAGGAGCTCACACTCGATGATCTTGTTGAAATTTGGAAGCAGAGCCCCTTGAAGAAGCTGAGAAACCTGAGCCTGAACCTAATGAGAGGACCATGACCAGTTGTAAAGTTGACTGAGGATCTTGGACTCATTGAAGCTGGCATCAGGGTGTTCAAGGACACTGACTTGAATGAGCAGTGAACAGCAACACCTAGACAAGGAATTATGTGGGTACTTGCTTGCTGTGAGGAGATTCTGAAGGAGAAGAAGGGGTTTTTTGTCTTACTTGAGTAGTGTGCTTGATTTCTTCAAGTCATCTTCAGGGACTTGTGCATTGCCATCTGTATTTCTTCCTCTTTAAACTGTTATTTGTTTTTAAGGTGTCATATTTTTTTTCCATAAATTTTTTGTAAGTATAAATGTATCTTTTCTTTTGGCCAAAACAGATGGCCTGGAACGACCCTCACCATTTTCACATGCCTTTATGGGAAAATCTGCCCAGCCCACATTGATGGTTGTGGCCGTTTTCCAAAAAAGTTGGACACCCATGCTTTGGGGGATGACTAATATATATAGCTGACATTCAAAGCCAGGTTCTCTACAAAGGGTGTTTGGAAATGATTTGGACTCAACTCATTTGCAGGAATGTTACTGTTCTTAGGCTGAATACTAAACAACTGCCAGCTAAACATAGTCCCCTCCTAGGTTATACATCCCTGCCATCTCCTTGGGAGCTTCCAGGTGGCTTCATGGTACCATTCTTCAGGGGTGTTGTGATACCACTTGTGGACAGCCACCTGTGCAGTTTCCTTGCCGCCGTGAAGCTCCGTACCCAGTTGGAACACAGTGCTGCGTGCAGGTGCTTTCAACAAACTGCAGATGACCGATGAATAACTGATGGTTTAACACCTTCTTTCCACCGGAACCACGTCGTCTGTCTCTGGTCATGATAATCACCTTCCATTTTGCGACTCTTGTCCATGTGCTTCGACCACTAGACTTGGTAGTGACACAGCAGTTTTCACGGGCTTACATGACTAGGGCCATTTGGTGGTGGAATGCTGTCCTAAGACTACACTATCCAATGATAATTTGTGCAGTCTTACAGTTTGTTATTTGCTGAAACATCAGCCCCTGTCCAAATCATTTCCAAATACCCTTTGTATCATGTCACCTGTTCATCATTACTGGTGTACAGTATGCTTAGCATCCATATTCTTGTTTCCAGGTCCATTCCTTGACATGATTCTAAAGAAGCTAGAAGCCTTGATGTCAAACAGTGTGTATGTGAACCTGCATCTAACTGGCCTTATTTCCCGACTTGCTGTGTATCCTCAGCCTCTGCTGCACTCCTTTATGCTCAACCACTCTCTCGTCTTCCAACCAAGTATCCGCTCACTTTTTCAGGTAAGATGTTTGTTGTTGTAGATTACAATGAAATCTCATTAGTCTGTTATCCAGTAACTGAAGTAACACATTACAAAATTCAGACCCAGGTGGAAATTTATCAGACTGCTTATATAATTAGCCATTTTAACCAACAGAAACATTTTTGTAAGCATATTTTTAATCTCTTCTTAAAAATTGATATTACTCATTGATATTTGTACTTGACATTTGGCTAGATGTTGCTCTGTTGATACAAAATTGTGCAAGAATCACATACAGACTGTGATGTAAACTACGTGAACAGATCCAAAACCCAGTAGCACATCAGAAATTTCCAGTTGTGGGTATGTACATGTGCATTTGTAGTGATTATAAGTGTGCAAACATTTTTTACCACCATAAATGTGCATCTGAAAAGTACTCTGGTTCTTGATTCACTTTGTGAAGAAAGTTACTCACTGCACTGCTGTATTAATTGTGGCAAAGTGTGCTGCTGTCCCACCATAACAGGGCCCCGACGTCACAGTTCTGCTTCTGCTTCTGGGATGGCACTTTTACAAGACATTGGTTGAAGGAGGTCTTATGTATGGTGGGATCCAATAAGGTTTGTATATCCTTTGTTTGTTTGTTTTTTTATATGTACAGGTTTTGGGTTCACTTAAACAAAAGATAGACCAGTATCTGGCACGCCAGCAGTGTATTGAAGAGTTGGTAGCCCAGGCTCAAGATTTCCTTGTAGGACGTGAAGAGAAGCTGGTTAATGCAAGGAAGCATGCACTGGAAGCATTGAATCCTCCAGTAAACTTCAATAATAGCAGCATTAATAATGGCAGTACCAGCAGCAATAACAGCAGTAGGAGAAGCTCCTTGGCAAGTGACACATTTTCGAGAGGTACTACATTTTGTCCTGCCTTATATTTCGAAGACTTACTGTACACCACATTGCTTACATCCAAGAAATTTTGTTGAAATGTTGTTCAGGTTGTAGTCATTTGTGTTCTTCTGTTTACTACAGCTGCCACTTTTTAATAGGAGACTGCCAGCTGTTACCTGGACAGTAACAGAATGGGTTATCTTATAGAGGCTATGCTTAGGGTTTGCATTGTATACAGAAAGCAAACTCAGCTGTACCATTCCAGTTGCAGCTTGAATCATTTGTTTTTCCAAATGGGGTTCTGGATCCTTTGTTCAAAGATATTTGCTGGAGGTGGGGTTGTAAGTTGTGAAATGAAATTCACACTACAGTTTATAAAATATGTGACACATATTTTAATATCATACCAAATGATATCAGTTTTGCCCTCTTGTTTTTACCCATCTCGGCTCATGACTTATTAAACAGTATCATTAACTGAACATCCTTCTGTTACTGTTCTCTTGAGGCTACAACTCTGCTCATGACTCATGAAACAGGACATGTTTAGCAACAATTAACTGAATGCTCATCATCTGCCATTAACCCCTTGTTATGCATGACTGCAGGTATGTTGACAAAGAGACACAATAGTGAAGAGTCACATGACAGACACACTGGACATTGAAACAGACGGAGAAGTATTTTTTCACTTCATGGATTTGACTGTCCTAACATCTTGTTCCTTCTGATTTCAGTCATTCAAAGTTTAGTGGTAGAGGATTTCTGCCTTGCCATCATGTGGAGCTTTATTGAAAGACCAAGCGTTTACTTTACCTATGTCAGTTCCTGGGCAGGCCATTTGTTTCAGAGAAACAGGTTACTTGGCTTGAGGTTAATTATAGCCATTATTGGTCAGTTAATTTCTCCTGATTCTACTTCTGCACTTGTGCTGCATAAGGAATAAAAACTAGAGGAAAAATAAAGTGTAGAAACTGTGATCTGGGACTTCGTAGTGTTGAGTGTTTTGAAGAATATGTAGTACACCAGATCCAAGGTGTGATGTGGCATAAATGGGTGATGTGAGGTTGTAGACTAGGAAGCATTTCAACAAGCAGTTATGTAACAGAGAAGATTTATTTCTATGTGTTCCCTGCAAAGCACTGCTAAGTAAACCTGCAGCAGCCAACTTATGGATCACAAGGATGGACTTGGCTAACATTAAAGAACAGTGTTTGATTAGGGAGGATCTTCAAGGTGAAAGAAGTAGGGTGTGAGAATGTGGATGGGATTTATTTGGCTGAGGATAGGGTCCATTGATCAGCTGTTGTGAATACAATAATGAAACTTCGGGTTTCATAAAAGATTGGTCACGTCTTGATGACCTAAACACTGTTAGCTTCTGAAGAAGAACTTTGGTCCATGGTGTTAGTTTGAAAATCAAGTAAGAATTACAGTTTCATAAATTGTTGATTAACTTGTTCAATTTTGGCAGTTACTGGCACAAAAATTATAAATAGTGGGTCGGAATACTGGTTGAATATTGTAGTATATATTCAGGTCTTTGCAGACTGGAAATACCAACCAGTCTCCATTTTAAGGCCCATGCTATGTATCCATTTACCTAATGCCTTTTCTGTTGACCATTCGGTTAATCATTGTCAGGTGTACATGGCTTCCGCAGCTGGTGCAATTCTGAATATCCTAAAAATGTAGGTGCAGCTGGAAGTGCAATTTACTGCATTGTAGTTGACTGAATTAAACGAGACAGAACATTTCATTATTTTTGCAGGGGAACCTAAAAGACGCAGTTTTTCATCAAAATTGTCAGCAGTGTTCAGGCTTGCTACACCCCAAACCATTAGGGAGAGTCAGTTGGAGAGTTCAGTACCTGGCCTTCCCCACTATAGGTGAGTGAAGGTTGTTACTTTGTTTTATGTTATGTTGCATTATGGTATGTTCTAATTTTATCTGATTAAAATAGATCAAACAAGTGAGTGTAGTTCAGTAGTGGATACATGACTTGTGTTCTGCTGGTACCTGGTTTTATATCTTAGGCAGTTTGATCACACCATACTGGATATTTTTTTGTAACTTTATCATTTGTTTGGTCATGTGCCATGATATAACATTTTTCAAAAACACTGAGACCACCACTTCCTACCCTCTTGTTTGACAGAATTTCAGCACATAGTTTGACACAACTCAGAGGCACATATCTATACTACACACAAGTGATATTGGTGTGTGTCATCTGGTTGACTTGTTACAGTAGAATTGACAGGCCTTTTTACAGGTAACTTTAAAGGATTCTGACAGTGGTGTATTGCAATAAATTTCACTAATGAGGTCTCCTTTCTCTGGGATATGGCGGTGTGTCACTGGTTGTTTGGTGCCCAACATGTTGAGACAGCATGGCGCAGGGTTGTAATGTCCAATGAAGAACTCTTCTTTGGACGTTTTGACCATCCAGTGATCATCCAGCAATGTGGCACCACATGCTGGAAGAATGGGGACCTCAACTGCACCACTGTGAAATCCTAGTGTTTGGACTAACCCATTGTTTTAGGTTTATTAATCTTACAACACTTTGGAAACTGTATCACTGTATGCCGTTGGAGTGATAGAGACTGTCTTTTTCTAATGGACCAACTAGGCTATGATCCCTGTCTCCAGCTGAAGACAAAAATGCACCCACTTTTCAAAATGTTGTGGGATTATTGAAGAGTGATGATGGGCAACGTCCAAAATATTAGTCAAACGTTACTTTTTTAGGTTGCATACCAAAGCTTATGAGGAAAATTTTCTGCATACATGAACATAAATTTCATCTCCACCAAGTCATACTGACATGTAAATTAACGCTTTTTTAATATTTTATATCAAAGTACATATACTGTTGCATTCCAAGCATTTTTTTGACATGCCATTTGCAGCACTCATGCCATTTATTCACTGCCATTGTACTGGAAGGTGGAAATGTACTAGCAAAGCAATATGCTAAGATTTATGCAAGTACTGGTCTTTTGCATGAACCTTAATTTTTAAAAGGAATGGTAAAAAAAAAATAAGTTTATGCACAGGTAGCAGTTGCAAGACTGATTGGAGATAGAGGTTAATAGCTGCATGCTCCAGCTGCTCTATGTCTGGAGAGAGATCCTTCATTATCCACTGAATAGGAAGTTGGGTGGGCCCCAGAGCCAGCCTGGATGCGTCGGAGAAGAGAAAAAGAAACTCCCCTGTGAGGAATTTAACTGTGATTCTTTTGTTGTCCAGCCTGTAGCGTAGTCTCCATACCACCTCTGCCAAGGCATTGAAAAATACAAATCCAGAATTTAGTAAGAATCGGATAATTATTTTCACACAATTCGAATAAGCAAACTGTACACTCAGTATAAATTGCACCTTTCTAGTCTTGTTAATGGTGTGTGACTCAAAATAAATTATTTGTTGCAGGCACTCGATCCTTATGTCAGAAACTGCAGAGTTGCGAAACATAGTAATGTGTGCTGTACTTCTTGATGAATGGCTAAAGGAGCTGGCTGCAATTACGCAGGAGCAGGCTGTGGCTGCTGTGGGAATTGGCTTGTGTGAGTTTTGGTGAGCTGTAATGTGAGGGTATTTGGTAAGTTCATTGACATAGGGGCTTTGAGTAAATTATTCAGTGACTTATTATTTTATTTTTAGATGGACAACATGAAAGAACCTGTCAACATTTCTGCCACATGTAAGAGCTGAATAGTCAGTCCAATCACATTACATTATTCAGATTCTTGCAGTGATGAGACCAGAAATGTCTTCTTATCCTTAAGATGCTTGCTTCTTTGGTTTGCTGTGTATATGTAAAAATAACCTCTATTATGAGCAGCTTCTCTGGGTGTCTTCATTTGTCTGTTTTTCTGTCTGTCACTTTTGACCAGTCCACTGAGTCGGATTCCCAAAGAAATACCAATGGCTATGGTCCCATACTTGTTCTTTGATTGTAGACTCAAACTGAACCATGAGGCAGACATCCAAACAAGTGTATTATTTACCATCTTGCACTTGTTATTACAAAGTGCAAACCTGAAATACAGTTGTAAAATCCTCCCTTTTGTATTCTTGTAATTAGGCGTGATGATGATTAATAATTTTTAGCCGAAACATGTAGCCTTCTTCCTGAGTATAATTTTATGTTGACTGATTGCAACATTCATTTGTATTTAATAATGCAGCGGGGATGTGCCACCATAAAGTGATTTAATTTTTTAATTGTATGAATCTGTTGGATTTAAAATAGTGCAAGATATACATTATTAAACAGATATTCTCCTCTTTACATGATCCATAATCCACACATTAATTGTCTATATGTAATACAATAGTAACACCAAAAAAATGCATGTGCTTGTTGGGCATTTGTCAACTGTACATGATCCATAATCCGTGCAATAATTGAATATATATATGATACAATAATAATACCAACAGAATAGTTTACTGTGTTGTTTACATCCCAGTACATTCACTTGGGTAGTGCATTACTACATGAAATGTGCGTGTATACCATCCGTTCAATAATGGCACAATTTTAGCAACATATTTTGTTATGTATTGTAAACTATGATTTTTATCATTGTCATTTTATATCTTGGATTGGTTGTCACTTCAATAATTTTATCATCTTTTAATTTTTATCCTTTGTATTACCTCCCTGAAGTTGGTAAATAAATGGCTGAAACATGTAGGAGGTTATTGTATAAAAACTATTTTACTAATGTGCATTTTGTTGGTATTAGTGTTGTATTTTAAATATTCTCATATTTTTTAGGTGCCAACAAAAAGATTGTTGTTACATAATATTCTTTATTATGTTAGAGGTATTTTGTGTTATTCATGACTATCTAAATAAAGAGAATGTAATCAAAATTGCCCCCCCCCCCCTTCTACCCCTCTGTTTTTCTTCAGTGGGAAAATCGCCATTTTGTGTGAAGTAATTTTGAACATAGGTTCATATACATAAAATCTGCTCATTTAGTCAGTACAGGAAATCAGGGGCAAATGACATTCCAAGGAGCACTTTGTCAGAATAGTGATACCTGAAATGTAATTGACCATTGCAATTACAAATTTGATTTATTTTACATGGGGTGCACTCTGTGTATGCTGCAGAAAGTAACATGGTAACTGCTTGGTGCAGTAAAATTAAGTGCCATGTTTACCCAAATGCAAGATGACCTTCCCCCAAATAAAACACATCTGCCAAAGGAAAAGTATTTATCCAAATCCAAGACAACCACCATAATAAAACATCTGCTAAGGAAGAATGTTTTACTATTAATCTCATAATAGTTAACTGTTACCATCCTAAGCGACCATATTCTGGTCTCTGAAATATATTGGCAAATGGCCTAGCATGCCATATGCTGGTCCCCGTGTATTACTTGGTAGTGCGGTGCAGGATACTTAGGAAAGTAAACTTTTTTTGTTTCATGTCTGTTTATTGAGATGTTTTGTGATTCTGGAAACCTGCCATCACCAGTTGATACACCACAATTTCAATTTAAATCCAGATATGAACTGGGAAATTCAGAAGTTGGAAGTCTGTGTGAGTTATTTTGCTCCCACTTGCAGGCCAGAGGAGGAACCTGTCCACAACTGTCATGTCTAAGAAGTGAAGAGCTTTTGTCTATTGCCAGTTTTATCACCAATGGACTGATATCCTGGTGTTTGTTGCATTCATCTGTTTTTTCAAAGGGACTTGCCTGGAGATTATGTGGAAGTAGTGTTGTCACTCTCAGAGTGAAGCTCACTTCACTTCACTTCACTTCCTTAGTTGAACCTCTTCTACCAGTAAGTGCAGAGGGATCTCAGAACTTTCGTCTTTGTCTTATTCTTGGCTACACCTTTCCATCTGCTTTGTCTTTTGACTCTGGTTTTACACCGTTTGATGGGATGTAACTGGCTGTTCTTTCGTCATGTGTCAGTTTTCACTGCGGTGATAATGTTGTAAAAAGTTTTTTGGGTTTTTACCTGGCGTCGTTTTTTGGTACGAAACCAATGTTTCGGTACTACTTGTCTGTCCCATCTTCAGGGTCTCGTTCACCTCGAGACCCTGAAGATGGGACAGACAAGCAGTACCAAAACGTTGGTTTCTTACCAAGAAACGACGCTGGGTAAAAACCCAAAAAACTTTATACAACATGTGTCAATTATCATACGTATCATTATTTGGTCACAGTCAGAAACTTCACCATCAGAATCTGGGTCCACTATCAGTTCAGTTGTATCATCTCTGTTAAACCTCTGTCATTTTGTATTCAAGTGTATCTTCTGCTGTGTTTGTGGAAACTAACACAAATAGGTACCTGCTGAACTAAGGGCATACAGAGGAATGTTGGTCTCTTCACTAAGAAACTAGCCTGCAAAAGAATGTGTGAAGGACCAAATTGTCTTTGACTTACAATGCAACAGGAAGAAGGTTGTAAAATCTGACTCATAGGTATAAAATTGTAAGGACAGGAATGTACAAACCTTGTCAAGTTGTCCAGCACATTTCTAACAAAGGAAAGCAGCTTCTTGTAAAGACTGAAGGCAGGAGTAGAAAACAGATTAATATGTGTAAAGATGTGATATAGTAAAGACCAATACAAACTGAATGATCACACATTTGTATGCATGTAAGTCAATTCATTCTGTACAAAATCAGTTTTTGTTTGGATCTTCTAATGTTAGAACTCTAATTTATACAATTTATTTTTAAATTATTGCACTTTGGAAATTTAAATGTCCACGCTAAGTGGGAAAAACTCCTGCTGGCAGGAGATACACTTGGCATTTAAACCCGTCTGCTGAAGGTTAATACACAAAACATGTCAGATTCGTACCTTTACCAATCAGTGTCACTTTCTCCATCTTCACTGTTTGTAGTGTCCATCTTCACAGATAGTACTTTATCTTCCTCACACTTGCTGCTAACATTCCCATCCACTTGACTGTCATTCTGCAACACATTATTATCAGTCCCATCCATTGCATTGGATGTACAACACTTTTTAAAAGCCCTCACATTCACTTTTGGTGAGATGTGCTACTGTGCCATGATGCTCCACTGACAAAGAAGAATCACACTAGGCCTCTGGATCCTTCCAGCTGGGGTCAAAGCATGGTCCCCTGTCAAGAGCCATTCTCTATACCAGTGGTATTCAACCTTTTTTGTTCGCGTACCCCACATATAATTTCTCTTCAACTTTGTACCCCCAAAGTTGTTGGTGCATAATTCAAGTTATACATAGTCTATAATCTACATCTAAAATAAGTTAAATAAATTACATCCCAAATAATGTATTAAATAATAAGTTTTAAATGAGAAAAAGGAGAATCAAGCTATTAAATAACAAATATATTATTGCCTATCATATAAAAATTAATAAAGGAACAAAGGTATTTTAGCAAAGCAAAATTATTTCATTTATTTACATGCCACAAATCCATTACAAGGTCACAAAAAGCATCAGGATATAGACATAGTCCAGTGTCTCAAAATAAAATATGAATACAAACAAAGTAGAACTGAGCATTACAAAATTAAAAATACCAACATTAAAACTTAAGTAGTAATAAAAAATAATAATCACAAGTCACATTCAGATACCTGACATGAAATTGTCTTAAAAATACATTTACAATTAGAATGAGAAATGTGTAAGTACTTTTGATCATTCATCATACTATATAATCTTATATAATCATCACATATATATGAAGTCTATTGATATATCAAAAAATGAAATAGAATATACCTTAGCAATTCCCAATTGACCCACAATACATATTGATTGATCAGATGTAATTCTAATGATCTCAAAATATTTACTAAGTAATAAATTTATTGATAAAATCCAGTTAATGAATTTCTTTGTCCCTGTAATTAAAAAATTCACCTATATCATAAAATGAATGTGAATGAAGAAACTGTAGTAATACTTTCTTAAATTGATTTTTGTTCCCAGACAACTGTTTTATATTACCTGGAAGACTATTATAGACCTTGATTCCAAAATACTGCGGACCCTTCTGGAAAACTGTCAAATTAGATAAAGGGAGATGTAAGTTCGAACTATTCCTTGTTTTTATTGCATACAGTTCTGAATTTTCTACAAATAAATTCTTATTGTTAGCTACAAACATCACCAAAGAATATATATATTGAGAGGACAACGGTAGTATTTTAACAATTTAAAAATTTTTCTACATGAATCTCTGTTCCCAGCTCCCATTATTAATCTAACAGCTCTTTTCTGCAATTTAAAAACACACTTACTAGGAGTTGAATTTCCCCAAAAAATCAAACCATAAGACATTACTGAATGAAAGAAGGCAAAGTACACCATTTTTAAGGCATCATTTGATAAGTACTGTATAGATTTCCTAATTATGTAACAGGCTTTATTTAATTTACCTATAATTGTATCAATATGTTTTTTCCAAGATATAGTGTTATCCAGTGTTATACCCAAAAATTTTACCTCATTAGACTCTTTAATAACAATTTATTGTCATATTCAATATATAATTTATGTGTAAGATTATATTTAGTTAAGAATTGCATACAATAAGTCATACCAAAATTCAAAGAAAGCAAGTTAGAATTAAACCATTCATTCATCAATTTAAACACCATATTAAGTGTCCTTTCAAAATTTGAAAAATTAGATTCATTAATAATTACACTTGTATTGTCTGCAAATAATACAACTGAAGTGTTCAACACGGGGTATGAGCACTGTATTATCGAAGATAAGTCATTAATATAAATTGAAAATAATAATGGCCCCAAAATCGACCCCTGTGGAACACCTATATTAATTTTACCCCAATTTGACAACTTATTATTAAATTTTACCCTTTGGTATCTATTTTCTAAATAAGATTTGATTAAAGAATACATCACACCATTTACACCATAATATTCCATTTTAGCCAACAAGATATCATGGTTCACACAGTCAAAAGCCTTTTCCAAATCGAAGAATGTACCTCCAGCTATTCTTCTATTATTTAAAGCAATCAAAATATCATTAATTAATTCATAAGCTGCATTATCAGTTGATACTTTTTTTCTAAATCCAAATTGACTATTTGAAAGGATATTGTTTGTAGAAAACTGATCCATTAATCTCTTATATATAATTTTTTCAAAGACCTTGGAAAAAGATGGTAATAAAGAAATTGGTCTAAAATTCGATACATTATTTTTGTCACCTTTCCTGTGTACAGGGGTTACGATAGAATATTTTAATCTAGTTGGGAAAACACCTGTAGATAATGATTTGTTTATAATGCAACATAATGGAGAGCTAATGAAGGGTGCACTAATATTCAATAACTTTATGGATACTTCATCATAGCCACATGAGTTTTTCCAAGGAAAAAGATTAATAATTTTTTCAATTTCACTTGTAGAAATATTATGAAAAACAATGTTGCCACATTGAAGATTTAAAATCTGAGATAAGTAAAATGGAGAGTATGTAGTACTATTGATATTTAGACTGTTATTACCCATAATTTTGCCAGAGATGCTTTCAGCAATTTTTAAAAAGTGATTATTAAAGTTATCTGCATTAATTCTTAAAGATTAATCTTCACAATTATTATTAGTTTATCATATTTACTATTATTACCTCCAGTTTCACTTTTTATGACATTCCATGTTGCCTTAATTTTGTTATGTGACTGAATAATTTTATTATTAAAGTGTAACTTTTTAGCAGCTTTTATTACCTTAGATAAAATTTTACTATATCTCAAATAGTAATTCTTCAATTTCTCATCATTATTAAACCTGGTTAACAAGTATAGATCCTTTTTCCTTTTACAAGAATTTATAATGCCTTTGGTTATCCATTGATTAGTTAATGTTCTTTCATAAACTTTTATTTTGGGGAAACATGAATTAAAATCTGAAGATAAGTATTTAAAAAAGAATTAAAAATACTATCCACATCTTTACTGTTATTTCCAAAAACATTATGCCAAAGTTCCTCACTCAGTTTATCTTTAAATTCATTTATTGAATTCGAGTCAATTGTCCTTATAGTTATAGCTTTGTATTTCAGTCTTTTACAATTTAGATTATGCAAGTATAATTCTAACATCTGGGCATCGTGATCCGATAAGCCATTTAATAATGGGAAGGTTGCGAAATTTTCAAATTTAGTTATATCAAGAAAAATATTATCAATTGTAGATCTTGAGTTGTTTATAATTCTTGTAGGAAAGTGTATTACACTGACAAGATTGTACGAGTTTAGTATGTTATTTAATTCTTGTTTTTCTTTAGATTCATTAAGGTAATGTATATTAATGTCACCACAGATTATTAAATGAACATCTGGTTTATAGATTTTTTTAATGATATTGTCTAAACCATTTAAAAAAACTGAAAATTACCACTGGGTGATCTATAAACAGTAATGATGCAAACATTATTAGATGATAATTTTAATTTTAGAGCACAGGCTTCCAGCTCCTTTTCTTTACAGAATGTTTCTATATTTATTACCGAAAATGAAAACTGTTTTTGAATAAACATACAAACTTCCCCTTTGTGGAAGGACTGTCTGCAGAATTCAACACCAAGTCTATAATCCTCCATTGAAATAAGCTGAATTTGCATTAAATTTAAATGATGTTCAGATATACATAGAATATCTGGTAAATTCGGATACAATGAAGCAAGTAACTCATCAGTTTTTGATCCCAGGCCATAAATATTTTGATGATAAATTTTCAAAATTTGTTTCTTATAATTATCTCTAATTACTAGTGAGTCTTTCCTTACACTATCCTTACATAAACTTTCTTGAATAATTTTTACACTATCATTAACTTGTGTAAAAGCCTTGTTAGAACTATTGCTAACGTTCTGGTTTAAATTGACCATAAAAAATCATCCAGTTTAGCAGATGCTGGATGTTTTATCCTATTCGATTTACGAATTGATCCTAAATTTGGCATCACATTTGTCAATTCTTCTTTTTCCACTTCTTCACTGAGGCCATTCATTCAGTCATTCATTTATTAGTCCACCATAGATCCTTTGAGATTACATTCCAGTGGATGTGTTTACCGTCATTATTATGTTTAATCAATTGTGCAGCACTGCACTTGTCCAACATCATATACATAATATGTTAATTATAATACATTATAAACATTAAAAGGTATACTATAAACACATTAAGAAAATCAAGGAAAATTATAAAAACATATACTATTCAATGTCTATGTTCTAAAATAAGATTACATTTTATAATTAAAATACTCTTCCATTGAGTAAAAAGAATTTGCATACAAAAATCTCTTTAAGGCAGACCCAAAAGATTTTTGATCATTAGATAATTCTTTAAGTTTCACTGGTAATTAATTATAGATGTTTATGCCTGAATAGTAGGCTCCCTTTTGAACTTTAGTCAGAGAAATGCTTGGGGGGAATAGGTTATTGTTTTGTCTGGTACCAATATTGTGAATCTCAGAATTCCTTGTAAACAGGTGTCTGTTATTTACAGCATATTGCATCAGGGAATATATGTATTGAGAACACAGAGGCAGAATTTTCATTTCTTTAAATGAGTCCCTACATGAATCTCTTTTCTTCAGACCCATCATAATTCTTACTACCTTTTTTTGGATCCTAAAAAGTTTTATACTATATGGTGAATTACCCCAAAAGATAATTCCATAAGTCAAGATGGAGTGTATGTAGGCAAAATAAATCATCCTCAGGCTACTTTGAGACATTATGGGTTTGATAACTCTCATTATGAAACATGATGAACTTAATTTTGTAATAAGGTAATCAATATGGTTTTTCCGAGATAACTTATTGTCAATATTTAGACCCAAGAATTTAGTACAGTTGGAGTTTACTACTTGTTTATGACTAAAACTGATATACATATCTAATTCATCATGGTTCATTGTTGTAAACTGTAAATGATGAGTTTTTTTTAAATCTAGTGTTAGCAAGTTAGTTTTGAACCATTTATTAACCTCATGGAATGTTTTATTCATAGCTAATTTATAGCCATTATATTCGGGATTAGTCACAAGTATGCTTGTATCATCAGCATATAAGAAAATTTTTGCCCCCTTAATTGGTACTTCAGTTATATCATTTATGTACAGAAGGAAAAAAAGCGGACCAAGGATTGATCCTTGGGGCACTCTGGATTTTATCTCCCCCATCTGGACGAAAAACTGTTTACGGAGTCATTTGTGTCAAGATTTACTCTTTGATATCTTCCCTTGAAGTAAGACTTGATTAAAGCACCAAATTTTCCAGTAATTCCATAGAATTCCAATTTTCTTATAGGTATATCATGACTGACACAGTCAAATGCTTTTTGTAAATCACAAAATATCCCTCCAACTAAATGTTTGTTATTCATTGATTTTAATATTTCATCTATTAGTTTAAAAGATGCTTTTTCTGTAGATGAGTTTGGTCGAAAGCCATACTGATTATCATCTAATATATTATTTATGTTTATATGTTCATACAATCTATTATATGTAAGCCTTTCAAATACTTTAGAAAATGATGATAACAATGATATAGGCCTATAGTTAGATGGTTCATATTTATCACCATTTTTGCAAATTGGCTTAACCACAGCAAACTTCAATCTATCCAGAAAAATTCCCTGGGCTAAGGATTCATTACAAATATAAGTAAGTGGCGAAATGATATATGGCATACTTACTTTTAACATTTTTGTAGAAATGTCGTCATATCCATAAGAGGATTTGGTCTTTAAAGATTTAATTATCTTCCTAATCTCTGCAATTGAGGTACAGTGCCACCTAATATTTTCAAAGGAAGAATTATAACTATTATCTAGATAGTATAATGGGTTAATGTTAATCAAAGATTCATTATTATCCTTATTTAAATCTTTTATAATTGTTTGTGCAACTGAGGAAAAATATTCGTTAAATGCATTTGCAATGTGCCCATTATCCTTTATTATAATATTAATTTTTAATGATTGGAGTTCATTTTTGTGATTTTTGTATCCAGTTTCTTTTTTAATAATTGACCATGTGGTTTTTATTTTGTTTTTGGATTTTAAGATAACATTATCGTAATATACTTTCTTTGCTTCTTTGGTAACTTTAGCAAGTATTTTACAATATCTCCTATAATACAACTTAAGATTCGGGTCATTATCCTGTCTTAGTTTGTGATATAGTTCCCTTTTTCTCTTGCAAGAGGTTCTTATTCCACAAGTTATCCATGGGTTATGATTAAATTTAGGGGTAATATTTTTCTTAGTAAAACAAGAATGGAAAATTTTTAAGTATGTATTAAGAAATGCATTAAATATGTTATTTACATCATCATTTGCGAAAACATCATCCCATCGTTCATAACTTAACAGCTCTTGGAATTTAAATATATTATAATTGCTGTAATTCCTAATGTACTGAGGACTACATACTTGTCCGGGCGACATTATATCGCTAATTAATATCATCTGGGCATCATGATCTGATAGCCCATTGATTACAGGGTTAATAGTATAATTTCTTGTCTTATGGATGTATATCAATTGCAGTTCTCGAATCCTTTACAATTCATGTAGGGAAAGTTACTTCCAACTCTGAAACACTGAAGTTTTCTTTTTCCTTAGCCAAACTATTTCCTTGGTCACTTGTCTCTAAAAGTGATAATCCAATTGACTCATTTATGTCCTTTACTTCTTCGTTATCCTCATTAAGCACTTTCAAATCTGAGGCACTGTAATATATTTCTTCTTTTGACAGACTTTTCCTCTGATCACTAGTTTTCTTCAATTTTAAGACTCTATAATTCACAATTTCTTCCTCTTTTGGTGTATTCCTTCCTTCTACTTCTGATTCTTTCTTATTTTCATGTTCTACATACTATTGTCACTCCCTTTAATCCAAGGAAGAGGAGTAGCTGGCATAATTTGTAATCTTGATAAAATGGATAAAATGATAGAAACCCATTTATTAGTAATCCAGAGTTTACCTTTAGAATTCATGTGAAAACCATGAGTAGTAAAATGTTCTCTATTACTACTCATACTACAGACTTGAATATGATTAGAGGTTTTCATTTGCTTTTGTAACTTTCTGTTAAACGACTCTGCTTCATTATTGACACATGATGCTGGCTGAAGATCAAAGCGACGAGGAACACACGTTACAATCACATTTGTGTTTATAGTGAGCCTGGCAAATTTCTAAATAAATCTTAACCCTTCCTTGGTTTCATTCTTGGCTACATCCCTTGTACCTCCGCAGATAAGCACGTCTTTTTTTGAGAGTTTTTCAGCCTTTAAGTTCATAGAATTAGTAATAACACGTTCACATTCGGTTTTGTGATCCCAATAACACTGAACGCATTTCCTAAAATGTTTGCCAGCTTTTCAGAACAACCACGCACATGACTGTCACCCAGAAGAATAATTCTGTGCTTGTTAAAATCACTATTCCTTGACCACAATAAAGATTTCGACTTGGTTTGATCACAACTGCGTTGAAGTACCTGATTTTGATCATCACTTAAGGGCTCAAATCTATTCTTGGTTAGCAGAATATATGAAGTATGTTGCTTGAGATCATTTAAGATTCTCTTCGATTGGTTTGTTGAAGGTTTATTACGCCATATTTCCTTCCATTCACTGACATTTCCATTTGTGGTGTGCTGGTTTAAGTCAGATTTATTGTCTGCACAGTTTAATAGTTAACTGCATTCACAGAGTCTCTAAATTTAGTTTTAATTTCATCTTGCAATATCTTAATTATTAATTGAGCAGATTTCAGTTCATTAAAAATCACTTTTAGATCATCCTTCATTTTAGAACACTTTTCACACAAATTAACATCATTCTCACCAATATTTTGATCCAAGTAACGAGTGCTAATATTCAGCAAAACATCATCCGACGCTATATTGTCATTCCCATTGTCATGGATCGAGAGAGACTGACGACGCATTTTGACTGATTCTTATGAGTTACAAGTAAGGCAATTTGACGATGTTCGCCATGACACTATGCACTATGTACTATATGCACTATGTGGAATAAAATGAAACTAGCCGCCCAGATAAGAATTGCATAAAGGAGAGACAGAAAGAAAATGGCGCTCCCAAATTGCATGTCCTTACGTCTGGGTCTTTTGTGGCTAACCCTAAATCTGGCCCTGATTATTCAGTGTTTATCATGAAATAATATGTTTATTTTTTCTTAATTTCACGTACCCCCTAAGATGTCTTTGCGTACCCCCGGGGTACGCTTACCCCAGGTTGAATACCACTGCTCTATACTACTGCTTATGTGGTCTTTAAATGGTGTGTTCACCACAACATCCAATACCTGTACTTCTGAGGTCATTCCCCCAGGTATGAACCCAAGCTTTCTGTTTATGGAACTACTGGTAATGTGGCTTTTATTTGTGGTGTTAAATGGCCATGCAATTTATCCAACAGCAGCATACTCTGTTTCTCAGAAGCACCCATGGCTTTCTGATCCACACTGCTGCCAACCTGTCGTTCATCCTTTCATTGGTCATCCAACCTTTAGGTTGGCATCTGACAACGATTCCTCTAGTCAGTTGCTCCTTGGGCAGCATTTTGTGATTTAGAATCATGTTTGTTGGGAACTTGCTACTGTTTGCTAATACTGCCAACATAACAGTTATTCATATCATATCATTTCATTACCCGATGTTTTAATCACCACAGATTCTGCCCTGATGTCATTGACAGTGTAATTGGACAGCATAGCAAAGGACACTGGCACTTCATTAGCATTTCGTATTTGGCTCAGGATGTAATTGTTCATTTTTTGAAATCCAGTCACTGTTGCAAAAAAAGCAAACAAGCTTCTTGAAGTCTTTTGGCAGTTTCTGACAAAGCGAAGTTCTACAAAGGGAGAACCTGTTCCTTTGCATCATACACACACACACACACACACACCAGTGCTTACTGGCCTTGAACTGATGCCATGTGAAGTTGTGTGGATCAGAGAGTTACTGTGTTTTATGTTTTATTGCCTCACATGTAAGTGGCACTGTAGTTTTTCTCTTCAATGTTTGAATTCTTGGAAACGTCCATACCTGGGGCCACCGAAAGATTTTTGGGTGGAGTTTGCATTTATCAGCTTCAGGTTTTTTCTCTTCACCTTTCTGTATTTGCTTCTGCAACATGCTGTACAATTATTCGTTTGTTCTGCGTAGTCAGTCGCCATTGGTTTAAATTTGACGTCATAACTTTACCTGATCCCATTTTGAAAGCATCTGTAACCTGTAGCCTTCTCTACATGGCCTGTCATTTTACTGGAATAACAAATGACTTATAATGCTCACAGATCACAACTAAAAATGCTACAGCATGCTGCTTTTTTTTTTCTACACTTGACAATTTGGCAGTTCAGGCCTTGGTTTGGCTCAGCACATTCCACTTTGGCACTTTGCACACAAATTTAAGATGGCCCCACATACTTAAGCACCAAATTTGAGGGAAAAAACCTTGTCTTGCATTTGAGTAAGTACGGTGTATCTAACATTTGATGCCGTAAAATGTTAGATCCTCTGGCTTTTATGATCCTTATCCATGCAATTTACACAACATGATTTTCATACCCTTACATTGAAATAAGATTGTTCTGATTTTTGCATGCTGCTTTATTTTGTGCAATGAGACAGAAGCAGATATGCAAGATGTGTATGTATTTTATTGTCTTTGATTGTACTTAACGCACTTTTGTCAGTATGTTTAAATTGCAAGCTTTATGTATCAGATATTATCTCATTGCAGGATTAATAATTTTTCTTAACCACAGCTTGCAAATTCAACTCCTGTTAAGAATTTACAAAGTAATTACCTTCTGCCACTGTTTGAAACTAGACAAGGCATGGATTGAAAGGAATAATATATCGCAAGCAGCACAAAAAGGAAATGCTCGAAGTAGAGTACACAGAACATACATATTCCTAACAGAATGTAACAAAAATATGTTGAAGTTTAGCAAGGACAAATGTGTGATTACCAGATATGAAATAGGATTAAATACCAGGTTGTGAAAGTGAAAGAAATGGGAACAAGAAACCAGCACTTGAGCAAGTGGTGCAGACCAATCAGACCACATGCCACCCAGGCCATGGGTGGGAAGAGAAAGTTATATTCTCTACAAAATAACTTACCCTTGTTGAACAACACCAGGTGTCTGTGTCACCATGGGTAGGAATGTGTAGCACAACCAAAACCAATTTTAGAAAGATCTCCAGACCAAAATTTAGACATTTGACATTGAAAACTCAAATGGCATTATTTTTGATGCCCCAGACAGAGGATTAAGGTTTGCCTGAAGGGAAAGTGAATGGGGGAAGGTATGACATAAGGGAACTTACACGCACAGAAGGCCATGTAACCTCAGTCCATAATTCAAGAAGACACGGCACAACCTTAATTGTAAGAATAAAAGTATTGCAGAAAATGTGTAAATACTGCAAATGGATGTGAATCTTGGTACAAATCTGTCATATTTCCTGAGTCAGTAGTCTTCTTACTTACGTTATTGAATAGTGTTTCAGTTTGATGATATTGCCGCTGTACAATCCATGAAGCACATCCATAATTTATATTCCTCCTTTTATTGAATCTGTTCATAATTAGGTCAAAGTATATGAGATATGAAGTTTGGAGGTGGTGACTATGAGGATTGCCTTTTTGAGAGATGTGATAGCATGTAGTTCAGTAGAAAAATGCTGACATTTCAAAGGAATATGCTACCCGTATCTTCAGAACAGGAGAATTTGTCTTTCAATCCAACACAGAAGAAATTTTGCAGTCTTGAGAGTATTACAGGACGGTTACTTCAGACATTGTCCATTATGTGAAGTATGTTTGAAAGTGTACTTAATATGTTGCACAAACTACAAGGGCAAGGATACCATCTCTGCCACCACATATGGTACCTCCCATTGTGCTAAACTTATAGAAAAATACAAGTCACAGTCAGATATTAATGAAGTCAGCACAACTAAAATAATGTTTATTGTCGCTGCTTTTCTGCATGTTTTGTCTATGTCTTCACCATCATCTTTAGATGTAAATTGGCACTCAATATGCAATGCCAAATATCAAACATTCACTATGGGCTCCCAGGTTTTCAATTGGTGTGTACAATTTTAAAAAAGTGTTATAAAACTTTTAAATACAAATATAGTTCCAATACACACATAGTTCCAAAAGTCATTAAATTGCCCTCCATTGTTCCTTTGGTTCTCTGCAGCACTCAGTTACTCATATTGTTAGTTCTCCTGTAGTCATCCTTTTTCAGTACATTGTTTTGTTGGTCATGCCTTGGGTATTCATTTTGAACTTTTTGTTTCATTGTTGTTGATGTAACCTCCTTGCTTAGTAACTGCACTTTTCTTTGTAATATTGTATTTATATCAGGTGAAGCTGGGGATCCTTTATACTTGTGTTCTTCTGTGTGTGGTATTTTATTCTATTGTGAGTGCCAGTGCATGCATGCGTTTTTAGGATTATGTTTGTATTTGAACTACCGGTATATTTGTATTTAAAAATATTGTGACACATTTTAGAAATTGTACAGACCCGTTGAAAATGGGGGACCCCATAGTTAATATACGTGGGGCACCCAGAAAGTAATGGAACACTTTTTTTTTTCATTTGCAATTGATTTTATTAAAATTTCAAATATGTCACATTGCTGCATGAATCTTTGCTTACCTAAACCTATTTTTCAACATAGTCTCTTTCTAAATCTTTGGCCTTATGCCACTGAGATACGAGAGCCTGTATGCCTTCGCGGTACCACTCTGCAGGTCTCTGTCGCAACCACCTCTTTACTTCAGTAATGACTTCCTCGTTGTCCTGAAACTTCTTTCCGCGGATTGCGTCTTTCAAGGGACCAAAAATATGGTAGTCGGAAGGAGCCAGATCCGGGCTATAAGGTGGATGAGGCAGGACAATCCACTGAAGCTTTGTGATGGCCTCTCGGATACGCAGATTTGTGTGTGGCCTCGCATTGTCGTGGTGAAGAAACAATTTTGTCACGTTTATGGGAACGAACTCTCCGCAAATGCGTCTTCAGCTTCTTCAGAGTTTCCACATAGACATCCGAGTTGATCGTTTGGCCACTGGGCAACACGGCTATGAGAATGACCCCTTCACATACCCAAAAGACTGTTGCCATGATCTTGCCGGCTGAGATAACTGCTTTAAATTTTTTTTTTCTGAGGAGAATTCGTGTGATGCCACTGCATGGAGTGCCTTTTTGTCTCGGGCTCGGAAGTGATGAATCCATGTCTCCTCACCTGTAACAATGTTGGACAAGAAATCGTCACCCTCAACCTCGTAATGAGCAAGCAACTCTGAGCAGATGGCTTTTCTTTGTTGCTTATGCTCTTCGGTTAGGCTTCGAGGGACCCATTGGGCACAGACCTTTGAATATCCTAACTGGTGAATGATTTTGTCGACGCTTCCCTTACCAATACCGAGTACAGCGGTGAGTTCCCTGGTTGTGATTCTCCGATCGTCTCGAATAAGACTGTCAGCTCGTTGCACTGTTGCAGGTGTCACAGCTGTTGATGGGTGGCCCGAGCGCGTGAGATCTGACAGATTGCCCCTTTCCTTGTTTTATCCACTGCCATGTCTCCATAGACGTTTGTTAAGCACCTGTGAATATTTGCGATTGATTCGCTCGATTTGTTTTCTGCCAAAAGAAACTGAATTACTGCTCTCTGTTTAGAACGCATCTCGCTCACAGGCTCCATTTTGAAAGTTCACTACTTCGCTACCTTCTAGCAGGAAACCTTGCACCTATGTGTATAAATGCGGGACACTTAAAAGCTGCAGCACGCAAAATATCATGTTTATCAAACACAAGTGGGCTGAGAAAAAAAAGTGTTGCATTACTTTCTGGGCGCTCCACGTATAATAATTAGCAGTGCATGGTCAGTGCTAGTTTACATCTAAAAATGGTTGATTGCCTGATGATGGCTAAGTCACAGCTGAAACATGTAACAAAACAGTGAAAATAAAGTTGTTTTAGTTTGGCTGACTTTATGAATACCTGTTTGGTTGTGACTTGTACGTGTATTTGCCACCACAACCAGACCATGTCTAGAGTCCACCTGCTGTCTTATCTGAAGGATACCAGGGGCAACTTGTTTGGTAGTAAAGCAGTCTGACCATGAAACTGATTACTGAGATGGCCTGGTGTTGAGGTATTGAATAGCTGCAACTGTAATAACTTTATGTTCCATATACACTTTCATGGTGTGGTGGTTAGGCAAAGCGAAAACCTGTGTAGCCTAATGCAGACACTGCAGTAGTTACATATTCAATGTCTGACAAGTTTAACCTTTTAAATACCTGCATTCGTATATGCGAACACAGATAGGAAAACACCCCTAGAAATTCATTCTACGTATATTTAGGCAACAAGGAAATTTACTGCAGTTTTAAGGCAGTCATAATCTCTGGCTTTTTTTCCCCCACAAAATGCCGTTTATTTCATAATTTTATCTTTTCTGTTCAAATAATACCTTTTTCATAAACAATGCACAAAAATTCAAGATACCCACCCCCAGTAGGATAAAGGTTAAGTGTGTTGAAATTATAATGATGAATTGTGTGTCGCTTCACATGTGACACACACCATCGTGCATCACAGATACTGTCAGTATTTGTAGAGAGTTTTCTTAGCATGTTAGACTGCAGTGCTATTCATTTGCTTTCTTCAAGCAGTTGCATATAGGGAGTGTTTAATATTTCAGTTACAAATGCAGGATGATTTGGTTTATGATGTTGAAAATTATGTGGGTAATCTTCAGGGATTTCATAAATGATTAGTTATTTCATGAAATATTGTAGGTAATTTGTTAATCAGTCTAAAGGCTGAACACTACAAGTACCAAATGCACCATTGACTGCAAACTTGAGCCAGTTACGTCCATCTCTGTCATCACAACCAGTATCCCTGAGCTGGTTCTCACTTATATCCTCCAGTATCATTCTCGGTTCCAAGAGACTGCTTTCAGAAATATTTTTCCACAAAAATTCTGTATTTACTTCCTGTCTCTCGATCTGTGCTACATATTCAGCACATTGTATTGTGCAGATATAGCTCCACTAATTTGTAACGTTGGCACTAGATGGAGGTGAATGGTCAACCTAACACCTTCGCTGCTTTATCACCAGGGAAGGAACTCCAGTATCAATTGAACAGGAGGCTGGCTGGGCCCCTGAACTGGTCTGGACATTTTGGAGAAGAGAAAATCTCTTTCCCCTGCGAAATCATCCAGCCCTTAGCTTAATCACTATACTAACTGCGTTATGCCAGTGTACTGTAATACCCTTCATTTTACTGTTATGGTAATAATGCTAGGTGTTCTGATAACCACATTTAATTAAATCATATCCTGCAGTCCTCTGTTAGTATGTACCACTTAGGTTCAGATATCTCCTTCACCATTTTGAATTCAGGAACCAATAACTTATTTGTCTTTTAATTAAGGGACAACATTTGAAACTATATAAAAGAACAGGTAGAGCAATTACTTCATATTTCCATTGAATTTTTAAGAGT
Organism: Reticulitermes speratus; assembly: GCA_021186555.1. Lineage (NCBI taxonomy): Eukaryota > Metazoa > Arthropoda > Insecta > Blattodea > Rhinotermitidae > Reticulitermes > Reticulitermes speratus. Next base: position 20,455,470 of record JAJKFL010000012.1, read on the forward strand.
TTAAAGGATACTAACATGTATGAGTGGAGTAGTAACAAGTATGCCTCTGTTTGTTCTCTTAATTTATTTGCTATTCAGAAAGAGCGAAGTGATGTGTGAAATTGTACCCAGATGTTACGTGTATCCATGGATAGTTTGTGCAGCCTGGTTTTTCTGATTCTGTTTTGTGTTTCATTTTTGCATTACCAATTACTGACTGCAGATTTCATGTCATTTTGTTTATAAGCATAGCAGGAACAGTAGATAAAGTGCTGATAATTTATGCTCAAAAAAGTGAAGGTGGAAGAGGACCACACAGCAATAGCTTTTGATTTGTGTTCAGGACATGCCCAATTACAATCTCAGCTAGGATTCCATCTGTTCTTACTGAGGTTCTGCATTGTTTTGTGCAGTCCCTCTCAGCAGATGCTGGGACAGCACCACGTATTGGTCCATGACCAACTCCTTCCACATCTTTTGTAATTCATTATAAATAGCATTGTGAAATGGGCATAAGTGCATACTTCTTTGCATTAATTCCTGCAGCATTATAACTTAAGTCCAGATTAGTTATGGTAAAGTTCTTTAAATTTCACAAAATTATTACTATGGCATGTTGCCATATTTACACTTTTTATTTAAATGGAAAATGGATGACTTTTTTGCCAGTTCTTTGCCTCTTGAGTGTGAGTAAATAAGAGGCTTAGTGAGACACTAAGGGTTTGATTATTTCAAACTCTTTTTGTTTGCCAGTATTTGTAAGTGTTAAATTATTTTTGTCTCAACAGAGAAACTTGTTTCTGGATTCATTTCTTGTATAGAGCTGTCCTTGTGATTGTATGGACTGGCATAGGGAATATGTGAGCTTACAATACAGCACAAACAGATTTTGTATGATAGTTATGAAAATTACTCCAAATTGTACATTTCATAATTTGACTGTCGGTTAGAAATGTTTGTTAATTTATTGTGCTTCATATTGTTTGAATTGTACCCAGCAATGGACACAGGTGGAAAGATGTGTAATTAATTTTGTGCTGCAACAGAGGTAATTAACTTTGTTGTACCGTTGATAAACTTACAGTTTTGTAGTGTAAATTGTGTCCATCACCATTAAATACAGTACTGTGGGTGGACAGTGCATGGCGCCAGCCACACATCTGCATCTGGTGTCAAGGCTAATAATGTGCCAAGCTGTACCTCTGCATCTGATTATGTCTTCATTGCATTGTGCTTGGCAGCATAATTACTTTACCATTTGTAACTTCCAGTGTTTGTAAATTATTGCAGTAGAATCTTCTCCAAACAGTATAAAGGTGTGTTAAGTACACATTCTTCAATTTTGTAGCGGTAAAGTTTCAAATATTTGTAGAATCCATTATTTTTTTATGGCTGTGAAACATTTTGGAAATGTGGTATTCCAATAGAACACTGAAAATCCCCAACTAGAGTGACTAACATATAGTGCGATGCAATAGCACTTTAAATGCCTGCTAAATGCACAAAATTCATAAGTTTCTGTGTTTGGTACATGTCCAAGTGCCATGTACCATTTGAACCACTGACTGCACAGAATTGCAGCCCTCCATTGTAATACATTAATGTTGTTGGTTTTTTTTATCATCATGTTTTTAACAAATTTCAGTATGATTTGATATTGTCCTAAGATGTATGAGCAGGATGCCTTCATGAATTTACATTCAGATGCAGCTGCAGTGTTGAATTTTGTTTCTTTCATACCAAACAAGTAGTTACAGAAATTAGTACTTTGTCGGTCTTGCTGTTTTGTAAGTTATGAAGTTTATCTTAACCTATTAAATGAAAGATGGTGCTTATAGTTGTAGGTAACAGTTACTTGTAATTTTGTCATATTAAATCTGATCTTTCAGGTTGTTTAGAATTACAAAGTTTTATAAAATTTACTTACTTTTTCGGAGGGACACTGGTGATGTAAACGCTGACGAGGTTGGTATAGTGGCATTGTCACTAATTCCGTATGCATATATTCATGAAGTCATGAGCCTGACTCATGGGCACTTGAAAGGCCTAAGAACTACTCCATGAGTCTGACTCATTCATGTCTGGATACTCTTGAGCATTTAAGTAGGGTTCCAACTGCAGAGCAAACATGCGGTCCAGCTTACTTGAGTGTTGTAGTTGTAGAAGTGGTGGAATTAAAATCCCTATTCCTATGGGATAAAGGTTAAAGATACAAGAAACCACACTTTTTATCAGAATCATTCTTTTACTTTGAGAGAATTTTTAGTAAATCTTATGTAGAAGTGTGTTGAGTGATATAAATTTGTAGACCATGTCTTGTGGTTCACACTAGATTTACTTCCTTGTATGTGTGATTTAGGAGAAGAAATTTATTCAAAATTAATTTGTTCTGAGTGCTGTTATTACGTGTTGCATATGCATCATACCAACAAAGGTTGACATGCTAATGCATTACTGCAAAATGTGCTAATGGAACAAAATAATAATAATAATAATGTTAATAAACCAAACACCAGGATACTAGATTGCAGTATATTGAGACCTTTGTTAATTTATAATTAGTTTTTTTCTTGGGTTTAGACTCACTGCTTGATGAAACTTTGTGTTTGTGGCAAATTCACATAATCTTTGATGTGGCTAAGGGTCCGTAGGTAAAATAACTGAATCTTTATCTCATTTGGAAGATTCCGTACTCTTGTAATGATCTCTGTTTTCCTTTCTAGAGTAACTTCACTCCTTAAATAGGTTTAAATCATACCTTTTGAGAATGAGGAATTGGCAGCTCTGAAATGTGAGTCAGTACCAACATAAATCACACTCGTTCTTACTGAATTAATTCTTTCAACTGCCATCGAAGCATATGCCTTTCTGATTTTTAACACGTTTATTGCTTTTGTTGTCAGTAACATTTGCCTGTCTACATGTGCCAAATTTGCCAACATATATGATTATTTCATTTCTTGTTTGTAATGAAATTTAATTTCATCATGTTTACATGTTTAGAAATGTTCTTATGCAAAGTTTCATTCCTCACTGTAGTGCACTAAAACTTGCAGTTTTATGATTTCTTCACCACAAAACAATGCAGTTATAATCCCTCTCTGGAAGGGTTTTTACAAAACCACTGACTGTTCCTAATGTAGAATATCTAGTTGCCATTAGCAATATGCTTGTAAACCTGCAGTTGAGATTTAGTTGGAATTACATGGAAACATATTTTGAAAAGGGATTGTAATTTTAACTTGAAGAAAAAGAAATAATACTTTGTCTATCATGTACAATTTACTTTGTGATTTTAATGTTGTTTTTGCATTCCATGTACATTAAATGTATGGGAATGAATTCAAAGAAAGTTTAAGGTGTTGCAAATTAACAAATAAATTTTGTTTTAAACAATTGTGACAATTGTAAGTTCATGTGCCAACCTGTCATTCCTCTATTACCATTCTGTGACTTAAATGTAGATCAGCTTTCGTTTATTTTCTGTTTAATGTACATTATCCTTGTGTCCATGTGTGTATCCACGTGTATGTATGTGCCTGTGCACTTGTGTGTGTTGCCTGATTTGGACAGATGTTAGTGTGAACATAAATGCCATGGACGCATTGCATTACAATACTGAACACCAACATTTGTCTTCCAGTTCTTCTTGAGAAGAGCTGTTTTATTTCAAAACTCCTGACAGTATTTATGTAAACAAACCTCCCTATGAATTGTAGCATGTATAAATACAGGGCATACACAAAAGAATGGTGCGGTTTCAATTGAATATGAATTGAAACCGCACCATTCTTTTGTGTATGCCCTGTACATCTCATTCCAGTTCTGACGATTTTACACCCAGAAACTTGCTTATTCAGAAGCTGATATTTGCTTAGCTGGTAATGTTCACACCTTTTATGGATCTAAAAGGTCAGTACAATAGTTACAACGCAGCCACTAAACTCTATTCAGTTCAACATCAAGTCCAAGCTGTAACATTTTGTTTCTGTAAGATTTATTGTAATGTTATCTTTCCTTCCACCTATGCTTATGTCTCTTAACAGGCCTCTTTGCTTGAGGTAGATAACTAAAATTTTGTGTGCATTTTTCATCTGCCCCATCCATGCTACATTCACCTATTTTGTTGTCCATAATTTGATTGCTATAATAGGAGATGGTGAAGAGTACAGATCACAGAAACGTGATTATTCAGTTTTCTCCACCCTCCTCTGTTCCGTTCTGTATTGTAAGATGATGTATTCTCAGCACTGTGTTCCCAAAGCCACTCACTGCCATTTTGTCCCGTAATATGTGAGATGAAATTTGACATCCCTATAAAAACAAGTAAAATCATAGTTTTTTAAAGATAGGAAATAGGAAAAGAAAAGATTCTGAACTGAACGGTAACAAGCAATCCCTGCTCATAACTTCAATAGTGTGACTTTCACGTGTTATTATTTCAAAATACAGCAACACGTGGATTTTACGTTCCTTGAATCTACGTTTTGCTTGATGCTGTGCGTGTTTTTATTGGTTCTGCCAAAACGTCCATAAGGACAGTATTATGTTTACATGGAATACGTATATGTTTATGCTTCATACCAAATCCCACAATTATATGTCCACGTTGAGCATAAATTGGCCTGTTGCTGTCATGTTAAGTATGTTCAGTTGGAAATCAGGAAAAAGTCACAATTTCAGTTATAATTTCCTATCTCGTCTGTTGTCTTTGTGTACGCTTACTATTCTGTGGCTCCAAGGTAGTGCATGGAGGGTAGTTCTGTGGTTCCTACCAATGTCAAGCCTGTGGAGTGACAAATGACTCTTGATGTGAGCTGTAAGTTACCACCAGTGCCATGTGCTTATTACAATGCTGTGATAGTTTTGCTTTATTAATCTGCTGTGAGATGAATTGGGAACAGTTTTATTTTATTTTCTGGTTACAACTTGTTATAAGCAATGGCAAATGCTGCACTTTTACTAAGTCACTGTGTCTACTGCGAATTAAACTAGCAACACTTTTATTTTAATTTATGGGTGTGATTTGTTTTTCACCACAATGAATGAACCAAAGAAGAGGAAAGCATTCTCTATTGAAGAAAAAATGGACATTCTGGCCCAAGTGGATTCCAGTAAGGAAACATGTTACACTGGCTGCCAGGTTAGGAATTGCACCATCAACATTGAACGCTGTTGTTAAAAAACATGAAAGACACTGAAAAGTATCATGCAAAATGTGGCAGGTTCTCTGGTCAAAGGAAGAGCCTGAAACAGCCACTGTTTCAAGAACTGAAGAGTTTGTTGACCACATTGTTTGGAAAAGGTGTAACAAACAGTGTAGTAGTTGGTGGCACACTGCTGAGAGAAAAGTATCTACACATTGCCATTGAAGATTTCAAAACTTCTATGTCTGGATCACCAGTTTCAAGCAGCGACATGGTGTTGTGTACAAAACTGTATTAGGAGAGTGCAGAAGTGTAGATTCTTTCAACAGTGGAGGTAAGGAGAAAGGAACAGTTGCTCAAAACTATTTATGGTTATGAACCCAGGGACATTTGGATTAAAAATTATGAAATGACAAAGACAAACAGCTACTCAGGTCACTGATTCATCTTGGAACAAATTGAACTCAAAGGTAATCAAGGATTTTTCTCTCAGACACTCAATCTCTTTTCTTCCCTCCAGGAGGCCATGTGATCTTGATATAGCACTTTTAGGTAACTAAGTGCTAAATCATTGCAAGTTATGTGCTAGTTGAAGTGCACCAATTTCTATGGACATGATAGATGGAAGCATTGTAATGCACCTATGGCTACTGATCCAACAGAATCCTGGCCTCACACTTCCATGTTTAGATATGTCCCATTTTCTAATTGTATGGCATCCCTGATTGACAGAAAATTTCCTCATCTTTGTATTCTTTGAGTCATTTTTATTGGTATTTTGGCTTTAATTTCTGTAGTTCTTCACAAGTATTTCATATTCTTCAGACTTCATTATTTTGACGTATATAAATGGCAAAATCATTGCTGTGATTAGAACTGCTTTCAGAAGACTTGAGATGGAATTTTATGTAAAATTAGGATACATCTCCTTCCACACTCACCTTTAAATGTAGGGGTTCATTGTGATAAAATATAAAAGTTCTGAAAATAGCAGAATAATGCAATGGGTGTAGTATTGTGATTATTCTGTAATATAAAAATATTTACTTTATTCAAGAAATTTTTAAGTTTTGTACATGTACCTTGTATCCACTGAGACTACAGATCTCATTAATGTCTGGCCAGCTGTTATGCCCTTAACATGCCACTGCTCATACATTTGTACAGAGTGTTCTTGAAGAAAGTAAGAACAATGCTAAAAAGCAGTAGGGTACAAGTATTTACTTCACAGTTTTGTAAAGAAAATGTCTCTGATGGACTTTCATTTTACATACTCGTACATAATGCTAGAATTTGTACAGAAATTATGTCTTGTTTGGAGGATTTCCATTTTTCATGTCTCGACACCAACAAAGTGAGAGGGCAGAAAATTTCACCTGGAGCCTCTTCAGTGGTTTTTTAAAGTCTCTTTGAGATGCCATATTTTTGAAAGAATGCTCATTTGTATTTCATAGACGAGGTTATTTCATATCAGTACCAACTACATTAGTACTAAGGCTGGTAGTTTCTCACCACCAAGATGTGGGTTGAGTTCCAGGATACTCCATGTGGGATTTGTAGTAGACAGAGTGGTGCTTGGTTCAGTTTTTCTTTGAGAATTTTCTGTTTTTCATGACACTTATCATTCCACCAATGCCCTGTACTCATATGGTACATTTCTGTACATGCATGTTTTAAAAACAAGTAAAACATATTGTGCATCAAACCTGAATATAACAGCTGCTGGAAGTAAGTAAAAGACATTATGTAATGTAATATAATTACTGTACTTTATTTGAAGTGATGATGGAGAAGAATAACAGAAAGTGCAAAACATCTCTGACTCTGGGCTCTTCTTAGCAATGATAATGTTATGCCATGTTGACTTGTGAATAATTGCTAGTTAACACGGTGTTACATCCCAGAAGACTTGAATCTTTGCCACATAGTGTAGCTCATATACACTTAGAGTTAATGGACATTTAGATTTTGATCCATATAAATCAAATGCTGCTGGCATGAAGATAAAAATTCTGCTACTTCAACTTGAGTATTGATTTTATTGCCATGTAATGTGGAGTACTATACTTCATTATATAATTCATGCACATTTTCCCATAATGTTGATATCTTTTTGATGGGAGTGTGAGTTACATAAGGATTTGTAAAAGTCATGTCCTTAAACTTGTCATAGTCTGTTTTCACTTATCTGTAAAGTTGTCCTTGAAGTGGAATGGAAAAACGGATAGTGGGAAGGATTTTTAACAAGCACAAATTTGTTTTCTTTCTTGAAGGGGCATGGTTCCTTGAAATGTCATAGGTTGAAAGTAAAAAAGGAAAGGGATGCCCTTTAACACTTCCAAAATTTCAGTGTTGTGAATTTAATAATATTATGCAGCTCAGTTATAACATAGTATACTTAAAGCAGAATGCTGGTGTATGAATTTTTTTTTTCACTCTTTCTGTGAACCCAGATAGAGGTATTTCAAAAATTTCCAAGATGGTTTTAACTTTTCTTACAGGAAGTTGGATGGTTTTAACTTTTCTAAGTAGAAGTGGAATGGCATCCCTTCATTTCCCTACACCACCTCAAGCACTGCATAAAAGTGCAATGCTGTCTCTGAAACTCTAAATGCATATTGTATGCAATTAATAGGGGTCAAAAGATAACTTTTTCTGTTTATTTGTGTCATGCCTGTCATCTGTCACATTTGCATGAGTCCTTCCCAGTCACTTCAAATTTTGTACCTGCTCTTACACCCTTTGATGTGTTGTGACATTTTTTTTTATGGCATATGTGATGTGTAAAAATGGGATACATTGAATATACAGGCATTTATTCCCTTACTTCTTAAAAAAAGTGCTTTAATTTAGGAATTATATGATGAAATGTGGTAGCTTACTTAACAGTGACTGTTGTTAAGAAAGATTTTGAATGTCATTGGTTTATCAATGTTAACATGACAAATATTATTGTATTGTTGATATGATTGTACCCATCTTTTACTTGTTATATGCTCTTTCCTTTCTTTACCCAGATAGCAAGAAGAGACTGTATACATTTCTGGAGCTCAGCATGTTACAAATACACAGGAGAAGATATCTTTCCACACATGGTGTGGGCATCAGTCATAATTATGCCACATTGTCTTTCCCTGCTTCAGTTTTATTTCTCAATTCATCTGTTTCAGTGTTCGTCATATTAGGCTTGTGTGAGGCAGAGTTTGACAATGGGAATCCTGCATCACAATTATCAAATTGTCATGACACTGTATCAGATTTTTCTGATGAGTTGTGTGATGCTGTACCTAATAATACTGGATCATGTTCAGTTGATATGCAGTCTTGTGGCACTGTAACAAGTGATTCAGGTTCATGAGGCATTGAATCAGATATTTTTGAATTTGCTGCACCTAATTCAGAATTTGCTGTTGGAATCTGTACATGTGTCTGATCTGTCATCATTTGTTTTGTTTTTGAATGACTTAAAGTGGAAATGGGTCAGTGCCTTTGTCAGCATTACTCTGTGTATCATTCAATTCTGTTTCACATCCACTACTTTTAATTTCAGTTTGTTCAGTATTTTTGTGCATCTCATTCATCACCATTTCTTTCTCAGTATTTAAATGAGTTGAATCTGTAGTTCCAACTTGCTCAGTATTCAGATAAATAGAGCTTCTAATTGTGATCTGCTCATCGTTTTTCTGTAAATAATTTTCCTCTACTTCCTGCCCTACATTTGAGTTCACTGAGCCCATGTCCCTTAAACTTTCCTTGCAAGTATAAATCTGGGAGCTGCCCTCACTTGAAGTTGTTTCGAAGCTCATGTTTATCTTGCTTGTCAGTGCAGGGTCAGGCTGCGTTGAGGATTTTCTTGGTACTACAAACTCCTTTACTTTTGCAGCTATATGCTTCTTCTGGTTCTGGAACAAATACAGCTTTCAGGCTCTAAAGAAGTATGCAGGTGGATGAGTACATGACATCTAAATGATTTATGTTAAGAATTACCAAAATAAAATGAGGGGATAATCAAATTGGAGCATGTTACAGTAGGGTAGGTTTGCAGAGGTGGACTTCAACTGTAAAGGTGATGAAACCTTTGGTTTTAACAGTTTCAGTTTAGACACCTTAATTCTGATGTTATGTTGTGAATTTAGTGATGAGTTTCCTATATTACTTCATTTATCTTCAGTCAAAATGTTCTCCAGAGCACCATGTTTGCTCACATCCACGTCTGCATTTTTTCCCAGACAATAGACCCATTTAATTTATTGCTGTGGAAGTTCTCGAAACAAAAACTGACATTACAGCACTCTGTATATTTGATCTTGCTTTTCTACGTGATGTAACAATTCCATTCCTCACATTGCAAAGTTAAATAGACCGTGAACCTGAAGATTAAGTTTTCTGGGATGTTATGCTGTATTGACTGGTAAATAGTTACTGACGTCTTGAAGGACCATACTACCTCCATCTTCAGAGTTTTGGACTGTTAAACCCTGAAGATGGAGCCAGCACACTCCTCCAGACCTTCTGTAATCCTTTACCAGTTGACGTGGTGTAACATCTGAAAAGACTTGGTTCTTTGTCAGTACAACTGTGAGAACCTAAAATCTTGCAGACCAGGGAACCTGCTGGGTAGTAGGAAAAGATGTTGCAAAGAGTTCAGTTGGTGTATTTTCTTTTTTAGTATTTTAGCAGTAAGTTACCTTCAAATAATGTTGACTGTGGCCAGAGTGATTGTTGTCATTGCCTACTGTGACATTTGTAAGTTCTTGGTTATTGTGCGAGCAACAGTGTCGGCTGTGACAGTCCAGCTCCTGACACTGAACCAAACAGCAGTTTTCATGGACACTTGGCAGCTCCATTAAGTTTGTAGTGTGGTCCATCTGGAGTTAAAATAAATATTTTTCATTCTCAGATATTTCTGAAATGTACAATATAAAGAAGTGTGACACTACTGAATGATAATGAACAAAGTGCACAAAGTGAGCATATAGTCATTGTCATTCATGGATTCATCATTTCTGTTGTTTAATTTGCGAAACTACTGAATGGACTTCAGTCAGATGGTACTGGGCCCTGCATTCAAATTTGCTCAACAACTAAATTTGGTATATATCCATCACTTCGTTTCTTTACTTGAAGCAGCAATTAAATTTCAGCAGTTTTTTTCAAAAACTGTTTCATGTACAAAAAATAATGTTTTAAACAGGACATTTTTATGTTACTGTCTTACTACCATCTGTTGAAATAATATGGACTATAAAAGGCATCCCTTATCAACCTTTCCCCATAAGCAAGATTTTGATGTTGAGTCATTGTGAGGAAATCAGTGGATTTTGCTGTGATGTAAATGCTTTATTGTATTTTAATGTACTTTATTTAAACCTAAGCCAAGTTTGCACTTTTTTTAGTTTAATCATGAACAATCATTCCTATGTAATCTTAACAGTTCAGTGGACTTAAACCCCCAAGAAGTATTAATCAAAAATTTTTCTTCCTTCTGTTTGGCCTACCATTTAAGAGAAATTTTGTGAAAGTGATGGGGGTACTTCCATATGAATTTGTGTCACCAAAGAATCCTGTAACAGACGAGCAGTTTGACTCAGCAGATTTATTTTCGTACTTTCTCCTCATTTGAAAAGCTACTTAGATGTATTTGAAGTCGGGGCTGGTTAGAACAGGAAGTCACAATTTCGTGGTTCTCAGAGGGGCCTAAAGGAATGGTGCTTTGCCATACCTAATGCAGTGGACTGCAATAATAAACTAATTGTATACTCTGTTTTACATAATGACATGTAATATGCAGAAACATTTAAATGGACATGTCTGATGATGTCGGAATGCAGTGTTTAAATGAGATGGATACAGATTAAAGTAATCACAATCCTGACCATTACCTGGGAATAACGATGAATTTCTGTGTCTTCTCTGTTTTTATCTCAAGACAATCTTGCATTAAAAGCTGGTTTATCTGGCACTGGATGATACGGAAAGTTCTATTAACCAGAAATTTACAGAGACTCATGATATTTCACTATTTTATCTACCAGAAGCACCCAGCACCGATTCCGAGAGTTCAGAAAACAAAAATTGATCAAGAAACACTATTTACAGGATAAGCAAACAGTCACAATAGTAAGCAAAGTGTAGGTCTTGGTGTCTTATTGTTTTTTTAAGATTATCTGTATACCATGTAACATGAATAGTGATGAATAGGGAATAGAGAATACAACGGGGAAAATGGGACAGGGGTTAAGATACAAATTCATTGATTAGGTTTATCCATAAAGTTGCTGACCTTAAGGTACACATTATGTATAATGTTCTGATATCTTGAAAATTGCAATATCTGGCAACCTTTTAGTCCCAGTGGTACCGGATAAACCAGCATTTATTGCATTATGATTTTCAATATTGATTTCTACTGCTTGTGGGTCCTAAGTTTCAGTAATGTTGGAACTATATGATTATATAAATACATGGAATTTCAGGCTTTCACAGCAGCAAAGTTTTGTATTCTGGTCTTCTGGGTTATGACACTACATAGTCTTGTAGGAGGTTACTTCTTTTTTGGAAGAACCTGTTGTATCCATTTTGACATTGAGTAGAAGATAGGCAAGAAGATGGAGGCAGCAGGATCCTCCTAAATGTCTGTAACCACCTGCAACACTATGCAGTGTCAACTGTGATGACTACACTCTGTATGAGTACCTAATTAAGTAACTATTAATGAAATAAAATAATGTACAGACCATCATTCACAACTCAAATTTCATAGTTAATCATTATTTAGCACATCATGTTTCAGCCTACATGGCCATCATCAGGTTTTGTAATTTAAAAACACCGTGAGGAAGATAATAATGTACAATGTTCAATGTACGTCATTATGCTCCTCAAGGTGTTTTGAAATTGTGATACCTGATGATGGCCATGTAGGCCGAAACATGTTGTACTAAATAATGATTAACTATGAAATTTGAGTTGCGAACAATGGTCAGTATATTATTTTATTTCACTATGTAAATTAACAACGGGCTGTATAAACTAAAGTAACTATTGTTGGAACTCAGACTCAATGCAGCTGGAATAAATGGCTTTGATTCAGTTGACTAATTGAATCTAGTTCACAATGTCAAAACCTGCCTCCCTCAGATACATTACAAGATTATTGTTCTCTTATTCCTGGCTGACTGTTAGGAATGCCTTTCAAAACATGTCATACTATGTTCTATATTATCCTGTTCTAACCACCATAACCTTCTTGATTTAAGCATTCTTATGTTGTGTGCAGAGTAATATAGTTCATGAAGTTCCCCATAATATAATTTTACCAACTGTACCAAAAACTGAAAAGCCTTCAGAAAATTAGAGAACGATTATGTGTGTTGTTTTATTGCCTTTACCTTGAAAAATTCGGGCTGAATGGTGACTTGTGTTACTCCTTGATCATGGAAGAACTCAGTCACATCCTTTGTAATTCTTACATAATCCTGCAAAGGTAATTATTTGTTAATATATTTCTGATTCTGATTAGTGTGTTGATAATGCAATTCAGCATTTCTTTGGCTAGAGAGGCTTGTCTTGCCTTAACCCACTTCATGCCACACAGCCAGTTGAGCCAGTGAGTCATATTGTACTGGAATTTCCATAATGAAGTCTGGTCAGTGCTTGTAGACTGATATTCTATTCCATGTAATTCTTGTTATGTGTTTTGGTATTAATCACATAGGCAACAATTCTGATTTTTAACCTTTTTCCTGTCTTGTATAAAGAGGTCCTTATTGTATTCAATTTTTAAAAACCAGCAGGGTCCTCTCTTGGCAGTAAAAGGATAAAAAAGGAGAGACATACCCAAACAGTCTTTAAAATATGATTTTATTAGTCCTATGGGCATGTCATTGGACTGCATATTCAAGGTGTTATCTCCAAATACCTATCCACAACAATTCCAACATTGAGATTGTAGGAACTGTGATGACTGCAGAAACATGGTGATAATGTGAGAGTGATGTGTTATGTTTACAGAAGTGGGGGGAGGGGAGGGGGATATGCTGCTTCACAACAGCTGTGGGTTGTCAATACAAAGCTTCTGTTTTGTGTTGTGAGGTTCATGTATTTTGTGCACATTAGGGGCAATCATCATCAGTTGCTGTACGTGATGCGATAGTTTTCTGGACTGACCTTGAGATGACACTACTGCACCTAGCACAAGATTCTGCTGCTGGGTATAGATAGAGTCTGCTGAGCCATTTGCTGCTTGGAATAAGGCTGTAGTAGGTGTGATTGTTTAGTAATGTCTTGTTAGGTACAAGTGTGTGTTCCATTTACAATTTTGGTGTTTCTTGAAAAGGGCAGACTTAAAATAACTGCATTTCTGCACCAAAGTTTGCTTTAAAATAGGGAAGAATGCTACAGAAAATTAAAAATGTTGAAGGTAGCTTTTGAAGAGCAGACAGTGGTAAAAATACACGTTTTGGGTGGTGTTTGAAGTTCAAAAGCAGTGTGACCCCTGCTGAAGATTCCAAATGCTTGGGACATCCATCGATGAACAAAGCAGATGAAAATGTGGTTTGAGTGAAGGAACTTGTCCCTGAAAACAGAAGCATCACTATCTGTGAAGTTACTAACATGTTGGGAATTTTATTTGGCTCAGTTCAGAGTGAAAACAACCTGAGAAGTAGAATTCAGGGGATTGGTTTCTTCACCATGCCAATGCACCTGCTCACTCTGCTTTGTCTGTGCTTGAAATCCTGACTAAAAAGAAAATGACTCTCATTCCATACCCTCCCTAGCAACCAGATGTAGCACCATGTGACATCTTTCATTTTCAAAAACTTGAGGTGGTTTTAAAAGGAAGGAGATCCACTATCACCATGATGCAGGCAAAATTGTGGGATGCGCTTGCCGAGTTTTAAACAATGCGTTTCACAAAATGCTTTGAGTGGTGGTATGATTGATGGGCTTGCTGTATAAAGTCTCAAGGAGACTACTTTGCAGGGGACAACGCTGATGAAAAGGTAAATGTTGTTTTTATGGAGAAATAAATTTGGTACGGGAAGTCTGTGATCACACCAAATATGTTGTAGTTAATAATGTTTGCAGCTGCTTGCACTTACTCTTGAATCCAGGAATATGATGTGTGCCGTTGAGAACACTTTTGTACCAGTTAGTCTCCAACATGAAGGTCATGGACATTGATGATATCTGGGAAAGCTGTTAGCAGTTCAGAGCGCAGGGAGTCTATGTTGATTGTGTCTGGAATTGTTTGCAGTAAGATGGAACCAGACTCCTTCACTGAAAGTGAAATAGGAAGATACTTGCTGCTGTCTTAACAAATATGCTCTATTATGTACAGACATGCATGTGGCAGAATGAAGGGGAAAGTCACATAGTTTTGTAAATTATTTATATTGAAATGTGTGGTAAAGTTAGTGTACTATGTACTAATAGAATGTACTCACTGTATGGATAACTTAGAATTAACAGCAGTACAGCAGAGATAATGGACAGCAGTGGATCAACAAATTTTGCAATCTTTTCATCCGTGAAATATACAATCAAGGAACAAACTATCACCACCAGACAACCTGAAATTAGATTACACAAATAAAATTTTGATCTGGTATCCTGTTTTGTAACATTGCCAATAAAGTGCAGCTGTGATGCTTGTATTTGCGTGCATGCACGTGCACACACACATGCATGCATGCATGTGTTTACAGTGTGTGTTGCGTGCGTGCGTGTGTGCATGTGTGTATTTGTGTGTGTTGGTCCATTAAAATAGTGGACAGTTGGAATAGTCAGTCAGTATTTAGGGAAGATGTCCTGTTCTTTTTTATAAACTGAATAATAAAGAAAATTTTAGTCAACACAAGTTCCTTTTATTATAAAGCAGTATTTGTCTTTATAAAATGCTATATGCTTTTACCCTTAAGGGTCTTCATCAGATGTGAATATATAAAAAGTAAGGCAGTCAAATACCTAGAATTGCCATTCCTGTGATAGAAGCCTCCTTTTTATAACCTTGTCTGCTACAATTGTACTGTTGCATAAAACCTTAATTATATAATGTAAAAAATTTGTGTATATAGATGTTTTATTATGACACCAGCCTATATTGGGATATTTTCGCCTTTATTTACATAAAATTATATATTGAGTATGGTATTCTTTCCTTTACGTGGCTTTCTTATTTCTCTTCTTTATGAAATGCTTAATTGGCCCTGTTGAACCTTGTTTCTACTTGTTATCCACAGACTTTCTTATTTTCTGTTGTAGTCCTGTTGCATGTACTGTGCACAGTGTTTACCATCAAGTTGGTTAGATTAGGTGATGCTTTTGAATGACCACCATATGTACCTAAACTGGCATTCCGTAATTTCATTTAAGGGAAGATGTTACATTCACCCATTCTGCCCAACCAAGAGCCTTAAGAACTGGGAACAATATTGTAGTGGTGTGACTGCAAAATGGTGTTCTGTCAAAAGTATTCACAAATTGAGACATCATATTTTAGGAAACCAGTAAACATTGTGGAAACATTTGTAAAGTTGCAGCATTTGTCCTGATCTGTTTGACACATGCTTTTATGTTACAAGTTTTACTGTCAGGTAAATGAGATGTACACATATAAACTGTTTCTTTTTATTTAATACAAGTAATAGCATCCTTACCTGAAATGTCACGACACATTTCACGTATCCCCTGGCGTTGTGATAACCGAGGTTCTGTGGCAGGATTGTGGGTCTCATCTGTCTGATTCTGCTGGCCTTTAGTTACTGTACCATCCAAAACAAGGTCACCACTTGCAGTGACATGTAAGAAGCTTCCCTGATGGGAAGTGTATCCTGAAATGTTACACATGTAACCTATTTAAGTTTCCCATGTTAGAAGGAACATTTCAGATTGTTCAAGGCTAATCTTTTATGAAAGTAATTTGAGTGTGTAATACAATACAATACAATACAATACAATTTAAAGTTATTTTAATTTACAACACAGTTACTTTATAAGATCTCCCTCCCCAACCAAAAAAGTTAACCAATGTAAGGCACTGGTTGATAAAAAATTGTAAATTTATGCTATTGAACACCACATTATAATCATGCTTTTTGATATCATACTAGTAGGAAGCCATGTGATTTTCTAACACAGACATAAACACTGCTGGTGTTTAGTGCAGCTCTGATGTGTGGTGACATGTTTCAAGTACAAGCAGCTTTTGTTACAGCCTTTTTTTTTTTTTTTGTGACAGGAATATCTGTTTGGTGGTTATGACTCATGAAACATTTCAGCAAGCATCTAGAGCAAGCTTTTTTTTTTTTTTTTTTTTTTTTTGAAAGAGCATGATGGCTTACAACTGTGAGGTTATGAGGCTATGTTTAATAACTACAGTATTGGAAATTTATAGGCATACTAGTGGAAAGATCATGGAGTTGTGAAATTGGTATTTGTAACTTTCTGTCCCTTTCTATGTACAAGTAGAAACATTTAAAGTACAGTAAATGTTGTAAGTTCCAACCACATTTTTTTGCAATATTGTATGATCTTCCTATCCGTATCTTGCTTTCCCACGTGGCCTCTCTGAAACCAAAGTTTCATGTTTCTATCCATCTACTGGTGTGTCTGTACCCACACAACAATGCCACATTACATACCACCTATGAGAAGGTAACAGAGCCCATTGAGCAGCAAACCACTAGCTCCCACACACATCACGGCAATGGGGTGATGCATCTCATCACGATCCTCAATGTGCACCAATGTCTGCAGAGCTTCCACCACTAGTGAGAAGCACAGGGATGCAAGGAACACACAGCCACTCAGCATCACCAGCACATCAATCCTGGCCCAGCCAAATGTGTTCTTCAGCTTCTTTTCTTCTGAGCTGCTGGTGTGGCTGTGATGGTGATGGTGATGATGCTGGGTACACTGCATGGAAGTAGGTAGCTGAGGAGCCACGTTTTGATTGTATATCTTAAGGTAGATCACATTTAAAATGAAATCTGTGGTCTTCTGGGGTATTATGCAGCATCATGTGGTAATTGTTTACGCCATGTAATACCCCAGAAGACCGCAGATTTCGTCAATATCGTGGCGGAAGCCTGAAATCAACACTTTGAAAATGATTGTGAATTAAGGTTTTAGTCCAACTTTACCTCAAAATAGCTAAAATAACAGGAACAAGCCCAGGAACAGCTTATTTCCTTCAATTTTTAATACATAACACCAGAATTTTGTGAATGTTTACCATAAGTCTACTGGTGTGTTTTAACATACAATAGAGATTTTTATACAAATGCTGTAGAAATGTTTATATATGTTCCATGATAACAGAATTCATGTATGTGTCTGCATTGGTTCACCAGTTATCATAAAAGTAAAAATGTTTCAAACAGTTACATTATATTTTCTGTTTTCAACAAAACTTTTGTTAAATATTTAGTATGCAGTAAGAAGGTAAGTGTGGTTATATCATAGGCCAAAAGATCCTTCCTCACTTTAAAATGGTTTTGAATACTTGGGTATGAGCCTTATACAGTGAACATTACAAGCACTGTCCCTAAACATGAAGTCAGAAATAATGACATTTAATTCATCCACATGTAGCATTTGCAATTATCTTTCATTTAAGCCCTTCGTACAACGTACCAAAGCCCTATCATACGATGATGCCTTATGTCCTGTTCATGTGCTATTTGGGACACACAACTGATTTTGACTTTGTAAGAATGTGGTACAGTGGGAGCCCTAAGCTGATTGCTGTCTTAACACTTCAGTGACCTCCCAGCAGTGCAAACAGTGTAGACTCCTGAAATGACCACTGTAATAACCTTTTAGCATATGGCCTCTTAAATAACAGTTTTCTGTTGTGGCTGAAGCATATTCAATTCAAATGCTCACTGCAGTAGATTGTTTTCTCGTTTGGATTAAAAGGTTGTACAGTTAATGGGATGTCCCATTTGTCTGCTAAAGGTTAATATCAGTGGCCTTCCAACTGTGCCGATCCTAAGCTGACTGCTTTATTTTCATATCATTGACCTCCTAACAGTGCAGACCCTAAGATGACCACTCAGTGGCTCCCAAGAGTGCAGACCCCTAAAGTGACCACTGTATTAATATCAGGGGCCTGCCAACTGTGCACACCTTAAGCTGACTGCTGTATTAACATATCAGTGGCCTCCCAACATTGCAGACTTTAAACTGACTGCTATATTGACATATCAGTGGCCTTACAACAGTTCAGACCATAAGCTGATTGCTGTATTAACAGATCAGTGGCCTTCTAGCAACACAGACTCTAAGCTGGCTGCAGTATTATCATATCAATGGCCTCCCAAACAGTTCAGACCATAAGCTGACTGCTGTATTAATGGATCAGTTGCCTTCCAGCAATGCAGACTCAAGCTGATTGCTGTATTAACGGATCAGACACATTCCAGCAATGTAGACTTTAAGCTGACTGCTGTATTAACATATTAATGGCCTCCCAACAGTTCAGACCCTGTGCTGACTGCTGTACAAACATGTTATTGACCACTCAACACTGCAGATGAGCCGACTGTTTTATGGACATATCAGTGGCCTCCCAGCACTAGATGTGAAGGTCTTCGTGTAACAAGTCCATAATAATAGGTAATGTAAGTGTAACAATATTATTTGAAAGTTATATTTCTCTTCTGAAATGTGATGCATATGTAATCTGGTAGGTATGTGATGATATTTCAGAGGAACTTGTTTCCATTGTCAGGGTAGATTATCTATGCAATTGCTCTGAAATGTCAGTACATATGTACCAGACTGCATAGCACATCACATGCCAGAAGGTGGTTATCTTCATATTCACAGCTGTGAAATTCTCAAAACTCACAGAATTACTCATATTTTAATGTATCTACACCAAAATTCACATTTTTTTTTTTTGTGGGTGTGTATTTTAGACTCTGTCAATGCAGAGAGTAAATCCTAAAATTCATTTGTACGTGGGTTTTATTCCCCAAGCCCCTTGCTGAATTTGGGTAAAATTTAGTATCAGATGTCTGCATGTAACATCGTTAAGATTACTTAATTTTAGTCCTCGTTTTATCTCCATAGGAACTTGTTCTGTGTGTAAGAGTATGAACCAAATTTTCGTATCTCATTTGTACACAGAATGATTAACTGTGTTGAATACAGTCTGTACAGTAGAATGCTGTATACACATTCATACATACAAACCCCACCGACCCCACACACAGCACACGCACACGCACAGCACACATGCTGTACAGATTTGTTCTTGTAACTGAAGGGGTTTTAGCAATGTTTACTGGTTCTACTAAATATGTGGAAATTTATGACCTTAATATTTTAACCCACATCTCTTTGAGCAATCAACTGTGTCAATTTTGCAGTACACTTTATATTTTTGAACTGTCAGTTCCTCTAATTTTTCCATCTGTGTTTTGTTAATATTCCCCATCAGCACATAAGACGATTAATCCAAAATAAAGCAGAAGAAACAAAATCAAACTTAAGAAACTTAACCTTAAAAAAAATATACAAAAAACAGAAGCCGCCCCATTAAAAGGAAATGCAAATATGACATTTAATGAGAGATGTGAGGTTCTCATAGTGGTGTTACTGAAGGTTCAAGTCTTCTTGGATGTTATACTATGTTGAGTCGTGTACTGCTTGGCCCTGAAGACGAGACATTATTGTCTCATAATGCCAGTAACTGAGTATTTACCAGTCGGTATGGCATAACATCCCAGAAGACTTGAATATGCGTGACATGTGATGTTTTGATGCAGTGAGTATTACGGCTGTTGTCTTCTGACATGCAACACCACGTACGATATACATACATACACGTATACCACACTACACAGTATCATAGAGAGAAGAATATAATCCTAATAAAGCATTAAAATGTTTCATAAGTAACATGAAAATTATTAGAAGAATGTACCCCAGTTAGTAAAATCTGAGCCAAGATTTGCATTCACTTTCACATAAGAGGCAGAACTTCACTTGCTGCTGTAATACTGGTGAATACTTAGAGACAAACACATAAAGAAAGGTATTAGACAATAAGAGAAGCTTACCACTGCTGTTGCATTATGTTTGTGGCAGGAGGATGCAAGAGGGATCTTGTTGCTGGAAAGCACATTGCTGCTTTCATTCTCCTCTCTTCCCTTATTTGCACTTCCATACTGTATGCATATAACAGACAAAGGAAAAGCTGAAAGAACATCACCCAAAGGAAAAAGCATCTCAACGTACTTCAAGCCCCATATGTATGAAAATGCTATAGTATATTAGGGTTAGTAAATAGCCACAATAGGAACAATAACTGCTGTTATAACTACAAAAGAATCATGCTACATTTAACTAATGGACAAGATGGCTGATCTGCAAGATGTAATAAGAAACATTTTCTAACTAAATAGGTACTTACTTAACCCTTTACAGACTAAGGTTAACCTGAGATGTATTATTAAAGATCCAGTACCTACCTCGCAGTAAACACTCTCTGTCTCTGTTATAGAAATCAATAATTTAATGCTATGTAGGGAAATAATCCTGTTTGTTATGAGAACCATTCAAAACACAATGTGTTGGCAGAATGTAGGGTTCTTTAATGGTAAACCTGGTGATATATATAGTAACCATTGGGCCTTCAAAGGGTTAAATTCATGGAGATAGGTGATGTCTGTTATGAACTACTTGCATGGTAACTTTTGCTTGACAGCTTATTTCAGGTTTTATTGGTGCTACAAGGGCTGATAAAAGCAAAATATCTTCAAACTTTTCATTTCATTTTTCTATTTTTTCCCTCCCCATCCCATCAGGAAGTTGTCTACATGTGTCACTTGTCTCTGCATTGTCCAGTATTTATTTTTCCATATTATTCTATCCTTAGGGCAAAAATAATACCATTTGAGGCTATCAGCAGTTTGATTGTACATCTGCATCTTAACTGACATATTAATTTCTTATGCATAAATCCTTTTAGGGCGTTGAAATCCCAAGAAAGGGCAGATGCTGTAGCAGTTTTTAGAATTGGTAGTACATAATGGATGGTAGTACTACAAAATTGGTTAAAATACATCTTTACTTTTGTGGGAGCATATTCTGTTGAGTTTTGCTGAGGTACTTGTCTTCTAAACCTGTTATTTCATCCTTCATTTGTATGTGCCTTTATACAGGCTGTGCCATATTTAAAGTTTTCATGGCCACTATATGCAGTGAAGTTTCTTTGGCCCATCATTATCTGTATGTTGGAGGCTGAGACTGTCTGCTTAACATTAGATACCAATTCACTTTTCTTCAGAGGCCAGAGACTGTCTCCTTAATGTTACATACCAATCCCACTGTCTGTCTCCTTAATATCAATTACAAATCCTGTTTTCTCGTGGTTGATTGCCCCAGAAGATTTCATTGCATGTGCCATGTAACTGACACCAATTTCCTCTTGCATGATGATTATTACTCTAGCTTACCTTTATTGTGATTATGCAGCCGACTAATGCAATGGCATTGCAGAGCATGTGGTATGAGTCAACAAGCAAAGTGAGAGCGTGGGTCATATGGCTCATTATAAGTTGCACAAGAAAAAAGAATATGGTGAGCCCAAGCATTAGATACAGCTGCACAGGTTGTAGGTGACGAAACCATTTTTTCATTGCCATCCTGAAACAAAACAACAAACAACAACTGACTGTTACAGTTAAGTTGGAAGAAGTGATGTGGGATAGATACAGTAGGTTTTTGTGGTGGTATGCACTAGTATGCAGTAATGGCATCATTCGTTCATTCATTCTGTAGTCTGTCTTCCTTCTAAAACACGTGATTGAAGGAAAGTTAGAAGGAAGGACAGAAATGATGGGAAGACGAGGAAGAAGGCGTAAGCAGCTACTGGATGACCTTGAGGAAAAGAGAAGGTACTGGAAAGTGAAAGAGAAAGACCTCTACTCCCCCTCTGGGCCTTCACGGCCTGTTCTAGGGTGAATTTTACTCTCTCTCTCTCTCTCTCTTTTTTTTTGGGGGGGGGGGGGGGCTCGACAGGACCAGCTCGTCGCAGAGACCTCTACCTGACATCACACAACACTCACAAGAGACAGACATCCATGCCCCGGTGGGATTCGAACCCACGATCCTAGTAAGCGAGCGGCCGAAGACCCACGCCTTAGACCGCACGGCCACTGGGATCGGCGAACTTTACCTTTACCTATTTGTAATAAGGACTATGAAATTGCCCGTAGTAATTAGGAGGCTTGTCACTGTTAGCAGCTACATGGGTACAGACAAAACGATTGGGAATCAGTGTGGATTTTGATGTAACAGATCAACTACTGGTCACATATTTTACATTTGTTGTTACGTGGGAGAAAAAGTAAATATAATTCTGCAGTATAGACATAAAGAACCGCCTATTATTCGGTCAGGAGCGTGGTCACATGTAGTCATTCTGCTGGAGTTTCGTATACCCATCTATCTAATTAAGTTAATTAAAATGTTTCAGGGGATGTTTTATGTAGGTTTGGGTGAAAAATCAATTGTCATTGGTTTCAGCAGTTTTGATTTTGTTTTATGCAAATGCAATGTCATCCTGTGCTTGATTCACCGTCAGATGTTTTAAATGGCCCATTCTCATTTCTCTCTCTCTCTCTCTCTCTCTCTCTCTCTTTAATCTTGCGCTTTCCATATTTTGTACCTTCACGTTTGTTGGGAATTTTTTAATGGACGAGGAGCAATGTTGGTTTACCTGTTTCGCTGTGCGTAATGTGTTTGTTTTGTTTTTCCTGACAGTATTTGAAAGGACACGCGGAAGAAATGCACAGTCGAATAGAAGTATACAAGAAAGAAATGGAAGGAAACAGTGGATAGTTATGAAAACAATGTAAATTAAGCGAGTGGTTTCAGTAATATGAGTTTGAGGTTAGGTATATTATGTATTTGCAGTCCTTGGTGTGAAAAGCAAGTCTGCCCCAATTGTAAATATGAGTTTTATCTTTAATGCATCAAGAAGAACCCCGTTTTGTACTGATGCAACGGTAAGTAGTGTAAACAGTTAAAAACTGAGAAACGGGAATGTTATCGTAGACATAGTTTTAGTTTAGCTGCATTTACAGTTTTGTGTAATGTAAATTGTGACACGAGAGTAAAATTTATTTTTTAACACAAAAGCATGGAAATTGCAAGTAAGTTGGTGTTTGATAAACAAATTGCAGAGCACAATTTTTTTTGGGAGGGGGGTGTAGCAATGGAAATTGTAATGCATTTGAAAGTAATGTAAGGTTTGCGAATAGTATGCAAATCATGATGGCAAGGATGGGTCTTCTGGTGGGTTATTGTGCATCCTTTTCAACTTTCCAAAAGGACTTGCAAGATTTAAGAAGTGCAGCAAAGTTTGAAGTGAAGCTATGAGAGAGTGTTAGTGGTATCAGTGAAGGGATGAAGGAGCTAGGCCTGTAGATATTACAGTAGCCATTGATAGGACTTGACATTGTAGTGGACATGTTAGTCTCAGTGGTGTAGTGTCAGCAATGAGCACTGTACTGGGAAGTTATCAATGCTGCATTGTAAAAGGTGTGTGAATGCAAAGAAAAAAAAAATAAAACAACATTGAGTAAGTGATTTGTGCAGCATCAATTTTAAGGTTTTAGTGGTGGCACGGACAAAGCACAAGCAGTAGCCAATTTTACAGGTTCTGTTGAAATGCATGGAGTCAAGCATATAAATTTGGGGGGATGGAAACAGCCAGGTGTTCTTGAACATAGTAAAGGTAAAGCCATTTGGGAGAAACTGATTTTGAAAAATTAGAATGCATAGGCATATTCAGAACAGAAAGGAGACCTGTCTTCACATGCTGCAAAAATGTCTTTAGTAGATGAGAGGCTTGGGAATTCAGGTTTTCTGTGATATGATGCTGTGTCATTGGGCGTATGGTTCCCGACATTACGAAGGAGTATGGTGCCTTTAAAAGATCAGGAGCCACTCACCTGACACTATATGACATACCAGAAGACTTGAATCCTCAGCAACACTGCTGTGAGAGCAACAGATCTCGTGACAAAAAATCTGTTGCAGGCAAAGGGAGACTGAGTGGTAAGGAAATTAATAAGATGCTAAATTATTATGACAGAGAAATTACAAAAAGAGAGAAAGACAACCCATGATTTAAATGCAATATCAAAACTAATAAACCAAGATACACGCCGTATACCTCTTACATGTTTTGGCTACTCATGTGGCCACCTTCAGGGAGGTGCATTACAAAGAATACACACATCAAAATATTGCCGAAGCTTTTGGAACCAATGCAGTGATATAAAGTATTAAATTTTAAAAATAATGCAATGCACTATTTTTAAAATTTAATATTTTGTATCAATGCATTGTTACTAGAAGCTTCGGTAGTATTTCGATCTATGTATTCTTTGTAATGCGCCTCCCTGAAGATGGTCACATGATTGGCCAAAATATGTAGGAGGTATACGGCATGTATGATGTACTTTAATACACTTATGTGTATTTGTTGGTTTTGATATCATATCTTATTTGCTCAATGCATGGTTCTGGATCATTTAAAACCATGATCTAGAATTTATCAAACAAGGGAAGACGGTAGGCCGGGGATGTGAAAAGAGTGATAAAGGATGCTGATGACCCAGAAGATTTTAAATAAAGAGTAGAATGTTTGGAGGTCAGTGCAGCAGTATGTCAACATTCTGCCTCATTTCCTGAAAGTTAATTTTTTTAGACAAAATATTGCTTTGTGTAAGAGCCATGGCACTTTTTACAGTGTGATTGAACAATATTTAAGACGCTACTGATAACATTTTAAGTTCTCAAGACACTAAACCAGGGATTTATGTATTTTTTGTGTGTGTGTGAGTGAAGTATGTGCAAAAATATTTATTCCAAGAAAAGAAATTGTTAAAAATATGTATCTGCTTATATTAGCTTGAGAACATGGAAATATATTAAGAAAGAGTACAAGTGCTTGCTGGAAAAATTTTGTAGCTATTGTATGAACATATCCTGAGGTGAAGGTATGTGAATATGGCAGATTTACTGTTGCCAGCATGGAAGGTACAACTTCCCCTTAAATGAAACCAACAGTAAAGTCTGGATAGGTAAGCATTTGCCAGATACATTTTCTATTCAAAATAATCTGAAAAAAGAAGATGTTTTATTGCCATTGTTTTTCAGCTTTGCTCTAGAATACGCCATTAAGAATGTCACAAAAAGAACTCAAACTAAATGGCACAGAACAGCTTCTGTTCTATGCTGAAAATGCTTATTGAGTGAGGGAAAGTATGAATATTGTAAAGAAGAGCTCAGTTTTATTAGTCTCTGGTAAGGAGGTTAGTCTAGAAGTAAATGTTGAGAATATGAAGTATGTATGTCCATGTCTTGTATGAGTGTAGAAAAACAAATCACAACATAAAGTTAGCTAATAAATCCTCCGAAAACATGGCAAAGTTCAAATATTTTGGAATGAGACCAACAGATTTAAATTGCAGGTAGGAAGAAATTACGAGCAAATGAAATTCAGGGAGTGCTTGCTACTAATCACTTGATAAACTTTTGTCTTATCATTTCCTATCTAAAGACATAACGATTAAAATATACAAATATTAATTTTTTCTGTTGTTTTAGATGAGTCTGAAACTTGGTCTGTCATACTGACGGAAGAACATAGGCTGAGGGTGTTCAAGAATAGGGTTGTGAGAAAGATATTTGGGCTTAAGAGGATGGAAGTAACAGGAGACTGAAGAAAATTTGCTTAAGAGGAGCTTTGTGATTTTTACTTCTTCCCAAATATTACGCGGGTGATAGAATAAAGGATAATGCCATGGGCTGGGCATGTGGCACACATGGGAGTGAAGAGAAATATATACAAGGATTTGGTGAGTACAATTGCGGCAAAAACCATTTGGAAGGCATAGGCATAGATGGGAGAATAATATTAAAATAGATCTTTAAGAAATAGGATAGGAGGGCGGGGAATGGATTGATCTGGCTCAGAATAGTTACTAGTGGTGGGCTGTTGTGAATAAGGCAATGAAATTCGTGTTCCATAAAACGTAAGGAATTTCTTATTATCTGATGAACTATTAGCTTCTCAGGAAGGTCTGTATTTCATGAAGTTAAATTAAACGATGAAGGAACTATTGTTTTACGCGGTCTCAGGAATGCAGCCAGTATCTGCATCTTAAGAGAGCGGCTGCTGCTGTGTTAGGCCTATATCTCAACATCCGGTGCTAATAAATGGCGTCACTATTATGGACTGCAGCAAATGCATCACAAAGCATGTAATTTGACGTAAGCGTCTTTGGAATCGGCATACTGTAATCTGAAGGCCCTGCGTCTGATATTTTCATTTATAAGCTTGACACAGATTCAGACGTCATCTAAGGAAGTGAGTTACAAGATACAAGATACAAATTCACAGAAACGCTTGCATGTCTGCAATACAGATGTCCTGCAGCAAGGGCTGATGGTAGCGGCAAATCAGCTTTGCATTACGTGTCATGTACTTTCGAAACAAGTAAATGCTTTTCATTCATTAGTTTTGGTAGGAATGTCGTAAGTGGGAGTTTATCGAGACACATTATTTATTGTTTATCTACATATTTGTGACATAGTTTGGTCCATTAGACCAGTATTATGTTGAGCATTGTCCACTGTCTGAATTATGTTTGATATAAACGACGTTTTGGGAGTTTTCTCTATTGCCGTCTTCAGTAATATGTTGTCATTACGTAGACATATTTTATGTGCATTTTTGTTTTTATTGTGTGATTATTATCTTATATATTTTATGTTTGAGATAATATAATATAAAATAACGAGGTATAATATTTCTAATAAGTGTATTTATTTGGATCATAATAAACAATATCTAATAGTTCAATTTATTTTACACCAACTAATGCACACGTAAAACCACTTTTTTGTAGTTTTTATTGTAAAATGTACCCCTACACGTGTTTCGATCCTCGGATCATCGTCAGGGTTTTTTTTAAAAAAAAAGCCACTATCACTTCAACTGCATATTTTGAAGTTGAAGTGATAGTGGCTTTTTTTTAAAAAAAAAACCCTGACGATGATCCGAGGATCGAAACACGTGTAGGGGTACATTTTACAATAAAAACTACAAAAAAGTGGTTTTACGTGTGCATTAGTTGGTGTAAAATAAATTGAATTAGTGAAAATGCACGGTGACAGTAATATAAAAAAAATATATCTAATAATGTTGGTGATAGGGACAGGTGATGGGCTCTTGTGAGTGCGGTAATGAACCTTCGGGTTCCACAAAACGCGGGGAATTTCTTGACTAGCTGACGACCTGCTAGCTTCTCAAGAAGGACTCTGTTCCATGGAGTTAGTTAACACTGTTGGTGGGAATAATCATTTTATAATCCAGCGTACGTCTATACTAACCTTTTAAATTGAAGTATCAAACAATTTTTTCCGAATATGATCAGTGTCTACAGCTCGTAACAGAGCTGCGGTCCCCTACGTGAAGCTCTTGCTGATCTAGAAGTGTCACGAAACTGTTGCAGTCTGCAGTTAGATGCACCGTAAAAAGGTTCTTCTGTTGTCATGCCTTCGTCAGCTTACGAGAAGCACCCTAGTTTAAAAAACGAGGTTTTGTTTGCAGAGTCATGGCCGTATAACCATTACGTAGGATGTGGAAAACATAACTCTCGAAAATTTTCAATTACGCTGGTTTTTATGTGCGTTCTCATACATAGCGAAAAGCGCATATTAGCTTTGTCGTGCCTGTCCATCCCTCTGTCTGTCGTCTGTCTGTCCACATGTATCAGCGCGGCTCCCACTGGCTGGATTTTCGTGATATTTGATATTGGTCACTTTTACGAAAATCTGTCGCGAAACTCTGTCGAGAAAATCCAAATTTGGTTAAAATCGGACTGCTATATCGGGCACTTTACATGAAGACCTAAGTACGTACATATTGCTGACAGTAGTACGTACAGGTTATTTTGTAGCTCGACAGGAGTGCTAAGGGAACCCATTCTTGCGTTTCCATGACAACACTCAATGGTCTTATATTACTGACAGCTACGTGTAGGTTTAACAACAAATCAAAGGGAACGCATTGTTGCGTTTTTCAGCAACAATGGTTACGTGAACGCGCCACAATGTTACGTTATACGTACATTGCCTGTCTTTTTTAAATTTCAATCCTTTTTTTAATGCGGTGTTCGTCGCAAACAACCATTGCAAATGAGTCAAAAGTTCACCCCATTAACTAACCATACAGCGTTACGGTTGGTGGTAGCAATAGAATTGGTACCTTTGTCTTGGAAGAAGTGTGAGCTATGTGAATAGAAATCTTTCTGCGGCCGGGATAAAAATTATGTAAATATCTGCACACTATCCAATTTTTGTGCCTTCTTTGCCTTCGATACACAAATTGAATACATTTTCGCCCTGCCGAATTCTTCTTGTACCAAATTAAGTGTGGTAGTTCTATATTGAAACTTATATGACGAATTTAATATCGACTGTATTTGTTTGGGACATCCCATTGTGTGTGTTACAAACCAATGAAGGGGCAGCTTCTCCATAAGGGCTGCAGGATTGCAGTCCTACAAGAAATTTTGAGAAAGATTAAACTAATATCTGATTAAATGTTTTCGCTAGGAGATACTACATTCTTTAAAATAATATGAATGAAATAATTTTAAATTCAGATACTCGCGACGGACTCTTAAGCGCTGCGAAGAACAGAAAAGCGAGCGGACTGTGCCCTACCCAGACTGTGCGGTGGGTCAGCACAGCTAAGGCGAGTGCTGGTAAAGACAGCGAGCTACCTCGCGGTCCCGGCTGTAGGCTATGCATCCCAGAGAGTTTGAAGGACATCGTATATGTTTACCTTTTCTAACATTGCAAATGCTGGCATTTTGATAACTATTTTTACCTAGCTGTTTTCAAAGCCATATTTTTGAATGTTTTAATTTTAAGATAAACGTGAACAAGAACAGTGTGAAGTATTTTCAGAACACCATTTTTTCGCAATAAGCTCTCGCCGAGAAGAATGAGATTAAAAATTTATTTCGTGTAACACCCGATTTAGTTATTTCTCAGTCGTCATTAACGCAGAATACAAACATATGTGAGACGTAATCTGTGGTCTTTTGGGTGATTACACGGCGTCGTGTGGAAGCCTGAAATCAAGGATATGTGAGACGGTTTAACCCTTCTTTGTACGCTAAACATAAGTGGTTGAGTGGCTGTGCTGAAAGAAACGCTCTATTAAGCCCTTCTGATTAATCATATAACAACCTAGCCCCAGACATACCATAAGAAAGTCTCACGAGCCGCCACTGCTGCTTGGTGAATGTCGACTTTCATTAAAATCTACCAGTTATAAAGTCGTGAGTATAACACGCATACAACATTTGACGCCCTAAGAGACTGCTTTGGAAACTAGAGCAACAATAGGTCGTTCAATCTACTCACCTCGGCCATGCACCAGCTGTCTGACGCAGTTAGAAATCCACTTCTTGTGCAATATCCTTTACTTTACAGTGCCTGCGTAGTGTCAGATTACACTGAATTACCAGCTGCAAGATTAATTCTGATCACAGTGAACGAATTCACTAATAGGAAAGTCTACAGCGGTCTTCCTCAATAAACCTTCATTTGCTTCCATCCGGTACAACCGACACGTATCCAAGTGGAACAGTGAGCTGCGGTCTATAGCAGCTATCAATCTCGTCAGTAATAAAATGTATATCCATCGTGTGAGAAATGAAGAAGTATTACACAGAGTCAAGGAGGAGAGGAATATCCTACATACAATAAAAAGAAGAAAGGCTAACTGGATTGGCCACATCTTGCGCAGAAACTGCCTTCTGAAACACGTGATTGAAGGAAAGTTAGAAGGAAGGAGAGAAATGACAGGAAGACGAGGGAGAAGACGTAAGCAGCTGCTGGATGACCTTAAGGAAAAGAGAAGGTACTGGAAATTGAAAGAGGAAGCACTAGATCGCACCCTGTGGAGATCTCGCTTTGGAAGAGGCTACGGACCTGTCGTAAGGCACTGCGCTACAAACCGGAACGTAGCGGGTTCGATTCCCGATGGTGTCTCTGGAATTTTTCACTAACATAATCGTTTCGGTCGCACTGTGGCCCTGGGGTCGACTCAGCCTCTAACAGAAATGAGTACCGGGAATCTTTCCTGGGGGTAAAGGCGGCCGGTGCGTAGGGCTGACAACCTTACCACCTTCATGTGCCGATTGTCTAAAAACCTGGGAGCCTCGACCTCCTGGAGCCCTAAGGGCCTTCCTAGGCCTGTATGGGACTGCTTTACCTTACCAGCGTGTATTCAGCACCCACAGCGCATCAGAAGGATCTCGCGGCCTACGTTTAAGTCGCGACCCTGGGTTTGGGAATCCCTGACCTATACCATGAAGAAGAAGAAGAAGAAGAAGAAGACGAACAAAAAGAAGGATAAGAACAAGATGGAGAAGAAGGAGAAGAATTTTTTATTCATGTCCGAACGTTTGTGACAAAGGTGTGCCATTGAACTGACGCATGTTTAAGATAGTCCATCGTTTGGTTTTTGTTAAACACGACGTTTTTGGAGTTCACTCGGCTTCTGTCGTCATATAGATGCATGAATCCTAGTATGTTTGGCGTCTTTAGACGGAGTCAATCTCTGTCCCCGGTCAGAGATTCTGAGTCCACTTCACTTAACAGCTGAGGGTCAGTCAGTGTCTTGGTACAGGGCCACTTTATGGGCTCATGGTCGTATTTCAAAGTCGCACGTGTTACCATCACAGTCTTTGCTCTCATGGGGCGTCTTCCCTGATGAGAGGACATATCTATCACATGTCTGATATCTTTCACCTTGTTCGCTGTATGTGTTTACGTAGTAACTTATTCAATGTATCATAATATTTACAAACATGCATAAAGACTTGAGTCATTCCTGGCCTTGTGAGGCAGATTGTGCCTTATTCTTAGCCTTTGCTGTAACGGCAGCTTAATCACTTGAACGGTAGGAAGCCTGACCGCCGCCAAGCTTAAGCCTTTCGCATTTCACCACGCTTTTTTATTTTGGTTCTCTTACGTGTACTCCAGTTTCTAAACAAAGCTGTCACAGAAGCCGTTCTGGATACGGTGCAGTGACACTGCGGCATCCATAAAAATGAACTGTAAGGATCGGTGGGCTGGTCGGAAGTACTGACCAACCACTTTCGTTAAATGAAGAATGTCATTACATCACGGTCAGAGTTGCAACACAAGCCGACTGGCTCCGACTCCGAACACTTTCTCCTCCACGATGGAGAGAAAATAAGGCGGGGACGGTTCGTGAGACTTCAGCGGGCTCTTTGGGCATTCAGCGCGGAGGCAGGCAGCCAATGAGGAATTTGGCCTAACAAGCGGATCGAGTTGATTATTTCACGAGTATCATAACGTCGACTCATCTGCATCAGTCAGTTAGGACCGTCGACGCACTGAAACTGTTATGTGTTGCCAGTTGTACGCGTATTGCAGAACACGCAATTAAGAACATAGTCTTCTGGTTTGTGACACTGCATAATTTCATAGGCGCTTTATCCAGAAGGCCACAATATTAAGTTTCACCTCCGTGAAATACATCTCACTTGGAAAGCACGTTTTTACAATTCGAGTTTTATTGTTTTGTTTATGGTGTCTCACTGGCCGGGATTGTCGTATCCCTTTTCCCAGTTGTTTGCAGGAAGAGTATAGAATGAAAGCAAAATGTTGGGGGGGGGGGGGGGGGTGTTCTGTCCAACCGTCTAGCTGCTATCTGGACGACCATGGTTCATTTCCGCCAAGGAGAAGGATCTTTCTTTTCACCGCCATAACGAGGCCGGCTGATAAAGGGCGCCTTCCCCGCAGGTACAGTATCGCAAAGGGTGTACTTCGCGATGCAATACAGTCTTTAGGTAAGACATTCTTTGCTTTTAAAGTATACGGTTTCATGATACACGAGTAAATGTAATTCCATTTACGCCCATAAGCGGAAATACTTCCTTCCCTGCTCCAGTTTTGATGAATCTTACAAACACTGAACAGCATTATGTGCCGATCTCTTATTTCGAATTTAGATCTGAAAATAAATGTGGATAGTACGGATTGAAATTTATTTACGCCATAAGTAAAGTATGGCTTTGGGCTATGCCACGGCTCAGGCGGTTAGTTGTCGGCCTCTCACCGCGGAGTCCCGTTTTCAATCCCGAGTCAGTCCATGTGGGAATTGTGGTGGACAAAGTGGCACTGGGACAAGGTTTTTCCCGAGTACTTCTGTTTTCCCCTGTCGATTTCATTCCACCGGTGCTCCATTACAAGGAAAAACAAAACAACTAATGATCTTAATCACAGGGTTGTAAAAAAAAGCCTCAAGGCGGCGTGCGTCCGTAGCATCTGCTGCGGGGCCCTTCACCACAAAAAGAAAAAGGCTTTCACTGTGTCGATTTGCATGAAACTCAAGTCACTCAGTAAGTTTTTGTGGACATCTTTACCGAGCCTTATTCAAATCGGATGGAAAATGTAGAAAACGGGGGCAAATTTTTGTTTACTCCCCGTAAGTAAAGTATGGCTCTCACTGCACGGATCTTCACGAAACTACCATTTTCTGAACGGCATTATGTGGAGATCTGCTCTACCGAATTTAGCCCAATCGGTCAAGAAATGTGGGAATTACGGGTAGACATTTATTTACGCCCTTAAGTAAAGTATGTCTGTCACTGAACCGATTTTCACCAAACGTAAGCTTGTTTGGGGAGCTTTTGTAAAGAATTCCTATACCGAATTTTATGAAAATCCGACAGACGGTTTAGTCACTGATACTAGATCACGGACAGACGGAAGTACGGACGTGATCTCCACATAAGACACTCTTCTTTACTTCGTAAAGAACGCCTAAAAGCCGGAGGTGCAAGGCGCTGACCACTCGCTTCCGTATAGTGCCAAGGTTCACGGAGCTTTGCCTCCACGGAGTAGTGCTAGATACAGGGAAAGATCGTTTTTCACGTCACTTGACACGTAAGGAGCCACGATATCACAGATGATAAAGTGATTAGCGTGGGTCTTTTGGGATTTTTTACTTCGGTCATGCCTTACAAATGTTATTGGTACTCATGTTGCCTGTTGTCTAATGGATTCATAGCGTGCGTCGCGACGCGTGCTGTTTATTTTCGGTTTCGGAATAACGCACTTTCCGTACATCAGCACCACCTTCTGCTTCTGTTACACAGTGCCAATAATCCGAGATCGCCGTATTGTGTCAACATTAATCGGAGCAAATGTAACTGTAGCTATCTGTAACAGCGTGAGGCTCAAGTAGACGGCGCGTGGCTCGGCTCGTTTAACGTCATAACTGACGTCATTGACAATGAATCGTATTCAAACGCGCCATGTTTCCGACCTGGCGCGGCGCGGCTTGTGATTGGGCGAGCGAGGCTCGTTGGATCGCCGCAGAAGCGGTTTTTTCACGATCCTCAAAGGGACTCGGCGCGGGCAGCTGTTGCGGCTACACGGGGCTTGCAGCCTACGCGCCAAGCCAGTCGCAGGAGAACAAAACGACACGTTATTTCACAAGCCAAGCCGAACCTACCCGAGCAAGGCCGCTGGTCCGCCATTTGCCGAGCTGCGCCGCGCCGTGTAGCCAGATTGTCTTTTCTGTTCCGATCTGTTGGCCGAGCAAGTGACGTCACGTCACTCGACAAGCCGCGCGCCGTCTACTCCCGGCTTTAGAGGATAAAAAGCCTGGAAAAACACCGTAGCTTGACTCACGACACGAGCGGCGAAAACAGAATGTTAAGCCGGGATTAGACGGCGCGTGGCTCGGCTCGTTTTACGTCATAACTGACGTCATTGACAAAGAATCGTATTCAAAAGCGCCGTGTAACCGGCCTGGCGCGGCGCGGCATGCGATTGGTGGAGCGAGGCTCGTTGGATCGCCTCAGAAGCGGTTTTTTCACGATCCTCAAAGGGACTCGGCGCGGACAGCTTTAGCGGCTACACGGCGCTTGCAGTGTACGCGCCAAGCCAGTCTCGTCCAAGCCTGTATACACTTAGGTCTGGTCTTTGTTTTCTGCTGTCGGGGTGCGCGAAGAGTGAAACTTTCTGTCCCACAATTGGTATTGGCTAGAATGGAGTGGTCAAACGAGGACATTTTTAAGTTCATAGAACAACACGACTTATTCCATAAGCCGAGCCGAACCTACCCGAGCAAGGCCGCTGGTCCGCCATTTGCCGAGCTGCGCCGCGTCGTGTAGCCGGATTGTTTTTTCTGTTCCGATCTGTTGGCCGAGCAAGTGACGTCACGTCACTGGACGAGCCACGCGCCGTCTAATCCCGGCTTTACCTTTAGCTATAGGACTTAGTGTTGGATGCAGGTATTGTGCTGTGAAAGTAAAGAAAATTCACCGTATAACACGCCATGAAGGCACGGGACGGAAGGAGGAATGCTGCAATATATCTGACAGATAAATCTATATCGCCCACTTGCTGCCGCAATACCTTAATATTATCTTCCACTTTCTTCTTATTTTCCAAGAAGCTCCCCTCAAGAAGCTCTCTGTGACGCCATACAGTTTGGTAGATAAGCAACAATGTTATGGAGGAACCTGCTGCCTCCTTCGCGTAAGTCGCCAAAAGCGCCTATAGCTTCGTCGTATCTGCCCGCCCGTCTCTTTGTCCTCACTGCCCCCACTGGAAGGATTTCGTGAAATTTAATATTTGGGATTTTTAAGAAAATCGGGGGAAAATCCAAGTTTGGTTAAAATCGGTCTACACTATCAGGCACTTTAAATGAAGACCTAAGTAGGCTACATTTATACTGGTGAGAACATTACGAAATACTCTGCTCGACAACAGTAGAAAAGGAAACAATTGTTGCGTTTCCATGGCAACACTGAACAATTTTTATTACTAACAGCTACATGTAGGTCAACAGCAATACAAAAGGGATGTATTGTTGTGTTTCCATGGCAACGGTGGTTACGCGAATCCACTCCTATATTACGTTATACATTACCTATCTTTTTTCGGGGTAGAAGAACCCAAAGTTACAGGCAGCGCTGAAACACATCTGCGGAACTAAATGGCCTAATTTTGCAGAAGATAGTCTTAAAGTCTCACCGGAAGTCTCATGTCATCTCCTGTATTTTTTTCCATCGTGAAGCACTTAAGGGCAATCGTTGTACTCTTGTTGTCAGTATGTCATGTGCGGCCGTTGAACTAACAATTTGTCTATAAATAAAACTTTATCTCAGCTGCAATTTGTAATGCTATTTTGCCAAATGATTCACGTGCGGCGAGTCCCATGATATTTTACAGTGCTTGACATTGTAGTGAGTTATGCTCTGTAAACACGGACGCGGAAATTTTCGATGCCGGTTGCTTATGCAACCAATATGCTCTAAGATTATTACTGTAGAGAACAAATTCGGTTTGTTCTCGTAAAGTATCGATACTAACGGATATACATTTTGTCCAACGTCATGCTCGTCATAACTAACTAACTAATTAACTAACTGACTGACTGACTTCATGGATCAGAGGTCTTCCTAAAAAGCTAACCGGTCCTCAGCTAGTCAAGAAATTCCTCGCATTTTACGGGACCTGAATATTCATCATCGCACTGTTTATAAAACACCGACGAAATGCACTTCACTTTACCACTTTATTATACGAGTATTTCAATAGACCCCTACATATGTTTCGGTTTATGCAAAAACCATCATCATGGGGTTCAAAACTACATGCATTTACATCCAGTGGTATTTCTGTCCTTATTGTTGTGCAATATCTTAGTGTTCAATTGCCATTCACTTATAAAATCAGTTTAAAATCAGAGTTTTTTTTAGAAAACGTATATAGACGCACCAAGTATAAAATCGCTGAGAATTAGTTAAAATTCGTGTCGAACAGGTAAAATGTAAAATGGTAAAATGCAGCAGTACGGATCACTGTGTTACATCTGGTTATTATTTGTTCTTGGTTTTGTATGTCCTGTAAGATAATGAGTAAGTGTCAGTACTATAATATTCGGATATTAACGTTTATATAATTTTGTAAGTTGACACTTTTGATTCGAATGACATATCTGCTGTTGTCTGTTGTCTATTTCTTGTTGTGGTGTGTACTGTCGGGCTGTCTATGTAGTTAGTGTTTATATAGCTGTGTGGGGTTTGGCGCATGCGTATTAAGTGAGGCTGGTGGGATGATAATCCGAACTAACGGGGTTTCTTTGCCTGGGTTTTGTTCGTTAATAAGTAGGCCTTGGTGGTGGTGTATTTGTATATAGAAATTTTCTGTTGCATTCATACGCCATCCTTTCTTACATATTTTAAGAAGCTCCATGCTGTTCTGTATAGGAACATATTCGTGTTTGTTATTTAGAATGTGTAGTGCTTATGCTGATTTAGGATCATTTGTTTTTATATATCTGCAATGTTCTATGAAGCGTGTCTTTAGGCTGCGTCCAGTTTGTCCTATGTACCGTTTATTGCAAGTGTTGCATTTTATACTGTATATTCCACTATTTGTGTATTTGTCGTTGTTTCTTATGTGGGTTTTTAGAAGGTTTTGTGTTGTATTTCTTACGCGGTATGTGATGTTTAGTTTTGTGTTTCTGAAAATGTTAGTAACTTTTCTTATTATGGGATTGTGGTATTCAAATGGTACCCAGTTTTGGTTGTTGTTTTGTGTTTGTGTATTAGATGTTTTGTTGCTATTCTTGTTTATAATTTGTTTATTTAGTCTTTCGATAATCGAAATTGGGTATCCATTATGTTTAGCTATTTGGATGATGGTGTTCATTTCCTGGTGTTTTTGTTTTGGCGATAATGGTAGCTGGTGTAATCTGTTTAGCAAGAATCTATATGCTGAATTTTGTGTTTCAGTGGGTGGTTCGATTTGTAATGTATCTGTTGCTTTGAAATGTAGATCCTGATGTACTTTATTCATGTAGTTAGAGATATCATTGGCATTATTATGGTTATTATCAAAGATTAGTAAGATTTCATCTACATATCTATTATAGAATTAATCTTGTTACTATCTAGGGCGTTCTTTGTAATGTGTTGTTCGTAGTTTTGTAAGAATATTTCAGCAATTAATCCTGATATGGATGAGCCCATTGCGACACTTTTACAAGGTTGATAAAATTTACTGTTGAACTGACAGTAAATTTTAATTCAAATTTTTAAATGCTGTTTTCTCCGAATTATTGTTGCAATTAAACGGGAAGCTGCGCCTTTGGGGGAAGAACTGGCAACAACGCAGGGCGGGGGGTAGCGGGGGTGTGAATCAGTCGCTTGACCTTGACGGGACTATTTTCTTTCCGGCAACTCTTAGTATGCATGAATCCATCCAGTATGTTAACATCACCAGCATGAACCAGATGCTGATATATACCATTAATTTCAAGCCCTCCTGGTTTGCCTGAACCTTCTAATGGCGCATTCTAAAGCAAAGTTGAAAAGCAATGGAGATAAAGCATCCCCTTGTTTCAAGCCATTCTTAATATAAAACATGTCAGACAAATGTGTGCCTACCCGGACTCTGCTATTTTTTCATTTAGACATATTGTTATTAGCCTTACTACTTTCATAGAGATACCAAATATTATACAAGACCTCCCTCCTAACTGAATCTTAGGCTTTCTTGAAGTTTATAAATAGCTGATGTACTACCTCATTGTATTCCCATTTTTTTTTTCAATTACTTGCCTAATGCAGAATACATGACCTGTTACGTCGAAATGCACACAAATGATTCCCAGTAACTTCACCTGCTTATGGAGTTAACATTGACAGAATGATGGATAAAATTTTGTATGTAGCTGATGAAACTCATATGTCTGGATAACTACTACAGTCTGTTTTATTGTCCCTTTTAGAAATGGGTAAATTGATTTACTCTTGCCACTGCTGAGGTAATGCCTCCTTATTTCAAATAGAATTAATAAGTCTATGGATCTCAGCACGAATTGTCCTACTTCCTGCCTTAATCGATTCTGCTGGAATTTGACATGTTAGTCATAATGACAGGAAATTTTACAAAACAAAAATTGGATGCGATTAATGCGATAGGGTCTTCTCTTGCCACTAGCCACGTCAGTGGCCATTCCCCGCGGATGGAGCCAGAGAAGGTCTCCGAAACGTTGGATATCGACTCCGAATTTATGCAATTGGTCGCTGGAGAAGATGTAGTCGCTTATATTATAGTCACCCAGAAAACTTCGGAGTACTGTGATAAATGTAATGTTGTAATGAAACTCTTGGTTTAATAAAAATAAATGTAAAAATATTTGATCAAAAGCAAAATCATATGCCATTCGGTATAAATATAGCACAGAGATTTGGCCTTAGATCCTGTCTCTGCTATGGTATAATAATGAGTTTAGCGGTCACGTGGGATGGCGCTCGTGTTTCTTATTCGCCATGTCACCGCTTCAACTGAAACCCAGACACCGGCCGTCCTAACGGAGACTTTTCTTTTTGGTTTTCCTCAGTATCCCCAAACAAAACTGGTGTGTAAAATCACGCTACGACCGCTTCTTTCCATACTTTTTTTAGAAGCTAACAGTTCCTCAGCTGGTCGTGAAATTCCCCGCATTTTATGGAACCCGGAGGTTTATTCCCTTGTCCGCAACAACTGGTCACTGGTCCCTATCGTGAGCCAAATCAATCCAGTTTACACTCTCCCAGCCTGTTTCTTTAAGATCTATTTTAATATTATCCTCCTCTCTAAGATTAGGGCTTCCAAGTAGTCCTTTTCCTCAGGTTTCCCCACAAAAAAGCCTGTATGGATTTTTTATCTCCCCCATACGTGCCACTTGTCCCGTCCATGTTATATTTTTGTTTCATCACCGGAATAATATTTGATGACGAGTACAAATCACGTATCTCGTCATTACGCAATTATCTTCAGTCTCCTGTTACTTTCTCCCTCTTAAGCCCAAATATTTTCTTCAGCACGCTATTCTCTATCATCCTCAGCTTATGTTCTCCCCTTAACGTGAGACACCATGTTTTACACCCATATAAAAACAGGCAAAGGTATAGCTGTGTATATTTTAATCTTCCTATTTTTAGATACAAACTGGAACACACAAGATTGTGAACCGAATGGTAACAGACATCTCCCGATTTTCATCTGCTCTTTAACTTCACAGTTTGTGCAATTTTGAATCGTTAGAGTCTTTCCCACGTACTGCTGCCTTCCATGCCTTGAAAATTCGTTTTTCACTGCCCATCTTAATTCAACAATATACTATAATAAGAGCGACAGAAAGAACGTCCTGAAATGGCCTAAGAACAGACAAAAATAATAAAGGAAAGGGAGCAACCAAGTCGAAAGTGTCTGTCAGCAAGTAGAAGACGCTGAGAATCCTCTCTCCAGGATAAGAAGGTTCTAAACACTGATCCCTGGCGATACACAGGCCTACATTATGTTCAGGAACTTCCAGTATGATTGTGCACATTAATATAAAGGGCTGGCAGGGGACGTGGTTGTGGCCTGTTTTAAAGCACACTGCAGGTTTTCGACTTGAGATAGAAAAAAAATAATTATTTCTACATATTTACTTCTTTGAGGTCTTTCCCGAAAGCTCAATTGTCGTTTAGCTATTCACGAAGAGTATGTGGCACGCGTGGGAGAAAAGAGAAATGGGTGGACAACGTGAAGGATGGAGACTGCTTGGAAGATATAGATATAAATTTGAGAGCAACATTAAATTTGATCTCAAAGGAAATAGGATAAGAGGGTATGGCCTTGATTCATCTGGCTCAGGACAGGGACCAATGGTGGACTGATGTGAGCAATGTTGAAAAACTCAAAATGCATGGAACTTTTTGACTAGTTGAAGACATGTTGGCTTCTCCAGAAGGACTCTCCTCCGTGGACTTATTTAATGCTTCGAAGGATTAACAATGAAAGAGCCTAGGTCTGTATACGAAAAGCCGCAAACCCAAGTATATCGTACACAAAGTATATCAGAGTATAAGTGTATACCACTTTGTTATTGTACTGCACAGTCGTTTAGAAATACAAATAGGCAGTAACAGAGAAACAAGCAAAAAAGACACAAACTACTCTAAATATTACGATGGACGTCTGGAGCTTGCAGTTGTGGTGTCGCGGTGCTCTTGAGCAGAGTTTGTTGAACATCTCGGCCAGGTTCCTGCTGCACACAAGACCCGTCACAACACTGAGCACAACTTGAACACGGCTCCACGTTCATGCCTGCCTCCTTACACTGTTCTCAGCTCGCTGTGCCAGCTACTTCCAGAATCGAGTGTTAAGTTTAGAGAAACCTTACGCAGTCGCTTTATCAGGCGCTGCATTATCTATAATTCACAGGTCGTCTTTTCACACGCTGTTGAAAGAATTATCAAATAATGATATGTGTATGCTATAACTTGTCTTGCGTGTAATCGAATATGGTTATTCGAGTGATTATGTTGTGACTCTTTTATGTGGTCCGGGTTATTTTTGTCTTCTTATCGTCCTTCCGTCTGCCTCTATATTCATTTCTCACTGTCTTTCCCATCTCTTACACATACGCACACATACAATTTCCTGAAATTTAAAGTCAGTTAACCCTGGAACTTACTAACCATGTTCCACTCACTGATAGGGCGACACGGTAGACACAAATTCACGGACATGAGAGATGACATTTTTATACATTTTAGTCATTAAATCTAAAGGAAGGAACCATTTACAAAACATAGGCGTATAAGGGGGATAGTATTAAAATGGATTTAAAAGAAATAGGAACTTCATTAATTTGCCTTAGGACAGGGAGGATTAGCAGGTTATCGTGGACACGGTGCTGAATTTCATAAAACGAGGAAAATTTCTTAGACGTGCTATTAGCTTCGTAAAAAGGTTCTGCATGATGGAATTGTCTGCTTTTTAATTAGGGATGTGTCGGCTACGGCACTTTGGTGTAGGCCTATTTTAATCTACAAGGTGTATATTTAAGATAAAGTGGCAGAAATGTTCAAAACTGAACGGCAGCAAATATTTTCTCGATTTTCTTCTGCTCTTAGTGCTTTATGAATGCAAGTCATTTTTACTGACGGTCCCAAATGCTTCAGCTTTGCCAAGTTGTCGAAGGAGTTAGGAGTTAGAGACATCAACACGTGTTTCTATTAGTACTTCTAGGCCAGCCGCTTTACTTGCACGTGCAGTACAACATCGACGTAACGGATTTCAGAACTAAAGGACCCTGTTCGCTGGAGCCTGACTGTACCTCACCGCATAGAGTGATGAAGCTCCCACAATTTCGTCTCAAAATAAGTGTTCTTATTGCGATAGATTTTGCATTAAAAAGTGAATAAAGAAAGCAACCATGGTCTCTATAAAGATTGTGGTGAAGAAGGAAAAAAGAGAAAACTTGAGGGTTAACACCGCCATGCACTCTCTGTGTTGGCCTTTTTTTTTTTATTTAACGGACATTAGGCATTAATGGACGCCCCCTCCTTCCTATTTATCCGTTAAACCGACGATTTACTGCAATAAGAATTTCGTGCTTTTCGTTCTTTGTAGAGTGTTCTATTTCGAGCAGCAAATAAATGTAATCGGCATAAGTCAGAAGTTGATTTGGCGTCCAATTC
Organism: Reticulitermes speratus; assembly: GCA_021186555.1. Lineage (NCBI taxonomy): Eukaryota > Metazoa > Arthropoda > Insecta > Blattodea > Rhinotermitidae > Reticulitermes > Reticulitermes speratus. The sequence continues at coordinate 20,497,216 of JAJKFL010000012.1, forward strand.
CACACGCAAAATGAATATATCTGCTCGATCCTGTAGTGTTAATGTAACTATACAACTTCCATAATGATGCTCAAGCAAAAGAGAGGTTAGGCATTTTTGATGACTTTTTTTAGGCTACCTTTGCCGAAAATAATTCCACTAGGTAGCAGCACCGCTTAGGACACATTTTTATTCTACCAAATTTCAGATCTTAATATAAATGTAGGCGTCTTTCCATACTTTTCAAATTGTTGTGATTTCATAAATTTGAAAAGTTTGTCTGTAAAAATTTCTTATTTAAATTTCAAAGGCTTTGTTACTAGTAGGGGCACGCGGTGGCGCAGTTGGTTGAGGCACTGCGCTACAAGCCGGAACGTTGCGGGTTCGATTCCCGATGGTGTCACTGGAATTTTTCATTGACATAATCGTTTCGGTCGCACTATGGCCCTGGGGTCGACTCAGCCTCTAACAGAAATGAGAACCAGGAATCCTTCCCGGGGGGGGGGGGGGGGGGTAACGGCGGCCGGTGCGTAGGGCTGACAACCTTACCACCTTCATGTGCCGATTGTCTAGAAATCTGGGAGCCTCAACCTCCTGGAACCCTAAGGGCCTGTCAAGGCCTGTAATGGGATTGCTTTACCTTTTTTTGTTACTAGTAAACAAAATGTATTACATATTCTGAGTGCGTGTCTGTAGCCTTAGTTATCCATCATCCAAAGCGCATGCGCCGTATTGTATTGCCATCTGTGGCCTGTCCGGCTCTACTGTACTTTTCCATATTATCTCATAAACGGCACGACTTTCGGAAAAAAAGTTATTGAACGTAAAATGTGTGTTTTGATTTTCTCTACAACGTTGTCTGAAACACTTGTCATTCTAAGAATAATTTAGCGAGATATTATTACAAATGTACATTGGTCTTAATGTGAATAACCCGTTATTTTTGTCAGATATTAATTACACTTGAATTTTCTTGACACATTTTCTAAAAATCCTCAAATATCAAATTTCATGAAAATCCGTCCAGTGGGAGCCGAGTTGTTCCTTGCGGACAGATGGACGAATAGACAGACAGTCATGACGAAACTAATAGTCGCTTTTCGCAATTTTGCGAACGCAGCTAAAACGGTTATGTTTCAGGGAAAACCACAAAGAAGAATTATTATGTTGTCTAGTAATCTAAAATAACATTCCTAACAGTTGTAAAACGCGCCTCGTTTGGCCTTTGCGATCTACTTTACTTCTTGTAATGTGTAAAACCACCCATCCCACAGTATCGTAACCACAAAGACCGCAATGAATTCCAACACGTTATTAGTGAATACGAGGCTGGTCTACATCATCACCCTTATCGCTGTGACAAGGTTAGCATCCAAAGTACTCGCACACAGCATATCACAAACACACATCTTGCATTTACTTACTTCCAAGGTCCATTTCAATATCTGATACTCGTACATGTTATCTCGAAAACAAACCTTTTGCACCAAAATGTGGTTTAAAGCTACCAGATATGTCTCCACTTTCTGTTGCCACAAATTTATTTCCCTTTTTGTTTGGGTTATAATGCCATACAATAGTAGGAATATACCGCCTCTGTTTTGTGCCCTATTGATGCAGGCAGTATTTTTCTTCGAATTATCCAAAATCGTTTACACTACGATTGACAGCGTTAGAACCCACAGAGATATTCTTTGTGGTTTGTATGCCTTCCCACCAAAACCCGAAAACTTACACGATCTATCGGTGTTTATTTATTGGCACGAACTGCAGTTGATATCGTTTTATAGGAACCGAAAGAAATTTCGTTGGATTTTTACAACGGTGACATTTTTCGATTACGTGTCAACTTACATAAATCTATATTTGTCAAAATAAGCCGGGAGGTAGGAGAAGAGGAAAAGATTGCTGATGAATGAGGGAAGTGCAGCTCTTAAATATACAAGTGACGTACCATACTGATGCAAGAAAGAGTGAAAGAAGAAAATACAGAAAAATAATAAAAGTGTGATCAATATTGCCATGAGATTTGGAAATACTCTGTAAAAGGGGAAACTGCTTAAAAAGGGAAAAAACACGACTATTTGAAAATAACTACATGCACGTAATGACGTATGGGACTGGAATTGGTTGGGTTGGTAAATAATGAAAGGAACAAGTAGGAAATTTCAGCAGGGCATAACTGTTCTGGCAGTCTCGCTCTGTTTTTGTCCCTGTAAGTTTTCTTTTGTTTTCGTTGTAATTTTTTTCTTCGGCCGCCGCTCGTATTCCATACAGAACACTGTCTCATTGTCAGTTATTTTTGGACCGCCAACTGTTTCTTCGGCCTCAGCTCGTAGCTCACAAGGAACAGTCGTTCTCCTTTATAAGGACGAATAAACACGGTATACGTAGGTCTTCATGTAAACTATCTTATTTTTGTCTGATTAAAAGCACAAGAATTATACCAAGATAAAGATGGAAAGATGTTACACAGAAGGAAGAACAAATGAAGGAGACTTCGGAGGAAAATTAGGTGGAGGAGGAGGAGGAGCTTTTGGAGGAGCAAGAGAGGTGACATTACGAATGTGAACAAATTCAGTCGCCCCTCTGCAAGCCATGAAGGCATATGAGAGAGTGGGGGTATAGTTCTGCTCATTCTTAATCTCTACACTAGACAGGTGAGTGTTCAGCTTCACGCCCCGGCCGCTATACCCCGAAGGAAAAAGTTCCGCTTCTAACAGGAGGCTGGGTCGCCCCCAGGGTCGGTTCAAACGCTTTGGAGAGGAGAAAAGTGTGTTTCTTCTGCCCGGAATTGAGCATGACTTCCCGCTTTTCCAGCCCGTAACCTACCCACTATACCGGCTGAGTTATCCCGGCTCCCAGGTTTGTCAAGAGTTCGTTTCATTGTATACACTGGCAGACTTTTGCCGTGTTCAATTCGAACTAAATTAGTACTTTCCACTCGTGAGTTCACCACTTGTTTCCATGTCAGGTGCAGTCCCACCCCCTTGTTATGCAATGCAATTGGCTTTATGCAGACGGCGTAGTTTGGTTTCTATCGTGTTACTCGGATGCAGTCCAAGGCCGCCATAGTCTGCAGCCACAAGACAGAGCAACATCCCGCTGCTTGCAAATACATTACAGGTTCACTGGACTCTGCTATCTGACGTAATTTCAGTTACGTCTCAGTCGCGTACACTAGACATAGTGACTTGTTATCTGTGATACGAAATTGGCACAAGTAAAGTTGTCCCTGTGCTTAATTAAGCACAAAGCCGTGAAGGCATATGGACGAGAGGAGGTATACGTCCACGCCGTAATCCCGGTACTAGATGGATGTGACTCCCTGCCGCTTTAGCGCCGGAATATAATCCTCCGTTACTTAACGAATATGGTGAGTGAGCGCCAGAGTCGGTCTGAATGCGGTGGGAAAGAGTAAAATCTCTGCACGTGCAGGGAATCGAACCCCGCGTCCTCAGGCGTCCTATTTACAGCCACTCAACTATACTCACTATACTGTCGTACATACAACAATTGTAGTTATATGTTCGTGTTAATTCTTAACGCTCATTGTCGGGTACATACAACGATCCCCGGATAACCCCTCCCCCCTAGATCACGAATCATGAAGATGGTAACTGCAATGTTTGCCGAAACTTTCGGAAACATTGACACGGCTTAAACCCGAAACACAATTCCAGGCATTGAAGGCCATTTGCGAAAACATAAGGCCAGGAATTCCCATGTAGTTTATCCTTCATCTTTGCGGTCCTGTGCGTGTGCAAAACTATCGAGAGAAGCCGAAGGAAGTTCCACTTGCAGATCGCGCCTGATTTCGTGTTAGTACACTCAACAATAAAAACTATCGCGGTCTGTTTCCGGTGAAATATCATACTACAAATTTCCATATCGTTTCCTTCTGAGACCTGCTGATTATATGAGGATTTTTCCTACCTCTATCCATGGCACCGCATAGGACGTGAGCGATTGTGCGTATAATCGAAACTCCTGCAGATTACAACTGGTGTGCATGGGGTATGTCTTGTATGTCTGCCGTAGACTTCATCAAACTTTATGGTGATTGGCTGACTGGACAGTACTCCGAATTCATATTCCGGAGGTGTAGCTTTCAAATCTCGGCCCGGTGTCTGGCTATCCTGACTGTTTCCTCCGTCCTTCCAGGCCATGAGAGCTTCCTTCCACATCAAATTCACTGTTTATATATCACCCTATAATTCGACATTGAGCTTACGGACATCGAAATAAACCATAAGTTGGCCTAATTACGTTAATAAAAGTAAAGGTAAAGTTCACCCTAGAACAGGCCATAAAAGCCCAGAGGGGGAGTAAAGGTGTAGCCCTACTCTTTCTTTAACCTCGGCGCTAGATGGGGTGGGTGGTCAACGCCACGCCTCTGCCGCTTTACCTCCGGGAAAGAGACCCGTTAACCATTGTACTGTACAGGAGGCTGGGTGGACCCCATGACCGGTCTGGACGGGTATGAAAAATCTCGCCTCCACCGGGATTCGATCCCCGGACCGTCCACTAATAACGTTAATACACCGACTAAAAGAAGAGAGCCAGGATTGCGCAGCCGATGTAGGGTACAGGCTGCAGGCTGAGTGACTGAGGAGTCGTGGTTATATTTCCGGCAAGGACATGAGGTTTCTTTCTGCTCCAAGACGTTCAGACCGCCTCTGGGAACAGCCTAGCCCTCTAGTCAAAGTACGGGCGGCTCTTCCCCCGGGGATAAAGCAGACGGGCCGTGAAGTTGTTCACTCATTTCCATTTATCGGAGTGGCTATGCATGAGTGTAGCTGTACGTCAACTCCCTCCCCATATGCCATCCTGTCATATACTAGGGCAATTTTACTTTACCGGCTAAAATAATATTTGAGATTACAGAGTATTCTTCATGTCAATGCATTATTCCAAGCCCTCATGAAATAATGTTTTGTATTTAGTTAGTAAGGGTTTACTTCCCTGTGCCGTATGACTTCTGGAACACCCTGTATGATGATTATTACAGTTCCGTTTCGGTTAATGATTTACATAATCATAAGCTTGCGTATACTTCTTCTACTGGAGCATTATAAAATAAGGTAAGACATGTGGAACGGTAGAGAAAGATAAAACACAAATCTGATGTAATTTAAATAGTACGACGTGGAAACAGGACAAAAGAAACGAAATACATCGCATGATACTGTCCTGTTTTCCGGAGGTGACCGGTGATGGTGCATTGGTGTTTTTGTTTACTAACATAGTACGTGTTAAAGAGTCTGTTCTCTCTGTGTTTTCTGGTTGTTAGGCTATAATTTTAAAATCAATTTATGCACAGTACATTAGTATTAGTTACCAAGAGAAGATGGTAGCAGTTGAAGTGCTTGAGCTGATGTTACGTTGCCCGCTATTGCCGGAAAAGTATCCTGTAAATTGTGGCATCTTGTAATGTTGCTGTTCTGCTAAGTTTAGTATTGGACTCCTGTGTTTTTGACAGTTTTCCGTTGGCATTTAAACGGATTTTATTCTCGTTCAGTTAATATTTATTAAAGATTACGAAATGACTCTCACTGGTTTGCACTTTAGGCCAGGGGTGGATAGCAGGTGGCTGACACGCACATCAACAGCTTCATAACGAAAGCTTTTTACAAAACCATTTAACTTGTGAAGCTATTATGAGCACTGCAATAATCATTGACAATATTTCTAAATTTGAATCGCTTCGTAAGATTCAACTGTCCTGTTTCGACTTCAGATGTTAGGACCTAGCCGATCCCGGTAGCCGCACCATCTAAGGCGTGGGACTGCGGCCGCTCGTTGCTGGGATTGCGGGTTCGAGTGTTGTTGTGTTGTCAGGTAGAGGTCTCTGCAACGGGCCGATCACTCGTCCAGAGGAATCCTATCGAGTGGTGTCTTTGTGTGTGTCATTAAGTGTGATCAGGCGCAACAGTAACTCCCTACAAATACTATGAGTAGATAGAAGAGGTCAGACTAAGAAAAAGAAAAAGAAAGAAAGAAAAAGAATCAGGACCTGAATATCGGCAAATGAGCTGCAAAACTGAATGTAAACGGTGAGGATTTGGAAGTAAATTACCTTGTTTTTAACACACGATTTTGATATTCAACTTGAGCGATTAAGAGAAATTTCAGTCAGCATAGCCAAGCTACGAACCGGATAAATATTGAAACACAAATCTAGAGCATTACTGCTACACCTACTTTGTGGGTACTAAACCTGTTACATTACACGTGTTGTGTCAGTCTGTGAAAATGGTAAGCGAGAGCACTACATGGTAGGAAGAAAGTGCAAAGTTTATAACAACACCGGTAAAAAAACTCTCGTTTCTGGCTCACAGATCCTTCTGTTTAAATGATAGGTCCACACAAGCTGTAAAGTGGCTACGCCTTGACAAAATGTTGTAGGGACAGATGTTTTTTTGTGAAGTTACATTGCCATATAAGTAGAGTAAACGAGATGATAATCAGAGCTTAACTCTACAGAAAAGATAACAATATAAATAGGGGGCGATATAAGAATAAACTTTTCCTTTGTAGATCTGCTAGTACCAATTTGGTTGAGAAATTACTCCCTTTTTTAGGAATTCAAAGGACACGTTTATGGTCCAAGAGTCAGCCACTAGATTAAAGAAATTTTAAAAGACATAAAAGGCCTACTTTTTGATCTTTTTTTTCAGACTTCAGGTTACTTTACTGTGGCTTAAATGATCGCGTAGGATTGCAAGTGCAGGTGAATTTCACAGGTTATTTACATACACCAACATATGCATACAATAAAATTATAAGTTGCCCATAAATGTGAACCCTCCTACATGTTTCAGCGAGAAATCGCTATTCTCAGGGAGAGCCAATACAAAAGCATACATAATATTAACACATCGATGTTACATAACTTTTTTTTCATGGCTCGACAGCCCTCGTGGGCCTAGGCCTCCTCCTTGTCGAGATTTCCAGATCACACTCAGACACACACACACTCGATAGGACTCCTCTGGACTTGTGATCAGCCCGAAGCAGAGACTCTACCTGACAACACACAACATTCACAACACACAGATAGACCTTTATGCCCCTGGCGGGATTCGAACCCGCAATCCTAGCAAGTGAACGGCCGCCGGCCCACGCCTTAGGCAGCGCTGCCACATGGTTCGGCGATCTCCATGTACAGTATTAAAATACATAAAATATATAGTACGGTTTTAAAATTTTCTTCTATAGTGCAGTAATACACTCCACCCCCTTCACATGACACATTCATACAAGCCACAGGGACTTGATCCATCTGGATCGAAAACGCCAAGCTTAGATGTTTGTATACATATAATTGCATTGTAAATTATGGCACATCAGTGAATTTTAACCAAGGATATGTTAACATCATACTAGCCATAGCATTCAGATATTGTATTTATAGCTGCTTTTTATATATTTTGTGTATTTTAACATTGTACATATGAGCTCGATCTGTTAATATTATGTATTCCTTTGTACTGACGTCTCCCTGATGATGGCGATTTATCGCTGACACATGTAGGAGGATTCAACTTTATGTATAATTTATAACTTTATTTTATACGTATGTTGGTGTATTAAATGATTAGGAGCACAATGCACGGAATGAATAATATTAAATTTCGTAACATAAATTTGACATAAACTGTTTTCGTTACTCTTGCAAGTAATTACAGTAACCCACAAATGCACATAAAACGACTAAAAATCATACATAACTATAAAATTCCTACATGTTTGGTATGATTTTTGGTCGTTTTATTTGTATTTGTTGTTTATTGTAATTACTTATTAATAAATTAAGTTTAAGGACTTCTGGCGAAGGTTAGTTATTAGTCTGACATATAGGCTATTTTACATGTTGTATCTTTAGCTTTGTTGAAAGACAAAATAGTGGTGGCAAAATTGTGTGTGTTAAGCAAATACGAGGCGGTGGAAGTGTCCAGCGATAGGCACAGTGCCCCATTAGGATCTTTTAAAGGAGACAATCGGTGTCGGGCCACAATATTATGAACAGCAGACCTCACTTTGCTCATTCCTGTTTTTGGCTTCATCACTTCTAACAGTACCATTTAGGAGAGGCGCTACTCACTTTCATTCGCCGTTTAATACACAAAACTTGTGTCAAGAACAAATATTATTTAGAAAGTCACGAAAGGAAAAGTGTATTGGAGAACTTTCCATTAAAGCTTTAAATTAAATTGTTTGCCACAGCTTGCGGTGAATGGGTCGCTGGAGGCGTGGGTCGTCACGGAATACTCTACTTCCCACGCTACCCGATGGGCTGGTAGCCGGATTTGATGGCATTACAGCCTACGGAATTGGTTATGCACCGTGTGTGAACACAGTAATCTAAAATGGGCACCACGTTACATGTTATAGACTGCAAAGTCGCAGGTTTTAACAGCAGGTGATGGCCCAATCCAAGTGTTTGTTGCACCAGTAAATGAAATTTCACGATCCTAGCCTTTATTTCTTAGCCTTGTTTCCTGTGTAGCTAAGACTACCTGTCGACTCTGTGTGAAACTGGATCGATGCCCATAAAATTTGGCATAAGGGTGAATATTTGCTGGACTACCGGGCTTAGATTTCTGTCAGATGAAAGATTTCTTCTTCGGCATCACGCCTAAACCTTCTTTGTCCCTGTCACCATCGAATGCTAGCTCTTTTCTTTGGTGTCGTGCGCCAGTGTACTTATTATTTCGAGCCACAGGTTGGGGCGCCATCTTTCTTTAGTCTGTTCCGTTTGTTCTTACTCTTGTATGGAGCAGTGGGTGTTCAAGCATCGCACTGTTGGGTTATGTGCTGAAGTCTGGGGGTAGTAAAGGCATAGCTGTCCCTGTGCACAACATGAAGACATAGGGGTGGAGGTGTAGCTCCACTCTTTCTTATCTTCCACACTAAATGGGGTGATTGGTCAGCTTTAAGCACCGGCCACTTTACTTCTGGTCAAAGCACCTCCTCTACACAATGAATAGGGTGGGAGAGTGGGGTGCCTCCGATGCAGTCTGGAGGCTTTGGATAGGAGAAAGGTCTTTGTGCCTTACGAGAATCGAACCATGACTCCTCGGTCGGGTGCTCGGTAAAATGACAATGCTAGGAAGTGTGGCCGTAATTGAACAGCTGAAAGACAAAAGTAGGATAATGTTAATTAATTTAATGAATGAATAGCGACCCGTGTGAGCCAGAGATGAAGTTTGCTGCTATCAAGTTTGCATGAAGTGCATGTCTTATGTTTCTAATCCATGACAGATCTCTTTCTTAATGTTTTCTAAATTATGAGAATTTTATAATAAGGTCTACAAAGCGTGATTTCAGGCTTCCGCCGCGGTGTAAATGAATGTGCGCTCATTAGGGTTTGTATCTATTTGTACTGCAATTTTCAAGCCTGTTGACGACAAGCCTTATTTCTTACTAATAGGCCTAACCATTACGATGAACCCTGTCCAGTGTCTAACACACACACACACACACACACATATATAATATGTATATAAAGCCTATATATGTGACGAGGATAGATCCAACTCCCGAAATGTGCAGAAATTTATCAGATATCGATAAGATCTGCGCTCTTCTGGGATATTACGCGGCGTCGTGTGGTAATTGTTTACCGACGTTTCGGGACTATGTATCGGTCCCATCTTCACTGGTCAAGAGTCCGAGTAGGAAAGAAAGTCAGCAACCTGCAATTGTTTACCGACGTTTCGGGACAACGTATCGGTCCCATCTTCACTGGTCAAGAGTCCGAGTAGGAAAGAAAGAAAGCCAGCAACGTACAATTGTTTACTGACGTTTCGGGACGACGTATCGGTCCCATCTTCACTGGTCAAGAGTCCGAGTAGGAAAGAAAGAAAGCCAGCAGCCTACAATTGTTTACCGACGTTTCAGGACAAAGTATCGGTCCCATCTTCACTGGTCAAGAGTACGAGTAGGAAAGAAAGAAAGCCAGTAGCCTACAATTGTTTACCGACGTTTCAGGACAACGTATCGGTCCCATCTTCACTGGTCAAGATTCCGAGTAGGAAAGAAAGAAAGCCAGTAACCTCCGTAGGTTATTTTCTACTCGGACTCTTGACCCGTGCAGATGGGACCAATACGTTGTTCCGAAACGTCGGTAAACAATTACCACACGACGCCGCGTAATATCCCAGAAGAGCGTAGATCTCATCAACATCGCGGCGGAAGCCTGAAATCAAGGTTATCAGATATAGTTCTACTTCAAACAGTGGACATTATGCAACATCGCAGGCCTATTAATTTGACCTGTAACTTATCACGGAAGCAGTTACTGCCGCCATTTTGGTAATTTCTGAAGAAATGTGAATAGAAAATGAAAAGTATATACACCCCATCGTATGATTGTTTAATGTTTAATCAGTTGTTCGCTTTACGATATGAAGAAGGTCATTAGGAACGCTGATATCGCAGATTATGGAGCGATAATGTGGAACGTTGTGTAGACGACAATAAAAGTTGTCTGAGGTATACGTAACAGGCATAACGTTTTGAGAGTTAGTTGTTGGACTTGCGCGTGTAATCAGGTTAGTGGCTGCAATTTGCGATCATTTTCTGTATTTGTAGCTGTCAGGATTAAAGCTGGAATTCCCAGTTATCTGGTGATCCATGTAGAGTATTAGTACTCGAAGGCTACAAAAAGCAGACATTGTTTGCTTTCTGGTTTATTATAAGATGCACTTTTCAACAGCACATTATAAAGGTAACTGCAAATAAATTCAATAAGCAGTCGCCGACAACCGAAAAGAGGCAGTCTTCCAGCTTGCGGATTTTGAAATTGGAACTTGCAATTTCAGGAGTTTTATACGCCAGGTTTATGTCAGCAGTTATGAGATTAGAGTCTGTTAGCAATAGGCTGTCGCGTATAGAAGGCTAAGAAATCTCTGATATTACATTATTCTGAATGCGCATGCCCAAAATGCAGGATAAGTGTGAGTATAAAAATGACACTTTCTAAGAGGAAATAAAACAATGCCTGCTTTATTTCCTTTATTTCCTCCATCATTTCCCTGAGTGCCACTTGATAGTATTTTAGTTATGTTTCTAATGCAAATTTAAAGAAAAAGGACATATTTTTAAACAAAGGTTGGGAATAAGTGTTTGCACGAAAAATATCTATAATGGTATTAGAGTAATAAACTTGGCCACGTGCCAAAATTTTGTCAAGCATACGATGTTTCTACATCGAAAATAACTCCACTGAGCAGAGTCCCTGAGAAGCAAACAGCTTTTCAGCTGGTCAGTGTCTTGAGGACTCTGGTCTTCAGGGATGTTACGCTGTACTCCGCTACACAGCGTAACATCACAGAAGACCAGAATCCTCGACATCCTTTGAAAATCTCATCTCTCATTATTAACACATTTTATATAATCCGAAGGTCACTAATCGTTTTGCATATAGCCTACCACTTGCCTGTATCCTGTGCCAGATTTATCCAGTCCACACCCTCCCATCATATTCCTTTAAGGTCCATCTTTGCCTAAGTGTTTTCTCATCAAAATCCCATATGCATTTCTCCTCTCCCCCATGCTTGCCACATTCCCCTCTTTGATTTAATGCTTTTATCGAAACATTGGTAAATACACTCGTGATTGATTACGTCTGTTAGATAGGAGATGGTATTCAAGTATGCTTGATGTACGATCTTTCAGAAGAGCTGAGTGTGATGCTGATCATTATCTGGTGGTTACAATAGTTATGGAGAGGCTCTCAGTAAACAAATGAGCAACTCAGACCTTTGATGCTGAGTGATTCGATCTTACGAAGCTAAATGTTGTGTAGGTTGAAGTTCCTTAAAATTCGGTTACTTTCTTTATTACCTGAACAACTAGTTGTCTCTTTCCATGGCTTAGTTAGTTATGGGCTGCATACTTTCTGACAGGAGGGTAAATCGTGTTTTGTTTTCTGTTTAACAGCGGTTTGTCAGTACAATGTGGAAGAAAGCAGTCGTGGCTCTGGATGACATCGGCATTGTCCAGCTGAGGAAATCGAAAAACTCTGAATGTAAGGGCGGTACCCCCCCCCCCTTTCCCCCCGCCGCTAAAAACCGAATGGCAAAAGCCACTGGACCGTGACATTCTGTAGAATACTTTACCGCCTGTTCTGTGTCTACACTTATTTTTAGGGCCACACTTCAGCTACATAGCCTTTATGTCTTTACATCCTCGTCAGTTGCCCTATGAATCAAAATTCCTTGGTCGACACAGCTTATGTTGCAGGTTTAGCTCAACAGTCGAAAATAACCTGATTTAACTATATATATATATATATATGATAATGACGTTTACATGGTATTCCTCAGTTACCGAGACAGATAAGGAGGAAGTACCTCTCGCCTTGGTCACAACAGCTATTCTCTGACACCCAACTGACCTCTCACCTAATTTCAAGTTTAACTATGTCTACAGTTCGTTTCAGTGTTTGGTGCTTCTATTTCGTGCTTTAGAAAGTCCCGGGTTGAAATATTGGTTTGGAGACGGGCTATCCGGGGGTATGATTTTTCCTGCTTTTCCTCGGTCTGTCTAGGCAAATGTCAAAATAATACCGTAAATATAACCTAAAGCCTCTCTCTTCCACATTCATTATTGACTAATCATTCACCATAAGACGCTTTACTGTCTGAGATACTGACAGTCTCGTCACATAAGCCATGAATAAACACAAATACATTGTCAGGAAACGGGACGGGCGTGGGGTATCATACTACGTGTACTGAAACGTTGAATTTTTTTCGTAAATCATTCCCGGGTTAGATCCTTGAAATAGGTTACGAACTTCTGTTTTCAGATCTGCACTTGCTGACCACTGGCGCTCATCTTCTCATCTCTGTCGATGCTATAAGATCTCTGCAGAAGTTAAACAATGTGAGAATCAGTTGGAAAAGTCAGTTTAAACGTAGAAGTAAATATGAAGAAGGAAGGCTAAACCTGATCCAGCGTGCACGTCATGTGCCACTTTTCATGCAGGTCTGAGATATAAATTAACAATTTGGCTGTGTTTCAATGCCATGACAGCTGCTTCAATGAAAGTGACTAGCTTGCCGCCACTCGGTCCATTGGTATGATGAATAGTGAGCGGCTGAATGGGCACTATAAATGGCACACAAGACACGCCGGTACTCGTGCACTGTTTCTTTCTCCTTCTTTCAGTGTTTGGACCTCGAATAAGAAATTTCTTTGAACAACAATAGCGCCTTTTACCATATATAGACCCTCTATATATCTTCCAGTTAAATCAATGCAGACAAGGACACCTCGGATGAACACCTCTAATTGCGGAGTGTCGCACCCTTTCGGTGGTTTGACAGACATAAAAAATGCGTTGGTAAATTGTCTTTTCATTTTCCGTTGGAGCTCAATTTTGAAGTGTTCCCACAGATAAAGATTTTAAGGATTGAGGTCAACACGTTTTTGGGCTGTCCCTTGAAAAATAAGTATTTGCGAGTATATATTGTTATGAATGTTTTGCTTGTTTTGGTGTGGGCAACTCCTGACATTTCTCCAGGCATTTTAGATGCATCTTATATAGACGGTAGTGATTAACTAAGTACAGAGACCTATGTTATTCACTCAGAGGGCACTGCGACTGTTTGCATTTAGGGGCGAATGCGGAATATTTAAATCAGAATTCCAAAGAAAAGCACATCATGCACAAGTAACAGAAATGTCTACTTCGTTCGCACTTCTAGCCTCGCCAGTGCAGCACAATAAGTTTTGAAGCATGCTGGTAAACGATAAAACTGCACAATTCAAAAGAATATTTGTGTGAATAAAGTATGTGCAAAAGAATTGTCCATATCACTACTGGAAGTAGCATAATTTACTCCTATGCCACTGTCTCTGATCCATTTTTTTTTTTTCCAATGGCTCGACAGCCCCTTGGGGGCCTAGGCCGCCTCATTTTTCGAAGCTTCACGATCAACGTTTTTTAGACACACCAAATTCGGTAGGACTCCTCTGGACGAGGGACCAGCTCGTCGCAGAGACCTCTACCTGACAACACACAACACTCACAAGAGACAGACATCCATGCCCCCGGTGAGATTCGAACCCACAATCCTAGTAAGCGAGCGCCGCAGACCCACGCCTTAGAGATCCATTTCTATAGCAAGGATAATGCTTTGAGAACCAATTGATCTTCTGAACTTTGTCCATCGTCCTGGATAAAATATATAAAAATAAAATCACGACGTTTCGGAAGCTGGTTCTTCTTCCGTCTTCAGGTGATGGGAGGGGAGACACCTACTCAGATGGGTCTCTTAGACCGAGCTAATCTCAATCCTAAACGTCGTGATTTTATATTTTTATATATTTTATCCAGGACGATGGACAAAGTTCAGAAGACAATTGGTTCTCAATGTTATATACCATCGTCAGAACCTTTTAGAATTTAAGGATAATGCTTCAACGGAAGTAAAACGTTCAGCCTTTTTTTACTGTGCAACCTAACCACACGGTTCGGAAAAGTCGTAAACATAATTTCATGTTTGTGTCTTTGCTCAGTAGGTATCTGGTATGAATACTTGTAATTACAGGACGGTAGAAAATAGCCACATACGGATAAATATAAGGAAGAACAAGTCTTCTTGGATGTTACGTCTTGTCGACTAGTAAACAGTTACCGACTTTTCGGAGAAACGTAATGACTCCACGTGCACGGTCATATAACCCAATAGGGCCTTTGCTCTTCACTCTTCTTGGACTGTTTGAACCTGAAGATGGAGGCACCAGGCTCCACCGAAAGGTTCGTAACTAATCACCATTCGAAAGGGTATAAAATCTCAGAAGAATTAATCTCAGTACCTCTGGGAGAACCTCAGTCTGGTAAATACAATGAATTATGAATGACTAGAATTACGACGCCACGGATACGCTTATATCACTTATGGTTTGGTACTTAGAAAAATTTAAGCCCTTGTTGTTTGTTGTACAGATAGTACTGTACATACTTTGACTTATAAGGAAGTTTCCATTGAATTTTCAAGGGTCTGTACCAGAAGTTCCGAATGGTTGCGTAATATGATAACATACTTATTACATTATGCAGCCATCGTTGCTGTAAGTTTTGCCTAAAAACGAGAAAAGAAATAAAGTCCTGGTGTTTTCCCTTTGACGAAGGTAACTGTGAGCTAGGTTCGTGGATAGTGGTATGGAAGTACGGGATGTCCAATTGAACGAGGAACCCGCTCGTAGAATGTACAAGACCGCTCGCAGCTGCGATTGATGCATAGCGACCGATGACACCGCTCACTCAATTTTATTCGGTCCCGCGAGTTCCTCGTTAAAGCAGGACTGCGCGCCGTAGAGCGGACGACATCAATTGCTGCACAGCGACCGATGACGATACTCGCTCTGACGTACTCGTTTCCGTGATAAAGAAAAAGACAGGCAATGTGCGTATAACGTAATATTGAGGCGCTTTAGCTTAACCATTTCTCTGTGGAAAGCAGTAAGTATTGCATACCACAGATGTAGAAACAATGCGAAATATGGGCCGTATTTATATCCTTAATTTTACGCGAATCTTTCTTCATAAGAAGCATATGGCCTGTGTAATAAAATGGAAGGGAACTAGTTTCTGCGTGCAGTGTGAGTGACTGTACAGAAATGGGCATGTTTCGGGAGTGTCAGTGGTGTACGAAAAATTGCAAATAACGCATAAGCTTTGTAAGATTTGTCGTTAAGTTCTGTTTCTGTGAATCCTAGATCGTCGTGGTGTCTCCATCGATGTTTTGGTCTTCCTAAGTCTCGAATTTTCTCGTTATGTAAAGGAATGACAATTCCGAAAGGCCGTGTCTTTCTGTTCTTTTAAAAATAGTTTGCCAATTTTACTAGTATTCATTTTATTCTGCAACGTTCCATACTTTTCTGACCGCAGAATTATTTGTTGTTCTAATTTAGTGAGGCCTAGTTGCAGGGTAGAAAACACGTTTGTGCTATACATAATTCCTTTTGTTTTTGTTTGTTTGTTTATTTAAAGACCAAGTTTTAACTACTACAATGAAGACTTTGTCTTTGTGTAATGTTACGTAGGCTTTATTTTGTATGAAATGACATTTGTGTGACGAATTATCTTCTACTAATACTATTTATTTTACATTTCTTGGTAGGTTTATGAACCTAAATAAATAAAAGGTGAGTATTTTCCATTATTTTCCACCCTTTCATATATTTAATTTTTTATATTTCTTACACACATTCCCGTTATATTTTCGATGTGGAAATTCTCATTTCATATTTACAAGAAATTCTATTGTTGTTCAGTCTGAAGATTTAGTATTGGGCTTTCCTGATTCATTTCCTTTTTGCTATTGTTGTATGATCGTTTTCTTAATCCTAATAAAATTACCGCATATGTTGTATAATTTTACACATTCTATTCCATTCAAAGTTTCAGTTTTCTTTTCTCAAGTGGAACCCGACTTAAAACAACTGCTCTCTTTCGGTCGTTGAACCCGCTGTATTATGACTAGCACAAATAATGGATATAGGAAGAAACAGCTATCGAATTTTCAACAGTATGATGATAAGGAGTAAACAACTAATAAATTAAGTCAACGTAAGCCTATATAAATGAAACTTGATAATGGTGATCCACCAATGCGACTAAGACGAATTGCTTTACTCTTTATCAATTATGATGGAAATAAAGATTTTAGAACAAATAAAACTCTAAAAACGTACAGTAGAAGAGAGTGTGACAATGTGGCAGCATACAGGATTATACGTCAAGATGGCAGTTATATCTGTATGGGGCAAACTGCAGGCTATTAAGGCTAAAGTATAAGAAAAATAAAGGAGAATTAATGCCAGTAAAGATAAAGATTCACGATGCGTGTAGTAAATGGTCAGCGCACGCACTTGGTAAAATAAAGGAAATTGTACGCAGAAAATGCTGATGTTTGGCTGTAGAAGAAAATGGCTATGTTTATGTGTACAGACAATTAGGAAAGCTAACAGAAGGGAAGAAGTATGAAGAATACATTCCGAATATTAAGTCACAGTTCTATGGAAAGTGATACCATGCAATCTGATATGTTCGGAGGAACCTGTTACTTCCATCTTCAGGGTAATTTTCTGCTTCAAGAGAGGGCAGAAGGTTCCTCCGTGTATTTGGTGGGCTGTCTGGCTATCAAACCACACGGCTGAAGACAAACCGTGGAGAAGATGATCTTAATAGTCACCGCAGTTAGAACGTTGGATCTCAACAATGTGCAACAATTCATTTGAAATAGTAGAACAGGGAACTGAAGTGCAGGTTTGGTACATTGGCCTGCAGCACAAAACTGCTGGAGTCTCAGCCCCTAGGAAGGAACAACCTAGACATACATTGATATAGACAGCACACGATAAGTAATACTGTATCAGAAGTAAATAGTACAGGGATGCTATTTTTATAGATCATAGAAAAATTATGCTAAGAAACTTTGATAACAACAGAAAACATATAATACATGAGATGTGAGATTTTCAAGATGCCGAAATTTAGATTAAATTACAGTCTTTGTCTATGTTACGAAACATACCCACGTTCCCAGTAAAATTTGAATATACGGTTTGGATGTTCGACCTGTAGAAGAATATACGCCTCTTAGGCCGGTCGGTTGCTGTGACCAGCAAATGTTAAGTGTAGGTCATTTATTACTGAGGACATTAATTCCTCAAGCACTTACTGTGTTACGAAGTGTAACGTATAACAACTCAACTGCCGCGAGTCACAGCTGTCAGCAACCGTTAATTCAACATGTCAGTTTTATGCAGGATATTTATATCTTTCGTGGTTAGTTCTTACTGCAGTATTGTGACATGTTGGTCACGCTGACCTTTAAACGGCATGACTTGTAACACATACGTTTCTATGCTGTGTAACCTGTATGAAAGTTCTGCCACATTCTCAAGTTCACACTTTCCATCATACGAAAGTAATCACTTAAAGATTAGTAATTAACTTTATCGTATCAGGTCTTATGTGTCTAGAAGAAAGCGTTCTGGATGTCCTGTAGTTATCTGTGGTTAAACAAGTGGCATATTTAGTGTCATTAGGGCGACATACTCTCAGTAATGACCGGTCAGCTCAGTGTCCTGACTAGGCTACACACTGGACGACCGGATAATCGGGGGCAAACCAGACCGTCCCAGGGGCCCACCCAGACCCTTATTCAGGGGGTATCGGGAGCTGTTTCCTTGAAAGCAAAGCGGCCAGAGCGTGACGCTAAACACTCACCTCTCTCTAGCGGCAAAGTTTAAGAAAGCCTGTAAGGAAAGGAGGGAATTGCATTTAGTATAGACATTTTGAATTGGGCCGGGATACCGTACTCGGTATAGCGACTCGTTATGCGCTGGACCGCCCGGGGATCGAATCTCGGTAAGGACAAGATTTTCCGCACACGACCAGCCGGCACTCGGGCCCAACCAGCCTCCTGTACAATGGGTAACGGGTCTCTTTTCCGGGGATAAAGCGGCCCTGGCGTGGCGTTGACCACCCACCCCCATTTAACACCGAGGCTAAAGAAAGAGCAGACCTATATCTCTACTCCCCTCTGGGCCTTTATGGCCTGTTCTAGGGTGAACTTTACCTTTTACTGTTTAAAGACATGTTAAAATGTAAGCGATTCTAACCCATGACAGTCAAATACTCTGGAGACTATGCAACAGTTTCTACGTCGACCTGAATCCGACCGAGCATCTGGACAATTGTTAGACACTGGGCTGTATCGAGCGCTGTGTATTTAATTTAGAATTTCTCTGCGAAAAAATGTTTTAAACAGAAGATTCAAATCTTCTTGGACGTTACGCAGTGTCGACGGTTAATACATACCTACGTGTCCGAGGACAGTTTTGCCTTCATATTCAGGGCAAAGCAGTACCAATTTGCCCTCAATATGATGGCGTCGTGATGTCGGTAACCACTTACAAGTCGACACAGCGTTAACATTCCAGACGACTGGAATCTCGTGACAACAAATACAGATCAAACCTGACGCCACGTTTCAGTTCGGGCTGGAGTGACATTAAAGATGGGTGACTTGATGCAGCCTTCTTTGGACACTTGCATACCTGGTGATCCGCGCAATGAAACGCGTGGTCTCCGGGTAGTTAAAACGTTCATTGAATTGGCACGCAAAGAACCCTTCCGTTCTGTAATTGAGGTCAAGCATCATGATACTGTGTTAGTGGATAAATCTGTTGGTTTTAAGGGAAAGTTACATATGAACAGACGCGACGTGTAAGATTTGAAGCTATCATGGCGCTGGCGGTGACTGCGAAGTGTACTGCCTTATAGCGTGTGACGTCGTGTAAATTAGTACATGGGTTGCAGCGTTTCGAAGGAATATATTGCTGATATTTCTACTACAAAGATTGAGGCAGCAGATTCCTCCGAAATGTTGGTGCTTATCAACCAGAGTACAGGGCGTCACATTCCAGAAGAGAGTAATCTTTAAAGTACCTGTAAACAAAATGTGTGATTTAGTATTCAGTGTTCTCTCTACTTCTGAGATCTGCGCTCTTTTGGGATATTATGCAGCATACAGTGGTAATTCTGTACCGATGTTTCGGGAAAGCCTATCGGTCCCATCTTCAAGGGTCAAGACGTTTTCTTGGACTTGTTGATACTTTAAGATGGGACCGATAAGTTGTCCTGAAACGTCGATAAAGAATTACCACTCTACGCTACGTAATATCCCAGAAGAACGCAGATCTCCTCTACATTGCAGCGGAAGCCTAAAATCACTCCGTGCTTTATAAAGGATAAGCAAATGGGTCAGTTTGGAGTTCGTCAACTTGTCAGTCTGACGATAGTACAGCTGAACCAGTGTTGTAGTGTCTATTCAAGAAGTAGGCCTACAGAGTCTGACTGCTGTTCCACAATGCAATAAAGCAGGCTGCCGATAACGTGTGTGTACAGCTGAACCAGTGTTGTAGTGTGCTATTCAAAGAAGTAAGTAGGCCTACAGAGGTCTGACTGCTGATTTCCACAATGCAATAAAGCAGGCCTGCCGATAACGTGTGTGGTACAGCTGAACCAGTGTTGTAGTGTGCTATTCAAAGAAGTAAGTAGGCCTACAGAGTCTGACTGCTGTTTCCACAATGCAATAAAGCAGGCCTGCGATAACGTGTGTGGTACAGCTGACCATTGTAGTGTGCTATTCAAAGAAGTAGCCTACAGAGTCTGACTGCTGATTTCACAATGCAATAAAGCAGACCTGCCGATAACCTGGAGACGACGTACACATTCAACAAACAAAGGATAAAGTTGCCCTTCTAACTGCCACGAAAGCTTATGTGGGAGTGGAGGTATAGCTCCAATATTTCTTCGCATGGGCACAAGATGAGGATGAGTTATCAGCTTTATGCCCCGGCCGCTTTACCTACAGTAAATGAGCCTTCAATGCCCTTGCAAGGAGGCTGGAATTTTTGAGAAGAGATAAGTCTCTTGCCCTTACCGGGAATGAAACCACGATTTTTCGGACATCCAGCTGGCAGCGTAGCCACTATACCACTATCCCAGCTTCTGAATCAACAGCTGAATATCAACCAAATACGAGCCTCTACGTAATATGGTATAATAAGACATTTCAGAACCGATAAATATCCAGTTCTCTTTAAAATTGTTCCCACAATCAAGATTTCAGTCTTTGAGGCGTAACGACATACAGTTTGGTATATACTGTACGTACCAAGAGTTTGGAGCAGTCTGCCGCCTCATTCTTCAGGGTTTAACACAACCACACTACACGAAGTCAGTAACCTTGTTACTAGCCATCGCCAGACGTCAAAACTCGCATTGTATCCAAAAATGTTTGCACCTTGAAGTTAGTGTAAAATTGTCGAAACCTAACACTAATCTCATTTAAACTTTTGTTTTTGTGGTGAAGGGCCCCGCAGAAGATGCTATGGATGCACCGCAGCCTTGAAGTTTATTGTGCAATCTTGTAATGAAGATGATTAATTTTTTTTCGGTTTTCCGTGTAATGGAGCACCGGTGGAATGAGACTGACCGAAGTACTCGGGGCAAAACCTGTCCCAGTGCCACTTTATCCACAACAAATCTCACATGGACTAATCTCATTTATACTTATGCTTTCTGTATTGCATCTAAACTAACTCCATGGAACAACTAAATATTTCGATTAGTCAAGAAATCTGCTGCCGTTTATGGAAACAGAATCTTTATTACCGTGTTCATATGACGTCACCACTGGTCCCTACCCTGAGACAAATTAATTCAGACTTCACGTTCTCACTTTATTTGTTTAAGATCTGTTTTAATATAATACTCCTCTGTGTGTCTAGGTCTTCAAAGTGGTCCCCTTCAGGTCGTTCTAACAAATCCGTGTGTTAGCTTATCATCTCCTGCATGCAAGTTTCATCCCTCACCTTTCTTATTCTGATTTATTTGATGATGCTAATGGCAAGTGTAGGCTACGTATCATGAAGTCCTCATTACGCAGATTTCTCCAGTCATTCTATTGTAGAAATGTAAAACAGGAATGTTACTTTTGGAAATGCGTCTACTTTCGGAGGAAACAAATATATTTATTCTCAGTCATGTCTTCCGATATTCTTATATATTTTTTTATGGCTCGACAGCCCCTTGGGAGCCTAGGCCGCCTCATTATTCGAGGCTTCACGATCACACTTTTTAGACACATCACACTCGGTAGGACTCCTCTGGACGAGGGACCAGCTCGTCGCAGAGACCTCTACCTGACAACACACAACACTCACAAGAGACAGACATCCATGCCTCCGGTGGGATTCGAACCCACAATCCTAGTAAGCGAGCGGCCGCAGACCCACGCCTTAGACCGCACGGCCACTGGGATCGTCGATATTCTTATATAGGGGTGCACAAATCCCGGTCGCCAAGTCGCCCGGGCGACTAAGTTTTGTGTGTTTGAGCCCAATATTTTCAGCATACTTACTGCACTTTTTTCTAGTTCACGTGCACCGGGCAGAACAGCGCCACGTTAACAGTAAATTCACATTGCCGCTCCAGAATTGCAGGTCCTCAGTACGGAACTGTATGTCACCATTCGGCGCCTAGAATTTGGAGTGCACTACCAGATTTTTGGAAATTTGTTGTCCTTTAATCTTATGGTCGAAATTTTATATGGAGACGGAACTTTTTTAAAATAAACTCTCGGTAATATGCAAATGAAACCTTGAAGTCGTGAATTACTTTATTCAATGATTATGCAGAATGAGCCAATTTGAATTAGCTCAGGGTGTTATATCTCGAGTTACTTATTAAACAGGCTTGGATTCGGACCTAGGGTAGTCTCTTTTGGAAATTGGCCCTGAGACAGACTTTTCCCAGAGTACTTTGTGTTTCCTCTGGGAATTATCATGTAACCACTGCTCTGTGACCGATGTGCCATTAGGAGTTGTACAATAGTTACATTGGCGGTAGTGTTGCCGGAGATACAGTCTGACGCCACCCCAAGATTAAAAACACGCACTTATTGTGAAATTCCTTCCCGGCTCCTTATAACATAGATAGTAATGCCTGTTCCGGCCTCATAGATCACTCCACTCTTTTTTAGGACGTCCTACTTGATTTTCCTTTGAATCTGTTGGAAGGTACGTAAGGAATGCCCGAAGTGTGGCCTTCCTTTTCCAAATTCTAGCCCGAGTTCCTTATCGCCCAGGTCTCTGGTTATCAGTCACCATCTGTATGTTATTGCTTTTGTGGCTAGTCTGTCATTGTCCATTCGCTGTGTGTGGCAGGGGAACATTAGAATACCCCAGGCCACAGCAATTGAAGCTTGACGTGAAAGCAACGTTGCCAGATATGTGAACTGGGCAGCGAGGCCTTGGCTTTGCTGCCAAACAAATAGCAACCTTTCCGAGTTCGTTGCTTAGATGTGTTGATCGTACTAAATTGTCCTTTACAACTATAAATAAAAATATTTTGTTCTTCTGTACATTGTTTTTTCTGTTCATTATTCATTAGAATTCACTTTTTTTTAATTTGTAGAATATACCTTCGGCGGTGTAAACGTGGCATCAACGGCCAAACATCCCAAGCTTCAATTGATGTGTCCGCCGCTATAGTTAATTTCTCATGCTCTCGTTTCGGTATTTACCCAGTTTAGTATAACCTTTCACTCTAAAGAGAAAACTTGTGAACTTCCGCATTAGACGCCTTTGCAAAGTTTCGTAAAGCGACGACTCTTAGCTTTATCATGTCTCTGCGTCTGTCGGTCCTCATGGAAACATTTCGGCTCCCACTGGTCGCATTTTCGTGAAATTAAATGTTTGGGGACTTTCCTAAAATCTATCGAAAAAAATCAATTTTGATTAAAATCGGACAAAAACGACATTGAGGACTTAGGTATTATATTCATGACTGCTTTTGTTATTAGCGTCACCATGGTTGCCATCGGTAGTAATCGATAAAAATTTTAATCGATACTAATTTTTTTGTTTGTTCATGCGATTTACGTGATGCATGATTAAGGAAAATAAAACATGCAACATAACTAACTGACTAATCAACCAACCAAGTAAATCCATAAAGCAGAGTTTTTCTTGAGAAAAGAATATATTCCTCAGCTAGTAAAAAAATTCTCGCATTTTATGGAACCCGACGTTTCCTTACCATGTTCACAAGAGCCCGCCACTTGCCCCAATCCTGAGCCAGATCAATCGAGTCCACGCCCTCCCAACCGTTTTCTTTAAGATCCATATTAATAACACCATTCCTTGTACGCAAGAGTCTTCCAAATACATAGTTTGTTTCCTTCACATTCCCCAACTGCTGCCCTGTACGCACGTCTCCTTTCCCCATCCATGCCACATGCCCCGCCCATCTCATTCTTCTGGATTTGGTTACCCGAATAACATTTGGTTGAGAAGCACATATTATGCAACTTTCTCATGCAGTTTTCTTCAGCTCCCTGTTACCTCCTCCCATATAGGCCCAAATATCTTCCTCAGCACCCTTTTCTCGAAAATATTCTTTCTTCCCTCAGAATGAGAGACAAGTTTCACAACCAAGTAAACAACAGCAAAATTGTAGTAAAAAAGTGCAATAATTATGTGGAATATTTATTGTCTAGGAATATGAAATTTGTTATGTAAATAGATTAGGAATATATCTACAAATTTTGTATAAAATATTGTTTTTAAGTCGGCAGTTAGAAAATATTTCGACAGGTTGTAAATTTGACGTTATATACGACCGCTAAATTTAACAAAATCAACGCAGACATATAAATAACAAGTTCTGCAAGAAACACAATAACAGACAATAATAGTTACTTTCTATAATATACGCACAATTGTGAACAACAACAAAAATTGTGACCACTGTGGAATAAACGGTATGACCCTCTGAGAATTGTCGAGGATGCAGATCTGAACGCGCTTCAATGTTACCTTACACGTACATTTCATATTATGTTTTGAAATTTTCTTTAGCTTTCTGTCACGTAGTCGAAATATTCTCCTCGGCGCCTTCTTCTTAAACACCCTAAATATACGTTCTTCTTAGTGTGATGAATCATTTTCTCCCCCCCCCAAACAAAGTAAAAATAATATTACAAAATTGTAAACCTTACCTTTACCTTTGTAGATAGCAGACGGAAGGTAAAAAACTTTGTGAACTGAATCAAATCGGTATAAGTATAAGCTGCCTTCTAAAACACGTGATTGAAGGAAAGTTAGAAGGAAGGATAGAAATGAGGGGAAGACGAGGGAGAAGACGTAAGCAGCTGCTGGATGACCTTAAGGAAAAGAGAAGATACTGGAAATTGAAAGAGAAAGCACTAGATCGCACCCTGTGGAGAACTCGCTTTGGAAGAGGCTACGGACCTGTCGTAAGACAGACTGCAGAATGAATGAAGTATAAGCTAGGGTCTGGAATGTAACACCTTATAATCAGACTTGCTTGTCACATGAGTGATGTACAAGTAAAACCTACTGAATTATAAATACAAACGTTGTATCCTATTGTGTGTGAAATGTAGAGATACTTCTTCACAGTAGTCTTACTTCCACAGGAGAATGCTGGAGATTTCCTCTTGCTCTAAACCACAACAAAACAGGAAAAGTAATGTACGTATAAACGCAACATTGAGGCGCGTTCGCTTAACCATTGTTGCCGTGGGATAGCAATAAGTATTACATATTCTGAGTGTGTGTCTGTAGCCTTAGTTATCCAGCATGCAAAGCGCATGCGCCGTATTATATTGTCATCTGTGGTCTGTCCGGCTGTACCATATTTTTCTTTATTATCTCATAAACGGCACGATTTTCGGAAAAAAGTTATTGGACGTAGAATATTTTTTTTATTTTCTCTACAACTTTTTTCTGAAACATTTCTCATTCTAAAAAGAATTCAGCGAGATATAAATTTACATAAGTCTCCATGAAAGTGCCCCTAATTCTTGTCTGATTTCAATAAAATTAAATTTTTTCGACAGATTTTCGAAAAATACTCAAATGTCAAATTTTATGAATATCTGTTGTTTCATGCTGACAGACGGACAGACAGACAGGCACGACGAAGCTAATAGTCGCTTTTCTCTATTTTGTGAAAGCACCTAAAATTGATTCCGCGTAATTATTAATGGACAATGCAGGAACTCTTTCGGTCTAATATCTGTCATTTACTTCTGTGTAACGTGTAATACAGTGACCTTCATTTGTAGAATGCAAAGGGTCTTTCTATTTCGGAATTCAATGAATTCATTTATATTACGCAATCGACCCCCTCCACATCTTCCTCGGTCTATTACGCTTTCTCCTCTAGCGTACTTCCCTATACTACTTTCTAGTCGCTTAGCCATTCCATCCGTTGGTAACACTTGGCGAGATTTCATGTACAACTCGGTAAAACTTGCGCGAAATAAATCTGCCGCAATAAAAAAATTGAAAACACTAAAACTGCAGGTTACACTGCCCCATCTCTTCCGCCCCTCGTTCACCGTTGTTACTATAGTCAATCAGTCTAGCCAGCCACAGTGTTGTAACGTTACTTCGTACTGCAACTGCAGACATGACAGCTCAGCACTGCTCTGAAAGACAACAGTATCACTCGCCAACCACAGTGCGCGCTTGGTAACTGCGCAGACTCGACAAACGTCTAAGGTAGTGCTTTTCAGACCTTTTCGCCTGTGGAACCCTTTTCCAGACTGAAATATTCCACGGAACCCCATTCCTGTTTTTGAATTTGCAATACAGGGCATACACAAAAGAATGGTGCGGTTTCAAAAGTGAATAAAAACTTTATGTCTCACATTACACGGGCACAACATACACCGTCAGCGGCGGCAACTGTCCAAGTTTCTCATGCGCTACCAGTAGTTCGCTTCTCATGCTTACTGCGTGGCCGCGGGGCCTAGTTAGGGGAAATGCGCTGGATCGGACGTGCTGCTGCAAATGGAGACAAGAACCTTCTCCCTTGGCCACCCCGTTCGCCAGATCTTACACCGTGCGATTTCTTTCTTTGGGGGTTCGTTAAAGACAGCGTTTATGTACCACCATTGCCCACGTCCATCCATGAAATTCGTGATCGGATAACGCATGCACTGCAGGCCATTACAGGGACATGCTACACCGGGTCTGGGATGAGTTTGATTACCGTGTGGATGTGTGTCGTGTGATCCAGGGTGCACACATTGAAGGATTGTAATTACAAATGAGAAACTTGGACAGTTGCCGCCGCTGACGGTGTATGTTGTGCCCGTGTAAGGTGAGAAATAAATTTTTTATTCACTTTTGAACCGCACCATTCTTTTGTGTATGCCCTGTATAAGCAAAGTAAAAATCAGGAATATAAAACCGTAGGTTTTTTTTGCAAATGAAGTGAAATAAAACTTCACTGTCGGATTTTTTACATGGTGAAGGGCCCCGTAGCAGATGCTACGGACGCACCACAGCTTTAAGGCTTTTTGTGCAACCCTATGATGAAGATGAGCAGTTTTTTTTTACCACGTTTTACAAGTAATGGAGCACCAGTGGAATGAAATTGATAGAGGAAAACCGACAACTCGGAGAAAAATCTGTCCCAGTGCCAATTTGTCCACCACAAACCCCACATGGACTGACCCGGGATCGAACCCGGGCCTCTGCTCACTGTCAGTTTAATCAATCAATAAAACAGTACAATTATTGTATGTTAATTTCTCAGTTGACGGATGAAGCTGTTTCGATGAACACATCATTTTGAAATGTGGTATAATGGGCGGCAGTTGCAATCGAGATCTGCCTCAGCGTCCGGCTTATTTCTGTGCTTAGTTTTTGTCATACTCTATCTCGAAAATCCAGATTCACACCGGTAAGTGGTTGGAAATGGTAGCACTTTTCTGTGTTCTGAAGTTAGCACCTGTTTCTTTCCAAAGTATTCCCTGTCAAAATGTAATGTACTTGTTTTTAAATATTACCTCGTATTCATAATTTAATATTATTACAGAAGTCAGTCGATAAAAAGTAACTACGACAACATACTAAATGCCCAAGCTTTTATCAGCCTTTCGCGGAACCCCTGGCATGTCTTCAAGGAACCCCAGGGTTCCGAGGAATCCACTTTTTAAAACGCTGCTCTAAGGAAACTGGGTTCCTCGCGTGGTAAAATGGTGTTACCAGTACGGAGAGTAGAAACAGGCTGTGAGGTAAACGTGATGGCTGTGTTCCTCTCTGCAAACTACAGTGCAACCGTCTTGAATAGAGACTTTTCTACACACTGTCATCCTAGCTGTTAGTCGTATTGGCGCGTCTGGATATTGCGTGCCTTTATGTTTTTATGCGCTTTCGCATAGTCGCGAAAAGGGCCTGTTAGCTTCGTCATGTCCGTCTGTCCGCATATATCAGCGCGGCTTCCACTGGACGGATTTCTGTGAAATTTGATATTGGGATCTTTTATGGAAAGCTGTCGAGAAAATCCAAATTTGGTTAAAATCTGTCAAAAATATCGGGCACTTTACATGAAGACCTAAGTACCTATCCTTATTTCCGGCAACAGGTTGTTGTTTGTCCCTGTCGCTCCAACGCGGAGCGTAGGGGCCTCCTTTCGGAGGTTTCTATGGTCGTGTGCGTTGATGTAGTGAGTGACCAGCCCACTGACCGCATAAGTTCGACTCAATCCTGATGTGACTGCCTGAGCCAATCTGACAGGCAGTCAGGAGACTTGGGTGAGAAATGGCCGCTGAATTTTGCTTACGAGCATTACTAGTTCTATTCATGCCCGTAAGGTTCTTTTACATGCCGTAAATCTACGACATGGGACCGACGGCTTTATTTCCCCTCCGAAGGAAGTGGTGCTCTGGATTTTTATCACCCTTAAAAATCCATCGCCCTCGGTCGGGATCGAACCCGCGAACCTTGGGTCCAGTGGCGAGGTATTCACTATAAATACATTGTTGTGCAACACTCAATATCTTTATATTGTTGGCAGTGATAAGTAGCTCCACAATAAACAGAAAACGCATTGTTGCTTTTTTCATTGCAGCAATAGTTATGCGAACGTGCCACAATGTTACGTTATACGTATATTGCCTATATTTTATGACCACTAGTAGCTGCATTTACTTGCCTCGCGCTTTAGCATTGTGTGACGCACATCGTGGCAGTTTTATCTGGCTCGGTCCCTAGTGACAATCGCGTCATAACCTTCAATAACGATAAAAGCTTTGGGCTGGTTGATATTGGCTACAAGGGGCTGCAGCGGAAGACTACAGTAGACAGATAGGGAGGATCCTCGAGCGCCGTCATCCCCACAATCCATGGGACATGTATCCATCATTTCAGTGTAGTCGTTATATAGAGTGAAGTACGACGACTTGTTTCGTTTTGTAGATGGTTACTAAAGTTTCGTACGGATATATGCAGCTTCAGTGTTAAATTTCTTCTATGCTGAAGATGGAAGGATGTTACTCCGGAACGTTGGTAACTATGTACCAGACTTCACGGCGCCACATACAAAAAAGATCGCTGTCGTAATATTCAGTGCTGTGTATACCTTAAGTCTAATAGAATTTCAGAAGTCTCGATTTATTGGTATTATGGTTTGATGTACAGATGACGTATGTACTAGACAATGTTTTTCCCACTTTTTCGTCCGCAAATATAGGTCGATTTTATTTTACGCCCAGTTCTTTTCTCGTCCATAGACATACCGTCACGTATGTTTCACCCCTCGAGAATAACGTGAATTGTGTGACGTAAGCACACACTGTCGTTGTATGAACTTTTGTTTATTGCCTACTGTTGATGACATGTCTGGCTACAACAAGTGCGGGACCAAGAAATGTGGAAGAAGGGTTGTGGTGGCGTGAATGTGCCTTGGTCGTGCCATGGCTCAGGCGGTTAGTCGCCAGCCTCTCACCGCGGAGGCCCGGGTTTCGATCCCAGGTCAGTCCATGTGGGATTTGTGTAGGTAAGTGGCACTGGGACAGGTTTATCCCCGAGTACTTCGGTCTTCCCTTGTCAATTTCATTCAACTGCTGGTCCATTACAGGGAAGAACGGAAAGAAGCTAATCATCTTCATAACAGGCACCCTCAAGGCTGCGGTGCATCCGTAGCATCTGCTGCGGGGCCCTTCTCAAAAAAAAAAGAAGGGGAGGTAGAGCCATTTCTAATGAGAAAGTTACCTCATTTTCTACAGTGCCGAAGTTTCTAATGCCTACACCATAGGTGGCCAGACATTTGAACTCGGTATTCTAATCTAAAGACAGAAAATCTTTCGTGATGTACCATAGTATATAATGTACCAAGATTAGGTCAAATAGACAAAGAAATGTAAACTAGCATAATAACATCAAACATATGAAAGTAAAAATTATTTCATTCATTAAAAATTGGTCTTTTCAAACTAAAATATTACCATAATTAAAACATGTTTTTAATGAACCTTCCTATTGCGGAGTTGATGCATGGCACTGCATATCTTGCGATAACTTATGAAGGAGTGTTTATAATTACTTAGGCACAAGTCAAGGCAGTATTTTAAATGATCGTGGGTCAGAATTTTACATTACACTTATTTAATTATCTTCATCTGGGAGAAGGTTTCTTCGTGGCGATAGGTTCATCCAAAAAATGCTGTCAAGCTAAGAGCTTTTGATGGCAAAGTGGCGGTAAATAAATTTTGATAGAGAACAAAAAGCGGCCGCCATCGACCAAAAACTTTCCGCGATCGACTGTTTGCTCACCTCTGGCCTAAACGTCACCTCCACTCACCCAGACCGACTGACATTAACACTGACACATCAGACATCTGCCTGGGATTCAACAATACTCGGAATATTCTACAGCCTGTATACATACGTTCCACTTTACCACATACGTGATTAATTTTATTGCTGATGCTTAAAAAGCACAACGAACACTCTGGCACACTCAATGGAGGAAGTGACAGAAATTTTACATGAGCTTTGGTTATGCTACTATGTCGAATGTTTCAGTGATTAAACATTAAACTATGTATTGTAACTGTGCAAGCATAAACTCTCCTGCAGTGTCCATTTCATCTATCAGATATGTTCCAACACACGTAAACTTTTTAAATAGCGAAAAGAATCTTATCCTGTCAAAAGACTATACACAACAGCCTGAAATCAAATGAGTGAAATAATCTGAAACTGTCGATAATTTTTCTAGAACAGTATTGATTTTGCTGGAACCCTAAATCCCCATCCCTTACCTGGAAAATTTATGTCTTTCTGTTTCTAAACTACTTTCCTTTTTTTTTTTTTCAAGAAAATAAATTAGGCTTGAGGGTCCATCTCGCTCTATGTATGTTGCGCGTTTCCACTTTCTAACCAGTTGCCGATTTTGAAGACCTACAATTACACAGTTGGTTGCTACTCGTATTTTTGAGTTCTCTTAAAAAGGCAGTAATAACATGACGTATACACAAATATCTGTGGTGGGAGCGACAGTGTCGCCATTTAATATACGTGTAGAGTTCTTAAAACATTATACGAAAAATCCGACTAGACTGATATAAGCCAAAAATTCTTCAAAACTCTAAGAATCTTCGCATTTATCTTAATATTATTCTAACAATTTTCTCTACTACTTATCATCATACTCATTATATTATTTAATTTCCATTTCCATATTTACAATTAAAAGACACTCATAGCGTGTACATCACAAACTCACTCTACAGATACACTATAATTCTAAACCTTCAACTAGTATAAGCCCAAGAAAAGGAAAACCTTAGAACCATGAAACTCATCTACAAAATCTTCTCATAATCAACTTGTACACCATTATTTAATTTACTCAACATAAAATAACCCTAAATAGTGCAAAAGCTAGAACTTTTAAGACAAATATTCTAGCATACCTTTAGGAGAGCTAGAATATAAAAAACTACAAAAATATAACAAAAAAATGAATCTTTATGAATTATTGCCCTTTACGTATAAATGTGATCTCATTTCTTCTTTTCATAGAACCGAATTTTGCAGTTAACCTCACAAGTATTTTGTATTTTTTCGTATTACATAAAGATGGCCAAGCCGGCCGAAACATCTTGCAATGAATACTAAATACTGACAGTAAAAGTTCATTTGTGAAAGGCGGTTTATTTTATTATAATTTATATATTATGACAACGGGATATTTAGAATAAAGCTTAGGATTCAATCGTACGACGATTTCCGCAAGAGCCCATCATGTTTATCCAAGAGCTAAATTTTATTTATTCATTATGAACTGTCATTTCATAAATTACAACGTTAAAACACAGGCTTTGTAGGACTTTGAAGTCTGTCCAGTAGAAAAATAGTCTTTGTGAGTTTGCCCTATAGTGTTTGTGTGTTTGTTTATTTAAGTGATTCTAACGCCGTATTGTCAGTTGTTTACATTCATCTGAGATATAGAGTACAGACAGAGCCGTATTGAAAATAAAAGTTTCAGCAGAACGAGATTCACATAGATACGGATGGGTCTCAAAGCGAAACTTCACGTGCTCCTTGGTCTCAGAGTGAAAGTGCACGTACCAATTGGTCTCAGAGTGAAAAATCACGTACAAGTATATCTCAGAGTGACACTTAACGTACCCCGTGATCTAAGACTGAAACTTCACATACAACTTCGTCTCAGAGTGAAGCTTTACGTATCTCAGAGTGACACTGCACTTACCCAGTGATCTCAGACTGAAATTGCACGTACATCATGGTCTCAGAATGTAAGTGCACGTACCTGAGGGAGACACTTTACTTACCGCGTGATCTCAGACTGAAACTTCACGTACGGCTTAGTCTCAGAGTGAAACCTCACGCACCACTTGGTCTCAGAGTGAAACTTCGCGTAACACGATATCTCAGATTTCATTTATCCCGCGATCTAAGACTGAAACTGCACGTACAACTTTGTCTCAGAGTGAAATCTCACGTACTACTACTATATCTCAGAGTGGCACTTTACTTATCCCGTGATCTCAGAGTGACACTACTAACCTATATCTCAGAGTGAAATCACTTTACCAGTATATCTCAGAGTGACACGTTACTAACACTATATCTCAGAGTGAAACTTCACGTACCAATATATCTCAGAGTGACACGTTACTTAACGCTATATCTCAGAGTGAAACTTCACGTACCAGTATATCTCAGAGTGACACATTACTTACCACTATATCTCAGAGTGACACTTCACTTATCCCTTTGTCTCAGACTGAAACTGCATGTACCATTTTGCCTCAGAGTGAAACTTCACGTACCAGTATATCTCAGAGTGACACTTCACTTATCCCTTTGTCTCAGACTGAAACTGCACGTACCATTTGGCCTCAGAGTGAAACTTCGCCTACCGCTATATCTCAGAGTGACACGTTACTTAAAGCTACATCTCAGAGTGAAACTTTGCATACTACTATCTCACCCAAGATCTAATTCTGAAACTGCGCGTAAAACTTGGTCTCAGATTGAAACTTCGCTCAGAGTGACAATTTACTCCATGTTTTCCGAGTGAAACTTCAAATAACCATTTGTCTGTGACTGGAAATGCAAGTACCTGTTGGTTTCAGACTTCAGTTATCTCTTACAAACCATTATACAATAATCGTCCTACCATTCGATGCTATATAGTCTGTGCTATGAGAGTGTTGTTAAATAACATGCATAATGAAGATCAGTTCTATATGTTTTCAAGTAGCTGTTGAGAAGTTTAACTTCATGCGTTCTGTCTGCAGTAACAGCTGCATCTTTACACTAGAACAGAACATGTTTTTAGAATGCTCCTAGTAAATAAAGTGGTAAATGTACCTGCCTGTTAGTGTAAAATCTTATTTCCTCTTCTTGGCTTCAAGAGCTAACTATTCTAATTTTAAATTAGCTTTCACTGTTTTCATTCATATAAATGTCTCATGCTGCAGTTCAGTATATTAAACTGTGTTCGGCCTCACGACCACGACACTGCCATGCACGCGTGTAACGCAGTCACATACCCAGCCACACGCACTCTAATGCTAGTCTCGTGAAAGTCAGACTCCGATTCCGAAAAACCCGCACGTCCAATCCATTCGCGCTACCGCGAGTCACTATACAAGACAGATGCGAGTGATGGGACAGGCATGAAGGGACGGGCGGGGGTCTTGCTGGAGAGGTAGTACGGAGTGTCAAATGATTTGACTATACAGTAGGATAAAGGTCAGTTCGAACCTGAGAAGTGTATATATTGTTAAAACAGAAGTGCCCGTTCTTCGCCGGGATATAGTCGCTTACCTTTTCAGTATAACAATATAGAGCAGCCATAACTTTCAAGAAGGAATTACATTCATACTAGATTACCGAATTTTAATCATATAATTAAATTAGGAACGGTCCGCAAGGCATAACCCGTCTGGCGCGATCGCTCCTGTATGTTCCATAGATACTGAATATGTGAATAATTTCTACAGAACACGCACTAATTTTTCTCCGTGTCTCAACAAAAGATTTGCAATCGATCATGCTGGATTGTAATGTGATGTCTTGCCGTTTACGAGGTACGGCTATTATCGTACTTCTTATACTTATCTCGTATACGGCGAGAACTACAATCGATCACGATCGACTGTAACACAATACCTCGCCTTCGCGAGATATCATAAGTGTACTTGTGTCTTTACGTAAAGTGCCTGTTTAACCTAAATTGAAACGTATCGACAAATTTTAGTGAAAGCTCTTATTGTAAAAGTTCACAAAAATCCTTCCGGCGGCAGTCGAGATGTTCCATTAGAACAGGTGGGCGGGCGGACGAAGAGACATGACGAAGCTAATGGCCACTTTTAACAAATATTTATGATAGCTTGTAAAACTAGAAGAGATTTGGAATGAGGGTTCGAAGCATACTGAAAACTCTACAGTTGTACTTGCGCATCACTTTAACAACCGTGATTATGTAGTATATTTCATATAAATAAGGTAATGTAAATTTGTCCCTGTCCATGCAATGAAGGTATACAGGAGGAACAGAGGTATAGCTCCACTCATTCTTAACCTCGGCACTAGATGGTGGTGAGTGGTCATTCTCTGTTACATTCGCCGAAGAAAACAGTAAACAGGAGAAACAGCTGTGGTCCTGTGGGGTCGAGTTTTTTCATGCGGGCATACAGACGGACGGACACCACAAAGCTAATAGTCTCTTTTCTCGGTTTCTTTGTGAACCCTCCAAAAAGGAAAAGAGATTGCAAATGAGAATTCGAATCATACTGGAACTCTACCATTGTACTTGCACATTCAACCTGAATTAACAGATATTTTTCCTAAATACCCATCCTAATTAGCACTGCTCAAGTCCTGCAAAAGAACCAGGCAGGAAACTAATATACCGAGGCATGGGGGTGGGGGTGTTTGCTTCCACGACAGCGACGCATTTTTAATGTACTCGGATAATAGATTTATTGGAGGCTGGATTGCGACTTGCTACGTAGTGGATGGTCCGGGGTTCGAACCCGGGTGGAAGCAAGAGTTTTCTCTTCTTTACACCCGTCCTGACTGGTCCTGGGGCCTACCCACACACCTGTACAACCTTTACCGTGGCTCCTTCCCCGGAGGTAGAGCGGCCGGTGCGAAGCATTACCCCCGTCTGGCGTCGAGGTTAAGAATGAGTACAGCTATCCCTGTATTCCGCCTCTATGCCTGTATGGCATGTTAGGGAGACCTTTACCTTTGTTACCACAGATTTGTTCGAAAGAACCTTGCATGAAAGAATTAATTGGCAAATTCTGCTGCTGTAGTCAAATAACGGGACGTTCCATGGGAGGTGAAATACTTGTTATGAATTTTCCAAATTACGGCGTTAAAATATGACGATTAGGCCCAGTGCTTATTTACAAATGTTGCTGCTAATGAAATAATGTGACGATTAGGCCCAATGCTTATTTACAAATGTTGCTGCTAATGAAATAATGTGACGATTAGGCCCAGTGCTTATTTATAAATGTTGCTGCTAATGAAATAATGTGACGATTAGGCCCAGTGCTTATTTACAAATGTTGCTGCTAATGAAATAATGTGACAATTAAGCCTAGTGCTTATTTACAAATGTTGCTGCTAATGAAATAATGTGACGATTAGGCCCAATGCTTATTTACAAATGTTGCTGCTAATGAAATAATGTGACGATTATGCCCAGTGCTTATTTACAAATGTTGCTGCTAATGAAATAATGTGACGGTTAGGCCCAATGCTTATTTACAAATGTTGCTGCTAAGGAAATAATGTGACGATTAGGCCCAATGCTTATTTACAAATGTTGCTAATGAAAGAATGTGACGATTAGGACCAGTGCTTATTTACAAATGTTGCTGCTAATGAAATAATGTGACGATTAGGCCTAGTGCTTATTTACAAATGTTGCTGCTAATGAAATAATGTGACGATTAGGCCTAGTACTTATTTACAGATGTTGCTGCTAATGAAATAATGTGACGATTAGGCCCAGTGCTTATTTACAAATGTTGCTGCTAATGAAATAATGTGACGATTAGGCCTAGTGCTTATTTACAAATGTTGCTAATGAAATAATGTGACGATTATGCCCAGTGCTTATTTACAAATGTTGCTGCTAATGAAATAATGTGACGATTAGGCCCAGTGCTTATTTACAAATGTTGCTGCTAATGAAATAATGTGACGGTTAGGCCCAGTACTTATTTACAAATGTTGCTGCTAAGGAAATAATGTGACGATTAGGCCCAGTGCTTATTTACAAATGTTGCTAATGAAATAATGTGACGATTAGGCCCAGTGCTTATTTACAAATGTTGCTGCTAATGAAATAATGTGACGATTAGGCCTAGTGCTTATTTACAAATGTTGCTGCTAATGAAATAATGTGACGATTAGGCCTTGTACTTATTTACAAATGTTGCTGCTAATGAAATAATGTGACGATTAGGCCCAGTGCTTATTTAGAATTACTGCTGCTGCTGAAGTTATATGACGATATGTCCCAGTGCGTGTTTCGAAATGTTTCTATTTACAAAAGAATGTGAATAGTAAGCCTAAGGCAGGGGTACACAAATTTTCCAGAAATCTGGGATCCACCTCAAAATTCTAGGCGCCAGAACGGTGACATGAAACAGTTCCACACCACACCTACAGATATTAGGCGCCACGGTAAAAAAATGTAGTCACTCGGGCGACATGGAGTCCAAGATTTTTTTACCCCTGGCCTAATGCATGTTTATAAATATTGCTACTCATAAAATAACGTGGCGACTAGATCTATTGCATATCTAGAAATGTTGAGCATTATAAAATAATTCCACAAAACTGGCATTAAACGTGAATTCAGAGACACTTTTGGTAACCGGGACGCATATGGCCTTCGACACTGAAGCGTCTCTAAATCCCACTAGTTGCTGCGATAGCTCAGTAAAGTGACTGGGACAAAGGTGTTTTGATTTTTGAAAGGGACAGAGACGTTTTTTCCCACACGTCAAGACCATTTGCATTTACCATTCAGGCTCCTGTTAAATAAATTGTCCAGGGATAAAGCAGCCGAAACTTGAAGTTTACCGATCATTTGTAACCGTTCAAAGGTGTGTACTGTATGGAACTTTACATCCACGCCTCCATTTATCTTTACGACATGGTGTTGAGGCATTCTGGATAAATTTAATATTATATTCCAGCTGTGATATATTCGACGAGCCGGTATAGCTCGATCGGTGTAGTGATTGGCTACGGCTGGTCCACCGAGGACACAGGGTTCCATTCCCAGCAGGAGCAAGAACATCTCTTTTTCCAAGGTTTAATTGGACAAGGAGAAGCTGTACATAGGAAATATTAAAGGCTGAGTTTTGGTTGTAGTCAGGCTTGCGACTTTAAAGTGACTAATTGACGTTAAAATTAGGGTAAAGAAGGATCAGGAAAATGAAACAACAGGCACTGGTAAATCTTGATACGGAGGTCAGGTGCAGCAGAAGGGTACAGAATGCCTTTATTACCCCTTCCTTGCCCTCTAAGAAATTGAGATTTAGTCAACAACAACAACAAATGAAAATATAGATGTTATCACAGACTGCCATTATCTACAAAAGAGAGAAATCAGATCTAAAATTCTTACCTGGGATTTTCCTCTTATATCTTCTGAAATATCAAACACCATTAATTAATTCTTCGGCAAAGGACTGTCGAACTCATCCTCATATACTCTTATCAGTTTGCATACAATGTGGTGAGAAATATTACACTTAAGTTTGTATACATCAAATTTCTCACAATCCAGTAGGCCAAAAGATTTATTTTTTTTTCAGCTTTTGAGAAAGGCTTTGTCAAATGATGAAGTATTTGGTCAATGATTTCGTAAAAGAGTATTCTGTACTTTCCCTCCATTGAAACCGCTGCGTATAAATATGACGAAAACTTTTATCTTTGGATTCTTTAATAGAAAATCAGTCATGCGTCAACAAAACACAATATATGAGGAAGACGAAATAATCAGAAAGAAACTACTCTTGACAATCGAAAACAGCGATTTGAGGTTTCCACCATGTGACTGTAGAGGAAGCAGATCTTCTGGGTTATTGCACTGTGTTGTTGGGTAATTTGTTCCCGACGTTTTGAAGAAACGTACCAACTTCATTCTCAGGGTTATGGTAAATTCACGGACTCATAACCCTGCAGATGAAGACGGTACTTTCCTTCGAAACGTCGGAAAGTAATTACCCAGCCACACGGCGCAACAAACCAGAAGACCTGCTTCCTCAATACGAAAACAGGTTTGCAACTACTACTCGTGAAATCTGTCGCTGTCAGAGCTGTGTCATTTCCAGTGGGTAAAACGGCAACCTATCCTCTACACCAGCGGTCGCCAACCGGTTGTCCGCGGACCACTGATGGTCCGCGAGAAAATGTTGGTGGTCCGTGGAGAAATTTGGACATTATTTGCAATTTTTATGTTTATTATACTGTTTCATTATATTCTGATTCGTCTTCGTGTCACCGACACAGGATCGCTGACAATTTTCGCCTTATTACGTTGAATCAAATTTCATATTAATAAAATGGAACTTTTATGATCATTATTTTATAGATGTTTGTACCTTTTTAAAAAAAATTCATGTTAGTGGTCCGCGGGATTCAAAATTGTGAGTTTAGTGGTCCGTGAGGTCCGAATAGTTGGCGACCGCTGCTCTACACGAGCCATATCTTTCGCTGCAGTATTCTTTCTCTTTCTCTCGCTTGTTACACAAGTGACGAGAAATATAGCTGTTTTTGTCGTCGCTATACTTATTAAATGGATGCCGTGGAGAATGTTTGACATTGCTTTCCCTCTCTGTCTCACTTCTCTCTCTCTCTCTCTCTCTCTCACACACACCAACACACTCGCGCACGCGCTTCAAGCGGCAAGATTAGCAGCGACTACTCCGCTGCCGTAGTCTTTCAACAAATGAGCTATACTAATTGTATATAACACAAAGTAATAATTTTCGAAGAAAAAAAGGTTTACAAATTTTCTTTCTTTATATATAGAAAGGAAGTCATTTCCTCCGTTTCAGTGGTATAGCGACACTATATTAGATATACCGGAGCTTTAGTTACTACCAACAGAATACGCTATCTTCCACTCATTTACTGTCGATCCAACACCTATCCGGCTTAAATGATCATCATCAGTGATCATTACAACGCATTCTGGAGGTTTGAAAACCAGTACGCGTGAAAACTTTAGTAGTAGGACTGTGTGTTACGAAATTTTTTTATGCTGAACGAGCAAAACAGGTCTATATTTAGGAAACACAAAATGAAAGCTAGAAAAGACCACTGCTGCAATATATTCCAAAATCTTTAACATGTATTGACTTGAAATTTTAAGAATATATTTTAGTGAACCGTGATGATGGCCATTTGGACCGAAACATGTTGGATCGATGGTAAATAAGTGGAATATGGTGTACCTTGTTGGTTTAATTTCCATTTTCTACTGAAGTGCACTGTAGAAATGTGTTATAAAATAGGCTAAAAAGTTTGAGGCATAATTTGCTACAAGCAGGCACTTCTACGTGCAGTATAAAATGTTGCTGTACATATTGCACTACCGTGATAAAGTGTGTCCTGTACAGTTTCTATAACTGTGCCCAGATGGTCCGACGTTTTGTACACTTGCTTGCGATGTAGTAGGAGTAGCATGTACTTCTGATGACAAATACCAACCCTTCTAAAAGAGGACTCATTTGTTTTAAAACGAAGAAATGTCAGTGCCACTGAACTAAAATAGGTTACGAGTTCCTTTGGGGTTCGAAAGAAATCACCCCTCTGCTGAACCACGAACTGCTACTGCTCTGCTACCGACTTACCCTTCTGTCGTGGCCATGGGGGAAGCAGTTTCCTGTTCCAGAATTTCGGCATTGGAGCTCACATCCACAACTGCCACCGGCCCCATTGAGCCCACCTTCGACTCTCACTGCTGTCGACACACATTTCACCTGTCCTCACCTGACACCTCCTACCACAAGGATGGGCGACAAGTACATTACTTATGGTAAGTGGAGTGTGTGACAGGTCGAGTCACACCAATTAACTCAAATAATGGGGGCACGGATTCCCTTATCAAGGTCTTTCCAAGTATGCTTTCCGGCGAATAGGAAGTAAATGGTGTAGAAAGAACAACAATGAAGAGGCCACAAGAAAATATTATTGGAATTAATAATGCTACTGGAGTACACAGTCTAACACTCACACGGCAATGTTTCTTTATGACATTGTTACAACGGGTGCACTTCGTCAGGCGCGCACCCAAAATGGGGGCTGTCCAGGCTGCAACCACCTCCCCAAATGGAAACTTTAAAAAAACACAGATCTTGTAGACAAGATATAAGATGAGATCTGCGCTCCTCTGGGATATTACGCGGCGTCGTGTGGCAATTGTTTACCGACGTTTCGGGACAACATATCGGTCCCATCTTCACGGGTCAAGAGTCAGAGTAGGAAAGACTCGGACTCTTGACCCGTGAAGATGGGACCTATACGTTGTCCCGAAACGTCGGTAAACAATTGCCACACGACGCCGCGTAATATCCCAGAAGAGCGCAGATCTTATCAATATCGCGGCGGAAGCCTGAAATCAAGATACAAAATATTTTACTTGATTTACCCTTTAGGCGAAATCGGCCACTGAAATCGGTAAATTGGAATTTTAAAAATAAAAATAAAAAACTTAGTGAGTCTTAGATGAACTAAAAAACATGAAAATTAGACCCAGTGATTTAAATTAAATTTATGACATGATTTTTATGACATAGTTTTTAAAATCAAACATAAATTACACATTGCGTCAGAGTAGGTCCCCTCCACCCCACACACATTCAGGTTGCGCGACTGCATTTCGTCCTAGTGCGTTGCCAAGTGTCTATGCTGTATGTAATCTGTGGTCTTTTGGGTAATTACACGGCGTCGTGTGGTAATTATTTACCCACACGACGCCGTGTAATTACCCAAAAGACCACAGATTACATCAACATCGCGGCGGAAGCCTAAAATCAAAGTCTATGTTGTATGTTTGCACTTGGCGATGTATATGAGATGTACGTTTGTATCTACCCTCGGTAATGATTCTACAATGCCTGCCCTCGGTAATGAAAGACAGGCTATTGCTCTCAGTGTCAGGGATATATAGTGACCTACTTCCTGAAACTGTGAGGATTCACGTCAAGCGTCATATCAGGACTTCGCGTTCCAGAAGCAGCTTGTGTGACAAATGTGCCTTCGACTTCTGTGATTGGCCAAGAAACGAAAGCTGTCCTTATACCGTTGGCTGTCAAATGTTAAGAGACAACTCGGTATAATCGTCATTGGATAAAATTAATTAAAAATCCATGGGAACAAAACATCTTCTGTCAGAGACACTGAAAAATTCACGTACGATTTAGGGTCAGAAGGCTATAGACAAAACTACACTGAAGTTAGGGTTCTCTAAAATTGTCAGTATCGAATTTTGGGTCAGTACAAGCATAACGTCCAAATGGCTTGGTATCACGAAATCAGTAACGTAATTGTTGAAACTGAACTGAAATAAATTGAAGTTTGAGCAATTATTGGATTGTTACAATTTGTGGTGAAGATAGCAGCTGCATGTTGGACACCTGCACTTCCGATTTTGGTGAACCCGAATTTTAGGACACTTCCATCTTCACATATACACAAAGGGGATTTGCCGGGATATTCGGCTATACGGCATAACGACTGTCCTCTGTATCAGTAAGATGTGCAACTTTATTTCAAATTATTTTTAGATATCTTGATCCTATACTAATATGAATTATATAAATCAGAGTACTCAATTTGAAAATGTGTTTATTCCGGCACCCTTACTGATAATTTTTCAATTTTGGTGTGTGAGCCAAATTTTAAGTGTAACTGTTAATGCAAAATGCAACGTCTTAATATCGCCAAATTACGAATCGACTGTTACATGATAATTATTTTATTACTCTACCTTTGTAAAGTCACTTAGAATTTAAGAACACCTGTCACCGTAATAATGACCAGCCGCTTTAATGTTGAGCGCTGGAAATGATTAAATTTTACATACACTTCTACCCAACACTGATATCAGTCACATGCAATTTGGTTTACTGGTCGCACTTCTATATAAGTGTATTGTGAGGTAATATGAGACCTACATTTTAAATAATTTTATGAAATTAGAGCAAACTTGTATTATATACTTCATCACTGTATATCTTATCCTTACGTCTCTATGCATGTAAATCTGGGTACATCCCATTAACATTTCAGTGTTTTGTCTGAAGATAACCATGTTGGCTGTATCATGTTGGAGGATAACATAATTGTGTTTTACAATTCCTGTATACTGGTTTTGTTATGATATTATGCATTGTCAATTTTTGCATGGTAAAAAAGACAGTATTATAACACGTAGAGATGTATTCAGGGACGGCCCTTTCATAAGGGCTGCAGCTGTCGCACCCCTCCCAGAAATTTTGAGAAAAATTAAACCAAATATCTGAATAAAAGTTTTTGTTAGGAGATACATGCATTCTTTAAAAGAATCTGAATGAAATCATTTTCAATTCAAATACATACTCACCGCAGTGCTGTAGAGATCACAACAGGCTGCGCCCTACCCAGGCTTGTGCACTGGCTTCAGCACAGCTAGGATGAGTGGTGGGAGACTCGGTCAGTTAGGTTGGTGGGCAGGTCTGAGCTGCAGTCACTGCAGCCTAGACAGTGTTTCAACATCTGTTTACCTTTCCTAACAATTCCAATGCTGACAGTTTGATAACCATTTTTACCTAGCTGTTTTCAAAGCCATATTTGTGAATGTTTCGATTTTATTAGTTGCAATTTTAAGATAAACAAGAAAAACAACAGTGTTAAGTATTTACAGGGCATCAGTTTTTAACAATTAACTCTCACCTCGAAGACTGAGATTCAGAATTTAGTTTGTGCAACACCAGATTTAGTTATTTC
This sequence comes from Reticulitermes speratus, assembly GCA_021186555.1. Lineage (NCBI taxonomy): Eukaryota > Metazoa > Arthropoda > Insecta > Blattodea > Rhinotermitidae > Reticulitermes > Reticulitermes speratus. The sequence continues at coordinate 20,540,119 of JAJKFL010000012.1, forward strand.
TCAGTCACCATCAACAGGATACTAATTTATGTGAGAAGATTTAACTCTGTTATATGCTAACACAAGTGTTTGAGTATCTGTGCTGACAAAAATGCTTTATTAAGTCATCTCATTAATCATATAACAATCCTAGCCCCAGCCTTACCATAAAAAAGTCCCACGAGCCACCAATGCAAATGTTGTATGTTTACTTGGCACTTCTCTAACAGATGTATGATGGAATTCTAAGTGTGGTAATTTCTGAAATGAAGCACAAACCTGCTACATGCTGTTCTCAGTAGTACATTTGCACAGTAGGCATTAAATTGTGTTCTTTGTTGCACCTGTTTACTTATATATGGAGGTACAAAAGTTAGTATATGAGAAAGTAAATCTCAACAATGGCTACATTAGATTCTGTATCACTCAGCTAGGTTGCTCAGGAAGTCACAGAGGAATTAAATGGATGTACTCAAGTTGAGTACATATTTTTACTAAATGTATTCTCTGCTGTTCTGAATACTTTACTTAAATATTTGTTTGCTGGATATAGAAATCTAATGTTGCCAATGTAACTGCATCTCAGAAAACACATTCCAAAGAATCATAACTTAATTATCCTTGTATTGTTTTAAATAGTCACAATGTCAAATATAAATTGTAGGGCTTAATGAGATTTTGAATTTCATTTGATTTAAAGTTTTTGAGATATCTGATAAAATAAAATTTGCATTTCATGTAAACTAGCGGTTGTATTTCACCAGCATACACCTGAGTAATCTTTGCTTGATTCCTCTTACTGTGTGGGCAAACAAAGCCTTTTGTGCAGTTGAGACAAGTTGAGAACCTTTGTACCATGTTAAAACTTTATTTTTGTAATTATCGGAAAATATGTTACATTACCTATGTATAATCTTTCTATTTCCTACTACAAAAACACTAGTTTCTTATAGTGTTGTATGCATCTTTCTTTCCAGTTAGTGATGTTATTTTCAATATTAAAAAATGGTTCTTCTTTAGTGTTTCCATTTGTGTGTATGACAGTTTTTCTGATTGGTTATCAGGTACCCCAGATCCCAGAAGGATACAGTTTACATGCCAAAAAGTAGCAAATTTAAATGCAGTACTGATACTGCAGAGTTTCATGTCTGAAAGTAAAGCTGCCAAAGACTACAGCAGAGGATCTTACAAGCAAGCTAGAAATTGAGGCAGAGGCAGAGAGAGAGAGAGCAGGGAGCAGAGAATAAAGTCTTGGATAATTAACTTGTAGTCTTAGAGGAGCAATGCTTGAGAAAAATTACACTGAAGAACACTACATAAGAAAGAAGGTTCGGCCAAGTGAACCCCAACTTCCTTCCTTCCCCCCCCCCCCCCCCTCCTTTTTTTTTTTTTTTTCAATTTGTTGAACACAACCACATATTTAATTTATTAATATAACATCATCTTTTTAAAGATTATTGTAGGCATGTCAATTACATACTTGTCTACAGTGAGTCATTAACAGATATTAATAATATGTTACATGAATTAAATAATATATGTCCAAAACTTAACCTTACATTAGAATTGGAAGAAGAAAACAAAATGAACTTTCTACACATCACTTTTTGTAAAACCCTCCCAAACATCCAGACGTTTGAAATATCAAATCATTACTCAACACTTACCATCTTAAAATAAAGGTTGTGTTGATGTTAAACAAGTACCTCCTTATTGTATTTATTTATATATTTATTTGTTTAGTCATACATTTAGTCACCAAATGTGACACTGGACATGTCAAATTCAGCTTACAGTGTAAATTACAAAACAACTTATAATATATCTACATCGATGTAATATATAAAAAATAACAATACTATTTTAAAACAGATAGATATAACTTATAAAACTCACATAGCCACACACAACACATGTAATTACAATGGCATATTTTCATCCACTGAATAAAATGCCTGTTATAACAGATAGATATAACTTATAAAATTCACATAGTCATTACAAAACACATGTAATTAGAATGACATATACTCATCCACTGAATAAAATGCCTGTTATAACAGATAGATGTAACTTATAAAACTCACATAGTCATACAAAACACATGTAATTAGTATGACATGTATTCATCCACTGAGTAAAATGCATGTTGTAACAGAAAGGATTTCAACACTCTTTTAAAAGCTTTGTCTTCATCCAGTTTTTTAAATAATCTGGAACCTTGTTATACAGTCTAATTCCTCTATTTATGACACTTTTCCTAAAAAGATCTGTATTGCAGAAATTAACATGTAGATCCAATCTTCCTTGTGTATCATATTTGTGAATTTGTGCATTTTGTTCCAGATATTGTTTATGTTCTTTAATGTAATATACTACATCAAATATGTATAAACAAGCAACGATGAGTATGCTGTAATCCTTAAATATCTCTCTACAGGATGTATGTTTACTAACACCACTCCTTATTCACAGAATCCTTTTTTGCAATTTAAATATTTTAATACTTTCATTATCCCCACCCCAAAATTATGCCCGGAGTGACTGAAAACTTGCATGATAAATACTTATTATATGCAGGCTCATTACTTTCTTTAGAGATTTAATAATATAGCATACTTTACTCAATTTTTGGATTAAATGTCTTACCTGAACATTTCATTTCAGATATTCTGTGATATGTAGGCCTAGAAGTTTTAATTCTGGTTTACTGAACAAGTTGAACTTCAACACACTCAACACTGGTGATGGAGAAGGGTGCACTGATGAAGAGAAGCAAACGCTGATAAAGAAAACAACCACTAATAAAGGAGAAGTAAGCAATGAAGACAAAGAAGCAAGCACTGGAAGAAACAGTGGGGCAAGAGAAATAGAAATTAACAACACGAATTTAGAAAAACAGCAGTTGCTTAACAGTGACTTCTTCTAACACTGATAAAGGGTTGGAAGAGAAGAAAGAATTAGAAAATTCCCTGAAATTGCATGGTGATGAAAGAAATTGGTTGAATAAAGAAGACTTCAGACATGGTCTGAGGAAAACCAAGAATTCAGGTTCTTCAAGTTTAGATTAAATTAGAGCACTACTAGAGACAGATGGGTAAATGAAAAGAACACACATAGATAAACAGATGAAGCAAAGTGATGAAATGCATGCAAGATTAGACTAGAACAAGAAGGTGAGGGACTTCATAAGCAAATATATTACATGAAACAATTACACTTGAAAGCTGAAGGTTCATGTAATGCACCTCAGATGCAAGTGAATGAACTGAGAGTGTACCCGAAGACAGTGCAGCTACATACATTAATATGTATGTATTCCTATAGCATACAGTATTATAAAGTGCTTGACAATGAGTTCATAGAAAAATCTTGTATTTCTAATTGCAGAATTTTAAGTAGAACCGAGTTCTCTGTTGGTCACTTCACCCTGAAATCCTCCAATATGCTGACAGGTTAGCTCTCCTTAACATGGTGTCACCAATATACTATGAAAGTACAAGTCTCACAGTAACAATTACCACAAGAGGCACTTAATTTCATGTTGTCTTTTCTCTTTCTGTATTGACAAATACAGTATATTTAAAATTGGGAATGGTGCATCAGCTCTCTGCACATGATATGTATTATCAATATTTCCCTTCTGGAATATGGACTTTACTTTAACATACTTCCTCAGACATTAGAGCATATTACCATAATTTCCTAATCCCTCAGTTAAATACTTTCACTGAAGTTGAAACAGATGGTTCGTATCTTAAAAATTTAACATACAGATTTGAAGTATCTTCCATAAAATTATTTGCGTGAGATGCATTCCATACTCTGGTCAAGGGAATGTGCAAGTGCCTGCAAATATCTCCTGATTGCGCAAGAGACATTGCAGCTTCAAGTGAATTTTCTCTAGGTGCAATAATCATACCCAATTCTGTAATATTATTGTATTATGGTTACAACCTTACCACCTTCATGTGCCCATTGTCTAGAAATCTGGGAGCCTCAACCTCCTGGAACCCTAAGGGCCTGTCCAGGCCTGTAATGGGATTACTTTACCTTACACTCTTTAAGATGCAAATAGTACACATGTTGTAGTAACATGAGACATGACATCAGTTGTGACAATTCACAGTTGCAGCAATGAAATCTCTTCTGGGCCAGCCCAAATCAGACTGCACCACTGAAATTCAATTCTTAAAAACCCATTTTTAGGCATGTCAACAGCTTCAACTGTCAGTTTTCTTGAAAGTTTTGGCTTCATATATTCAACAAATGAAACAATTTTTCAAATAGAATGTGTAACACTTCCCAGTTGGATGTTGAGGTGTATCCACACCACATTTCATTTTACTTACCCCCATTGTTTGTCAGACTTGTTATTCAGATCCACTGCTATTTCTGTTTGTATGTGGGAACTAGTGCTGTGTGCTGGCATATGTATATCAGTACATTCAGTCAACAAATTTGCTTCAAAACAAAGCAGTCAAAAATCAAATGTTTGTAACACATCTTCTACCATGAAGATTACTCTTGTCTGGGAAGTGATACCGTGTAGTTTGATGGACAGGGGCCAACATTTAGAAGAACTCCTCTGCCAACCTACATAGCACTGCATCCCAGAGGACTGTGTGGTCAGGCATAAATGTCAGAACCTTGTTCTGAACTATACTGCTAGAATATAATAATCGTTAACCAGGAACTTGTACTATTAAAATAAGGTTTAGTTTAGAAAGTACATGAAACATGTTCTGAATACACACAGTGATCGTATGTACTTTCTACGCATGCATCTTTCCTTCTTGTAAAATTATCCTCGTGGCCCCTTCATCTATGTTTTCTATACATGTATGTATCCATTACATGCAGAATGCCTGGTACTTAGCATATGGACTCCACTATGATTCCTTGATCAGCAAATATAAAAATACCTCTTGATAAATTTCGACTGACTTAAAATGTTTAAGGAAAACGCAATTCTGCAAAACACACAATCATGTTGCCACATCACATTCAACTTTAATAGCAGGGTGGAGTCTATGGGCACTTATTTCTTGACATTAGTGCAGACTTCTTTGCTATAAATAAAAGTATGTTGTCCAAGAAGAGTGCAACCCATCTTGGCTTTGCCCGTTCACGTCACAAAATTTCTGTAGCATGCAAAATGGTCACGTGGTCCAGAAAGAAAGTTTGATCTATTACATGAAGTTTAATGATCAGAGATACAGAAAACCTGCGACTTTCACGACAGTATTTTGGAGCATCCAAATCCCATGTTGTTACTGACGTGGTCTACCAAAAATTATTTACCTTATCAACTGTTTTCTCATTTTGCTGTTTCTGTTTTAATTTTTGACTATAATCTCCCGCCATTTTGCTTAAAAATATACGATGTCCTTTGTGCACTTCCATGTTAAAAACGGACCAGACTTTGCCACAAAAACAACTCGATATTACCAGATACTCTGACGGAGACCGTCATTTACCAGTCCTAATTCTTAAAACGTTATTACACTATGTTCAATAAACACCAACTAATGCACATAAACTTTATCACAATAGTTTATTCTTAATTGGTGTTTATTGAACATATCTTAATTGAAAATGCATGGTGAATACAATGTTACGTTATTACACATTTTGCCTAACATATCTAGATTACTACCAATTAATTGTTGCGACATAAAGAAAACGGTAGCAGGATTTTTTTTATTTTTTAACAAAGAACCCAAGCGAAATGTGTAAAATTTGAACTGCGGGTACGTAGTGTAAATTGTTACCATTATGACAATGTTAATTTTAAAATGTGTTCAAAGGAGTCCTCGACATGACGAGGAAACAAATGTGGATGGAATCAGGTGTATGGGAAAAAAGAACAGAATTATTTTTTCAACTATATACAGGATTCTCAGAATAACTGACGTATTTCAATAGCAAATTATTTCATCATAAAATATAAAAATGTATATATATATATGTACTGCAAACTCTGGAGATTTCTCTGTGGTATGTGAATGGCCGACGACGCGCTCCTTCGGAAGCAACACATTCTTGAACACATTCAGTGAAATTTTTCTGACATTGGTTACCACTTCGTCATATATTGCAGCAATTTCATGTCTTTAACTCTTCAACACGAGTTTTCAGGTTCTTACGCGCGTGCTGCTGGGGATAAAAGTCTTCTGGGATTTGACACAGTGTTGCTGGGCAAGCAGTTCCCTACATTTCGAAAGATCGCGGTGCCTGCGAGACGTCGTGAACTACTCGCCTAACGAAACGACGTCACATCCCAGGCGATTTTAATCTTCAAGTATTAAAGAATTCGTGGTTTAGTTACATACACACGATTTTTAAAAATGCAGAAATTTTCGTAACATGTTAATCGGCATGGCTTTGCTGATAAACAGAATTACAGATTTTGGGCCAATGAAAACCCTCACCAGTTGCAGCAAATACCGCTTTATAGTGAAGAGATTACGATGTGGTTTGCTGTCTCAGGTCTTGCCCTGATTGCCCCCATATTCTTAGTTGAAACAGCTAAATCACAGCGTTATCTCATCATACTGAGGAATGAGTCTTGCCTCGCTTGTTTGCAAAGCATTTAAACATGGAAACACAGTTGTCCATGCAGGATGTGGCGACACATCACACAGCCAGGACAGTCTTTGACTTCGTTATCGAACATTTCAGGACGGCGTAATATCGCACAGATTTTCTAAAGCTCATCATTGCGGGTGGGCCAGGATAGCGCAGTTGGTATAGCGACTCGCTAGGAGATGGACGGTCCGGGGATCGAATCCCCGAGGGGGCGAGATTTTCAAGATCCGTCCAGACCGGCCCTGGGGCATACCCAGCCTCCTGTACAATGGGTAGCGGGTCATTCCCGGGGGTAAAGCGGTCAGGGCGTGGCGATGACCACCCACCCCCATCTAGCTCCAAGGTTAAAGAAAGAGTAGAGCTATATCTCTACTCTCCTTCTGGGCCTTCATGGCCTGTTCTGGGGTGAACTTTACCTTGACCATCATTGCGGGACTTCATGGCCAGGTTGCAGCCCTGATTTAGACCCGTGTGATTACTTTCTATGGGGGTTTAATGCCACCAGGCATATTTAAACTCGGGAGAAAGAATCGTAGATTTCCATTAATGAGGACCTCTGTCTCAGAATTGGTACGAAATTCATGCGTCGTGTGTTAGCAGCAAAGGAAATGTACATGTGTGGCATGTGTACTGAACACATTTTTATGCCTAACTGTTTTGCAAAATCAGAGTGTAAGAAAACATTACTCAATGACATTTAATAAAATTGTCATTTTTAGACATTCAGCAAGTATCTCATCATTTCTTGGCCCCCTTCGACACTCATTGACAATCTAATTGCTGACCACACTGTTGAAATTGTCAGAAATTTTGTTTCAGTTGCAGAATATAAAATGTAGCCTACGCCTTTTAAAGCTCTAACAGAAATAGAAAGAACTGTCAGAGCACAAGAAAAGCTGGGAGAATTTTAATCTGACGCTCAGAAGCACCAAAAAGTTTTATCTGGGGATGAAGCTGAAGGCTAGTCATTGCTTAATTCAAAACTGGAGATGTCTGATCAATGATGTGCAATCGTGGTTACTCGCAGTTACTACACTTTCACACGGGAAAAAACTGAAATGTCGCTATATTTAGAAATTGACGAATGGCTAGCGGACATGAATTTTACGTATGGAGATACTGTTGTGAAAAACATTTCAGGACCAACAACCGAATGTGAACGCATTTATGAGTATCTTCTCAACGTACTTCAAATTGATCATCTATCAGTTTTATTGTTCGTGAAATCAGTGTGGCCTCTTTCTGAATCAAATCCTGATGAAGAAGTGAAGTCCCGACTTTTCGGTGGCAGTAGGCGTGCTGAAGAGATTGCGTGTGGGTACAAGTGGGACATCTTAAGGGTTATCACAGTAAAGTTCCTAGTTTTTACATTGGCACTGCGGGTGATGGAACAATGCGCAAATGGTAAAATAACATTTTTCATCACTTTAAAATATTTTGTTCCAGAGTACGCTGAAACCTGCAGTTGTTATTCTATACCCAGTAACGTTTCAGTGAATACATAATGAGCTAGCAATGCGACGATGCCGCATCACCAACCTGCATTGTACTAATTCTGTTTATAGTACTTATTTCCTGGGCTTTCAATTGATGTTTCAGGATCCATCGGCATAACTTGGGGTGTGCAGTGCCTCTACAGTATTTTTTCTACTTAAGAATAGTTTTTTTTTTTTTGGCTACTGAGTTGAAGAGGAGCAAATACAAAATAGAAATATTTTCTAAACGATTATTTGGATGGTGTAAAGACAAAAAACAAAAAACCTGCGTTTTACGGTACGCAGAATAGTGGCATGATCGAGTTTGTCTCCCGAACCCCCTTGCCCGACCCGCCAGCCTAAACTTTATTAGCCAAGTTACGCCTATTTCAGGATCTATTTAGTTCTGAGAAACCATTGCAACCCGTCTCTACGGTTGATCCGTTAGCCACTGCACTACGAAGTACGAAGGTACTGAGCCTCACCTCAACCCAAGCATAATTATATTACAGATACAACCAAATATTAATTTTGCATAGTTCGCAGTGGTTTCGAACGAGCTGCTGTTGACAACACTGCCAATACAATTCTGATTTTGCGTTGATGCAATCGAATCGTCATTAAACTAAACAGTTGTATATATTGACCTGAAATACATTTCACATATATTAAATAATTATTTTAAAATTATAGTGATCATACTTCAGGTTATATCAACTGACAGAAGAAATGTTAGTCTTTCGCGAAACTAATAATGTTGGTATCCCTTGCAGGTCAGACGATCGTCAAGGACGAGATGTCCGAGGGGAGTGCTGCTGAATGTACACGTCATGTAGCAGTAATTTCATGACTTAAATACGTACTTGGTAATTTAATGCCAGTATTTATACTGATAAAACATGGATTTTGGTTCGTTGCTACATGCTGCAAAAAGGAATGAAAATTCTGTTAAGAAGGAGGTGAGAATTTATGTTGCCAATTCAGGTAGATGATACTTCATCATGGATATCTCACTTAGGCCTACATAGTCGGAACCGACATGTGTGAAGAAATAACAACGCGTAGACTTGGAAAACACGTATATTACGTGGTATCACGTTGCGCAGATTGTAGTTAAGGAGTAGTGTGTGCGTTCCAGCATAATTTTAACGTGTTCGTTAACTCTAATCTTTTTCAACCATCATCTCATTTAACGATTTATCAAAAGGGACCTTGCGATTTTGGCATCAGGGTGTATAATAATCTTCCCTCCGAAATAAGGAAACTATCACATAATATTAAACATTTTAAATCAGCTCTTAGGGATTTCCTACAAATCCATTCTTTTTATATTTTAGTGGAATACTTTGATTACAAAAATAATTAATTGTCTTTTATATTCTATTTATATACATTGTTTGTTTAAGTTGTGATGTGCTCATTTGGTTAATTGGGATGAGCATTTTATACATATTTTGTGTTCTCTGATGTGATACACTCAATTGTTCCCTTGGGAATTGTGTTTGTATGTGTGACTTGTGTATTGTATTTTTGTGACTTGTATTGCATGTATTGTGTTTTTGTGATTTGTATTGCTTGTATTGTGTTTTGCTGTTATGTTTGACTTGTTCCATATCCAATGGCTGGGTTGCCTGATTTGGATTTCTGAATGTGAAATAAATGAATGAATGAATGAAAATGGTTCATGCCCATTCAACTACTTTTCAATATCTGTTTTTTGTCATTCTAAGTATATTCGTTCATTTGGAAAGAGGCCGCCGAATATTTTAAGTCATAGCATTTGTCTTAAGTATAAAGTTTGCACGAGATAACAATGGCCATCATGAACATGTATAATATAAACTACAAATTCTGCCTTGTTGACTTCTTAAAACTTGCAGATTTACACAACTGTAGTTGTATATTTAACTTATTGATTAATGAGTGTAATTGTTATGTTACTAATGGATTTTCTTGTAGGTTAAATGTTATAAGTCAACATTTGAGCCACCAAAGAAGGAACAAAAGTCAAAGGCACTTTCAGCAAATATCCAAAAGTTTTTGGCAAGAAAGGAAGAGGAGGAAAGGAAAAAGGTGACTGAAGCCAAGAAAAAGAAGGATGTAAGTTTTGTTGTGTTGTGTGGCTTGGTAAAATTAAGGGTTATGTACATAATTCACAGTTTCTCAAATATGGTGTTTTAGTTTTGCTTTTAAGATAATGAGACATTGGTTTCTTTGTAGAAAGTGAGTGGTTCTTTATACTTGATGTAGCACTGCAGACATAATAATAGAGCCTTTCTTTTATCATTTCCCTTAGCACAGCAGCTTTATCAAATAGAAATCCTGCATCCACTGTGATATGCCATGACAGCTACCATTCTCAGGGAAATGATAAACACTCTCTAAAACTGGGATGATATTTATTCTTATTATGTAGGCACCATCAGTAGTGAACATAACCATTCTTTCATGTTTACAGGATCAAATGTCATGAAGAAAAAGGAATTAATATAGACATTTTCCATCCTATTTTAATTACATATTCATAAATATTTCAGTAGTGTGAAATGTAACCTTTTACAGACAAAGTTACTCTGTCCTTGATTTCAGGCTTCCGCTGTGATGTTGATGAAATCTGTGGTCTTCTGGGTAATTACACGGCGTCGTGTGGTAATTATTTACCGACGTTTCGGGACAATGTATCGGTCCCATCTTCACGGGTCAAGATTCCAAGTGGGAAAGAAAGCCTATAACAAAGATACTGGACAGCATAGCAGGGTAGGGAAACGTGCAATGTGACGACAGCCAATAGGATGAGAGAGAAGGGGTGTATACAAGATCACAATACGGTCTAGTGCGGCGGGGTGAGAATAATGAGAGAATAATTCCAGACATATTTCTCCCATTATTCTCACCCCACCACACTAGACCGTATTGTGACCTTGTATACACCCCCTCTCTCTCATCCTATTGGCTGTCGTCACATCGCACGTTTCCCTACCCTGCTATGCTGTCCAGTTTCTTTGTTATAGGCTTTCTTTCCCACTTGGAATCTTGACCCGTGAAGATGGGACCGATACGTTGTCCCGAAACGTCGGTAAATAATTACCACACGACGCCGTGTAATTACCCAGAAGACCACAGATTTTACTCTGTCCTGCTTATGACAATTTTTCTGTTGAGATGTTTTTATTTATTTTCTTTTAGTACCTTAATGTTCTACAGACTGTGTGATTATGAAAATTGCTAAGAGTCTAAGAAACCATTGGTGTATACAAATGAGACTCTGGTTCAGACCCCTTATCTTTTACCACAGATATGTGCTGGCAAATGTGGTGGTGGTGTTCATATTGTTAGGACTACCATGTTGGCATTGAGTACAAATTACATGTGGTTACAAGTTCTGATTTTGAAGATTATACATATGTTACATAAGGTTTTGCAAGAAGAATTACAACATAGCAGCCTTCACCTTCTAGTTGTTATTTAAATAAATAAATAAATAATTTGAATAAAAGGTAAAGGGATGTTGTCCCTGTGTTTGCCAAGAAGGCATATAAGGGAGTGGAGGTATAATCCGCTCATTCTTGGCTGCGGCCTCAGCTTTACACCCCGGCTGCTTTCCCCCCTCCGCCAGGACAAAAGTGCCCAGTAGTCATTGAATAGAGGCTGTATGGGCTGCAGAACTGGTCTCTGCTTTGGAGAAGAGAAAATATCTTGCCCCTGCTGAAAATTGAAGCATAATTCCTTGGTTTTCCAGCCTGTAACCTTGTCACTATTGAAACAGAAAATTACAGATCACCATGTTTGAATGCTTTCTGAGTCACTGCTGAAAAAAATTACAAAGAAAGTTGTATGGTGTCTGAAACAGCTTGGGTGTATGTTTGCAGTCAAACATGAGCAGATGTAGAACAATAATTTTGGTGCAGAGTGAAGTCTTGGAGGTAGAAATTCAAAATGGAGTTATAAACTTTAGTATAGGAAGTCTTCTAATTTCGTGCAAGCAGAAATTCAGTTTGAGGGAGGTAGAGTAACTTTCCAGAAAACTGTGAAAATTTATTCTCATTTGAATGGTATGAGAACAGAAGGGCTCTGAGGCATTATGGCATATTTAAGAACAGACGTATGCTGTAATGACAAGTGACCAAAGAACATTACCTAGGTATCACTGAAAATGTGGGAGGACCTGCAGTATGTAAAGGAAAGGGCATCTGCTGTAACTGGGACTCTGGATAACATAAACAACTTGAGACAACTGTCCTTAGCAAGAGGTGTGAAACAGTTTGTTGCAACATTACACTGATGTTGACATATGGCCTGGAACAGATTTGGGACTACATGATAGAAAATTACCTCACAATCAGTAAATAAGTAATGGTGAAGTATCTTAAATAGTACTGCCTCTTCAGCTTCATGGTGCCACAGCTTGTGCACACCTTGGCAAGTGAAGCCTTCCTAATCAGGGAGCTAAGTAATAGCTAGTGCTGCCATCTGCAAACACTTTGAGGAACTGTTGAATAAATGCTGACAAGGTAAAGGTAAAGTTCTCCCTAGAACAGGCCATGAAGGCCCAGATGGGAGTAGAGGTATAGCTCTACTTTTTCTTTAACCTCGGCGCTAGATGGGGGTGGGTGGTCATCGCCACGCCCCGGCCGCTTTACCCCCAGAAATGACCCGGTACCCATTGTACAGGAGGCTGGGTGGGCCCCAGGGCCGGTCTGGATGGGTGCTGAAAATCTCGCCCCCACCGGGATTCGATCCCCGGACCGTCCAGCTCGTAGCAAATGCTGACAAAGAGGGTGGATATGTGCTGAGAATTTTATTCCACAGAAGCCATGATGAAACAAAACCATACTAAAAACTGCAGCACGCAGTGATGGCTTTTCCTGTTCTATTTTCACAGAAGAAAAAAGAATCATAACCATGTATGCAAAGCCAATTGCCTCTGATTTTCATGTGACTGTGTGAGAGGTGCATGTCACATATTGTAACTGTGATAGAAGGGTCTGTAGCAGACTACAGCAAGGAAGATTCATTATGTCTGCATATTGTACATGTTTCTTCTTATCACACAATTTTCAGTGGCTTTTGCAGCCCTTGCAGTTGTTTGCTTCACCTTTGTTACATTTCTTATCATAAGAAAATGTAATAAACATATAAATGATTCCTTTCCCTTTCAGCTGGAATATTCTTTGTGGCACTTTTCTTGTGTAGAATTCCTGTTATAGTTGGCAAGGGACTGTTTTATATTTTCTGTCATATTTCTTTTGACCATGTATGGTATGGTGAATAGAAATGTTTCATAAGCTAAATTCAAAGCCTCCATTTCTCACCCAAGTCTCCTGACTGCCTGCCAGATGGCTCTGGCGGTCACATCAGGATCGATAGAACAGCAGCGCGGCCAGTTGGCCAGTCACCAACTGCCACGAATGCGCACGACCCAGTAACCTCGGAAAGAGGAGGCAAGAGGAGGCACGAGCCCATATAGGGCTGTTGAGCGATGGTTATTATTATTATATGTGTGGTATGGCTATTTCTCAAATTTGACAAAACAGGTTCTTATCAAGACGTCTCATATAGCTGTAACTTTAACTGCAGTGCTAAGGAACCATTGCTTATTGTGCTGTTCACATGAATCAGCTTCACAAGTATGATCACTTAAATATTTAAGTCATGTTTCTCTTTTCGTGATCTCATGTAGTTGAACAAAATAACACAGTAGTTTTAATGTTAGTAGATGCTTGTAAATGGAAGAATATGAAATAGACAATTTGAGTATTGATATGTTCTTCCTCCACTCGACAGTTTTGTGTTTAGTTGTAGGTAGATATATAATTAAAATTTTAAGATATGTCTGTAATGGTTATAATTATGGTGTGTTTGTTGTTTATACTAGGAAGTTGTTTTGATATACGACACACATCCAAAAAGTAAGTACCGTTTGGCTATAAAAAATATACTTGATGTAAACATTTTTATTCATTTTTTTTCAAATTCTAAACACCTTAGTCTACTTTTCTACATAATCACCACTCACATGAGGCACTTGTCGTAACGGGGCACAAGGTTTTTGTATGCCCTGTTCATGACAGTGGGCCACCTGGGACGTGAACCATTTCTCAGCGCTCTCCTTCAACTCATCGTCGCTGTCGAACTTCTTACCGGCAAGAAATCTCTTCAGGTGCAGGAACAGATGAAAGTCACCTTTGGTCCTGCACCTGAAGAGATTTCTTGCTGGTAAGAATTTTGACAGTGACGACAAGTTGAAGGAGAACGCTGAGAAATGGCTCACATCTCAGGTGACCCGCTTCTATGAGGGCATACAGAACATTGTACCATGTTATGACAAGTGCCTCAATGTGAGTGGTGATTATGTCGAAAAGTAGGCTAAGGTATGTAGAATTTGAAGGCAATGAATAAAAGTTTTTTACATCAAGTATATTTTTTATAGCCAAACTGTCCTTACTTTCTGGATGTGCTTCTTGTATGTGTGTGTGTGTATATATATATATATATATATATAATATATAAACAATCTACAACAAATATAGTTGTATTCGACAACGAGCAATGCCTGTTTATTCAACGATATGACTGTATGTCAATATATATGAAACTGTTGCATTTTTAGTATATTTTACTTACTGAGATTTTAGAAGCCTGCATTATTGGCACTAATGTCATTCTCTTAAAAGAAGTCTGCATGCCCTTATGTTTGTATTAATGATGGTAGAGAATTAAAAAGGCCAATGGTGGGATAGTTTTCAGTGGTGTGATGCCCTTTCCATGTTTCATGAAAGCCTGGCAACATGAAAGTTATTTTTATGATTCTCACAGAACAAATATTGCCATACATGTAGTTTTTCATTACTGTGCATGTAAGTAGTTTTAAATGAAAATGTTACTGGCATTGAAGGTTATATTTGTGATCTTCATGGAACTAGAGGCCTCTTTCTATAAAGCAGATGGGAACAAGCTAGGATGGAGCCTGAGTTACAAATTATTTTGCATGAATGAAGATTACCGTTGTAGATTAATGTTTCTTTCCATGAAAACATTACTAAATTATTTATTGAACTGAGATGCCATGTTGATTTTTGAAAGAAATATGAAAATTTTGTGTTTTGAAGCTCAAACACAAAGCTATTTTGCTGTAGCACTTCATGTTATGTAACTTAAAAATATTTTATATTCTTTCAAGGAATTGCTGGCTTTGCGGTCCCAGGATGTCAAAGCAAAGAAGAGGGTTACAGCTATGCTTAATCGAACCAAAGCTGCAAACAAAGCTGCTATTGAAGATGCTGTGGATAATGAAAACACAGCTGTAACTTTGGGAGGTTAGGTGATCTACATATAAACATGATTAACCCTTTCCACTTGAATTAATTTGCACTGCTGCTCATGTAGCATTTGGAGTTTCCTTATTTACACTTGGAAATGGCCCTTGTAAAAAATATTTATGGCCAGGCTGAAACAGAGCTGGCAATACCAAATGTTTTTTGTAGTTACTAGCAGATGGTAGAAGCTATCGAAAATGTGAGGTACAGTTGTCAGGTGGACACTGCCCGACAATATCAGTCAGATGACCATATTTGAAATGTCAGGGCTCCTGTGACAGGCAAGTAGAATGGGTTAATGTGTTTAAGCAAGATATTTCAGAAGGCACTAATTACTCGATCATTTTAGAGATGACTGTCTTGATGTATGTGACCAACCAAGCAATCAAGTCAAAAGCAGGGACTTGGAGAGCTAAATATAACAGTGATATGTAGGTAGATCTTCTAAAGCCTACTTTCCTTTTCCAGACTTCCAGCCCCACAAGTCTTGTGTTGTTAATGTCTTACATAGGTAATATGTCATAATTGAATAATAAAATGGATTGTAGCTCCTCAAATTGTGCTCCTCTGGTTTATAACACCATTTGGTTGATTAGGTGGTTAACTACTGCCAGAATGCTTCCAGTTTGCACTGTAATCATTGATCATGTATTTGTATATGACCAGAGTTTCACTAACGTAAGTCTTGTGTGTGAAAGACAATTCTAGAGCTTTTTTTTTGTCCATTTGTTATTTTTGGACAGAATTTGCCTTGTATTTTTGATTACTTTAGTAGGTTATCTTTCAAAATAACAACTTGTGCGCACTGAATGTTAATCTTTAGCGTACAGTCTTCTAAATGCTTCAGCTGCAGCCAGAGCACTGTTCAATCAAATTGCCCACTGTAGGACAGTGTGTTTCACTTTTAGACTGAAAGGATATACCTTTAATCAGACAGCACCCCACTTGTTCGTTAAAGGTTAAGCTTTATGTTCATCAAAACAATATAAAAAATTCAGCTAAAACCTTGTAGTAAACATATTCTCTCTCCATTACAAATTAGTTGCTGCTTAGGAAGAAATCAGTGCTTATTCTAAGAAACCCACAGATAGACTCGGAGCAAAATGCCGAGTTTTTGAATGTGCAGATGTGGTAATGTTATAAAGAGTTAACTGACTCCTTGGAGCACATTCTGGAGTAGCTTCTGGTTGCTCAGGTGGTCAAGAAAATACCTACCATGTTTGTAACAACCCTTCCAATGGTTTGTATGTTTCTGCTCATGCATATGTTTTCTATGTTGTCTCATCTGTTCAGGCCTTCTGCCTCTCCATGTATGGAATGTGTTCCAGGTTGTCCAGCTTGATTTGATTACCCTCATTGTAATAGGAGTAATAATAACAACAGATAGTCGTTACTGGACTCTGAAACATTATTGGATTAAAGAGATATCTTTGGTCAGCATGTTGTAAGTTAAAATTACCAGAAGAACCCTCAACATGTATATACATATAATTGAATGTATTTTTGTAATTCTATATATAGGTTTGGTGCAACCTGATGAAGATGACTATGGTTATGTATCACAAGAAGCATCAGCATTTTACAACAAGCTCATGGAAAAGTACTCTTCCATGCCTTCTGAAGAACCAAAGTTTTCAAAGAAATCTCTTTTGAAATCCAGTGCTGCAGATTTAAATAATACCAAGGTATATACAATAATGGTACCAACAAATGCACATAAGTATATTAGAATTGGGCTCGCGGTGGCGCAGTGGTTGAGGCACTACGCTACAAACCGGAACATCGCGGGTTCGATTCCCGATGGTGTCTTTGGAATTTTTCCTTGACATAATCGTTTCGGTCGCACTATGGCCCTGGGGTCGACTCAGCCTCTAACAGAAATGAGTACCAGGAATATTTCCTGGGGGGTAAAGGCGGCCGGTGCGTAGGGCTGACAACCTTACCACCTTCATGTGCCGATTGTCTAGAAATCTGGGAGCCTCAACCTCCTGGAACCCTAAGGGTCTGTCCAGGCCTGTAATGGGATTGCTGCTTTATATTAGAATTAGTTTATATACACAGAGAACTCGTACATGTTTCAGCCAACCATGTGATCATCATCAGGATATAAAATACAAAGGTTAGATATATTACAACTATAAAATGAAATTTGAAAAGTATCAGAACCAATCCAATCATATGAACCCTGTTAAGAAGTCTTTCAAGGGACCAGAGGATTAGGGACTTCTTAAGCGGGAAGACTTATTAAGAGGGAAAGCTTATTAAAAGAAATAGGATAATAACTAGTACATTAAACGTACGAAAATAAAAACAAATTCATCTCGGCAGAGATCGATCACATCATAGCATATATCGATATATCGCATATATCGATAGTCAGATAGCAAGTGATCGATGAATCAACAGCAACTTAAGATTTTTCATATTTGAAGGAAATAAAACTTTGGAAATGAAATTTTTTTATACATATCTTTAAAAACTTATTAAACGGGTAAAATTTCATTAAAAAAATCATACTCTTGGTATCATGAGATTCGACTTCTTAGGTGGGAAAACTTAATAAGCGGGAAGCTTCATATCTGGGAAAAATTAATGTACGCATTATGGATTTTATTTCGGGACTTTAAAAATCAGACTTCTTACAGGGGAAAACTTCTTATGCGGGGGCTTCTTATCCGGGTTCTACTGTAGTTTAAAAAGTACATAAATATAAGTTAGTACGATAAGAATGTGTTGATATTTGATTGGATGGTAAATGTAGAAGGTTTCAATTAGTAATTCACCATCCAAGAGACAGTGTCGTGGTGTAGATTGTACAGGAAACCACACTGCATGCTTGGAAACTGTTATGAAGCATGTAGTATTATCAGTCTGCAATATTTTGGGACTATGATAACCCTCCACTGGGTAGTATGTGGCAGTGATTTATACATTACGAACATGATCGTGTTCATTGTATGAGTATATTAAATGTATATAATGTGTTGGCAGTTGAATTTGCTCCCTTCTTCAAGTGACTGGTGGTACATATTAACAGTCTTTTATTTTTGCTCACTTTAATTCCTCATGTCAGTGGCAGTGACAGATCTGGGAATGTTTAGTATGCTGATCATTAGTTCAGCTCAGATAACTTTCTGGCCTGCTGGTTAAATTATTTTAAAATGAAGTCATCCCTTTGCATGTCATGAAGACACAGGAGGGAATGGGGTATAGCTTCATGCATTCTTACTGTCAGTACTAGATATAGGTGAGGGATGAACTTCTTGCCCCATCAGCTTCACCTCTGGGGAAACAGCCCCCCAGTACCTATTGAATAAGAGGCTGGATGGGCCCCAGAGCTGTTCTGGATGTTTTGGAGAAGAGAAAATTCTTCCCCTGCTTGGAATCACACCATGATTCCTCGGTCATACAGCCATAGACTGGTCACTGTACTGACCTTGCTGCTCCGGCTGTGGTTAAATGATATTATGGTGTAATGTGCTGAAGTGATAAATCTGGACATGGCAGTTGTGTAACATTGGCTGGAATGCAGTTGTGTCTATAGTTCTTCACACCATTACTTGATTATCACTTGCTTCTGTCCTTAGGATCGAGTAAGGATGGCTCTGCTAAGGAAAGAAGAAGAAGAGATGATGCCACACAAACGTAAAAGAAAAACAAAGGAGGAACAATTGAAGGAAACCGAAAGTGGAGATAAAAGCCATAGTCAGTCAGATTATGGAGAAACAAAAGAATGTGTAGAAGAGAAGCCAGAGCAGCCTGCCAAAGTACGTCGCCCCCGTGCACCACCACCAGTGGACTTCTGTGAACTCCTGAAGATAGCAGAGAAGAAGCAGTTTGAACCAATTAAAATTGCACCAAAACTGAAGGAAGAAGATGAGGGTGAAAGACCCATGACCAAAAAGCAACGTATAGAATATATGAAGGAGAAAGAGTGGCGCATGAGGAAAGAGGGGAAACTTCCACCATTAACAGCTTCAAAACAACTCCCTGGCCAGGATCAGCAAAACAATCAATCCAGATCTTCAGAGGAAAGGAGCAGAGATCGGAAGAGCAATCACCCTGCAGCAGATTCAAATAGGGATCCGAGATATAATTGTCCTTCTGCAGATAAAAACACAGATCAAAGAAATGGTCAACTTTCTATGGTTGGGCAGAGGGAACAGATGGGTAGTAGAACTTCTGTATATGGTAACAAGGACCAAATGAGTGGTCGATTTTCAGATCAGAGAATTGGCCATCCTTCTGGAGATATGAGCAGAGATCAAAGGAACAGTCGGCCTTCGGAGGGAAGCAGGAACCCAAAGAACGATCAATCTTCAGGGCATGGTAACTTGAGCATTCCAAGAATTCCAAACGTGAATAGCATTAGGAAAGATGAAAAATCACAGCACAGGATTCCAAAATGTAATGATATTGATAGGAGTAATAACAGAAGTGTGAAACTTCAGGGGAACTCAGATGGTAAGGTTTGTAAGGAGAGGAATAGAGATGTGTCAGGAAAACTTCCAGTTAAAAGTAGTCATGCATCTTCATCTAGTGCCTCCGGACATGGTAGTGCAAATAGGAACAGTGTAGAAAAAAGAAAAGATGCCAGCAGTAGTAACAACAATGACAGCAGTAGTAAGAACTATAATTTATCTGGTTACAGTAAAAAGCTGCAGGAGAGCCTCTTGGCCAAACTGCAGGAAAAAGAAAGGAGCGGTGAATTGTCAGAAGCAAAGAAGTTATGTGTACCAGGAGCCCAAAATTCAAAACTTCCAAAGAATCATGATTCTGGATCATTTGACTTTAATAGAGGGCCAAAACCACAATCAAAAGTAGCAAGAAGCAGTGACTCACGGGATGCAGTGAGAGAGAGTTTCTTAGGAAAACATTCTGTAAAGCCATTTACCTCTTCACAGAGAATAGACAAAACACCTCCTGGAGTGTTATCCTCAAAATCTCAAGACTCTCCAGTAAGAAGTAAATCTAGTCATCAGATTCCATCCAGAGATGCAAAATATAGAAAAATGAGTCAAGTGACATCCTCTGATATCAAGCATAGACAGTTTCCCCCACCAGAAATTAAGGCACGACAAGTTCCATCAGATGGTAAACCTCGACAGTTTGCACCACCAGACGTCAAGTCACGACAACTTCCACTGCAAGGTGTCAACCAAGACAGTTCCCACCTGCAGACGGAAGGATAAAACCAAAACCACCGCCAAACCGTGAGTACATAATGCTGATTGATTCTGAGGTGTTGTTAATCAAGTGCTTTGATTGTAGAGGTAACAAAGTAGTGAGTGAGATAAGAGACTGATTGTCATTGATTTATGGGTAGTAATAAAGTGATTGTGACCTGCCACATGTTAGGACCAAACAAAACATGTGAAACCTCACTGGCCTAAATTTCAATAGTTTAATTTTTTGTTCACATGCACACAGATGTGCAAACGTCAAAGTGGTGTTTTCCAGGAGGCTGGCTTGGGAATGTGAAGTTCTTCCAGTATTGAAGGGAGGTTGACTTAAAACCCCTACAGACAAACAGCTTACACTGATGTATAACAAGTTTATGTGTATGGTTGAGGTGGTGAATGCAGATTGCAGTTATGGTTGCTGGACATACCTGCTGTAGTAATGTCATTTTCAAAGATATTCTGAAGGAGCAGGCCATAACCTAGTCGCCATACTGACTGTGGTGCTGGAATTGGTTCATATTCCTTCATGTCCCAAGAAATGATAAAGTGGGTTGATTTGTTTTCCACTCAGACTCTGAGCCAGTATGCTTTGACACTCACGGGAATTTTGTCCTTTATTGAGGTTTCATTCCATCTTACATTTATTTACTTACGGTTTTGACATGGTCTGTAGCTCAGATTATAAAGTGTGAATTCATTCTATACATGTTGTTGAAAGTTTCCAGGGGCTAAAATTTAGTTTCATTCAATATTTGTTCGATGTTTTATTGTGTGTGTAGGTCGCATTGAAGATCCTGATGAGGAGTACGACTCTGAACTAGACGATTTCATTGATGATGGGCCAGATGAGGCAGCAGATTACTCTAAGCACATAAAGGAAATCTTTGGATATGACAAGTCAAGGTAATAGCCCTGCACATTAACCTCCAACACTCGGAAGCCTGAAGTTCGCCTAAATACTATTTGAAAATTCAGTTCTTCACAAAAAATACATTGCACCTCCATTACCGACACTAATTGGTTAGGGATACAAAGGGAAATAATTGCTGTTTATTGTGAGGATCATACAGAGCAAACAAATATACTACGTATGTGAAACTTGGAGCTTTTTACCGTTTAACCATGGGATACATACAGTGACCACTATGCTTTGAAGGTGCATGTGTGATCTGATGTGATGCCTTAGGGTTTTGAAGAATTGTGAATTAATATTCATCTTGTTGTGGGAATTTTTGCATTGTGTGGTAGTGGGTTGTGATGTAGACATTTTGGACACACTTTCTGCCTCCATCTTCAAAGTTGAAGTGAGTAGGGATCAACATCAACTACGAATTGTCATGAAAGCTCAAAATCAAGAACTAACTACAGTACATTGAATCTGACAAAAGTGTATATTGTCCTGTACCATTAGTTAGTGTGGCCACTTTCAAAGTATTTGTCTTCTGAACTCGTACACATTCTGTGTCTCTTCCATGCCTGGATACAATATTGGAAATTATTGTGACTACTTTTACTTTTGCTTTCATTATTTCTGTCATTTTCTCTGTAGTCATATATCTTTGAATGTCTTAAAGTACAGGCAGTCATCATATAATGTTGCCCTTAACAACATTGCTTCAGTTTAGCATTTGACACATTTTAGTGAATAAAGATTAATGAACATTGCCTGAACTTTGATTTAGGGAAAAATGTTCCATTTTTATTGTTTCCCTCTGTTGTGATTTTCGGGAATGTAACCCCAACATTGAGTGAGGGTTTAATAGTGTAATTCAAAATTGGACATTTGAAGAAATGTTTTAAGATTTGGAACATGAAGAAGACACATGGAGTGGAATCAGTTACAGAGGTGTTACAACACTTCTATCTGCATCTCACTTAAATAGTTTGCAGAGATGAGAAGTGGGCTTTTGAGATAGCCATGCTCTGTGTGTGTGTGTGTTTGTTTATGCCCTCATGCTTGCACACACCCTAACACCATACTTTTTAATTTCCTACAGTCATTAATAACATCATAGCAGATGTGTGAACGTGTGATGCGAAAGCTGTACTAGCATCAATTACTTTAGGGTCCCAGAAATGACATAAGCGACTTGGGAAAATATGTAACTTTTGTTCAGGTAATTTTGTTATAACATGTAAAACAAAATGGCACATGTGCAAAAATTTTAATTTTTTGGTTTGATGGCAATAAGGAACCACTGGATTCAGAGATGTAAAATTTGATGCAGAGATGATAATGAACATACCTACACATTATGTGCGGAATACTGTGTGTCAGTAGTTAATAAACCATTGGAGGTAGGTATGTGGATTTTCGTGCAAAGATAATAATAAACATACCTACACATTATGTAGTAAATATTGTTTGTCAATAATTAGTGAACCATTGGTGATAGGCATGTGAAATTTGGTACAGAGATAATAAACATACGGAATATTGTGTGTTAATAATTAATGAACCATTGGTGGTAGGTATGTGAAATTTGGTACAGAGGTATGTGTATGGAATACTGTATGTCAGTAATTAAATAAATTTTAATTATTAATAATAATAGTAATAATTAAATTGAATTATATAAATGACATACCAAAAATTATAAATAATAAATCCAAACCAGTTCTTTTTGCAGATGACACTAGTATAATAGGTACCAATCCCAGCCCTGTAGATTTTAAAAATGACATCATTACTGTATTTGAACACACAAACAAATGGTTTAAAGCCAATTTATTATCACTAAATGTTGATAAAACACATTACATACAATTTATAACTAAAAATATTTCCTTTATTGACATCAACATTGGTTAGAATAACAAACAAATGGCTAATATTTCTAATATAAAATTTCTTGGAATAGTTATTGACAATACATTATCTTGGAAAAGCCACATAGGTCAAATTATACCTAAATAAGTGCAGCTTGCTATGCAATTAGCGCAGTTAAACCATTTGTCACAGGATACTTTGAAGATGGTTTATTATTCCTATTTTCACTCTATTATGAATTATGGATTAATATATTGGGGGAATTCTTCATATAGCACTAACAATTTCAGGTTACACAAGGAAGTAATCAGAATTATTATGGGCTGCAGAAACAGAGACTCTTGTAAGGAATGAATTAAGAAACTAAAAATTTTACCTCTTCAATCGCAGTATATACTTTCTCTTTTACTATTCGTGGTCAATAATAAAGATCAATGCAAAGTTAATTCGGAGATTCACAGCTTTAATACGAGACAAAACTCTAACCTTTATCAACCTTCATCAAATTTAACAACATATCAAAAAGGAACCTACTACTTTGGCATCAAGGTTTTAAGCTATATCCCTTCTCATATAAAAAACTAGTCCCATAATACGAAACAATTTAAATTGGCCTTAAAAGTTTTCTACATTTAAATTCATTTTATTCATTAGATGAATACTTTAAGGGCATTAAAGCCTGAAAGTTCATGGTTTTTAACCACTTTTTTTAAACCAATGCCTTGTTAATTTTAACTTTGTAAAGAGCACTGATTTGTTAAATCAAGTTACAGACCAACTGATGCACTTTTTAAAGCACTTTTTAAGTAGCTTTATTAAAAATGTTAAAATAGTACCCCTACACGTGTTTCGATCCTAGGATCATCGTCAGGGGGATTTTTTGCTAAAAGCTACGTCACTTCAATCACATGGTTTAAAATATTCCATTGGCACTATAAAACATATGTAAAATCTTGTAAAAAGATATGTTAAAAAGTTGTAAAATTATAAAAACACTGTAGATGTTAGAAGTGCAGAACTGCTGGCTTTTGGTATTGTGGTAATATAAGCATGTGAAATGTTTTCGCGTGGTTAGCGAAGTGTACTGTGTGCTGTGTACTGTGTGTTGACGAGTCCTACGTTGGTCTGTAACTTGATTTAATATGACGAAGATGCACGGTGTCCACAATGTGAAATTCACTGATTTGTTATTTGTCATTTAATGATACACAGATTTCATTATTTATATTTCAGTTTTAATGTTTGTGTCATATGCCTTTGACTTTTGAGCATTTACATTAATGTTTATATTATTAAATTCAATGTAATCACTGATTAACTTAGAACCATTTCCATTTTTTTTTACATAATTATTCGTTAATCTGGTATGTATTGAGTGGTTCTATATCCAATATGTTTCTCAACCTCTTATGGATTGATAGAATGTAAAGAGAAGTAAATAAATAAATGAACCGTTGGAGATAGGTATGTTAAATTTGGTATGGAAGTAATATTAAACATACCTCCACATTATGTGTGGAATATTGTGTGTCAGTAATTATACACATGGTAAAGATGTGAAAATTTGAGGTTAGAGCAGACAGAATTATTGCCTGCAGAATCTGTACTTAAGGAATAAATTCTTCACAAAAATAAAATAAAACCACAGTGATAATACTAATAGATATTTGGAACTATAGATTTATGCAGTAGGTAACTAAGCTTTATGAGTTCTGCTTATCACTACTCGTTTATGATTGCATGGTTGTAAACCTTGTGAAGGTAGAAAAAAAAATTTTTTCCCACTGTTTTGGAGGCTTGAATACATACTGGAAATTTGACACAGGTAAGCAGGACAGCATGATTTTGACAGTTGCACTTTTTTTCAGGCTCAAGCACTGGACTTTTCTATTAGAAACTGTGATGTTTTGTTTCTGAATCGTAATGGAAAGCTGAATTCTCATAACTACATAATTACTATTTTTTCAAGAAGTCAGGTTCTTCAGACAGTCTTGCTGATAGGTCTGAGAAAATGTGTGAACTCCTTATGTTTTGACAGATAAAACACTGCATGATAGGACATGATTAGATAAAATACACAACCTCTAAACACACTGAATTCTGATAGGTGTTTGACAGTAATAAGTTAGTGAGATGGAGTGAGCCCTGTTGTCATGATGTTTGCACTGAGTTTAATGATAACAGGTAATAAGGTTCTTATTAACCATTGGAACTCTAAAGAACAATTGAACAGAAAACATCTGCCAACCATGAGACTGTGACATGCAGTGCAGTAAAACGGTCACAAATGGTGAACTTTGAAGGCAGTGGTCATAGACTGTGTATAGGTACTCTCCTGGCTTATGTCTTTTGAGACTGAAGTAAATCAAAATTATGGTTGCAATATCTGATTCTCAGTCTGAGTGTAACATGTAGAACTACACAAGTGTGTTGGGCATTATTACTGAATTCTGTGTTTTTACATTACTGGCATGTCTCTCCATAAAGGGCAGTTTGGATGCATTACATGTATACATTGTTTTACAGACTTGTGGGATTTTGTTTCTATATAAGTTGAATTACTTGGATCTCTGTGTTGTACTCTCATGTTATGCAGGTCATGCTCTGGTCCCAGGTCCTGTTTGCTACTATCTTGAAACATCTGTTACAGGTACAAAGATATGGATGATGATGAGTGTATGGTGTCAAGTTTCTCCCAGCAATTGAAAGAGGAATTTGTGAGTACCAAGATGGGAATTTTGGAAGATCTGGAAGACATGGAAATGGAAAAAAGAGAAGTTGCGAGGAAGAAGAAAGTAATGATGATGAAAAAGAACAGAAGATTATAACAACTAGAAGGATTCACTGGGACATTAGTATAAAATACCATATTTCCTAGTCCATAAATTTGGGTTTAGATGGCGACAGTTTAGACACATACCAGTTCTAAAGTGTCTGTAGAGAAGTATCAGTATATGTTTAGAAGCCAGTAAATATTCATCTTTAACCCATCTGTTACAGTAGCAGTTATCCATGAAAATATGACTGCTGTCAACACTATTAACATGGGAGTGTTTGGATAGTTAGTTGCATATATTTGGAGTGGAGTATGAATCTGTACAGGAACTTGAGTATAGCTCATGAGTTCAAGAACAGAAGTTGCTTCTTATAAAGCAGTTACTCTTGTTACTAAAAATGTCAAAACAACAAAACAGTATGGGAAACCATGGTAATCAAGAAGAGAAAATCACTGGGCAGTTGCTTTCCTTGTAAGTTAGTTGCAGAAGGATGACTCTGTTAAGTTTAGAAATTTACATAGTTGTGCTGTGATAGCTTTGTTTTTGTATTGTTGATGGATAGCTTATTTGCTTTATTATTAAATTACTTACAGTGTTTTCATGAAATAATGGAGAGCTCCTTGATTGGACTGGACCAACAGTGTAGAAGGACACCAACTCTTCATCACCTTGCAGTTTCTGTTTAGTGGTACATCCATGTATATTACATAACTGAACGGGTGTTCATGCTATTTTAAAATGCAAATGATTTTATGTTAGTGTTTCTACAGGAGAGTCATATGCCAGTTACCTGTTTCAAATCCCAGAGTGTAGAATTAGCTTTATGGAACTGGTAGTATTTTGGGCAACAGCAGATGCTATCATAATTACAAAAGGATTGAAAAATTTATTTAAAATTGAACATAAAAGTTATTTATTGTAATGCCAAAAAGGTAAAGAAATTTCAGATTTCTGCTTGAAGCATATAAACCATAAACAGTAGTGCAGTAATTGGTGTGAAGAAAATTAGTATTTATGAACATGCCAAGCTGACACTAGTTATTTGTGCTTCTTCAAGTGCAGTAACATTACTGCTATAATGATTATTACAGCTGAAAGCAGTACTCACAAGAACAGCTGTAAGTGCAGTTGAGAGCACTCGTACAATTCTGAGAGTGCGTGATGACACTCATTCACATGCTGATACAAGATATGTGTAAAGCCTAGATTATACTGGTCTGTCAAGGTGATTATGCACAGATAGTTGACTATGAACTGTACTCTGTATCTCTAAACCGCAGCCATCTGAACCCAGCGTAAGGGTCATATCTGCTACATTTGGCTTATTTTGAAAGTTATTTTTATTGTTGTTGTTTGACTATTAATATAAATCCTGGGTTAGATGTGTGGTATAATCAGGAATTAACAAGTGCAGTGTTAATCTTTCTATGAGATATCCTGTTGTGTTTACAATATAAGGATCAAATGCAGTGGCACATCGGCCTAACTCACATTACAGTAGAACCTGGATAAGAAGTCCCCGCATAAGGTTTTCCCCTGTAAGAAGTCTGATTTTTAAAGTCCTGAAATCCTATTGCTTTCAATAAGCTTCCCTCTTAATAAGTCTTCCCGCTTAAGGAGTCCCTAATCCTCTGGTCCCTTGAAAAACTTCTTAACAGGGTTCTACTGTATTTTGTTTTATAGCATAGCTGCATGTTTCAGCTTGAATGCAAGCCATCTTCAGACTAATTTTAAAAAAATGTGTTTGGAGGAATATTACAAAGTTGCTGCAGTTTTTTAAAGAAGGTGTTAAGATTGCAGTCGATTTTGTATTTATTTTATTATTTAACATAGACAATATTATCCTCAAAATTGTCCCCATTGTGTAATTCATTGAATAAATTAAATTAGTGTGATGAATATAGCTGATGGCTTGGCCTGACTGTTATCGTTTTTCGTGTAAGTTTTTCCATCAAATTATAAAATACTTAAAATTGTATTTATGGACTATAAAAATTTTGCTACAGCTCATATTGTTTCAGACTGTATCCAGGTAAAATATCTGAAGACCAAAGAAGAAAATATTAAACCTAAACATGACACCACCACCTGTTAAAGGATAATAACACTACTTAAACAAGGTAGCCCTGTTGGGCCCATTGTAAATTGGCAAATTGCTTGCACATATAAGCTAGTGAAGTATGTCATTAAAATCTGAACACATGTGCACCTCCCCTGTTTTCATTCAATGTCAGAAAATGACATTCCACCTGAATGGCACTTGCAATTTGTCTCATTTTATATAAGTAATACATACATGGCCGATCCCAGTGGCCGTGCGGTCTAAGGTGTGGCCCTTCGGCCGCTCGCTTACTAGGATCGTGGGTTCGAATCCCACCGGGGGCATGGATGTCTGTCTCTTGTGAGTGTTGTGTGTTGTCAGGTAGAGGTCTCTGCTACAAGCTGGTCCCTCGTCCAGAGGAGTCCTACCGACTGTGGTGTGTCTAAAGTGTGTGATCATGAAACCTCGACGAAACGAGGAGGCCCAGGCCCATATAGGGCTGTCGAGCCATAAAAAAAAAAATACATACATGAACATTACCGTTAATGAGTTAATAAATATAAAGACCCACTTGACACTAATACAGTCCATAATAATTTCATTTAAATTGTATAAATTTAGTTTTCCTCTTATTTCTTTATTTTTTTTACAGTCATACAATGTATATTCTGCAACTGACCTCAATATTTTCATTTCTGCTGTCTCAGTTCTTTCATGCTGTTTCATTAAATTCAAATTCTCACGTCCCTGTAGGAGTGTTGGTACTGCCATTATCTTATATAATTTCAGGAAGTATTCCTCATTACTTGTTTTAAATGTGTGTTGAATTGTTCCACATACATTTTGAAACCTGTAGCTTATTATATCATTATTATTATTATATCTATTTACAGTACACTCTATGTTGTCCACACCTTATTGTGGCGAGGAGGTTTGTGTATGCTAGTGACACTGAGAACTGTACCGGCTATAGCATAGTTACAGGCAGGTCCTCTAGCTGGACAGGTGAAAGGGTAGTCATTGGACAACAGGAGATATCCTGCACATACAGAGGCAGTGAGGTGGTAACCCCACCACTAGACTTATCGTGTGCAGTACTGTAACCCGGCCAGGGGAGCGTATTACTTAATGGCAATCTTCTACTGTAATGTATTAAAATATATCAAAACCATAGATTTCTACTAAATTGTGTTCATATGGGATTGGTGAATATATTCTTGTATTACTTGATGTGTCCACTTTTATGGATGTTCCAGGCTTTCTATTCTTAATAT
Organism: Reticulitermes speratus; assembly: GCA_021186555.1. NCBI lineage: Eukaryota > Metazoa > Arthropoda > Insecta > Blattodea > Rhinotermitidae > Reticulitermes > Reticulitermes speratus. The sequence goes on from JAJKFL010000012.1 coordinate 20,569,525, forward strand.
ATGGATTCTTTGCCGTAGACACGTGCCAACTGCACTTGCTGTATGACACTGGTATGCAGGATGATCATTTTAATTGTTAACACATATGCCTATAAATACTTTTTAGTTCTGACTGCCTTATGTTTCAGGAAATATGGTATTCAGCTTTAAAAGAAGATATGCAGCATAGAAGCTTATGTAAATGTGGAAGTGTATGGTATTCGATATCATATTTAGTTACGCAATTTTTCAATTTTGTTATGACTGTTCTGTGAAGGAACAGGTCATTAAGTTTCTGAATATTTAATATTCACTTTGCATATGCATTTAAGTAGATTATGATTTCTAAGAGATGCTTTTAATTATTTTTTGTTACATCAATGACCATCATCAATGTTTAAGAATGTTTTTCCAGTTGTGGGAAAGAATGATAGCTATACAGCATAAAAGAAAGAGTGATAAAATACACAATGTAGATTGGAAATGGTACTCGAGAGTGATAGTTTGCTGCTGTAGAAGGGTGTGCATGGTCCTGGAGAGAATAAAAAAGACATTGTAAAGCCAAGTTTAGAATGGAGTTCAGTGAAACACTATCAAAGTGGTAGCCCAAGACAGTTTTATTGAATTCAGCATTTGTGAAAGTTTCATATCATGTATTACGTTGGAATTGTTCCAAGGTTACAGGCATGGCTAATAGTTGTTTTATGAATCAGATCTGTTCAGCTAATCTCATTTTCACGTGTAAGAAAATTTATTTTGAAAAACTTTTGTGCATAACTTACATACTCCAGTTTTGGAGACAGAAAATCAAGAAAGGTGATGCATAAAATACACAAGTAATTGTACTTTTTGTATGTAACATATATGTAAGTTCTTTTTAATTTATAGCTATATTAAAAATGCTTGTAAAAGCAGAATGCTTTTGACAATTTTACATTTTAAAATGACCCATCATATCTGAAGTTATTCATTAAGTTTAATGTGCATGCCTTGTGTTTAGTAACAGAGTGTACTGCAAGGTAACGTTATCATTGCACATGTTACTGACATTTGCAAGTCATTTCTTATGTTGAGCAAGAACAAACATAAGTTATTCATTAATAAACTATGTGGAGGAATGTGTAAGTTTAAATCAGTTAAGTACCTCTTTACTGTTGAAGTGAAGAGTACATAGAATTGTTGACAACAATGCTGACATGTTGGTAGTTGATGGTATCTGATATGAAGTGGAAGAATATTCAAACCTTAGATGTAATCTGCAGTTTCAGCCACTGTCTACTGTGTAACTCCCTCCTCATGCCCATGTTCATGTTCTAAATTTATTTTCCAGCTTAATCCTTGTCGGTGTTGAAGACTCAGGGGTTGCTGTCATATCATAACACCCAGGCATTTGATTCCAACTGCATGGAAATTAAAATGCTAGGTTCTTTGTCACAGAGGTGCACTACAAGATGAAAAATATGAAAAGAAAGGTAATTTAAAAATTCTTCTCTCACTTCCATACTTTATTCTTCAGGACACCATTGCTTTCTATAAATGTGTGTATTCCTGATTATTTGAATCTGGATGGGACCTAATGACTAAGCATTCTGCTTATATGCTTACTGAAAGGAAAATGCTATTTGTAGGGTTAGTGGTTATTTTGAATTAGACTATACGAGTACTTCCAATATAATGCATTTCGTAAGAGATTCTGGGTTTAAAACCAGGCAGTATTGTACACGCTATTTGCGGAAGATTTTTACGGTCAATTTGAGCTTATCTTTTACGACAAAGTTTCGTACTGTTACGTCATCAAGATGGAGATATTTTCCAGAATTGAAACTAGTTTCAAAGTCCTCTGAATAGCTTCGAACAAAGAATGTTTTACTTATCTCTTCCATCTCATTTGCTGCATGTAACTTGAATTCACATTTGAATTTAGAAGCCGGACTACTTGGGCCAATCAACTGAATAGCACAGTAACACCTGCCATCTCTAACCATTTGGTAGTACAGGAATACTTTGCTGAATTGGAACAGAAGGGCCACCTCACTCTGTAACAGACTGAAAAGGAATGGTGCATCCTTAAATATGTGCACTGAATGTGTGGCTGTTGCATGCTCCTCCAGATCACTTATAAGGCCCTTCCAAGAACATTTGAAAATTGTTTTACTTGGTCCATGTTTACAGACAGCTTGGTGTTCAGCGATGAGTTCAATGGAGAGCAAGTCAGATCAGCAGTTTTCCCTGTTAGCGCAGGGGTACTTTTGTCTTCTGGCGATGCTCTCCAGAGTCACAATCCTGATGTTTGTTAAATTGGCTTCGCATGTAGGACAGTAATGGACTTTCCGTCTGCATTTACTGCAGATGTGGCCGTTGGTGCACAGCTTTATGGGTGGCACCATGTACTCCATGCATTCAGGACACTCCAGTTCACTCAGTAGAGCTTCGTCGAGGGCACGTGACAAATCATCCATATCTTGAATATTCCAAACGCCTTTACACGAGCAGTTGAACAGAGCGTTTATGTAAAGAAGGTGCTGTAAATTGTTTCCTTCAGCTTGCAGGCACTTGTCATATCTAACAAACGCATCATTCATTGTGCGTCAAAGTCGAACCAACAATTCTGTTGGATATCTCCAATCTAGCATCAGTTTCATCCATTTTTTTCTGAGTTAGTACATTTCATCTTTGTGTTTTGTTCCTGTCTAGAATGGAAATGGTTAGTTGAAACCTTTACACCCTTGCAAATTGTTGTGCTGGGAACAGGGACATCAGTAATTTTTCATCTGAATTTATGAGGACTTTTCTTGTAGCAACTGTTTTTACCTTGTGTCATACAGAAACACACAATTGTCCAGTGTGATCCCTACTGCAACTGATGACTGACTGTTGACAATTACAGACCTAACTTCTCTTGTATAACACAAGCATAGGCAGGTTGCTTATTGAGCCAAGTTCTGTACAGTAAGCCTGCTGAGAGGAAGTGACAAAATATATTTGTCACATAAAATAAGGACCCTGCACTTATTTTATTTTCATTTGTTGCTATTTTGAGTTGTATACATATATTGTTGAAGTTTGTTGCACAACACGCAGTGGAATTATGTACATAAGCCTATTGAAAAAGGTAAAATACATACAAAGAAGCCTGAAAAATGATCTGGCATTTATAGAAGTTGAACAGCAAGCTTCTGTTAGGTCTCAAAGCACTTCTAAATTGGAGATTTAATACTGCTGTATATAGTGCGGTATAGCAAATGTCGTGTTGCACACTGCAGTTTGCACTCTTTGTCTTACTTTTCTTTTCTGTTAAGTAATTAGGGAATACTAGAACTGTTTCTTTTCCAAGTTTATGTGCATATGTTTGCTCTGTATAGCATGCATGGACATTGTTTTATATTTTAATTATATGTGTGGGTTTTGGTTCTAATGTACAGTGGAAGATACTTACAATAAAATGTGAAATCCATATGGGCTGCAATTCATAATACATACACATTCACATATCCTGACTTTCCCAGTCCACCAAAATGCCATGCTGTAAGGGAACTTGCATTTCATAATGAAGCATAGCTGTGGGAATATTCCATTTGACTGGGCCTTCACATTCTCAGGGATGACAAAATGTGTATGTATTATTGGTGAAGTTATAATAACTTCAAAGAAAACCAAAACACTGTGAGAAAAACTGTCCAAATACCACACTGTCCACAAAGTTCCATGTGGACTGCCCTCAGATTGAACCTGTATCTGTGGCACTAACAAACAGAAACATCTATTACTTCTAAATGTGACCGGTTAAGAAAAAATGAAGAGCCAATGCTTAAAGTTCTGTACGGCCAGTCACGTGATGTGGTTAGTAATGTGTAAAAATTTATGAAGGGGAAAACTGAAAGTAGAAAAAAGTTAATATAAATAACAGTAAACAAGTTGACTTGGGTGTCAGGGAGGTCAATTTAATGAATTGCCCAAGTATTCAGTAGTACTGAATATGATGCATAAACCTCATTTGCAACACTTCATAGAGTGAGTGTGAGTAGTATTTATAAAAGAAACATGGGAAACTTTCAATTAAAATGTAGTTTCTCATACAATGAAGAATTCTGTATCAGACATAAACCCTCCATGTAAAAAAACTGACACAACTAGCAGAATCCTTGAGAAGCTAATAGTTTCTCAGATAGTTGAGTAATTTTCTGCATTTCATGGAACACAAGGTCTGTGTAATTTGTTCAAAAGTGCCCCGAAACTTGTCCCTGTCCTCATCCAAATGAATCCAGTTTACACCCACTGTATATCATTGACATTTATGTAATTTATATTACTTTATCTTCCTATCTATGACTAGGTCTGATGTGTGGTCTTGTTGCATCAGGTATTCTGCATATATTTTCTTTTCCATTTGTGCTACATCCCTTGCCCATCTCATCCTGTTTGATTTTATTATTGTAACAATATTTGGCAAGTACAGATTATGAAGCTCATTGTATGTTGCTAATTGGTAGTCACTTCTGTCAGCTCCATTATGTTATGCACAAAAGCCCACTCACCAACTGTCATCCTCATGTTTGGGTCCTGGTTTATGCTGATTATGTTAATATATTGGGTGGAAGTATATATACTGTAAAGAGAAACACTGAAGCTTAGGAAGGAGACTGGTCCAGAAGTAAATGCTGAGAAAACTAAGTATATGATTGTGTCTCAAGAGCAGAATGCAGGAAATATTTACAACATAAAGATAAGTAATAAATCTTTTGAAAGGGTAGAACAGTTCAAATACTTGGGAACAACCCTAACAAGTCAAAATTCCATTCATGAAAAAATTAAGAGCAGATTGAAATCAGAGAATGCTTGCTATCACTTGGTGCAGAATCTTTTGTCTTCCACTGTTTCTAAAACACCGACAAAATGCACTTCACTTTACCACTTTTTTATTTCACTAGACCCCTACATATGTTTCGGTTTATGCAAAAACCATCATCAGGGGGTTTTCAAAACTACATATATTTACATCCAATGGTATTTCTGTCCTTATTGTTATGCAATATCTTAGTGTTCAATTGCCATTCACTTATAAAATCAGTTTAAAATCAGAGTTGTTTGAAAAACGTATATAGACTCACCAAGTATAAATTCGTTGAGAATTCGTTAAAATTCGTGTCGAGAATTCTCAACGATTTTATACTTCGTGCGTCTATATACGTTTTTCAAACAACTCTGATTTTAAACTGGTTTTATAAGTGAATGGTAATTGAACACTAAGATATTGCATAACAATAAGGACAGAAATACCACTGGATGTAAATATATGTAGTTTTGAAAACCCCTGATGATGGTTTTTGCATAAACCGAAACATATGTAGGGGTCTAGTGAAATAAAAAGTGGTAAAGTGAAGTGCATTTTGTCGGTGTTTTAGAAACAGTGAATTGTGAAATATGCACGGTGAGACTAATATAAAATTTTGTCTTCCAGTTTGCTATCCAAAAATACAAAGATTACGGTATACAGAACTATAATTTTGTCTGTTGTTTTGTATGGGTGTGAAATGTGGCCTCTCATATTGAGGGGGGAACATAGGCTGAGGGTGTTAGAGAATAGGGTGCTGAGGAAGATATTTGGGCCTAAGAGGGATGAGGTAATGGGGGAGTGGAGAAGGCTACATAACAAGGAGCTTTATGATCTGTACTCCTCACCAAATATTATTGAGGTGATCAAATCAAGAATAGTGAGATGGACGGGCATATGGCATATATGGGAGACAGGAGAGGTGCACACAGGGTTTCGGTGGGGAGACCTGAGGGAAAGGGACCACTTGGAAGACCTAGGAATAGGTGGGAGAATAGTATTAAAATGGGTCTTCAAGAAGTGGGATGGGGAGGCATTTACTGGATTGATCTGGCTCAGGATAGGGGCAGGTGGCGGACACTTGTGAAGGTGGTGATGAACCTTCGGGTTTCATAAAATGCGGGGAATTTCTTGACTAGCTGAGGACCTGTTAGCTTCTGAGGAAGGGCTCTGCTCTGGGAAGTTAGTTATTATTTAGTTATATTAATATGTTACAGGTAAGTAAATTATGTTTAACAACATGCCATGTGAAGAGTTTCTCACATATATCAGGGTATTTTAAAGAAAATAAACAATTATTGCAAAATGTCTTTTTTTTATATATGTATTCAATGAGTATGAGTATGGTGACCCTGGCTAGATGGGATATGTGTCTGTGAGCCAAGGACACCAATTCCCACACCTGCTTTTAATATGATGAGCAAAAAAGCTAACATCCACTGCAATGTAACTACAACTTTCCTGTGCCTTCTTTAAATATGGTGAGTAAAACCTGAGTATGAACTGCAGTACACTGAACCAAAAATGCCTGAACTCTGCATGACTCACGGTGAATAGCAGTAGCAACAGAAAGTGACCTGTGATGTGGGTTAGATAAAGACCCTACATAATGCATGGATCACACATGGTGTAATAGTACCCCACCTACTGCAGAATATGCCTGGATTGGGTGGTGATTAATTCCTTTGAAGACTTGTGAAAGTATATATATGTTATGCAGACAAATGTACACAGTATTATGTTATTTAACACAATTTTATTAAATGTTGCCCAACATGTTTCTAGCCTATATAAGGCTCATCTTCAGGGGCTCTTTTGTTGAAATTACGACAGCTATATTATTGGTATATAAAATTCTTAAAAAGCCGTTAGATGTATTTGGTTATTGGTATCTGTACCGGTCATGCTGGTTTCACTATAGATTAGTTGGAGGCCTACAACTAATAAATATACCACAGAGCAAGACTGCATGACTTTGAATTCACAACTTACCTGTCTGTTTATGGTGCATGTGTGTGAATCGAGAAGATAACTTCTTATATAGATTATCACGAAGACGACCACCAACTCTGGCAGGATCTTCGAAGTCGTCAATCCGTTGTACAAAAACAGTAATATTGTACGTAAATATGGTATGTAGGCCTATACTTCATCAATTTGAAAATAATTATATTACTAAAGTCGTACTAACAGCGCGAAAGCTGCTGTTGTTTTTGTGGTCGCAAGAATTGTGTTTGCAACAGTGAGGCACCAAGGTTATAAGTAACTCAGTACGAAATGTTAATAAAGAGAACCTGTCAACACAACTGTTTCTTTCAGATTAAACCTAACTACAGCAACATTTTTCAGCTTGAGGTGTGGAGACATCTTCAGGATGTATCTACAAACTATATAGGCCTCAGCAGGGATAATATTAAACTATATTATATTAATATCACCTTATAGGATATTTGCGTACTGGCGCCTAACGGAAGTCGCAAGTGAGTGGTTGTTTGTGTGGATGTGTGGTTTCTATTCAGATATCAGACATTACGAGCTTTTGCCATGTCCTGCTTTGGCCAGTGAAGGATGCCAGTTGATATTGCTGCTGTATGCAGTGACACTTTTTTGTGTCAGATACAGTACAAACCGATACCAATTCATAATCAGTTACAATGAAATTATTAGTTGAATTGGGTGACCAATTAGTATGGAGATTTAACACAAGTTTCTACGTAAATATGGCGGGTAATAATGTTTTAACAAAGAGATGTCCAGAAAATATGTGGAATATGACAGGAAATTGTAAAGTAATTTCAAAATCCAGTAATATACATTCAAAACGTCAGCTTACAATTATCCAGCCTTCCTACAAGCACTTCTAATATTTCTCTGATATCTACAATACCTCCACATAGAAGCAGGCACCATTCACTGTTACACCCCTCGCCGCGGTGAGGCACAGGATCTGGAGGGGGGATATGTAACCCTGTGTCATGCACAGGATGTCATATCCACATCCGAGACACTAGTCCAGATAGGGATGTGATGCTATCTGGAATTCGTGTTTTCAAGCTAAAGTAATATCATAGTGCCGGCACACAGAATTACTTAAAAGAATGTTTTCTGGCTGACTGAATAATAGAATATGTAATTAAAATAAAATAACCTAAATCTAAAACTCTAAGTAATTACTACAAAATATGTTGTGATGTTAACTAACTAACTTACTTACTAACTAACTAAATTATTTACTAAATTACCAACTAACTTACTAACTTATTTACTAACTTACTTACTAACTTATTTACTAACTTACTTACTAACTTATTTAGTAACTTATTTACTAACTTACTAACTTATTAACCCTGAAAACGGCCGTTTTGGCCATAAAAATGGCTGGTTTGCCGATGTGGCAATACAATTGGCCGGTGTGGCCCTGAAAAGGGCCTCTTTTGCCATAAAAGTGGACGGTTTTGCTCTGAAAAGGGCTGATGTTGCAATACAATCGGCCGGCATGGTCATCAGAATTGCAGGTGCCTGTGGTCGCGCTGGTGGTGGTACTCGGTCTGCTCTGTCTGTGTCGGGGCCATTGTTCCTGTGGACACAAACCGTAAATATTGTAATTAGAACGCGAACTGCCACCATTATGCAGGATAGGTAGTAAGAAATTGTAGTGAAAGTGCTGGGGATGTTACGTGTGTGGTATAATTACTGTGATACGTCGTTTTGGGGTGGACACGCTGCCACAATGCTAAAGGTGACTGAATTCTAAAGCATCTACATGGGCCATGATGAGTCACCGCGAAGATGGTGGACAATGTTCCTCCGAAACGTCGTAAACACTTTACACTACACAGTGTGAGGGCCCATAAGACAATCATTTGGGCAGCATCTGCCATGAGGACCACAGAACGTACATAGGAACTTGCACACTGCGGTTTGTTTGCAATTCTGAATATCTTACAGATCAAAAGATACGTGAAAAGCAGTCAAATGTTTCAATGGTTGATAGTGGGCACACACACACATATCTACAGCACTGTGTTGCCATAACTTTGACAGGCAGGCTAAGAATTGGCAAGGTGGCCTAACTTTCATTCAGACTGTCCTGTGACAAGAGAGTCCGTTAATACTTCACTGTCAGATGTTGGCATGCAGTACTTACATTCAAGCCTCTCAGTTTTGGCGCAGCTGATTCACTGTACGCTGCAGTGCTGCCGTCTCTTTATAATACTTAGATCTTAATGATGTCACCTGTGCCCTGGCGTGCATGTGGCAATGCATTGTACAGTAAACCGTGCACAGTTCGTTCAACATCAATATCAAACACTCACACACAATGCATTGTACAGTAAACCGTGCACAGTTTGTTCAACATCAATATCAAACACTCACACACAATGCATTGTACAGTAAACCGTGCACAGTTCGTTCAACATCAATATCAAACATTCACACACATTCTTAAACTCAGCTTGGCCACACAAATTCCGAAATAGTAAAGTAAAAGTACAAGTCACTATCTTTAAGCAAATCCTCCAACACATAGGACAACCCAGCCTAGACATGCTAAAACCACCGCCATGCACCTCTGCTTAAGAACCCCGCCTACCACTGTTAATGCACTCTGACCCAACCATCTCTAACAGTGAATGTGGACTCTGCCTGGGGCACTTGATATTCTAATGCCTTGTTGTGCTCCTTATCTCTTTTCCGTGTGTGGGGTCTTAATGCAACTGTCAGAACTGTGGGACATGACAGATGCCTTAATCACTGGAGCTCCTTGTAGATGGTCCACAGATGAACAGAGAAAATGTAACTGTGTGGCCCTTGTTCACTCTGGAACCTGACATCCTGACTGGGATTATTGGCTTTACAAGGGTAAGTAATGAGGCTGCACGACCTTATACTATGTTATTTATAACCTAGGGTATCAGGCAGCCTTGCTGTCATGGTCACATCACTGTCGCATCATGTGGGCAGCCATCTCACATCACCAGCTGGGCACTCGATGCTGTGACAAATCTGGATAACATTCATGTAATGAATAATGGGACAGCTAGTATATGATGAAGATAGGAACTCACTCACCTCACCACTGCTTGTTCTTGCACGCTATGCATCTGGCTGTCCAGTCTATCATTGCTTCACTCCATGATTGATATAAGAAAATCCCTCAAACTCTTCTCGGCTGTTCAGGTAAGTTGCATCATTGGGTTTTGTCCCCGAACTAACTCTTTGCGGTTGAGACAATCTCAAGGATAATACAGGGGTGTGTTCATCGAATCCTTTGGTTGATGTAATATCATATGTATATTTTTGCTCTTAATTTCCTGTACAACTTATAACCAGCACTTACAGTTCTGACCGCTCACCCTTTCATCAGACATCGAACTGCCCTATCCACAGTTCTGTTCACTCTCCACCCTCTTAAAAACATTTTTCTCATTGGGAGTGCCTGTTGTCGCCGTCCCTTTTGTTCTGCGAATTCCAAGATGAAGGTAACCTACATGCGAGGGTCAGTGCAGATAATTATATTCAGCGACACATCCCGAACCTGTAAACCGTGGGACCATATTTCCTGTCGCCAGCTCTGTCTGCACTCACTGCTTACCTTCTCTACAAGGTTTTTCATCCTTTGTATAGTCGGGTGAGGGATTCAAACCCTTCGCCACACACGTTATACTTTTCGCAGAGTTGTACAGGCTGGACTCGAACCAAGCCTGACAAGGGATGTCCGGTCACAAGCGGAAATCAAGAAAAGTTCTTCTGATTCTTTACAATTGTGTGGCGTTCAGAGTGTTTAAAAAACCTACAGACAGGACAGTTTGTTGCCGATAGTTGGCGAGAAATAGGCAGTAAGACAATTCAGAACTGTTTTTCTCACTTCGGTTTGAAGCATTCAGGCTTGGAGATACCTGAAACAGCCAAAAGTGAATGTGAAGCCATTTGAGAAGTGAAAAAGGTTAGGAGGTATGAAGAATTTGAAGGTATCGACAATAATGTTGAATGTTACAATGAAAATGAAGATTGTGAGGATGAAATTGTTGAAAGCATTCAATCAAAACACCAAGACGTGGAATGAGAAGGCGAGGAAAGTGACGAAGATGACACATCTGAACTTGAACAAGTGACTACACAGGATGCCAGGAAGTTTATTGATCAGTTACGATGATAATTCATGCAGGAAGGCAATGAAGGCAGTCCATTGTCTGCACTAGATGTCTGTGCTGAATTTGTTAGTGAAATGTTAGTTTGTATTTTTATATATTTTTAACTATTTACATGAAACTTTGCATAATTGGGGCAGCCGCTTAATTGGGCCAAAGTGTTCTGGTCCCGTTGTGTCCCAATTAACCGGAATCTACTGTATATACATATATATAATGAAAGGCAAAGGCCCTGGAATTGGATATATCCATGTTGCAGTTCTTCCAAGTTCCAGAATAAATTTTGAGTTTTAAAGAAGTTTGGGGCATTACTTTTGGAGTGACCATTGTAATTTTCCAATATGCACTTTTGGATTCACAGATTTTAATATACTGGCTCTTACTTTGAGGGCATATTTTTAGTTTGCATATAATTGGACCATTTCATTGTACATTGCATTCTGATGTACTTTGGGAAAAAAAAATAATGAAATGGTTGAGTAATTTGTCATGTACTTCTGTCATGTACTTCTGTCACCTTTTCTTGTACAGTCGGTTTACTATTAAAATTGTAAGACTGTCAGGGAAAATCTCCCTTACATGATTACAGATATACTGTGTTAATGTAAGTTGTGAACTACTTACAAAGTTAAATACAGACATCTATGATCAAATCATATTTTAAATTGACAATTTTAAACCCTCAACTGTCCTCTACCTTGTGAACATTAACGTATTTTCTAGCTGAGTAGATTTCAGTGAAGGGATAAGAAATACATATGAATGAAATATCTATGATATGTCATATTGTGCTGGACATTATTTCATGCTGCTGGTAAACCATGTCAAGTGAAAAATATCTTTGTTTCACGCCGGGGTGGGGGGTTGTATTAAAGGCCGGATAGTAGTCAACCTTCTTACCGATTGGGTTATTGCTACCGATTGCTACTAACACCTTGTGGTACTTCCCGACAGCGCATAGATGGCAGGACAATAGGCTCGGCTCCACGTTGCTGACCAATGGCATTGCAGTTTCATATCTGGTAGTGGTAATCTGTGATCGGCTCCACCTAGATGATCTGTGGGCTCCACCACGGGCTCATCGCCACGGATGAGAGAGGCATGTCACAACCCGCATGATCCGTGACCGCAAAGGTTGGATAATGGTTGGATGAGTCTGAAGATGTAGCAATTAGTGTTGTTGTAGGAAGAGATAGCAGTGAAAATACTAAGGAGTAGGAGACATGAAGCTGCCGTGCAAAGTTTATTTTGTTTCACTTTAATTAAGTGGCGTTTGCATTTTGCAGGGGCTTTTAACATTGTGACGTCATCGCTTTGTTGTATTGCATTTGTGTTGTACTCCATATGACTACGAAGGAGTCGACTTTAAGGTTTGTGTGTTGAAGTTAATGTAAAGTTGCGATGTAAATTACGACGATTTGATCTGTGAGAGTGTGTTCCGTTTTCCTTTGTAACCCTCTTTTGTAGTTTTTGAACAGTAACGTTATTTGTTTCTTCAGTTTACAAATATCGGAAATGGCGACATCCGATAGTGAGGATTTTGAGAGTGCAGACGAAGACCTAGAAATTAATGCTGATAACACCGCGTTGCATTCTGTAAAGAAACGGAGAGAACCGGAGGCACCTTTAGCGAATGAATACCGTGATAACACGAAAAACGAAGATGTTTCTGAGCTTATAAGTAATGATAAAAGTGGAGCATTGGACGAAGTGTTAAAAGACCCCTCTAATGAGACGGATATAGGGACGTGTGATGTTAGTAACAAATCCGATAAGTTGGAAGGTGTTGTACATTCAGGAGCAGGAAGCAATGTAAATGTTTCAAATCAATCTGTTACAAAAGACAAAACCAAAGACAGGCAACAAAGGGAACGTGTAAAAAGGCAGCAAAAGCCAAGGGAATCAAAACCTGGAGGTTCATTAAGAAAGCTCGGTACCAGAATTTCTCCCACTGTTGTACTGGCATGTTCAGATATTGAATGTGAGAAAGTGAAGGAAGATTTCCTTACATCAGAAAAATCTGAGAAGAAAAGTAACCAAATTGATGTTCATACTCATAATGATGAAGAAGGAAGGACTGTTCCAGATTCTCCATACAGAATGGAGAATTTTAAGCAGGAACTTGGCAAGTTGTCTACTGAGGACAGTAGTCAACATGATATTGCACCAGTTTTTGATAAGCTGTTGCAGCCTGCACCTGAGAAGGTTTGTAGAATAGTATTGAATTTATTTACATTTCTATTACAAGGATGTAGAACATGTTATGGTGTGAGTGTAATGTAATGTAATGTAATAAACAATAGAGATCTGAAATACATGGTTTGTGCACTATTCATAATTATCTTATAAGACTGTCATGTTATACAGACCAAAAATATAGCAGTGCATTTGTGTAAGAAATTACTTAATATTGTGTATACTGGGGCTGGAATTCTACAGAGTATGAGTGAGCTAATAGGCAGTCTTTCAAATCTGGCTTATATACATTTATGTAGTGGTTGAAAATTTCAATGTTAAGTGGGAGAGTTATGTAGTTTGGTTTGTTCATAATACATACCTTGTCAGTAACAAGTGAGGTTAGTATGGAAGTCATGATTCTGACTCATATTTATACTTTGTATTTCTGAATTTGTTTAAAACTTTTCCATGTTGTCTGCAATGAAGGATAGTAATGAAAATAGGTATTCACTGACAAAGGGAAGTATATTAGATTTTGTAAGTAAAAAGAACACTTTTTTTACACCTGCCTTTCACCCTTAGGGGTCAGAATTAAATGCAGGGTGTACTGTGCAATAGCCAGGAATTTAAAAGGCTGCCATTACTTTACATGTTCTTGGTAACATATTTATTTGACTTAAGGTATTTTAGCTGCACATTGACTGTAGTCGACTTTTTGGCACCAGAGTGATAATATTTCATAAATTTGTATTGGATGGTGAATACATTTTTGCTGTCTACTGAATTTCCCCAGAAGATAAGTCCATGAGACATAACGGAAAGGAAAGATGCAGAGTAAGCTGATTTTGAAGTCTCTGTTGTCATGGCTGGTGTGTCTGCTGTTGTGGCAAAGCATGCTGAACTGAGTTTGGGTATAATATATGAGTATGTTTTCTGAAGAAGTTGTTATCAGTTTGTGGGCCAATGAATTCAGTTGCAGCTACTTAGTTGATGGCTCTTCTTTTACCTAAACTTAGTGTGCATTAGTACATGTTTATTGTTCATAACAGTTTTTCAAGAAAACAATGTTCCCATGCCATTTGACACTGCTGAATATTGCTTTCTCTTCCCCAACAGCCAGTGGATTCTGACTCTAGCTGGGGAAGATGGGGTAGTTGGGGAGTGACCTCTCTATTGTCAACAGCAACTGAGAGTGTATCAACCCTAACTACACATGTCTCACAGGTACTGGTTCATCAGAACTAACTTTATTCTTGTTGAGATTTTACGCCTCATTGCAGCATCGCATCTTGGAAGATTGTGATCTCAATTCATGGTAAAAATAAAGAGAACAGTTTGTAAATGTTTTATTATATTTTTTTTGGTCGAAACTAACTTTTGTTTGTGTGGTGGAATTGTAACATGTTTCCAGGCAATGCTTTAGCTACTTTCTACATCTAAGAAGAAAGGCTTGTATGTTCATGTTTATTTACAGCAAAACCTCGGTAAGACAACCTCACTTAAGATGATAGAAGAATTTGGTACCAACTTTTTACCATATGATTAATATAAATATTGCCTTTTTTGTGTTGCCTGTTTAAAAGGTGTCTCACCCAAGAAGCATGAAGAATTCATGATACAACAACATTTTCATCCTTGTAATATTTTTTTTCTTTAAGATCTTAAAAAATTCCCCCAACGTCTCAGTTGTTCAGTTTGTTTCAAACCTACAGTGATGACATGGCGTTACATTTCCTAAGGTGAATTTCCAACATTGTTTCCACACATGCATTTCATACCTGGTTTACCTATGATGTGTGTTTGTTGTACTAGTCAGGAGTGGACTGTATTTGTGGTCCTGTCAGTGTGAGACCAGTTGTTGTCAGGCTTCTAATAGATCATTGAGATAATATAAGCTTCTGTCAACCATTTTTGCATAGTGTTATCAGCTAGTGCAAGGAATTGGAAGTCCAAAACATTGTTCATGTTTTTTAACAAAACTTACAATCTGACTGATGCAACATCAGTGGTGATTTAATGGATTGTATTGTGACTGTGTAACTGTTTTACTTTAATTGTAGTAATATGAAGTATTCTGGTGCAGAATTTATATACATGCTCTGTGCATGTCACATTGCATGTGTGTAGGGTTTTTGTGCTGTGGAGCTATGAAATGTTGAACACACGATCGAAATGGTCACTGCATCCAAAACTGGCTTGAAATGTAAACTGCTGTCAATACAAGAAAAGCTGGACTCTATACACAAGTGAATGCTACTTCAAATGTTCCTCACAATATTGTTGAAGAACTTGAAATTTCTTTGTTAGCTTTGAATACAGAATATCAAATCAAGGCACAATAATCAGACAGTGTGAAAGGACACAGCTAAGCTGGAGAAATGTGGAAACAGCGAACTGTGGGAAGGTAGAGTCAGTACTTACAGCAAAAGTTCTGTCAAAAACAGGTTCTTCATCTGCCAGTGTGTGGTAGTGCTTGACTGTATGAAAAATACAGTAAAACCTCGATGCATCGTTTTTTAGGGGGATGAAAACAAGAACGATATATAGGGGAAAACAGTAGTACCAGGAAACCATTAAAAATTATAGATAAGAAGAATTTAATGATTATTATTACTTCTTGCTGGAAAAATGTGTGATTGACATTTGTTTTGTGCAAACTTTACGCCTGAATTCAAAGTACAATTTTTCAAGGCCTTACCTTACTTTACTTTATCATGTCCGGACCGTTAAATTAAAGATTGTTTGCCCAGAATTGGGCTACGTCAATTCCTTTTTTATTTGCAAGCCATAAATCCTCGAGGGTGCATTGGTGGGGGCAGTCCTTGCATGACAGGAGATGCTCCATATCTTGTACCTCTCCACAGCCACAATATAGATCGCCAGCGTCTGTTTTGCCCCATTTCACCATGTTTGTTTTTACTGGTCCCACCCCTGTTCTAATGCGATTAAGAGATTTCCAAGTATTAAAATCAAGGAGGTGGCCACTAGGGCAAATCTGGGTGAGCGGGAAGTCTTCGGGTGGCCTAGAACACTTTCACGATCACCGTGTGCATAAAAGAAAGATTTTACTTCATCAGCGCTTCATGCATCTCAGCAAAGTTCGGCACAACTTCGGGTTTGCCATCTTCTTTTTCTCCTCCTTCCCCCTCCACACTCCCGGACGCCACGAGGCTCTCGCGCAGCTCCTGCACTGTTTCTACACCACAGGTTGCCTTGTGACTGTCCACAGAGACGTAGTCCTCGAATATTTCTTTGTTCATGCCACTGAACTTTTTCCCAGTCTTGACGGAAATCGTTGTCATCGTTGGTCAATATGACGTCACTATCGCCTGAAGATTGTCCCTGCATGTAACCAGCTTTCCGAAAACAATTTTCGATTGTCTGCTGGGTTACTTGTTGCAAGGCTGCCACAGTGTAGTGCAAAGCTTCCAACACGTTTATCATCTTTTTCGTATCTTTGCCTGCATCCATTAAGCAAACAGCTGTTTGCACGAGGCGTTTTCTATAAAGCTGCTTATAACACTTTATTACCCCTAAATCAAGGGGCTGGAGCACACTTGTACAATTTGCCGGGTACTGTATGACTTTTACATTTCTTAGAAATGATGTATACTTTGGATGTGCGGCACAATTGTCCACAAAGGAGAACGTTCCTGTTTTGCGCACCCATACTTGCGTCTAATGAATGCGGAAATGAAGAAAAAATGTCTGTGGACATCCACGCTTTATTGTTCGTGTGGTATTTGGAGGGTAATTTTTTATACTCTTGAAATATCGCGGTTTCGGAGATTTTCCAATAACAATCGGCACTTGTTTGTCACTTTCATCACTGTTAACACAAAGTAAAGCAGTAACTTTTCCTGAGTCTTTCGAAGATCTTGTATAAGAATATACATGCATCTCAATCTCGCGGAAAACCAAAATGATAGAAATAAGGCAATTTTCACATTCTGGTATTTGGTTAAACTCGCAGCAGGCAATCCAGGCAGCACTAAGCAATACATGCGCACGCAGCACACTAAATCATCATTTCAAGTTTTAAAAAAATATCCATGTGGGAAAATGTTTCGTCAGGACTGTGATTTTTCAACGATCGACGCGATAAAACGACAGTTCGAGGACTGTTGGAGGCGGGAAAAAAATAGTGTCATTTATATGGGGCTAGTTCCGGGACCAAATAAGGCAGACAATATATGCAGGAAAACGAAGGTAAGGGGAACGATGCAACAAGGTTCCACTGTATAACATTAAGTGTCTAGAAACAGGCTCTCTATCATGATATTTTTGCTGCTTGGGTAAGCAAAACAACCCACACCATCAACATGTTGCAAAAGAGAAATAAAACATGATGAAGCCTGTGGTTCATGTGGGGGATTGTATTCAGATGACATTAGGAAGAGAAGTGATGGTGAATGGATACATTGTCCGTTTTGTCAAGTGGTGTTACATAAAATGCCAAAAATTGAATGGATCAACTTAATTTCATGCATGATGACTGCAAGGATTCAGATAACAGTAAATAAATTATATCTTAGAAAGCACAATTTAGGTAATTTTTATTGTGAAACTTAAGCCTCGTTGATTGAAAAACTGCAGTACATTTGTGTGAGTAAAATAAAGTAATTTTTTGTATTCATTTGGAGATGTGTAGTGATTAAATTACTCTTAACGTGAAGTAGTATCTGTACCATCAAAAACTTACCTGTATACCAAGCAGTTGTATGATTCTGGATGGTAATATTTATTTTAATTTCTTAAATTAACTGAATTCTGTATTCCAAATCAAAGTTAGAAAAAAATAGTTACTTTATGGCTCTATTAAAAAAAATATGAGATTAAAGTTTTGATTAAGATGCAGAATAGACCTTAGTGTTAGGAAGTAAGCTGTTAGTACTCTAGACCAAGCCCACTTACTGGCTTGGTCACATGCTGCTTAACTAACTGTTGTAATGCGTTACTGCCTTCTGCCCATTTCTTTCCTGAAGATAAGTGATGACCTGTTTCCATTGTCTTCAGGGCCTGAGTACTGTTTTGGAAACAGGCATTGGTGCTCCAGATCCTGAAGAACTAGCTGTGCTTGAAAAACAGGAGGAATTGAAGCTGCTTGAGGAAAAGAAGCAAAATGAAGCAAATGAACGTGAGTTTGCATTAACAGTGCCATGATAATGTTTTACAACACCACTATGCCAATTACTGAAGTTCAGTTGGTTATCTGAAACATCTGTAGTTTTGTCAGTAGCTGATAGTGAGAGAGAAGTGTGTTTCATCTGATGACACTGTCAGTTGCTAGGATGATATATTGCCAATGGTAGATTAATTAAATACAGTGAAACTCTCTTAACGTTTTTGAAAATCCCAAGAAAATCTGACTTCCTAAGTGGGAAATGTCTTAAAAAAGGTAGGACCGAGAAGTTCTGTTTTATTTTTTATTTTTTTGTGAAATGATTACATATGTATGCAGAATTTGTATAATTTGCAGCTGTCTTAACAACACATTCTTACCTGTATCTGACCATCTAACCATTTTGTCTGTAACCTTTCATTCACAATTGAATTATTTGTACCAACAAATGCACTAAGACAGTTTTTTTTTTCACTGTTTCCTTTATTATAAGGATGCCCCAATACGCATTTCGGCAGTTATTCTGCCATCATCAGGGGGTATTTTAAGTGAGTTTTTACATAGACCAATTCTTTGGTTACGTTATAACAGTGAGTCAGTATTTGTTACCACATCGTATAAAATTTTTTGTAAAATTAGTGGTATTGTTAAGCTGCTAAAAGTTATTAAGTTTTAAAAAATTACAATAAAATCAAGTAGTATATTATACTACCCTCTGTAGTATAATTATTAATTAATGGCAGCGTGGTCCTATTTTCATCGTGTGTTCCAGTTATCTGTTGAAATATTAAAAATATATAGAATTAGGGTTATGATAACTGCTATTATTTACATTTGTGTGTGTGTTTTCGTTAGATTTCAAGTTGAGTTTGGACATACCTGTGTGTTATGTTGTTGGTAGTACCTCCTTCCCTCCTGTCTGCGTGGTTAATGGTATTGACTTTGTGGTGTATTCTCACGTTGTTACGTTACGCCTGCGCTGTAGGCTTGGTTGGGGTTGTTTATGAGTTTGAATAGTATGCTCGGTTCACCTAATTGTTGTTTGGGCATTAATGTACCATTTTGATGATAATCGTGTATATAAAAGTTTTCTAAGGTATTCATGTGACTGCCCTTCTTACATGATCTTATTAGTGTCATAGTCGAATTGATGGGTCCAAATTCATGTCTATTATTCAGAACATGCAGGGCATAAGCCGATTTGGGTCGTTTGTTTTTATGTACCTGCAATGTTCTGAATAACGGGCTTTTAAATTTCAACCTGTCTGTCCAATATATTGTAGGTTGCATGTGTTGCATACTAAACTATATATTCCACTGTTCTCGTATGTGTCAGTTTTTGGTTTGTTTTCGCGTAATATATATTGTGTGGTGTTTTCGGACTTGGAAAGTGGTGTGTAAATCAGTATTCTTGAATATGTTAGTGATTTTATGTATTCCAAGTCCGAAACACCACACAATATATATTACGCGAAAACAAACCAAAAACTAATACCACTAATTTTACAAAATTTTATACGATGTGGTAACAAACACTGACACACTGTTATAACGTAACCAAAGAATTGGTCTATGTAAAAACTCACTTAAAATACCCCCTGATGATGGCAGAATAACTGCCGAAATGCGTATTGGGGCATCCTTATAATAAAGGAAACAGTGAAAAAAAAAACTGTCTTAGTGCATTTGTTGGTACAAATAATTCAATTATAAAAAAGATGCACCGTGAATATAAAGTGAAGTCTTTCATTCACAGTTTTAGTTACATCTTTAACTATACTGTCACTGACTTTTCATTCACAAGTTCACATTATATTCCAGATGTTTACTTTTCCTTGAAATATTTGTCAAGCATGAGCTGTCTTGCTCTTTTTTCAAAAACAGTTGCAGTATACATCTTCAGATTCCATGGTCTTTGAACTACATGCTCTGGGGCATTGTGATGATAAGGGGTGGTCAGTAGTTCCAGTCACTTTCACTAACTTTGCAGTGTCTTGAATTTATTTTCTGGAATTACTGATGTAACTTATCTGCACACAGTCACCACAAATTTTTCACAATCACGCTACACCGCAATGCATTTATATTACTGATGATAAATTATGTCTAAAAAAGTTGTCGTGTGCGAGCACCCACATATCTGGCGTCAGATTGCTGTCCCCCCAGTGGGGTGGCTTCCACCTGCATATGACTTACGTGCCTCACAGTAGAACTACGCACCAGTAAGTTGGAACCCCGGGTGGCATCAGCTAGTGCCCCTAACCTTCTTCAAATGTTATTGGCTGCCTGAGTACCCTCCTAGTGCCCGGCCAGTTGAAGCGGCAAGTCAGCTTCCATATGCCAGTGTTGCCAAATTTTGGCTCATGCAGGACACGGAAGAGGTAGGATAGGCTTCCGGCCCCCCAATACAATCTTTCGGTCGTCGTGACGGAAGAGCGACTGAGACCGAGCAGTGGGGACTGACTGATTGCGGTCTCTGCATTGCAGGAGAAATACAACACTCCCGTGCCATGAGGTTGCGTCATTATGCTTTGTGAAACTTGCGGACATGACCTTGGAGATTAACCTATATGAACTGACCTCACCATTTGAACACTGCATTTTGGAAACAGATTGAATGGAAACTAAGGGAAATTGTATAAGATTTTGATACAGAAAATGTATTGAATGGGTAAAAAAAATTGTTTCATCATCAACTTTTGTTACTTCTTAGGTGGGAAATTTTCTTATGCTGCGACTTATTAAAAGTGCAACGTGTAATGTTAATGAAATGGGAGAATTTGGTGCTTTTTTATCCTGATGTCTTAGGTGGGAAAACATCTTAACCGGGGATGTCTTAAGCAAGTTTCACTGTATGGAGCATTGGTAGAATGATACTGATAGGGCAGCTCAAGTACTGAGAGCAAAACCTGTCCCAGTGCTACTTTGTCCACCACAATTCCAATGTGTACTGGCATGGAATTGAACCTGGGCCTCCATGGTGAGTGAACAGTGACCAGCTGAACTATGGCATAGCCAGCTGACAGTGGTTTTGTTAGTAGTCACTAAAGTGTGTAAATGTGAAGTTGTCTGCATGCATGCCTTGAAGGCATGTGGGACAGTGGTACACCATACCCATTCTTCACCTCTGCATTAGAGGGAGTGGTACTGCAAATGCCCATGTTGAATGGTTCCCATGTCACCATATGGTGTGTTCTCAGTTTGCAGATGCAACACCTAATTCCCATATAAAAGGTTCCCTTCTGATATGTTGTTAACTTAGGAGATGGCAGGTGAAGATCAAAACTGTCTAGTATTATTATTGTAGACTTGAGAATTACTCTTGAATAGGTGGATGTTATTGGCTACAAACAGTTCTGTAGGCTAAGTTCTGTAGGACCCAAATGACAGAAAACATGGATGTGTTTTGAAGGCAAGAAAATATGAACACAAAACAAAGTTTAATAATGTTCTTTGGATCAAAACAACAATTTATTAATAAAATACAACACCCATGGCTCAGATTATTAAGCTGTAACCAAGAATTTAAGCAGTCAAGAAAAACAAGTGAGATAGAACCCTAAGGAAACATGAAACAACTGACCTGTGTTGTATGCAAGTTAACAGAAAATATAAGCATTAAAAATACAAACAGAGCTTACCAGAGTGTCCTAGGCAGGTCCTTGAGCAGTGATCTTTTAGCCACATCTGAAACGTTAGTTTTAGAAACAGTGTGCTGAGGTCAAATCTAGAGAAGCACTGTATCCTTTGATCGTGAGGCCAGACTGCAGCACCATCTCATGTGAAATGTATCTGGAAACCTTTCAGAAAGGGTGATGGGGCCAGAGAGGAGGAAGGGATGAAAAGACTTTGCATGCACCACCATACAGTGCCTGAATAACCATGGCACACTTCTTTTCTTGCTGACTAAGATTAGCTTTATCTGTTGGGCCCAACTAAATAGGCTTCATCACTGTTTCCATTACCTAACTATGGAGATAGAGCCAGTCTGGTTAGAGTGCCATGGTGGTGATGATGATGATGACAACAACAATGGTGATGGCAGGAACAATAAGAACAGTGATGACGACAATGATGATACACTATTGTCATTAAACCTCACACCCATAAAGGTGAATTATTATGTTCAGTTTCAGAGTTGCAGTGTGAAGCAGGACAGAAAGCTGAAGGTGAATCTTCAGGTCTCTTTGGGTTTAGTCATCTCATGTCTGGAGTGTCATCCATAACAAAACTGGTGGAGACAACAGGAAGCAAAGTGCTGACTGGTGGTCTGGATACACTGGAGACAATTGGCAAAAAGACAATGGAAGTGCTGCAGGAAGGTGACCCAGGCCTGAAGAAGAAGAGAGCATTATTTTCAGAAAAAACTGTCCTGTCTCAGGTATGTATGCTGGAGAATACTATCCA
The DNA here is from genome assembly GCA_021186555.1 of Reticulitermes speratus. Lineage (NCBI taxonomy): Eukaryota > Metazoa > Arthropoda > Insecta > Blattodea > Rhinotermitidae > Reticulitermes > Reticulitermes speratus. Next base: position 20,592,194 of record JAJKFL010000012.1, read on the forward strand.
GCATATAAGTACTGTACTATACTGTACTGTACAGCACAGAGATATTACACATGGAATAAACATCGGGTACCATAGCCAGGAGACTCCACCCTACAAAACTAGAAGTGATTTATAAGACATGTTTGGAGGCAGACTTTTATATATATATATATATTATACTTTACATGTTATATTTTATGTATTAACATACTATATTTTAAGATCATACATAATTTAAACTGTATCAAATTATTGGTACTATATAGTAACTACTGCTGTAAATTAATGTACATATTACCATTCATTGACGTACTGTACTCTGCGCACGTCTGTGAAAAGTGACTCCCTGATGATGGCTGTGTTGGTTAGCTGAAACATATAGGAGCAAAAATAATTATTGTGCAGTGGTTGTTAATAATAATAAAAACTTATATGTAAAACAACTACATGGAATATGTGTAATATTAAATACTATCCAGCATCTTTTAAGGCATTGTGTGCTGTCTGTGCATCCCCAGGCTTTGAACAGTTATTTTGTTGCAGTGAAGCTTGTTCCATTGAAAGGCATTCCAGCAGTTGTTAAGAGCAGGTTGTTATTTATTTATTTGTGGTTTATTGCTAAGGCTGTCAGTATCACAGAAATAGCATTGAATAGCAGGATGATAAACGAATAATGAATTGGAAGGGGTGAAGAAGGAAGCGATGATGGCCTGATTAGGGGTACCAGGATTTGCTTCAGCCCCTAGCCTAGTTTCTGTAATCATGATTTTTAATGTATAGATCTTTTTTTTTTTTTCACAAGTAAATTCACCATTAGACCTAATGCTATTATGTATTTCTACATGGATAGTCTTGGATTTGAAACAACTTTTTATGTTTATTAATATTATGAGGTAGATTTGTGGTGTCCCTGAATGTAGGACAATAGAAACTAAGCATGTGTGGACATGTCTGCTGACACTGTGTCTCTGTTGTTGCCGGTAATAACATTGTGGCATGAATGGACACACAGCGTGCAGTCATTTGTTGTTATATGTGGACCTCAGGTGGTTTCAGTGTGGTTGTGAAATATGTTCAGTTCAGCAAAGAGTGTTCATTTGTTGTATTTTTGCAAAGTATATGTCATGGAAGAATGTTATGAAAGAGGAAGATCTGCACAGTTTGTCCCACACAGCTTGATAGATGAGCAAAAAAGCACAGAGTCACAACTTGTGCAGACTACATCCAGAAATCTCAGAACAGTTCATACATCCTGAATTGCATTTTTACTGAAAATGAGTCTTGGGATTTTCAGTATGATTTTGAAGTATGGAATGGAGGAAAAATCATCACGAAGGCCCAAAAACGAGTTGCTTGCAAAAATTGAGGATGACAACAATGTTGATCACTTTCTTTAATAAACATCGTGTGATACCCAGAAAATTTGTGCCTGAAGGACAAACATGGAACAGTGAATTCTGACTACATGTGCTGGGAATGTTATTGAAGCACGTTTTACAAGGCGATCAGTTCTGTTTGCAGGACAATGATACTGGTCATTGGGGCACCCACTTTGTTCACCTTACCTCATTCCAGCTGTCTTTTTTTCTGTTCCTTCAATGTGAAAACTGGTCTTTGAGGAAGACAATTTCAGGATGTTGAGTACATCAAGAAAAATGTGACTGCCTTTTTAATTCTTGGCCTTCAGATGCCTTCAATCACTGTTTTGTGCAACTTTCAAAAAATGTAAAAAGTGTATTGCAACCAAGGAAATTATTGTGAAGGACCATAAAACAGTTTTCTTATTTCATATGTTTCAGTTCTTACAGACCGAAGTCTCGGAACTGTACTGTTTGACCTTGTGTAATGCTTGCGTGATGGCTGCCATGCTCAAAAACATGACAGAAATTCTTGCTATATCAATATGGTATATGCTTAATAAAGCGAAAGTAATTTTGTTGCATCTGGCTTGCAGGTCCTGAGAGAAGCTAAGGAGAAGACAGAGAGAGAGGCTCAGGAAATTGAGGATAAACAAGCTGCAAGAAAAGCACATTTTGAAACGCTTTTTGATGATTATCAAGGTATTTTTGAACCAGAAGTTGTCAGTGAATTGTTTGACTGTTAAGGTTTTTGGGAGAACTTTGTGAGCATGCATTCCTTCCAGTGCTTTCATCTCCAGAGAAAGGCAAGAAGACAGATCAGGTTAGAAATGATGCTAATTACAGTGTAAGCAGTTGGTCGAGTCCCTGCACAAATATATTCAAAAGGAATAGTGATGCCATGTGAGCCATTTCGGATGATATGGTAAAGAGAATAGTCCTATCACACCTACAAGGAATCAAACCCCAACTGGTATGTCCGTATTCTCTTACTTTTGTGACAGGTGTTGTGGTTCATATTTAGAATGATGGAAGGATTTAAATGTGGTATTTGGTTTTTGAGGTTTTAGATTCTCATGGCAGTGAATCTCAGAATTAGTCCTCTGAGATGTGCCACAGTGTAGTTTGGTAGATGTGTGGATGGCTACCCCAAACATGGAGGCAGCATGTTACTCCAAAGTTTGTATCTCTCAACCAAACCACATGGTATTGCATCCCAGAGGAGTGTAGTGTTGGTTTTTGCTGCTGTTGATACCTGATTTCTTGATATGTGACTGGATATGTTTAAACATGTAAGGGCTGGTACACCTGGAAGCACTGGAGATGTTATCAAAGCAGTGTGACATCAAGCTGCAGTCCATGCTCTTGACCAGCAGTGGGACTGCTCTCAGCCAGCTGCAGCAGTCTTTGCAGGAAATGAAGGATCTGTGCCAGCTGCCTGATGATGAAGACACTGAGGAGGATGAGAGTGATGGTGTGGAGTGGAGAGAGAAGCTGGATGGTGTCACGAAGGGGCTTGGGGTCACTTTTGCTACTGACAAGCTGAATAAAGTAAAATCCTTATGTGATGTCTTTGGCTGTTTTTGTACACAACTTGGGATCCAATTGAATCTGATTTTTATGCATATAGGGAACAGTCTTATACATAAAGGCCAGTTAGTACTTGCATTCACATATTAAATTGTTGTTAGTGTCTGATATTTAGTGTTAATAGTTGTCAATATAGTCTTCTCGGGCGCACAGCCGCGTCAATTCGTTTGAATACAACGTTTCGGTGACTAGCTCCGTCCCCATCCTCAGGCAAAACTGATTTAACATACAACTCGTCTGTCCCGTGTTTTTCTACCTGCTGCGGCAGGGAGAATCAGACCGGATTTGTAGTGCCCACAAACAGTTAAGTTGGTGGGCGGGCTGTTGACTGTTGTGCTCCCACGCCTCGCTGCGAGGTCCTTATCTGACGTATTGCAGGCTGCCAGGCTCTGCTGAGTATGAAACCGCCATCCTTGTTGATGTTGTCCGGATGTAATTTTATTTCAATGGCTTCTTTTATTATGCGGTCCATGTATCCTTTTGTCCTGGCTAGTCTGCAGGTGTTATTTAATTCTATCTTGTGGCCTGTTTCCAGGGCATGTTGAGCAACTGCTGATTTTTCTGGTTGCCCCAGTCTAAGGTGCCGTATGTGCTCTTTTCGCCTCGTCTCGATCGTTCTTTTTGTCTGGCCAATATACGTCTTTCCGCATTCACATGGGATGCCGTATACGCCGGGTATTTTTAAACCAGGGTCAACCTTCACTGGTCTGAGCATGTGGCAGGTTTTCTTTGCTGGGACGTGTATGGTTCTGATGTCGTACTTGGATAGAAGCCTGCTGATTTTATTGGAAGTGGGTTGTTGGTATGGCAGAAGTGCTGTAGCAGTTGGTTTTTCGTTGTTTTCTTTTTGTTTCCTTTTTGAGTTAAGGGCGTGACTGATATCCCGATCGCTGTAACCATTTTTACTGAAGGTCTTTTTTAAATGCTGTAGCTCTTCTCCTATGCTTTCCGTATCGCAGATCATCTTTGCCCGGTGTACCAGAGTTCGCAAAACCCCATTTTTCTGTGCCGGATGGTGTGCTGATTCCGCATGTAGATAGAGATCTGTGTGTGTAGGTTTTCTGTATACTGAGTGTCCTAGTGAACCATCCGGTTTCTTCTTTACAAGGACATCGAGAAATGCCAGTCTGTTGTCTATCCCTGTCTCCATGGTGAACTTGATGTTTGAGTGTAAACTGTTCAGATGTTGAAAGAAGATCTGCAGTTCTTCCTCTCCATGGGGCCAGATTACAAAAGTGTCATCTATGTATCTGTACCATATGGAAGGTTTCTTTTTTGCCGTGTTCAGAGCCTGTTGTTCAAAGAACTCCATGTATATATTGGCCATTACAGGTGCTAGTGGCGAGCCCATTGCTAGTCCATCTGTCTGCTCGTAGGTAGTACCATCATACACAAAATATGTGGTAGAGAGGGTGTATCTGATGAGATCGGCGAGTTTGTCATCCAGATGTTGTGAGAGAATTTGGATGGTTTCATCCAGCGGTACTTTAGTGAATAGCGATATGACATCGAAACTTACTAGAATGTCTGTTTCGCGTACTTGTATGTCTTTTAGCTTCTGAACAAACATCCCAGAGTTTGTGATATGATGTTCTGATTGTCCCACCAGAGGTTTCAATTGTTTTGCCAGATATTTTGCCAGGTCATATGTCGGTGATCCTATGCAGTTAACTATCGGTCTCAGTGGTGTTCCTTCTTTGTGGATTTTTGGTAAACCGTAAATCCGCGGCAGGTAGAAAAACACGGGACAGACGAGTTGTATGTTAAATCAGTTTTGCCTGAGGATGGGGACGGAGCTAGTCCCCGAAACGTTGTATTCAAACGAAGTGACGCGGCTGTGCGCCCGAGAAGACTATATTGAATCTTGTCGCCGCGAAAGTTTTAAAACTTATATTAATAGTTGTCCTTGACATGTCATTGATAACATGATTATTCTCACATTGTTTGTAATTATAAAGGCCCTTGTGTGACATTCATGTAAGGAAGGAATGAAAAGAGGAATGAGAGGACAGACAAATAAAAGGGATGGGACAGGGCTATGGGAGAAAGAGGGAAGGAGGTAAAGGAATGAAGAGGATAAAGGAAAGGAGCAGGTGGTGAGAGATGAAGATACAAAGAATTGATTTTCTTCCAAGGGACTAAGATTTGCTAAGATGTCATAGCCAAATGACAGGGTATCCAGAGATTTGTAGCAAGTGTGTATTATTGCTGTTGCTCATGTAAGTTGCCATTTAAAACATGATAATATAAATAGACTGTATTCAGTCTGTATATAATAATGTACAAAACTACTTTCAGTTGAATTTTCAGGATGCATTATACTAGCATATCAGTGTCACTTTATAGGTAAGAACACAAATACAGATAAAAGCTGTTGATAGGCACATACAGCAGACCAGTATCAGAGATGTGACTTAACCTGGAGAGAAGGGCAGTTTTATAAAAATAAATTGCCGACCTAAAATATTTGTTGTTAACTTGCTTGGTGTAACATGTATTGACATTTTATGTTACCATGCTGTTTTCACTTAGACATGGGACATGGCACATCGTTGGCTTGAAGAGTGTTGTACCAACCAGAAGTCCTCCAACAGTGATGAAGTAGTCAGTGCACGTGAAATTCATCAGAAGGCAATACAAACTATGGCACAACTTACAGCTGCATCTGTTGAACAGTTCCACAAAGTTGCAGAGCTTCTCCTTGTGAAAGATGACCGGAGTCCAACAAATGAAGCACAAGCTTTACTACAGTAAGTTCATTTACTGACTAAATCAACTTAAATGTGTCTTAGTTTCGTGAATAGTAACAGACTGTAAGTTTGGAGCAGGTGTACTATCAAAAAGTAAAATTTGTGTCTATTTGTGACATTATATTTATTCATATTTTGCCAGCATTGTAAGGTACTTCTTTTACAGAGTTACATCCACTCTTTCCTCTCAAGTGAGTTCTGTGGCCACACGCTTCTCTGAATGCCTTAATGCTGCCACAGAAAATTCATCTGACCCTGATGCTGTCAGTGCTCTTATCACCAGTGTCTTTCTAGAGGTAATGAGACTTGTATGCTGAATTGTTTTTTATATATGGACCATGAAGGAGTAGGATATGTGACAACATAAATATTCCATGATCATAAAGAAAGGGAGATTATACTTCCAGATTTTACAAATAACAAATTTTGTACAACAATTAGTATGGCATTCATTGTTCCTAAAATGACATGTACAGTAGAACCCGGATAAGAAGTCCCCAGATAAGAAGTCTTCCCCTGTAAGAAGTCTGATTTTTAAAGTTCCGAAATAAAATCCATAATGTGTACGTTAATTTTTCTTGGATAAGAAGCTTCCCGCTTATTAAGTCTTCCCGCCTAAGAAGTCGAATCTCATGATACCAAGAGTATGATCTTTTATGACATTTTACCCGTTTAATAAGTTTTGATATACGTATAAGACTGTCGATATATGCTATGATGCGATCAATCTCTACCGAGGTGCCCCGAACAGCAACACGGCAACACGCTGCTTTAAGTGTTGAAAAGTAACACGCAGGTTACGTCAATTGAACCAATTGATGGGTGCTACTGCTAGCTACTGTGTATTACTATCTGCATACGTCTACTACTGAATCCTACACCCCAGAAAATTTGCAATTACAGTAAGTTATGTGCATTACATTGTCTGTTTAGATGCTGTTGGTGGTTTTTATGTTGTTTAATAGCTGCAGTCATTAGCATGAACAAGTCTTCTTTTGTATTTAATTGGTTACTTTTTCATTATATGTATCGTTATTGCAGTAATCATGACCCAGAAAGGAATAAAATGCAAAGCCTTATCACTGAAAGAGAAGTTGAGGGTGATTAGAGAAGTGGAATTAAATCCTACCTTGACCCGAGTGGAAGTGGCAAAGCAGCTGAACATGCCCATAACTACAGTCAAACGAATTATGGGGAAAAAGGCTTTTAATAAGCTTTCCCTCTTAATAAGCCTTCCCACTTAAGAAGTCCCTAATCCACTGGTCCCTTGAAAGACTTCTTATGTGGGTTCTACTGTATTAATCAGTTTGTAGGCGCATTCACAAAATTGTGAGAAGCGACTATTAGCTTCATATCTGTTTGGCGGTCCACATGGAACACATCAGCTCCAACTGGACGGATTTTCATGAAATTTGGTATTTGAGTATTTTTCTAAAATCTTTCAAGGAAATTCAAGCTTCATAAAATATGACAAGAATGACTGGTAATTTACATAAAGACATATGTACATTTATCATAATATTTTGCAAAATTCTTCTTAGAAAGAGAAATATTTCAGACAAAAGTTGTAGAGAAAATCAAAACAATAAGTTTTTTTTCCAAAAATTGTGCCATTTATGAGATAATGTGGAAAAATATTGTAGAGCCGTACAGGCCACAGAGGACAATATGTGTGGTGCATGCGCTGTGCATGCTGGATAGGTAAGGTTACACATGCTCAGAATACATAATACCTATTGCTTTCCCATGGCACCAGTGGTTGCACGAATGCACCTCTATGTTATGTTATACGTACATTGCCTGTCTTGTTATGATTGTGTATCTGGAATTTAATTATTCTACAAATTAATCCTTTGGTTAATGAGCTAGTTGTAAGTAACAGTTAGAGACAACCAAGCATAATGTTGTTTGTTCAATTTGTAGGCATCTAACAGCAGCTCATATATCCAGGAAGCATTCCAGTTGTTGATACCTGTGCTGGAACTTGGATTGACAAAATAGGGCAACTCATCTTCTCTGTTGTATGTACAGCATTGTTGCAGCAAACAAAAAAAGTGGATTTCAGGTGTTACCATGCAACAGACACTGGAGATTCTGGCAAGGCAGCTTCACCTCCAGTTCAGTGTTGTTACGTATCCTGTAGTTGCATTCCACATGCATAAGTATCGTGTACCATAATAGGTCTGTTTTGTACTTTCTGTGTGCATGTATGGCATAAAACAAATAAGTAGTGTATTGAGATTTTTCATATCTCAGTGATACCAATTGAGGGATCTGGAAGGAGTGTTTCCTGACATTTATGGTTGTTCAACATAGTGGCTTGAGAAGATTATAAAATCTTGTTGGCAGACCATTGGACAGCAGTCTTGTTTATGTACTGTGTACAGAGTATACAGAAATATCATAGATTCAGGAAGACACAGTATGATTGTATATTTATGAAATTTTGTGTGTGTTTGGAAGTTATTTTTACAAGACGATGCAAGCATATGACTGTGTCCACAGTTTTAAAACCTTGGTGGTGGTTGTGAAAGTTCTGGCTGGAAGTGAGTGACCTAGCTGAAACAGTAGTGTTTCTGATAAGCCTAATACAAATCCTAGCAAGGACACTGACTATATCCAGTTGAGGTTTCTTGTGGTTTTGCTCAGTCCCTCCACTCTAGTGTTGGGATAGTACCGTAAATTAAGTCATGGCCTTCAGTCCATAGTCTTTGCAATATACTGTTCACTGTTATCCAATCATTTTGTGGTGTATAGTCTGAGTTACTGGACTAAACTGTGAATGAATAAATAAATAAATGTTATAATTTCTTAAGTGTATGATCCTGGAGAATTGTGTTGTGAGTGTCCTGTGCATGCTTGGGGTCTTTTTAGATGTTTTTGTCTTTATCATGGTGAGAGGTTTTTGAATTATTTTGAATTTCCATGTACTGTATAGTGTTTGAAAGGAACTTCAGTTTGGATTTAAATATGCGCATGGTAGCAATTTTTATTTTTCTTGAAAAATGGGTGCAGTAAATACTTAAAGCCTTACAAACCACTATGAATCTTGGTTCATATTTGTTTTTTGCATATTAATTAAATGTATACTAATGTATGTACATACATACATACACATACATGTTATACGTTCCATGGCTCCAGAATTTAATGAAATTGGCAACAGGATGTGGAATAAGTCACAAAAATACAAAATATGCAATTGAAAGATATTATTTCACATACAGTATTCCAGTGTAACACCAAGTTCATGACATACAGCTGATGATAAGATTGTGAGTCATCTTTGAACATCAGAAATTCATTCATAGAATACAAAGAGTTTGTTTAAAACATTGTCCATACTGTGTCGTGCATCTATACAATGACATGTATTGAGAACCAACTCTAGTGCATCATCTTCAGGGGGAACCACATTTAAAAGCACACAAGCACAGTTTTTAAATTGTTCATTAAAAGCATTATTATTATAACCACCACACGTTGATGCAGCATGTTTGTTCATTGATGATTATTATGTGTTGATAAGTAACATGTGGAGATGGAGCATTGCAGAATACAAGCATCAAGTTCACTATGTAGTTGGTTCTCAATATGTATCATTGTACAAGGAGTGTGTACTTAAATATCCCTTAATGCTGCTTTAAATGAAGCCTTTCATTCATGAGACAAGTGAATATTCATGGTAGATTGTTATCTTGATCCCAGATTAGTACATTAAACGCTGTTAATGGGAGTACAACTGATCACAATAAATTATCTCAGTACCAAAATCATTGCTTGTATTTGATGTGTGGTGAATCAGTGTCATAATTCATTAGGTTCTGTTCTACTATGAGGGACGGTACAAAAGTAATGACCTTTGTTTTTCCAGAAAGTATAATTACAATTATAATGAAATTTACATATATCATATGGACATATCCTTTAAAAAGTTGAAATTGTTTTTATACAAACTCCAGTTCCTTATCAACACACTTTTTCCACCTTTGCGTGAGGGGCTGTAGGCTGGACTCATCACTTTTTGCTGAAGCGTCGGGAGATTTTCGGGTTGTCCGCAAAACGGCGCGAAATCCTAATCGTCCTCACCGTGGCTCCATACTTTTTCTCTTTGTCATCCGTGATGTGAGGCATGGAATAGAGACAGCGAAATGTGTGGGTAGACCTCAAGTTTCATGGGTCAGACCCGATCGCTGAACGAGGGTTGGCCTGTCCCTTGATCTGTGGTATAGAGGTATTAATCTGTATGGCCCTAGCCACAGATCTGTGTTATCTAGTATGTACTAGATAATCTGTGGTCCTAGCCACAGATTATCTAGGTCACAGATTACTACTACCAGATCGGTAACTTCAATGCTATTGGTCGGAAACATGGGGCCGAGTCTATTGTCCTGCCATCTATGAGCCGTTCACAACTACCACAAGGTGTTAGTAGCAATCGGTAGCAATATCCCAGTCGGTAAGGTTGACTACTATTCGGCCCTCAATATCCCCCCCTCCCTTTCGCCACTGTCATACAGATAATTTTCACTTGACATGGTTCAGCAGCAGCATGAAATAATGTCCTGTACAATAGGTCATATCATAGGTATTTCATTCATATGTATTTATTATCCCTGCACTGAAATCTACTCAGCTAGAGAGTATGTTAATGTTCACACTTTTAACTTCCACTTCTAACACATCAATATTGAATGTAGGACAAGATATAAAGAAACTAAAAATTTTTTATTCTTCAAGAACTCTTATCGGGGTGACAGCCACGTCAAATGTTTCAAATCAACAGACGTTTCAGAGGCCGGCTCTGTCTCCATCTCATATCAGATCGCTGATGACAGAGACAGATTCAGTCTCCGAAACGTCTGTTCATTTCAGCCACCTGACTTGGGCATCAATCCAAATATATATATTATGATATTCGTCTCCGTGAAGACTTCAAGACAGAAATTGATTTTTTATTTCTACCTATCTTTAAGTAGTAATATTATTTAACTCTATTTTTGTTAATAAATTACTTTTTTATTAAAGGGCCCCGCAGCAGATGCTACGGAGGCACCCCAGCCTTGAAGGCTTATTGTGCAACCCTATGAGGAAGATGATGAAGATGAGGTTTTTCTGCTTTTCCATTTTAACGGAGCACCGGTGGAATGAAACTGACAGGGGAAAACAGGAGTACTCGGAAAGAAATCTGTCTCAGTGCCACTTTGTCCACCATAAATCCCACATGGAGTAACCCGGGATCGAACCCGGGCCTCCGCTGTGAGAGGCCTGCGACTAACCGCCTGAGCCATGGCAAGGCGTTAATAAATTATTGCTTAAATACAGATTATTCACGAGTTAAATTTTGCGTGTATAATCTTAGAATTTCACGTCGTCGCCGTGTTTGTAATTATTGACATATAGACAACGTTTCATACGGAGTGTGTAGTTATGTTTGTGTTCTGTCTTTGCACTGAATTCCACTTGCCGAGCCTCAGAAGTTCATTAATGGCTTTCATCAAATCTAAAGCTGAGAAAATTTTCACCGTCTTCGTGATATTATTTTACATTCTACGTAATATCACCTTAGGAAAAGTTGCTTATTTTCTGGTGATACGAGTATATTATATTTTATACATTATATATTTCAGGAACCTAAAATTAATGGCCGTAGTGCTGGTACCTCATTCACGTTCGCTCGTCCTTCTTCTTATTAACTCGTTGTAAGGAATTCGAGATGCAGACGGAGTGTCCCCCGAGGGTATAACGTTTTTACAAATTTTCGTGAACATCGGTCATATTTGAATGCGTAAATGAAGGAACACATATATTATGACGATATCACAAGCGTCAATTTTTCCGCTGTAAGGTAGGAATGTAAGATAAAATCACGAATCAAAGTCCATTCTTTGCAGGATTCTAACTCGTTATCTATGTCTGCGGAAGGCCCTAAATCCTGTTAAATGTTTGCTCCTTGTTATAGTTCTTCGAAGCTTGCATAATTCAAAGTAAGACCGGAATGAGTAAACTTCCAGAAACTTTGCACTTTGTACTCCGCGACTTAACCATCTCGGAAGTTTGCTTTTGCACTTCGAACATCCACGAAACTGACCACTTCTCTCTTCCAAACAGAAAGTAAACAAACCGCTGACCTAACATAATAACATAGTAGTGGTCTATTCTTATCACCATGGAAGTGAAATAATGGTAGTAACAAACTAACAATATGTACACTGAATTTCAACACCACGTCGCTGCTAACATCAAAACATGATATCCCGCTTTATCCTCGTATTCCTGAAATCGGTTCACTTCCTTACTAACCGTTTTCTAGATGCATCTTAATGCCCTAGGCTACTAGTTCTAGGTAAGTCTGCTTTACCTTCCAGCTGACAGAATCGACGAAGTTTCCCTACAAAAACTTTTTATTTTGCATTTTAACAACGGAACTACACTTCGAGTCCATCTTAACCTTCAAGTTTCTGTCTCCTAACGATCTCCTGCTAACTTGTGTCAACTACAGGATCCTCCATTTTGTAATGTCATCCATTCCGCATTTACTTCTGTTTCTTGCATTTACGTATTTTGCTTTGCCACTTTGTTTAAAAAAGCACATTTTTTTATCTTTTGTCCGACCAAGAAATCACATTTCACAGCCATAAAGAACTGGTAAATTAACCTTTTATTTTTTCAAAATTTGTTTCAGTTACTTTAAAGTTTAGTAAATTTCATGTTTGTGTGAGATTTAAGATTCTCAGAGCGTTGTTACAGAAGATTAATACCTTCTTAAATGTCACACGATGCCAATTGGTAAAGATTTACGGAGGATCGTAGTGCCTTCATCTTCAGAGTCAAGAATTAAATGAAAATAAATGCACTAGGATCCTTCGAAACGCCTGTAATTATTGCTTGGATCTATACCTCCACTCCTCCATATGCTTTTGTGGCGTGCACAGGGACAGCTTTGCCTAACATGAGTCGTGAGCATGTGAGGACCCTGCCGCTTCGCTGACAACGCGAACCTCGCGTCATCGCTGAGATACATGCGGCGCACAAACACGGGGATCCCCTCGCCTCGTCCTCTATAAATCGAACAGATCTGATGGCGCCGTGTTTGTGTGCCTGTCTTTGAGTGCCGTCGGCAGAAACGGACACTAAAAGAAGCTTGTTCAACAGTGGTAATGAGGCTTTCAGCCTTTAGTGACTATGCTTGAATAACTCTTACGGTCTGCAATTTTCTACTTCAAATGGAGGTTATCTTTTGCCTGGATACAGAAAACCGTAAGATATATAGAACAAACTTAGACGTACAGAATAGGCGTATGATAGATATTGTGCAGGTACAAGTGCTGCTTAGCAGAATACCTCAGGCTTTGAATCATATTCCGTTATAATACAGGAAGAATTCTTGCTAGCAAGTGTTCTGAACAGATGATGGCTTTACGTTTTATTTGCTTAGGATAGCTCAGTCGGTATAGCGACTCGCTACGGGCTGGACGGTCCGGGGATCGAATCCCGGTGGGGGCGAGATTTTCCGCACCCGTCCAGACCTGCCCTGGGGCCCACCCAGCCTCCTATACAATGGGTACCGGGTCTCTTTCCCGGGGGTAAAGCGGCCGTGGCGTGGAGTTGACCACCCACCCTCATCTAGTGACAGGGTTAAAGAAAGAGTAGTGCTATATTTCTACTCCCACTCTGGGCATTCATGGCCTGTTTTAGGGAGAACTTTACTTTACTTTTAGCAACTGGCCCTGCACTGCTAAGCCTGCATGCCAATAAATTAAAATTGAACGCAACGGTACTATCAATATATTCAGAAACAAATTGTCTCTCTTAACAAATTTTTGCTTTAACAATTATAATATTATTAATGCTGTTTCTTTAGATGTGATTTCCTATTATCTCTTTTTTATGTGTTTTCATTGGCTATTTGTTTTTGTGTATTTCTGTTATGTGTCTGTGCTGTTTCTGTAGTTGTCCTCATGGTTATGCCAGCACATTAATACTAAAGAATTGAATTATTATTTTTATTTATTTTATTATTATATATAAACATTTTATTTCATATAATATATCTTCATTAATCCATTCTGTGGCTACCTCTCCCTCCATGCTCACATATCCAGTATCGTAATCCGTTCAGTGAATGATTAAGTAAACCCCTTTGGATTACAATTACTAGACTACCAAGTGGTCAAATATTCCGTCGGTTACTGTGTATGTCGGCTGGAGACGACGTCGTTTGGACCGGGAGAGTATTTCTGTCGTCTGTGAGATATTGCTGTAAACCACTGTCGTGATGGATTTCGAGTGTCCGTCTGTCCGACGATATCGGCTTTTCATCTCATTATTGTTCGCACGACAAAAGACTTGATCACACGCATAATCGCTGTCGAACATCGCAGCCATTCTTAACCCAAAGGATCTCAGTGCTGGGAACTTTTCTTCTGGCAAGAAGGAATAAAAGTCTAGCTATTCTGTTTCAGAAAACTTTTGAATAGAGGCAAGTGGTTGGTTTCATTCCCTGGAATGAACTCCCGCTACCTATTGGGTACTTGACTGGACCCGGGGGGGGGGGGGGGGAGGGGGGTGTGTAGCCGGCCCGGATATGAACATAACCCCTGCTGGTACAGAGCCGTGATAGCTCACTCTGTAGGGACTATCCTACCGGCTGTATAACTGAGGAATTTTGGTTTGATTCCCGGCAAGGGAACAACAGACTTTACTACTCTCCAGAACGACCAGAGTAGCTGTGAAGCCCACCCTGCTCGTGGGTACAACGGCTCCTTCCCCGGGGGTAAAGCGGCTGGGGCGTGAAGCTGAACACTTCCATCCAGTGCCCAGCTTAAGAATGAGTACAGCTATACCTCCATTCACCCATACGCCTGTATGTCCTGTACAGGGACAAATTTACCATTGCTTTACCCCTGCTGGGAATCGAAATACGATCATCCATCCCGTAGGCTATTGAACATACTCACTAAGTACTTTTTTGACCTGTCTCTAAGAATAACTTTATGCCTACGTGCAAGTGTTACAGGACCTGACATGATGATGGCGTCCATGATCGTAAGCATGGCCATATGCCAGTTGGACGCGTCATGTCGGAAATGACGTCCTCCAGCTGTGCAGTTTATGCCCTTGTAACGATCTCTGGCTATGTTCATGGATGTGGAAGTTCAGTCGAACTTCACACTCGCCACTTTTCTGTTACCAGTTCTTCTTTTCGAGTTTTATCTCAAAGTGGTTATTTCTGTGTCCGGCAACTGGCAACACTGGCATTGCAATTGTACTTACGTAATCGTTTCTGGTATAAATATTCGCTTGTTCCGAACACGGAAAGTTGAAAGATGCATGTCACTGTTCAGAGTGTGCGTAAAAATTGCAATTTTACTTTCATGTATGCAGAAATCATTTTAATGTTATTCTTAATTTCTGTTGTATAATGTTGTTCATTTGTTTTATTTATGTCTTATGAGGTAGTAATTAAGCTTTATAAGTAAATCAAGCCTTTTTTTGTTAAAATGAAAAAATTCCGATTTCAAGGGACTGTCTTACAATTGGATACGTGCCGAAATATTGTCAGAAAAAGAGAACATGTGTTTAACCATAGGTTGATCTCGCATAAAACGATGCAAAGTTACTAAGATCAAAGTCTCCGAAAAATAATTAATTAATTAATTGTTGTTAAAACACTTTGTGTGTAACGATAATACGGCTATTTGTGCATCAATGTATTTTTTAAGATAACCGGTTTCAAAGTAAGGAGGGGGGGGGGGGGGGGTGGCGCACTGTTAGTTGACATTTTCCAGTTGCATTGAAAATTATCCAAATTAAAGCTGTATGTTTGTATTATATTTGTCACAGTTTCACGCCTCAATAATGTGTGATACTGAACGGATTTCGTGTGTGCTCTCTCTGTTCCTTGTCTTGGTATAGTTCAAGACAGGTATTCGTCAAGTGCGGCGTCTGGATGACCTCCAGTGGCATGAGCATCGGAAACAACTACGAAGCAAAATTAAATTCAAACCGCAGGATGTGGTGTGAATAATAATTCAATTCAATTCAGTAGGTATTTATTAACGTGCAGACTTAACAGCACAAGTGTCTATTATAAAGCCGGCACAAAGACACAAATACAACACAAAAACAGCACAAATACACAAAAACAAAACGCTAAACAGACACAAAACAACATTACAGAAAAAAAAGGAATATAAAAGACGTATTGGGGCAAAAACCTTGATAAAAAGTAGATAAGTTGATTTTAAAATGTCACAGACTACCGCAGAATCTGTTTTAAAGAAATAATGCGTTTGCTAGAGACATCGATGTCTGTGTACACACGGTTAGCAGCCGAAACACATCTAGCAGACGGAGAGTTTTTACAAGTAGCAGTAAACAGGGAGGAGTTTATGAAATTACGAGGAAGAACTCGAATACTGGTAGGCCTACTGTCCAAAAAAGACGGACGACAAATTTTAAACCTGAATAAACAGAAAAAAAAAATAAAGCATGGAGAGCAAAGAAACGGTGTTGACATATGGCTACGAACTGGCGCTGAATGCGTTCCAGCTTTTGGTGTCAGTAGACGTTATAGAGTTCCGTACAGTAAAGGCATACACAAGTTTGGGTCTAACCAGTGTAATGTACAGTATGAATAAGTATGTTAACAGTGTAATAATACGTGTTACAGAAGAGTCACATATTTTATAAGTATAGTAAAGAACATTTGTTTTCCTAGTGAAGGCAATAACCATAGTCGTGCTTATGCTTAATTTCAAGAAGTTAGTACACCAACTTTGTTCACATTCAATATCAGATTGCAGCAGAATTCAATCGTCAACGGAATTTATAGCACGAAAAATTTTAACGTCATCAGCAAATAATAAACATTTACAATACTTAATTACATTACAAATGTCGTTAAGAAAGATATTAGAAAGCAAAGGACCTAAACAGATCCTTGCCGGACCCCCAAAAGAACTTCGAAAGGTAATGAAAATGTGTCTAAGTTGCGTACAGAAGATTGCCGAGTAGTGAGGTAACTACTACACCAGTTCACGTAATCGTCTGAATGCGCATGCGCACAATTTGTCAAGTGAAATAGGATGCGAGACAAGTCACATGCACTGCTGAGGTCGAAATAAATAGAATGAGCTTGACGTTGGGAACTAACTGCAGGAGAAATAAAATGAAGATAGGTTACAAAATTAGTTGATGTAGATTTGGCTTTTGAAAAACCATGTTGACTGGGATTTAATTTATGTTTACAATAATGTGACATGTGATGGTGTGTAACAAATTCAAAAACTTTGGAAAATGTATTTAAAAGATAAATTTTTCTGTAATTACTAACGGAAGAACTGTTACCTTTCTTCAAAATAGGCACAATGTGTGTGTGGGAAAGTGTTCCCGTGACAGGCTAAGATCGAAAATATATTTAAGCAGCGGTGCGAATATTGCGGAACAGCCATTTACGATGAAAATCGATATACCATCAAGTCCAACAGACTTAGGCGGTCTAAGGCGTTTTATAACCTTCAAAATGTCTAATTCGGAAATGGGAGGCAAGTGCAAAATATCACTGGACAATAGACCAGGGCGATAGCCCACAGGAGAAGTGTTATAAACCGATTGAAAGTTTTCGAAAAGTTCAACTGACCGTGCCATGGCTCAGGCGGTTAGTCGCCGGCCTCTCACCGCGGAGGCCCGGGTTTGATCCCGGGTCGGTCCATGTGGGATTTTTGGTGGAGAAAGTGGCACTGGGACAGGTTCTTTTCCGAGTACTTCGGTTTCCCCTGTCAATTTCATTCCATCGGTGCTCCATTACAAGGGAAAAACAAAAAAATTAATCATTTTCGTCCTAGGGTTGCACAATAAGCCTTCAAGGCTGCGGTGCGTCCGTAGCATCTGCTGCGGGGCCCTTCAATAAATAATAAGTAAGAGGTTCAACTACTTTCGTACCGTTTAAATAAAGATGAATAGAATAGGAATTATGTTTCCTAAGAGAGGATACGTACTTCCAAAATTTGGTATATTGAGTTTTCAGATCATGGTCTATGCTGATATACTAATTAAGTGTGTCAGCCTTAATTGTAATTGTAACAAACTTCCGATAGTGAGAAAAGTTACTGTAATAGTACTCGTTTTTGCATTTCTTGTACCGCCTATAAAAATAATTCTTTTTCCGAATTTAGTAAATCAATGTGTGAGATAACCAGTTAGGGTATCTGGACTTTCTAATGAAACCCCAGGGAACTGCTAAATCCATAGCTTGAAGAATAACATTGCTAAAACTGCCTACTGCATCATCTACTGTGTTATTACTATACACACACGACCAGTCATAATTAGGAAGATAACTGAATAACAAGCTATAGTCTCCTAATGCATATTTACGGTAGGAATGCTCGTGATATGACGTAGAGTTACGTAAGTCCAAAGAAATTTCGATGACAATAGGCGGGTGGCAGGGATCGGGTTTGACACCACCTACGTCATCAAAGCATGTGTTTATACGATTGAAATTAGTAAAAACTAGGTCTAGAGAGTTGTCAGTCACTAGGCATTGAGTCAGACCCAAGAAGCAGGTTCAGGTGTAAATTGCGTCACCCTTTAATTTGAATAAAAATAACAGTTTGGCAGGTGCAAGCCTCTCTCCCAATCAAACTTAGGAGCACTGAAATCCCCCATCAAGAGAACAATGTGATTTTTAGTATCAAGATTTTTCTCCAAAGAACAAAAATATTTCTAAATAACATCCGGTTTGGTGTCGGGAAGGGGGGGGGGGGGGGGCGCGTACGGCCGTTTTGGGTTGAACTTTCGACCCAGACACATTCCTCATAAAACTGCAGATCATACCTGCGTTTAACGGTAAGAACTCTAGATGAAACAGCTAATAGAACACCACCACCCTTAGATTTAGTGCTACTGACTATCAGAACAGAAGATAGTGAAAGAATCTTGAAAATATTTTGCGATCGAAACACATGTCATTTAACCATGTGTCAGTTAAACATATGATTTGAAAATCCAAGGAACATACATTACCAAACAGTTCAGTTTGTTTGGTCCTAAGACCTCTAACATTTTGATAAAATATTTCGAAAGTAGTTTTAGATTGAGTGTCAGACATGGAAAAGTCACACAGTTTCCGTCACAATATTTTACCATTAAGTATGTGGTGTAGCGCCTCCCCCATGGGCCTCATCTGTCAGTGTAACTGGGTCAGATGTAGGGGCAGCCAGACTACCGGTCCCACCAGTTGACTGGGGCCTAGATGTGACATATAAATCCGAATTAAAAATTTGGTCAGGACTAAGACGTCCATAAAATGGTGTGATTAAACACCCGTCAGGCCACACACCTGTATTGTAAATGAGGGGAAAGTCATCTTCCGTAACAGAAACGTGAAAGGAGGCGTATGTATTAATGTTTGGTTTTGAGTTTCAAACAAACAATTGATGAAAGCTTTAATTGCTCCTTTAGGGAGTTCTCAACGTCGCGCGCGGAGACTTCCGGGGAGAAACGTGAAACAAACAAAACTTTAGTTGTGACCCTTTTGGATACAACAGGAGGGGATGAGGAATTACGCACCCCGTACAAAGTAGCCCTAAATTTCCCCCTATTTTGTTATTTTCACTAGTTTTCACTGCCCCATCTTAGTCACTGTGATGAAGCCGTCCTCAGCAGGGTGACCAGGTGACGTAGTTACATCAGCACAGCCCATGTTTCTCGTAGTACGGACTTCCGCTACTGCATTCGCGGCCGTAGGTTTCTGGATAGAACTAATTACATTCCTGGAGCTTTTGGATGTATTCACGGTCCTTGTCTGTTGTTGATTGCTTGATAGGGCGTCTTTGCTGCTTCCATATGGCACGACTTTGTGGACAGAAGGTCTTGCAGTTCACAGATTTGGACTTCCAAGACAGCGTTGTCACTCTTAAGTTGGGTAACCTCGGCGGTTAAGTTGGTGACCACAGCCAGGAGCTTCTCTGCCAAATTAACAGTGGTCTGTCCATTCAGCCTCAATGTTTCAATTTGAACACTGAGAGACTCATTACTTGTAGGTTCTGGCAAATTTAATTCCCTCTCCGGAGATATAACTTTATTTGTAGCATAAGATGCGGACAAGGAGCGCTGAAGTTTGACTGGTGTGTCATCGTTCCTAGTGAATCTTAGGAGCTTGGTACATGCCACACATTTGAAGTAAGATTTCCCAGCAGAAGTGAAAAATACCTGATCACTGTCACAGATTTGTACGCATGAAAAACGGAAACGCAGGTCACATATCGCTCAACTAATAGTTTTTATTTCCCATAGAAGGACTTTTCGCAAATCGAACACAATTCTTTGCTAACTGCCATGAGCTAGTCGTAGAATGTAACCAGCGCACGTATGGAAGTAGGCCACTAGGCTGGAGCGAACACAAAACACCTCCACTCGCTACGAAGGCTCGAGATA
Organism: Reticulitermes speratus; assembly: GCA_021186555.1. Classification (NCBI taxonomy): domain Eukaryota; kingdom Metazoa; phylum Arthropoda; class Insecta; order Blattodea; family Rhinotermitidae; genus Reticulitermes; species Reticulitermes speratus. The sequence continues at coordinate 20,612,316 of JAJKFL010000012.1, forward strand.
ATAATAATAATAATACGCCATTTTCTATAACGCGACGTCTCACAAGACCGCTACTATAGAATTATAGCAGGACTGTATTTTCTGTAACGAGAAGATATCAGCTGAAACACGTGAACTCTGTTGAAAGGTACCACGACAGATCTAAACCAAGAACATGCGTTTGTACGTGGACACACACACAGTGTCCTCACCAGTTTGCTAGAATAACACAAAAAGTGCTACTAATAAATGAACGTGGAAGGAAAGGAAAAAACAGGTCCAGTTACAGAGTTAGGGTTGGAACACGCGAAACTTACCACAACCCATACGAATTCAGACAAGAAGGTAATTTATTTTGTGCCCCTTCCCCCCCCCCCCCCCAACTACCCTCATTAAGTTCATGTAGCCCACGCCTTAATGATCTCGACTACCGCGCCGCATACCGTTTTGCTGTCATACTGCGTACATACAGTCATCTTACACATGTGTGTTTACTGCTATAAATGGCAATTGCTACAAGATAGATATGTACATGTATGTATTGCCTTGAAGTTCATTACTGTGACTTGCTGTAACGAACTGAAATACTGCTATAAATGGCAATTGCTACAAGATAGATATGTACATGTATGTATTGCCTTGAAGTTTATTGCTGTGACTTGCTGTAACGAACTGAAATACTGCTATAAATGGCAATTGCTACAAGATAGATATGTACATGTATGTATTGCCTTGAAGTTCATTGCTGTGACTTGCTGTAACGAACTGAAATACTGCTATAAATGGCAATTGCTACAAGATAGATATGTACATGTATGTATTGCCTTGAAGTTCATTACTGTGACTTGCTGTAACAAACTGAAATACTGCTATAAATGGCAATTGCTACAAGATAGATATGTACATGTATGTATTGCCTTGAAGTTCATTACTGTGACTTGCTGTAACGAACTGAAATACTGCTATAAATGGCAATTGCTACAAGATAGATATGTACATGTATGTATTGCCTTGAAGTTCATTACTGTGACTTGCTGTAACGAACTGAAATACTGCTATAAATGGCAATTGCTACAAGATAGATATGTACATGTATGTATTGCCTTGAAGTTCATTGCTGTGACTTGCTGTAACGAACTGAAATACTGCTATAAATGGCAATTGCTACAAGATAGATATGTACATGTATGTATTGCCTTGAAGTTCATTACTGTGACTTGCTGTAACGAACTGAAATACTGCTATAAATGGCAATTGCTACAAGATAGATATGTACATGTATGTATTGCCTTGAAGTTCATTACTGTGACTTGCTGTAACGAACTGAAATACTGCTATAAATGGCAATTGCTACAAGATAGATATGTACATGTATGTATTGCCTTGAAGTTCATTACTGTGACTTGCTGTAACGAACTGAAATACCCAATCACGTAGGAAGTTAAATTTCTTTGGTAACAAACCGTGCTGAGACGTGGCAAGCACAACAATAGCCACACTGACAGCTAAACTGAACGACTGTTATGAGACGGTCAGCACACGAAATGGCAGACAGAAGTCGAACACTGTTATCAGGACACTTTACAGCACAGCGAGTTTAAATTGACTTGGTCTTGCTAGTTAGTGTCTGTAATAGGAATATATCAGCTGGGACCGGCCATACCTGTTGGAATGCGAGGGTATTTATACAGTTTATTTGTGGGATTGCGCTAACAAAATTAACATACGAGTTATTATTATTATTATTATTATTATTTATTTACTGCAATTGGGTTTTCACCCGGTGGCAGTAGTCCTTACACTAGTACACATAATACAAATGGACATATAATATACATAAAAATAACAATACAAAACAAACTATACACAATTACAAAACAAAATACATACAGTAAATACAAGTACACACATTAGAACACCGTACACACATTACAAAAACATCCACACCTTACAAAAGCATCCACTCCTTACAAAAGCATCCACACCTTACAAATACATCCACACCTTACAAAAACACCCATACACATACAAAACAAAATACATACAGTAAATACAAATACACATATTAGAAAACCGTACGTACCTTACTAAAACACCCATACACATACAAAACAAAATACATACAGTAAACAAAATACATACAGTAAATACAAGTACACATATTAGAACACCGTACACACATTACAAAAACATCCACACCTTACAAATCATCCACACCTTACAAAAGCATCCACACCTTACAAAAACACCCATACACAATACAAGAAAAAAAAACACTCACATTACAAAAATTAATTACACATTAATTAATTTCAGTGCGTTAGAATATCCTCAGTATAAAGTCAGACCAAAGTACATGATAATTATATCCCCCAAGAACTTAATTCACTTCACTTCACTTCGAAACCAAAGCACTTCACTTCACATCACTTCACACCCCTTCACTTCACATCCCTTATTTTTATTTAATCTCCACTTAAAAATCCTTAGCTTGTAATGACTTTCTGACCCTTTTTTTAAAAGTGCTTAATTTACAGGGGAAAGTCGCTAGTACGCTTGGAGGTAATTGGTTCCAGCTTTTTATGGTCCTATTTACAAAGGAATATTTACCTACATCTGTTCTTTGTTTCCTAATCCTAATTTTCCGACTATGATCATCCCTACCCAGGTAGCATGGTTTTAGCAGTCTATCCCCTATTGTTTTCCAAGCCCGTCCCCCGGTGTATGCTTTGAAAAGGGCGCATATTCGGGCTATCGCTCTACGCTGTGTCAATGTTTCCCAACCCGATTCATTTGTGTTATTTGCAAATTTTGCCGCTCTCTTTTGCACGCGATTCAAAGCGCTTACCTGACCTTCTCTGTAAGGGTCCCAACACACCGCTCCATACTCGGTCTCACTAGTGCCGTATAAGCTAAACTTTTCGTATTATTATTTGCCCTTTTGAGTATACGCATTACGAAATGAAGAGCCTTCCATGATTTTCTTAGTGTATAATTTACATGATCTGCCCAGCTTAGGTCGCTGCGTATAATTATTCCTAAATACTTAAAGTTATTTGCCTCTGGAATTAGTTGATCCCCAATACAATACCTCAGTTTACCTTTCACCCTAGCTCTATTGAAGCTTACTGCTTTACTCTTACCTGGATTTATCCTCATTTCATTTTCAACCGCCCATTCCCCTAATCTATTTAAGTCTGTCTGCAAATTTTCAATGTCATTACTATCGATTATCCTCCTGTATATTATACAATCATCAGCAAAAAGCCGTATATTTGACTCAATGTTTTTCCAAATATCATTAACATAAGCGAGGAACAGCAACGGACCTAATACGCTCCCTTGCGGCACTCCCGACGTTACTCTGACTTCATCAGATAGTTGTCCGTCTACTCTAACTCTTTGCGAACGTCCTAACAGAAATTCCTTTATCCATACCACTACCCTCAAGTCCACACCGGTTTCCGCAATTTTTGTAAGCAGCCTATCATGTGGGACTAAATCAAAAGCCTTTGAAAAATCTATTATAATCGCGTCAGTCCTGACTCCCTCGTCCAGTGAATCAGCAATATCTTGACAAACTGTGACTACTTGACTTTCGCATGAGTACCCTGGTCTAAATCCATGCTGACCCTCATATAACCACTCACTCATTTCCCAGACTTGCCTTAGATACCCTGCTATAACGTGCTCCATTTGTTTGCAAACTACCGAGGTTAAACTGACCGGTGTATAGTTTCCCACTACCGATCGATCTCCCCCTTTATAAATAGGAACCACTATAGCTCTTTTCCAGTCCCCTGGGATAGAATTGTTGTTCATCGTTATATCTAGTAATCTCGTGAGGTATGGAATCATGGATTCCCCACCTAACTTTAAAATTACCCCAGGAATGCCATCTGGTCCGACGGATTTATTTCTCCCGATTGCTGATAGTCGTTTCCGTAAAATGTTGATACTAATGGTGAAAGGTTTTCCTGAATCTGTTGATTGGATTTGCGGGGTATTTCGTTCGCAACTGAATACAGACGCATAATAAGAGTTTAGGGAGTTGGCCTTTTCTATTGGTTCGGTGATGAGATTTCCATTAATGCCCTTGATTGCAGGAATATTTTCTCTATTACCTTTACGTCTTTTAACATACTTATAAAACTCTGCCCAGCATTTACCTTCGTTTTGTAAGACCGAACTTAAGAATGTCTCCTGAGCCTTCTTTTTTGCTATCAGTAATTCTTTGGATAAACGTTTCAGCTCTGCTTGGTAATGCCCTCCAAATTTTCGCTTATTGTAAATTCTCCTCACCTTTACCTTAAGTCGTTTTACTTCCTTCGTATAATATTCCGGATCCGGATTTTTACTCAGAATTTTATGAGGTACAAAACGTTCTATACCCTCAAAAACTATTTCCTTGTAGCTTTTCCATATCTCCTCCACGCTACTACCATTTCCAGCCCATAAGCTAAAATTTTCCCGAAGAAAGGTTTGCAAACCTAATACATCTGTTTTGTGGTACACCGGGACTATCCTTTCAATTTTTTTCTCCCGACAATTTTCATCCCATTCTACTTCCAATAAAACCCCGCTATGATCGCTGATTCCGTGCACAATGTTACAAGAGTTAAGCGTATTATCAGGTCTGAGGAGGTAGATGTCCAACAGCGCGTCACCTCTCGTCGGGCCACTTACTACCTGAGTATAACCATTTTCCCATACTAATTTGTTTACAAAAGCCTGAAAACCGGTTGTCTTTCCTGCATCCCCATTCCAATTCGCTTGAGGTAAGTTCAAATCTCCTCCTATAATGCATCTCTTCGTTGAGTTTCGCGTAAGTAAGGTACGGGGTGGTAGTCTTTCAAACGCCAACATATCCTCGTTAGGAGCTCTGTATATACCTATAATTTCCCACGAATATTTTGGATCCATTCCTTTCACTTCCACCGCGATCATCTCAAAATCCTCATCCACCCACAGCTCCGTACAGGCAATGTAAGTTTTAACACATATAAAAACCCCACCACCACGGGCTGTCCTATCTCTTCTGAAAATTGTAAAATCTGCCCTAAAAACTTCAGCATTGCTAATGTCTTCTTTAAGCCATGACTCCGTACCTATAACAACATCAGGGTTGTATGTGTCAACTAAATTCCAGAAATCTAAGGCTTTATTACATATACTCCTACAGTTAACCTGTAGCACCACTAGCGACCTACCTTCAGCCCTATATGCAGATGCTGTACTTATAGATTCAACCCCTGACCTAGCTTCAGTTTCCCTACTCACCCATTTATTCGTCTCTGTCCCCCTTTCTTCATGTAAAGTCTTCTGTTTTTCAATTGATGGTTGCCGCGTTTCCCTGGTTGTCCTCGTTCTGCGAGTTCCATCCACCGAAGTATGTCATTCCTTCCTCCGTGAAGATCCTCCGCCATCAAGTCCACTAACCCTAGCGTACAGTTGTCCCAGTCGTTTCTTTCCTCTTCCGTTCAGATGCAGCCCATCTCCAGCAAAATCCCCATCCTGTATCCAGCTGTTCGGATCAACGAATGTAATTCCGAGGGCGTTTGCTATCCAGTCGAATCTATCATTAAGAGCACCAATACGCCGCCATGATACATCTCTACGTCGCAGCACTCCACTCAGGACAAGTCTGCAGTTCGGACATTTATTCTTAACCTTAGCCATAAGCGTATACACTTCTCCCATTACAAAATCCAGATTTCGCGTTGTTTTCAAGTCATTTGTACCTACGTGAATAATGACAGTTTCTGGACAACCTAGATCCCTCTTATCTATCACTCTGCGTAGCTGTTCAGTTTTAATCCCCGGAAAACACTCCATCATCATATCTATACGTTCTGTTCCAACATTACGCACCATTGAATCGCCCACCACCACGCACTTTGCAGCCTTATGTTCAGTCGACAATATGTCCCTCGTCCCAGCTCCAGCCAGTAGTAACTTTTCTTCAAGCTTCCTGTTCCTAGCCTTCAGTTCATCAATTTGTCGCAGAGCGTTATGCAATTCTTCCTTCAACATTTCAGGTTTCATCAGTAGATTACATGGACAGTGACTGGAGTCTGATTGCTGTCTGCAGTTAAGCTGCACTGGTTGTGATAGCACTTGGATAGTTACACAGTGAGACCGCCTTGTTCCCCTTTTTCTTATGATGGCAGGACTATTGTGTTGATGGCGAAGGCTTGTTGCCGTCTTTCTTTTAGAGGCTTTGGTGACCTACACAGGGAAAATATGTCCTCCCAATTCATGTTGTTGACGTGCAGATTGATCTGTATTGCTTCCTTTTAGTCAGTCCATGTATCAGATAATTGCAGCTTGTGAGGTAACTGCTTACTAATCATTGTGTACTCCACATTGCATCTTTCTCAGATATTGTGTAGATCAGTCCCCAGTCCCCTAGTTCAGTGGTATTCAACCTTTTTTGTTCGCGTACCCTCACATATAATTTCTCTTCAACTTTGTATCCCCAAATTTGTTGGTGTATAATTCAAGTTTATCTATAATCTGCATCTAAAATAAGTTAAATAAATTACATCCAAAATAATGTATTAAATAATAAGTTTTAAATAAAAAAGGAGAATGAAGCTATTAAATAATAAATATATTATTGCCTATTAATTAAAAATTAATAAAGGAACAAAGGTATTTCAGCAAAGCAAAATTATATGCACTATGTGGAATAAAATGAAACTAGCCGCCCAGATAAGTATCGCATAAAGGAGAGAGAGAGAAAAGAAATTGGCGCTCCCAAATCGCATGTCCTTACGTCTGGGTCTCTTGTGGCTAACCCTAAATCTGTCCCTGATTATTCAGTGTTTTATTTTTTTAAATATTACGTACCCCCTAAGATGTCTTCGCGTACCCCCGGGGGTACGTGTACCCCAGGTTGAATACCACTGCTCTAGTTGCAGGAGATTCAAAACTGAAAATTCAGTTTGACAGAAGTTAAATACAAATAAGTGAACCAGGTTGAGATGGCCCATACTAGGTTCTATTCTGAGAGCAGGCACTCCTGGGATTTAAAGGTAACTAGGGTTTGGCATATCAATGCAATGCAAATGAGAGGGTGAGTAGTTGCTGATATTTGAAAGGGTGATAATTGCCTTTGTCTGTGTTGTCAAGTAGCCCAAGATATAGACAAAGACAAAGTGTCACTTACTAGAAGACCTTTGTAGATTTAGTTCTGTCAGTTTTGCTGTGTGCTTTCAGTCATATCCTGTGATTTTTACAGGCAGCACTGTACAGACCATTCTATGCGGTGACAACAGCGAGACTTGTGTCCAGTGGCCAGTTTGACAACGCAGTAACCCTGGCACTGCGGCAGGCGGGTGAGGATGATATTATGGAGGCTAGCCTTGTCTGAGTGCTTTTTGTAAATAGGGAACCTCTTACACTGCTTTTTTTGGTGATTGTAATACAAGAACAGCTGATAGAGATATGTGTAAGATGTGGCTTGGGGCAGGGTCCACTGGCAAGCTGTTGTGATTGTAGTAACAAACTAAGAGTTCATTAAATGTGGGTAATTTACGGACTAGCTGTATGACTATCAGCTTGTGCTCATTTAAGTTTTGTATGTTAAATGTGTCCCTGACACCACAGTGTGATGCATCCTCAGGTTGCAGATGAATGTGGCCTGCAAATGAACTTGAGGTTTGGAACTTGCAATGTGAGGAGTCTGTGTATGTCAGTGTTGCTGAAAACTATAGTGATTAGTCTACGGGGTGGGCGATCTGGGGGTAGAATCCCGACAGGGGCATTATATTCTCAGTGCATATGTTGTACTGATTTGAGTTCAGTTTTATGATAGGTGTTCTTGCATATGTCATTCCTCCATCAGCTGGGTTTGCAGTGTGGGCTGGTCAGGTTGTGTGTTCAAGACTGTACTTTACTGTACTTTAATCTTGGGCGTAAATAGTAATTTGCTGTTGTTTTCTACGTTTGTCGCTCGATTTCGATAAAACCCGGTTTATGATGTCTCCAGAGAATGCTGTTCACATGGTGTGATTTTGATTAAAACCGGTTCGTAGAAAGCTAAAATTTAGGCCTCAGCGTATGTAGTAATTCGCTCATATTCTACGTTTGTCGCTCGATTTTGATAAAACTCGGCATATGACATCTTTGTCGTGGGCCAGGGTAGCGCAGTCGGTATAGCGACTCGCTACGGGCTGTACGGTCCGGGGATCGAATCCCGGTGGGGGAGAGATTTTCAGCACCCGTCCAGACCGGCCCTGGGGCCCACCCAGCCCCTATACAATGGGTACCGGTAACGTCTCCATCATACTATGGAAACTACAGTATTGGTCAATTGATAAACGTATTCATTTGTTATTTTAATTGTGTCATATTAAAATATAACACTACCAACTTCATCGATTTGAAAATAACTATATTATTAAAGTCGCACCAACAGCGCGGAAACTGCTGTTGTTTTTGTGGCTGCAAGAATTGTGTTGGAAACAATGAGGCACCAAGGTTATAAATAACTCAGTATGAAATGTTAATAAAGAGAACCTGTCAACAGAGCTCTTTGTTTGGGATTAAACTTAACTACAGCAACATTTTTCGGCTTGAGGTGTGCAGACATCTTCAGGATGTATCTACAAACTATATAGGCCTCAGGAGGGATAACATTAACTGTACTATATTAATGAAGGGTGGGATAGCTCAGTCGGTACGGGCTGGATGGTCCCTGGATCGAATACCGATGGGGGCGAGATTTTCAGCACCCGTCCAGACCGACCCTGGGCCCCACCCAGCCTCCTACACAATAGATACCGGGTCAATCCCAGGGGTGAAGCGGCCAGGGAGTGGCGTTGACCACCCACCCCCATCTAGCGTCGAGGTTAAAGAAAGAGTAGAGCTATACCTCTACTCCCCCTCTGGGCCTTCATGATCTGTTCTAGGGTGAACTTTTCCTTTAACTATATTAATATCACCTAATAGGATATTTAAGTACTGGCGCCTAACAGAAGACACAAGTGCGTGGTTGTTTGTGTGGGTGTGTGGTTTCTATTCGGATATTAGATATTTCGAGCTCTTGCCATGTCCTGCTTTGGCCAGTGAAGGATGCCAGTTAATATGGCTGCTGTATGCAGTGACACTTTTTGTGTGTCAGATACAGTACAAACCTATACCAGTTTATGATCAGTTGTACTGAAATTATTAGTTTTAATACAAGTTTCTACGTAAATATGGCGGGTAATAACGTGTTTTAACAAACAGATATCCGGAAAATTGTGGAACATGACAGGAAATTGTAAAGTCATTTCAAAATCCAGTAATATACATTCAAACGTCAGCTTACAATTACCCAGTCTTGCTACAAGCACTTGCAATGTATTTACAACAGCTCCACATAGAAGCAGGCACCATTCACTGTTACACCCCCTCGCCACGGTGAGGCACAGGACCTGGAGGGGGGATATGAAACCCTGCATAATGCACAGGGTGTCATATCCACATCCGAGACACTAGTCCAGATAGGGATGTGATGCTATCTGGAATTCGTGTTTTCGAGCTAAAGTAATATCATACTGATGGAACACGGAATTTTAAAACCTTCATAACCTTACTTACATACTACCTTACATACTAACTTACTTACATACTAACTTACTTACATACTAACTTACTTACATACTAACTTACTTACAGACTACCTTACTTACATACATAGTAACTTACTTACAGACTACCTTACTTACATACTAACTAACATACATAGTAACTTACTTACATACTACCTTACATACTAACTTACTTACATACTACCTTATATACTAACTTACTTACATACAAAGTTACTTACTTACATACTACCTTACTTACATACTAACTTACTTACATACTAACTAACTTACATACTACCTTATATACTAACTTACTTACATAGTAACTTACTTACATACTTTTTTTTTTTTTGGGTGAAGGGCCCTCGCACCAAACCCTTAAGGCTAACTTACTTACTAATTTACTTATTAACTTAGTAAATTATTAATCCTGAAAAGGGCCATTTTGGCAATAAAACCGGCTGGTTTGCCGATGTGGCCCTACAGTTGGCTGGCATGGCCCTGAAAGTGGCTGCTTTGTCCATAAAAGTGGACGGTTTGGCCCTGAAAAGGGCTGATGTTACAAGGCAAATGGCCGGCCTGGTGATCAGAATTTCCGGTGCCTGCGGTCGCGCTGGTGGTGGTGCTCAGTCTGTTCTGTCTGTCTGTGTCGGGGCCGTTGTTCCTGTGGACAGACAGTAAATATTGTAATTAGAACGGAACTGCCACCATTATGTAGGAGAGATGGTAAGAAATTGTAGTGACAGTGCTGGGGATGTTACGTGTGTGGTATAATTATTGTGATACGACGCTTTTGGGGTGGACATGTTACGTGTGTGGTATAATTATTGTGATACGACGTTTTGGGGTGGACACTCTGCCCACATGGTAAGGTTGACTGAATTCTAAAGCATCTACATGGGCCATGTTCAGTCACCCCGAAGATGGTGGGACAATGTTCCTCCGAAAAGTCGTAAAGACTTTACACTACACAGTGTGAGGGCCCATAAGACAATCATTTGAGAAGCATCTCCCCTGAGGACCGTAGAACGTACATAGGAACTTGCACAGTGCGGTTTGTGTGCAATTGTGAATATCTTACAGATCAAAAGATACGTGACAAGCAGTCAGATGTGTCAGTGGTTGATAGCGGGCACACACACACATATCTATGGCATTGTGTTGCCATAGCTTTGAACGGCAGGCTAAGAATTGGCAAGGTGGTGTAACTGTCATGCAGACTGCCCTGTGACAGACAAGACAGTCCGTAAATACTTCGCTGTCCGATGTTGGCATGTAGTACTTACGTTCAGTTGTTGGCGCAGCTGATCAACTGTGCGCTGCAGTGCTGCCGTCTCTTTATAATACTTGGATCTTAAAGCCGTCACCTGTGCCCTGGCATGCTGCAGATCGTCCCGTTTTTCCTGAGGAAGAATGTGACAATGCATTGTACAGTAAACCGTGCACAGTTCGTTCAACATCAATATCACTCACACACATTCTTAAACTCAGCTTGGCCACACAAATTCCGAAATAGTAAAGTAAAGTACAAGTCACTATCTTTATGCGCATTCACATAATTGCGAAAAGCGACTGTTAGCTTATCATGTCTGTCTGTCTTTCCGCATGGAACAACTCGGCTCCTACTGGACGGATTTTCATGAATTCTTTCTACTGGATTATTTTTTGGAAATCTGCGGAAAAAATTCAACTTTCATTAAAATCTGACAAGAATAATGGGTACTTTACATGAAGACCCATGTACATTTATGGTAATATGTAGCGCAATTCTTTTTAGAGTGAGGAATGTTCAGGCGAATGTTGTAGAGAAAATCAAAACACACATATAATTGAGCGAGATATTGCCATAAATGTACGTAGGTCTTCATGTAAAGTACTCGGTATTTTTGTCAGATTTTAACGCAAGTTTAATTTTTTCGACAGATCTTCAAAGAATATTTAAATATCAAATTTCATGGAAATCCATCCAGTGAGACCGAGTTGTTCCATGCCGACAGACAGACGGACGGACAGGCAGACATGACGAAGCTCACAGTCGCCTTTTGGAGATTTGCCGACGTGCCTAAAATTAATGACCTGCCTAAAGGTCAGTGATCTTGGAATTTAGCTGTCAAAATGAAAGTGGAAATATTACTTTGTAATGCAAATATATGAGACTGTATCTGAGAGCAGAATTTATTTCTGAAAGATTGGATACAGCATGTGTTACGTCAGTGCATTAGCTGCAAATGCTTAAATCGTTACACTGTTATAACTGCTGTGACATGTGAGAAGTACCGCTCAGTGTGACACGATTGTCATCAGACGATGCTATGACAACAGGACCGTTAGTACTGCACTGTCTGCTGTGTACTGTACTTACCTTATAGGATTGCAACTCGTCGCGCATAGCACGATTCTGGCGTATCAATTCACGATGGTCGTCAAGGAATTTCTTTTGTAAATGCTGTATTTGTTGTTCAGTGTCTTCCAAGATGTCGTCCATTGTTTTCTGTTGAAGGAAATGATAACTCAGTATTACTGCATGAACAATACGTACAACATATATGTCAAACACGCCTCAGCCCGGCCACACAAACTCCCAAATGTAAATGCAGTAAAAAGGACAATTCGTGAGTTCACATTTGCTACTAACTATTGCCTTGTCTACCGGCTGCACAGCGACCGATCGGAGATTGATTAGTGGCGCGGTGAGACACCGTGCAGTTACTGACATAGAACAGACCGGCTGCCGGACACTTGCCACAAACCCAGTGCGTGCTGAGGTAAATTGTCCTTGGCGTGTATTAATATATAGCTTGTGCCGAGATTAAGAATACATGGAGCCATGCCTCTATTCCCTCTTTATATCTACCTCGCGCTTTTCTAAATTAAGCAGAATATATATTAAGTTACGGGTATATTATCGTATGTTAAATTATATTAAACTCATCTTAATATAGCCACAGAGTATGATGCTGACGAAACAACTGTTTTGAGAGCCACCAACTTCACACCGGTGGATATCGATTTGAATGTAATCTGTCCTTGAAGAAGGGGAAGTCTGTTGGGAGACCTTGGCATAGGTGGAAGTACGAATGTTACTGACATCTATCTATCGCAGTTATCAAATTGCGTTTCATTAGCACCACAGAAACTAAGATGACAATATATTAACTGGGCAAATTTTTTAAATAATTGCTGATTTCTAAGCACTCAGAGCCTCGTTGGACTGCATAGACACTGCAGATGGAGGCAGCAAACTGCTACGAAACTTCAGTAACTTTATACTGAAGTTATGACTGGTTTGCAGAATGGTGTGACCTGATGGATTTGTAACTACACTGAGCCAGCTGAAGCTGTTTATATGTCTTCTGTTTCAACGGTTAAGATATTAAAGGTGCTTCCATTTAGTAAACACGCACAGAATGTCTGACAGTCGGTTGTTAAGGAATGGTGTGGACTGATTTGTGCTAGGTCACGGTATATGTCATTGCTCGCAGTGTGCATTTGTGCTAGGTCACGGTATATGTCATTGCTCACAGTGTGCATTTGTGCTAGGTCACGGTATATGTCATTGCTCGCAGTGTGCATTTGTGCTACGTCACGGTATATGTCATTGCTCACAGTGTGCATTTGCACAGCTGAAGGCGTGACTCTGATTAATACAGTCTGCTTTCAGTACTGCTTATTGAAACGTGCGTTAAAGAGTTTGGTGATATGATTGGATTAGGCAGGCTAAGGATAAAGTGAAGTGTTGGACCACATTGATATGACAGGCAGTACTCACGTTCTTAATTGCAATCTCTTTCTCGAGCCTTTCAACTGCACGGGTCAGATCTTCGTTTGAAGTTTCCAAACTGAAGATTGTCAAAGTCATCTCTTCCAAGTCCTCAGCACTGTGGGACAAATACATAAACTGTTAGTGCGCTGTAATAATGACACTGTTGATTTTGGGAAAATGAAAAATGAATGTGATGTCATGACAAATGTTGTGAGCGTGTTTTTGTACTTAAGTACAGTATTTGAAAATGACTGTCAACGGAGTTTGAAACTGTCAGGCCTGAAAGGTGACATTAGTGTTATCCAACGTGATATTGTGCTTGGTCGCATTAGGCGAGATAAATGAAATGCAGCTACGTGTAAACACAAATATTTGTCACAATATATCAAAACAACCGTGCAGAATGTCTGAACTTACCTTGCCCTCTGTTCGCTGTGCACATCAATGTCAGCCTGTGTTTCGACGTCAGCATGAGGCCGAACTACTTGTGTGGCCACAGCTACACAGGGATTGGGCCTTCTGCAGGAGGTCGCTGGAAAGGTGGCAGCAGCTGGCAGATCATTGGCCACGCTCTCCTTTTTTAATAACATCTTCATTTGATCTGCGAGTTGTACAATTTGCGATTTGCACTCGCAGTCATCTGACCTGTAATGAGAGGAGAGGGTCGAGGCGGTTAGTGTTTTCTCTTAACCTCAGTGCTGCAATGTACAATTACTTTGATACGGAATACTTAAGTATTTTGCGTTGGATTTTTATTCTCACAGAACAAGGGCGTCACAGTCTTATTCTTAAACGTTTGTACACCTTGCATATGATAAATAATTTTTGTTGTTAAATGTTCAATATCTGCAGTGTCCAGAAGTAAATAACATAAACTCCGATCACCATTAATACAAATATATTAATATATTAACTTACCATTTTATGATTGGTTTCTCTGCGTAATTCCTTATTATTTTCTCCAGTTTGTCTACGTCAGACAGAAGGTCACACGGGGCTGCTGCTGTTTCGACGTCAGCATGAGACCGAACTACTTGTGTGGCCACAGCTACACAGGGATTGGGCCTTCTGCAGGAGGTCGCTGGAAAGGTGGCAGCAGCTGGCAGATCATTGGCCACGCTCTCCTTTTTTAATAACATCTTCATTTGATCTGCGAGTTGTACAATTTGCGATTTGCACTCGCAGTCATCTGACCTGTAATGAGAGGAGAGGGTCGAGGCGGTTAGTGTTTTCTCTTAACCTCAGTGCTGCGATGTACAATTACTTTGATACGGAATACTTAAGTATTTTGCGTTGGATTTTTATTCTCACAGAACAAGGGCGTCACAGTCTTATTCTTAAACGTTTGTACACCTTGCATATGATAAATAATTTTTGTTGTTAAATGTTCAATATCTGCAGTGTCCAGAAGTAAATAACATAAACTCCGATCACCATTAATACAAATATATTAATATATTAACTTACCATTTTATGATTGGTTTCTCTGCGTAATTCCTTATTATTTTCTCCAGTTTGTCTACGTCAGACAGAAGGTCACACGGGGCTGCTGCCGTAGACATCGCCAGCTGCTCCTGTTACAAACAACACGTTGCAATATGAGCTATGTTGTTCAGAACAACAGATAATACGTGTACACTTGCAAGTAATGTAGTGTGCTTTATTGTCACAAGATGCATGAAACGGAAATATAACACACAGATCAATTCCATGTTCCAAATTTTTTGTCACTGAGAATTGTGGACTGGTTTTGATGAACTTTGCACAATCTACAGTAAGACTTACTGAGAAGACTAAATTAGGTGTGTGTGTGTGCTCTTCAGTTGCAACCTGTATTGTACGTAAAGGACAATGAATTGTATCGCACTCTCCCCTCCCGAAAAGAAATGTTACGTTATAAAAGCTTGGATACATTTTAACTTTATTTTTATGAAATAATTTTATCAGTAATGCATCAGTACTAGAAAGTCCACTCTGTGTAGGGATTTTATTTGCGATTGTCGTCGCGTTGTCCTACTTATGAAATAAAGGATTAATTACTTACCTCCAGTTCCCGGATTCTCTGTTTCTGTTCCTCCAGGGCCTTCTCATACTCAGCAATTATACATTTTATTATCTTGTCATCGTACTGAGGACCACTGGAAGGAAATATATGAAGTATTAGTATCGTCTTGTAACACGTAAAGATGTGGCACCTCGTGACGTACACTTTGTGTCTGTTGCAGTCAGACGTTACTGGCAAGACAATAAAAACACGCTGCATCGAATATTCAAAAACTACAGAAGATCAAAATACTTTTCAACTTTCATTCACCTCGGACATTATGATATGTAATTCTTTGTTAGGTCATTGTTATACACAGAGACGTGATAAAGACATACTGATCACCAGTGACTGATCTGTGGTGGTTGGACAAACATACTGTACGATTGGGAATTAAATTACGATAGTAATTCCCATTTTTATTGCGAAGTGACCAACAGATAACACAGTTCTGCTAATGAACATAAATCACAGACAATGTTTTTATAGACTGATCAAGTGATTTAGAATTCCATTTCTACGTTCGTTATTCCAGAACTGCCAGTTTCTGCACACTGAGCCAGCTAAGGCCTGCAACTTGCCGATGTACAGTGCGCATGTCTCTGGTTACCTCAACACTGTGTGATCAATGAGTGCAAACACAAATATCGTCTTGAAATAACAGCATGTCAAAATAACCGCACTTGATAACCTACATTGATTTTATATGTTGTAACTTACCTGTTCTCCGTTTGGACAATTGCATCACCACTCAGGTTCATCTCAACCTGAGTGCTGGCTTCGTCTCTCAGGTACATGTCAACCTGAGTGCAGGCATCGACTCTCAGGCAGTTGTCTGTACATGTTTCATCGCAGACAGTCACAGCATGCTGTAACATTGATCACAACGTGTGTAAGTTTGTGCCTTTATCAGTGGCAATGTTTGAATATTAATGTTATGTATTATTCTAATTATTACTTTCTATTTGCATTTCATATTCTCCACTTGCGTCCCTTTCCGTTCAATGACACGATGTTGTAGCTAAGTCCGGAATTGTTAGCTCTCCCTCTTATTAGTACATCCATTCTACCAGTTTAAAGCCGAAAAAACATCTCAGGCCCAGACGCAATTCGCTTAAAGGCACATATTTTCTCCGCATTGAAAACTGCTTGCTACCGTGTAACATTATTCTAATGTACACCAGAATTCCGTCTGGTCATTCGGCCCCTAAACAATACTTCAAACTTTTACCATGCTTAGAAACGTTTAAGCAGTCGCCTAATTAAGCCATCGTGAAATATAAATACTTTTCTCCTCAAATATAATGAGTTTAATAATGTTAATTGCATATATCTGACCAATTAAAGGAGATAGTTCATTGATATTTGTGTAAAACTGCGGTCTGAATTTAGAGTTCGTACCGCGCTGTAAACACACACAGCACATAAAATCGGTGTGACACAACGTAGAATATTTTAATGTCAATTCTGATGATGCACAAAAGTGTTGAAGCAATAAATCTGGCGTCCTAAAATGTTCATAAATGTACAAGCTACCTTTCTTGTGATCAAGAGATGTTCAACACTGCTGTGTTGATATGCGGCTTGTCACGCAGCCAGTAACATATCCCCATTTTAAAGTTAATATTTCTATACTTTGTACTTACGTTCTGGTTCTTCAAGATACCCATTTCCGTCAGTTTCGCGTATATCACTAAGAGGTGTGCTTTAAACCACAGAGCAAAAAACTTGTCACGTCTTGACAACTACGCAGTTAAGAACACACCACACAAGACCATTAGCAAGCGAGCCTTTATGTAAACTAATTTCAGCAGATCGCCAGCCAGCAACCAGACTTGCTCCAGCGAGTAAACAAACGACCCTGGGTTGCAGATTGCAAGCAAGCGCGAGTTTATGTACATACGCATGCGCGTGTGAGAGGGCTACACGTTAATCTATGATCATTTTACGTCACCACACCACCTCACATCACGGATTACATAACTTGCTGCCACGGATGATTAATTACATGGCCAGTGGTATTCAAGCTGCGCTTTACGGAAGCCTCGTTCAGCTTACACTGCGTTTATAGACGATGTTTTCACCACCAAATGCACTTGTTATAAAAACACTAAAATATTCTAAACATGTTTGAGAAAAAGCCCCGACAAGTTTCGGCTCACTAATGAGACAACCTCAGGGGGTCACAACTGTCTGTTCTCAAAACACGTACATATGTTAATCATCTAGAGGTATATGGTCAACGTCTTATCTCACCAATCTTACTTTATCAATCCGTAAACCGATATGTTTTTAAAAACACTTGCTATAGATTATGCACTATATTATTGCATCACTTACTCATTATTGTTTGTAGTGTACATTAGTTGCTGTGGAAACGTAAACATTTGCATATATAGCCACTTGTTTCACTTATGTCTGTGTCGATACTGTTCGTGCTTTTTGAATTCTTCAAGTTGCTACGTACATTACTGGGCGTCATGTTAAATGTGTGGAAAATATGCGGATGCTTATGAGTGCTTGTTCACCAGTGTTTTTATAACAAGTGCATTTGGTTGGTGAAAACATTGTCTATACTCGAAAAATGCACGGTGAAAATAGAATAAAATTATATACATATGTTTTATAACTAATGTTATACAGAGAAGAATGAATATGTCCCAAATTTTTTCAAAAGTATTATTTCTAATAACTGGCGAGGTCAGCAGTCGGTATGTGGAGGTTATGTTTGTTCAGGTTATGGACTGAATCTTCTTTTTTTTTTTTACATTTTTTTGTGCTCCACTACAAATGACAAGACCGAGTGTAAGAATTTGCAGGGAAGGGGAACTGTATTAAATTTCTTAAACAATTCTGTATAGTAGCCTCTCTTTAACACTTGTTTTTCTAATTATTTAATTTTGCAGGTTAAATCATTTCTTACTATGATACTTTTCAAGGTAATTATTTATATGATATGATGGAGTGTAAGGAAGCCAAGTTAGTTTTAACTTACCACTCATGAGTGGTGTGATTTCCCTCGTAGGAAAACATGCTGAACTTGCTTGACAGCTAATATATTGTAAATTTTTACGTGGTTATTGTCAATATGTAGCCCGAGGACTGTAGTGCCTACTTCAGGTGTTTTGTTATTATCCCTTATATTGATATTACTACGTGTTTTATTATCAGTAGACAATGTAACAAAATTTGTTTTTGTAAAATTTTCAAGATAACAAATGCATCATGCCTGCAATATTTAAAGTGGTCTGATTCCAGATGTGAAATGATGATGATGATGGTATGATTAGCAAAGTGTGCAGCTTGGGACAATTTATGCATGCAAGCAGATTATTGATGTGTAGCTTAAAACGAAGTGCTGAACCTCGAGAAACTTGTATGTTTTTCATCTTGAGCTGGTGTTATTATTTCAGTTTCGCTGGCTTTATTTCCATTTTTTGTGTGTGTTTGTTTGGGGGAGGGGTTCTTTAAGACATAAATGAAACTACTGTCAAGCTTGAGTTCAAAATCATAGTTTCATCATAATTCATGAGTCACACAATCACATTGTTTAGTAAGGTCACAAATTATGCCACCAATATGCATTTTGTTATAAGGACACAAATATTTGTGAATTTTGCATTTGGAGGTAGATTTTTTGCCATTTTAGTTCAAGGTTGAGTAAGTCATCCTGGGAAAGTTCTTGCATCCATTGATTCGTTACAGAGATAAGTTCATCAACCACATGAATTAGTTTGTTTAATAGAATGGACTGCATTTTTTACATTGGCAGTAATAGGTCCAAAGGATTTATATTTGAGAAGTTTATAGGTATGACTTTAGTCTTTCCTTCTTGCAGTGTTGAATTTTGAGTACACTCATCATTCTGTCTAGAATAATTGAGAAGTGAGTAATGAAAGAGTTTGCCACGAGTTTAGGATTGTTGATAATATTATTATTTATCTTTATTCATAAGCTTGTTTCTGCTCTAGAATATCTACTTGCTTTTCTGTAGTTTTCTGCAGTGTTCTTATCTCTTATTAGATGCAATCAGTTTGTCATTATATATATCTACTTATGTTTTTTTGTTAGTGACTTGATTTGAAACCTTACAGCATTTTCTGTAGTGAAGTTTCTTTACTTGGTGGTTACAATAGTAAAAGTTGCGATATGCAGTGTCCCAGGACCAAAGGGTTGCTGGACATTGCAGTTTTCCAGGTATTATAACATTATATGTATCATGTATCATTGTATACCTATTAATCTCATGGACAGACCTAACCATTTAATTTAACACTTGATATCCTGTCCTGTTTTCCTTGCTGCACTTCCTATTCCCCTTTCATCACTACTTATGTAATTTGGTGTATATATAATCTAAACAACAAGACACAAATAAGTAATGGCTGAACTTTTGGACTTGGTTCTGGGTGCTGTCAGTTGATGGGATAATGAAATTTAATGGGTCTGTCAGTTAATTTCTGGTTCATAGAGCTTGCCATATCATCCAGTGCAGGATATCACAGCTCTTGCTTATATCAGCAGTATGTTTTTATACCTGTAGACAGTATTTTGTTGTACAGGTATGTTGATGAAGTAATTTGTACTGATAAAATAGACAGGTTGAATTGTGTTTCTGTAGCAAATCTTAACAACTTTCTTGTTTTGTGTTTGCACTAACTGTTGGTACTAATACACACTTTTGACAGATCCATTGGCCATAAAAAAATCCTGATTTCTTGTCACTGGTTGTTTCCTAAGTCTTCTTGATGAATGTGTTCCTCTTTCCTTCTGTTCCACCACACACTCTTTTTCTTCCACTTCCTTCTCCCACTACTTTGTCTCACATGCATCATTATCCCCTTGTGATTCCTCTTTAGGGTCATCTTGTGTGATAATATTGACCTCACTTGAAACATCACTTACACTATCATCCTGTTCAGTTTTCATATACATACTGATTGGTTCTTCTGTTTGTTACTGTAGTAGCAGCATTAGCTATTCTAATGCATTCTTTCTTGCCTAGCTTATTCATGTGCAGCCCTTTTCTAGTAAAAAATTTCTTCTATAGCTGTACCTTTGTCACTGTAACATGCTTAAAAGACTTCATAAGTTTCACCAAATTTCTATTAAATGTTTTTACTTCACGGTTAACACAAGACCAATCACATAAATCGTGTCGCTGTGAGACACTCTTTACAATGATGTTCGTATGACTATTAATTCCACAAACTTCACTATGTCTTTTAATCCATCTTGGGAATTATTTTTACTAAAGTCCTTAGTGCCTCCCCAAAAAACAATGATGTCTTTCTTCGTTAAAGATTCAATGTCACTCGTTGCTGAAGAGGTTAGTGTGTCTGCGTTAGCTCCCGGTTTCACGCTCTTTTAAGACTGCATTATTTGATAGTATTGTGAAAATGAGAATTTTTCTATGTGCGTACTTTCCTGTGTGACAATTCGCCCGTGTGAGCATTTATCAATGTGAGCATGTATCCGTGTGAGCATTTATCAGTGTCGGTTTTTTTCCTGTGAGCATTTATGACAGTGGGGTTTTATCTGTGCGCAATTGTCGTGTGGGCTTTTGTCAGGGAACCAATTTGCCCAGGGTGTAAAGCTGACCACTCACCCCCATCTAGTACCGAGGTCAAGAATGTGTGGAACTATACTAGCGAAGTTCAGAATGCGTGGAACTATAACCTCACTCCCCCATATGCCTCACAGCATGCACAGGGACAACTTTACCTTTACCCAGTAGGTACTGAAAAAAAAAAAAAAAAAAGAGAGAGAGAGAGAGAGAGAGAGAGCACTTTATTTTGGAACCTGTTTGAAATGCTTCAACAGTACTTGCACTGCAATCAATTTCTGGTATACCATGCTGTGGCAAGTACCGCTCCTTCCTCCCTAGTCAACTACATAAGGAGAGCAAAGTTAGCATTTTTTATGCAAACATCAACTCACCTCCTACAATGCAAGCATGCAGTTTTTAATTCAAGCAGGAACAAAAAAGATACAAAAACAAACACTGTAGCTACAAGTGCAAGCAGCTTGCTTCAGTCTCCTATCAGTAACCTGCAGTACAGAGCTGTAATTAGGCAGTCACATAGACAAGGCAGATTTTGTATTGGGTTGCCCAGAATTTTATTTTGGCACATGAACATTTAACAGCTCAGGTATAAAAAGAACACATATACATGTACCTATACTAACTTTATCAGTCCCCTTCTTGGGTATGTCACAGTACATCACTAACATAACTTGCTTGCATAGCCTGTATGACAAGATGTCTGGTAATTTTTACATTTTCTGTGGTTTATATAATGTGTACATACACATACATCTTCAGTTGGTTATGGAGTTCAACCAAAGATATACATATACAGACATTATGTGAGTTTAACCTTGAGCCAGTTTTGCACTTACATTTCTGACAGACAGTGAGTTACTTAAGTATGGTATCAAACACTTTAACATGAACCTATGCCTGCCCACTCTTTATTATAAAAATTACTTGAGCTAATTTAAACATGATATCAGATATCTCCATATGGTGCACATGAAAAGGAACATAGTGTATTGGCCAAATACTATTGAACGACCACCACTTCTGTCAAATATAGAATTTTTTATGCCTTCAAATAGTTCAGATGAAAAACGAAAAATATGTGGTATTTGTAGTCTCCAATTTTTTTAGGTTGAAAACATCATAAGCCCAAATCACTGGGATTTATACAGTTGTAAAAGAAAATGTAACATAAATTGCAAAATCCCGATAGGCTTTACAACATGAATAAACTTAGCATGTCAATATATGAACGTAGAGCTGCAAAGAAGTATTTTTAAAAATACAGGGCATTTAACATGGAAGCAGACCAAGCAACTGGAATTCTTCAACATTAGTGGCAAATTTATACAAAGAATTTATTTTTTAAAGTAAAATAATCCACTACATTAATCAGAAAACTGTACAGTACAATTTCAGGATACAGCATTACCAAATATATACAGGTATGAAGTACCGATATATGAACAAAAATTGCCAAAATTTATCATTGCTTCTATTGGAATGACTGAAACATATCCGACACGTACAATGTGTTAAGCTTATAAAACACATTTTGCACATCTCACGCACAAAACACACCAGTAATATACATCAACACTTTGTCATGAAAGAGCCCAAAAAAGTACATTTGTCACTTCAGTTTTATCTAGTTCAGTGCTTATTCATTTTAAAGTTCTCTTAAAATCATGCTTTATTAACATATGAAGGTGCTGTAAGGTTTTTCCTTATTGATCACACCTGTAAAACTTTGAACCACTACTGAAAAATAAATGGATGGAAGTGAGTATTCCAGTGTTCATTTACATGTCTTTTAAATAAGCCTAAAAAATATTGAAGTAACATGCTACTTACATAAAACCAATTAAGTCTCACTTTAGAATATGGAATGTATCTTTGTGCTGTCTTAATAAAATATTTAAAAATTCCATATATATTCTGAAGTTATAAATTTCCTCAAATTTATATTTCACATTCATTTTAACAACAGCGTATTTTAATGTTTTAAGAAAACCAACAACCTTCAAAACAAAAATGCGCTGACAGGAATAAATACATTTACAAAATTCTTCCAAACAATCACTTTTCTAAAATTTTTTGCTGTCTTAATATTTGCACTAAAAAAGCTGAATATACATACATACAAAGAACACAACACAAAAATACTCCTGCGTGTTTCAATCTTACCGCAGAATGTGTACCAGACATCAATCAATAGTACATATTTAAAAAACTTCTGTTGCTTCAAGTAACTTTTAAAAATGTTTTCACCTGCTGATTGTACCACTAGCGAATTTGTTTCCAGACCACAAGTTTGTCTTGGTACATCATTTAATTCTATTGTGTGTGACATATTGGTTGCTGTCAACATAATGCTGGCGTACGCGGAGTCAACAGTGAAACGTTATGCCACCTGGATGGGGGAAAAAAAATTGCATCAAATTAATTCATGCAAAGATAATCAAAGCTCCAAGCTACAGCAGCTTTTAGAAGTTTCCTTGTTGGAATTACCAAAAAATCTCAGGACAATACATATTGCCAGTGTTCCCCACTCCCACGAGTAACATTTCAGTCACTGATAAATCTCGGGGCAGTACACATTGCCAGTGTTCCCCACTCCCACGAGTAACATTTCAGTCACTGATAAATCTCAGGGCAGTACACATTGCCAGTGTTCCCCACTCCCAGAGTAACATTTCAGTCACTGATAAATCTCAGGGCAGTACACATTGCCAGTGTTCCCCACTCCCACGAGTAACATTTCAGTCACTGATAAATCTCAGGGCAGTACACATTGCCAGTGTCCCCCACCCCCACGAGCAACATTTCAGTCACTGATGATTCTTCATATTATGCCATCCCTCCACTGCAGGCAGAATTCTGAGTCCCATAACCAAAATACCCTGAGAAGGATTTGCATTGCTGATGTATCAACTGAACATACTAGATAATTTAATGACTGCCAGGAGATGGCATGTAATGCAGTTTTCAAACTTCAGGCTTTCATTTCATCTATAAAGGAAAACATTTCATATTGCCGGAATATCAACAACTTCCTCAGCAAATGAGTGTTTATATGAGGGGGAGCAAAAGTCCCTTGGAAACTAGAGGCAACGTGTTAACTGAAATTTACTGACGCAATACTTACATTTACTATCTGAAATGTTCAATGAGTCAACAAATATTCAAACCTCACAGGAAGAAATTAACATCCTTGAAGTGTCGGCAAACAAGAAGACAATAAAATTATTTTATGTACAACCTTTCTGTTGTCAAACATGAAGTGACAAGTGACTTTTGTGCCACGTTTTAAAAAAGCAGAAACTCAGCAGTTTAGAAGAAACCTGACAATCTAAATAGGCAAGCATGTGTGTTAAACTCAAGAATATCATCTTAATGCAAGTCAAACTGACGTGTTTTTCATATGGGGATAATTTAAAACAGGCAAATGTTTTACTATAACATGCTTTCGAGCTACAAGTTTATTTTCCTTTTGTGTTGACCTTCTGCGATGTGTGCACTGTGGATAGTGCATGGATATGTGGACTGGTACACAGATGCACTGTGTCCTGTTATTCAATGAGTGGCAGCTGATGAGGACAAAGCAGCAAACATACAGGGTGTTTCAAAAAGAGCTTTACAACTTTGAAAGAGTATACAAATTTATACAGAGGACATACACAACGTTTCGAACTGTCATAATGTAGCAAAACACTCCGAGTTTTACCTCGGATAGTTATGGTTCAATGTGACTTCCATTGGTAATGCGGCAGACGTCCCACCTGTAGTCAATTTCTTGCCACACGCTATGTAGCATCTCTGGCGTCACTTCTGCAACTGCGGCAGTAATTCGAGTTCGGAGCTCAACGACATTTGCAGGCAAAGGTGTACGAACACTCGATCTTTAACGAATCCCCATAAGAAAAAATCCAGGGGTGTAAGATCCGGGCAACGAGGTGGCCATGCTATCGGCGCCGCTCTACCAATCCACCGACCTGGGAAACGGGTGTTGAGGTACTCATGCACTTCTCCAAGGTAATGAGGGGTGCGCCGTCTACAGTAACACGTGCATCAAACTTGCAGTGTTTTGCTACATTATGACAGTTCGAAACGTTGTGTATGTCCTCTGTATAAATTTGTATACTCTTTCAAAGTTGTAAAGCTCTTTTTGAAACACCCTGTATAACATGGAATGAAAATTATACACAGTAATGTGGGCTTCCCAGGTCACATCCATAAATCCATAAACGGGTGAAGTATTTTAAAGGCCCAGTACACAGTTGGATGATGCACTACAATGTCAATCCTGATAGTATTGCCAAAGCAGGAAGTTTAATTTGGGAAAATTGCCAACAATGCAAT
The DNA here is from genome assembly GCA_021186555.1 of Reticulitermes speratus. Classification (NCBI taxonomy): domain Eukaryota; kingdom Metazoa; phylum Arthropoda; class Insecta; order Blattodea; family Rhinotermitidae; genus Reticulitermes; species Reticulitermes speratus. Next base: position 20,637,587 of record JAJKFL010000012.1, read on the forward strand.
GAGAAAATTATTCATCTTGCTGCCAAGGTGCAACAGTACCATCACAACGTGCATTCTCACAAGACCTCACACCAAATGATTTCTGATGTTTTCCAGAGGTGAAGTCACTTCATGACACTGTTTTTTCAAGTCAAATCTAGTGCTATTTGTTGGTGATTTGAAAACTTAATAAATGTTTAGCTACAGTCCTCACAGCATGCAAAGAAAGAAAAATTGCATGGACCTTGTCTGGGATTATGTTTAAAACCTGCACCATATGCCATTAAAACATATGCATTCCATGAAGGCACATGGAGCAGAAGTGGGCCATAGTTCCACTGATTCTTAATGTCAGAGGCGAGTGGTTAGCTTCGTGTTCCAGCCATTTTATCCCTCATGAAACAGCCCTTCTTTTCAATAAATTAAACCATAAAAGTTTAACAAATAAATGGAGCAGAGTCTTTCAGAAGTTGGTAGACACTCAGTAAAATTTCCTGCCTTTTTTTACAGAATCCCCAAAAGTTCATTACATACTCAACAAAGCTTGGTAACAGTCCCTATCCTCAGCCACATGGATCAAATCCACATCCTCACACCCCATTTCTTTAAGATCCATTTTCATATTATCCATCACTCTACGCATCTTGAAACTGGCCTATCTGCTTCAGTCTTTCCAACAGATTTTGCTTGCGTTTCTCATCCTGCCCCTACACATTACATGCACTGCCCATCTCATCCTCCTTGGTTTGAAACTTATATCACACAGTTTTCCCCAGTTACACCTTTACTCCTCTCTATGACTGAACATTCTCTTCAGCACCCCTTTCTCAAACCTGCACTTCATGTTACCTCACACAGATAGCTACAATCCTGCTTTACATGGATCAATGTTCCACTAATCTCTGCAGTTTGCACAACTATTATGTTAGAATGTAAGTAACATGACATAAAGAGTCGTCATTCCAATAAGCCTTATGAAAATTAGCTGTTCCTTAATGAGATAGATACAGCATGCACCACTCTTTTTTTAACAGAAGTTTCGCAAAAGTTCATTACAAAATGATCACAAAACTTGGTACACAGTCCCGTATCTTCCCATGGATAAATCACATCCTGCATACCCATTTGTTTATGAGATGCATGTTTTATAATCCACTTTATCTAGTTGCATCCCTTAAACCTGGCCATCTTCTTGATCCAGCGTATGTCCGTGCAAGTGCAATGCATGAAGCTGCCATTTCTGATGGAAGATACTGCAAATATGGGTCAGCTTCTAGAAGTGACAGTTCACTCAGATACTGAAACAAATAACACTTAAGATGGAATTTCGGATGTTTTCAAATATTCGGTGTTTTCAAAAACTGACAAATGAGCAACTGAGAAGGAAAAAGAAAACCACAAATATGCAAACCTTCAATGGAAATAACAGTTGAAGGGAAAGCCACAATGAACAATATGTTTACTATTCTATCCTTACTTCACACTGAGATTTGGAACATAATGACCATAATATACACCTAATTTCATTACAGCAGCACTCAGTGAGACCATTCATATTTTTTCCACCATAAGACACAAGTAGCACTGCAGATGACTAATTTTCTTCGCTGAAAAACCTGCAATTAAATTTTAAAGAATTCCTATTTAGATGGATATAAGTGTATATGTAACCCATCAAAGCCCAAAACTGTATAACTTTTTAGTCCAGTAAGACATAGATTTGAAGACAGTAACTTCCATATTTGTCTGAGGGAGTACCAAGGTTTCTGCATATAAATGTCTGACCTAAAACAGCGATTTTATATTAAGTTACAAATCTATACTCTGATTCCTTCCCCATTAAACTGCTGAAGCAGGAGTTCTGGTCTAAGAGTAAAATTTCAATTTTTTTTTTTGGATATTTAATGATTTTTAATGTGGAAAGGCTTTAATTCAGATTTTGTGGCACTTAAGTGACATTCTGAAATACTTTTTAAATCATATTGCTCATTAACAAGAGAGCACTTCCATGTGCAAAAGCCTTATTCAGTACTGCCAGATGAAGCAACATGGCTGCTCCAAATTATATGCCTCATTGACATCAACAATGATTCAATGACCTATCCTTAGTTAATTTCCTGGGCAATCTGACTCAATGGCACAGAGTCCACATATACAAAGAACCAGTTATCCACTTGCCAGAACATACGAAGTTGGATTTTCACAATCACTACCATAAAAAAAAGTTGATCTGCACATACAATCTGTCTAGCACCAATTCCAGTGTTTATGAACAGAATAAACTCAGAAAACAAATGCAACCATTATGTACCAAAGTCATTTTCTTTTCCTTACAAACACTATATACTGAAGATGAAATATCCTTGAAACAACCATGACAAGAAGTATCACTTTTTTATGAGTAGAAACTTTGTGTCTCACTTTAAGATAATGACAAATATTAAAGGCAGGGTTCCACAGATTCCCAAAATCTAGGAGCCACCTAGATGCCAGGAAGGTGACATGAAGTTCCATACTAAGGACCCACAAATATTTGGCGGCACTGTACAAAATTTGGGATTTTTGCACCCCTGATTAGAGGTATTTGAAAAAGTGTTTTGAAGAATAAGTGGACACTAAAAAACGTTGAACAGAATATAAGAGAAAATTACACAGTTGAGAATATTGCATTACATACATTCTAGTGGTAGGCCATCTAAACAGGGTAATGCACCTTCAAGTTACAAACAAGATAGGCATTTTATGCATAACATAACACTGTGGCGTGTTCGCATAACCATTTTCCATTGGAAACACAACAACGCATTCTGTGTGTGTTGTATTTATTGGGTTAAATGTCACTGTCAACTATACAAAAATGTTGAGTGTTGCACAACGATGCTTTTATGGTCCATTTATGTCCCTAGCCAGCAACAATGCAAATTATACGAACAAGTTTTTGAAAGAAATTATATTCCAACTAATTTGCACTCTTTTTACAATTATGTATAAATGCTACATCAAAACAAAAGACTGTTCTTTTGCTAATGGCCTTCTTTAGACATGTAATTTGGCCAAACAGATCATAATGACATACAAATCATTACGTAGTTTCTCAGTTTTTGTAAGTGTTGCCATAAAATATTTTAGGAGACCAGACAGAATTAATCAGTTATGAAGTAATAAGTAATAAATATTATGACTGTGTGTCTGTATCCTTGCCTTGAGATGCATGCAAAGAGCATCTTTTCTACGCAGCATTATATTGTCATCTGTGGCCTGTCTGGCTCTACCATATTTTTCCACATTATCTCATAAATGGGATGATTTTCAGAAAAAGGTTATTGAATACCAAATGAGTGTTTTGATTTTCTCTACAGCTTTTTTCTGAAACATTTCTCATTGTAAGTAGAATTTAGCGAGACATTGTTATAAGTTTTCACGTCTTCATGTAAAGGGCCTGTTACTCTTGTCACATGTTAATGAAATTTGAGTTTTCTGGACAGAGCTTTGAAAAACACCCAAACATCAAATTTCGTGAAAATCTGTCCATTGGGAGCAGAGTTGTTCCATGCAGACAGACTGACATGACAAAGCTAAGTCGCTTTTTGCAATTTTGCAAACGCGCCTATAAAGGCTAGGAATGTTGTCACTGTGAGCTGAGTATCAGCTGCTCAAGGACTACTCTGTGAAGGCACAGTCAAGAGAAACTATGTTGGTCGAGTCGGCTGCACCCCAAACCAGGAGACACAGACATTGCAAATTTGCCAGACTTGTTCCACTCAGATACAATGCATGAAATTAACCCTGATAGAAGATTTTATAACACTGATTAATGCCACAAAAAATTTAGGAACACTCTTCACACTACGCGAATGCCTGAGATTAATTCTACATCATCATCATCATCTCCTCACCACCACTACCACCACTGCTTGGGTCAACTTCTTCCAAATCAGATTCCCCGACCTTTATAATGACTGGTCTGAAAACATCTTTGGAAATCACACTCTTGAAATCTTCTGCCAGCAACTTCTCTACATATATCACACAATCCACTCAAACTCAAGTCCATAAGCTGTTTACTGTGTTACGAAAGTTCTATTCTTCTCTGCTATATATAATTCCACTTGTGCCTGTGTGACTTCAACTGAACATTAATGGCAGCAGCCACATCACTTTGTGACCATGTTCCTTACAATGTACTTCAACTAATTCTGGTAGTCTGACTTACTGTAACAACTCTGCTTGTTTATGAGCATATGTATGGACTGCTTTCATTCTGCAACCATGCCATTACATCTAATTTCCATGTGAACGACCAAGGTGCTTTAGAGTAGCGAAAGTGTTAAGAGACAAATAATTCATCCTTACCATGGCAAGAAACATTGTGGTCTCTGGAAGGCCAGTAGTAGATGAAAAGCTTGTGATGAAACTCAGTGTTGTTGGCACTGAGAGATCAAATGCAAGCACTTTAAGAATTAGGTGTTCCATTCGTAACACCTGTTTCTTTGTATATGTATCATCAGTGATGTACACAAATTCACTCACATCAGGGGGATATATTTCTTCATATTTCCTAAAATCAAAAGGGCAATTTTTTAAGATGATTCAGCCCCATTTTGTTAACGAGCTAGTATGTATTCCTCAGTATACAATCTACACAAACTTGTAAACTTGTAATATAATCTGTGTAGACTGTATACTGAGAAATATATACCAAAAGAATAATATTGGTATCACAGAAAATATATAAACTACGCTGCTCTTTATTACGTACAAGTTGTAATAAACCCAGTGATATTCTAACACCCAACTCGCTTGAACACGTTTACATCCTGCACTCTCTCACACTGGACACTACACTAGCATTACGCACTGAAAATAATGTATGAATTTAAATTGCATGGCTATTAACCAAATACAAGCTACCCGAAACCTCCAAGACAAAGTTGTTGCCGTGTGTGCCATGAAGGCATATGGGGTATGAGTATGCAGCTTCATACCCCAGCGACTCTACACCCAGTACTCACTGAATAGGAGGCTGGGTGGGTCCCAGAGCAGGTCTGGACACTTTAGAGAAAGATGACTTGCCTCTCCATAGCCCAGGCAGTATACTGAATATGCTGCCCTGGCTAGCAATTATACCAAACCTATGGCATATTGTGAACCACTTGTTTCTAGGACTTTGTCCTTCGTCTTTATTGTGAATAAAATGTAAAATATAAAATATAAAATTCACTACTTTTCGGAAGATGGCTCTTCTTCCGTCTTCAGGCCTACTCAGTTGGGTCCTGTTGATTGGGCTAGTCTCAATCACCGGACAACTCAGTTAGTGGAATCACAGTTATAAGACTTGTCCGGTGATTGAGACTAGCCCAATCAACAGGACCCAACTGAGTAGGCCTGAAGACGGAAGAAGAGCCATCTTCCAAAACGTAGATTTTATATATTACATTTTATTCACAATAAAGACAATGGACAAAGTCCTAGAAACAAGTGGTTCACGTCATATACCATCATCAAAACCTTTTATAATTCTATGGCATACTGTCCAATCAGCCTATAGGCTGTGATAGCATGCACTGACAGTATGTGGAACACAAGGAAATATCCTTAAACGCCTTCTCTGACAGAGGGAATATTTCATGGAATCTGATTTGAAGCAATATTGACAGGAGTTTAAGGGCATGGAGTTGAGTCCATCTGTAGGCACATTACTGTGCTGGAATGCAGAAACATAATGAACACATACGAGGAACCCTGAATGGGCCCGCAAATAGGGGATGCCCAAATGGTGGCATTCTGTTGCCTCCTCTCTAAAGAAATGGTAGATGAACTCTGGGGACTCAAAAGACTTATGCTGTGGGATACACTGACATGCCAGTATGCCGTCATGGTATGCACAGAGGCAACATTATCTTTGCTCTTAATCGGTTACAGCTTTAGGTTTGGTAGAAGTGGAATATTGTCACATGAAAAACGTAAAGCACAATATTATTGCCTTGAATTATTTTTGCGCAATATGTTTCTCCCTAGACAACTCAATATTATTGTGCAATATTTTATTTTGCTCTTGGGTCAGGATGAGTGAACATGTTGAGTGATACTGATGTTGTTGTGTGGCCATTGCTTTAGCCCTGTGTTTAATAAACGAAAAGAATCGCCACTGGATCAAAGAGTGATACAAGTGAAGACCACAATACACACACACAAAAATCTCATGACAGACTTAATGTTGAGTGAGCCAAACGACTACATTTTTTTTTATTTGATGGCCCATCATTTGATAGGCTACTCAAGACTTTTACCCCTAGAGTCGCTAAAGAAATACTAACATGCGAGAAGCAGTCACTCAGTCAGCAATTATCCATTATGCTATGCTATTTGGCCACTGGAAATAATTTTGAAGACCTGAAATTCATAGGGGTTACATCTCAATCAATTGGAATTATTGTGCTGGAGATGTGTTTACTGCTCGGCAGACAGAAGGTAACTGAATGAATATTGCGCAATACTGTGCACAGACTGTTCAATATATTGTGCACCCTATCAATGTTACAACTAGACAGCTAATATTTTGCAATAATTAATACTGCAAAATATTATTGACTGTCTAGGGCAGTGGTATTCAACCTTCTTTGTTCGCATACCCCCAGTTATAATTTCTCTTCAACTTTGTACCCCCAAAGTTGTTGGTGCATAATTAAAGTTATACACAGTCTATAATCTACATCTAAAGTAAATTAAATAAATTACATCCAAAATAATGTATTAAATAATAAGTTTTAAATGAGAAAAAGGAGAATCAAGCTATTAAATAACGGCAGCGGCAATTGTCAAAGAACAAGATAATATGAAGCAGTGTGCCTGTTTGTTTATTACTCCAACAATATTTTGAAGTAGGTTCATTGCATGGTTAGGAGAAGTGAAAAACAGTATTAGGGAAATACGTTAATCCCGCCCAATAGTGTTCAGTCATGTTCCAACGCACTATGTGGAATAAAATGAAACTAGCCGCCCAGATAAGAATCGCATAAAGGAGAGAGAGAGAAACAATTGGCGCTCCAAATCGCATTTCCTTACATCTGGGTCTCTTGTGGCTAACCCTAAATCTGTCCCTGATTATTCAGTGTTTTATTTTTTTAAATATTACGTACCCCCTAAGATGTCTTCGCGTACCCCCGGGGGTACGTGTACCCCAGGTTGAATACCACTGCTCTAGTTGCAGGAGATTCAAAAGTGAAAATTCAGTTTGACAGAAGTTAAATACAAATAAGTGAACCAGGTTCAGATGGCCCATACTAGGTTCTATTCTGAGAGCAGGCACTCCTGGGATTTAAAGATAACTAGGGTTTGGCATATCAATGCAATGCAAATGAGAGGGTGAGTAGTTGCTGATATTTGAAAGGGTGATAATTGCCTTTGTCTGCGTTGTCAAGTAGCCCAAGATATAGACAAAGACACAGTGTCACTTACTAGAAGACCTTTGTAGATTTAGTTCTGTCAGTTTTGCTGTGTGCTTTCAGTCATATCCTGTGATTTTTACAGGCAGCTCTGTACAGACAATTCTGTGCGGTGACAACAGCGAGACTTGTGTCCAGTGCCCAGTTTGACAACGCAGTAACCCTGGCACTGCGGCAGGCGGGTGAGGATGATATTATGGAGGCTAGCCTTGTCTGAGTGCCTTTTTGTAAATAGGGAACCTCTAACACTGCTTTTTTTGGTGATTGTAATACAAGAACAGCTGATAGAGATATGTGTAAGATGTGGCTTGGGGCAGGGTCCACTGGCAAGCTGTTGTGATTGTAGTAACAAACTAAGAGTTCATTAAATGTGGGTAATTTACGGACTAGCTGTATGACTATCAGCTTGTGCTCATTTAAGTTTTGTATGTTAAATGTGTCCCTGACACCACAGTGTGATGCATCCTCAGGTTGCAGATGAATGTGGCCTGCAAATGAACTTGAGGTTTGGAACTTGCAATGTGAGGAGTCTGTGTATGTCAGTGTTGCTGAAAACTATAGTGATTAGTCTACGGGGTGGGCGATCTGGGGGTAGAATCCCGACAGGGGCATTATATTCTCAGTGCATATGTTGTACTGATTTGAGTTCAGTTTTATGATAGGTGTTCTTGCATATGTCATTCCTCCATCAGCTGGGTTTGCAGTGTGGGCTGGTCAGGTTGTGTGTTCAAGACTGTACTTTACTGTACTTTAATCTTGGGCGTAAATAGTAATTTGCTGTTGTTTTCTACGTTTGTCGCTCGATTTCGATAAAACCCGGTTTATGATGTCTCCAGAGAATGCTGTTCACATGGTGTGATTTTGATTAAAACCGGTTCGTAGAAAGCTAAAATTTAGGCCTCAGCGTATGTAGTAATTCGCTCATATTCTACGTTTGTCGCTCGATTTTGATAAAACTCGGCATATGACATCCTTGTCGTGGGCCAGGGTAGCGCAGTCGGTATAGCGACTCGCTACGGGCTGTACGGTCCGGGGATCGAATCCCGGTGGGGGAGAGATTTTCAGCACCCGTCCAGACCGGCCCTGGGGCCCACCCAGCCCCCTATACAATGGGTACCGGGTCTGTTTCACGGGGGTAAAGCGGCCGGGGCGTGGAGATGAACACCCACCCTCATCTAGCGCCGAGGTTAAAGAAATAGTAGAGCTAGCTCCGAGGTTAAAGAAAGAGTAGAGCTATACCTATACTCCCTCTCTCGGCCTTCGTGGCCTCTTCTAGGGAGAACTTTGCCTTTTATGAAATCTTCGTCATGTGTTCTTCAGTACGAGTGATTTTGAATAAAATCGGTTAGTAGAAAGATGTACTTACGTCTTGGGCGTATACAGTTATTTGCTCTTATTTTCCAAGTTTGTCGCTCGATTTCGATAACAGCCGGCATTTAACATACCCACTGGTTACTGTTCAGTAGGTATGGATTTGATTGAAATCGGTTCTTGGAAAACTGTACTTTACTGCCTGGTGTAAATAGTTATTTGATTGAATTTATAAGTTTGTCGCTTGATTTCTGTGAAACACTGCATATAACGTCTCTATCAAACTATGGAAACTACAGTATTGGTCAATTGTTAAACGTATTCATTTGTTATTTTAATTGTGTCGTATTAAAATATAACACTACCAACTTCATCGATTTGAAAATAACTATATTATTAAAGTCGCACCAACAGCGCGGAAACTGCTGTTGTTTTTGTGGCTGCAAGAATTGTGTTGGAAAAAATGAGGCACCAAGGTTATAAATAACTCAGTATGAAATGTTAATAAAGAGAACCTGTCAACAGAGCTCTTTGTTTGGGATTAAACTTAACTACAGCAAAATTTTTCGGCTTGAGGTGTGCAGACATCTTCAGGATGTATCTACAAACTATATAGGCCTCAGGAGGGATAACATTAAACTGTACTATATTAATGAGGGGTGGGATAGCTCAGTCGGTACGGGCTGGACGGTCCGTGGATCGAATACCGATGGGGGTGAGATTTTCAGCACCCGTCCAGACCGACCCTGGGCCCCACCCAGTCTCCTACACAATAGATACCGGGTCATTCCCAGGGGTAAAGCGGCCAGGTAGTGGCGTTGACCACCCACCCCCATCTAGCGTCGAGGTTAAAGAAAGAGTAGAGCTATACCTCTACTCCCCCTCTGGGCCTTCATGATCTGTTCTAGGGTGAAATTTTCCTTTAACTATATTAATATCACCTAATAGGATATTTAAGTACTGGCGCCTAACAGAAGACACAAGTGCGTGGTTGTTTGTGTGGGTGTGTGGTTTCTATTCGGATATTAGATATTTCGAGCTTTTGCCATGTCCTGCTTTGGCCAGTGAAGGATGCCAGTTAATATGGCTGCTGTATGCAGTGACACTTTTTGTGTGTCAGATACAGTACAAACCTATACCAGTTTATGATCAGTTGTACTGAAATTATTAGTTTTAATACAAGTTTCTACGTAAATATGGCGGGTAATAACGTGTTTTAACAAACAGATATCCGGAAAATTGTGGAACATGACAGGAAATTGTAAAGTCATTTCAAAATCCAGTAATATACATTCAAACGTCAGCTTACAATTACCCAGTCTTGCTACAAGCACTTGCAATGTATTTACAGCAGCTCCACATAGAAGCAGGCACCATTCACTGTTACACCCCCTCGCCACGGTGAGGCACAGGACCTGGAGGGGGGATATGAAACCCTGCGTAATGCATAGGGTGTCATATCCACATCCGAGACACTAGTCCAGATAGGGATGTGATGCTATCTGGAATTCGTGTTTTCGAGCTAAAGTAATATCATACCGATGGAACACAGAATTTTAAAACCTTCATAACCTTACTTACATACTACCTTACATACTAACTTACTTACATACTACCTTACATACTAACTTACTTACATACTAACTTACTTACATACTAACTTACTTACATACTAACTTACTTACAGACTACCTTACTTACATACTAACTTACATACATAGTAACTTACTTACATACTACCTTACATACTAACTTACTTACATACTACCTTATTTACTAACTTACTTACACACAAAGTTACTTACTTACATACTACCTTACTTACATACTAACTTACTTACATACTAACTTACTTACATACTACCTTATATACTAACTTACTTACATAGTAACTTACTTACATACTTTTTTTTTGGGTGAAGGGCCCTCGCACCAAACCCTTAAGGCTAACTTACTTACTAATTTACTTATTAACTTAGTAAATTATTAACCCTGAAAAGGGCCATTTTGGCAATAAAACCGGCTGGTTTGCCGATGTGGCCCTACAGTTGGCCGGCGTGGCCCTGAAAGTGGCTGCTTTGTCCATAAAAGTGGACGGTTTGGCCCTGAAAAGGGCTGATGTTACAAGGCAATTGGCCGGCCTGGTGATCAGAATTTCCGGTGCCTGTGGTCGCGCTGGTGGTGGTGCTCAGTCTGTTCTGTCTGTCTGTGTCGGGGCCGTTGTTCCTGTGGACAGACCGTAAATATTGTAATTAGAACGGAACTGCCACCATTATGTAGGAGAGATGGTAAGAAATTGTAGTGACAGTGCTGGGGATGTTACGTGTGTGGTATAATTATTGTGATACGACGTTTTGGGGTGGACATGTTACGTGTGTGGTATAATTATTGTGATACGACGTTTTGGGGTGGACACTCTGCCCACATGGTAAGGTTGACTGAATTCTAAAGCATCTACATGGGCCATGTTCAGTCACCCCGAAGATGGTGGGACAATGTTCCTCCGAAAAGTCGTAAAGACTTTACACTACACAGTGTGAGGGCCCATAAGACAATCATTTGAGAAGCATCTGCCCTGAGGACCGTAGAACGTACATAGGAACTTGCACAGTGCGGTTTGTGTGCAATTGTGAATATCTTACAGATCAAAAGATACGTGACAAGCAGTCAGATGTGTCAGTGGTTGATAGCGGGCACACACACACATATCTATGGCATTGTGTTGCCATAGCTTTGAACGGCAGGCTAAGAATTGGCAAGGTGGTGTAACTGTCATGCAGACTGCCCTGTGACAGACAAGACAGTCCGTAAATACTTCGCTGTCCGATGTTGGCATGTAGTACTTACGTTCAGTTGTTGGCGCAGCTGATCAACTGTGCGCTGCAGTGCTGCCGTCTCTTTATAATACTTGGATCTTAAAGCCGTCACCTGTGCCCTGGCATGCTGCAGATCGTCCCGTTTTTCCTGAGGAAGAATGTGACAATGCATTGTACAGTAAACCGTGCACAGTTCGTTCAACATCAATATCACTCACACACATTCTTAAACTCAGCTTGGCCACACAAATTCCGAAATAGTAAAGTAAAGTACAAGTCACTATCTTTATGCGCATTCACATAATTGCGAAAAGCGACTGTCAGCTTATCATGTCTGTCTGTCTTTCCGCATGGAACAACTCGGCTCCTACTGGACGGATTTTCATGAATTTTTTTTACTGGATTATTTTTTGGAAATCTGCGGAAAAAATTCAACTTTCATTAAAATCTGACAAGAATAATGGGTACTTTACATGAAGACCCATGTACATTTATGGTAATATGTAGCGCAATTCTTTTTAGAGTGAGGAATGTTCAGGCGAATGTTGTAGAGAAAATCAAAACACACATATAATTGAGCGAGATATTGCCATAAATGTATGTAGGTCTTCATGTAAAGTACTCGGTATTTTTGTCAGATTTTAACGCAAGTTTAATTTTTTCGACAGATCTTCAAAGAATATTTAAATATCAAATTTCATGGAAATCCGTCCAGTGAGACCGAGTTGTTCCATGCCGACAGACAGACGGACGGACAGGCAGACATGACGAAGCTCACAGTCGCCTTTTGGAGATTTGCCGACGTGCCTAAGAATTAATGACCTGCCTAAAGGTCAGTGATCTTGAAATTTAGCTGTCAAAATGAAAGTGGAAATATTACTTTGTAATGCAAATATATGAGACTGTATCTGAGAGCAGAATTTATTTCTGAAAGATTGGATACAGCATGTGTTACGTCAGTGCATTAGCTGCAAATGCTTAAATCGTTACACTGTTATAACTGCTGTGACATGTGAGAAGTACCGCTCAGTGTGACACGATTGTCATCAGACGATGCTATGACAACAGGACCGTTAGTACTGCACTGTCTGCTGTGTACTGTACTTACCTTATAAGATTGCAACTCGTCGCGCATAGCACGATTCTGGCGTATCAATTCACGATGGTCGTCAAGGAATTTCTTTTGTAAATGCTGTATTTGTTGTTCAGTGTCTTCCAAAATGTCGTCCATTGTTTTCTGTTGAAGGAAATGATAACTCAGTATTACTGCATGAACAATACGTACAACATATATGTCAAACACACCTCAGCCTGGCCACACAAACTCCCAAATATAAATGCAGTAAAAAGGACAATTCGTGAGTTCACATTTGCTACTAACTATTGACTTGTCTACCGGCTGCACAGCGACCGATCGGAGATTGATTAGTGGCGCGGTGAGACACCGTGCAGTTACTGACATAGAACAGACCGGCTGCCGGACACTTGCCACAAACCCAGTGCGTGCCGAGGTAAATTGTCCTAGGCGTGTAGCTGGCTATTAATATTATAGCTTGTGCCGAGATTAGGAATACATGGAGCCATGCCTCTATTCCCTCTTTATATCTACCTCGCGCTTTTCTAAATTAAGCAGAATATATATTAAGTTACGGGTATATTAGCGTATGTTAAATTATGTTAAACTCATCTTAATATAGCCACAGAGTATGATGCTGACGAAACAACTGTTTTGAGAGCCACCAACTTCACACCGGTGGATATCGATTTGAATGTAATCTGTCCTTGAAGAAGGGGAAATCTGTTGGGAGACCTTGGCATAGGTGGAAGTACGATCGTTCTCAGAACTTTAACAAACGAGTCGTACTAGATCTAATCAAAGATCATAAATTTAAATTTTTACATATAAATACAATACTCACCATGTAATTATAAAATTATATGACTAACGTGCTACTATTAAATTAATGCTTGGAAGAAAAAAAATTTACCCGGTGGGGATTCGAACCCGCGAACCTTACAACACCCCCATACGAATTCAGGCTGGGAGGCAATTTACTCTGTACGTATAATTACTGGGAGGCAAATTACTCCGTTCGTATAACTAATTAGAATTAATAAAGCACAAAAAGTAAAAACGAAATTGTAATTGGGCTGAGTGGGATTCCACGGCCATCCTGGCGCCCGGAGTGGCCCTATAATCCCTTTGGTCTGCCTCAACTACACCTTCGTAGTATGCAATCTAAATAGCATGGCGCCTTAACGATCTCGGCTATTGAGGTTACACACTATACTACTGTTAATTCCTTCTACATGTAGTGATCTATGCCTTTATTTTTTCATTATATGTGAGAACTGCCAAAAGATATCGATAGATAATTTCATTAAAATTCATTAATGTGGGACCCTTCAACAAACTAAAACACCAATGAAGCAAATAAAAGAACAAATTCATTTTTTAAATTCTCGTTGTATTAAATGTATTTACGTCGGAGGTGTAGATTGTCATTTGTTAGAAAAGATCGGCATTTGTTTTTCTACTGCCAACCTACGCCGAACAACTTCGTACAACAGCAGACGCCTCTACTACTCCGCGGGGAAGCCTGAAATCTCGCATGTTTTAAATGTTACAGTTACTGGATAGTGTGCAACAGTCAAATTATTAGATAACATTCTTTCGATTGTGCCCGTCTTCTCTCTCCGCGGATAACAGGTGACGAAGTTAAGATGACGATACGTTGGTAAGAGTGTTCTTGTGTATACACTACGTGACGTTGATTGTAATTTCAGAGCATGGGTGTTTGTTTCCAGTACAGTCTTCGCTTCGATGAATGTAGGTAGAAAGGAGAAGTAGCATTGAGTTCTAGTAAGGTCTACACCACAACATCAAGCCCTACCAGGAGTGGTCAGTACCTTCAAAACAATATTGTAGCATTTGTAGATTTGTGGTAAGGTTACGTTCGATAGCCACGTCTGTATTTAAACATTTTCTGTTAATTACTTTTTGTACTTTATTAATTCTAATTAGTTATACGTACAGAGTAAATTTCTTCCCAGTAGTTATATGTACAAAGTAAATTGCCTCCCAGTCTGAATTCGTATGGGGGTGTGGTAAGGTTCGCGGGTTCGAATCCCCACCAGGTAAATTTTTTTTTCTTCCAAGTATTAATTTATTAGTAGCACGTTAGTCATATAGTTTTATAATTACACGGTGAGTATTGTATTTATGTGTAAATATTTAAATTTATGATCTTTGATTAGATCTAGTACGACTCGTTTGTTAAAGTTCTGAGAACGATCCACTTTAATAGACCGAAGGATTATCCTCGTACTTCAGCATGTTTAAGTGATACCTTCCGTTTACAGAAAGTAATTACAAGACGACCTACATTTAAACTCTCAGTGCTGTCAACCTGTATTTCCAGACACTTTCTTTCTCACGGCCACAATAAAATGTTTTCGGCCGCGAACCTAATAAATTATTTCTAATCCTAGCTTTGCCTAAATAAGACATGTGAACAATTGATATACTTAACACGTTTGATCCTATTTAACTGCAGGCTGCTTACTTTGTAAACGTAAGTACCAATAACAATAAGCAGAAGAAATATATTATTATTATTTAATAGGATAGAATGTAGGAAATGAGCAATTTGACTGCAGTTACAAAGGGGGTGTGAAGGCGTGGATTGAATTAATCTGGTTCAGGATAGCGACAAGAAGCGGAGAGTTGTGAACATAGGAATGAATTTCTGCATTTCATAGAAGGTAGGAAATTTCTACGCAACAGAAATGGCTACTAACGTCTCAAGAAGCAGTCTGCTGCATGAAATTGTTTTCTCACAGCAGAGTTGATGTGTTTAATATTAAAGGCAACACTCATTTCATAGAACCTCCAATTAAAATTTGGTACATATATAAAGAAAAATGCAATGGATGAGACTGGCCTTAAACTTATTATCATAGCGCTGTTTATTTCCTCGTCGTACACAGAGCACTCTTTCAGGCAGCATCAACATATTCATAATAATCTCATAAGGCAAGCATTCTTGCAGAAAAGTGCCACCTCTCCTTTGACAGTAGGCTGCGTTAAATATTAGCAGAACTTTCGTTGAATTAATGATGCGTTTTCAAATGCGTAACTCACACAACTTTCTCGAGGTACGGAGGGGAAAATACGAACGTTGCCAACAGGCAGTCTATTGACGTCAATTATTAATATTATTCAAATATTAAAACCTAACGGTTTTATTGCCAATAAGCTTGTGTTCTAAACCAAATCAAATAATTTCGTCGACAAATTCGTAACTTATTCCTTTCAGCAAACTAATTTATTCATTCACCATGCCACTTACAAAGATATGAAAAAAAATATATAATTAAAATTAATAAAACCCGTACACTCAATCAGCAGGGATGGTTCAGTCAGCGAAGTGACTGTCTACAGTTCTGAAAACCGAGATTCGACTTGTTACGGAGCTAAGCATGTCTGCTTCTACCCTGCCTATAGACAGAGTACGCAGCTGGAGCCACCAGCTGGTGCCGTTGTTATGAATGTGTGTATATTCATTTCCGTCGTGCGTCAGCATACTGAATCACACAGAACACTTTTACTGTAGGAGAGAACAAACATATACTGAGAGCCGTAACGAAACTCTTGCGCTATCACTCCGGTACAGGGTACTATTTTTGATCTGTGTTTGTGGGCCTTAGTTTCAAATTTTGTTTCATCAGTTAAGATCCCAAACTGTACGCGCATTGCCTCTTTAGTGCACGGAGAAAGTGCTGTGCGGAAAAGTCAAGTCACTCTGCTTAATTATGTACGACACCATGAAGACGTAAGCGAAAGTGGAGGTACAGATCCAAGCATTCTTGACCTCGGCACGAGATGATTATGGTCAGCTTCACGTCCCGGTCACTTCACCTCCAGTCCCCATTAAAAGGCAGGCTGGCTGGCCGGAAGAGCGTATATGACGCTGCAGTGTGGTGTTTTTGAAACTTGGGGTTGTGAAACATAATTGGGTCGCGAGAAGTTCTTCACTGGGTCGCCACTACCTTTCTTTCTGACCTTTTCATCAGTTTCACCTTCTCGAAGTTCTGCAGTTAAATAGGATCAAACGTGTTAAGTAAATCAATTGTTCACATGTCTCTTTTAGGCAAAGCTAGGATTAGAAATAATTTATTAGGTTCGCGGCCGAAAATATTTTATTGTGGCCGTAAGAAAGAAAGTGTCTGGAAACACTGGTTGACAGCACTGAGAGCTTAAATGTAGGTTGTCTTGTAATTACTTTCTCTAAACGGAAGGTATCACTTAAACATGCTGAAGTACGAGGATAATCCTTCGGTCTGTTAAAGTGGGTCGTTCTCAGAACTTTAACAAACGAGTCGTACTAGATCTAATCAATGATCATAAATTTAAATTTTTACATATAAATACAATACTCACCATGTAATTATAAAATTATATGACTAACGTGCTACTAATAAATTAATGCTTGGAAGAAAAAAAAATTTACCCGGTGGGGATTCGAACCCGCGAACCTTACAACACCTCCATACGAATTCAGGCTGGAGGCAATTTACTCTGTACGTATAATTACTGGGAGGCAAATTACTCTGTTCCTATAACTAATAAGAATTAAGAAAGCACAAAAAGTAAAAACGAAGTTGTAATTGGGCTGAGTGGGATTCCACGGCCATCCTGGCGCCTGGAGTGGCCCTACAATCCCTTTGGTCTGCCTCAACTATACCTTCGTAGTATGCAATCTAAATAGCATGGCGCCTTAACGATCTCGGCTATTGTGGTTGCACACTATACTACTGTTAATTCCTTCTACATGTAGTGATCTATGCATTTATTTTTTCATTATATGTGAGAACTGCCAAAAGATATCGATAGATAATTTCATTAAAATCCATTAATGTGGGACCCTTCAACAAACTAAAATACCAATGAAGCAAATAAAAGAACAAATTCATTTTTTAAATTCTCGTTGTATTAAATGTATTTACGTCGGAGGTGTAGATTGTCATTTGTTGCAAAAGATCGGCATTTGTTTTCTACTGCCAACCTACACCGAACAACTTCGTACAACAGCAGACGCCTCTACTACTCCGCGGGGAAGCCTGAAATCTCGCATGTTTTAAATGTTACAGTTACTGGATAGTGTGCAACAGTCAAATTATTAGATAATATTCTTTCGATTGTGCCCGTCTTCTCTCTCCGCGGATAACAGGTGATGATGTTAAGATGACGATACGTTGGTAAGAGTGTTCTTGTGTATACACTACGTGACGTTGATTGTAATTTCAGAGCATGGGTGTTTGTTTCCAGTACAGTGTTCGCTTCGATGAATGTAGGTAGAAAGGAGAAGTAGCATTGAGTTCTAGTAAGGTCTACAGCACAAAATCAAGCCCTACCAGGAGTGGTCAGTACCTTCAAAACAATATTGTAGCATTTGTAGATTTGTGGTAAGGTTACGTTCGATAGCCACGTCTGTATTTAAACATTTTCTGTTAATTACTTTTTGTACTTTATTAATTCTAATTAGTTATACGTACAGAGTAAATTTCTTCCCAGTAGTTATATGTACAAAGTAAATTGCCTCCCAGTCTTGAATTCGTATGGGGGTGTGGTAAGGTTCGCGGGTTCGAATCCCCACCGGGTAACTTTTTTTTTCTTCCAAGTATTAATTTATTAGTAGCACGTTAGTCATATAGTTTTATAATTACACGGTGAGTATTGTATTTATGTGTAAATATTTAAATTTATGATCTTTGATTAGATCTAGTACGACTCGTTTGTTAAAGTTCTGAGAACGATCCACTTTAATAGACCGAAGGATTATCCTCGTACTTCAGCATGTTTAAGTGATACCTTCCGTTTACAGAAAGTAATTACAAGACGACCTACATTTAAACTCTCAGTGCTGTCAACCTGTTTCCAGACACTTTATTTCTCACGGCCAAAATAAAATATTTTCTACCGCGAACTAATAAATTATTTCTAATCCTAGCTTTGCCTAAATAAGACATGTGAACAATTGATATGCTTAACAAGTTTGATCCTATTTAACTGCAGGCTGCTTACTTTGTAAACGTAAGTACCAATAACAATAAGCAGAAGAAATATATTTTTATTATTTAATAGGATAGAATGCAGGAAATGAGCAATTTGACTGCAGTTACAAAGGGGGTGTGAAGGCGTCGATTAAATTCATCTGGTTCAGGATAGCGACAAGAAGCGGAGAGTTGTGAACATAGGAATGAATTTCTGCATTTCATAGAAGGTAGGAAATTTCTACGCAACAGAAATGGCTACTAACGTCTCAAGAAGCAGTCTGCTGCATGAAATTGTTTTCTCACAGCAGAGTTGATATGTTTAATATTAAAGGCAACACTCATTTCACAGAACCTCCAATTAAAATTTGGTACATATATAAAGAAAAATGCAATGGATGAGACTGGCCTTAAACTTATTATCATAGCGCTGTTTATTTCCTCGTCGTACACAGAGCACTCTTTCAGGCAGCATCAACATATTCATAATAATCTCATAAGGCAAGCATTCTTGCAGAAAAGTGCCACCTCTCCTTTGACAGTAGGCTGCGTTAAATAGTAGCAGAACTTTCGTTGAATTAATGATGCGTTTTCAAATGCGTAACTCACACAACTTTCTAGAGGTACGGAGGGGAAAATACGAACGTTGCCAACAGGCAGTCTATTGACGTCAATTATTAATATTATTCTAATATTAAAACCTAACGGTTTTATTGCCAATAAGCTTGTGTTCTAAACCAAATCAAATAATTTCGTCGACAAATTCGTAACTTATTCCTTTCAGCAAATTAATTTATTCAGTCACCATGCCACTTACCAAGATATCAAAAAAAATATATAATAAAAATTAATAAAACCCGGACACTCAATCAGCAGGGATGGTTCAGTCAGCGAAGTGACTGTCTACAGTTGTGAAAACCGAGTTTCGACTTGTTACGGAGCTAAGCATGTCTGCTTCTACCCTGCCTATAGACAGAGTACGCAGCTGGAGCTACCAGCTGGTGCCGTTGTTATGAATGTGTGTATATTCATTTCCGTCGTGCGTCAGCATACTGAATCACACAGAACACTTTTACTGTAGGAGAGCACAAATAAATACTGAGAGCCGTAACGAAACTCTTGCGCTATCTCTCCGGTACAGGGTACTATTTTTGATCTGTGTTTGTGGGCCTTAGTTTCAAATTTTGTTTCAGCAGTTAAAATCCCAAACTGTACGCGCATTGCGTCTTGGTGCACGGTGACAGTGCTGTGCGTAATAGACGAAGTCACTCTGCTTAATTATTTACGACGCCTTGAAGACGTAAGCGAGAGTCGAGGTACAGATCCAAGCATTCTTGACCTCGGCACGAGATGATTATGGTCAGCTTCACGTCCCGGTCACTTTACCTCCAGATCCCATTAAAACGCAGGCTGCCTTGCCGGAAGAGCGTATATGGCGCAGCAGAGCGGTGGTTTTGAAACTTGGGGTCGTGAAACATCATTGGGTAGCGAGAAGTTCTTCACTGGGTCACCACTACCTTTCTTTCTGACCTATTCATCAGTTTCACCTTCTCGAAGTTCTGCAGTTAAATAGGATCAAACGTGTTAAGTAAATCAATTGTTCACATGTCTCTTTTAGGCAAAGCTAGGATTAGAAATAATTTATTAGGTTTGCGGCCGAAAATATTTTATTGTGGCCGTAAGAAAGAAAGTGTCTGGAAACAGTGGTTGACAGCACTGAGAGCTTAAATGTAGGTTGTCTTGTAATTACTTTCTGTAAACGGAAGGTATCACTTAAACATGCTGAAGTACGAGGATAATCCTTCGGTCTGTTAAAGTGGGTCGTTCTCAGAACTTTAACAAACGAGTCGTACTAGATCTAATCAAAGATCATAAATTTAAATTTTTACATATAAATACAATACTCACCATGTAATTATAAAATTATATGACTAACGTGCTACTAATAAATTAATGCTTGGAAGAAAAAAAAATTTACCCGGTGGGGATTCGAACACGCGAACCTTACAACACCCCCATATGAATTCAGGCTGGGAGGCAATTTACTCTGTACGTATAATTACTGGGAGGCAAATTACTCTGTTCGTATAACTAATTAGAATTAAGAAAGCACAAAAAGTAAAAACGAAGTTGTAATTGGGCTGAGTGGGATTCCACGGCCATCCTTGCGCCCGGAGTGGCCCTACAATCCCTTTGGTCTGCCTCAACTATACCTTCGTAGTATGCAATCTAAATAGCATGGCGCCTTAACGATCTCGGCTATTGAGGTTGCACACTATACTACTGTTAATTCCTTCTACATGTAGTGATCTATGCATTTATTTTTTCATTATATGTGAGAACTGCCAAAAGATATCGATAGATAATTTCATTAAAATTCATTAATGTGGGACCCTTCAACAAACTAAAATACCAATGAAGCAAATAAAAGAACAAATTCATTTTTTAAATTCTCGTTGTATTAAATGTATTTACGTCGGAGGTGTAGATTGTCATTTGTTACAAAAGATCGGCATTTGTTTTCTACTGCCAACCTACGCCGAACAACTTCGTACAACAGCAGACGCCTCTACTACTCCGCGGGGAAGCCTGAAATCTCGCATGTTTTAAATGTTACAGTTACTGGATAGTGTGCAACAGTCAAATTATTAGATAATATTCTTTCGATTGTGCCCGTCTTCTCTCTCCGCGGATAACAGGTGATGATGTTAAGATGACGATACGTTGGTAAGAGTGTTCTTGTGTATACACTACGTGACGTTGATTGTAATTTCAGAGCATGGGTGTTTGTTTCCAGTACAGTCTTCGCTTCGATGAATGTAGGTAGAAAGGAGAAGTAGCATTGAGTTCTAGTAAGGTCTACAACACAACATCAAGCCCTACCAGGAGTGGTCAGTACCTTCAAAACAATATTGTAGCATTTGTAGATTTGTGGTAAGGTTACGTTCGATAGCCACGTCTGTATTTAAACATTTTCTGTTAATTACTTTTTGTACTTTATTAATTCTAATTAGTTATACGTACAGAGTAAATTGCTTCCCAGTAGTTATATGTACAAAGCAAATTGCCTCCCAGTCTGAATTCGTATCGGGGTGTGGTGGGGTTCGCGGGTTCGAATCCCCACCGGGTAACTTTTTTTTTCTTCCAAGTATTAATTTATTAGTAGCACGTTAGTCATAGAGTTTTATAATTACACGGTGAGTATTGTATTTATGTGTAAATATTAAAACTTATGATCTTTGATTAGATCTAGTACGACTCGTTTGTTAAAGTTCTGAGAACGATCCACTTTAATAGACCGAAGGATTATCCTCGTACTTCAGCATGTTTAAGTGATACTTTCCGTTTACAGAAAGTAATTACAAGACGTCCTATATTTAAACTCTCACTGCTGTCAACCTGTGTTTCCAGACACGTTCTTTCTCACGGCCACAATAAAATATTTTCTACCGCGAACTAATAAATTATTTCTAATCCTAGCTTTGCCTAAATAAGACATGTGAACAAATGATATACTTTACAAGTTTGATCCTATTTAACTGCCGGCTGCTTACTTTGTGAACGTAAGTACCAATAACAATAAGCAGAAGAAATATATTATTATTATTTAATAGGATAGAATGTAGGAAATGAGCAATTTGACTGCAGTTACAAAGGGGGTGTGAAGGCGTGGATTGAATTAATCTGGTTCAGGATAGCGACAAGAAGCGGAGAGTTGTGAACACAGGAATGAATTTCTGCACTTCATAGAAGGTAGGAAATATCTACGCAACAGAAATCGCTACTAACGTCTCAAGAAGCAGTCTGCTGCATGAAATTGTTTTCTCACAGCAGAGTTGATATGTTTAATATTAAAGGCAACACTCATTTCACAGAACCTCCAATTAAAATTTGGTACATATATAAAGAAAAATGCAATGGATGAGACTGGCCTTAAACTTATTATCATAGCGCTGTTTATTTCCTCGTCGTACACAGAGCACTCTTTCAGGCAGCATCAACATATTCGTAATAATCTCATAAGGCAAGCATTCTTGCAGAAAGGTGCCACCTCTCCTTTGACAGTAGGCTGCGTTAAATATTAGCAGAACTTTCGTTGAATTAATTATGCGTTTTCAAATGCGTAACTCACACAACTTTCTCGAGGTACGGAGGGGAAAATACGAACGTTGCCAACATGCAGTCTATTGACGTCAATTATTAATATTATTCTAATATTAAAACCTAACGGTTTTATTGCCAATAAGCTTGTGTTCTAAACCAAATCAAATAATTTCGTGGACAAATTCGTAACTCATTCCTTTCAGCAAACTAATTTATTCAGTCACCATGCCACTTACCAAGATATAAAAAAAAATATATTATAAAAATTAATAAAACCCGGACACTCAATCAGCAGGGATGGTTCAGTCAGCGAAGTGACTGTCTACAGTTCTGAAAACCGAGTTTCGACTTGTTACGGAGCTAAGCATGTCTGCTTCTACCCTGCCTATAGACAGAGTACGCAGCTGGAGCTACCAGCTGGTGCTGTTGTTATGAATGTGTGTATATTTATTTCCGTTGTGCGTCAGCATACTGAATCACACAGAACACTTTTACTGTAGGAGAGCACAAACACATACTGAGAGCTGTAACGAAACTCTTGCGCTATCTCTCCGGTACAGGGTACTATTTTTGATCTGTGTTTGTGGGCCTTGGTTTCAAATTTTGTTTCAGCAGTTAAAATCCCAAACTGTACGCGCATTGCGTCTTGGTGCACGGTGACAGTGCTGTGCGTAATAGACGAAGTCACTCTGCTTAATTATTTACGACGCCTTGAAGACGTAAGCGAGAGTCGAGGTACAGATCCAAGCATTCTTGACCTCGGCACGAGATGATTATGGTCAGCTTCACGTCCCGGTCACTTTACCTCCAGATCCCATTAAAACGCAGGCTGCCTTGCCGGAAGAGCGTATA
The DNA here is from genome assembly GCA_021186555.1 of Reticulitermes speratus. Lineage (NCBI taxonomy): Eukaryota > Metazoa > Arthropoda > Insecta > Blattodea > Rhinotermitidae > Reticulitermes > Reticulitermes speratus. Next base: position 20,661,150 of record JAJKFL010000012.1, read on the forward strand.
TGGCGCAGCAGAGCGGTGGTTTTGAAACTTGGGGTCGTGAAACATCATTGGGTAGCGAGAAGTTCTTCACTGGGTCGCCACTACCTTTCTTTCTAACCTATTCATCAGTTTCACCTTCTCGAAGTTCTGCAGTTAAATAGGATCAAACGTGTTAAGTAAATCAATTGTTCACATGTCTCTTTTAGGCAAAGCTAGGATTAGAAATAATTTATTAGGTTTGCGGCCGAAAATATTTTATTGTGGCCGTAAGAAAGAAAGTGTCTGGAAACAGTGGTTGACAGCACTGAGAGCTTAAATGTAGGTTGTCTTGTAATTACTTTCTGTAAACGGAAGGTATCACTTAAACATGCTGAAGTACGAGGATAATCCTTCGGTCTGTTAAAGTGGGTCGTTCTCAGAACTTTAACAAACGAGTCGTACTAGATCTAATCAAAGATCATAAATTTAAATTTTTACATATAAATACAATACTCACCATGTAATTATAAAATTATATGACTAACGTGCTACTAATAAATTAATGCTTGGAAGAAAAAAAAATTTACCCGGTGGGGATTCGAACACGCGAACCTTACAACACCCCCATACGAATTCAGGCTGGGAGGCAATTTACACTGTACGTATAATTACTGGGAGGCAAATTACTCTGTTCGTATAACTAATTAGAATTAAGAAAGCACAAAAAGTAAAAACGAAGTTGTAATTGGGCTGAGTGGGATTCCACGGCCATCCTGGCGCCCGGAGTGGCCCTACAATCCCTTTGGTCTGCCTCAACTATACCTTCGTAGTATGCAATCTAAATAGCATGGCGCCTTAACGATCTCGGCTATTGAGGTTGCACACTATACTACTGTTAATTCCTTCTACATATAGTGATCTATGCATTTATTTTTTCATTATATGTGAGAACTGCCAAAAGATATCGATAGATAATTTCATTAAAATTCATTAATGTGGGACCCTTCAACAAACTAAAATACCAATGAAGCAAATAAAAGAACAAATTCATTTTTTAAATTCTCGTTGTATTAAATGTATTTACGTCGGAGGTGTAGATTGTCATTTGTTACAAAAGATCGGCATTTGTTTTCTACTGCCAACCTACGCCGAACAACTTCGTACAACAGCAGACGCCTCTACTACTCCGCGGGGAAGCCTGAAATCTCGCATGTTTTAAATGTTACAGTTACTGGATAGTGTGCAACAGTCAAATTATTAGATAATATTCTTTCGATTGTGCCCGTCTTCTCTCTCCGCGGATAACAGGTGATGATGTTAAGACGATACGTTGGTAAGAGTGTTCTTGTGTATACACTACGTGACGTTGATTGTAATTTCAGAGCATGGGTGTTTGTTTCCAGTACAGTCTTCGCTTCGATGAATGTAGGTAGAAAGGAGAAGTAGCATTGAGTTCTAGTAAGGTCTACAAAACAACATCAAGCCCTACCAGGAGTGGTCAGTACCTTCAAAACAATATTGTAGCATTTGTAGATTTGTGGTAAGGTTACGTTCGATAGCCACGTCTGTATTTAAACATTTTCTGTTAATTACTTTTTGTACTTTATTAATTCTAATTAGTTATACGTACAGAGTAAATTGCTTCCCAGTAGTTATATGTACAAAGTAAATTGCCTCCCAGTCTGAATTCGTATGGGGGTGTGGTAAGGTTCGCGGGTTCGAATCCCCACCGGGTAACTTTTTTTTTCTTCCAAGTATTAATTTATTAGTAGCACGTTAGTCATATAGTTTTATAATTACACGGTAAGTATTGTAGTTATGTGTAAATATTTAAATTTATGATCTTTGATTAGATCTAGTACGACTCGTTTGTTAAAGTTCTGAGAACGATCCACTTTAATAGACCGAAGGATTATCCTCGTACTTCAGCATGTTTAAGTGATACTTTCCGTTTACAGAAAGTAATTACAAGACGTCCTATATTTAAACTCTCAGTGCTGTCAACCTGTGTTTCCAGACACGTTCTTTCTCACGGCCACAATAAAATGTTTTCGACCGCGAACTAATAAATTATTTCTAATCCTAGCTTTGCCTAAATAAGACATGTGAACAAATGATATACTTTACAAGTTTGATCCTATTTAACTGCAGGCTGCTTACTTTGTGAACGTAAGTACCAATAACAATACGCAGAAGAAATATATTATTATTATTTAATAGGATAGAATGTAGGAAATGAGCAATTTGACTGCAGTTACAAAGGGGGTGTGAAGGCGTGGATTGAATTAATCTGGTTCAGGATAGCGACAAGAAGCGGAGAGTTGTGAACACACGAATGAATTTCTGCATTTCATAGAAGGTAGGAAATATCTACGCAACAGAAATGGCTACTAACGTCTCAAGAAGCAGTCTGCTGCATGAAATTGTTTTATCACAGCAGAGTTGATATGTTTAATATTAAAGGCAACACTCATTTCACAGAACCTCCAATTAAAATTTGGTACATATATAAAGAAAAATGCAATGGATGAGACTGTCCTTAAACTAATTATCATAGCGCTGTTTATTTCCTCGTCGTACACAGAGCACTCTTTCAGACAGCATCAACATATTCATAATAATCTCATAAGGCAAGCATTCTTGCAGAAAGGTGCCACCTCTCCTTTGACAGTAGGCTGCGTTAAATATTAGCAGAACTTTCGTTGAATTAATGATGCGTTTTCAAATGCGTAACTCACACAACTTTCTCGAGGTACGGAGGGGAAAATACGAACGTTGCCAACATGCAGTCTATTGACGTCAATTATTAATATTATTCTAATATTAAAACCTAACGGTTTTATTGCCAATAAGCTTGTGTTCTAAACCAAATCAAATAATTTCGTCGACAAATTCGTAACTCATTCCTTTCAGCAAACTAATTTATTCAGTCACCATGCCACTTACCAAGATATCAAAAAAAATATATTATAAAAATTAATAAAACCCGGACACTCAATCAGCAGGGATGGTTCAGTCAGCGAAGTGACTGTCTACAGTTCTGAAAACCGAGTTTCGACTTGTTACGGAGCTAAGCATGTCTGCTTCTACCCTGCCTATAGACAGAGTACGCAGCTGGAGCTACCAGCTGGTGCCGTTGTTATGAATGTGTGTATATTCATTTCCGTCGTGCGTCAGCATACTGAATCACACAGAACACTTTTACTGTAGGAGAGCACAAACATATACTGAGAGCCATAACGAAACTCTTGCGCTATCACTCCGGTACAGGGTACTATTTTTGATCTGTGTTTGTGGGCCTTGGTTTCAAATTTTGTTTCAGCAGTTAAAATCCCAAACTGTACGCGCATTGCGTCTTGGTGCACGGTGACAGTGCTGTGCGTAATAGACGAAGTCACTCTGCTTAATTATTTACGACGCCTTGAAGACGTAAGCGAGAGTCGAGGTACAGATCCAAGCATTCTTGACCTCGGCACGAGATGATTATGGTCAGCTTCACGTCCCGGTCACTTTACCTCCAGTCCCCATTAAAACGCAGGCTGGCTTGCCGGAAGAGCGTATATGGCGCAGCAGAGCGGTGGTTTTGAAACTTGGGGTCGTGAAACATCATTGGGTAGCGAGAAGTTCTTCACTGGGTCGCCACTACCTTTCTTTCTGACCTATTCATCAGTTTCACCTTCTCGAAGTTCTGCAGTTAAGTAGGATCAAACGTGTTAAGTATATCAATTGGTCACATGTCTTTTTTAGGTAAAGCTAGGATTAGAAATAATCTATTAGGTTCGCGGCCGAAAATATTTTATTGTGGCCGTAAGAAAGAAAGTGTCTGGAATCACTGGTTGACAGCACTGAGAGTTTAAATGTAGGTCGTCTTGTAATTACTTTCTGTAAAAGGAAGGTATCACTTAAACATGCTGAAGTACGAGGATAATCCTTCGGTCTGTTAAAGTGGATCGTTCTCAGAACTTTAACAAACGAGTCGTACTAGATCTAATCAAAGATCATAAATTTAAATTTTTACATATAAATACAATACTCACCATGTAATTATAAAATTATATGACTAACGTGCTACTAATAAATTAATGCTCGGAAGAAAAAAAATTTACCCGGTGGGGATTCGAACCCGCGAACCTTACAACACCCCCATACGAATTCAGGCTGGGAGGCAATTTACTCTGTACGTATAATTACTGGGAGGCAAATTACTCTGTTCGTATAACTAATTAGAATTAAGAAAGCACAAAAAGTAAAAACGAAGTTGTAATTGGGCTGAGTGGGATTCCACGGCCATCCTGGCGCCCGGAGTGGCCCTACAATCCCTTTGGTCTGCCTCATCTACACCTTCGTAGTATGCAATCTAAATAGCATGGCGCCTTAACGATCTCGGCTATTGAGGTATCACACTATATTACTGTTAATTCCTTCTACATGTAGTGATCTATGCATTTATTTTTTCATTATATGTGAGAACTGCCAAAAGATATCGATAGATAATTTCATTAAAATTCATTAATGTGGGACCCTTCAACAAACTAAAATACCAATGAAGCAAATAAAAGAACAAATTCATTTTTTAAATTCTCGTTGTATTAAATGTTTTTACGTCGGAGGTGTAGATTGTCATTTGTTACAAAAGATCGGCATTTGTTTTCTACTGCCAACCTACGCCGAACAACTTCGTACAACAGCAGACGCCTCTACTACTCCGCGGGGAAACCTGAAATCTCGCATGTTTTAAATGTTACAGTTACTGGATAGTGTGCAACAGTCAAATTATTAGATAATATTCTTTCGATTGTGCCCGTCTTCTCTCTCCGCGGATAACAGGTGATGATGTTAAGATGACGATACGTTGGTAAGAGTGTTCTTGTGTATACACTACGTGACGTTGATTGTAATTTCAGAGCATGGGTGTTTGTTTCCAGTACAGTCTTCGCTTCGATGAATGTAGGTAGAAAGGAGAAGTAGCATTGAGTTCTAGTAAGGTCTACAGCACAAAATCAAGCCCTACCAGGAGTGGTCACTACCTTCAAAACAATATTGTAGCATTTGTAGATTTGTGGTAAGGTTACGTTCGGTAGCCACGTCTGTATTTAAACATTTTCTGTTAATTACTTTTTGTACTTTATTAATTCTAATTAGTTATACGTACAGAGTAAATTGCTTCCCAGTAGTTATATGTACAAAGTAAATTGCCTCCCAGTCTTGAATTCGTATGGGGGTGGTAAGGTTCGCGGGTTCGAATCCCCACCGGGTAACTTTTTTTTCTTCCAAGTATTAATTTATTAGTAGCACGTTAGTCATATAGTTTTATAATTACACGGTGAGTATTGTATTTATGTGTAAATATTTAAATTTATGATCTTTGATTAGATCTAGTACGACTCGTTTGTTAAAGTTCTGAGAACGAACCACTTTAATAGACCGAAGGATTATCCTCGTACTTCAGCATGTTTAAGTGATACCTTCCGTTTACAGAAAGTAATTACAAGACGACCTATATTTAAAATCTCAGTGCTGTCAACCTGTGTTTCCAGACACTTTCTTTCTCACGGCCACAATAAAATATTTTCGGCCGCGAACCTAATAAATTATTTCTAATCCTAGCTTTGCCTAAATAAGACATGTGAACAAATGATATACTTTACAAGTTTGATCCTATTTAACTGCAGGCTGCTTACTTTGTGAACGTAAGTACCAATAACAATAAGCAGAAGGAATATATTATTATTATTTAGTAGGATAGAATGTAGGAAATGAGCAATTTGACTGCAGTTACAAAGGGTGTGTGAAGGCGTGGATTGAATTAATCTGGTTCAGAATAGCGACAAGAAGCGGAGAGTTGTGAACACAGGAATGAATTTCTGCACTTCATAGAAGGTAGGAAATTTCTACGCAACAGAAATGGCTACTAACGTCTCAAGAAGCAGTCTGCTGCATGAAATTGTTTTCTCACAGCAGAGTTGAAATGTTTAATATTAAAGGCAACACTCATTTCACAGAACCTCCAATTAAAATTTGGTACATATATAAAGAAAAATGCAATGGATGAGACTGGCCTTAAACTTATTATCATAGCGCTGTTTATTTCCTCGTCGTACACAGAGCACTCTTTCAGGCACCATCAACATATTCATAATAATCTCATAAGGCAAGCATTCTTGCAGAAAAGTGCCACCTCTCCTTTGACAGTAGGCTGCGTTAAATATTAGCAGAACTTTCGTTGAATTAATGATGCGTTTTCAAATGCGTAACGCACACAACTTTCTCGAGGTACGGAGGGGAAAATACGAACGTTGCCAACAGGCAGTCTATTGACGTCAATTATTAATATTATTCTAATATTAAAACCTAACGGTTTTATTGCCAATAAGCTTGTGTTCTAAACCAAATCAAATAATTTCGTCGACAAATTCGTAACTTATTCCTTTCAGCAAACTAATTTATTCAGTCACCATGCCACTTACCAAGATATAAAAAAAAATATATAATGAAAAATTAATAAAACCCGGACACTCAATCAGCAGGGATGGTTCAGTCAGCGAAGTGACTGTCTACAGTTGTGAAAACCGAGTTTCGACTTGTTACGGAGCTAAGCATGTCTGCTTCTACCCTGCCTATAGACCGAGTACGCAGCTGGAGCCACCAGCTGGAGCCGTTGTTATGAATGTGTGTATTTTCATTTCCGTCGTGCGTCAGCATACTGAATCACATAGAACAAACACATACTGAGAGCCGTAACGAAACCCTTGCGCTATCACTCCGGTACAGGGTACTATTTTTGATCTTGTGTTTGTGGGCCTTAGTTTCAAATTTTGTTTCATCAGTTAAAATCCCAAACTGTACGCGCATTGCCTCTTAAGTGCACGGCGAAAGTGCTGTGCGTAAAAGTCAAGTCACTCTGCTTAATTATGTACGACACCATTAAGACGTAAGCGAAAGTGGAGGTACAGATCCAAGCATTCTTGACCTTGGCACGAGATGATTATGGTCAGCTTCTCGTCCCGGTCACTTTACTTCCACTCCCCATTAAAAGGCAGGCTGGCTGGCTGGCCGGAAGAGCGTATATGACGCTGCAGTGTGGTGTTTTTGAAACTTGGGGTTGTGAAACATAATTGGGTCGCTAGAAGTTCTTCACTGGGTCGCCACTACCTTTCTTTCTGATCTTTTCATCTGTTTCACCTTCTCGAAGTTCTGCAGTTAAATAGGATCAAACGTGTTAAGTATATCAATTGTTCACATGTCTCTTTTAGGCAAAGCTAGGATTAGAAATAATTTATTAGGTTCGCGGCCGAAAATATTTTATTGTGGCCGTAAGAAAGAAAGTGTCTGGAAACACTGGTTGACAGCACTGAGAGCTTAAATGTAGGTTGTCTTGTAATTACTTTCTGTAAACGGAAGGTATCACTTAAACATGCTGAAGTACGAGGATAATCCTTCGGTCTGTTAAAGTGGGTCGTTCTCAGAACTTTAACAAACGAGTCGTACTAGATGTAGTCAAAGATCATAAATCTAAATTTTTACATATAAATACAATACTCACCATGTAATTATAAAATTATATGACTAACGTGCTACTAATAAATTAATGCTTGGAAGAAAAAAAAATTTACCCGGTGGGGATTTGAACCCGCGAACCTTACAACACCCCCATACGAATTCAGGCTGGGAGGCAATTTACTCTGTACGTATAATTACTGGGAGGCAAATTACTCTGTTCGTATAACTAATTAGAATTAAGAAAGCACAAAAAGTAAAAACGAAGTTGTAATTGGGCTGAGTGGGATTCCACGGCCATCCTGGCGCCCGGAGTGGCCCTACAATCCCTTTGGTCTGCCTCAACTATACCTTCGTAGTATGCAATCTAAATAGCATGGCGCCTTAACGATCTCGGCTATTGAGGTTGCACACTATACTACTGTTAATTCCTTCTACATGTAGTGATCTATGCATTTATTTTTTCATTACATGTGAGAACTGCCAAAAGATATCGATAGATAATTTCATTAAAATTCATTAATGTGGGACCCTTCAACAAACTAAAATACCAATGAAGCAAATAAAAGAAAAAATTCATTTTTTAAATTCTCGTTGTATTAAATGTATTTACGTCGGAGGTGTAGATTGTCATTTGTTACAAAAGATCGGCATTTGTTTTCTACTGCCAACCTACGCCGAACAACTTCGTACAACAGCAGACGCCTCTACTACTCCGCGGGGAAGACTGAAATCTCGCATGTTTTAAATGTTACAGTTACTGGATAGTGTGCAACAGTCAAATTATTAGATAATATTCTTTCGATTGTGCCCGTCTTCTCTCTCCGCGGATAACAGGTGATGATGTTAAGATGACGATACGTTGGTAAGAGTGTTCTTGTGTATACACTACGTGACGTTGATTGTAATTTCAGCTTCCTAACTGCAAAAAATGCAGCACTCAGTTTAGGAATTATTTGACTTATATGATTTTTCCAATTAAGGTGATTATCAATTTGTACACAAAGAAATTTTATACTTGTTGTTTCCTTTAGAAGAGTATCTGCATATCCGACAGCCAATAGATACTGAGATAAACCAGTAGTCATAAATTTCACTATATTTGTTTTCTCCACATTTAGAACCAAATGATTAGCATCAAACCATTGATACATGTGGGACAGAACACGATTTAATGTCAGTTTAAAATCATCACAGTTATCTTTAGAAATGATGACACTAGTGTCATGAGCAAACAGTATGGGATCTGAAATAGTATTAAAGGTAATATTTTTAAAACTTTAAAAAGTTCTCTACAAGAATCTCTAGGTCTGGCTCCCATTACTATTCTAATGATTCTCTTTTGTAGCTTAAAGATATTTCCACTATGCGAGGACTTTCCCCAAAATATTAGCCCATACGTCATAATGGCGTGGAAGCACGCATATGGCCGCGTTCTCACGGGGCGTGAACCACACTGGCGTGCTCACTCGCGTTGCCTCCACGCTTGGTGGAAAGCGTGAGCTGTTCACACGGACAAAAGGTTTCAGTACAATCGTGACCATGGACGGGATAGTTGCCGAGGGCTGTGCCGTAGTGTGCTCTGTGTTTTGTGGAATTTTAGCATATAAAATTGTTCGCGCACTCGACAAAAGACAAGAAAAACGTCGGAGAAAGCGTTGGTGGGTTAAGGAGTGGATAGCACGGCGCCCACTTGTGGGAGCATCCAGATTTGTTGATACCGAACTTAAACATCGCTATCCAGATGACTTCAAAAATTTACTGCGAATGACAGAAATACAGTTTGAATACTTGTTAAGCAGAGTTAAGAAACGTAAAGTTTCGCTGTCACTGAGTCTTAGCATTTGTGACGACATCTTACCTCACGAACGCCAGCACCAGGACTGAAAATCAAACATGGTTTGATCCTAACACGACAGGATCGTGGACTGCTGACGTCACACGCAAGGTCCACGACTCCGCGTTCACACGGGTAGTGGCCCACGAAAGTGTGATTCACGCGCGTGGTTCACGCCCCGTGAGAACGCGGCCTAATAGATCATCTTTAGGGTATCTCTCATGATAAAAACGGTTTGATCACTGCATCCGCTTATCCCTTCTCTCCACATACGTTGTAGCAAGAAACTTCAAACGCAACAAAATAAAGCACAAAAGCAGGTGATTACATTTTGTCTTACAGTACTAAGTAGTACTAACACACCGTTTAAAAACGAATAAAGATGGTCGGTCGCCGGATTGCTTCCATCCATGCTAACATATCAAGTTGTCAGGAATATAGCTAAATTACGAAATGTTAAAGAGGAAATATATGGCATAATAGCTTCATCCGCTCACCTACAGTCGGTCGCTCCGTCGTTCTTGTTGTTAAATGTGGCTGGCAAGTGTGATACAATTTATTACATACACGCGCATTAAATATGGCGCAGCACTCACAGATAAACTACCTGGCTTGAAAGACAATTTCAGTTCCACCAACACGTCACATAAACATTATTCCAATTAACCCACAATGTTTATATTTATTTGTCAATCGATTTACGTAATTTGTTAACAGCTTCGTTGTAACAATCCCCATTACAACTTGCCACACACGTCGGTTTTAAATCTTCATTGCAGTCTCTTCTAAAACTGGGTGACGCTGCTTGCGTAAGTGTTGCCAACACGTCGTCAAGAAAGTCACTAACGAGATACACGAACATCTCTTTTCGTCAGCTTACAGCTTACTAAATAAGTAACATTACGCTGTAAAGGCCCTGAATGTAGATACACTTAGCGCACACACAAATGTAGACCAGTGACAAAGTTCCAAATCGGAAATACATTTGTTCACTAACCTAAGATTTAAATTCCCTACATTGAGCAAATCTCCCGCATTTGGTATCTCTGCAGCATGGTTTGAAGTGACATCTACTGATTCTTCTGAATTCATACCACGAATTTTGATATTTTCCCCGTTTTCAGTATTTCTAATTGAAGCACACGTTGTTGTCTGTGAAGTCCGAACTGAATATAATGTAGTTTTACTTATTACGTCTTGAACATCATGATGGAACACTAGAAAATGACAGATGCGCACAACTCTTCAATCGCGAACAGTCGCGCGCATCTGCGCGAGTCTCCAACCCACTGCTATAAGGTGGGAAGTGACGCTGTTCTCAGGCTGGGGCACAGATTACTAGGTCCTAGCCACAGATTACTACTACCAGATCGGTAACTTCAATGCTATTGGTCGGAAACGTGGGGCCGAGTCTATTGTCCTGCCATCTATGCGCTGTCTGGAAGTACCACAAGGTGTTAGCAATCGGTAGCAATCACCCAGTCGGTAAGAAGGTTGACTACTATCCGGCCTTCAATATAAACCCCCACCCCGGCGTGAACCTCAGATTTTTTCACTTGACGTGGTTTACCAGCAGCATGAAATAATGTCCAGCACAATATGTCATATCATAGATATTTCATTCATATGTATTTCTTACCCCTTCACTGAAATCTACTCAGCTAGAAAATATGTTGATGTTCACAAGGTAGAGGACAGTTGAGGGTGTGGGAGCTTCCCACATAAGCAGAGCGGCCCCTACCAGAGCAGCGGTCGCAGACCGCGCACAGTGGCTAGCTGGACTGATGGTCGATCTCCCCACCATGGCGACGCGCCAGCCAATCGCAGAGTAGACAGCCAGCGGAGGTTGCGAATAAAAGGGGCCACCAAGACCGGTCCCTTCCCGCCACGTCGAGCTGGCATTGTACGCTGATGACACGGCAATCATTGCCACGTCCCGCAGCCCGGCTCTGCTTGTTAGCTACCTAGAAGCATACCTCAGTGATCTAGAGAGATGGTTGAAGGCGTGGAGGATCGCCATCAATGTCTCAAAGAGCAATGCTATGCTCTTTGCGAAGGCAGGGTGGAGGTCCTCCAAGCCTCGACCGGTGCAGTTCCTAGGAGAGCCAATCCAGTGGGTAGACACAGCCCGTTATCTGGGAGTGATCCTTGATACACGGATGACCTGGTCGCCTCACATCGTCCAGGTCAAGAAGAAAGCAGCCCAACGACTGGGTCTGCTTAGCTCTCTCCTTCACAGGAGAAGCGGCCTGTCCATCAGGAACGGGGTTCTGCTGTATAAGCAGCTCATACGGCCCATGATGGACTATGCGTGCCCCATTTGGAGGTCTGCTGCCTGCACCCACCTCAGAAAGCTGCAGGTTCTTCAATCCAAGTGTCTTCGCATTGCTACTGGTGCACCTTGGTACATGAGTAGCGCGCAAATTCACGAGGATTTGGGAGTTCCTCTCTTTGCTGATCACATCAGAGTTCTAACCGAGAGCTTCGACTCTAGGTTGGCTGGTGTGGGGAACCCCTTAACTCAGCAACTCGGCAGATATCTGCGCTGACCGAGGGCTGACCCAGTCCGTCTAGCGCAAGCTACGGGGATGGGTCAGTGAATGTGTCGAGGCCCTTAGTGGCCAACAGACACTGCACCTAAAATTAGGCGCATTCCGAATACCCTGACTGAGGTTTTCCGTGATTTTCCTCAGTTGTAAGGTGAATGCCAGGGTATAACACAAAGCCGGGGCACGGCCCGCACCCCCCACCCCCCGGTAGGACTAAATTATTCGTTTGTAGGTTTTGAATTTTTTGTGAAATTATTTGTGAAAATGCCACTCTGGGTTCAAATCCCAGAGAGCCACCCAACCAAAGTATTCCCCCCACTTGGAAAAAGTATACGCTCTTAGAGCTTTAGCTTTTGGTATGCCTGGTCCCGACTTAATCGAGACCCTAAATTTGTTAGCGTAAGCAAAATCCCCAGTTCAGAATTAAGAGTCTGTTATTGAGTCCAGCAATGCGGTAAAACGCAGGTATGGCTAAACAGATCAAGGGACGTCGACTTGCGCTCCGCGCAAGTCTCCGCCCTTAGTTAGCACTTTGGTTGGTTGGTTGGACCACAGCACTCGGCATCCAGCGCTCAGTCCTGACTGCTATTACGCTGCTCAGCTAGCTCCGAGACTTGCCAGAGTGCTCCGGCTCTTCACTGGCCACAGCCAGCCGCCGAGACTTACCAGAGCTTTCCGGCTCTGCACCGATACAGCACTACGTGCTCACCACCACTGCGCACTACATTCGCGCAGCACCCGGCCACTGGCCGACCTCACTGGAGTAGAGTACCGGCTACTGGCCGAGCTCATTGGAGTAAAGTGCGTCTAAGACTTAACCACTCTGCTCCCTCGTGTGAGCAGGGTTCTTTTGGAAGGGACCACGGTGGCCAGGCGCCGGCTACTGAGGACCCACAAGCACGGCCGCTGCGCCGTATTCATCTCGACATTCATACCCTTGGCACACCAGTGGCAACTTGTACATACGTATAAAGACTGACTGGAACCTGTATATATATGTAAATAAAAGACTGACTTGAATGTCCTCATTGTAGTTGTCATTCAGATAGGCTAACCTACAGTATCCTATTACATATCCTACAAGGGTTTAAAATTGTCAATTAAAAATATGATTTGATCATAGATGTCTGTATTTAACTTTGTAAGTAGTTCACAACTTACATTAACACAGTATATCTGTAATCATGTAAGGGAGATTTTCCCTGACAGTCTTACAATTTCAATAGTAAACCGACTGTACAAGAAAAGATGACAGAAGTACATGACAAATTACTGAACCATTTCACTATTTTTTTCCCAAAGTACATCAGAATGCAATGTACAATGAAATGGTCCAATTATATGCAAACTAAAAATATGACCTCAAAGTAAGAGCCAGTATATTAAAATCTGTGAATCCAAAAGTGCATATTGGAAAATTACAATGGTCACTCCAAAAGTAATGCCCCAAATTTGTTTAAAATTCAAAATTTATTCTGGAACTTGGAAGAACTGCAACATGGATATATCCAATTCCAGGGCCTTTGCCTTTCATTATATATATGTACATGCTTGTAGCATAGAGAACCATCCGGCATGGCACGATAAAACAGGCCTGTGTCATCAGCACTGTAGATATCATCTGCACAAAATTTCTGAAGTAATTCGGGTACTTTCTTGGATTTCCACGGTTTCTCCTGTCCCAATTAAACGGCATGGTGTCCCAAATAAGTAAAGAAAACCCTGGCAATTTTCTCGAATAGGTTTGTTCTTTAAGATATGTCCCATATATACGGCTGCTCTGATGAACCATCGCCCAATTTAACGGAATCTGCTGTATATGTACAAATGCCATTCCTCTAATAACATATACTTCATCACAACCTATTCACAGCCTTATTTACATATTTACCACCTTCACACAAGGAAAGGTAGGTACTTGAATATTATACGTTGATGAAACATACAATGTAATGTCTAATGTCTACACTTATGATATTTATATTTACAGTCTATTTAACAATGCTTTTTCAGAAACTGAGTTACTTTTGTCCCAGGTCTCTCAAAGGCTCTGGGAAAAGTAATAGCAAACCAGCTAATAACCTTTTTAGACAAACACAATATACTTAATAAATCTCAGTTTGGATTGAGGAAAAATAAATCTATAAATGATGCAATTGTCACAAATATTGAAGACATAATTGAAAAACTGAATAACACAACACAACAATAAAAGGTGCACACGTAGAAACAAATCAAATGAGAGATTACTTGTCAAGCTGCCTTACAGTTACATTTTTGCAGAGTCGATACTGCACGGCTGGCCAACTTTCTCTGCCCATACTTTGGCTCTGGAAAGAAAAAAACATTATATTACAAATGTTTGCATTCTTAAATATTTTCAGATTTTCAGATGTGGTTGAGAATTTAATGCTAATGGGATACATTTAAATTGCATTATCAGAAGCACAAGTTTTTAAGATTTTACTATTTATTTCATCATATCCTGAAGAGTCTTTAGGTTTAAGTGAACGTATTATACTTTTAATCTCAGCTTCAGTAATTGGGATTATTTTTATGCTGGGGAAGTTTCTAGGTAAAGACTCTTTTAACAACGAGATGGCATCTCCTTTCCCAAATTTCTGTACATTTAGTTTTTCAGCATCTGTTAGAAAGTAATTATTGAAGGCATTGGCCATGCTTTTTGGCTCTTTAAATTTTTCTTTGCCCACAACTAGGGAGGGGATCTGTTCTGTTGGATGCAATTTTCCTGTCTCCTTCCTTATAATGTTCCATGTTGTTTTGACTTTATTACTAGATTTAGCTATAAGTCTACTGTAGTGTTGCTTTTTAGCTTCTCTTATAACTTTTTTTAGGATTCTACAATAATTAATGTAATGTGTTTTTGCTTTTGGATCATTGCTGTTCCTAGTGAAGGTGTACAAACTTCTTTCATGTTTGCATGATATTTTTATTCCTTGCGTGATTCAGTCATTATTTTTGTTGTTTGTATTTTTGTATTTGACTGGAAAACTCGCTTCAAAAGTATTTAGGAAAGTACTTAGAAATGAGTTGAACATACAATTAACATCTTGGTTCTGATAAACAGATTCCCACATTTCTTGTTTTATTAGTGTCTGGAAGTTTTGAGTGTATAACTATTTATTAATCTTGTTTTCTGCTTTATAGGCATTTTGTTTCCTGCTACATAAGTATTATTGATTGTGAGCAATTGAGCATCATGGTCTGAAAGGCCATTTATTAGTGCAGATGTATAAGATGAATTTAGTCTACTATTATCGACAAAAATATTATCAATGGCTGTACATGATTTATTTTGTATTCTTGTTGCAAAATCTACTGTATGTGATAGATTATATGTGGTTAATAATGAGGACAGTTTATTTTTTTGGTTGCTTTCGATGAGATAATTTGTGTTTATGTCTCCACAAATTATAAATTCAGCCTTTGGTTTATACAGATTTTTCAAAGTATCATCAAGATTTTTAATAAACCGATTAAAACCTCCTGTAGGGGCTCTGTATAAGCTCAAGATAATTAATTTTGATGCTTCAGTTTCTAGTTCTACTGCACAAATTTCCAAATCCTTTTCTATACAATTATGTGAGATATCAATTTTGTTGGCAATGAGGTCTTTACGAACAAAAATACATACACCTCCTTTCTGTAGCTCTTTGCGGCAGAAACTAGATCTTAATATGTACCCTGGCAATGTGAGATGTAGCAGGTCCTGTTCACCCATGTGCAGTTCACATACGTACTATATTAAATGAGATCTGCTTACGTTACGATATTGCATGTGACATACCGTATCGGATTCGTTGGGAATCTGAAGAATTTCAAGCCGTCCTTATGCGTCGAACTGCACCCGACGGCGTGGCACCTGTTCCAAGTGCTCTTTTTACTGAAAGGAACAGAATACAACGCGATACAGTACGTACATCTCAAAATTACACGGCCCATCATGTAAGATTAAGCTAAGCTTTCGTAAATTCAAATCTTACCTTTCTACAGACGCAGGAGAATACATAACTGCCTTCAAAAAATGATGTAATACACGGTGTCGACTATCCGCACACGATGCGACAAACGAGTTCAAATGATGGCGATTCGTTGTGATTGGTCCAGAAGTTCACGTGGCTTCCGACTTCGTGCGACATCTGTTATGATTAATAGGAGATAATGTAGTTGTCGTTCTTGACAAGTTTGAACTTGACGACGGTAAGATGTCGCGATTTCATGCTTCCCCTTCCCCAATCCCAGTTTCTGCCCCCTGGTCCTAGCTGCGTTTAAATGCGGTGGGTGTTGGTGGAATGAATGGTACACGTGAAGTTAGTCGGTTCTAGTATTGGTTTGGTCCATGTTTTAATGGACATAATTGTGGTGGTTATTGCTATCTTCACGTTTGCCTTAAGCAGGCTGCAATTTGAATTCAACAAGAACCAATGGACGTTAATTTTCTTTCGGTTGGTCGTTAATTGCTGTTTGTGATCTGTGATTTTGAGGTTGCTCTTCCGTTACCTGTGGTATCACTGATGCTTGTGGTGTGAGAGGTTGTATCCAAACTCAAGCCGGCATCATGAAGGTAGCTCTTATGGTTGCAGAAAAGCCTTCACTAGCTGCTTCATTGGCAAATATATTGAGCAATGGAAAGAACTCATCAAAAAAAGGTACGAAATCACATTCATTACGCATCATGGAGACGCCATGGCATTCGTATAGGTTCAGATTTGGAGTTCGATCGCAGCAGTGTCGAGCTAACCAATTTGCTGACTTCGATACTGTGATTACACATTTTAGAATATAATTAATCAATGCTCCATAGTTCCTTCGTGCTATCTAGAGCCAAGAATATAGAACGTGGTCTAAGTAGGTCCGCAGAGCGTGCAGACCGGCTGTGGGGCCAAATTCAATCTCCTGTTCTCTGGGTAGCTGTGGTTTGTCCGGGGGTAAAGCGGTCAGGGGCGTAAAGCTGGCCACTGACCCCAATTTAGTGCCTAGGTTACGAACGAGTGGACTGTACTGCCCCATGTGCTGTGCATGTACCGTGCTGTGGCCTTGCCACTTTCAAAGCAGTCTGTGGCTTCACGGTTTGGGTACTGTCTTAGTCCACTCCTGTATGTGTGAATTAAACATTCTCATACAATGCAATTCAAATGGAAAAGACGCTGTACAGATTTTCAACAGTGTGATGCAGGCAGAGCACGGTTGTAGTCCAGTCCAATATGTGTGAATTAACCTTAAGTGTGCCGGTTTTTGGTTCTTAAAATATGGGATCTGTACCTATGTGGCTTTATGGTGTGCACAGGGAATTCATGTTTTTACCCTCGTTATGATGGACAGTATCTGTTTCAGTACATGATGCAGTACATAGTAAATACCTGTCTACAGTCTGTGCAAAAATAATTATGGAACCATCGGCTCTACTGCATTTTAACTCTACCAAAGCAGGAAATTTTCAGTAGGAAGGAAGTCAGGGTGCGTCTAGAAGATAGAAGACTGTGTGTGGTAGGGGAGATGGAAAGAGGCGGAGCAATGCTACATAGGTGTTTGGTGCGGGGGACAGTGACATGATGTGTGCACAGGCCGGAGTGACCAGTCCACATGTGTGATGACGTGAAGGAACATTTTGAAGGGGTGAATGGCACTGCGCGGCAAACAGATTCTCACCTTTCTTACATATATGTTTTATAAAGATTGAAAGTTCCGTATTGAGACAACGTCTTGTACACAGTAAAGGAGAATGAGTAGGTAGGATACTGAGTTAATGCTAGCTTAGGTGCTTTTGTGTCATGACTTAAACTTTTATTGGCAGATGGAAGATCAGTGAATAATTTGATTCTACTGAAGTAAACACTTTTTGTCTGTGTCTTGTATGTGTATTGTGTATACCTGAATTTGTTCAACATTTTTCCATGTGCGCAACACATGATAGGCTACTACTGACAGTATTCACTGGCATTTGGAAGACATTGGATTTCTTAAATATTTCTGTATGAGAGACTTTCCTTTGGCACTTTCCATTATTGTAATAATTTTCTTTTGGTTCCTGCCATATATAAATACTCTTTGTTCAGTGCTGTATTTAATGTTGTTTGATAACACAGTACAGTCCTGTCACATGCATGAAGAAATTAGTATGCTAGGAGTGTCTGCAGTTGTTAGAGCCAGCTTAGGATTTATTAGTTTTCTGGGTGGAAGTTCATTGACACTGGAACTTCATTTTCTAGTGTAGTACATGCCATTAGTTTGTAATACAGTAAACCTTGGTGTGTGGCATCCTGTTGAATTTTCTAATATGAAACTGAAAATACTTTTTTAACTCAGTCACTACAACTTTATTGGTAAACAAATTACTAATTGTTTTATAACAACTAGCTACATATTTAGCTTTTTACTAAAGCCTCTTATCACACTAAACCATTATAAAAATGTGCAAGTTTAAAAGTGACCATATATCACATCCTGCAAGACAGTTTGAAGAAATTCATTACTGAGGGAAATTCGACAGTTGTGGAAGATCATGTGGAATTATTAATTCTTGAACACACTCTGTAAACAAGATAAGTTTGTTTATAAACAATTTGGGTTAATTCACAGTATTTATTCCAACAAGTGCACAACGATAAAAGGACAGTAGTTTATAAATATATGAAACTCCTCCTATATGATTTGGCCGACAATGGCCATCTTCAGGGAGGTGGTTTTCAAAGGAAAGAGTAGTTATGGCTAATTATGTGAGAGATGTGCAGATATAAAGCTAAAATATGTGTTAAATTACGTGGTAAAATGTTTGTAACTTGGAACACATTATATGTGTTCATATGTATCGTGATACTTTTTGTTGTTCAAATGCAAACTAACGCTTATGTCAAAAGTATCCATCATGTTGTGTAGGGTTATTATAATTGAGTACTGGGGCAGTCAATTATCCATTGCAACATAAACATTCACATCTGCACAAGGACAAACCCTGAACAGCAAGGTAGATATTTTTGGCATAGATGTTTGCATTTGAACAACAAAAAGTATCATGATACTCATGAATACGTGTAATATGTTCCAAGGTACAAACATTTTAACTTGTAATTTATTTAACACATGTATTTTAGCTTTATATCTGCACATCTCTAATATACTGGTAATTAGCCATAACTACTCTCCTTTGATAACCACCACCCTGAGGATAGTCACTGTAGGCCAAAACATGTAGGAGGAGTTTCATATGTTTATAAACTATTGTCTTTTTATTATTGTGCAGTTGTTGGAATAAATAACTGTGAACTAGTTTAATGCACAGAACATGAATAATGTTAAATGTGGGCTAAGTTTAAAATATAGTCGCTAGAAGTCAGCCTGTGAGGCGTGCACTTTTATTGCCATACACCATTATTATCAGACCTGCCCATGCAGCCTGAATTGTTGGTTTTGCCATTTGACAGCTTTGGTATATCACAGATTTGCACCACATGTTTGCAGGACTTCTTACGCATTTATGCTGAGGTTAGGTGCTTTGGACCAGTACAGTATAGGGAATATGACTGATGAATTATCATGTTACATAATGTTCATTTACACTGTTTAAGCAGGTTTTATTGTAGCCTACTCTCCTTTTCTAAGGATACCATAATCTGGTATTTTATCTTGCTGTCTAATTGTGGCCAGTTTCAGTGCTAAACCAACTTACTTATTTTAATGAAATTTGACAGGGTCATTATTATGGTGAAGGTCACTCCAGCATTTCACCATTTTTGCTGTAATTAGTAATAATATGATGGACATTGGACTTTGTGGAAAGATAACATTAATATAATATAGGTTTATAATATGGCATGATAAAGTATTTTCAGAAGGTATAAAATTGCTGCCAGTACCTTTTTTTTTTGAGTTGGGGGGGGGGGGGTGGGGGAGGTGGTAATGTGAAACAACATGGTGGCATTGTAAAAAGTTTTGTCAGGTTTCATTTTGGTAAGGTTTTGTCAGGTTTCATTTTGGTAGCAATGCATGATGAATACGTAGTGCCAGGAATATGAAATTTTGTATTAAGATTGAGTATAAACATTTCTACAAATTGTGTGTGAACTGTTATTGATAAGAATTGCAGGCATGACATCTAGGCAGGATTTTGGGGTTATATCTTACAAATTTATTGTAGTAAAGATCTATGCATGTGAAATTCTTTCTTGTTAGAAAGAAACTTGATGCACACATATTGACATAGTGACTCAGTGACATATTGACAGTTACAAATGTTGAAAGAATTCTGACAGATGGGATTTGATTTTGTGATCTGTTCATGAATATGGGAATCTGAAATGCATTGGGTTTAATTATTATGATCTGTTATAAGAATTTTGGAAGTGGCAAGGCAGAATTAAGAGTTAATTTTGGAAGTGGCAAGGCAGAATTAAGAGTTCTGTGCGTTCTGCCTGGAGCTGCATGTTAATGTAATTGTAGCTTAAGGTAAATATAGTGGAACAGTACATTTGTAGACCAAGTGAAATTCCATATGTTCAGTCATTTCTGTTTTGATTTCATCAGGGATAAGTTGACACTCTAAAATAGACGACATTCCTGGGATCTGTTACAAAAAAAGGTGGGAATCACTGAGAGTAAATGAAAAGGGAGCTACAGTAATCTAACCTATTGCTCCATACCCGTACCTCCAGTTATGTGAAATTCTTGAGAGTTGCTTTGGGTGTATGCAATTGAAAATTATTGTAATGTGTGTACCATATTTCTATCCTGCAAAAAATGTCTGGTGGAGTTATTTCCTTACGTAGATGGAGAGCATTGATGGGGTGTGTGTAACCTTCTAAAATCTCACATGAAGGGAAATGTTGTGTTGTAAATCTTCATTTGTTTACCTCAATGTGGCCTGTGAGACACATCACTTCTTACCCTACCTTTTAGAGTGGTGCTGATGAACGAAATTGTAGAAATTTTAGTCGTAGAATAAGACACTGGACTGCAAAGCCTAAGGTATATTGGTTTAGAATAGAATACGAGGTGTGGTAGAAAAGTAATGAGACTGATTTTCTTTTAACCATGAATTTTATTATTTTTTACAAATCAAGGTTATCCCCTTCAAAATAGTTCCCTTGGGCAGCTACACAGCGACGGAGGCGTTGTTTCCATTGTTAGTAGCAGTGCTGGAAGACTTCTGCTGGAATACCTTTCAGCTCGTCGGTTACGCTCTTCTGGATATTATCCAAAGTACCAAAATGGCGCCCTTTCAAGTGGTTTTTGAGCCGGGGGAATAAAAAGAAGTCCCAGGGACTGAGATCCGGTGAATAGGAGGGCTGAGGAACCACAGGAATGCTTTTGTCTGCCAAAAATTCATTGATGAAAACTGCCGTGTGACATGGGGCGTTGTCGTGGTGCAGCATCCAAGTGCGTGCAATGCCTGGTCCCGTGTTAAAATTTGATGGACGGTAAACCGGTTCAAATTTAACTCACTACTGATCATTCTCAACGTCAGTCGACGATCTGACCTCACAAGAGACCTCACTCTTTCCACATTGTCCGTTTTTGAGGTTGAAGGTCTTCCCGCACGAGGTTTGTCTTCCACTTGTTCTCGGCCTTCTAAAAATGACTTGTGCCATCTGAACACTTGTGCCCTGGACAGGGAATGTTCTCCATAAGCCCTTTGTAACTTTTCATAAGCCACAGTAGCGGATTCGCCAAGCTTCACACAAAATTTGATGGCACAACGTTGCTCAAACTTTTGCCGGTCCATTTTCGTAACGCACCTCACAAACACAACTTCACTTCAGACGCTCTCAACAATCGCGTAGCAACTGTAGCAAGTTCAAACTTGTACTGAGTCTACGGCAGGGGTTAACCTAACTGCCATGTGAAGGGGGAGGCAGCAGCGTTGTCGGTTTGTGCACAGCGTTGCCAGTCTCATTACTTTTCTACCACACCTCGTAGAATATCTAATGGGTTCAAGCCCTTAGAGGCCCGATGCACGTAGGCCTTATTATAACAGGCCCTTTGTGCCCCCTAAAAAACAGAGACTTTCTTACGATTGCTGTGCCCCAACATAAGGCCACAAATCCTCTAAGTTATACATAACAAAAAAATATATCAAGTACAGGTTCCGGCCCAATAAACATATTGGACAAGCCCTCCCTTTCTAAATACCTTTCGGTTCCCCTTATGGAGTTCCCTGTAAAAAGAAATGCTCCTTTTCCAGAGCCTTCTATTACATGTGTCTTGGAGTCCTCAGTATGGGAGCCCTCCCTCCAAGTTCCCCTCACGGAGCCTCTGTAAAGAGAGAGATGCTCCCCTTCCGAAGCCTTCCCTGTCATATCTCTCCCCAGTAAAGAAACCCCCCCTGCAGGTTCCCCTTACGAAGCCCATACATAGAGAAAGATGTTCCATTACCAGAGCTTTCTTTACAAATCTTTATAAGTCCCCAGCAAAGGAGCCTCCCTTCCAGGTTCCCCTCACAGAGCTCCCACAGAAAGAGACGCTCCATCTCTAGAGCCTTCTTTTACTTGTCTCTCGAAGTCCCTGGTGAAGAAGTACCCCCTCAAAGGTCCCCCAACAGGGCATCCATGGAGAGAGATGCCCACCACCAGAGCCTTCTTTTACATATCTTTCAAAGTCCCCAGTAAAGAAACCCCCCCCCCCCCCCCCCCCCAAGTTCCCCTCTCAGAGCCCCAAGCAAAAGATGCTCCATCTCCAGAGCCTTCTTTTACCTGTCTCTCAGAGTCCCAGGTGAAGAAGTCCCCCCTCCAAGGTCCCCCAACGTTGCCCCCATGGAGAGAGATGCCCACCACCAGAGCCTTCTTTTACATATCTTTCAAAGTCCCTAGTAAAGGACCCCCCCTCAGTTTCCCTCTCAGAGCCCCATGCAAAGAGACGCTCCGTTTCCAGAGCCTTCTTTTACCTGTCTCCCAGAGTCCCCAGTGAAGATGCCTCCCTCCAAGGTCCCCCAACGGGGCCCCCATGGAGAGAGATACCCGTCACCAGAGCCTTCTTTTACATATTTTTCAAAATCCCCATTAAAGGAGCCCCCCTCCAGGTCCCCCTCTCAGAGTCCCCATAAAGAGAGATCCTCCCCTCCAGAACCTTTCACCTGTCCCTCGAAGTTCCCGGTAAAGGAGTCCTTCCTCCAAGTTCCCCCAGCGGGGCCCATATGGAGAGAGACACCCGTTCCAGAGCCTTCTTTTACATTTCTCTTCCACGATGACGGGGGAAAAATTCGATCCACCAAGCAGAGCCCCCATGCTTGGTAAGGCTATATTACAACTGGGAAGTCGCCTGGTATCCCAGAGGGTGCCGTTTGCGACAGACTAAGCCACTCATTCTTCCCATAGGCACGGCACTAACACCGTAGGATTGGGGATTATTTTTCAAGGTTTACTCCTTTAGGTCCACTGTGTTCTGCACAAACAGGGTCACTTCTCGTAGGTTGTGGCTCTTTTCACCACGCACAGATGGTGTTGGGTGAGGAGAGGCTATATAACGCATCCATCACCCCTGGAGTAGACATGACAGCATCCTGGAACAGCCGGAGCCATGACCCCTCGGCGATGATCCCAACCAAGCCCAGAACCACCCTAAGCCTGGCTCGGCCCGGGCCGATGCCATCCCCACACGGCGATGACCCGACGGGGGCATGAACCCAGCTACAATCCCTTGACCCCAAGGTATATTGGTTTGAGGCTGGCCATATCTGGTGAGGATTTTTCTGTTCGCCTTTGATGGTGATAAAGGTAAACTTTGTGAATATGAGAAATACTGTACATGTTTTATAGGTTGGAGACAGTGTTATGTTGTGGTTCCCCACTACCAGCATCATGTTTGTGATGATAAGGATGTTGCATGACAAGTGATGTGGTAGGAAGGAATGGAAATGGTAACTTGAGGTATTAGCACCACATAATTATTGCATTGTGTTAATGTAATTGTTTCTTTTAGGTTCCAATGGCTCATGCTCAATTCATGAATGGACAGGCCCATTTCATGGTGAAACGGTTCATTTTCGAATGACTTCGGTGTGTGGTCATGTGATGAATCTGGATTTTATTGGAAAATATAACAATTGGGACCGTGTTGACCCTGTAAGTTGTTTTTGTGTGACAGAATTGTATCAGTTGTTGAAATGCTTTAATATAAAATTGTGCATGCAGGATGAGTGGTTTCAGAAGTTACTTGTTGGTGAACATCCAATATTGGGTTAATTCTAGAGGGTTTTGCCATTGGTATATCACACATGCATACTTGAAATTTGACGAAAATGTATAAATAAGTCAGTAAGATGCAGCACATAATGGAGGATACTAATGAATAGAGTGATGAGTAACAAAAGTATAGCAGATAAGTGGAAGGATTTTAATGGTAGAAAAATAGTAGTGATGTAGGAATAAGAGTAGTAAAATGGGAGATGAATTCAGTATAAGTATGTAGAGTAGAGTTCCTTTAATCTGTTGCTAATACTCTGGAAATGCTGATACTTCAGCAGTTAAGGGAAACAGTGCCAGGTCTGGGAGTCCTCTGAAAAGGCCTACAAGGGTGTCTGTACATTGACCGTTGTGGTGTCTACTGACCCCTTGTCTCCTACTCCAACTTCTTCAGCTATAAAGACTCCTGATCCATTATAGGTACTGTTTGGTAATGTGGAATATTTTATAATCTAGCACCTGTCTGGTCCAGTGTGTACTGGATTAAAAGAACCCTGCTGTGTGTATTTAACAAATCTGCTGTGCAAGAACATGGTGTTGTGCAGGCACAGACTCGTGTGAAGAACAAACAACAAATCAATATACATATGGTTTCTTAGTATGGAAATGAACTTTTGCATGTTGTGGGACCTTGTTCCATGCAATTTAGAACTTTCTGGAGCACAAGTTCTGTACCAAGCCCATGTTTTATGTCCTAGTTGTGTTCTGAAAAAGTGGGCGTAAATCAAAAACTGTTTCCATAGGAAATAATGGAATAGGTAGGGGTTAGCAGCCAGCCAGAGGGTGTTAAATTGAAAATGAGAGAGTGTAAGTTAAGAAGTGTATATTGGCAAGGGGTATTAAAGCAAAAAAGGCATAAAACAAATTGGGCTTAAACCAAGGGCTACGTGTATAGAAGTTCACCGTTTAAACCCATCTTACAGAAACTTGTTCCAGCAATATTTTGTGTGTGTGTGATACAGCATGGTTACTGTATCATAAAGGTGTGAAATTCAGCAAATCAGATTACCACCAGCAAATCCTGTAATATACTTCCAGACCATGAAAACAATTGGTATGAAAATAGATACTTCCAATCATGAAAACAATATTTGGACTTTTATGAGGAAATGGTTTTTGTGGCTGAGTTTGCTCTGATCTTAAGCGTAGTGGACAGTTGTAAGAATGCTGATGTTGAGAAAATACATCTTTATTGTTGGGGTATTGACTTCAAGGTTGGACTAATTGGATGAAATTGGAGAGAAACTGCATAAATTATGGAAAGAAAATCAGCCATTCATCATTCTTTGACTGTACTAAATGCTTTCTTGGAAAAATAATGCACCAATAAACTGTGTTTAATGGACTCAGAAGCATTATAACATGAAAGTACGGTCTGCTGCCATTGGGGTTCTCACTTCTATTCTTGTGGGTAATTGAATGTAATGCCTGTGTTAACTGCTGTGCAAACTATTCTCATGTTACCACCATCTATTTTCTCAGGCACAGAAGTTATTGTGACTTGTATTCGTATATAACGACATGGCAGTTTTTGCATAGCCTGTATGTTAGTATGTTATGAGTAGCACGTACAGTCAACCTTGGTTGTACCAGTCTCTGTTATAACGGATATTTTTTAATTCCCCTGCCGTTTCCTTGTGCTTTATTACAGTAACTACCTTGGTTGCACTGGTGTCTCATATATTGGATCTTCGGTTACATAGGATTTCTCCGGTATTCTGTAATGGTTGATTTTCCTCGGCTATACCATTTTTGGCAAAATAATGGACATATCAGAATGGTTACAGTGTGTTCGCACGCAGAGGGCTCACTTGTGAGAGGGGCATGAAGACTGGATATGTAATTTGATAGCATTTTGTACCCGGAGATGCCGAGGAGACTTGTAAATTTTACAGTTTGTTTAGCTTTGTTAAGGATGAGGTCCAGCCATTAGCCATTGTAATGGATAAGCCACTGGCAGGCTCTGCCTGGTGGTTTTCTGTTGCTTGTGTACGTGTGGGTAAGCAATTGCCATATGGAAGGATATTTATAGCATTTATGGCCCTGTCATAAATAAGTTACGGCTTGAATTTAGTGCATTTACTTGTAATCTTTTACGTATCCAATTTGGAACACTTATTTAATCAGAACTGATTGTTTGGCCAAGAAGTGATGTATGTAGCAGCCTTGGCCGACCAAGTGCGAATATTTAAACATTTTGAGGGGTATGTTAGGGTGCATCCCGACCAACAGAATCGAGTCCAATCAGACCCACAAAGACATGGCTTCCTTATAATGGCCGCGTGCGGGAATGCGTACACACCAATTGAGTCGAGTCCCACGAGTCTTGCCGAGTCAAAGAATCTTAATGCCGCACATTTCATTTTCGTTAGTCGGACTCCAGTGATCCGGCGTGAGGGTTGCTATTTTGTGTTGGGAAATTTTATTTGGGGGGGGGGGGGGTGTGCATCCCTAGCAGCCGCCCCCCTCCCCAGCCTTGGATGCGCCCCTGTTCAGTGGTCAGTTATTCCATTTTTCACATAACTGTAATGATTCAGTACAACTAGGATGTGAGGAAAGAGAGTATGAACAAGCTACATGTATGCCATTACATAGCAATGTAACATAGTTTGGAATGTGATATAGCTTAATCATTTTGTAACTCTCAGTATTTTTATTTGCATGCAGGTGGAGCTTTTTTCATGCCCAACAGAGAAAAAGGAAGCTGTGCCCAAACTAAGGATGCAGTCATTTTTAGCACAGGAGGCCAAAGGATGTGATTACTTGATTTTATGGCTGGACTGTGACAAAGAAGGGGAGAACATATGTTTTGAAGTTATCAGTGCTGTGCAGAATTCCATGAGGAGGAGTATAGACGGTCCAGATGTAAGAACAGTGTAGAAATGGTCAGATGTCACACTGTCTTGTGGATTATTTTTCCTGAATTGATCGCTTGCATTTGTACTTTTGACCTGATGTGAACATTAATTGCAACCTCTTTCTGCATTTCTCTTACGATATAATTTGCCCTACTGTACAGCGTGCAACAAATACAGTTTGTGAAACCATTTGGCTTTTGTTGGACATCTTGTCAGTGTAGGGTTTCTTGTCACTGCACTGCAACCTACATGAGGTCATCATTGTTCCCTGTGCCAATGCTTCTTGTCAGTGTCATTTTGAATTTGTGTACCATTTACACTGAGGTGTTTTAAAATTGTCTTAATGAAACTAATTACAGTCATTTGGTAAATTAAATTACCTACTTGGACATCCACTGCACATAATTATTCACTGCCCATGGGCAAACACACACATATTTAATACCCTAAAAGAAGAGTGTGTTGTTCTTTGGCACCTTTAAATCCTGGGGCTGACTTTCCTTTTTGTGAAATTTACATTCATTGGTGCATTGTTTTCCAAAATAGCCCTGTCTCATCCACATTAAAATTCTGCTTTAGAGAATAACTGCCTTCCTGGATCACGGTAATTTTGGAGAAGCTTTCAGTGGTGTGAATGTCAGCAGGGACAGCCTGTCCACTTGACTTAATGTTACAAAAACTGTGGCACACTGTGAGGTTTGCAAAGTGTCCTTAACTTTTCATAAATCCCTTCTTTTCCCCACCTTCATCTGCTGCCAAATCACTGTAAAAGCTATGTGCCTTTGCTTTAATTGTAAGCAGGCTGACAGTCACATTTTGCTGGTTATGATAATCAGTCCTTGTACAGAGCAGCAATTGCTTCTTTATAATTGTACTTTGGGTGTAAGTTGTATAGGAAGCAGCAGGAGGTGACACATTTTGACTGTCCTGTACTTTAGCAGCTGACTGACTAATGGTGTGTACCATGGATTTGTTCACTCCAAGTACATCACTCACATCAGCAGTTCTTTCTCGTTTTACATCTTAGCATATACATTTTTACCCAATTGAAAGGCACATTTCTTAGCACTAGAGGTTGTAGAGGAAGCAGAAGAAGGCTTGCTTGATGTAATAAAGGGGCAAAGTGTTTCTCAAAATACAGCAAAAATATGGAACATCTGTTCATTATGAAGTTAAGCAGACACTGCGATCAGTCAGGTTGGGAAGTGGCACATGAGGCAGGATGCCTGCACCTGTTATACACACTTGGCAACATGTTGCATACTTTTTCTGTGAAGTGGGTGTTTTGTCAGTAGAGTTGCCAGGATTTCTTGTGCTCTGAGGGTTTGTTTCAAACTGCATGATTGTGAGTTTTTTGGTTGTGAAAATTGAGGGCATGCCTAAATTGATAAACTGTGTAAATGCAGGTTGTGCAAATCAAAACTGCACAAAAGAACTGCCTATACTTATAAAATTTGACAAGGGAGCATGTTTACCCAGATACTTTATGCATTTTTTGTAGGTTGTGTTTCGAGCCCATTTTTCAGCTATATAACAGAAAAAGATATTAAAGCAGCTCTAGCCAATCTGGGGAAGCCGAATGAAAATGAGGCTCGCAGTGTAGATGCGCGGCAGGAACTTGATCTTCGAATTGGTTGTGCTTTTACCAGATTCCAAACAAAGTTCTTTCAGGTTAGTGCACTGTGGTCATCACTTATGTTAAGCAGGAAGTGTTAGGCTGATGTGGTTCTCACTGTGTTTGCTTGTGTAGAGATCATATCCAGGTTTTACAGGTGATAGTTTGGCATTTTTGATCTTTACATGTGGAGCTATCATATTTTGTCTTGTTTCAGTTATTGCTGTTTTTCATGTCTGGCTATAACTGTGATATTAGAATCCCCTAGGTTCATATTTTCCAGTCAATTGTTTGGATTGTACCTTAAATTAGGCACGTGTGTTTCTACATTGTTTCCAATTCATCATTCACAAGAACTTTTCCAGTCAGATATATAAACTTAATAGTTTGACAAAATCTGATTAAATAACTGAGAAACAATTATAAACAAGCTTTTATTATATGCATGTGGTGACAGTTTGTAGATTTGTCTTGATGAATGTGTGGGGCAGTGAGGGCTGTTCTGATTAACCTGTTTGTGGTACTCTTTTTAAACATGGATGGTCACATGTGATCATGTGGCTGTATGTGTGATCGGTTGACAGTGAGCTGTGCAACAGAATGAGCATGACAGAACAAATGGAAGCATTGTCACATGATTATGTGCCAACATTCCACATAGCAGAGTCCATCCAAACAGGACCAGTGTGCAGTCCTACAGTTCTTTCTGCTGAAGGTGATAGAGTGCTGGAAGGTGTGAGCACCCCCTGTCGGTCCTGGATCTTTTCCCATGTGATTTGCTTGTGTTTGTTCCCCTCAAAAAATTCTAGGTCAGATGAATGTGTTGAGGCTGTAGTCATTCCAGCACCATCCCATAGCGTTCATGCCAAAGGGAATCCATTGGCTGGTGTGTCAGTGGGATGCCTGATTCATAGCTTATTGCACCTCTTTGTAACATTCTCCACGTATCTGCCTGCGGCAATTCCTGAAGTGGCTATGTTTGAACAAGCATCATATTTATATGACTAAAAGCAACCAGTAAATGTTAGAGCATGCATTTGAGACTGACATGAATGTAGCAAAGTCATGCTCTCAAGCCGCATAGTGAAACTATGTGATAGCATTTCGTTACATGTGTAGAGACACCAGGATGCGAAAACATTGTTATAGATATGTGGTAAATTAGTCACTTTTTCGTGATTTTGTAAAATCACAAATATGCAGTGTTGAGGGGTTTAAGTTAACTGTTATGACTTCTGCTTTGCTGTGCTCATCATGGCAATTCAGTTCATTTCAGGTGCAGAGAAATCGGTTATGAAAGCCTTCTCACTGCTTTGTCCATGTTGAAACATGCTGTGTTCATACAAGGTATTTAATTTATTTATCATGTAGTGTGATATTGTATGTGTGAATATTTTATTTTTCAGGGTAAATATGGAGATTTGGATGCATCACTTATTTCATATGGTCCCTGCCAGACTCCAACTCTTGGTTTCTGTGTTCAGCGGCATGATGAAATTCAGACATTTAAACCGGAACTGTATTGGGTGTTGCAAGTAAGTTAGTAAGAAGGGTAAAATTGTCTGTACCTTTATTTAATTAAGCACAACATCGCAAATGTGTGTGAGAAAGTGGAAGCTTAGCTCCACAGATTCTTAACTGCAAGCACTTTATAAGGATGAGTGGTCAGCTTCATGCCCTGGCTGCTTCATGGCTGGAAATGTTGTGTTAAAATTCCATTTTAGTCAGTGAGGCAGATTTGTTAGTTTGTCATATTTCTGTGTTCTGAGTATACTCGTGCTGTTTCTTACCAGTACTTTCCTCCTAAAGCTTGTAGCATGGAACGGTGCATGAAACACTGCAGTATGTTTCATTAAGCTTGTAGTGTGGAATGGTGTATAAAACACTGCATTATATTTCATCCCTTCTTCAACTTTCCTATGAGCATACATTGGTGACAGTTTTATTATTACAGAACTTAGTTTTATGAATATTTTATTTTAACAAATAGAAACCAAATGCTTGTAATTCACATCTAAAGCAACCAAATTAAAATCTTAAAAGTGGTGAACTTCAAATTTTCCAATGCTGAACCAATCCATATAGCAGCATGATGATTCAGCAGATTTTTGGTAATAGGTAGAAATGGATTTAGAATTCTCGTGATATTTTATTATTTAAGAATGTTAATTTATTGTGTAATCTGTATGGAACTTCTATTCTGTTGTACATGTACAGACTTAAATGGATTCACCACAGTCCATGAGGACGAAGTGTTAAAATTTGATTTAAAATTTGTAAAGAAAGTATTGAAAATGTTTCTGCATTCAGTTTATAGTGCCACAGCTGAGACATGTTATTCTTGATGCTTGACTTTTCAACAAATGCAGTCTTTAAAATAATGCTGCTAGTGGTCATCTGTGTTTACACTGCCTGCTGGTTACATCCCTTCCTTGCACAACATATCATTGTTTTAACATTGATAAGTTAAGCCTTTCAAACTCCCAGTATGCTTGTGATACTCTGTTCTTACGTTTATGGAGACAGACATATGAACACGGGGCTGTTCTGTTTGGGAGCATGTGCATCCAAGAAACATGACCTGAATCTTTGTGTCAGATGCAGCGATCAAGTTTGTTTGCTGCTTCCTAGTTATATATGACCTCTTTCATGTTATAAGGAGAAAACCGTGTAATTGCCGCAGCCTTGTTTTATGTATAGAATTGTTAAGAAAGTGGAGCACTTACCCAGGGTAATACAGTATATGAGCTTGCATATCAACCAGTGACAGTGTGTTTGCATGTCTTTCAGCTTGTGGTTCATACAGATGATGGAAGAGAAGTTACTCTTGATTGGGATAGAGTACGATCTTTTGAGAAAGAAATAGCCACAATGTTCATGCTACAGGTGAAGGAGTTCAAGGAGGCTGTGTGAGTACATTAAGCTAGATTGAACTGTCAGGGTTTGAAGAACCATAAATTGTTATTAATCCTGTTGGGTGAAAGTTTGAAGTGTTTTTTTTTACCTTACACCTTGTTTTGAGAGTTACCAGAAATTTTTGATTCTCAGTTTGGCAGCATTATAAATTTTTTAATGTTTACTTTGGTCTAGGAATAAGTGTGTTCTAACATGATTGAATGGTAGAGGAGTGACAGTGGGATGGATAACGTATGGAAAAATAATACAGGAGAAGGGGGGAAGGAGATAAAGATAAAAAAAAGGGATAAAGGATAGGAGGAAAGAAATTATTGTGTGTGTTGTTTCTTCAGGGTCATCGACTAATACTTGTGTGATTAAGAGCTTGTAATAACATAAAATGTTCGGCCACATTTTTTGCTTTAAAAAGGCATTACCTTTTGGTGTAGTTGTATGTCATACTCTACTTTAATTTTAATTCTTGGTCACCAGTGTTACAGCTGTAACTACAAAGGAAAAAACCAAGCAGCGTCCCCAGGCTTTACACACAGTAGAGTTAATGCGAGTAGCCAGCTCGGGTCTTGGTATGGGACCTCATCATGCCATGCAAATTGCTGAGCGACTCTACACTCAAGGGTACATCAGTTATCCCCGAACTGAGACTACGCATTATCCGGAAAACTTCGATTTGGTGTGAGTAATGACTTGTGTAAGATAATGTTCACTTCATGTTAATGTGGAGACTAGCATTTGTCTGCCTGCCAGAATTCAGTTGAATTTTGCTTTGAATTTTTATTGGGTTTATTCACATTTTGCACAGTGCTTGTTGTAATACCTGTGTGTATCCATCCGTCTCTGTACATATAAATTCTGAGAAATGCTGAACAATTTTTTATTTATATTTATATTTTTATAATTGTATGAAAAGTTGTTGAGCCATTTCAGTTTTCATTTAGATTTAACAGTTTCAGCCTCCACTTTACCTGAAGACCAACATATGTTTCTGCACACGTGAACAGTTGCATCTCTGATGTCTGTACATGTGTGTTTATGACCTGTCTGCATGTGTATTTATATCCATGCTGTGCACACAAGACTGTTGGATGTTGATATGATAGTGAAGATGAAGGCTAAAGATGATATTTTGAAGTGAATGTGCCATAATATATGGTCATTAGTTTAGCTTCCTCTTGGCTTGTTTATAGTACTGCTGTAGCCCACTCAGTCGACCACCCAAGTGCACAACAGAGTAGCAGTGGGAAGTGACAAACGATAGTAAAGGCTTTTGGTTTAATCGTTGGCCCATCAGTGGGCATCATGGCGAGCCTTTGCTAGCAAACTCACTGAAAGTGCCCATATTCCATGTTTAGATTCTCAGTATTCTGTACTTTTTTCTGTGTTGCTGATCTTTCGTCATTCGTCGGTATGATGTAGAATGTCAAAGAAATCAGTCCATGTCATCTGTATATTTCAATCTTGATGAGTCATCAATTTCAAACAGACTTATTGCATAAACCTTGTATTTAAGTAGTTTCATTGCAATAATTATGGTTGAACATTTTTAACCTTTAAAAGCCGGCGATTTAAATACCCTGTACTGTCAGCGGACCGGAATTTTCTCCGGGGATTTAAACGTTTGTTGCAATGGTTAGGAAAATTTTGAATATCTTGAAGAATATTAACGCTGGATCTGTGAAATAAATCGTATTTACTCAAGTGAAGCATGGAGAACACGGCAATGTATATCATAGTTTATTATAAAATATTTTGATGCAAAATAAGAATGAACCACTTCCCTAAGACACAGCAATTTTAGTAATATGTTATGTTTCGTTCTCTGTAGCCTTAAATTCTGGCTCCTTTCTCCTGAATTCGTCCCCACTTTCAAGGGAAAATATTTCTGTGTGGTTATTTTAACAACAGCGAAATGCTTTTCGTTGGTGTGATTTCTGTAAGGGTGTACTTACAAAGAGGTTTACAGTTTTACAACCATGAGGAATCTGACCTGCGAAATGAAAAGTACGTTTCTCGGTATTCCTACCAGTGGCCACACTCTTTCAGTGTTTGTCCCACAGTGCAGTGACCCTGTCGCTTCTGAAAATTATTTCTTGTGAGTACATAATCAGCATCATGGCTCGCAGAAGGCATATTCGTGATAAAGTTATTGAATCACAGCTGAACTGTAATATTGATTCGGATGAGAACATCTAATAATAAGGTATGTAATAATTTCTGTAACAAGTAACTTCCTTCTGATGACGCATCATATACTGCCTTTCTCGTGTGAGCTATGTTTCATTCTTCCATCAAGTACGTAAGGGTAAATACAGCCGGAAGCTTTTAATTTTTTCGTATATTTGGACAAATATATTGTGAAAATGTATTGAAAATTTTTCTACCAGAAAGGAGATCAGGGTTCGGTTCCCGGAAAGTACATAAATATTTCTATCGACTCGTATAAATCTTAACTCGATCCTACCGGCTCTTTAATCGATGGGTATCAGGGGCACATGAATGTACAGATGCTGGAGCATGAAGCTGAATTCGCTCTAAACAGTGTTGAATACATCATTTTATCGTATATTACCTCCGCGCCCCAATACGTCCCCTTGGTATGAGGCACAACTGTAAAATTACCTTCTAGTCTGTTGTATGTATACATAATATTTACACACGCTTATTGCCCCGCCAATATCGTATTTAATGCGAAAAGTTTACATATATATTTTTGGACAAAAATGTACATTTTGGCATTCATACCTACATATAACGATGGACAGATTTGTCCGTTTCGGCTCTTAAAGGTTAAACTTACAACATGAAGCACGTGGATCTTGCAGAAATGGAGTGGGTGGGCATGAACTGGATTTGTCTGGTTTAGCATAGATACCACTGACAGCCTGTTAGTGCATGTGATGATAAATGTTCACTTCCAAAAAAGAGCAGGGAATTTCTTGACCTGAATGACTGTCAGCTTTTCAAGCATGAATTTGCTTCTTGAAGTCAGTTCTCATCAGCACAAGAGGGACTTTTCTCTGTATTTCCAGTGCATATGTTAATGACACATAACACCTTGTGTGGCTGGGTCTGTTACTGGATATCCATTATGTCTTGTTTGGCAGGGGTGTATTGAAACAGCAGCAACATAGTGTGGAGTGGGGATCAGAGGTGAGAGACATCTTAGGAGAGGGGATCAACAAGCCTAGGAAAGGTCATGATGCAGGTGACCATCCCCCAATTACTCCAATGAAGCTGGCCAACCGGGGTGACCTTGATGGAGAGGCCTGGAAATTGTATGATTATATAGCTCGTCATTTTATTGCCACGGTAAGACAGCTTGAAATTAGGGAACCTAGGACTTGACCACAGGGGCATATAGTTTTGGATTTGGTCATGGTGTGATGGTGTACTAGTGGAATGTTTGACCAGGATGCCAGCTGTTGATTTTTTACAGTTAATACAATTTCAGAAGAAGCTGAGTCAGTTCATGCTATAAGAAATGAGTGCTCTTTTGTATGTACAAAGTGTGAACAGTGCTTATAAAGCAGGGGTGCAGAAGTTTTCCAAAAATGTAGGAGCCACTTTAAGACTAGTCACCAGAAGGGCGATATGAAGCAAGATTCATATTGAGGATCCACAGATATTAGGCACTGCTGTAAAAAAATGTAAGTCAACCTCGGTTATAATGGATCCCAAGGGGAATCCTAAAAAGATCTGTTATAACCGAAGTCTGTTATATCCGAGGTTCAGTTAAATTACGTTTTAAAATAACATTCAGATTAATACTGCGTAAGTTACGCTTGTTTTCAGTTTTATTGCATATGGACATGAACAGATACATTTTGCACATCCAAAAGCACGCATTAAACATTATGTACTTAGTTTTAGTTTGGAAAAGTCAATAATGTTTGTTTGCTTCTTGGCGCTTGACAATGCCTTTGGAGGTCCTTCTCAATACAGAACAGATTAATATCTAAATTATCATCTGAACCATGTGCATCATAATACTGGGTAATGACTTTGAGAGCTCTCAAAGCGTTCTTTGTTGTTACAATTGGGCGTTCGCTTTCTAATTCACAAGCACTGATTTCATGTTCATCATCGCTATCAACAATTATGGCATGGTCAGATGCAGCGGCAACAATGTCACGATCACTAGGCACCTCAGAAACTGCTGCATTATCATCAGTAGAGACGTAGTCATTAAAGTCGACTCCATCGGGAATGGAAATACAGCGCGTAAGTGCATCCCAGTCATTTTTATCACAGTCAGAGCTTGCAAAATCTGATGAATCATCCGTCTTATCTTGTCTTTCATTTCTCTCATCAGTATCAAGTCCCACTGACAGTTAATGATTGTTTCTGGCTCTACCACATATCAGGCGTGACATAAGAGTCGCATTGAATTGAGAATGTCAAACTGAAATGAAACTCCTTCTTCATGAGCAGCTAATCGCTGGCGCACTAATTGACTGCGGTAATGTAGCTTCAAATTTTTAATTACACCAGCATCCATTGGTTGAGTTTTAGACGTTGTGTTTGGTGGAAGGAAATAAACTGAGATGTTTCTCACAGCAGCTGTGTTTACAGAATGAGTGGAATAGTTATCCTGAGTAAGAGCGACGTCGCGCTTTTTGGCCCTCATCCGCTTATCAAATTTTAGCAGCAATTCGTCAAATAACGTGGAAGTCATCCACGCTTTTCGATTGGCCCTGTATTCAACAGGCAGCCTATTTGCAAGCTTGAAAGCCCGTGGCTTTACGTACTTTCCTATCACAAGCAATGGCACCATTTTTCCAGCCATACTAGCACAAACTAAACACATCACTCTTTCTTTGGACAATTTACCACCTGAAACATGTTCATTTTTAAATGCCAGAGTGCGATCAGGGAATGCTTTCCAGAAGAGCCCTGTTTCATCTGCATTGTAAATGTCACGCTGTGCAAATGTATCCAAAATTTACCTTAAATTTATATCCTTCCATTCATATAGTACATCGCTTTCACGAACAGTAGCCGATTTGCCGCACATTTTCTTAGACACAATGTTGTGTCGAGTTTTCCAACGATCAATCCAGGCTGCAGAAATACAATCTTCACTGTGAGCTAATTCTTTCGCAAAATCATTTGCCTTTTCCAACAGCACTCGACCACTTATGGCCACCTCAGGATTGTTCATTTTCGTTTTCTTAAACCAGGCCAGCAAAGCTACGTCGACGTCGTCAAGTCTGGTCTTCCTATGTTGCTTTGCATCAGTACTATAGCTGCTGTTTTCAAAAGACTGTTTAATTTTTGTTGCATTTTTTAGCATATCTCCTAGCGTACTGGTTGGAATTCCAAAGCATTGAGCAATATCGTTTTGACTTAAATGCTTGTGACTTTCCCAGAAGGAAACAATTCATATTTCTTAGATAAAGTTAAAGCATGGCGGTGGCGCTTCATGGCTTTACAACTGTAAAGAGAAAAATTTTAAAGATGTTTAATGGCTGCTCTGCAAAATGAAGAAAACTTAAACACACTACGTCTTGTCCTGCTACAAATTTAAGCCAGTGCACAACAGGTGGATGTGTAGAAGTTATGTAACCTACAGTGTACGTACCTGCTATGTACAGATGTATGCGCCGAAATTAAGGAAACTTCTGCTAGTTGCAACAGATCACAGTGAACCAACTGACACAAGAGCAGTACAATTCTTGAAGTAGCCTAAGCCATGGAAGCACCACGCACCAAGATTTGCATCTGTTTGGACGGCCAGTATACTGTACATACATATCACTTCTTTGCCGAACAGTCAGTTCTGTGTACTGTACATACAGTAAAAGGCTTACAAATTTGCTACTGTACCTAAAATGTTACAAGTAAGTGCACCTAAGTCAAGTTGTAATTGATTTATGACAGAGAACTGTACCCCCAAACGGCATAAAGATGCTCGTGTATGGCAGTTACTATACTTTACCGCTGGTGCATTAAGAAGAGAAAGCACCAGGTAGAGATTTGTCACAGCTGTCCATTTTAACCACTGATGCTTGGACCGTTTCCTTAGGAAAGCTAAACAAATTGCACAATCTACAATTCTCCATGGCAGCTACGTGTACAAAGTGCTATCAAATTATGTATGCAGACTTCATGTCGCTCTGACGAGTGAGCCCTCTGTGCTCGAACACACTGTAACCATTGTGAACTGTCCATATTTTGCCAAAAAAGGTATAGCCGAGGAAAATCAACCGTTGGGGAATGTCGGAGAATTCCGATGTGGCCGAAGACCCGATACATGTGAGACTGGTATAACCGAGGTAGTTACTGTGATAAAGCATAGGGAAACTGCTGGGAATGAAAAATGATGCATTATAACCGAGGTCGACTGTAATTGCCACTGTGACCTGGCTCCCAGCGTTTGCACCCCTGATATAAAGTACAGAAGAATTGTACAAAGCCTACAGTATGTATGTGGTAACAGAACTTCAGTAGTAATAACACTCAGGCCCTCTGTTAGAAATAATCCTCAGCTGCTTCTGTCCATCTCCGATCGCAACCAGTTTCCCCAGTGGCCATCTTAGTGTTATTTTCCTGTCTCCTTGGTGTCCCAGTAAGATATTGTAATAAGATTTTTTCCCACCAAAATTTTATGTGCATTTGTGATATACCCAGTTTATTCACAAGCGCAGCTTATTGCATCAAACATTTTCTGTACTAACATTAGTAGTTAATGAGTATAAATCAGAAGTTTCCTTATTTTGTAACAACCTAAATATTTCATCACACTCTTTGGTACAAATAATTTCACAAATGCTTTGTTTCCAGACAAGTTAATTATTACCTTAAACCAACATACCACATATTATACTTGCACAGAAAAACTAGTTAAATTACTGTTTTTCTTATCATGGTCTTCACTCTTTTTGAAAGTAGAGTGAATGCCAAACAGTTTTAGTCCTTTGGTACCTCCACAACTAATGACTTCCAAGCATCCTATTCTTATATACTAGTATCTTTCCTAGTATCACTTCTTATGTCCTACTATCCTCTAGGCAACCTGCTGCCTGTATTTCTACTACATTCATGTGATACATTATTGAAGACAAACTTGTTGCTGTGCATGCCATGAAGGCACATTGGAGGATTGGAGATATAGCTCCACTCATTCTTAACCCAGGCACTAGATGGAGGTGAGTAGTCAGCCTCACACCACAAGTCAATAAGCCCCTGGTACTCATTGAGTAGGAGGCTGGGTGGGCCCCAGAGACAGTGTGGACACTTAATATGGAGGCGAGGTAAATCTCTTGCCTCTGCCACAAATTATACCATTTCTCATTCACCCAGCCTATAGCCTAGTCGCTACACCAACTGTGCTATCCTGACTGCAAACGATACTTTGTTACTGCCTGACCATGGACTCGCAAGAATTCTGTTCTTATGTACTTGTAACATTCCAGGTATCAATTCGCATACACTTCCAACATTACATGGGTCATTCAAAGAATTTGTTATACTTGGTGCAGTTTTAATATAAATGATTGTAGTGTGTGTGCAAGAGTTGTTTCTGAAGTACCATGGTGTGACACGATATGAATTTTATGTTTAGGTATCTCGAGACTGCAAGTATTTGAGCACAACGGTGACATTCCAAGTAGGGACGGAGACATTTACCTGTACAGGCAAAACACTTTTGGATCCGGGTTACACAACAGTCATGCACTGGCAGGCTTTTGGCAAGAACGAGACTGTCCCTACCTTTACTGAGGGAGAGATGGCCAACATACAGGACGTAAGCTGCACTCATCTGGTCATATTTGGATAGGCTGTAAATTCACATTTTTGTAATATTATTTCTCAGAAGTGTTTTATACCATTTTGAGTGATGATTCATCAAGAATTTAAGTTATTATGTGAAAGGAACATAGACCCAGATATAATTGAACCCCCATTTAATCTTCCTTCATTAACCCTTCAGTGATGCTGGGGTTTAAATTACAACTACTTCCCAGGTTGGAGGGCTTTTAAAGTTTTATAGTACATACCCTTAAATGCATGAATGACCATATGGTGCACTGAGGCTGGCAGCATGTGATGAACTAAAGGTGTATGCAGTGCAGTGAGTCTGGCATTGAATGGTTGGAGTTTTCCCTTATCCATCTAACATGTAGTTTCAATAATCCCAATAATCTTACAGTTATATTCGTGTCATTTAAGACGTAGGTCAGGTTAGTGTTCAGATCTACTTCTCACAGAAACCTTAAGTAGGGGCTTACTGTATTGAAATGCTGAAGCATCAGGTTTTAGTTATTTTTCCAGGAAATGTGAATATTAGAGTACTGCTGTTGACTACTAGGAACAGGAAGGGTCATGGAGCTATGGATGTTTTCAGTTTAGAATTATATGCTAAATCACAATATGAGGCATGGCAAATAACTGGACTAGTTAAGTAAAAGAAAATACAGTAATTAGCCACTGACATTTTAGTTTGGATTTTTTATTTGGTGCTTCCTGTATATTGATAGAACCATTGCGCTGCTCAGAGCTGTTTGCTTTTCCACTTTTAGATGTAAGAACCTTGTCTCCAACTAGTAAAAATTATCATGTCTCTGTGTGTGCCATGAAAGCATGTGGGGGAGTAGAGGCATAGCTCCACACATTGTCAACCTCAGCACTAGATGGAGGTGAATGCTCAGTTTCACGCTCCACTCGTTTTATCCCCATGGAAAGAGATTGCCTGGTAAACATTGAGTAGGAGGCTGGATGGGCCCCAGAGCTGGTCTGGTCATGTTGGATAAGACATCGTCTATAGTCCCTGTTGGGTATTAAACCATGGTTCCCTGTTCATGCAGCTTGCTGCCTAGTCACCACATGGACTGTGTGTCGCATTTTCATTTTATGATATTACCTGTCAGTGAGTTCCTAATTTTCTCACAATTGAGGTGTCACTGTGCAGGTGAAACTAGTGGAGTGTCAGACCTGTCCACCAGACTATCTGACTGAAGCGGAGCTTATTACGCTGATGGAGAAGCATGGGATTGGTACAGATGCTTCCATTCCTGTCCACATCAACAATATCAGCCAACGGAACTATGTTACACTAGCTTCTGGTCGTCGACTTGTTCCCACGTCACTTGGCATCATTCTGGTGCATGGCTATCAGAAGGTTAGTGTTGGGAAATGGAGAAACGCAGCTGTGTATGACATTGTGTGATTGGATGATCGTGGCAGGGTATGAAATAGATAACAATTTCTCAGTTTCAGCTGCCAGTGTTAAAGATACAAAATATGCAAAAAGTGTGGTTATGTTTTTGTTTTGCATGAAGTGCATGAAATTTGCACACATTAGGGAAGGCTGTTCTTTTTTATATTTCTTTCACCTCTGAACCAGCTGAACAGGTTTTGATAGACTTTGTGTGTGGGAGAATACATGAGAAGTTTGTCATTGAATTTAACCTTTAGGAAATGGATTTAACTGCCAGTTGTATTTCTTGATGGCCTGTGTTTTTCTGCCTTAGGGTGGACATTTAAATTTTTACCAAGCAAACACACACAGGTCAACATGTGGCATGCTAGGCTATTCGCCAGTCAGCATATGGTCTAATAGGACAGACAGTAAAGCTTAATGCTGGTTTGTATGGGTCTAATATAACCTCTAGGTATGTAAAGCTCAAATCATACTGGGATAACATGATACACTGATCTCATTAAGAAATACAAGCAAGACTAAGTTCCTTCATTCTTATTTAGCTGTGACAGCAGTGGACTTGAGTGTTTTCTGCATTGTGTATTTGTGCTACAAGAGCAGAACTTGGTGGATGGATAAGCTGAAGAAAGCAGAGAATTATTTTATTCCTGCAGTAAATAAACATTAAGACCACAGAGGAATGCAAATTTGTAAAGAATACTGTTGGAAAATGTGTATATTGCGTATCAGTTACCTTTTGATTATGTTATTTGCAAACCTCGAAGTAAAACTAACAGCAATAGTCACATATTCAGCAGGGTACGACATGTTTATGCATTTTGATACTGCTTTCACAATTTCATTTGTCAATTAAAAAAGCACTATTCAAAGTGACTTTCTTTTTTTTAAATTCTGAGACACAGATGCTCCCTAAGTATTGATGTTGATGTTATGCATTGAGTTAATGGAGGCCTTTGCTTGTGGTCTTTCAGTATGCTAAGTGTACATACTGGTATATTTGTCACCACATTCTTTCAATTCTCCCACATTGAACAGTTGAACGTATTTAGGGATCTCTGTTGATACTGTGCATACATAACACAAAGGTCCTTGTGGACATGCGATTTAATATCTTTCAGTTTCTAAATCCTTTCAGGATATATTTCTCCTGGGATGTGATGCCATGTCATCTGTAATGTTGGTAGCTAGCTGTTGATGCAGTGTGATATCCCATAAGGTAATCTTCATCAACAATGCTGTGAGAACCTCAGGTCTCCCTTTCTCAATCCTTTGTCTGATTTTGGCAAAATTTAATGTGAATTTTTTTTTTTCTTCCAGAAAGATATGAAATGTGGGTGATGGAAAATACCGTATATTCTCAAATCTAATCCGCAT
Organism: Reticulitermes speratus; assembly: GCA_021186555.1. Taxonomy (NCBI): domain Eukaryota; kingdom Metazoa; phylum Arthropoda; class Insecta; order Blattodea; family Rhinotermitidae; genus Reticulitermes; species Reticulitermes speratus. Next base: position 20,703,108 of record JAJKFL010000012.1, read on the forward strand.
CCGAATCTAATCCGCACTCAGTTTTTGGTGATTTCTTAAACAAAAAAAGTTAGTTCGCGGTTCTAATCCGCACTTTTCCTTCAACCACCCCTTGCCCACGGGGCGACTGATTGAATAATATTGGATGTTACCAATGTGTTAACATCCAACGCTACGCCTGGGGCCGATGAGTCATACCGATAGAGGCGGGGCCTTTCTCAACAGACGTGCGCAATCTCGTCTGAAGCCAGCTGAGCCTTAGTTGTTGAAACGTGGGAGGTGCTTGTTCCAATTTGTCGTGTACTGTAGTTATGGAAGAGGGACGCCTGAAATCTAAACGACTCTCATATACGGCAAAGTTCAAACGTGAAGTTATTCGGTGCGCAGAGGAGAATGGAAACCGCAAAGCCGCTGCAATTTTTGGAGTTGATGAAAGCAACGTTCGACTATGGCGGAAACACAAGGCAGTGATCAGCGGGTGTGAGGCGTCACGAAGGAAATTCACTGGACCCAAGAAAGGACGATTTCCTGAAATTGATGATGCAGTCTTCACGTTTTTTCAAGAGAGACGCAAGACTGGACTGTTTGTGAGTTTGTTACTTTGCGAGGAGGCGATAAAGAAGGCCAGATCTTTGAACATTCCTCGAATCATGAGTGATGACGGCGAGTCTGATGAATAATAAATAATAATAATAAATAATAAAATAATAGATTATTGTATTGTATTGTTCTTACGGCACGTACAGCAGCTCAATCATTTTTCCAAAATCCAGCTCTCGACCGCGAATCTAATCCGCATCTGATTTTTTAGCCCTCTAAAACTGTAAAAAAGGTGTGGATTAGATTTGAGAATATACGGTATGTCATCTGTGTGTTCACCCCTATATACCCAATTGTTGAAATTTGTTCATCATCATGATACTTAGGTAACTGTTGTGTTGTGTTGTTTTGTGTTCTGTGCTCTTCTGGGATGTTATGCAATGTTCTGTGGTAATTGTTTGCCAATGTTTCGGGACAACGTATCTGTCCCATCTTATCGGGTCAAGAGTCAGAGAGGACTCTTGACACGTGAAGATGGGATCGATACGTTGTCCCTAAACGTTGGTAAACAATTATCACATGACGCCACGTAATATCCGAGAAGAGCGCAGATCTTGTCAACTTTGCGGCGGAAGCCTGAAATCGTTGTGTTGTGTTATTGTTCAGATTGACCCAGAACTGGTACTTCCTACCATGAGGTCTGCAGTGGAGGAACAGTTGAACCTTATTGCACATGGACAGGCCAACTACACTGCTGTGTTACAGCATACTGTTGAAATATTCAAACAGAAGTTCCTTTACTTTGTGAAGAACATAGAAGGAATGGACCAGCTCTTTGAAGTGTCATTCTCTCCACTTGCAGCATCAGGAAAAGCTCACTCACGGTGAGAATGTGATGTTTCCAGTTAAAGTTTGAGATTTACATGGTGGTGAACAATTTTTGTGATATTATGGTTGTGATATCATGCAGTCTGGTAGGTAGGTGCCAATGTTTCATAGAACATACTGTGTCCATCTTCAGTGTAGTCTTCTGCCATACTGAAATTAGGTAATCCAGAAGAAAGGAGTATGGTTTTTCCATTTTGGTCATAGCCAGTGCCACTGAACATTCTGATGCTTCTGGAAGATAACTGTAGGCTTATATTGAAGGTTGCTCTCTTTGACACCATGCAGTGTATGCCCATCTTTGATATAACTAGCCATTAATGTATTTTTCTTTGTTGAATACATCCCTGAAGATGACCAACAAAGGCCAAAACATGTAGGAGGTTTACCACATTTTTGAATATCATTGTATCAAATCATAGTGCAGTTGTTGGTGTATTTATGTGGTGACTTATCTTACTGCACAGAACATGGATAATTTTAAATTTGCAGGGAAACAGATTGAAACCATTTTCTGTTGGAAAATTAATGGTCCATGGATGTGATTTCAGACTTATGGGAAATGTTCACTTGTTCTTCAGAAATGGCCTTGTATGTGCAGGGAAATGAATACTGGAGACTTGGATAGGAGGGATGTCCTGTATTTATGATTGCACGTATGTTCCAGTACTTTTTTCAGATGACAATAGCTTACCACGTTTGCAACTTGATAAGTGGGATTTATTGAAGTTTTCATCATTTTTCGTGTTGCATGCTCCTGAGGGCCGTCGATGTTATGTTGGGTAGTATCTTTAACTGTTACACTTGTACTGACGTGTAGCTCATGATCTGTGTCCACCCACTCATTAAACTCCTTTGCGTCCATGTCCTCAGGCTCCCTCGCCAAGTGTGAACTGTGGTAATGTTGACCTTCAGCACAACACATTAATCTGGGTTTTCTAAGCAATTCACAATGCAGGTGGCAATAACTGGCATACATTATCATGTGAATTGATATGTGGTTTATGAGGTTTGATGAAGTTCTGAAATTCTAGTCTGTAGGTGGGATAATTCTTACCTCATATCGTATCTGTGAAAGGTTTGCAGCTTCTGGTAATAACCCTGTTAGAGTGGTTAAATCTGAAGCATAATGTTTATGTGACTGATTAATTTACTGTTCTGCAAGTTTTAGCTTGGTTGAGTTGGGCAGTTGTCCAGAACTTTTCTTTTTCTTCTATGGTTTTGCAGCCCATTTTTGGGCCATGGCCTCCCCATTGTCCTGGAATAATACACTTTTGTTTGTCCTTTTATCTGTCTCACTGGTGCTGGTAGTCTGAAAATCACCACAGGATTAACTTTATGCTATTTTCACCATACATTTTTATTGTATACAGTCTTATTCCAACAAATGTACAAGTGTACATTTGTCTGAATAAGACTATACACCACAGGATTGTTTGAAATGTGTAGGGGCTTTACTCTTAGCTGCCACTTTTATTTTGTTTTCTTCTCATCATTTTAGGTTCACAGAACTGTAATTCTGTCCTAAACCTTTTCTGGCTGCTGGTGAATCATCTGGGGTTTTCCTGTACATGAATCACATGTTAAGCCTACAGCACCAAATGCATGCTGTATTCATTATAATTTGTATTCTTGTAAACTGAAAATCTGGTTACAATGAGTGATGAAAATATGGTGCATGTTGATGATTTGCATGTATTATTTGAAATTTAATCTGTAAGATGGCTGATTCTGTTAATCAGCTCTCAGAGTAATTGGCATCTGTTGTATTTAAAGTCTTATATCTGTGAGAAGAATTACCAAAGGTTCAGAATTTGAGTCCATTGGTTACTCTGTGTGTGTGTGTGTGTGTATGTGTGCGTGTGTGAGAGAGAAAGTGTGTAAGTGAGTGAGATTTGTTTGTAATTGTAATGTGGATTGCATTACAGTTACTGTCACTTTTTTGGCTTATTTCTGCTTGTCCTTTGAAATCAGGATAAGGAACAGAAACTGTATCATACATGCAATGAAACTGTTTTTAATTACTAATAAGTGGGAACTATGCCATGTACCGTATATTCTCGAATCAAATGCGCACCCTTTTTACAGTTTTAGAGGGCTAAAAAATCAGATGCGTATTAGATTTGCGTGCGGATTAGATTCGCGGTCTAGAGCTGGATTTTGGAAAAATGATTGAGCTGCTGTACATGCCGTAAGAACAATACAATAAAATAATCTATTATTTTATTATTTATTATTATAATAATATAATAATTGGGTCCAGTGAATTTCCTTCGTGACGCCTCACACCCGCTGATCGCTGCCTTGTGTTTCCGCCATAGTCGAACGTTGCTTTCATTAACTCCAAAAATTGCAGTGGCTTTGCGGTTTCCATTCTCCTCTGCGCACCGAATAACTTCACGTTTGAACTTCGCCGTATATGAGAGTCGTTTAGATTTCAGGTGTCCCTCTTCCATAACTACGGTACACGACAAATTGGAACAAGCACCTCCCACGTTTCAACAACTAAAGCTCAGCTGGCTTCAGACGAGATTGCGCACGTCTGTTGAGAAAGGCCCCGCCTCTATCGGTATGACTCATCGGCCACAGGCGTAGCGTCGGATTTTAACGCATTGGTAACATCCAATATTATTCAATTAGTCGCCCCGTGGGCAAGGGGTGGTTGAAGGAAAGGTGCGGATTAGAATCGCGAACTAACTTTTTTTCGTTTAAGAAGTCGCCAAAAACTGGGTGCGCATTAGATTCGGATGCGCATTAGATTTGAGAATATACGGTAATTAATAAAGAATATGAAATGATGACACAAGTGGGGGACTTTTGAACATCTTAGTCAGAAAACATGGCAGGAAGAGAAAACTTGGTAGACTTAAACAGATACGGGGATAATGCTTGGTGTATATAAATTATCTTTACAAATTTACTCACAGATGAAAACTTTGAAGATATAGACATACTGCTTGTGGATCATTTTCAAGGGAATCTCTTGAAGTTGCACTGAGTACCCAGCAGAGGGAAGTAACCTATGTTTTCCACCACACTGCATCAGTACGTGTGTGTGACTTTTTAGTTCAGTCGCCAGGACCCCGCAAGAGAAGGCACAGTGCATGGAGTGGTTTGTCAAAATCCAGAGATTTTTCAGAGCGATGTGTCACAAGATGCCAATATCAGGAACATTGGTACGTATTTGTGACAGACAGTTTAAGGAGAAATAATGTTTGGCTCAAGAGAGGTGCAGGGTGTCCAAATGTGGCTGATTGATGAAAATGTGAGGTCCTTGTTCAAAATTCATCTAATTTGGAACAATCTGAAAACTATGTATATTAATTTGTTTTGACAGATCACTCTGTGCACTGTGCCTTTTGTTGGTTCTTGACAAATGAGCTCTTTAGTCCCAGACTGACATATGGGTGCACTGTGGTGGAAAACAAAGGTTACTACCATGTACCAGGTACTCAGTGAAACAGATGATTCACAGATAGTATGTTATTGTCTTTTCATAAAGGTTTTATTAAAATGAATCTGCAAGAAATGGAGTTCATCTGGCTCAGGTTAGGTTGCAGTGGTAGGGTCTTAAAAACATGGCAATGAAGCATGGGTCTTTTAAGGGGTGGGTATTCTGGATTCATAAACTCAAGGAGAGTGTTTGATGGAGTTGTTATAAAATGTTGGTTCTGATGGATTAATTTTTGTGATGTAGATGTGGAAAGTGCCGGCGCTACATGAAGTACATCCAGGCAAAACCATCCCGCATGCACTGCTCCCACTGTGATGAAACTTACAATCTGCCACAGAATGGGAATATCCGGATCTACAAGGAGCTGAAGTGTCCACTTGATGACTTTGAATTGCTGTCATGGTCAGCTGGAGCAAAGGGCAAGAGTTACCCTTTTTGCCCCTACTGTTTCAATCATCCACCCTTTCGGTAAGGCAGGAAATAGGCAACGCTTTTCAGTCACTACACAATTACATGCCTTCTGTTCACACTTATTCATCACATTATTAAGTGCGTACTGTGCTGTCTGTACAGAAGCTGTCTTTAACTACTTCAGCATTTAGTTTCAGGGTGACCACTGTGAGATGTTGGTAGCTATGCATCTTTTTTGATAATACACAGATTACTGTGCACCAATATTGCTCGGCAGGTTGTACTTCTGTTCATTGCATTCACGTAACATTTAGCAGCATCTCTTGACTCAAATGAAAACTCTAAAAATAAATGTATGGTGAGGTAAATTGTTATACTTCAGACAAGGAAAATGAAGTGTAAATTCCAGAAAAATGTAAAGTTGAGGAAGTGTAAAATCTGTTAGTATTTAGCACCGTACTTACAGGCATATGGACAGGACCTTACAAAAAGTGTAAAGAATTGCTTGAAATGCAAAAAGTGCAAATTTGAAATAGGGATCACACTGTAATTTATTTTGCAGGGAGATGAAGAAGGGCAGTGGGTGCAACTCATGCACTCATCCAACATGTCCACAGAGCCTGAATAGTACTGGCATCTCCAGTTGTGTGGAGTGTGAGGGTGGTGTTCTGGTGCTTGACCCTGCATCAGGGCCCAAATGGAAGCTTGGTTGCAATAGGTAATATTGGCCTGTGAAACTCATTTGCAGGATTATTGATTGGTTGTGGACTGTATGGTGATTGTGTTCATACTGTGACCTCCAATGATTATATTGACCCAGCCCCCAGGGAAATTTCATGTGCCCGTGTGTGAACTTCTGTGAAAGTATTTGCATGTAGAGAGTCAAAAATGTTGGACAAAACAGGATAACCAATTATGTTCAAATTAGGCACACTTCAAATATGGAGAGTAGTCTTAACCCATTGACTGCAGTGTTTACTGCTGAAGTTCATATGTATTTATGTTTGAATATGAGGTTTAATTGAAGTGACATCACCATACTGTAGCTCCTGGTGTGAGTCATGCATGTCTCTATGATGACAGCCAAAATACGAAGGCCATTTCAGAAGTTTTGTGTATGGTGGCAGCACCGTGCAGTGTGTCGTGATTGAACTCAAATTACGTGTGTGGTGCCAGTGGCTGTATTGCTGCTATCACACAGGTGCACTGTCTTTGTGACGTCAGTTGCTGTTTAGCTATGGATCGGGAAAGACTACAAGAAAATTTCTCGTGGACAGACGTGAGAACAGTAATAAAATTTAATGTTCTGTTGGGTAAAAGTGCTCTAGAGTGTTACAAGTCATTGAAGGAAGGTTTAGGGACACATGCTCCTTCATATGAAACGGTTTGCCGATGGGTAAATTTCATTAAGAATGGCCGGGAACAGACAGACAACGCCCCTCACAGTGGAGCCCCAACGACGGCGACCGATGAACTCCATGTGAACCAAGTGAAATTTGTCCTTGAAGGTACGTGCAGTATTTCATACACTGCAATTGCTACAGAAGTTGGAATCTCGCCAGCAAGTGTTTACTGTTGTATCCTCACCAACAGCTTGGGGAAAAGAAAAGTTTGTGCAAAGTGGATTCCACACTTGCTCAATGATGACCAAATAGCCATGCGTGTTCTTCTCGCCAACACCCATCTGCAGCGTTGGAGAAATGAAGGCAATGCATTCCTCGGATCGCATTTTAACGGTTGACGAGCCATGGATGTATTCATTTGACTCTCAGCTGAAACAACAGAATGCTGAATGGCGCGCCCCAATGTCACCGAGGAAGAAAATTGCACGGCGCAGTCAGGGCGCTCTGAAAGTCATGTTTGTCATGTTGTTCAGCCAAAATTGGCTTGTGCTTGACCATCCCGTTCCAGTTGGTACCACGGTTAATGGCCGATATTACTGCTGACTCTTGCAGCATAAGGTGAGGAAGGCTCTTTGCCGTAAACAACCAGACAACGCAACACCTCATCGCCATCATGAAGTGCAAAATCTGGTGCAACGTTGGGGCTGGGAGGTGTTGGCACATCCTCCCTACTCTCCAGATCTCGCACCATGTGATTATTGGTTGTTTTCACGTATGAAAAAACTTCTTCAGGGAAAACGATTTCATTCGGAAGACGATATCAACACTGCTGTCACTGCCTCTAAGGCGTGTGACCAAGGACGAATACAGAGCTGCAATTGATCGTTTACCACGTAGATGGGAAAAGTGTGTGAACTGTGCTGGTGCTTACATTGAGTAGAGGACGTGTATACATTCAGGAATATCAATATTATTTTCATCTAGTATTTTGTTATTACAATAAAATCATACACAAAACTTCTGAAAGCTCCTAGTACCAACAGACGGGAACAGAGCCGATGCTCAAATGTCGGGTACAAGACCGCCATGTAGTCACTATTGACATTTAAGCATTTGTTCCATAGCAGCATCAAGGCTTCTCTCCTGGCATAGAAGAAACTGATGTCAATTGTCCATAGCCAGGATTTGATTGATTGCTTGCTTAATTTCTATGTGTCTTGCAAATCACTTGTCAGCCAGGTGCTTCTTAAGGTGTCCAAAGAGATGGAAATCACATTGCTCAGGACTGCAAACTAGCCTTGTGACTGTTTATGTCACTACAGCTGGGTCATAAATCACCCACTTTAACAGTCCCTGTCTTGTGCCCAGTGATTTGCATTTCTTTGGACCCCTTAAGAAGGACCTGGCTGGCAAGTGATGATATAAGGCAAGCTGTCACCTCCTGGCTACAGACACTTGACACTGTTTTCTTCTATGCTGGGCTACAATTCTTGGTGCCACAATGGGACATATGCTTATGTCAGTCGTGGCTGCATGGAGGTCTGATGTGTATGGTCTGCTACTCATCTGCCATTTATACATCGAAATCAGAGTGCTTATTACCTTATTTTTTGAAACTCCTTTGCATATTATATAAATGTCAGACAACAGACACAGTCCAATAGCAGTTGTGAATATATAATCTATTGTCACAGTTGTTCAGCTAAGTAGAGAGTAATAATATTATGGCTGCAAAATTATGTTTTCTGAGATTGGTAATAGTTGTAATATTCCAGTATAGAAAAAGAAGTGGAGACATTGGTGAAGAATTTCTGTTTAATGATTTTTGATAGAATATCAGACTGCTGATTTAAATAGCAAAAGAAGGGAAGAAAATTAATTCTTAAAGAGAATTCTGAATTATGATCTGTGAAAAAGAAAGATATGTTTGAAGACCAGTAAAGTGCAAAGGTTAATGAAGTTGGTAGAGGTCATTAGGCCTGGTATTTTAAGTTGAATGTTTTTAAGCTAGAAACATGATGAAAAGACCTGAATGAGAATGGTTTGATGATTGCAGGTGTGATGTGATCATTCACTTGTTTGATGATGCACAGAAAGTGACTGTTGAGGAATGTGTGTGCATGTGCGGTGCACAGCTTGTTAACGTGGAATACAAACAGGTGAGTTTGATACAGTGCAGTTTATTGTATGTAAATCAAGCCTTTGGATGGAGTGTCCTTACAAGAGCAAATGTGGAAGTAACACGGAGTCATGTATGTGGCAACTTCTCTTTCCTTTTTCCTCTGATTTACAGATATCTTGGCTATATTTTCTGTTTATCCAAATTGCATCATGTCATGTCTGTACTAGAAAGAGGGCTTGGTGTTTGTTGGTTAAGCTGATAGTCTTATTATTCAGATAAGTGATGGTGATGCATGTATTTCAGAGCATAATGAATGTATCAGAACTTTATTTACTGAAATTTGGGAATAACAGGCCCATCTGCTTGCCTTATCATTGTGAATAATGGAAATTTACCTCATGGATGCTTCTGGTTTAACAAGAAGTGCTTTGAAACTGATTGGGGGGGGGGGGGGGGGTGTATTTTTTGACACATTGAAATGTTAACAGTTATTCTGCTTCTGGTACCTAAGTTAGAAGCCATAATGGCATAGGGGCAGCAGGTGTTAAATTCCAATTTATTGCTAGGTATAGGTAAGTGGAAGGCATTATGTGGTCACTTCCTTGACTCATCTGTTCCATCCCTACCTTTGTTTCTGTATAACACTGATATATGTATATGTGTTTTTCTCATAGTGCATGATCTTGTAACAAGTTATGGTGAGACATGATGCACTGGATTGAGTGGATGACATAAGTAATTGGCAAAAATGATGGCAAAGTTTTTGCATTTTCAGGAAAAGAGTAAACTTCCAAAGGAAGCTACTGAGATGAGTGGTTGTGTGTTTTGTTCACCTTACTTCACTCCATTGGTTGAAAAACATCGAGCTGTATCAAGACCTCCTGGCAGCAGGGCTCCTCGTGGGAGGGGTGGCAAAGGGCGCAGCAAGGGCAAGCCAAGACCTCCAAAAGACAAGATGGCTCAGTTGGCAGCATATTTTGTGTGAAGGACAGCATGGACCTGGTTGTATTGTTCTGGTCTGCTTATCTATGTTCCTGCTACAAAGGTAGGAACAAGTCTTTCTGTTACACAACTGATTATGTGGCATTAGATTTGTGTGAAGTATTTGTGTAACACTGATATGAATACTTAGATATACTTATTATGATTTTCCTACTAATCAGACTGTGAATGATTTGCGCAGAAGCAAATGTGACAGGTCACAGAGTATTGTATCTGGAGTTCATGCATTTATGTGTGCTTGTCTTAGTGTGCCCATATTTAGTGTATTTAAAAAAAATGTGTACACATTTTAATAACAAATAATATAGGGTACACAGTTCAGAGAAAGATGGTATTTAGTGTGTGCAGAAGCACTGGTATGTGCCATATGGTTAGGGATCCAGATGTCCCAGTTCGCTTCGATTAAAGTTTTGGTACCATTGAGAATGACACACAGCTGAGGAACAAATGTGCAAGGGATAGTTTGCACACATTTTTTAAGCTCTTGCTAATACAGTATGACACACAATATCCTCACTGGCATATGAAGAGCTGTTTAACTTATGTATTTTCAAAATCATACTAACTGTCAACAGGCAAGATCTGTGCTGACTGAGAATGTTGAGTTATATTTTATTGGTTAGAGGAAAATCTGTATAGAGTAGACAAAGAAGGAGGTAGATGGATAATTTTGATGATCAGGTGTAATTGTACCAGGCGAATGAGAATGTGCCTGATGTGTGTCATGGGTACTTTTATGGGTATGTCGACCGTATGCACGCATTGTCAACTTAAACAATATCTCATTGATGTGGTGCTGGGCTGTTGAGGTTTCAGTGCTACTTCTGCCACAGCTCTGTAGTTCGTTACCAGTGTGCCCCCTGTACACAGAATAATCATAATTTTGAAACTGTTTCACTGAAACTCTTCATACGTAGTAATGTTTTCTGCAAGTGGCTGTCTTCATTAGTACGTGTACGTTTATTACTATACCTGAGTGCTGGCATTCGAAAATTGGGAGTTGTATCAGTTTGTTCCTCTTGTTCAAGAAGACATCTTGTTTGAAAGATGCCTTCCAGTTCACTGTCTGATAGTGGTTGAGAGTTGTCTTCCTGCACACCAACTCAGTGTCTCTCTTTCATTGTATGAGAACTAAACAGTATACAGTGAAACTCCCTTAAGACGTCCCCGGTTAAGATGTTTTCCTGCCTAAGACGTCAGGAGAAAAAAGTGTAAAAATTCTCCCATTTGATTAACATTACACATTACACTTTTAACCCTTTAACGCCGGATTTAAATGCCCCCGCGCAACAGCGCCCTGCCGAGGTTTTTAAATATGGATTTCAATTCTTAACGCTTACTCTTAGAAAAAAAATCATATCTCATACACTTTTGCATCAAATTTCAGGAAATAAAATTTCGCAGTGTGTTTATGAATTGATTAATTCGGGAAAAAATGTTCACTTATTTTTATAATAAATTTAGGCCTGTGAATTGCATGCATTTTATAAAATCGAGTGTAAATGTTTTATTACTCACATATTTCTGGCTGCTGCAGACGATCCGTGGCACCTATTCTATCACAATAGATAATTTTGGTGGTTTACAAGTTCACTTTTGTGTGAAAGTCCGCGAAACAAGGCACCACACACAGGCCAACATTACATTTGGCGTACTTATATGTGGTTTCCTTTCTGACACCACGCGCTGAGCAAACACGGCAGCGTGCTTTGTTGGATTTTGCTGGCCAATGTTGGTGATGGCGGCTGCCGAGTCTCATAACGTTTGTTGCAGCCGCACTTGGCCTTCCAACCAAACTGGGGGTGGGGCGATCTTGGCTTCTTCCAGCTTCTTCAATCAAATTCCTCACCAGGAGAAGTCTGAAATCTCTGTGGGTATATTTAGTCCCACATGAAGATAACAGAATCCAACTGTTGAGTACTGTTAGATCCAGAAGGTGGAAAAACAGTTTCATGGTCCACTTGAAATTACGTCGACTCATCGAATAGCTGTTGGCCATACGATCAGAATTGTCGACGTAACCCATGTGCCGGTTATACCGTGCCACGATGTGAGGCTTCACAGGGCGGTTGTTGTCATCACAAAAATTTTCTTCTGCCGGCGGCGGGTCCATGTTAGTCAGCATGTAAACGTCTCGTCTGTCCTTCCAAACTAACGCTGTCAAATTTCCCCTGGTCCTCACCCTTACGTCGCCCCTTTTCAGTTTCAGTTTTTTCGGTCCAAAGTCAGGGGGCATGTCTTTTCTGTTCGGTCGTACTGTCCCGCATGAATTTATTTTACATATCTCTAAGTCGTCAAAAAGTCTCGGTGACGAAAAAAAATTGTCCATAAATAGTTTGTGTCCCAAGCCTTCAACTCTGCAAGTCAAATGTCTAACAGTTGCGTGTGTTGCAGTCATGTCATCAGTGGCGGAGCGTGAGTCTTTACCCAAGTACACTCTCATGTCATATGTATACCCCGATTCGTCACACAGTTTGTAAAATTTGATGCCGAAACGTTTCCTTTTCTTGGGAATATACTGCTTGAAGATGACCCTGCCCTTGAATTTTACAATTACCTCATCCACTGCCAAATGCTCGGAAGGGTTATAGAATTTAGCATAGGCCTGGTTCAATGTGTCAAACACGGTCCTTAGTTTCCAAAGTCGGTCATATCCCTCACCTTGGTCGGGTCTCTGTGAATTGTCTGCAAAATGCAAAAATTGCAGTATGTGTAAAAATCTGTCTCGTGTCATGGTTTCACCGTAAAACGGAGTGTGAAACTGTCTTAAGTCTAGACCAGTAGTCATGTAGTGTGTCTTTCAAGTTGTGTCCCATCTGCAGAGCTAAGGCAATGAAAGTCATCATGTCCGGCAACGTAATGTCAGGCAGTTGGCGGCTAGGTCCGGCTTGTCTGTCCAAGTCTTGCTGGTAGTATAAGTTTGTCTGTTCCACCAGCAGCTGAAAAATTTGTGTGAAAAACAGCATCAACACAGAGAGTGGAGAGCTGTCTTTGTTGATGTGTGGAGCCTCACAGTTTTTCACACCTTTTGCTGGACCGACAAAAGGATGGATTTTGGTGTTCCTTCCTTGAGGCGGTCCCCAGGTTGGTAATTCTCCACCACTTGTTGCAGCCTGTGGCTCGTCTTCTTGTGCTGAGGCTTGTAGTTGTTCGTATTCTTCTTCTGTATCAAAAAATTCATCTTCCACATCACTAGCCTCATTACCTGTTTCTGAGTCCGTGTCTGCAACCAGAAATTCACTGATGGCTTGCTCATCCAGGTTCACTTTCTTGGTAGCCATTGCAGGACGACTATCACACTGCTCTACTTCACAAAGACTGTTGTGTGTTAGTGGGCACAGCTGTAGGAACCTAATGCCACGAATATATTGGATACTTGTATGGTGACAGCAAAACAGATCTAAAGCCAGAATGTCAATGCTGGGTAAACATCCAGCTATTCAAGGGTGCCCACGACGTTTTTATTATATTTGACGTCTGTGTGTTGCACATTACTGCCCCACAACGCCTAAAGAGTGCCCAGAACTACAAGAGACACATCTGTGAGCCCCTGTAGCTGTAAACATGGATTTTCGCGGATATCTCCAGTTTTTGTGTAATAATTTTATCGGACAGTTACACATTACAGTACGCCACTGACAACCTTTCAGCTCGTCAATTAGTACTAGTCATAGCCTACTGTAGTAATTCAAGCTACAGTACACTCCAGTTCGAGGAGATAAACAAACCCATGCTATGTTTGGAGCCGTATTAGTCACCTAAACGAAATGCGTAGTTGAAAAGTGTTGACATCTAAAACGGGTTTCTGGAGGGGTTAGAGGGATGGAGGGGGAGTAATTCTCACTCCACAAGGAAGCTGTGACATTCACCAGACCTACCCAGTATAAATCTTTCGCAGTAACTGCGATAGGGGTGAAAAAAATGCTTCCAAATTCGACACACTGTTAGCGACCCCTATAGGCGACGTTCGGCTTCTTGCCACATTTAAAGGGCGACGCCTGTAGGCGACGTTCGGCAGTAAAGGGTTAATACGTCCCCGCATAAGAAAATTTCCCGCCTAAGAAGTAACAAAAGTTGATGATGAAACAATTTTTAACCCGTTTAATACATTTTCTGTATCAAAATCTCAAACAATTTCCCTGAGTTTCCATTTGTTCTGTTTCCATAATACAGCGTTCAAGCGCGGTCAATTCAAATAGGTTAATCTCCAAGGTCATGACCACAAGTTTCGCACAGCAGAATGATGCAACCTCATGGCACGGGGGTGTTGTATTTCTTCCGCGATGCAGAGACTGCAGTCAGTCAGTCCCCGCTACTCAGTCTCTGTCGCTCTTCCATCACGATGGCCAAAAGATTGTACTGGGGGGCCAGAAGCCTATCCTAGGTGTTCCATGTCCTGCATGAGCCTGCATTTGGCAATGCAGGTATGTGGAAGCTGACTTGCCGCTTCAACTGGCTGGGCACTAGGAGGGAACTTAAGGCAGCCGATAACATTTGAAGAAGTTTAGGTGCACTAGCTGACGCCACCTGGGGTTCCACCTGCTGGCGCGGAGTGCTACCGTGAGGCATGGAAGCCATGTGGAGGTGGAAGTGACCCCACTGGGGGGACAGCAGTCTGATGCCAGATGGCGTGGGTGCTCACACGTGACAACTTGTTTAAACGTAATTTATTGGTGGTGATATAAATGTGTCATGGTGTAGCGTGATTGTGAAAAATTTGTGGTGACTGTGCAGATAAGTTACATCAGCAATTCCAGAAAATAAATTCAAGACACTGCAGAGTTAGTGAAAGTGACTGGAACTAGACCACCCGTTTTGGTCTACCTAGTAGCTAGTACCTAGTACCTAGTAGCACAAGGACAGGAAATCTAAACAAGAAAAAACTGACTGATGGAACTTCCCATAGCCCACCTACTTATTCACTACAATTTTCCTCCCTCAGCCTGTGACGCCCTATCAGTCACTTACCTGTCCTGACTGAAACATAATCACAATGATATGAAACCCTTGTAAAAAGAAAAGAACAAAACATCATACCTGTGTTAAAACTTACAGAAGAATAATGAGAACTCAATTCAAAACACTCTTGATCCTTAACATAATATGTTTAAAGAATATTTGAAACATATTATCATTTTATTATATAAAAAAACAAAGTCTCAAGTTTAAGTCTCTGAAACAGTCACACAACCATTCTTTAGTATAGCAATCAATCAATTTGAATTTAAATTCTGTCGCTCTTTTCCCATAAGACTTAGCTGTGTTGAGCTTCCTGTACTGGATTGTCTGCCACTGACTCGGTCCCTCTAGACGTTGCAGTACCCTCATGGTGTTGTATACTGGTGTTTGCTGTGAATCTCCCTCAATCGAAGCCATTGCAGAGTTATATTTGGAGACATGAAAACTATAAAACTTGTACAGTGTATATAGTTCATTATCTTGTAGTTTTTTGTATAAAGTTTGTTGTATATTTATATAAAAGAACAGCAAAACGAAAATAGGGGTGAAGCTTGTACACCATGGCATAAAGGATGTATCTCTTGATGTAATTACCTGTCGTTGATAAAGGTGTGTATTAACATCACTGTCTCATTTGAGAGTACAAAGAAGTTAACCATATATAGTCACTTCACACTGTTAACCTGTCAAAACACTGGATATTTCCTTTCAGTAGTAAATAACTATTATGTCCATCCTGCTGAATTTCATTGAAGATTGGCTGACTGGCTGCAGATCTCGTGCTTCCATGGAGATGCGCTTTCCTTTATTATTCCTTCCCTCAGTAATTTAGTAACTTGTCTATCCACCTCTTGCTTTTGGATTTCTGGCAACCTATATGGTCGCGTATTTATAGGGGCGGTCCCTGGCTCTACATTGATCGAGTGTTTCACCGCTTTCGTGCTACTCAATTGATCCCCGGGCAGGTAAAACACATCCTGATACTCAAAACATATTTCTTGGAGGGATGTCTGTTCTTCTGGGTTAAGGTGTTCGGTCCTCAGGGCTTCCATTACCCTTTCCCCTGGGTTTACTCGAGCTCGTACTATTGAGCGTACATATCACAGCATCGACTCCACTCCCCAATTCTGTTACCTTGACCATGGGTTCCTCTATTTCTAGTTCTTCCTCCCTTGTGTTCAAAATACTAGTGATTACGCGTTCGTTCGCGACTCTAACCAAACACTCGGCTAAGTACACTCCGGAAATGATTTCCTTTTTCTCTACTAGCCCTTCTGTGGTTACGGATCCTGCACCCACTCGTAAGCTAACTACAGTTTCGGCTCGGTGGGGGGGGGGGGGGTAATCTTGCTAGTCATTGCACCCACTCCTCTCTGATCGGTTCCTGCCTTAGTGTAACTCAACTCTTCTTATCCTCGCGCCCTCATATGCGAAGGTCAGGGATCGTGTCTTATAACATATTTGAGCTTGCACCTGTGTGAGAAAGTCCCGGCCCAAAATTCCGTCTCCTTTGAGATCCACTTGCTGGCTGACCAGCTGGAATTGAAAAGGGATCTCTACGTCCCCTTCTTGGATCTTGGCCTCTATGCTCCCATGAGTTTCTATCACCGACCCTTCTACACTCTTTATCCGTACCTTTTCTTTGGACTCAAACTCTGCCGTTCCCGATAGTTTCTGAACTTTTAGCAAGCTAATGTCGGCCCCGCTATCTACCAGCAGGTACAACTTATTCCCATTACTCACATCCAATGCTACTCCTACATAATCACAGTGTTCCTTTCTAGCGCAGCCTTCTGAATAGAGGAGACTGTCGTTCGGCTGCTTCCCGACAGTCTGTCCTCGTTTCCCGACGACCTTCGTCTATCGTTTCCTTCCCGTTTCCGCGGTGGTTTCTGACAGTTCCTAGCTATATGGCCCTTCTCACCACATCTAAAACAAGTAGTACTCTTAGAATAATCTGCTCCGCTGGCTACAACAGGATTCACTCGAACCTCCTTTCCTCGTGCATAACATTTGCTACTTAAGTGTCCTGTCTTACCACAAAATCCGCACTTAAGAGCTGCATTTCCTTCTGTCCTGTACCTATCCTGCCTGGTCGCAATCGCGCTTTCTGCTACCAGAGCAGTTTCAGCAATTTCATCAAAGTTGCGATAGTTTCTACTGCGTACTATGGTTTGGATTCGGTCCGACGCCAGCCCCTATATGAAGCAAATATTTCTTAATCTGTTGGATAAATCTAATATCCCTTCCCGGGCTCCGTCACTACAGTTCAGCAGGGCGGCCTCTCTGAATTGTGAACCCAATGTTTGAATGTTTTGGATCCAATCTGATACTTTTTCCTCTTTCCCTTGCCTAGCCTTAAATAACTGACTAGCATGATAGTCAAGGGTTCTCTTTTCAATATAAGAATTTTTCAAAAACTCAACTCTACCCAGCTATCGAGGTGTCTATGGCTGATCGCGATTCGCGGCTCCCCACTTATTCACGTCAGCACAAACCTGTACAATACGTCTTTCTGGTTAGGGTTTATTACTGAAAAGGCTGTGTCTACATTTCCTATAAAGGCTAAAACCTCCTGTTTATTGCCCTTAAATGGCGGGACTAGCTTTAGAGCCTCCCCAACACTTATGAACTCCCCGTTCATCGTGGGCATCAGTGTAGTTTCTACGCCGTGGGAATTCGAGCTTGTAGGTTGAACGTGCATGGGTGGTTGAGCAAAGACTCACCTTTATTATTACTCCTGTCACTGCCACTCCTTTCGACTGCGTCGACCCTCGTGCTCCATCCGGATCTCGGCGTCCTCGGCTTCTCCTTACTCAACGGCTTGGGCAGGCGGACGTGCTGCTCTGTTACCCCTCGCGCTGGTGGCCCCTTTCGTGGCGGCAGTTGTCTCGTCCCGACGTCTCCAGCTGACGGCGTCTCCCCCGCCGCAACCTCCTCGGCTGTCCCCAGCAGTGGGCTGCTGCTCTACCGCAGCGTCAACTCGTGCTCCCCGCTCCCGGTCCTCAGCGGTCCCTCTCGGGAACCAAACACATCAGACACCAGTTTGTTGTATCCCGATAGCTCCTACGGCCAGCCGACGTATCTTAGATGTTGTCCTCTGGCGGCGTCAATCGGGTATTGAGCGTAGGTTAGGGGCGAGGATTGACTTACGATTCAAATGCAGTTGAAGATTCAGAGTCAATGTATTCACGAAGTTAAGAGACGAAGATTACAGGACTGAGGAGGCAACACCCTGGACCAGCTAACAGCGAGGCACACGTAACAGCAAGACTGAAGCGATTCCAAGAGAGAGATTGTTTTGGAAGGTGCCTGTCGCTTATATCAGTTCCAAGGGTTCCAAGTTCAGTATTCGCGGCCTTTGCCCGGCGTGTGATGCTGAGTCTCTTGTCAGGCGCTCGCACCACCACGGGACAAATGCCAGAGTACATTGCATAAACATTACAAATCCGCATGTGACAGTGTGTTTCACCACACATAACCCCTTTTACAACATGGTAGCCATACAGTTGTGGTACATACAATAAAATAGTAATGTAGTAATACAGTAGTGATACATATAACAATTTAATAGTAACGCATACAACAACGTAGTTTCCGGTTCGCGAGCTCTTCCTGAATTTTGTCCACTGCAACATTGGGTGGAAGTCCCTTAAGAACCAGCCGCGGTTAGATCGCAGTTGGTAGGGGATAAGTGTGATAGGCAAGATTTGCCTGTTTAATTTCCTGTAGTAGCACACCATAGTCTCCCACCGTTTTTGTGTATAGGAGGAGGCGATTGATCTTGGTTTTCACGTCTACTGGTGCAGTAAGATTTGCATTCAGAGATTTGAGTGTGGTGGAGTGATTTGTAAGATAACTAGAGAACTATAGGAGGTATCCTTGACTTGCGTTGATGAGACGGCGTCGGAGATGCGGCGTCCTCTGTATCGGATTCACTTTCGGTTAGGACCGCAAAGTAGTTCGGAGACTCAAACGATGCACTCGCTGCGTCTTCTTTTGGATGTCTGCCCCATTTCCTTTTCGATCCCTGGACGGGACGAAAATCTTGTGTCGGTATTCCTGTTAGACTCATACACTTCGCACTCGTACTATGTTATGAAATATAGGGACCTGGCTTGCAATCTCTAGATTGCAGCAGGTAAACAAGTACTCGTCTAGCACAGCTCAAAACACGTCTAACCGGTTTCGCTGCCACCGACGAACTCCCCATTGAAGAACATCCTCTATGACCAAGTATATATCAGTTGCAACACGAATGTATGTAACATAAACACTGATATACCATGCAGATCGTTTTCGTAGAAGGTCCTGTACAGTGTCGTTTATCATGGAGTGCACGCTAGTTGTCAACGTAGGGTACGTACGCATTGATCACAACGACATCCAATATAACTTTATAGACAGACCACATTTTTTTTCTCTTTCACAATTCATTTTATTAAAACTTCCAATATATCACATCGCTATATGAATCTTTGACTACCTAAACCTATTTTTCAACATAGTCTCCTTCTAAATCATTGGCCTTACGCCACCGAGATGCGAGAGCCTGTAGGCCTTCGCGGTACCACTCTGCAGGTCTCTGTCAGGGTAGTCTAAAAGCGCCTAGATAATCAGTGCTAGGCACGATTCTGTGTCGTCTTGGCCACCATTTTGCGGCCTCGGCATATCTGCTAACCTCAGTCCCCGTAGGTTGCGCGCTAGGCGACGTGGGTCAGCCCTCGGTCAGCGTAAATATATGCCGAGTTGCTGAACTAAGGGGTTTCCCACACCAGCTGACTTTGAGTCGTAACTCTCGGTTAGAGCTCTGATGTGTTCGGCAAAGAAAGGAACTCCCAGATCCTTGTGAATTTGCACGTTACTGATGTACCAAGGTGCACCAGTAGCAATGCGAAGACACTTGGATTGAAGAACCTGCAGCTTTCTGACGTGGCTGCAGGCAGCGGACCTCCAAATGGGGCACACATAGTTCTACGATGATGAAGGTAGGACAGACTCACCTCCCCACTGCTTGGTTGTTGCATGCTATGCATGTGGCTGTCCAATGTATCCTTGCTTCACTCCATGACTTACAAATGAAAATCGCTCAGATTCTTCTGGGCTGTTCAGGTAAGTTACATCATTGGGTTTGAACAGATTGTCGAAGGTCAGGCTTTCTTCAGTTTCCTGTAACGGGAAAACGCACGTATAATAATGCAGACACATGTTACTGCCTTTAATGGTTCGCAACCTTGTACAAAGAAGCACTGAACTGCACAACTGCTGAACTTAAATGTCCACACACTGCCATAAATTGCGTACTCATTATGGTACTAATATTATTGCCCCAAGTTAAAATATGGCTTCTAGCCCTCTAGTACTGGGAGATATCAAATACCCTATTTTCAGATTGTAGGCGTTAACAATTATATACAGTGCAAAATATTGAGAATCTGATTTGGAAAACCAAAAGATATGGTGCAGCACATATGTGTCACCTCTGGAGGGGAAGGGGTGGGGGGAACACTGCCCAAATAATATATGTCTATGAAAGTAACATTTCGGATATGCCATACTCGCTATATAAAACATAAAACGTCGTTTGTGTCTGTCAACTATGTGGTATAGCGACAGTTGTTCATCGTCTAGGATTGATGTTTCTCGTATTTCGGCCTGAATATTGTATAAATGAGTCCTTTATGATGGTCTAATTTTAGCTTTATAATATTTTAGCTTGATATGTAGGTCTGGGAGGTCTGTCGGTTGTTTTAGTAAATCATAAATGCAAGAATAATAGAATACTATTTGTTGTTTTTTGTCGTGCGCTTGTTCTCTGCCTGTGTAGTGAAGTAATTTTTTGTGTTATGAGATTTGTGTATAAAGGTTACAATGTAGAACACCAGTACCTTGAAGGCAGGCAATACGCTGACGTTGATGAAATCAAGAACGTGAAGGACCGATGAAGAAATGATGCGTAAGCATTTCATTAGGTGGAAAGAGACTTTAGTAACGCTTGACCAAGGTTGTTTAAACCTAGGTGGTCAGCAGTTGCGAGGATATCGAAGGTCTTTTTTTGATTACAAATTGTTTATAAACTTACGTAATAATGGGTATAAAAACCCTGGGAAAAGTTAGAAAGGTGAGAAAGCAGAGCTAGAAAGTCCAGCCAGAAGGTACCGCGAGAGAGGACACACGGACGGTCTCGTGGGTCCGAGACAGACTCCAGTTACGACGAATCGACGGCAGAGACTCCGACAAGCTACGGCACCATAGAGTCATGGCGACCAACACCGAACTTCTGATCTACATCGGCGCCATTTTAAGTTTCCAAGGTAGGACAAGTCCTCGAGTTGCCCAAGGTACATGGTGGTCTAGCTAGAGAATGCACACGAAAGTAGAGTAATCACTGATACGCCTCGCCCAATAAGTTTTATTAATGTAACCCTTTTTTAGTAATATATTTCAAAAACCCAAGTTGGTGCTCTCATTACCTCTAAACTCCCACGACTTTCCGAGCCTGATAAATTAATAGCAGACAGAGACTGATCTCTCGCAGTCTCCACAATAATTAATAACACTCAAATATTCCGAGAGATGGTGGCACGCTACCGGGTCGGGTATCTGGACTATAAGCCCTGACGCCTGGTCCTCACAATTTACAGTGTCTCAGCTCACGGCCTACCGATAATAGTTGGAAATCGGAAGATCGGAAGTTGCGGCACGACAGCCTGTTATTTTGAAAAATCGTATCTCGAATTTTACGCATGTACTCCACCATCGTCCTGTAGTGCCGTACCACGTTTGCTTGCGTTTCCATCTCGTCCATTGTTGTCGAAATTGATCTTTCAGGCCGTCCATAGTTAAGAGATTGGCGTTCAATTTCTAATAACTGTTTTGTGGTTGTGGGGTGATTGTTTCCCTTGAAGTTTAACTTGTACCGCGTTATGATCGGTGAAAGCCGCAGCCAATGTTGTGGTATGTAGTTTGCGTGCATTCACCGTTGGTGACATATATATCCTATCATAACGTGACGCGCCGGTGTTGGTGTTGTGTGTGTATCCGGTACTATTTAACTTGCTGTCCCAAGCGTCCACCAAATTACATCGGTGTATTAAAGTTGTCAACGGTTTACTGTTTATGGGGGAGCCTGTGCAATCTGACCTCTGTAAAACGCAATTGAAGTCACCTCCTATCACGTAGTCGTAAGTCACATGTTATAATAGCTGCGGTAGATCGAGTGTATAGTATTCGTCCCTCTCTTGACGCTTACTAGTTCCTGATGGTGCATATACGTTGACAATGTACATATCATTCCACCAACCTGCAATGCCTCGTCCAGAAGGGAGTCTGTTTATGTTGGTCAGTGTTATGTATTATTTCGTGAGTATAGTAGTCCCTCGCCGATTGGTTCCTATATTAAGGTAATTATTCCTATGTAGTATACCTTCAAAGTTGGTATGTGTGACTTCTTGAAGCAGTAAGATATCAATATCATGCGTCGTACAGTAATCATTCAACATTTTTATGCGTGTGCCGTCTTTTATACCATTTACATTGAGAGTGACTTTTTTTTAAATGTACAGCTTTATTTTCTTATCTGTTAAATACATTGAATTGTTCCTTACACCAATTCCGAGGTCCGGACATTATACTCTCAAGAACGTAGATAAGTACAGCGTACCAGTAGAAGTGATCGTAGTGAAAAATAGGTAACCAGCTCCCGTAAAAACACTACCATTCAAGAAGCTCTAATTAGAGCAACACGTGCCTTATTCTCTTATGCTTGTATGGATCGTACATCTCGTGCAGGTCCTGGAGAGTGTATTGTCCGATGTCACAAATCAGTTGGTTTGGGTGATGCTTACATTACTCATAAAATGTGGTGGCTAAACGGTGGACATATGTGCGGATGAGGTCGACACCCAAGGTGCTCTGTAAGAGGGAGATGGGAGTGTTCTTTGGCGAAGCCGAAAAGACTCGTAGATATTTATTCTGGACTATTTGGAGAGTTTGAATATTAGTGGCACTAGTAGAGCACCATACTGGTGCCCCGTACGTTAGAGTCGATTGGATCACCGCCAGGTATAGCCGGAGTTTGGTTGCTAGGGTTAACGTAGAGTCCCTGGCTAAGAGGGGAAACAAGTTTGCGAGGTGTCCAAGTGCGACTTGCGCCACTCTGCGAGTGTGTGTAGTGAAAGTGAGGGTAGGAGTTAGGTCGATACCTAGATATTTAATTTCCTTAGTCCACTGAATGTCTTGATTCTCAATGCGGAGGTGGGAGGGAAGTATCGGCCTTCTTTTCGTAAAGAAGATGGCTTCCGTTTTGGACGTGTTGACTTGGAGTCTCCATCTATTGAAATACATTTGAAGCCGATTCACCGCCATGCGTAGTCTACGAACAATCGTGTCCACTCGCTAAGACTGAGTGAGGAGTGCAGTGTCATCGGCATATAGTGCCAGGTGCATATCAGGAAGGCTTGGCATGTCAGAGATGTATAGCGTAAACAACAGCGGGGATGGAACTGCCCCCTGCGGGAGACCGGCGCGTTGAGGCCGTGAGGAAGAGCGGGCTCCGTCGACGACGACTGAACGTTCGTCCTGAAAGGTACGAGTGGATTAGGTGGATGAGATACGCCGGGAAGTGATAGAAGATGAGTTTACGAAGCAGTCCTTGGGGCTATATTGTGTCATACTCCTTCTCGATGTCCAGGAGCACCATGCCCGTGTGTTTTTTATCACTGATGCATGCTTGTAGTTTTTTACTAGCTTTTCTAGTTTTTTGTTAAATGAGCACACTTCTTTATTAACATAAGATGAATTGGTCAAATCGAATCTGTGGTGTACACACACCAGGATAATGGTTGTTTGACTATTACTAACTAGATTTAGTACATGCCTTAGTACATTTCTAGAATTGTTGTTACTAATATCATTTGATCCACCCCAAAACACAAGTACATCTTTCTTTGTCAAACTTTTAGTTTCATTAACTGCAGTCATGATCAAAGAGTCTATGGATACGCCTGGTTTAACATAACCACTAACCTCAAACTTGTCACTTAAATTGTCTTTCACTTTCATGGTACATCCTCTAGCATGACTATCACCTATTATGGAAACTCTATGTTCCTTCTTAGTTTAATCACTTTTCTACGTTGGCTTACTAAGATTTCGTCTTTATTGAAGGCAGGGTGGCTTGAAGCACTCTTTTCCTTGTTCACGTTCACTCGAACTTGTCCATTCACTATAGTTGGAATTTTGTATATCACAGTCTCTTCTTTACTACACTGATTGGTTTTACTTCCCTTAACAATATCCGTTCATTTCACTGGTGATGATTTCACTTTATTATCTTGAGCCATTCTTGTCTCGCATTCAAGTGTCCATTTGCTTAATATCGACGTCATGATTTCGTTTATGCGCCGTCTTTTAGCAAGTAGAAGAAGAGTTTTTAACTCAGCGATGTCACATTTGAGCTTCTCCACATTTCTACAATCCCCATTAGTCTTATTGCTCCAAACTCTATTTCCATTGACGTGCATTTCCTTGGTGTGGTTAGGTTGAATCTGCCTCTAGTAAATTTTCTGTCACTTTGGCTTATGCTGCACCTCGAATTTATTCGGCTATAGCACTGTATGAATTATAAACAATTGCTGGTTACAAAATTTCCAATTACTGACACACTGAAATCTTCATATGCACATTTCCTTCTCGTAATTTACACTGCCACCGCCATGTCCGCCATCTTTAAATCTTTTGTTTAAATCTTTGCTACATTATCACCACAGATTACAAAAAATACAAACACGAATTATCACACCACATAAAAGATAAAATAAAATAAAATTTCTTGGTTTATGCTGGTGTATTGTAATAGTTCAATTTAGAATTTTGAAACTCAAGCTTCCTGCTTTACTCCTATAGTCAAAATATGGGATCCAGTGCGGTTCAAAACGATCCCACCGCTACCTCCAATTTTGTAGTTCTTCCCCCAGAGTGTGTTGCCACTATGTAATTGTAATTTATTTCAAATTCAAACAGATCCAAATACAGGTCAGTTCACAAACCATTGGATATATAATGTGTCATAAAATCACAAAAAATGTTCCAATTATTCATTGAAACAAGTCAAAACAAGCATAATACAAGAAATATATAAAACACAATCATTACTCACAGGTAAAAAATAATTACAATTATGTTTGAAGTGCATGCAGACAAAAAACATATTAACAATTCATACAATAGAATTCCTCCAATTTATAAAAACAGTGCGAAACCAAATATCTTCTTAAAGTTCTCTTAAATATTTTAGGCGACTCTACAAGCTCTTTTAGTTCAGATGGTAATTTATTACAAATTTTAATACCAGTGAAGTATGCGCCATTTTGATACAAGGTTAATGAAGAGGTGGGAAGATGAAGATTATCTCTTTGTCTGGTCTGTACATTATGCCTGTCGTAATTTGTGATAAAAAGATTTCTATTCTTTGAGACAAATAACAAGATTGAGAATATGTATTGAGATTTCAGTGGTAAGATTTCTAACTGTTTAAAGAGATCCCTACAAGAAGTCCTATTTCCATGTCCTGTTATTATTCTAACAGCTCTTTTCTGTAATGTAAAGAGTTTTTTACTGTTTGTGGATTGTCCCCAGAATATAATGCCATAAGATAAAATAGAATGAAATAAGGAGTAATAAATCATTATAAGAGATGAAAAAGACATATAGGGTTTGGCTGATCTCATCATACGAGTATAACAAACACTGGTCAATTTCTTCATAACATTATCTATATGTAGATTCCAGGACAATGTATTATCTATTACCAAGCCAAGAAATTTAATATGGGGAACTTCAGTAATTACATTATTGTTACAGGGAACTATAGTCCCAGTTAATACAGTATTTTTTGTTATAAATTGCATGCAGTGTGTCTTTAGAAAATTAATAGAAAGTAAATTTGATTTAAACCATTTATGAACTATTTCAAAGTTTGCACTTAATTTAGAATTTAAGATATGAAGATTTTTATCCGTAACTAATAGGCTGGTATCGTCAGCAAAAAGAATAGGCGTAGCAGACACATTTGTGGCTAAGGGGAGATCATTGATATACAGTAAGAATAACAAAGGTCCCAGTACGGAGCCCTGTGGTACACCATGATTAATTTTAGACCAATTCGATATTAAAGTAAAATCAGTTGAGTTATTTTTTAAGTTCACACGCTGAGATCTATCCCTTAAGTATTGAGCATATAAGTTTTTGGTTGTTCCTGAAATTCCATGTTTCCAGTTTGTGAAGAAGAATGTCATGATTGACACAGTCGAAAGCGTTTTCAGTGTCACAAAAGATTCCCTTAGCTTTAGATTTATTGTTTAAAGCAGTAAGAACTTCATTTAATAAAGCATATACGGCATTATCTGTGGACAGATTTTTTTGAAAACCATATTTATTAAAACTAAGGATGGCATGTTTTTTTAAATGATTCATAAGTCTATTAAACATTACTTTCTCCACAATTTTGGAGAAAGATGTTAACAAGGAAATAGGTCTGTAATTTGATATTGTTGAACGTAATGGGTGAGGTGAATAAAATGAAACTAAATATTACACTTCACAGTCAGATCAGCATGTCGTGTAACTAAGCTTCTCACTCGGACACATACACGAGACACAACTGCAACGTAGCAACGGTGTAAGGCCCACACGCCAGCTGGTGGCAGGGAAAGTAATCACAACAAAAAAAAACATAGAAAAAGGGTTGCTAGTACGCAATAGCACAAGAAGTGCACTTACAACCTCCAACACCCCTCCTCACTGAATGAGCTATTGAAACTGTATTTGTATTGCACTAGCTAGCTGTCTTAGTTTATCCTTTGGCAGGGGCTTGGTCATCATGTCTGCCCACATGGCTTCAGTGGGACAGTACTTCACATCTATGATCCCTTGTTCACGCAGGTCACGTAAAATATGATATTTAATGTCTATGTGTTTTGTCCTTGGGCTCGGTTTGTCTGAACCGATGATGCCATTGCAGCCTTGATTGTCCTCATACAGCGTTGTAGCAGTTTTTGATTGTAGTCCCATGTCAGACAGTAACTGGCGCAGCCATAATAGCTCCTGGCAGGCATAGGCTGTAGCTACATATTCAGCATCAGATGACGAAATAGCCACTGTCGAATGTTTCTTGCTTGACCAGGTACTGGTCCACTGCCCAAAATGAACAAATGCCCGCTGGTCGATTTACGATCCTTCTTGTCACCTCCCCAGTCTGCATCGACGTAGCATTTCAATACTGGTTCTTCCCCTGCTGACAATCGCAGTCTTGCGTGGCGTGTACCGGAAAGATACTGCATCACTCGTTTGACAGCCTTCCAGTCTCGCTCATTAGGTTGACTCACATGTCGACATAGAATACCTACTGCTGCTGCAATATCTGGCCTGGACACCGTCACAATGTATAGAAGTGATCCAATGGCTTGTCTAAATAAAGTATTGTCGAGCAGTGGGTTGCTTTCTTCTTCACCATTGGACAGATATGACGTTTCCATGGGTGTAGCCGCTGGCTTGGCATCTTTCATGTTGTATGTGCTAAGGATATCTTCAATCTTGTTTTTCTGATGAAGAAGAAATGTACCATTCTCTTCTCTCTCAAGTTGAATTCCCAAATAACATGATGCATTACCAAGATCTTTGGTCTCAAACACTGATTGAGACTTTTGCATATGGAGTCTATGGTGTTGGCATATTTGCTGGCTACCAACATATCATCTACATAGAGCAGAAGGTACGTCATTGATTCATCTTCTTCTCTAGAATACAAACTAAAGTCTGCCTTGCTTCGTGAAAATCCTAGTTCCAATAGCACTGAATTTGCCTTTTTGTTCCACGCATAGGCAGACTGCTTCAGACCATAAATGCTGTGCTTTAGCTTGAGCACAAGCTTTTCTTTTCCCTTCTTGATAAAATCTGGAGGTTGTTCCATATAATATGTCCTCTTCTAGTTCTCCATTGAGGAAGGCTGACTTCACACTCTTTATGTGTCCATTCCTTTTACAGAAACCACAAAACCTTTTATTCGCTTGTTTCCTGAGGACTGTATTTTGAAAGTTATTGTCTGTGGTTTTCATAGCAACATCGTTTGAACTGTTCGCTTCCATTCGGAGACTGTACTCATCAATGAGCTCACCTCAAATGTAATCCACAGTCAGATCATCTTCAGCACGTCCCTCTAGGGCAGTCACCAACGTACTGTATGATTCAGGCAAGCTACACAATAATGCTGCTACCACATCTTCATCAGTGAGCTCCTTCCCTAGTCCACGTAACTGATTTACTACCTCTAGCATAGCTGTTATGTGGGCTGTCATCGTTCCTGATGTGAATCGCATAGAATACAATTTTCTCATTAAGTAGAGCTTACTACACATCGATGAACGTTCATGTAGACTTTGTAGCTTCAGCCACATTTCTCTCGCGGACGATAACGTGAGCAGGTGTACGAGTTGGCTGTCTTCCACCGCGAGGCCGATCGCTGCCATCGCTTTGTGCTCTCGCTGTTCCCAATCTGCTGGCAATTTTTCCGCAGCTGGTTTTGGCAGGGTGACATTTTCCCATACACCGTCACGCATTAAGATCATCTGCATTTTGAACTTCCATAACTGGTAGTTTGTATCGTTTAGTTTCTTTATGCTTTCCTTGTCGTGAAGTTCCGCCGTGTTTTCTTTGTTTGTCCTCACACTGCCGATGCACAAACTTTCGTGCAGATCAGAGTTACAAAACAAAATAATTGACATTCACTTTTAGTCTCACCTAATCCACACGTCCTGGGCCCATAACCTGTTGAACGTAATGGGTGAGGTGAATAAAATGAAACTAAATATTACACTTCACAGTCAGATCAGCATGTCGTGTATGTGTCCGAGTGAGAAGCTTAGTTACACGACATGCTGATCTGACTGTGAAGTGTAATATTTAGTTTCATTTTATTCACCTCACCCATTACGTTCAACAGATATTAATCGTTTGTCCCCTTTTTTATAAAGGGGTTTTATTACTGAATATTTTAATCTCTCAGGAAATTTACCAGAATGTATAATTTTATTGCAAATATAATTTAAAGGTGAACTTATATAGGGTGTACTCAGTCTTAAAACCCTCAAAGATATTTGGTCATAGCCACAAGAATCCTTTGTTTTGAAAGAGTAAATGATTTTTTCTATTTCTTTAGTCGTAGATGGTTTATTGCAGATTTTTGGATAATTGGTTTTGATAGCCTGTTCCATAAATGACATGTAATCAATGCCTGATGAATTACATTGATTACTATTTACTGAATTTGTTAATTTATTAGCTATTGATACAAAATATTTATTTATTATTTCTGCAACATTTTGATCGTTAAAATTATCAATTAAGTACTGAGTGCCATCTCTCTTAGTAGTTCTACCTGTCTCTGTATTAATAATTTTCCAGGTAGTGTTCATTTTATTATGCGACTTTTTAATATAATTATCATATGCCATGTTCTTGGCTGCAGTTATTACCTTATTTAGTATTTTACAGTACCTATTATAATATACTTTTATAGATATATTATCATTCTCTTTCATCATTAAGTATAATTCTCTCTTGCGTTTACAAGAGGTTTTTATTCCATGTGTAATTCAAGCAATATTAGAGCTCTTTGATGTAATATGTTTTTTTTTATTATCGGAAAACTAGATTTAAAAATTCTCAAATATGTATTTAGAAAGGAATTAAATATGAGATTCACATCGTTCTCGCCAAAAGTTTTTTCCCAGTTTTCATGGCTTAGTTGACTTTGAAAGTCAGCGACTGTAGAATTATTGATTTTCCTATAAGAGTAAGTTTGGTGTTCATTATTATGATTTAATGGATGGACAATGGTAAGTAGTTGAGCTTCATGATCGGATAATCCATTGTGTAGAGATGAAACAAAATTATTTTCATACTTAGAAATATCTATAAAAATATTGTCAATGGCTGTACTAGTACTTCCACATATTGTGGTAGGAAAAGTGACAGTATTAGTTAAAGTAAAAGTTTTAAGTAGGGCATTTAGTTGTTTTACCCTATTAGACTCTTCTAGATAATTTATATTTATATCCCCACAAATAATTAGATCTATTTTAGGATTATAAAGCAATTGTAATATATGCTCTAAAAATAAATCATAAAGTTAGAGAAATTGCCAGATGGTGACCTGTAAATTGTTAATATATAAAATTTTTTGCTCAAAATGTTTAGTTGAATGGCACATAACTCAATGTCTCTGTCAAGACAATACGTATAGTTATCAATATATACAGATTGAATTTCTGACACAGATAAATGATGTTCAGTAATACACAGTACATGAGGTAATTCAGATGAAGAGTGACATAAATTTCATTAGTTTTATTACGTATACCACGTATATTTTGATGGAAAATAGTTAGATTATTTTTATCATGTAGATTTGTAGTGCAAAAGTTTCCATGATTTAAAGATGAATTACTCTGTGAAGGGATTAAAATTACATTTTCATTTTTATTCTTATTGTTACCATTATCTATTTGCTGACAACGAGTAAAATCAATAGATAGATTTGAATCAAACACAGAATTTACTTGATAAAATTTGACACTGTCTTCTCTGTTAGAATTGTTAAGATTTACTTTTCCACCATTACAATTTAATCCCATAAAAAATCATATCTTATCCTGGAATCTTCTTTGTTCTTTTGGATATTCCTTGATCTAAATATTTATTTGATTGGGATTCTATCTCCACTATTGTTTTATTTTTATTCATTTCTAATAAAATTTCCACATCCCCTTTTTCTTGCTGGTCTTGTTGCAGATTAATGTACTCATCCTGCCCACTGATTATTTCTTCCTGTTTCCCTTCTTGGTTATCTCTTCCATTCATTTCTTCTTGTTGATTTTTTGGCTGAAATACATTTCTTCCTCTTCCATCTATATTTGTAGTTCGAAATATAGGACTATCTATCTTAGATGATGTATATGATTCCCTTCCATGTATTTCAGTATCATCACACAGGATCCTCTCATCTTCATTACCTTTCTGATCACTGGGATTACATTCTTTCAATTCATTATCTTCTTCATGTATGATAGCTTCTTTTTTCTTATTCGTATAAACAAAGTCTGTCTGTATCTCCTCTACAGAAGCATTATGTTGTTGCCCCTTGTTTTGTTCCTGCCAATTACTTTGTTGCCATTGATTATCGTATTAACTTCTATTTGCTTCAGATTTTCCAGAAATACACCAAGAAATGCACAAATCACTAAAAAGATGCAATCAGCCCTTTATTATAGTCGAACCCTACATATGTTTCGGCTCTCCATGAGCCATCATCAGGGGCTTTCTAATAGTGCTTCTCAAATGCTGGATCGGCCTATTATTGACATTCGTAAAATTTTTGTGCACTGTTTATAAAAACATATATAAGTAAAATCGTGAGTGTAAAATATCGTTAAAATGATAGAATGTTAAAACCACACTGTTCACTGTATCTTCGCACTTTTTGATGTTCCACAAGATCATACACTGCACTATGTTGATTGCGATGGAATTTGCTCTGGACGGTAATGGATGGTGCGTTTGTATGAATTTGACACTTCGTCTTCTACGTTGTAGTGAGTAGTCTTGTGACGATGTGTGATATAGTTATGAAGAAGAGGTGGTTCTGGTGCTGTTGTAGTGTGGGGCTGCGTCTTAAAGTGTATCTGGTGAAGGTGAATTGTATTTCTGGAATAATAAAAATGCACGGTGAATTAAGACTAAAGATTCTATTTGCTGTTTGCTCTCAGTAGAAAGGAAAACTACTTGGTCAGTCTGTTTACATTTGACTTCTGCCTTCTTCATACAAACATGATTATTAGTGATGATTCATAGTTATCACTTTTAGTGGATCTTTTGCTAGTTCATCTTTCCAATGTATTTGTATTGGTTTATTTACAGTAAATATTTGAGCAATTTTTCTAGCTATTTTGCTAGCCATACATTCTTTCCCTTTGCTGTTTAGGTGTAATCCATGATGTGTATAATGGTCCCTGTTATTTTCAGCGTTTAATACATGCATATAATTAAATGCCTTACTGTATTTCTTAAGCTTTCTATTGAAGACTTTCACTTCATCATTGATACACGAGTTGTGTTGTAAGTCATATCGATGTGGAGCACTTATAGCTATTAAGTTGGTATGACTATGTTTAGTTACAAAATCACTGAGTCTTCGAAGTCCATAGTTAATTTCATTTTTAGCAATATCATTAGATCCACCCCATATTACACACACATCCTTATTCGTTAGTTCCTTTCAATCAGATTTCATTGTGTTTGTAATATCTTCCAGTCTAGATTCCGGCTTTACTAGGCCTATGACTTGAAACTGTTGACCAAGGTTATATTGTAATTCTTTAGCAATATTTCTTGCATGACTATCTCCCAACAGTATAATCTTATTTGTTTTCTTATTAGATTTTACTGTCTTACCTCTTGCTTTATCAGGTATTCGATGAAATTCTGTTCGTCCCTCTGAAGTTTCGTAATTATTCTCCTCAAGGTTCAGTAGTTGGAAGCTATTGACGATCGTAGGTATCATAAATGTATCTTGTTTCATATTTGCTGATCCACTGTTCTTCCTTCTAACTTCTCTCCAACACTTGTTGTCTTCATTATTTATCGAGGAATCATCATTTAGGCTTGTGATTTTGGCTGAAATCACGTCTATTTCGTATTTAATAACCTCTTTTACTGAACTTCTAACAGCTGATTTTAATAGGTTTTTAAATTCCAACATATCCTCTCGTAAGTCGAATAATTTCTTATTTAGCTGAGATCCCTCCTGGTTTTGAGCTTTTTCATCATTGATTATTACATTTACTTCACATTTGTTTGGAAGGAATGTCACTTTTCTCCGCAATCTTGAATTGAGGTGATCTCTGCTTGACGCCATCTTGAAGCATACTGTGAATTAGCCAACAAAGCTATGCAGATAATACCAGACTCACAGATATGTAAATGAAACCAATAAATGTGGATTCAAGAGTCCTGTTCACTTACAATGATTTTATGTTGAAGATCAAGGCACGTATGATTCAGTTAAAGTCACGAGCAGTGCAATGGTGCAGCTTGAGTCAGAGCTTCAATGCAGCTCAATTTTCTAAAGGAGATTCTATCATAAAGTCCGAGAAGGCAATCACTGGATCTCCACTTCTATAATCGCTGCCACCAACCGATTTATATATCTAAGCAGCAATAGGTAACTGCTCTGCTTTAATTACCTAATGTATCTGTAGGATATGTTGTAGGATACTGCAGGTTATCTGTATCGCAATGACAACTACAATGAGTACATTCAAGTCAGTCTTTTGTTTACATATATACAGGCTGGTATTCGAGTCAGTCTTGTTTACGTATATACAGGTTGGTACGATAGTGTACCAAGTGTATGAATGCTGAGATTGAATACGGCGCAGCGGCCGTGCTTGTGAGTCCTCAGTAGCCAGCGCCTGGCCACCTTGGTCCCTTCCAAAAGAACCCTGCTCGCACGAGGGAGCAGAGTGGTTTAGTCTCGGACGTACTCAACTCCAATGAGCATCGGCCAGTAGCCGGTACTGTACTCCAGTGAGATCGGCCAGTGGCCGGGTGCTGCGCGAGTGTAGTGCGCAGTGGCGAGCACGGTAGTGCTGTAACGGTGCAGAGCCGGAAAGCTCTGGTAAGTCTCGGCGGCTGTGGTCAGCGTAGAGCGGGAGCACTCTGACAAGTCTCGGTAGCAAGCTGAGCAGCGTCAGAGCAGTCAGGACTGAGCGCTGGATGCCGAGTGCTGTGGTCCGCCAACCAACCAACCAACCAAAGTGCTAACTAAGGGCGGAGACTTGCGCGGAGCGCAAGTCGACGTCCCTTGATCTGTTTAGCCATTCCTGCGTTTCACCGCATTGCTGGACTCGATAACAGACTCTTTATTCTGAACTGGGGATTTGCTTACGCTAACAAATTTGAGGTCTCGATTAAGTCGGGACCTAGCACACCAAAGGCTACGGCTCTAAGAGCGTATAGTTTTTCTAAG
This sequence comes from Reticulitermes speratus, assembly GCA_021186555.1. Taxonomy (NCBI): domain Eukaryota; kingdom Metazoa; phylum Arthropoda; class Insecta; order Blattodea; family Rhinotermitidae; genus Reticulitermes; species Reticulitermes speratus. Next base: position 20,736,887 of record JAJKFL010000012.1, read on the forward strand.
TGGGGGGAATACTTTGGTTGGATGGCTCCCTGGGATTTGAACCCAGAGTGGCATTTTCACAAATAATTTCGCGAAGGATCCAAAACATGGACACGGATAATTTAGTCCTACAGGGGGGGGGGGGATGCGGGCCGTGCCCCGACTTGTTTGTTATACCCTGGCATTCACCTTACAACTGAGGACAATCACGGAAAACCTCAGTCAGGGTATTCGAAACGCGCCTAATTTTAGGTGCAGTGTCGGTTGGCCACTAAGGGCTTCGACATATTTACTGACCTGTCCCCGTAGCTTGCGCTAGGCGGCTTGGGTCAGCCCTCTGTCAGCGTAGATATCTGCCGAGTTGCTGGGCTAAGGGGTTCCCCACACCAGCTAACTTAGAGTCGAAGCTCTCGGTTAGAACTCTGATGTGATCAGTAAAGAGAGGAACTCCCAAATCCTCGTGAATTTGCACGCTACTCATGTACCAAGGTGCACCAGTAGCAATGCGAAGACACTTGGATTGAATAACCTGCAGCTTTCTGAGGTGGGTGCAGGCCGCAGACCTCCAAATGGGGCACGCATAGTCCATCATGGGCCGTATGAGCTGCTTATACAGCAGATCTCCGTTCCTGATGGACAGACCGCTTCTCCTGTGAAGGAGAGAGCTAAACAGACCCATTCGTTGGGCATCTTTCTTCTTGACCTGGACGATGTGAGGCGACCAGGTCATCCGTGTATCAAGGATCACTCCCAGATAACGGGCTGTGTCTACCCACTGGATTGGCTGTCCTAGGAACTGCACCGGTCGAGGCCTGGAGGACCTCCACCCCGCCTTCGCAAAAAGCATAGCATTGCTCTTGGAGACATTGATGGCGATCCACCACGCCTTCAACCACCTCTCTAGATCACTGATGTATGCTTCTAGGTAGCTAACAAGCAGAGCCGGGCTGCGGGACGTGGCAATGATTGCCGTGTCATCCGCGTACAATGCCAGCTCGACGTGGCGGGAAGGGACGGGCATGTCATTGACATACAGACTGAACAAGACAGGAGAGATTAGTCCCCCCTGTGCTACGCCAGCCCGCATGCCACGACGGGTGGATATGGCCGTTTGGAAGGACGCTTCGAACGTCCTGTTGTAAAGGTAGGAGGATATGGTTTTGACCAGGTAAGAGGGGAAGTTAAGGGCCGTTAGCTTGAAGAGGAGACCGTCGACCCAAACAGTGTCGAAGGCCTTAGCCACGTCGAGAAAGACTGCGCCTGTTAGCCGCTTCTCGCCAAAGTTTCTGGCGGGCCAGCTGGAGAGATGTGCTATGTTTGGATCTAAATCCAAACTGCTCGTCTCTCAGAAGCCCGCGCCCGCTTACTTCAGTTAGGATCCTACTAAGTAGGATCTTCTCAAACAGCTTGCCGATGGTGTCCAGAAGACTTATGGGACGATAGGAAGAGGGTAGCGCTGGGTCCTTCCCAGGTTTCAGTATGGAGACAATGCGGGCATGCTTCCACACTGATGGGAAGTACTGCGCTTAGAGAGCCGCGTTGAGTATGGCAGCGAGGAGAAGGACAGCACGCTGCGGAAGGTGCTTCAGTGCCCTGTTCGGAATACCGTTTGGGCCCGGAGCCTTGCTGGCCTTGAGACCCGGATGGCATTCTGTACCTCCGCGGGGTTGGTTAACTTGGGCTCGCTTGCAGGTGCACAAGAGTGTGCTTGCAGCTCCTCGCCAACCATCTGCTTGGTGGCCTCTTTTATTCGCAGCCACCACTGGCTGTCTGCTCTGCGATTGGCTGGCGCGTCGCCATGGTGGGGAGGTCGACCATCAGGTCTCGCGAGCCACTGTGCGCGGTCTGCGACCGCTGCTCTTGCAGGAGCCGTTTTGCTTATGTGGGAAGCTCCCACATCACCCCCCTGCGGAGAAAGGTGCTCAGGCGTCAAAGCGTGCTGGAAAGCGGACACTGCGACCCGAGCGCGTGGTCCGCGATGCCCGTGGATGGCTGCTTTCGGCTGCCGGAGCCGTAGAGGGCTGAGCCGATGGAGTGCTGTTACCGCGGCTGCTGGTGGCGCTGCTATGATGCGTCTGTCGTAGTATGTAAGCGGGCTTGACGCGGTCCGCTGACACGATGACCTGCTTGCCGCGCACGGATATTTTGAATGTTTTCTCTGTGCGGGCAAGTACCTTGTGCGGGCCGCTGTATGGTGGTTCCAGAGCGCGGCGTAAGGCGTCCTGCCGCAGAAGGACGTGCGAGGCGTCTTTAAGGTCCTTGTGGATGAAAGTGGCAGGTGATGTTTGGCGCGCTGCTGGGATCGGGCTAAGCTGGTTCATGTTGTGGCGCAGCTGCTTTATAAAATCTACGGGCTCAACCTCCGGCGTTGTTGGTGCCAGAAGTTCGCCCGGGACTCGCAGGGGCTGACCGTATACGAGTTCTGCTGCAGATGTTTCCAAGTCCTCCTTGTAAGCTGTCCGTATGCCAAGCAGAACTAGCGGTAGAGCATCGGTCCATTTTTCGTCCGCATGGCACATGATGGCGGCTTTCATTGTGCGGTGAAAACGCTCCACTAGTCCGTTGGCGGCAGGGTGGTGGGGGGTTGTCCGGCAGAGGTGGATGCCACACAACTTGGCTAGACAGTGGAAGAGATGGGACTCGAACTGGAGTCCCTGGTTTGTAGTTATCGATTGCGGGTAACCGAAACGGGATATCCAACCGGAGAGCAGGGGGCGTGCTACTGTCTCTGCGGTGATGTCAGCAATGGGGAAGGCTTCCTGCCAGCGGGTGAAGCGGTCCACTGCAGTGAGGCGGTATTGAGATCCTGCCGACGACGGCAGAGGACCGACGAGGTCAATGTGGATATGGAGGAAGCGAGCTGTGGGAAGGGGAAAGTCGCCAAAAGGAGTGATTGTATGACGGGAAACTTCGGAGCGCTGGCAGGGTTGGCAAGCTCGGGCCCAAGTGCGGCAGTTTTTCTGAATGGCTGGCCACACGAAGCGGGAGACGAGCTTAGCCGTTGCCCTAATGCCTGGGTGACTGAGGGAGTGTAGGGAGGCAAATACCTGATGGCGGAGAGGAGAAGGGACGTACGGTCGTGGTTTTCCTCCGGATATGTCGCAGTAGAGTGCGACGGCAGTGCCTGGGACGTGGAGTTTCTGCAGCCGCAATGACGTGGTTCCCGTCAGGAGAGTAGGGAGCTCCTTATCCTCGTCCTGCGCTGCTGCCAGTGCCTCGGGGGATACGGCAGAGGTGATGGACTCGATACGGGACATCGTGTCGGCCACTATGTTTTCCTGCCCGGAGATGTGGCGGATGTCCGTTGTCAATTGAGAGATGTAATCGAGATGATTAAACTGTCTCGGCGAACACTTGTCTCTCTTCTGCTGGAAGGCGAATATTAGTGGCTTGTGGTCCGTCAGGATGGTGAAGTAACGAGCTTCCAGCATAGGGCGGAGTGTCGCACAGCCTCGTAAATCGCCAGGAGCTCTCTGTCATATGCGCTGTATTTTCGTTGCGCAGGACTGAGCTTCCTGGAGAAGAATGCGAGGGGCTGCCAGACGTCCTACACTTGTTGCTGTAGGACGGCACCCATGACGGATGTCGAAGCGTCTGTGATCAGAGCTAGTGGAGCAGACGGATCCGGGTGTGCCAGAAGAGCGGCTTTAGACAGGCTTGCCTTACACTCGTCAAAAGCCGTGTGGAGTGCCGGGGTCCAGGTAATGGGATGAGATCCCTTGACTCTGGGACCGGAAAGGACGTCGTGGAGAGGAGCTTGAATGGAGGCAGCGTGGGGAAGGAAACGTCGGTAAAAGTTTAGCATTCCCAAGAAACGTCGGAGTTGGCTGACAGTACTTGGAGGGGGACAGGTCTGAATATCGGTAGGAGAGCCACGTTGAATCGCGTCGCCATGGTGGGGAGGTCGACCATCAGGTCTCGCAAACCACTGTGCGCGGTCTGCGACCACTGCTCTGGCAGGAGCCGTTTTGCTTATGTGGGAAGCTCCCGCATATCTTATCCAGCGTGTCGAGTTTGCTGGCAGCAGGCGAGAGATTGCCTGCCCTTTGCTCTTATGCACACAACACGCTATTGCTGGTGTAAGGGATTTGCAAACGTACAGGAAGTGTTACAGTTAATTTAATTTCGAAGTAAAATAATCTATATTATTTACAAAAGAATAACTTCACAAATATTAGTTTCAAATTTACATATTACAATTGCCACGTCGGAGTTAAATTAACTGCTCGCCCTTTTCCTCAAATAAACAAACTGTTGTATCGCGTTACTCAAGAAATTTGGGATTTCAAATTCTGTCGCCAAAATGTTAATACACCAAAAGTGCTTTGTTCCAGTAAGTGTTAACCAAAAACAAATATGAATTCAACACAGCTCACTTAACTTGAATGCGCAGCCATAAACCAAAGTTTTTCATTATTACTAAAATAGCCTTACGGGAGCTTTAAATTAATGCCACAAAATTACTGAAACGTAAATGAGAGCGTTTGCTTTGCGGAGTTCCCTTAAGTAGACAATTCAGGAATTGCCGCCTCGGCATTCTTTAAAGTGCGGTGAACCGTAGCCAATGTTCACTGCACCGCAGGTAATAACTCCGCTTGGCAATGGTAACGAAAATACAAACCAAATGACAAAACTTGAAAAGTAAATCTAACGCTATTATTCATTCATTACATCGAATTGTGGACACGAAGTGATCTGGAGTGGCTGCAGGGAATACGAAGGTCGGTAGTTAACGTAGTTACGTACAGGGAATGTAGGAGTAGCGGAAGAGAGTGGTCTATGTAACGTGGCCGCCAGCTTGTAGTTCTGCCATACAGTACACTCATGTAAACCGTTCCTTTAATTGGAGTAACTTGGAATGGCATGAAGAGGTGAATACTGGAAACCTCGAGTTGTGCTAATTTTTGCAACTCTGTTGGTTTTCAGGTGGTTATATTATAAGAAGAATAATCCATTTATGCATATTGTCAAATATTTTTTGTTTATTGAACACAACATTTGTATATCCATATTTTGAGTTTTCCTTGAAATATTTATTTTTTGTCTTGTGATGAGTAAAACCCCAATGAGTACATTGAATATTGTTTTGAAATTCATAATTAGACATTAAATATCAAAAGGTCTTGAGTACCGATTCAAGATAGGCACAAAGTTGATTAGTGGAAACAATAGACTATAACAACAAAAAACAGGATGCAATCGAACAGTGCAAGTTGTTTTTGTTCAACAAGTACTATATGATATAATACACTTTTTAAATATCATTATATTATTTACACTATAAAAAGTCTGAACACTTTTATTTTTTAGAGAAACAGGGCAACATAGATTCATGCTACATTTTGTTAACATGCAAAGTAAATGACCATGAGAGGAAGGACTTTGTGTCTAGGTTACTAGTGTCAATGATGTAGGTGGTGCTTCAGCACAAAGCAGGTCAGTGAAGTGGAAAAGGAATGTGTTGTATCTGGAATGAGTGATACTCATTTAGCCCAGGTGCAATCTTGTCTTCTGCTGGGGCTGTGTAGTGCAGTCTGGTTTTATTAAGTGCAAATGCTGTTTCCAGTTATGACTACCTCTGTAAGACTGTAAATCCGTTTCTGTTTGTTTATTTATTTATTTATTTTTGCACTGGGTATCCAAGAAACTACTAACTGTCTTAACTGTTCTGATATTTTTTCTAGTTGAAGTAGATAGATGAATATGGTTTACAGAGGCACACAGTGTCTTTTATTTATTAATAACAAGAACTCTTTATGTTTTGATTCTAAATACTGAATCATGGTCATGGGTATATTCGCAAATGGGCTTTATATGTTATTTACAAGTCTATATTTTATAGTAGGTGTACCCATCTTGATGATTGAAGCACACAGGCTTCTTGTTATGGTTTAATAAATATATAGTGTGACTTCAGTGATGTTTAAATTATATTCTGTTGAATGAAACAGGCACTTGGTAAAGTGAATATGATTCAGATTTACTGATAGTATGCCCAAATTCCCAGTGAGGCCTTTTCTGTGGAGTGTATGGGTATTTAGTATTTGTCATCCAGGAGGAGACAGCAGGTTCCTCCACACACTATGATGCCTATATGTCATGCTATATAACACCATATCTGAGAAGCCTGCAATGAATGTAAGCCTACTGTGGTTAAACCTCATTATAAAGAACTAGAGATCTTAGCCAATAGGCATAATCCATGGCTTGTCAGGACGCACATGCCAATATGCAAAGTTTAGTTTTGTCCCATTCCGATTCCATAAGACCAAGCAATGTACAGTAAACCCCCCAATTTAATGTTCCCACATTTAGTGAAATCCCGGATTTAGTGATGATTTTTTCATGTCCTGACAGTAGCTCCATATAAACAATAAACCTCCATTTAATGAAAACCTCGATTTAGTGAAATATATCCTATTCCCCCAGCAATTCATTAAATAGGGGTTTTACTGTATTTGTGGCTGTTTACTAATCGTGAAGTTTAATTAACGACCAATTTTAGTGCTTCTTAGAGACATCTGGATTGCACAAGCACATATATCAGAAGACAGAAATGCACATACACTAGTACCCTAGTCACACTGCAACAGCATCATGTTTTGGTTGGCTTCCTGTCTTGTAAAATGGACCAAATGGTACTTATTTTGAAGCCTCTAATCAGTTGATGGATGCAGCTGTGATCAATATTTTAGCTACACACTATATGAGTTATTGTTAAGTTTTTCAAGAATAACTTTATAATACAGGTTATGTCATTTTGAATTGGTGTTAATTTTTATGACACTGTACTTAGTTGAACTGGAGAATAGAGAGAAATGTGGGAAATATGAATGGATATTTGTAAACTTATTGTATAATATCAGATTACTTTTTAACCCTTCTTTATGCTTCTAAGACTTGTGTGAATTGCAGTTGTAGTGGGATACATTGAAGATAAATTGCTTATCCAGTAAATTTGTTTGGGGCCCATGCCATTTTAACAGATTTTCAATTTAATCCATGGCTACCATGATAACTGGCATGGAATTGTTTTTTTTTTTTTATAATCTAATGGGATTGAAACTTTAGTTTATGTAAACATGTAGTACTTCTTGCAAGATGACATTTCTCTGAAATGTTCAGTTTTCAAGAACGGAAATTTACACATTGTTTTTATACAGTATATGTTTTAGTTGTGAGAGGTATACTTAAAGAGTGTTAAATTTAATTAATGTGGATTGCAGTAAATATAATTGGCATAATTGTAGGAGTTAAATGGTGGGCTCATTACTTAACCAGTTAGCTCAATGGTAGGGCTTACATTGTTCACAAGACTCTTAGTTCTAGTTGTGGCTGGGGCCAGCAGTTTCCACTGTAGATTTTCCTGAACTTTTATCACACTGTGTGAACAAATGCTGGCATGACATTTACAAAAAGGCCATGGCCCACATTTTATTTAGCTTAACATCTCTCACGAGCTGACTGGTCATTCACGTGCCTCCCATATTATCTACACATTTTAACTCTCTCTTGCTATGATTGGCCCAGAAATGTCAAAGTTAATTCAATGATATGGTTTATCCTGAAGTAGTGTTGAATGAAACAAGATGGTGGAACAGTTGTTTCTTTGGAATCTGGGGAAAAAAACCGAGAAATTGAAAATTCAGGGGGCTGTAATTAACACAAGCCTCTGAAGGTTAATGGGACTGTAAGGTGGCTGTAATGAACAGTGTTACAAATACTTCACAAATTCTAGAGCCAGATGTTTGTGTTTAATCTTAAAATTATTTTTAATAGTTTTTTTCATCAGCATAATTAAAGAGAAATTTGTTTGGAATGGGCCTGTTATTGGTACACATTGGTATAAATATCCCTTGAATATTTTTCGTAGAAGTTTTCGTGACAGTTGTGTAATGTTGTGGATGTCCGAATACCATTTTAGAAAGGTAGTTATCTCATTTGTCAATAATAATTTGTGAATAGAGACATCAGACATGAAAGCTGAGTGAGGGTGAAAGCCTAAGACTTTTTGTGTTTGTTTTGAATGTTTTGTATTGGAATCCTGATTGTTGCTGTACATTTACATGGTCACTAGTGGCCTCCTTCAAGCATTGTACTTGATGTCTTTGATGTCTGGCTGTGATACTGAGCAGTGGATGTGAGCTGTACAGACACATGTCCGTGTATGGCATGATCACGTTGTTTACATTGTTGCTGTTTTGTTGTCATCTTACAGTTTTGTAGATTTTGTATTTCTAGTGAGATTCTGTAATGTATAGTTCATTATCTTGAAATAAAATGGCCACAGTTTCCAACAGTGAACATTATTATAGAGGAGTCACTTTTTCCTTTAATTTTTCCATATTGATATTGGTACTAAAATATGCCTACTCATGTTTTATATTGTATTAAGATATTTAGGACTGCCAACTTGAAGAATGAAGTTTCGAGGAGGTTATCAGATATCAGATACATATAAGGTTATACAGTACTTTGCTATTACAATCTTAAAAAAATTAAACAAAGAAGCATACAACATACTGGCAGATGTGTGACTTTTAATAAGTTGAGCTGTATGTAACAGTTCTCTGGTATACATACCAGCTAAAGATGCTGAGTTCATATAATATTTTGCTTGTGTACAATGAAAATACACAATTGAACTCATTACATGAAGGATGAGCTTATCATGTTCCTGCATCAACGACATTACTGTGTACTGTGTACAATTTCTCCCCCCGCCCCCTTGGACGTTACTTACAGGACTTATTAAAAAGATAAAAAAGCACAAAAAGGGAGCTTGTTTTCAAAAACCTGTATGACCACTTTTGACAACTGAATTTTTAATACACAAGACTGATGGGGGAAAACAGATACATGAAAGAAAAGCATGATGTGTCTAACCTACAATGTTTGGACTAACCTACTTTTGACTACAATAGATGTACCCAGTACTAGAGGTCCATATATTGTGCACGTTTTACAATAGATAACTCAATTTGTGTGTAGGTGGACATATGTGTTTTTGGGAATTAGGCTCCTCAAATGTGGTAAAATGTGTCAGAAAAATGAAACTGAATTGTAGGAGAGAAGCTGACACTGGCTAAAATAGGCTTCAGTTTAATTTTAGTACAGTAATTGGTAATGCACAGTTCAATTATGGCATTAAAGTTAGTGGGTTTGTTTTAAGAAATTGGCGCGTCTGACTCGAACCAAGTTGGCAGTTATAAAAATATAATAGAGTGTCGTGCAAGCTAAGTATGATTAAATGTGCTGCATCTACAGGCATGTACTAGAATGGACAATAAATGAGTTCTGGTGTGAGTATTGTGGTGTAAGTAGCAGGAATTGTTTAAATCATGGCAGCTGTGCATTATGTAGTATTATATAAAAGATAACTCATTTCTCATGTCAAATTTGTTTGCTTGTAAGGTTGGCATCGATAATTTGTATATTATTATTATTATGGGAATATATATATATATATATATATATATAATGTAAGCATATTTTAGTTCTGTCTATGTTCAAAGATGCAAGCTGTGTGAATGCAGACATGCCTCACACAGAATGTTTCTGTGGGGTGTATGGGAGTGGAGTGGCATGGTGATGTGACAAAGGACAATTAGAATGCTTAATGTGCCACACAAAAACAGGTTACATACAAAATGCTGAATATCAATATCAATAACACATAAGTAATAAAACCTTCAGTTGTGCTATATCCTGTCCCAACATAGTGCTGAACAGACATGCATGTTTGGGGGTACAGAAACCAAACTGAGGGTCAGGATAAGATTGACATAATTACTCAATGCCTCTGAAGAAGTTTAGTCAAAAATTACATATAAAAATATATCTCACTGTAATTGTAACCAGCTTAAACCACTTATTCTCACATTAAGAACACTGTCACAAGAAAATGAACATGAAGTCTCCCTATGATGGTGTTATTCTGTTGATGGCATTCAAAAGAAAAATGACAGCTAGATACTTACACAAGTGTTATGCCCACTTGTTGTTCTTTATGTACATATACAAAATTGAGAGTGTAACTTCCATTCACTATATAGTTACATTTTAAAAGGTTCCCTTAAACAAATGACATTTCTTATATCTATTATGCTTCTTCATTTGAAATTACAAGTAAGAAAGCCGAAGTCTGAAACATAAAAGTTTGATGCTGTCACCAAATTTCTAAGCTTTTCATGCACAATATGTTACTGCCCTTAGGTGCCTAGCAATACTTTGGTATACTGTTAAGAGACTATGCATTATGTTACATGTTTGCATTCATTTTTGCAGCCCATAACTGTTTGTCCCTGTTATGCCATAAAAATACTGACGTGCTAAAAGTTATGAAGTAGGATACCTGGGGTGGAGTTACATGATTGCACTGAAGTGACAGATTTTCCGTCATCACACCTTCATAGAGCACAATAATATGCTTGATTCTGTTTATTACACTGAAATGAAAACAACTACACATCGTTCAGTTTATTTGGTTTGTAATACTGTATAGTTGCTTCACCTAGGACCTGGAATGTGTTCACACTCGGCAGGGGCTGCTTGTAAGTTCTTGTCACTGTTTAGAGAAGTGTTGGTGCATTGGTTAATGGCAGGTTGAATTGTGATGCTGGCATTGTGTCCATATGAAATTGTTTTATGTTTAGTTTGATAGTTGCAGTAGACAGTAGAGCAGCACTATTCATCTTAAAGTGTTCTTGTCTCAATACCTCAGTGAGCTTCTAAGGCTTTCTGGTAATGTAATCTCTACAGCAGGAAACTGTTTCATCATTCACATACGTGTCAGTTCACTTCAGTTTATTGTCTGACCAGGTGTGTGCCTTTTGAGAGTATGAAGATACTATCGTGTGGGGGTGGAGGTATGCATATTATTAGGCATTCTGTACACATAGATGAGCACATATGACATTGAGGTCACATGTCTGTTTTTCAGTCTCAATGATCAAGCCTTCAATAATGAATTTCTATTTTGTCATGAAATGAACAGTAGTGCATGTGAGTCATAACGATTTGTGAAACTGTATTTTGCAGGAAAATATTCCAGGGGCATGGCCCCTTACTATAACACACAGGGCCCCACCCCTTTCTTTACCTAATAAAGGAAATCAGATGAATCACTACTGAAAATCTGTTTTGCTCCTCTGCATAGCCCTCCACGTCACTTTCACTGTTAAACCATTGATACAGTGTGTTCCTTCATTGACAAAAAGTAAATGTCCTGTCTCTTCAGTAAGTCACTAGAAAAGCTGCATATGTAAGGCATGAAAGCAACGGTAGTATGTACCTAGCTTTCCAATTATTGGTCATGGTTCAGTGCATGAAGTTTCCGTCATGGAAGAAATTCCATGTGGTGTTTTGCAACGTATGCCTGGAGTAAATGGTTGACTTTCAGCATCTTCACTCCCCCATGGGAAGCGCTGCACTTCACATTTCAGGACTGCCACATTTGGCTGTGTTCTAATATTGGACTATTTTGTGTATATTCAGGTCTTCCAGTTGTCATTTATGTAGTTGATCCAATAAAATGGTTACAGTTTGATTAGACGAAATTATTGCCAGAGTGTGGTCCATTGGCACTCATGTATGATGAAACAGGTTTTGTCTAGGAAAGAAACACAGTCAATAAAATTGTTTTTCTGTCCATCTGTCTTTTCTTGTCAGAAAATTAATGTTCTATACAAAGTATTCCCCACAGGTTTGTTGTAATATATAGTTGATCAAAATTTTAGATCTTGGGTAAGCAAACTGTGGTCCTGAGGCAAGAAACAGTTTGTAGAAACTTGTCCAGTCTGTGAACAATTTCAGATCCATCTGGCCTCAAGTAAAAAATAGTTGCCAACCCCTGTTTCTGAATGATGCTATAACCCCTCTGTCTCTGCTATAATTTTACTTCACATAGAGCCATTAAGATTTTAAGAAATGTGATCTTGTTTGGGTGTTAGAAATAGTCATAATTTGGGAACTATTTTGCACAGAAAGGTGAAAAGCATTGTCATCACGTTTAAGTCTCGGTGCCTGCTTCTGGATATTATGTATACAACTGTGACTGTGTTCTGGGCTCAACCAAGAATGTACTGTCTGAAGGTGGATGGTATCTTCTTCCACCTTCAAACCAACAGTGTGAGCTGTTTGAAAGTGTTCCCTCACACATTTTCTCCATCTGCCATTTACATTCCACCTTTCTGTATTTAATTGTGTCAGTATTTCATTTTGTGTAACTTCTTTTGCTGCTTTGCCAATATTTCAATGAATTACTTGTACTTAATATCAGAGTTGCCTGTAATTTGACAGGAATAGTGAATTTCTGTGGAAATTTAATTTCTTAGGGATAGCATAACTAAAAGCCCCAACTTTGTGGGAATTTCACATTCTCTCACATAAAAGGCCATAATGACTTGGCAAATTAAGTACAAAATGTGTATTGTCTTGTTTTAATTTTTACTATTTGTCTTGGCAAAGAAGATGTTCAGGAATGTAATTGTAACGTCTGCTGTTGTGGAATTAGAAAATCTGATGGGCAAATAGTGAGACAAAAGTTCTGCAGTACAGTCAGTCACAAATTTAAGGACAGTTATGCTCATTATCACATAATTATGACAAGAGGACATATGGAGTAGCATAGGTTCTTTTCTGTGCTGTTTTTCTTTTGAAATTGTTGCATAAATGTAGATGAAATTAAAACCTCTGATTATTGATGCATATTAACCTCATTCAGGGTTCATATAGATTCCTTTCCCTTTCTTTATGAATGTATCATTACCAGTGTGTGAATTATTGGTGACTAGATCAAGAGTAGGATAAAGGAACACCACCAGTTGAGGAAAAGTGTTATAGATAACGTCTTGGACACATCTGCTATAAGCGTTTAATAGTATCGAAATTTTGGAGCCTTATTTTAGTTTTCAGTGATGTACAAATGTACAGCTTGGACAAATAAACTTGTGTAACATTTGTGGGTGTCAGTGAATGTGTTAATTGGTTAGCTGCTGGTGGTACAAGGCAGTCAGATTTTCTCATCCAAGGCACTTTCTGTATTTTTATAAGGGTATTTTGACAAATTTGCATCACAAATAGCCAAGTGAATATGGTCATATCTTTCCAGTGGTACGGCCTATTGAATGCCAGAATTTGGAAGAATTTTAACACAAACATACATAGGGGAATGGGGTATGTCATTGACAATGAAAAGTCACCATATGTTTCTTGGGACAACTTATATTTTAAGAATGAGACCAGTCGCCTCTAGCAAACAGATGATCAGGGAGAGTCATTGGTGGGAGACGTCATATAAAATCTATCATTGTGCATAGTGCTACTGCTTGTTATTGCTGTTACTAAGCTATTGATATCACCTGTCTTTATGTTTAGCTGATGTATGGTTTATGGACCTATCCAAGTTCAACTTGCAAGTGCTTCACCCTTATCAAAAATATTCTATGTATCCAATACCATATTAATCACTTTCTATGGTATAGGTACTGCAAAAAGCATACAACTCAGGAGCGAGTAAATTGGGAGTTGCAACACACATCAGTGTGTTTGATTTATTCCGCTACTATTCCACATCCAGTGTCCTAACCTCTCTGAGGCATAATATTCATGTCATGAAGCCCATTAATTGGGATTATCATGTAACCACCCCCCCATAAACTTGGCCGCAGTGAAGAAAACATTCAACTGGACTGTGGATGACATCTCAACGAGGGGACCTGTTGTGGCTTTCAACAAAGGTGTTGTAGTAATGTTGTGAAGGTAAGGTCTGCCATTCAAAAGGAGGTTAGTTACAGAATGTTTTAAGACTGCAGTCAGGTTTACAAAAATCTCCTGACTTTCACTTGTTGTAAGCCTCTAGGTTTCATGAAGATGATATGGTTATGCAAGTTCTAGTACATATTTTCGCTTCAGTATCAGCTTCTGCATGCATTACAGCAGTATGCAATCTTGTCTTTTCCTCCAGTATTGATTTTTATACCAAATCAATTTATAGACTGAAATTTGGCCTTTTTGAGTCTGTTCAGGGAATATATTTATTCAAAAAATGTGAAAAGCCTAAATTGCCAAGCAAACATGACAGTATTTTGTTCCTTATTCTCTCATGCAGGTGATTGCAATCATAAAAAAAATTTTACTCTCTGTCAATGACAGAGAAAATTAGTTTCTAATTAAATTGGATGTGGTATAGGATAAAAGCCGGTTCGCACCCAATCTCCTACCACCTGAGCATCAATGACTTTTCACCTGGAAGTAAATCAAAGTGAAATTGTACTTTTATTTAGTGCTAAAGATGCATCTCATTTGAAATTTGTTTTGAATTTTGAGCCTTGGGACTGTGGCTGATAACATAAATATACCTGTAACATCCAATTTGGATATCAAGAGTGGAAAAGATTCAGGATTTTGCTTTTTGATATTTTGTGTATTAGTATATGCAGAAGTTATTTTATGTCTGATTATGAAAAGTTACGCTCTTGGATATAAATCAGCAGACCACACAACTTATTTCCACTGGTATTTTCCACCCATTTGGTAGCCAATACCATATCTGGAATTTCATTTCAGGTGGACAGGCCTTCTAAACAGTGTTGCTTAATTTGTATTGTTGGGGCTGACCAACTGTTTTCTGTCAGTTTCTTTGAATTAACAGTTTACAGTATTTAATATTTGTCTGGTAGTTTCTGTACTTGTATTGTTGTTTCCGTTGTAAGCCCATACAGTTTGAACTATTTGCAGAATTGCATTATTTTCCCTTCTGAAAAATTTATATTGTTGGAAGAATTTGTCTTATATATAGGTATATATTTCTGAATAAATGTTGGAATATTTCTGTGTCTTTTTATTATTTAATGATACAAATAGATTTATAAAGAATTTTAATACGGAAATTATATGTTCATTATTCATCATAAGGTTGTGTCATATCGGAGAGAGTGACCAGTCTGTCACCGCCAAGGCCCAGTTTTGATCCCAGGCAATCCATGTGGGATTTGTGGTGGACAGACTAGCAATGGGACAGGTTCTATTGTGAGTATTTCAATTTTACCCTGTCAGCATTTTCCACCAAAAGCTTCATACTCATATTGCATTCATCTACTATGAGTGCTGTATGATGTTAACAGTTGAGAGCACTGTTAAAGAAAACACTTCCCTCCATTAATATTAGAATTTTTATGTCACAGCCTGTACAGGAAAAGAGATTCTTATATGATAATTTTGAGCCCTTCTTAATATATATTCTTGCTAGCTGAATCTTTAATTTGGAACTATGGGACCAATATTGAGTTTGTTTTGAAACTTGCAGAATGAGGCAGGACTTCTCTTTATTTAATGAGGCCTCAACTGTTTGTGTATGTCCCTACAGAGCCGTGTGCACATCAGGCATGCTTCCCAAAGTTACTGTTCACTTGAGAGCCTAAATAAGAAGTAGGCACGTTACATTGCAGTTACTTGTCTGGCTGACGAGCTGAAAGCAACTGCTAAACACAAGATAGGGAGTTCATTGCTCATATATGAACCTAGGAGCTGGGAAGATTATCCGTTGTTGGCTGTCCTTGACTGTTAATTCAAATATTCAATATTGGTTATGTCATTGGAGTTGTGCAAATCAGATAACATCTGATGCCGGTGGTGTTGTGGTTAAACTGCTGCTCTGTTGATATATATGTAAACTAAAATGACTGAGTGAAGAGTGGTATATGTAGAAATGTTACTGTTTCATTTTTCAGTTACTGCTGGAGTTTGCACTCCCCCCCCCACAACTTTCCATTCACATGTGTGTAGTATAATTCCACATGTAATCTTTCTGCCATTTCCTAAGTCATAATTGTATTATGAATTCTACTCTGAATGAGATTCAGTTATTACAGATTATATATCATGGCTAGAAATTAGAATATCCTAGCAGTTAAACATCTTGTGATCATGAACGATAGTGACAGCATATACAATGAATCCCTCAGTACATTAATACTGACCTCTTGATGCATATTTTAATAGTTCCAAATTTAATACTTATTACCATCTTTTGATTATATTTGGTTGGTTAATTTTGTCATGAATTAACGTGGACTGCAGTACAAGAATCACAAATAATTAATGCAGGTATGTTTTTTCACTGAAGTAATTAATTTGTGTGATGCATTTTTCATAAATGTACCTGTAAATCAAAATCAACTGATGCGTAATAAAGATCAGTGTCTCAGTGAAAGGAAAGGTAGCAATCATAAATATTCTATTTTCCTGTCACAGTGACATACTTAGTTAAAAATAGTATCAAAATTGAAATGAAAGATGTGATGTTTTGAATGTGATTAATAATGCAATGTTTATTCAACTTGAAGGTTATTATGTTAAAAATGGAAAGACACGTAGACATCTGGATCCACACAGGCTATGTATCATTATACATTACTCGGAAACAGTCCATTTTTTAACTTTATGAATGTATGTGCCCTATCTGACAACATGGCAGACTCATAACAGTATGGATGTGATCTGTCATGAGGCCAGAATTTGTTTCCCCACAAGCAAGCTGTGTTCGTGAGATTCACTGTGGTTTTGCTCATTTTGTTTAATTAATATAAAACATTACATTCGTCTGCCCAATACTGCATAATCTCTCACAGCACTCACACAAAGGCAAATATAACAATGGACAGAATTGTAAAAGTTAAAGGGTTAAAGCAGGCCCCTGTCCCCATCCCCAAATCCATAAATTCACTGTTATATGCACCTCATGTGGTATGACTGTCAAAGTTTCAATAGGTGGCTTTACTAGCTACAATATTAATTTTGAATTCAAGTATGTATCGATAAAAACGTATTTGTTCCAGACCGACATTGGGGCACACCCAGCCTTCTGTTCAGTCAGTACTGGTGTGTAAAGTGGCTGGGATGTGAAGATCGCCACCCAACTCTATCTAGTGCCAGCGTTAAGAATGAGTGGAGCTATACCTCTCCTCCTCCCTATATTCCTTTATAACGAGTACAGGGAAAAATTTACATTTTTTTTACCGACGTGAGTCTCCTTCATGTCATTCTGTACGTTTTGTTAAAAATGTTGTGGAAAAAGTAAATGAAAAGAGCAATTTCAATCCCAGTTTTCCTTTCTGGCTCAAGTTTTGATTATTTCTTTTAAAATCCTGAACATGCTGTCACAGTGAAAGCCGTATGAAAAAGTATGAACATATTCAATTTTCTTGTTGTTAGAATGGTGGTAAATGCTTCTAGGTTTTTAGAAGCTTGTAAAAGAGAAGCATTCAGTTTCCAGATTTAGAGAGGATAGATCTGTTTAATAATGGACTCAAAGGAATTGTTTACAGTTCCTATCGTAAGCCCTGAGAAGTTTCTGTGTGGAGTGAGCTAGTTACACAATCCATATTTATTTGTCCAGTTTTATCGAACATTTGTTCTTAAGAATTGGAAATTACCTGCTCCAAGGATCGTCACTCACACGTTTGGTTTAGGATTTTCTGTCATATTAAGAATTTCAAATAAAAATACTCTGAAACTGATAAGTTTTCAAGCCAAACATATTTGTCAGAAATATCATGATGTGCTTCAGGACTGGTTAATTAAACTTGTCAGTGCAGTGTCCTTTATAATTACTCATACAAGGCTTTGAACATGAGCCATGTCTAAATGTTGTCTGCCATCATTCATATTATTTTAACTTGTGTTTGCAGCTTCTGTTTCCCTTGGGTTTTTGAAGGGACCAATATGTAACCTTGTAAGTGAGATAAAATTGATTGCCAGAAGTCAGCTTGTCAGCCTAAGTGAACGTGGCATCACCACAGTGCACGACTACAAGTTTCAGCAAAGAAGAGACATGAAAGTCTGACACAGTTTGTGCTCTCCAGTGTTACCTTTAGCTGCCATATGACTTCCAGGTCGGACCAGTCTTTATGAATTAAATATAAATAATACAATATGTACACTTTAATGCTTCTATTCAGTAGAATAACGGCACGTCAGATGGTCCACACATGTACCTTCTCGGCTACCACACACCAGTTTGCATGGTCGTAGTAGGACGAGATAATGTGCAAATTTTCCACATATCGCTCTATCAGTTGGTCAAGCTCTCCCTCGCGGAACACATGATAGTATCGATGGAAGGTAATGGCTCCACCCCCATTGTCAGACGGCAAGGACTCCTGGGAAGTGGAGCCACTGAGGGATGAAGCACAGCTCTCTGTTTTGGTTAATACTTCTGGTGGCTCTTGCGTGGCTTCCTTCATCGAAATTCCCCGTGGTGAAGTATCTTCAGAATAAGACTTACTTCCACAGTTCATTTTTCGTCTGTCTGCATGCAGCAAACTACGATTGCAGTCGCTGTCATTTCCTGTAACAGCGTCGCAACATTCTATTGAGTTTGGCCCTAAAGATCCAATGCTTTCTCTCTTACCGGCAGAGGTAGTATCGCGTCGGCTACAATCGCTGCCACTGGTGGCTGTCTGCTCTGACATATCCCCCGTGTCACTGGACTCCATAGAATATCCAGGCCGCAAAGAGATAATACTGCCAGCAATGCTTCTGATTAAGTGACTTGGTTCTGCATCGCAGCGCTCAGGAGCTGTGTGAACAGCAGTGGGAACAAGCTCCTCTGCTTCATCGCATATCTCCTGAGGTATATCCTCCTCTTCCACCCCCTCTTCCTCCTGGAGTTCACCGTTTTCCCCCTTACTCAGCACTTCGACACAGGTGTCCAAATCCTCCGTAATATCATCACTGGTCTGCCTCGAACAGGTGTTGCACATGAGCACCACATCACTCTCACTGGATATGTCCTCTGCAGGCTCGTTGCTAATGGTCAGGTTAGTATTTGGCTCTGGCTCTGGCTTCTCGGTTTGTTTGTACAGGTCAAGGACCACAGTGTTAGAGTTCAGCTCCACCGCTGCATCGGAATAATGCAGTGTATCCAGGAAGGGGTCACGGTTCTCTGTGATATTCTGAGGATCCTCAATCCGAGGGGACGAGGGCTGTATTTCCTCCAGGATGATACTGTTGTTCAAACTGGCGAGGTACGAGTTTCTCTCCTGAAGCTCTTCGCTGAGCTTCGTGAGGTCCTGCAGCTCCTCGCTGAGTCGCGACAGGTAAGGGTCGTCGAGGTGCTGGAAGCCAGCGAGGATGTTATTGTGCTCTGTTGGCTTTTGGCACGTCTGCTTTTGATACTGGTCTATCTCCTCGAGCAACTTCTCACTTAGCTTGTCGGCGAAGTCCGCCAGGTGTTGGCGGCAGTTCTCGTCCCAAGTTTCCTCTTGACGCTCCTCATCGTAGCATGGCTCTATTCCTTTCTCACCAGGGGAGTGACCCACACTCCACGGAAAGTTGTTCCTCGCGTCGAGGACTGGGCTAACGGTTTTGTGCAGGTTCCAGTTGCTGTCGCACCTCGGGTACAGCGTGCTAGTGCTGTCTGACTTGTGTAGGCTCCACGTACTGCTACTGCTGCTACTACCGCTAAAGCAGCCACCTTGCAGCACTGACATCGGGTCGTTGTCTGGAAGCTGCAGTTTCCTTCGTCGAGCGCGAGGACTCGATTGAATAACAGCATCTACGGCGTCCTCCAGCGAGCTGGCAACATCTGCAGCTGCTTCGAGGAGGCTTAGGGAAGACGGTGACACTCGTGTAGGCTGTTCCGTCTTCAAACACTCTCCTCTTCCCACGTCTTCTTCCACTGCCTCCTGTACTTCGAACAGTAGCTGCTCCGTGACGATTTCAGGGGCTTTCGGACTGCTGGTTGTGTTAGTGTTAGTTGCCAGTGGCGGAGGAAGACTGGAGGGAGAGCACAGAGACTCCATTGGCGTAGAGGATTCTTCTATCGGCGGCTCTGTGAACAACACACAGCAGTGAGGCCTCGTCTTTAACGTTCAGCTCATGTATTTTTACATAACATTATACAAAGTGATTTACATGCCCCCGTAAAGTATGATGTCGTTGGGTTGCGCGATTTTTGGAACTTTACTTTGCAACCGTGGCAAACATCAATTTCATAAGCTACGAACACATTCCACGCTGAATGACATGCTTGCCGGCCGGATGTGCTGTACTGCGGGACTGGCTGGGGCAGTGTGCTGATGTCTCGCCAGCTCGCTACCGAGATTGTGCGTGCTATCGAATAAATGTTCATGCACACGTAACATGTCATTGATGTGAGCTCAGTGTCACTTTTAAAAGTCCGTGTAAATATTGTGCAACAGAATCAGCGCCAGTTTAGCTGTGAGTAATGGTCTTACACGGCCATATGTTGTATCATAGAGTGTGTTACATTATGTTGGTTTAATAGTTCACGGTAGTGTGTTGTGCCCATTGTAATGAAACACAATTAGCGAAAATGATTAGCAACTGCTGACGCCACAACAACTTATTATTACGTTAAAAAGCCTGGCACTGAGACCTCTCCCCGTATTGTGGAAAGTCATTATCTTACAATACGAACAAAACACTGCAGGCAATAAGCTGATCAATGGAGCCACGATAGTGAAGTCAGTCGGTGTGGTGATAGGCTACGAACTGAACGTCCGAGGAATCGTCGTTCTGTTCCCGACAGGGATCTTTTTCTCTCCAAACGTGTCCAGACCGGCTCCGGGGCCTATCCAGTCTCCTACTCACTGGCTAGTGGGGCTGTTTTCTCTGGGATAAAATGGCTGGGGCGTGAAGCTCATACGTGCACAGGGAAACTTGACCTTTATAATATCATGAATATAGGCCTGCTATTTCATGTTTGTACGTATTTTGTGTTCTTAGAAATGTCCAGAAATAGAATTATCAAGATGCAGGAATATCTATGAGTTTTATGAGCGGGTTCTGAAGATGGAGGCAGCATGTTTCTCCGTAACGTCGGCAACACACGTCACCTTTACGCGTTAACACGACCCCAAAACAGGATCAGCATTAACAATGGAGCACTGTTAAAGCTTAAAGTAAGTATTTTACACTATCTCCATTAGACGCTCTGTCCTTTCTTGCCGACTCACGGCATGGTTCTGAAACGCTATAGCAGCAAACTGCTTACAGCTTGAACAGTCTTCGTTGTAAAAAGTATCACGTAGGCTTAAACGTTGATTTCCAATTGAAATACAACAATCTCCCGCTCAACGTCAGTAATCCTTTCCTGAAAATCAGACGTTCTGCGCGAAAACTGTAACCGGGAGCCTATTTCCCATTATTTTAAATGGGAAAAATTATAATGCGTTACAGCGTCAACCCCAAACCCCAACCAATTTCCTAAAACAACTAAAACACAGTAAAGTGCCTATTATATAATAACAAACTATCACAGGATGTAAAATGCTTAAAACATCGCTTCCTGATCACCAAACAATATGGTTGTTAAACAGCGTCTTTGTGTGCAGTAACATTTAGAGTTTGCATGCACACCGTTTTGGTTAAAATGTCGTATTGAGTTTTTGGAACGTTAACGTATATTTCTTCTGTCTAAACATTGGCCGAAAAACGTTGTATTCACAAAAACATAAGTTCTATGAAGTCTGGATATAAAACCAAGAGGCGTTCTACCTGGAAAACTTTAACTGGGGAGGCGTTCTGCGGGGTGTGCTTGTATTTTAAACATGTGGATTGTAATTAAAACAGGACAACAATCTGGCACCAAATACGCAGTGGCAGGTACCAATGTTTCAGTCGGTAGTGCAGTCTATCCATTTGCCGAGGAATTACATGGAATTATTCAGTGCCACGAAAAGGAAAGAATATCCGAAGTTTGCTGCGAGCACCAGGCGGTTGAGAACCTTTGGTGTAGAGGAGAACTACGTTTCCGGTTTAATTTTATGAAGGGCCCTCGCACCACAGCCTTAAGGCTTTTTGTGCAACCCCAATGAAGATGATGAGAATGAGCAGTTTTTTTTACCAATTTTTACAATTAATGGAGCACCAGTGGAATGAAATCGACAGGGGAAAACCGACAACTCGGAGAAAAACCTGTCCCAGTGCCACTTTGTCCACCACAAATCTCACATGGACTTGACCTGGGACCGAACCCCGGGCCTCCGTGGTGAGAGGCCGGCGACTAACCGCCTGAGCCATGGCACGGCCTTTACGTTTCCGATACTTCCTGTCTCCAG
This sequence comes from Reticulitermes speratus, assembly GCA_021186555.1. Taxonomy (NCBI): domain Eukaryota; kingdom Metazoa; phylum Arthropoda; class Insecta; order Blattodea; family Rhinotermitidae; genus Reticulitermes; species Reticulitermes speratus. The sequence continues at coordinate 20,758,951 of JAJKFL010000012.1, forward strand.
TATCGGTTGGCCCTGTAGATGTGAAGTGACCATCGAAAACGGAAGATAAAATGTACGTATATGTAGGCTATACGTACTTAGTTATCATGCAGAGCAACTTAGAAGTGTGTGATGTTGTGAGGGAGAAGGTAATGTGGGGTGGATAAAACTGCATGCGTGGGGGTGGTCATTCAAAGACACTCAGGAGACTAAAGGTTAGATGAGGAGATCCAAGAGGAACTGAGCACCATGATCGATAGTCATTTAAATCATTAAATGATTTGTATAGTCCACAGACATGGAGATGGTCTCTGGCTAGGAATGCGATAGATGCACACGCATAGGATTTCGTGGCAAATGAGTTTGCTAGTACTCATCCTGAAAGAACTTGCCCACTACACGGTACTCGAAATGCTTGGTCTTTGCAATCTGTATGCAGTAGCAGAATTGTCTGTGGCTCCCAACAAAGCAGTCCTGTAACCCCTCCTACAGTCAGCACCCACGCACCGCTCGAGACACGCTCACCCTCCACGGGGATCATCTCTGATTTGCCATCCATACTGGGTAACCCCGTTCTGTCCCTGATTTTGGTCTCGAAACGTCGGACTTCTACTCCGTAACGACGCGTATGAGTCCCGACAGGGTTTTATTACATGTAGTTTGAAAGTTGTGTTACCTAGTGTTGCTTGTTGAATTGTACTTGTAGAGGTGACTAGTTGTGACGGTTCCTCCGTGAGGACACTGATAACACTGCTCACAGAATCCGGAGAGGACACGCCACTGGAGTCACTGTCCATGTCGTCTGTTTCCGGGTTAAACAGTTCTAGAGACAAGAGGCGTGGTAAAGGCCGAGCCAAGGGCTCAGGTCGTCCCACTACCATTACAGATGACCGACGCACCAACGGAAATGGGTTCCTTACTGCTGCGCCTCCTGCAAACAGAGCGAGTAATTGCAATACAGCGTGTAGCAGAAATTGTGGTCATGGGACGCCCAGGTAATGTATTGCTTTATTCTGTAATCACATGTAGATCTTAAATTACATGCCGTAGTTACTTTCCTTTAGAAGAAATGCAGAGAAAACTTGCAGAATCGAAAGTTATGTAATACTGCGAGTATGTAATGTGCGTATAACAGTGGTATAATAGTAATATTAATAATAATGATTCTTTTCAATGGCTCGACAGCTCCTTGGAGGCCTAGGCCGCCTCATTTTTCGAGGCTTCACGATCACACACTTTTTAGACACACCACACTCGGTAGGACTCCTCTGGACGAGGGCCCAGCTCGTCGCAGAGACCTCTACCTGACAACACACAACACTCACAAGAGACAGACATCCATGCCCTAGGCGGGATAATAATAATAATAATAATAATAAATGCATCATTATTAAATGTTATTTGTACAGACATTGAATCACGTATTTTAAAACACGCTTCGTAATATTTGTGATCTTTAACGAGGACACGGGAGCGTGATAAGCTATTGCGAAAACATTTGCAACGAATGAATAATGAAAAACAAAACTGATTTGAGTTAGAACACTACAAAGGACGAACACTGTATTTTAGAAGTTTCATTATGGATTGTCATGGACGATGTAAAATGAGCGACACTAACTAACTCCATGGAGCAGAGTCCTTCTTGAGAAGCTAACAGGTCCTCAGCTAGTCAAGAAATTCCCCGCGTTTTATGGAGCCCGCAGGTTCATTACCACATTCACAAGAGCCCGCCACCTGTCCCTATCCTGAGCCATATCAATTCAGTCCACGCCCTTCCATCCCACTTCTTGATCCATTTTAATATTATCCTTCCACCTACGTCTGGGTCTTCCAAGTGGTCTCCTTCACTCAGGTCTCCCCACCAAAATTGTGTATGCACCTCTTCCCTCCCCCATACGTGCTATATGGTCCGCCCACCTCATTCTTCTTGATTTGAACGCCCGAATATTTGATGATGAGTACAGATCATTAAGTTCCTCGTTATGTAGTCTTCTCCACTCCCCCGTTATCTCGTTCCTCTTAGGCCCAAATATCCTCCTCAGCACCCTATTCTAGAACACCCTCAGCCTATGTTCCCTCCTCAGTGTGAGAGACCAAGTTTCACACCCATACAAAACAACAAAATTATAAAATGAGCGACACTGTAACGTTTGATATGAAAGGCACAGGTGCAGAGCTTTGACTTGATTGTCGCATTATGAGAACTCGAGAACTCTCTGGTCTAAAATTGCTACGTATCGGCATCTCAAGCTATCTTTCCCTTACTTTCTCTTGTAAATCTAACTAAGCCACCTAGAAAAGTGGATGGGAAAATTAGTGTCTAAGGTCATAGAGAAAGTCCCACCAATAATGGAACTCAAAGATTCGTTGCCGTGTTCACAACAGCAAGTCACTGCTCCCATACATGAGCCAGATTAATCCAGTACACAACCTCACCGCTGTTTGTTTAGGATCCATTTTAATGTTATACCCACATCTACTCCAAAGTCACGTGATTCTTTCATCGTCACCCCATGCATGCTATATGCTGCACTCATCTGGCGTTCAATAATTTGACTACCGTGATGTCATGTGCCAAAGAGTACAAATCGTGCAGTTGAACCGTTTGTTACGTTTTGTCATAGGGCCTTACATTTATATATCGTTCTTTATAAATAACAGATCATCCGTGTTTCAACTTAAGATTGTTCGGTTTCAGATGCTCTGTACCTGATATCCTGCCCGTTACAGGCACCACACGTGATCTCAGCAACTCTTGTATCTGGCGCAGACGTTCGCTGTTCTTCGATTCAGCCTCTGGAGGCTCTGTTTCGTCTGAAGGCAGTTCATGACCCTCATCATCTGCTTCTTCCTCTTCCAGGGGTTTTTCTTCGATGAGGGGGGTCCTGGGGCTCATCGCCGGGGGTGACAGTTTGATCTGTGGGGCGGGGGATGTAGGCTGCTGTTTGACCTGCGGAGATTTGGGCGGCGTCGTGGTGGGGTCGGGTTTTGGCACAAATATGACTGAGGCAAAGCTGTCTTCCGAGTCGACACTCGTGTCGCTCTGCAGACTGCTGTCCTTCGAGGAGTCAGAACCATCTTCTCTAGAATGGCGGCGTTCACTGCCCGATCGGCCAGCTTCCTTCTTGTTATTGTCGTCTCCGATGCCAGAGAAATTGTTAGAAGGCTTCTTGCTGTCCGATGGAGGCGTGCATGGGGGTACCGCCTCGCTGGGTGTAGGTGTGGGTGAAGGCTTAGTGTTGGGAGACACGTCGCCCCCTTTCCAACCCTGGAGTATCCGCACGAAGCCGTTCTTGAATGAGGTGCCCGCCACCTTCTCAATGCCTGTGGTGGAGCTCTTCAGTTTGTTTGTGAGACCGTTCTTGAGCAACTGGAAGCGTTTGGCTGTAGACGTGGAGAAGAATGTGTCTCTGAGGGAGTCCAGTGTGCGGTTACGCCGATAGATGAGCTCCTCGTTGAGCGATGCCTGCTTCTGAATATTCTGCCGCAACCGTTCCTTCTCCCGTAGCCTCTCCGCGGACATGAGCTCCTCGTTCATGGAGCTCTGCTTGAACACGTTGCCGCAGCGCTGCGTCACCTCATGCCCCGATACCTTGAACTCTGGCAGCGCCTTCACCAGGTCCCGCATGCCACCCTCTTGCGCCATCTCTTGACAGACTGACTTCTTCTGTTTGACTAGCCTCGGCTTGGAGCTGCTGTTTGTGTTGGGGACGGCTGGCGCTGTAGCGGAGGGGACGCTTGTAGTGTTGGAATGCTCGGAGCCCATTCCGAGACTGGGCACGCTCGAGCGAGAACGTACCATGGCCCGCTGTCCTACCGTCAGGATGTCGGACAGGCTTTTGGACTTATGATTCAGAATAACCTCGTGGGGCGTCGCCCGCCGCGCGCAGGCGAATGTCTGCCGGCGTTGGGGTGGCTCGTGCTGGTCCTCTTCCAGGCGTCGCAGCTCAATCGGTAGGTCCTGAATGTCTTCACCTTCTCCATCTTCACAACCCTCGGGATCGTAGCGGTGAGGGGGTGCAGGCTCCTTAGTACAGGAGCTCCATGAGTCGAGGAACCAGGGCCGGTGGCCGGACCCACCACGCTTTCCTCCGGCTAGTTTCTGTAAAATACGACAAGTGAAATTACTTTCTAATCCTCTATTATTCCTTCCTTCACTTGATATCTGGAGAAAGGTAGGTATTATTGGAGATTCGGTTTTAGCAGTATGCTAATCAAGCAGAGATATTCCAAAAATATTTCGCATTTTGGAGAAGTAAATAATTTATTACGTCTTACGTCGTTCGGTAGTGTTAACCTTTGCAGTTTCCCATACGGTTGCCGTGTAGCATATTTAGATACGGCCTGTTGCATTTTGTCACAGAACCGAGTTTTAGTCCACAAGACACTGTCTTTATCTCACGAGTTATTATACTGCGTTAACATGCCAGCTTCTGTAGGATATAAAATTACATTTGCATTGTTCCTGCAAGGAGTTATGCACAGATAAACGCTTGGGATGTGTTGCTGTGTTCGAAGATTGTAAGAATACATCTTCTGAATACAAGGAACTGTGATTCAGTTATGATTGGTTTTCATAGAAACAAGTCATAACAAAATACACAAGAGTGGCTAACGTAACTTTTTCGAATATACTCTGTTTTGAATTTCTAAATGCATTAAGCATATTCCATATTACCGAGGACGCCCATTTTTTACCGGTCATTTTCATAAAATAATTGTACTTAAATAAATAAATAAAAAGTCTTACGAATATTGGTCTTCAGGGTGATGTATGTTAACACGTATGGAGTTTGTGAACGCTCTTGCAGCGAGGACAGTACGTCATATAATCTTGAACTGATGTCCGCGTTTATCCGTGCATGTATGAAAGCGATCAGACGTAGCTTCGAGAATTCGAGAATCCTGAGGCACATCTCTGGTGGAAATTATTCTCCGAGTACTGTGATGCTGTCTTGGCGACGCATCATACACGCGTTCTTTAGCCGTACCCTACCGTTAGAAATCGCAAGGTGTTAAATCTGGCGAAAGGATAGGCTGTTTCAGAGGTCTTGCTCCTAGGGAAGAAGTCCGGATAAGCACGAAGCATGGCTTGTGTAATCGGTATAATGTCTAGACTACGGGCTTGCCAACCGAGCAATCGTGGTTCAATTTGCAACAGGGACGACAGATATTTTGCTTCCCCAAAGCACCCACTCAGCCTCTTAACTCAGTGAGAACAGGGGCTGTTTCTCCGGCAGCACTTCAGCTGGGGCGTGAAGCTGACCACTCACTCCCATTTAGTGCCAACCTTAAAAATGAGGTGAGCTATACCTCCATTCCCCTTATGCCTTCTTGGCCTGCACAGGAAAACTTTATATTTTTACTTAGAGGCCCTGCTACAGGGCATTATTATTATTCTGAATTCACAGCGGTTTAGCTGGTTTTCAAAGAGTACCTGTCACTGACCAAGCATTTCTTATTCATTATGCTGCTAAAAACTTTCAAAGTATGTGGCATGTATTAAGTATTATTTCTTTCTGCATGAGAATGTATAGAACAGGGCGAAGATTGAGTAGTTTCAAACTGTCGTGTAATTTATTTGTGATAATACCCGTTGTGGATAATACTAATGGTTCTATATAGACCGCGTTCAGTTGCCATATTCCTGTTACTTCTTTCTTTAGGTCTGTTTATTATTTTTATTAGTGTTATCATCATCATATCCTATTCCGTGTAAAGCCCAGATTTTCGCGCATTAGCAAGTAGTCACAGTCTGTGTGTGGAAATCAAACACAGGGATTGGAAGAATGTCGATGTTGCCCACACCCTCCCCCCGTGGCTTGCAATGGTCCGTATTGAACTGCATAAAAATCGACCATTTGCTTGCATCGTTACTACGACCGAGGAAGGTGGCTCTGGGACAGAATCTGCTTACTGTGAGTCGTCCGGTTTGCAGTGTTCTGGAACTGCTTGTTGTAATCGCGTAGACACGCTACTGGTGGTTAAAGTAAGACGCAGAATACATTTAGTACACACCCTCAAGTCCATTGTAGGGGCGTCGAAGTCACCAAATAAGTTTACAATGCACATTTTTAGTGTTCGTTTTTTAAACTCTAATAAGCACAGTTCGTATTTAACAGCACTGCTATCCCACTACTTTTCACATAGCTCCCAGCAATACTGAGACATCACATCGTGAGAGGAACGTTGCTGTTCCCCGTTGATAGCGGTCCGTCTCCGGTGTTACAACTCTTCCCAACTCGCGATCATCTTTAAATTCATGGCCGCCAAGATTGTGCTTCAGCGCCGGAGAGAGTTGATAGTCACTTGGCGACAAATTCCCGGATATGATCACAATGAGTGCAGATTGTTACGAAATGATACGCCATGTAAAATTATTTTCTGACCGAACGTCGTGTACGATCACCTACATAACGTATCAGGATTTATCGAAGATCTTGAAAGAATCGCGATTATTTTATAGAATTTTCGGGTCTCTTTCCCGGGGGTAGAGTGGCCGGGGCGTGGCGTTGACCACCCACTCCTTTCCACAGCCGAAGTTAAAGTAATAGCAGAGTTATACATCTACTCCCACGTCTGTGCCTCCATGGCATGTTACAGTATGACCTTCACCTTTACAACACTTTTCCTTGCATTCTGTCTGTATCACGTGCAATCAGCACATTAGGAAGCTGGATTTGCCCTCCTGCTTTGTATTCTGGAGGTACCGGTTTCAAATCTCAGGCGAGAGACAGGCTGGCTTACTGGAGGTGTTGTGATCTCATCATTGCCTCCAGGCGAGTGTCGATATAGCAGGCCACGGCGATGGTGCCTTTCCACATCCGTCTCAGTTCATTACTTACGAACCAATCCTATCATTTGTCGCTATATAATCTTCAGTACTTAAAGTGCTACTAAATAAAGTTTAAACAAATAACATTTTCTTAACATGCGAGCCGTCAGTTTGTATGTGTGTGCCTGCGTATAACTCGTATATCTCCATGATAATACCAAGTGCGAAGTATCCTTCAGACGATCGAAGCGCTGTAGTTGTCAGACGGATGATTGCTCCTATGGCAACAGAGCTGAAAGCTACAACGCATACTGCAAGCCAGCCACGTACATCACAAATCAACAGCAAAGTTGACGGCCAACAAGCATTCGCGAAATGTGACAAGTGTTTTGGTTAACAACGCTGTCATATGCTAAGACCGTGTAGCGTCAGTGGCAGATGAATAGAATGTGAATATAGAGACGTGGTAGAATGATATTAACAGGGGAAAACGAAGTACTTGGAGGAAAACCTGTCTCACTGCCACTTCGTCAACCACAAATCCCATATGTACTGTCCTGAGATCGAACTTCGGCATTTTTCCGCGTCACATTGCATTTAGTCTCTAATGTATTTCCTATGATACTATTATGTTATGAGCCCTAAGGGATATGGTTTAATCCTGGCTCATGGAAACACTTTTGTGTTTTTGTTTCACGATTTCAATAATTTTCGCACTCCATTTCTGTGATTGCTTTCGACTAAAAGTCACTACGAAGTTATTATGAATATTCCAGTCTCGGCTCTGACTGAAACTTTTCGTGATTTTCTCAGAGCATTCAAGGAAGTTTTGTCACCTTAGAATTAGGGACTGCCTCCTCCTTCTTCATCCTTCCCAGTTCATCATTCCTAGCCTTTGAAGTCGAGTGAACGTATTTAAATAAACAAACACGCAGAAGGGGATATTTTACGAGTAGTAGAGACTCTTTACCTGGAGCGCCCTCCGAACGAAGCTGTAGCAGGTTTCATTGGGGCTGGACAGGCTGGAACTGCTCTGGGAACTGCTGCAGGGACGAGCGGGGTCGATGGACCTCCCCTTGTGCCTGCTGCGACCTCTCTTCCTTTGGCCAGCCCCGGGCCTGCAAAACACAGTAAACGTATGCTTTAGGCAGATAAAGGAGGCCGACGGATCTAAAACCCGCTGCTGGTGTTACAGCTGTCCATTCGTTTTCGCAGCTTGGGGAGTTTCTACCCCACCCGTCTGCAGTGAGGAAGTGTGAGTATTGTTACGCCGCGTAATATCCCAGAAGAGCGCAGATCTCATCAAATTAACAGTTCGTTTACCACCTGTGACATTTAAGAAACACGTCATCGGGCTGTTTACTCGTCACGTAAATAAACAGGAACTGAGTTGAACCAACTGTGGCAATACCTAAAACAACTATAGAAATATAAAGTGTCCGTCATGTCGTGTTTCTGAGCTATGCAGCTGTCACGGGATCTGTAGGTCGTAGGGAGCCTTCATCCATCCCCCTGCAGTAAAACATGCCTTATTTCATGTGAATCTCGAAGTGCTTTAACTTCCTAGCGGATTCAGTCTTCCTGTGCGATAAAGCTGCCGTTCTTGCGGACACGATAAAATGGACACTGTAGTTTGTGTGAGCCCAAGGAACGTATCAGCGAAACAGATGAAATTAAGTTAAAACTTTGGTTGTAAATCTAGTTGCGGCAGTGATATTTTCACACAGCTATTATTGGAACTTCAAATAGACGCACATTGGCTTAGAAGCTGGCGGGCCTCGAAGTCCACACGCGCGCATACACACACACACACACACACACACACCATAACTCTATAAAACGAAAATTAATCCTGAGCCTGGTTAACAGTCAGTATAGTGACTAGGCTACAGGATTGACAACGGAGGAATCGTTGATCGATTGCCGGGAAGAGCAAGAGATTTATCTCTTCTACAAAGCGTCCAAACCGGTTTTTAGGTCGACCTAGCCCTTTCTTCAATGGAGAATAGAGGGTTTTCCCCTGGGTTAAAGCGGCCGGAGGCCAAATCAGATAACTCACCTCCATCTAAAGCCAAGGGTAAGACTGACTGGATCAATGTCTTCACTCTCCCATACGCCTTCATGGCTTGCGCAGGGTCACTCCTCGCCAAACATTATTCGGGTGATAAAATCAAGAAGAATGAGGTTGGCGGGGCGTGTGGCACGTAGGAGGAGAGGAGAGGTGTATATAGGGTATTGGTGGGGAGACATGAAGGAAAAAAACACTTGGAAGACCCAGGCGTAGATGGGAGAATAATATTAAAATGGATCTTCAAGAAATGGGATGGGAGTCATGGACTGGATTGGTCTGGCTCAAGATAGGAGCAGGTGGCGGGCTCTTGTGAATGCGGTACTGAACTTGCGGGTTCCATAAAATGCGGGGAATTCCTTCACTGGCTGAGGACCTGTTAGCTTCTCAAGAATGTCTGTGTAGAGGATTATTGAACGCGCTGTGTAATTTGATTCCACTGACCTATAATACTCACCGCGCGGATCTGCAGGAATCGCTGTCTGACGTCTGAGTATAAGCGTGGTAGGGCGGCGGGCCGTCCTCCTCGGACGTAGTGGTCGTCGTAGATGTTAGCTCCAGCGACGGAGTACTAAGGTGCTGGGGCTTGTGCCAAGGGACCAGCACGTCTTGGGACTCGAACTATGGACAACACAGAACATTGCTCAATAACTACCTTATTTATATTATTTACTTATTTATTATACTATATATCGTATTGCAACTGGATTCCTGAATATGTGTCTCCAGTGAGTTTTATAGATTGCGCGGCTGGAAAAAAATATACGTTATGAGAGGGTTTGATTTGACAAGGGGTACGTCGAACTCCTCCGCCCATCTCCACGCTCATAAAATATGCCGCCAAAGGGCGCATTGTATTAAGTGACACCTACCATTAGTAAGAAATGAAAAATGAAAAAGAAGTCGATACAGTGTTACCTGATGACAAAAATGGTGACCGGATAAATGCGCACACGACGAAAGCCCACACGACAATTGCGCACAGATTAAACCCCACAGTCATGAATGCTCACAGGAAAAATACCCACACCGATAAATGCTCACACGGATATATGCTCACACGGATGAATGCTCACAAGGATAATTGCTCACAAGTTTAAATGCTCACATTGATAAATGCTCACACGGGCGAATTGTCACACAGGAAAGTACGCACATACAAGAATTAGGTTAGGTTAGCGTTCAGGCTATGTCTCTGTTCTGTATATGAAGGGAATGGCCACTGGACACAAACTTAGGTTAGCGTGTAGGCTATGTCTCTGTTTTGTATATTAAGTGAATGGCCACTGGACACAAACTTAGGTTAGCGTTCAGGCTACGTCTCTGTTTTGTATATTAAGTGAATGGCCACTGGACACAAAGTTAGGTTAGCGTTCAGGCTATGTCTCTGTTCTGTATATGAAGGGAATGGCCACTGGACACAAACTTACGTTAGCGTGTAGGCTATGTCTCTGTTTTGTATATTAAGTGAATGGCCAATGGACACAAACTTAGGTTAGAGTTCAGGCTATGTCTCTGCTTTGTATATTAAGTGAATGGCCAATGGACACAAACTTAGGTTAGCGTTCAGGCTATGTCTCTGTTTTGTATATTAAGTGAATGGCCACTGGACAGAAACTTAGGTTAGCGTTCAGGCTATGTCTCTGTTTTGTATATGAAGGGAATGGCCACTGGACACAAACTTAGGTTAGCGTGTAGGCTATGTCTCTGTTACAGTCAGCGCGATATTTCAACCTCGTCCCCCTCATTACACTACCATTACTTTCCTGTTTGACAATTCGCCCGTGTGAGCATTTGTCCGTGTGAGCATTTATCCTTGTGAGCATTCATCCGTGTGAGCATATATCCGTGTGAGCATTTATCGGTGTGGGTATTTTTCCTGTGAGCATTCATGACAGTGGGGTTTTATCTGTGCGCAATTGTCGTGTGGGCTTTCGTCGTGTGGGCTTTTGTCATGGAACCGACAAAAATAATGGATATACCGAGGACTATAGTCATCCACATACACCAACTGGTGCAGTGTGTGCATTAGTTGGTGTATGTGGATGATTATAGTCACAATGCACGGAACGAATAATGTTAAATACCGAGGACTGTTTGGTGTTTTAAAAAAAAAAGTAAGAAATAGTCAGTAGAAAGTCAATAATTTATATATGTACAAGAATGGGTTGACATCACGTGCAGTGGCAATTACAAAGTTGTAGACTACAGATGTAAAGATGGCTTTGGAACTAATTCGATACAAATTATGCAGCAAGACAATACGACGACATACCAGTTTAGAGGCAAGTCTTTCTCTTTTACTGTAAGAGAGCAGGTGTGGTACTGACTTTCTGGAGCTGAATTCAGCATATTCAATCTTTCGTGGTTTATTTTCAAAAATTTTATAAATACATTTGAAAATGGATGCTGCCATCAGTTTATTAGATTTTAGTATTGTACTGCTTTATAAATTTCGTCCCACAATTCTCCTAATTGTTTTACACATTTGGTTTAATGTCTCTGTCTCCATTCTTTCACTAATGTATAGCAATACCTACATAATTATATTTTGGTGACTCTTCACGCGATTCGTTGTTTTACATCTAAGATAATAATTTCCTCAGAACGATGTTTTACTTTTGTTACTTGACTTTCTAAAAAATAAATCTGTTCATTATACTTTCTCATATTTCATTTCTGTAAGATTCTGACGACGGTGTGTCTCATTTGAGATTATTTGCTTCTTGGACTTTGCCCATCCGCTGGTATTTTAAAATAAATAAGAGCTATATAAATAAATATGTGCAGTAAATAGAACACTGCGTCTGGGGGAAGGACCGGTCACCATCTTTAGGCTAAAATAACCAGATATAGTCAGCTGGGTCCAATAGACAAAGCTACTATCAATCTGAGAGTAGCTTTACCTGTCGGACCCAGCTGAGTAGGTCTTGTTATTTTAGCCTGAAGAGGGGCCGATTTTGTCCCCGAAACGTAGTGTATTATTTACTACAAATTTTGTATTTTATTCGTATTACTTTCCCATATTTGTTTGTAATTATAAAGATAAATAGGAGGCTATGGAATCTAAATTTAGAGCTGCGTCATATGGCCGACGTAGCATGCGATTTACAGCAGATAAGTGAATAACTATTCGCATAAATGATCACTGGCTGGGCGGTGCGCTGCTGTGTGCTATGAAAGATCAAAGGTGGTCAGGTTACAAATCAGACCGTGAAACTTCCCCCACGTTTAACGAAAGGGCTGTTTGGATTAAATTATTTCCACTTTGTGGCACTGAGTGCTGTTAGCATAATCGTCTGCTTTTTCTTGAAGTCTCACTGTTTGCTTACAGGCCTTTATCATTTGCCTCTAGAATGTACTCTTTCAGAAGTGAATGTCGATAGGGCCAGGATAATTCCGTCCGTGTAGCACTAGGCTACGGACTGGACGACCGAGGAATCGGGTTGGATTAACTGCAGGGGCAAGGTATTTGTCTCTTGTCCACGAGTCCAGAAATGCACTGGATTTAAATAACTTCCTATCCAATGTGTACGGCGGACTTACCTGTTGTCAAGCGACTTTAACGTGAAGCTGACCATTCGCCTCCATTTACTTCAGTGGTTACGAGTGCGTGTCTGTCCGGTGGTGTGAGACTTTATTTACCATCTGCCATTTTACCTTTATAAAGCAGACTGAGAGGTCTTATGCGCCCAAGTATATCTACTTCTGTGGGATAAAACATATTTTTTTAATATAATTTAACCTGTCTGTAGCACTGAATACAGTAAAGACTGTCTAGAACGGAGAATGAATTATTGGAATTTTCTCTTTATAAGAACATTCTTTGTGGTTCTATTAATAATGTAAGTGTAGGAATCTAAGTAACGTTTCCTCTAAAAGCGGAAACTGTTTATCTTACAAAAAAAAAAGAAAGCAAGGACTTAACGAGAAGTTGCCTGCCTGTGTGTTTTTATTTTCTGTTCGTATGATTTTATCCCAAATTTTGCTTTGTCTGCGCAGAAATGCTTCTCCCACAGTTAATGTAAGAATTAATCCCGACGTCCAAAAAAATTAGTGCACAGTACGTTTTATGAACTACCAAGAAAGAAGAAAATGTAGGGCAAAAGAAATAGAGCTAAATATTGTTAATAATGTATCCAGTAAACGTGCGAGCCTAATATGTGGGAGCAAGAGAAGACAGGCTGGTTATTTGGATCACGGACGCACGAGATGGTAATTTGTCCCTGTCTATGCCATAAAGGCATAACAGGGATTGGCGGTGTAGCTACACTCATTATTAACCTCAGTTTTAGTTGGGGTGAATGGTCAGCCTCACTTCTCGGCCGCCTTAAGCTCACAGAACGAGCCTCCAGTCCCATTGTAGAGGAGGCTGGGCGGACTCCAGAGCCGGTCTGGATATTTTGGAGAAGAAAACATCTTATACCCTTGCCGGAAATCGAAGCACGATTCCTCGATCATCGAGCCCATAGCTTAGCCACTACACCGACTTAGCTACCTCGGCTCCACAGAGATGTTACCGTGCGTTATTTTGTAGGCAGAGCCAGCTGTGTTAACGCAAAATTTTCTGGAACTCAAAAGTGTTCAGGTACCTCCGGATTCCATTACAAATATGCCTACGTCTTACTGTAGCTGGGTTTCATTATGGACATTATCGAAGTACGTGACTGCCAGAAGTAATCTGATGTGGAGGGAAACTATGAAATGTGCCTGTTTTAAAAAAACAAATATCAGTATACGGCGATGTCCCCAGTCTGTGGGGTTATGTGTTCAGCAAAGCTGGAAACAAGAATTTAGTAGGTCGGGTCCATGTCTTCGGCCGTTTATATACGTTATTTGTTCAGCAAAGCTGGAAACAAGAATTTAGTAGGTCGGGTCCATGTCTTCGGCCGTTTATATACGTTATTTGTTCAGCAAAGCTGGAAACAAGAATTTAGTAGGTCGGGTCCATGTCTTCGGCCGTTTATATACGTTATTTGTTCAGCAAAGCTGGAAACAAGAATTTAGTAGGTCGAGTCCATGTCTTCGGCCGTTTATATACGTTATTTGTTCAGCAAAGCTGGAAACAAGAATTTAGTAGGTCGGGTCCATGTCTTCGGCCGTTTATATTCTCGATATTTCGCACATTTTCTGTGTATTTATTTGCGTATTTGTGTATTTAACAAGACATCATAAGTATATGAACACATCATATTGGAGCATGATGGCAACACATGCTATAACTCATTTATATCAAAAACTTTTTTTTGAGGAGGTTAGCTAGCTTTAGGTAGTGTTCACTAGTTGATTTTGTGTTGACGATCGTGAACTTTCGCCTTTGTAATACAAGGCTCTTTGTTTAGAGACTATGACGGAGGTTTAAGATTCAATGCTGTGTTTTTCTGGGATATGAGACCTTATTATCTTGCAAATCAACACTAGTATTTCAGAGGAATATATCACCAACCCGAAGGCAGAATCAATGTGTTCCCCTTGAAGAGTTTATACGCACCTACCAATCTACATGGTGTCATAATTAGAAGGTAACAACACGAACCGAGAAAGTTTCTTGAAGGTCTGAAAAATACTGGCTGATCAAGTAAGAACCTCTATTCAGATTGTAGTTGTCTGGGAGGTGACGCCGTGTAGTCTTCTGGATAGGCAGAAGACTTTGATTCACGGCCGCGCGAACCTCAGATGCCATACAACATGTCTTTTATTCTAGGCTGTTAGTCGCAAGCCTGTGACCACCGAGTGCCGGTTTCGATCCCAGTCCAGTTCGCTTAGGATTTGTGGTGGACAGAGTGACACTGAGACAGGTTTTTCTACGAATACTTCTGTTGTCTCCTGCCATCATTCCACCAGATCTCCATACGCAGCTATTTAAACCGCTTTTCTTTCCCTCTCTGTCAGTTTTGTGTTCTGCTTTCGAATCTTTGTCCCTAACGCATTCACCTTTCTGTGTCGCTGTTTCATTGCCCAGACGGTGATGATGAGACGGCCACCGATGCGGAGGACTCTTGCCAACTCCCTCAGCGCTCCCACCCTCCGCTCTGTCGTCGCGAAGTGATGGACCACAGCCACGGAGAGCACGGCGTCGAAACTGTCGTCCCGAAAAGGCAGGGACAGGTTATCACAGAGCAGCACCTGCAGGCATAGAATATTATGCTTAGACTGCAGCGAGAGACGTGGACAAGATTGCACTGGTGTGTGGTGTTGACGTTGTGTTACTGATCGTGTTCAGTGTGTTTTGGTACTAAGTGAAAACTTCACAATTTGGACGGAAACTTTCTTGTGAACATAGAATAACTGTGCAGCTGATATCACATACTTAAAAATTTCGTCGTTTTCAATATAATAGACGAAATGGCAGAAGATATTGAACGAGGACGTAGCTTGCAAGATGTACTAATACGTCACTTGTTATAGATTTAACACTTTGCAGTCCGAATTATTATTGTGAATTCCAACAGTGCCGTCCACATTAATTTTTTTAGAAAATATCTAATGTCCAAAGTTCAAAAGCAGCCAATATTTAACAGAGCTTAGTGAAAATCTACATAAAACACTCTAAATAATGTGTCGATTTGAGCTCGACTTTGGACCTGGTACAGCGGAAAGCGATGTCAAGTGTAACTCGACACTGGGCTGATAAGGTTTAAGTGGATATTTCGATAAATATAAATATATATGTATATAAATGTTAATAACATAAAGATTTGTCAGTAGTACATGTATTTAATGGAGAAGGGGCTACTACCGTGACAGCTCGGCCTTAATCGGAAGGTAGTTCCAAGAAAAGAAGTTAAGATGGAAAGACTACTCAATAATAATAATAATAATAATAATCCTCTAAAGTACATCAAGAAACTACAGAAAACAGCCATGTTAGGCACTGCGCACATACTTCGCAATTACTAATATAAAAGGACAAAACATTTATCGTGGGAAATAGCATTACGTTTACCATAAATTGTAACCACAGAATAGCTGCAACATTGTGTATCCTAGAGACATGGTTTGTTTCAGGTATATAACTGTAAATACCCTGACTAAATGCGATAACAAATAATAATAATAACAATAATAATAATGACAATAATAATAATAATGACAATAATAATAATAATGACAATAGAAGATAACATGAAGTGGTTTTGTTCTTTATTGTAACCGTGATGTCTGGTTTAGAACATCGCTTACAACCTGTGGCACGCGTGCCACTTTTGCCACTTGTCAGTGGCACGCCTCCCGATTTGGAAAAAGATTATATATCTGATTTGAAAAATCGGAAATCAAGATAGATGTGTACAGTGTAAAGTCTGATTTTTTTTTATTAGAAATGACTAGTCGCCTTTCAACGTGATGGGAACATATGATTCATTCAGCATGTGCTGACTGTTAGCTTTCAATGCAAGCAGGTAGAGTGTGCCCCGGACGCTAGTCAGGCAACCTCTTACAGTACAACTAGGAACACGTGACGATTAGTTTTGGCCTCAGGCGCATCGTGTTTGCGTTTGTCAGTTTCGAGCGGTAGTGTCTTGCATTCTATTAGTGATGTGAGTAATGTTTATTTGTGAACTTCTTTATACAGTGCCCAGTTCTTCAGAATGAAAGTCGAACAGGAAAATTTAAGATAGTGTTAGCGTACAAGAACTTAACTTAGCTTGGGAAGAACGGTTTTGTACTTACAGTGCAAGATGCTATACAGTCAGTACGTTTGAGGCGTGTTGCTTATGTTGTTGTGCCTGAAACTCGTAATTTAGAAACGTGTTTTAAACATCATGCCAAATCAAGTCTTTTGACGTTCGTAAAATATAGAAGTGGCCCAGATGTACAAACGAACGGTTGATGACTTTGCGCTTTGAAGAAGTACTGTGAAGAGTACAAGATATGGTTAGCATTTAACAGGTTGTTTATAATACTGATAATGCTCAACTATGTGTTTTCATTTGTAGCTTTCAGGTAAAATTTTCTATAATTTTTAATCAAATAACACTTAGACTTGCGTCATCTAATTTACACTAAGCATGAAGATGTTTTAACAGAAATTTAAATTTGTATTGAGAAAGAAACTTAGGCTTGGAAAAATTAGATAACATTTGTATGGATAGTGCCTCTTCGGTAATGGGAAATTCAGAAGGTGTGGTATCTTTTCTGCAGAAGTAATTGAACCGCAATACAAATATCACTGAACTGTCCACAAGGATGGTTTGTGCTCCAAGAGCTTGGGTTTGATATCCTTGACGGAGCATTGAACTGCATAAACACCGTTCCTTACGTGTTTCATCCAGCAGCAAGCTGCATAAACGCTGTTCCTGATGTGTTTAACGAGCAGAAAGATTTATACACATGCCTTATGTGCTTGGTCCAAGGTAAGCTGCATCAACACAATTCTTCATGTGCTTAGTCCAGCAGTACTTTTATGTGTTTAATGCAGCAGTGTCCTGCATAAACACGGTTATTTATGTGCTTAATACAGCAATAGCTGCATATGCAATTCCTCGTGTACTTAATCAAGCAGTAGGCTACACAGACATAATTCTTTATGTGTTTGATCCCGCAGTAAGCGGCATAAACACAGTTTGTTGTCAGGCATTATGCTGTCCCTAGTTTCGAAATGAGTTTCTTTAAAATTCAGGTTCGGAAAATAAAGAATTTCTCCTTCCTTTTAATATCCGTTGGTCGTGGAAAGGAAATGAACTAGAGAGATTTTCGAACGCGAAAAAATCGTGTTTTAGGATTTTTTTTAACGTAAAGGACAAGTGCCAAGAAATCTCAGACTTCTGAAGTAAAGAAGAATGATTTTGGAACTTAGATTTTCTCACAGATATTAGGAAACCTTTAAACAAACTAAATTTTCTATAACAGAGAAAAATGCTCTCTCTCTCTCTCCTCACATATTCAATTGTTTGTCAGCGTTAAAGTCAAACCTACGCCTGTTCTGAATAATCTGACCCTGAAGGTTGTCTCACTCCAATTTCACATAACAAAAGCAAGTAAAAATTTTGATAAATGTGTAGTGGGAGACAGAAGTGTTTGATTTAAGGGCGCTGTCAATTGCTGAAATTACATAACGTCAATGCTAGACGAATGGATTATGAATATGGAGACATGGTGAAATGAGACTGGCAGGAGACAGCCAAGTACTCGGACAGGAAATCTGTCTTACAAATGTCTCTGAACCAGTCACAGTCGGTGAAGGTTATTTATTTACGTAATTTACACCACACAAAGGGATTTTGTGACAGAATCTCGTGTATGTACGTGTATTTGTGTGTTTGTATGATTACAGCAGACTTGGTAACATTTTGTGCGAATTTGTACAGTAGTTGTCAGTGGATTCTGTAAGTAGCTTATAATCTATTGAAAGATACACGAGAGGAAGGACACAAATACTTTAGTTACTAGTGCAGTGTCACATAAATATGTACTGTCGCTCACAGGTATTGTAATCACCGAAGTAGTTCATTTAAAGTTTTTGTGGACTTTGAATTTGTTGGCACGGACACGGTTCCTCAGTTGTCCATCCCTTGGCCTAGTCAGTATACCGAGTGAGCTGTCCCAGGCCCAGGATACTTAAGGGAAGAATATATTTATGGTTGGATCATACTTGTGTGAAACAAGAAGGTCGTAGACTTTTGATGGCGAGGGATCATTTTTGACACGTAAAACTGATATCAGCTTGATACACCGAGCTGCATGGTTTTGCACGTGTTGAATGTACCTCATGTTCTTTCTCCCGCGCAGTTTCCGTCAGGGTGCAACACCGGTCCACTCCGATCTTGAACACCGACGGATTGACACTCAAATACTTGCCATTTCCACACCCTGCAAAATAGAGCCGCTGTATTGGAAATAGAACTGCGTAGCTGAAAGTTTGACTGACACAGAGTGTATCTTCATAAACATTTAATAAGTGCAGTTGCTTCTTACTGACACAGCCTGTCGCAAAAATTATTACCAGGAATATCTCCTGGGGGGGGGGGGCAAAGGCGGCCGGTTCTTAGGGCTCACAACCTTACCACCTTCATGTGCCGATTGTCTAGAAATTCTGTGAGCCTCAACCTCCTACAGCCCTCAGGGCCTATCCAGGCCTGTGTAGGGATTGCTTTTAGTTACTTCTTACTGTGTACTTAAATGGTCTCCATGTAGCGGGTTATCTGATTGTGGAAATGTTCGAAAAATTCGAGCTTCTCCCCTCCCCAAACAAAAGATTGGATTTATTTTAGGCCTTGTCATCTAGTCTTGCTAACTATAACTGAAATCTGTATTTAAATATGTTCCTCGTGCCACCGTACGAATAACAAAGTGTTCTGAGCAGTGCTTGTGTAGCCCACTGTGTTATTATCAATATTGTTGTTTCGTTTTAGTTTTGTGAACAACTTTGTACTTAAGTACTTTTACATATACCAAAGGTACAGCAATCCCCCTGTACATGCCTGGACAGGCCCTTAGGGCTCCAGGAGATTCAGGCTTCCAAAATTTCTAGACATTCGGCACATGAAGGTGGCTAGGTAGTCAACCCTACGCACCGGCCACCTTTACCCCCCAGTTGAAACCCTTGATACTTATTTCTGTTGGAATCTTAGTAGACCCCATGGCCATAGTGCGGCCAGAAGGATTAAGTCAATAAAAAATCTTAAATACCCCATCGGGAATCGAACCCGCGACCTTCCGACTTGTAGCGCAGTGTTTGTATATTGTGTAAATGTAAAATTCGAGTTTATTTCATTTATGCTGTTGTATTCTTAACGCCGCCAAATACAACTTTGAGTTTGAAACATAAATAATCTTAGTTTATTTTCTTTACCTTACCTGTTCCGTCTGTCCCTTACAGGTATTTTCAGCAATCCCTGTAACAATTTGTCTAGTCTAATATCCCTATAATTTTAAAACATCTTTAATCACCATTAATCATCAATCATTTAAATCGAAATAAATAAAAATTCACGAGACGTTCTTCTAGTGCAGGTGTGTGTTGTTCTGTGTGAATTGCTTATGGTTACCAACTGTACACACGGTACAGTCACAGACATGGACCTTAAAGTTACTGTACAAATTAAACTTAAAAGGTTGTCTACACTGAGGCCGCGGAGAGATGTCAAACTGATCAACACCGCTCCCAATCTGCCTTCAGCTCTTAGCTTCCCACTCCCACATACTTTGCTATATTCCCTTCCGGTTGACCTTCGCTAGCGACAAGCGCTTTGGGCTGATAATTGACTGATCAGAGGAGACTGGATCGAAATTCCGCATTAGGCAGTGAAATGAAGGGAAATTTGTAGAGCGCCTTTATCCCCACCGTCCGTGGTACTTCCTTTAGTGGCTTCAGTATAGTGACGACAGAAGAAGAAGACTTTCCCCCCAAATACAGTCAAACCAGGTTATAATGACATCGGTTTAGGCTAAATCTCATATATAGCATCTGACATTCTGTGCTACCAATTAATTCCTCACTGTTAACCATAACATTATACTCCTCGGTTATAACAACACTCGTTTATAACGACACAAAATATTCAGTCCCTTTCATGACGTTATAACCGAGTTCGACTCTACTTACAAACTGAGTAACTGAACCAACAATGGCACTTTATTGGGATAACCCCCCCAGTAACTGTCTGCAATATGCCTCCTACATGTTTCGGCCATTCGTGGGCCATTATCAAGCAGTTTCAATTACAGGAATTTACCAAGATTCAGCGTTGCATATCGTAAAAATATTATGCATTAATAAATAGTAAATGTTGTAAAAACGTAGACATAAAAGTCACGAAGGCAATATGAGCTTCTACATCTGTAGCTCCATAAGGGATACAAAGGTTGGAGCCAAATCGTAGGCAGTTATGGGTTCTTCCCAAATAAAGTGTATTTGCTAGTTTAAATACTAAGTTTGTAAAATAAAATGCACCGTAATATGCAACGCTTGCAAATTGAATTCGTACTTCTGGTCTTCTGTACATTCAGACCTTTTATGTTTTTTTAGTACTAAGTCTATTAAAACTTGTAACACATAAGGGGTTTCGTGTTACTTAAATACAGAAAAAACACACTGTGCATTAGAAATCGTGTATCTTGTACAAAGATGAAACTAAATGGAAAATTCTTAGGCATCTCGTTAGAGTTATTCATCTAACATGAGTAGCGTTACGTGATGTGAGTCACAACCAGAATACGAGTAAAATACAGAGCATTGGAGGGGAGATATCACTTACCAACGTCACAGACGAGAGAGCCGGGTTCAAGCTCTGAGAGGAATTGCTTGACTTTTGGCCACGCTCGTCCTCGCTGGCTGTCCGCGGAGGCGCCGGCAGGGAGCTGCGTCCCAGAGATCTGCTCATACACCTCGTGCACGTAGGCTTTCTCCAACGCGACCGACCGGGCCTCGCGCTCATCCGCCCCCGACATTCTGCCGGTCAGCCGCTCGTCATGTCGGCCAGCTGCAACAGTCAGTTGTCAGGCGAATGTCACCACATTGCAAGCTTTTAGTTGCCAAGCACTGGTGCACTCGTTTTTATATCAGCAATGAGAAATTGGTAAAGCCAAATATACACAGCCGTCAGCGAGATATATATGTATTTTGCCAGATGGCATTTATCGACGGAAGTCGAGTGGCGGTATTACTGGTCCAGAAATTGTCATTAGGTCTGTCATTGTAAAAGTCAGTGTGGTTAATGTGTGGACGTATACCTACACTCCTCCGTTCATCTTCGCGGAGTGGTGGTTAGGCACAAGGACATAAACTGAAATTTAGCGCGACAGCTTGTAAGAAGACTGCTAGTTGAGCAACACTTGCCGTAAAGGCCTAAAAACCTACCAAATTACGTCCTGAATGTGCATCATGAGAAGGCGAATGAAATGGCTGGGGCATATAGCGTACATGGGCTAGAAGAGAAACGCATACAAGTTCAAAACCTCAATGACAAAGACCACTTGGAAGACCTAGGGCATAAATTGGAGGATTATATTACAAGGAGTTCCGACTAGAACTCATATAAAGCCTGTATAAATACAAACTTTTGTCAAGATCGTTCCGTTACGTCATCGGTGTTAATCAGTTGGAGTGTTTGTGTTTTCCTTCCTTAAATATAGATTTCTAAAGTAATTGCTGAATATATATTCTGCATTTTGTTCAAAATACCTGAACATATGTAGGGTGTTTTTTTTTCGTACTGGACCGATAAGCGCCGGCCCCACGCTCCGCCCGACGCTCTGCCAGCGTTGCGTCGTACACCGAGTGTCGGGGAGGTTTAACAGTCGATGACGGGAGCTAGGCAAACGATCGCAGTGATAATAATCATTAGAAAGTATAATAAAAACTCACTAGAGCGTCGGGGCGGCCCTTATCGGTCAAGTAGGAAAAAATACACTATACATAGTTTTCTCTACACTCACTTACAGACCAGCCCCTTTACTAGCCACTACTAAAACTGTTTTTGCTTTATTGTACTAATGCCTTTATTGAATAAATTAACGTCATCAGCATAGAACAAAATCCTGTGTGTTCCATTCAATGTCAACGCCTCCTGGTTGTCTTTAGGTCTTCCAAATGGCATATTAAAACGCAAAGTTGAAGAATGATCGCAATAGAACGTATTCTGAATCGGTAACTTATGAGATAGGTGTTAGCATTTCGATGCTGCATTTAATTTTTTTTCCTATGCCTCGACAGCCCCTAGGGGGCCTAGACCTCCTCACTATTCGAGGTTTCGTGATCACACACACACTTCAGACACACCACACTCGGTAGGACTCCTCTGGACGAGTGCTTCGTTTAATGGATGTACCGAACTCAGTGACAATATTGTACAAAACTTCCTATGTAACCGAAAAACAGGTTTTCTTGACGTCTATACATAACTGGGGTACAGCCGTGTTTTCTTTCAATTTCTTCTTATATACGTGACGAATGCAGAGTATCTGATCAGCAGTTGATCTGTTATGTCGAACACTAATGATCTTGAATAATTCAGTCTTTAGTTAAACTTGTGTCTTATCAAAACTGTTTTAATGTATAAGATTAAAAATTAATAAAGCGAATTGCATCTTACAACCTTTAGTGCTGAATCACGCTTCACCTAGATTCAAAATAGCCTATTTGTAGGAAAGCAGCCTGCATTCTTATATAAAATAACGTAACGTCATGACAGGTTTTCTCTATGTTCTCAGGTAAGATGTGGATATCAACAAATCAAGAACATATAATTCCCCTTCTTTCAGCGTTTTTACACATGTAATTTCACAGCTTTGAAATTTAGCACTCCACAACAGTCATTCCTTCAGGCTGTTCCCATTGTGACTTCTTTCAACCGAAAGGCTCGCTCAGACAGTAACGCTTCTTGTGTTTAGGAGGTCAGTCCAAATCTCAGCCAGGACACCTGTTCTCCTGTCTGAAATTTTTGTGATTTTCCTCAGCCGCTCTTGTGAATGGAGAGTTTCTTCAAATAGGCTTTGTCATGATTGTGTCCTCTCCACATCCTTTGGAATTCACCAGGAGAGAGTATCTTTCGAGGCTAAATAACGGCCGCATTTGATACGGCGTTGTTAAGCAGTCTGCAGTCCAATTAATTTCGCATAGGATGTCGTGCCATTGTGATATCAGTGCAACGCAACAATCATTCTCCCCAGTCCAACTGGCCAGAGACATCATTGCTGTTATTAAGTAATGTGAACAAACATTAAAATGCCGACCTTCTGATAAAAATCGAAGGCCAAGAGCAGGAAGTTGACATCATGTGTCTGACGTAACTGATGTTTTTTTCTGTTGCCCGTTGCCAGTTGTTTTCACGCAACCAAAGTCATAAATGGCCAACCCGGTCGATGGCGGTCAATTGAGCCAACTTACGTGTTACGACAGAGACGATTCTGAGAAAGCCGCATTGAATATTGCAAGGACACGTAAACAGAGGCACTTGAGTGCTACTGGTTCCGCACGCCAACATCGCAATTCGTGATTTCAGGCTTCCGCCGTGATGTTGATGAGATCTACGCTCTGCCTGGACACCATGGAGGCTAATGGACAGGGTGCAGACAGTGCAGTCTGGCTATACCTTAGTAATGGAGCAACGTGACAGACCAGTTTCAAGCTCCGGCCGCATTACCTAAACAATAGAACCTGAACAGGCCGCAGAGCATTTGTCAGCTGCATGATGAAGTCAAAAATCTTTGTTTCCATTGGGAAAAGAGCTCAATCCTCTACTTCGTGTCCAGTCGGTGTAAAGACTGTCGTACTGCGCAGAGCAGGGCAATAGTTTGCAGCTGGCCTGCCAGCTAACAGAGACGTTCTTAGGTTCGAACCCCAGTCGTGTAATGCAGAACAGTGTTTCTTTTCAGGTACCATGTACTTCTTAAAAAATTTCCCAAATTCTGCGGACCCCCTCCAAAATATTATTTCACGTGAGGAACACGTTAGGCACTCGGCGATGTAACGTTTGGAAATTCACAAATAAGAAATGTACATAAACTGTATAACTAACTCCATGGAGCATAGCCCCTTAGGCGCCGATATTTCCGCAGCTAGCCAAGAAATTGCACGCATTTTATGGAACCCGAAAGCTCATTACACTGTTCACAATAGCCAGGCACTTATCCCTGTTCATTGTCAGAAGAATTCGATCTACGCCGTCCCACCATATTTCTTTAAAATTCATTTCAAATTATCCCCATCTACGCCTAGGTCTTCAAACTAGTCTCGTCTCTCTAAATTTTCGAATCGGTTTTCCTTTCCAACAGCCTCCTGTACAATGGGTACCGGGTCATTCCCGGGGATAAAGCGGCCGGGGCGTGGAGTTGACCACCCACCCCCTTCTAGCGCCGAGGTTAAAGAAAGAGTAGAGCTATACCTCTACTCCCCCTCTGGGCCTTCATGGCCTGTTCTAGGGTGAACTTTACCTATTTTTTTTCCTTTCCCATGCATGCTGCATGAGCAAGTTAGGCGCACATGTACAAATGTTATAAAGGAAACTGACACTGTCAACAGAAATTTTTATTTGAAGTGTGTTCAATAAATTATTATTCGGGCAACATGTTTCGACAAATTCTTTTCATACGCAGGCCCTCTATCATCATCAAAATTAAAAGTATAAATTGCACTCAGTGTGATAAATAACTGAGATCTCAGTGTTACATGTGGTGTAGTGCATGTTGCTTATCAGTTTTACTGTAGTCATTAATTATTAAAGTTACTGAAAACGTGACAGAATGTTTAGATATCAAAATACTTGCTAGCGTTAAAGCTTCTTTTTATATTATATCTTTCTGAAGATTTTTTCGGTTTGGTGACGTGTGGTACACAGGCTATTCGGTTGTTTAATTTATTTGTAGCTGTAACAAAATATTTTAATTACCAAACAGCCTGTACACCACACGTCATCAAGCATTCTGTGATGTCTGTAAAATTTGAATAGTTATTGACTACAGTAAAAATGACAAACAACGTGTAATATACCATATGTAATATTGTTATTTAACATATTGAGTTCAATTGTATATTTTTACATTTTATGGTGATAGAGGGCCTGAAGATGACCAAGATCAGTCTAAACACATTGTGTGAGTCATAATTTATTGAACATACATGAAACAAAACGTTGTGTTGACGGTATTAATTCCTTTATAGTTCTACATAACACAACGGGATGCTTAACATCAAATTTGTACAAATGTCATTGAAATTTGTGTTGGAGCAATAGTGTGTGATTGTGAGTGACATTTATGAATGTGGCTCAGCAAGGGCCAGTGGCAGGCTCTTGTCAACAAGGCAGTGAATATGCAGATTCCTTACAAGGCAGGGAATTAGGGTAGCTGAGTAACTGTTAGGTTCTCAAGCAGTATTCTATTGAAGTGTAACACTTTGCTCTGGGCTTCTGTTCTCTGCATCTCTGCAACGGATGCAGATGTGCAACCGCCTTCGCGCCTCAGGCTCTTTATGCAGCGGATCGGAAGATGGTTATGCTGAACGTGGCTTCTTGACGACGGGGATAAATATCTGGAGTTTTACTAAATAAAGTAAACTTCAAACGCATTGTATGCTTTGTTTTACACTACTACTCGTATATAGCACGACTAACGTTACGAAAAGGATACACATTGAAGCTATTTGAGAAAAAGATGTTGGAGAGAATACTTGGACCTGAGACTAAGAGACAGGACACGAGAAAGTTGCATAATGAGGAGCATCATGATTTGTAATATTCACTGAATTTTTTTTTCTTATGGCTCGACAGCCCCTAGTGGGCCTTGGCCTCCTCCATAAGGTTCCTTGATCACACTCAGACACACCACACTCGGTAGGGCTTCTTAGGACGTGTGACCGGCCCGACGCAGATACCTCTACCTGACAACAAACAACACTCACAAGAGACAGACATCCATGCCCCCGGCGGGTTTCGAATCCCAGAAAACGAGTGGCCGCAGACCCACGCTTTATACCGCGCGGCCACTGGAATCGGCAGTGAACATTATTACGGTGAATCAGTGGTGGAGGTGAGGTCAGGGTGGCATGTAAGCTAACACACATGACATTTGTAAAGGTTTTCATCCCGTTGTGTTGTTTATAACAGAAATCAAGTCAAAATCCGTCCAAACACAACTAAATTTCATTTATTAAACAGAACTACATGTTTCGACCTATTTCAGGTCATCATCAGGTTCGCAATTTGTGTTTAAAACATTCCTTTCTCAACATGCTTTAAACACAAATTGTGAACTTGAGGATGACCTGAAATAGGTCGAAACATGTAGTTCTGTTTAATAAATTAAATTTAGTTGTGTTTGGACGGATTTTGACTTGATTTCTGATATATGGCATTTGTTTATATGCGGCATAACTCTGCTAACACAGCAGCGATATAAACAGTTCCGAATTCTGAATTAACAGAAGAAATACTGACAGAAGTAACTGATTGTTTCAATTATTGTTTTTAATTGTTAGTCCGAGGTCTGTATGACCCTTTGGCTACAATTGGTTAAACTTACTTCGGCCTAGAGAACATTCACGCCCCGGCTACCTTACCCTCAGGAAAGAGCCCCTGGTACCAATTGAGTAGGAGGACTAGATGGTTCCCCGAGCCGGTGTGGACGATTCGGAGAAGAGATGAAATCTCTTGCCTGTACCTGTATGCGACCACCGCATTTTCCAGCCCTTAGCCTAGTCACTATACTGACTACGCTATCGCGGCTGTCAACAACTTAAATAAACGACTAAATATATATAAACATTTGTATGATTGTTACTGTTCTATCACACTATTTCTTCGCCCACAGTCTGCATATGCTGGTGGGATTTAGCTCCATGCATTTCCTATATCGTATGTCTGTTGTGGATCCGCGGAGAGGTACCGCATACCAACAGGATTTAGCTCTCTCAAGTGGGTTTAACTGTCTACTGTTCAGTGGTTTCCCTGCTTTTGAATAAATGTACCTCGAACCCAGTTTCCTTTCCCTGTGTAGAGTATGACTTCAATCGGAAGACGTCGTTATTCTATCTAGGGATTAGTTTGAGCTGTGGAGACAGCAGCTACTGTGCTGCTTGATACCAAAGATTTAAGACAGTAGGTAATGTGACCGGCTTGGAGGTATTATTACTACATCAATCTCACAAAGAGCTGTTGAAGAGACCAAGGTCTTAAGGAAAATTTGCGTGAAGGTAATCGTGTTTACTTGGTCGTGCCGTGGCTCAGGCGGTTAGTCGCCCGCCTCTCACCTCGGAGGCCCAGGTTCGATCCTGGGTCGGTCCATGTGGGAATTGTGGTGGACAAAGTGGCACTGGGACAGGTTTCTCTCCGAGTACTTCGGTTTTTCCCTGTCAATTTCATTCCACCTGTGCTCCATTAAAATGGAAAAGCAGAAAGAAACCTCATCATCTTCATCACAGGGTGGCACAAAAAGCCTTAAGGCTGCGTTGTGTTCGTAGCATCTGCTGCGGGGCCCTTCATTGACTAAAACCGTGTTTACTTGCAGCGCTCATTAGAAACTGACTTACTTGCTCCTACAGTCATAGGCGTAACCTGGCTAATAAAATTGGGAGGGGGGCAAAATCGACCATGCGTATTAGAAACTTTAATTTACGAAGGAGTCAAGTTAGAAAGAGGGAGAAGAGTGGTTTGAAACTGTTATAATATACGTATACCCCTTCCCCCCAATTTTTTTATTTGCCCCTTTTCAACTCAGTAGCCAAAAGAAAATTATTCTTAGGCAAAGAAAATATTGCGGGGGGCATTTGCCCCTTTTGCTCCTCCCCCCCCAAAGTTACGCCTATGCCTACACTAAATACAAAAGTATGCAGGCCTAATAATAACAAATATAAAGTAAAAATGAACGACAATAACACTTTTACAGTATTAAGTTGACGAGTTTGTAGACTGCTTTCTGAGGATGGTCTGCGCTTCGTGGCCTTTGTCGTTACAGGGTGTAATTTTATTTGAGAACTGTCTCTTCAGAGTCAGCCAGCGGCTTACGAAGTGTTGCCATGTGCTAAAGTAAGGAGTCCGGAAATGTTTTTGTGTTCTGTAAGTGTATCAACATACCATATTTCTACTGTACGGCTTCCACTTACTGCTACTTGTAACTACTCTTCTAATAGTAACAATAATAATGATGATGAAATAATAAAATAACAATAATAAACAGGACGAAAAAGTTTTAAAATAAAGAGGCTTTGCAATAGAAATACAGGACAAATGGAATATAAAAACAGAAGTGATATCGGTACCAGTAGTACTAGGGGCAACTGGAACCATCTCAAAATCATTCAGAACACACCTGAGCGCCATACATGGAAAGCACGGCATCAAGGGACTGCAGAAAACAGCCATACTGGCACTGCACACGTACTGCGGGAAGTACTGATGTAAAGGTACAAAACATTCAGCATGGGATGTAACATACATGTACCATGAATTGCAATGACAGAATAGCTGTAACATTATATACCCTAGTATACCCTAGAGACACGGTTTGTTTCAGGTATATAATTGTAAATACCCTGCACAAAGATAAAAAAAAATAATAATAATAATAATAACTTAATGACGTGAAAAGGACTTTGAAGGCAGCGGTAGAGCTGCAGTTTGAAGCACCATGCCGGCACTTGCCTGAAAGAAGAGGAGTGTTACGAAAACCGGCCTTCTGGTCGCAAGACGAACCCCGAAGCCGTGACGTTCGATATTTGCCATGCAGTGCTGATTTAACTGCCCTGTGTCACTGAGACAGACTCTGTTCAATACGTTGATGCAGATCGGATCGCAAACCAACGGGGCGCATGTTGCATCTGTCTGCACGTGTTCAGAGAGGAAGTACCGCAGACATTATGCGCCTCCGGGAGCTGCAGTAATGGACCCGTCTAAAGATCGATACGAGGTCGACGACCTTTCCCAGCAGCTGTTGTTTAATGCCGTTCCTGTTTCGAAATCAGCAACATCTGAAACCCGTTCCCCTGTGGAGTACGCATATTTTCCAGGTACAGATGCATTTTTCCAAAGGAAAGAAGAAATATGCTGTGGTATTAGAAACTATTTTTCCTGACCTTGTGAAATACGGATGGAGGAGATCAGTTGGACCGATCGTGTGAAAAATGAAGAAGTATAACAAAGAGTCAAGGAGGGAAGAAATAACTTACATAAAATAAAAGGAAGGAAGGCCTACTGGATTGGTCACATCTTGCGTAGGAACTTTCTTCCAAAACACGTTATTGAAGGAAAGATAGAAGGAAAGGGAAGACGAAGAGGAAGACTTAAGTAGCTATTGGATTACCTGAAGGAAACAAAATGATGAAGTATATTCAATTTATTAAGTCAACTAAATGCACACAATTGTTCACATATGAATATTATATATATGTGTATGTATATCGCTCCGACATGTTTCGGCGTTCAGAACACAATTTTCAAGGAGCACGTGATGCCAAGTTTAAAATCAGCTGTCAGTAAACAGGCCACTTTTTATGGTTCCACATTCGTTAGGTTGCGTTGGTAATATCATTATCATATGAAACATAAAACTTACATTAATTTAATGCATATAGCTAAAACACTAACACATGATAAAGGAACATTTTAAGCGTGAGTGTCAATTTTGTCTCTCACATTACTGGGAATATGATAGATGGAGGGTTTTGTTTTGCTCAGGAGATTATATGGACCTAAGGGGAATTAATAGGAGGATGGAGAAAACTGCATACTGATGGACTTCATGAATTGGTACTTTTCGACAAATGTTGGGATGCTTCAGTTTTGCATATTTCCGTTATTTAGGGTGATTCAGTCACGGAGGAAGAGATGGGCGTGCCGTGTGTCACGCATGGGAGAGAAGTGAATGTAGGGTTGTTGGTAGGAAGCTTTGAAGGAAAGGAGCCATATGAAGCCGAGGGTAGAAGGGAGAATAATATTAAAATGGATTTTATGTGTGATGGGAATATGTGGACTGGCTTATTCTGGCTCAGAATAGGGATAAGTGGCGGGCTGTTCTAAACAAGGCAATGAATTTTCGGGTGACATAAAATTCCAGTAAATTGTTTGGCTGTCTGTGGTATTAATAGATTATGAAGGCTCTTTTCAATGAAGTTGATTAGTCAAAGCAAAAGCGTCAGACGACTTCCCACAGTCTTGTAAACAGAAATGTGCCTGGACATTGTTACCTCATCTTTAGGCTGTTTATATGTTATTAAATAGAACGTCATGTGACCGAACACGCTGGCGTAGAGGTGAACTTGTATTCCCGGTGTGCCCTTTTCGAACCTCGGCCAGGATGCTAACTATCGTGACTGAGTCGTGCATTCCTCAGTCCCTTCAGACATTGCTTTATGATACCTTACATGAGACCACTAACGGTTCCTTCCACAACCTGTCCAACTGTTTATTATCATCCAGTCATTCGAGGCTGTTTATAATTTTAATTATTAAAACCTCCTCTAATATACGACTGCAGAAGAATATAAAGGAAAGTAAAATGAAGTTAATTTTGTCCCTGTGCACACCGCGAGTGCATGTTGGAATTGGAGGTATATATACGCTAACAGGAGGCTGGGTGGCCCAGAACCGATCTGGTTGCTTTAGAAAAAGAGATTAATCTCTTGCCGCTACCGGGAATCGAATCACGCGTAAGCTATCCAGGCTTACACTAAATAGTATATGCAACTTAAATTTTAACGCAATGAAAACAATTGAATAGAAGTTGTGAAGACTATACTGACTGTAGAAAACACACAACGAAATATATTAATACAGAGTTATTGAAAAGTGTAGACTTTGAACATGAAAAGGAGATGGCAGAATAACATTAAAATGTACTTAACGTTGTATCTACCGTGCATTTTCAAATGAGATGTGTTCAAAAATCACCAACTAATGCACATAAACTTTTCAATAGTTTATTCTTAAAATACAATTACATATAATATAATATATATAAAATATATATATAATATAATAATATAATATATATAATATATAATATATATAATATAATTACAGCAATTCTACCAAAATAATTCATTGATTAGAGAACAACAGCAAGGCGAAGAGAACCTCTTATTCAAAATTATAAACCCACCCTCATTACCTGCGCATGCGCAAAAACCAAACCCGACCAACACGACATAGAAACACGGAAAACCAGTACCAGTTATCACTCTGCAACAGCACAACACCGGCGTCATGCAGCTTACGTAGTACACACAGATGACCACCTTACTACAAGGCCAAACTGCCAATAATTTTCAGGAAAACTACAAACTATGTAATCATTTTAACAGCTTTTAATTCATTTTATAGTAATTTTACATAATTTTACATACTGTACGAAGTGAGCAATACTAGCCCACTCATATTCTACATATATGAATGTAACCATATATGTAATAACTATAAGTCTATGCATTTTAATCTCCACGACCCCCTGAAGATGGTGGTTTAAACCACCGAAATACGTATAGGGGTATTTTAAGAATAAACTATTAGAAAAAGTTTATGTGCATTAGTTGGTGATTTTTGACACATCTCATTAAAATGTATGTTAGGGATAGGCGAGAATGAGAGGTGCGTAGAAGTGGCTAAGGGTCGTGACCATTGGCAGGTTTTGGTTAAGGATATTAAAACTTTGGTTTCTGCTGGCACAGTTTAATATAGTTATTTACTTTTAAAGTGGAGCTGAGACTGGTTAGTGCTCAGCGAGGTAGGAACGATACTTTTCCTCTTCTCCGAAGCCTCCAGACCGGCTCTGGGGCCCATCCAGCTTGTCCTTCAGTGAGTAAAGAGCCTCTTTCACCCCGGGAGAAGGGGGGGGGGGGGGTAAAGCACAAACTGACCACTCACTTCCATCTAGTGCTTTGTTTAAGAATGAGTGAATCTATAACTCCACTGCTCTTTCTGCCGTCATGGCATGCACGGGGACAACTTTACCTTTCATTCATTTTCAACTACCTTAATATCCTTTGGAATTCCGTCGTAAAATTGTTACTGTTATAAACATCAGTATTTAATTTGTAACATAATATCTATTAAGGAAAAATTTCTATGTACTTGCCATGTTACTTGCCTACAGACTTTGTCGAAATTACCTTAGTGACTGGATAAGCTCACCTGCGACACTAAACTTTACACAGTAACAATATACGCTGACAGTTGCTGCTATCTAACAGCTACGGTATGAACTTTTGAGGCAAAGGTGGACACTGCAATACCAGTGCCGCTTATTTCTACCATCTTATGTTCCTACTCGTAATTAGGCCTACTTGTTTTCTTCGTAATGACAGAATAGCAGCCAAGATCCAAACAGTTGAATCATTTTACTGACTACATCATGGGCTCAACAATCTTTCCTGCAGGCAGAAGATTCTTTTCTTCTCCGCATTGTGCATACCGGCTCTGGGCCCAAAACTGGCTCTTGTCTGATGGGTACCGTTTTCTCTTTCCATGGAGTAAAACGGCCGGTGAGTGAAGGTGACCAATTACTTTCATCTGGTTCGGCGGTTACAGATTCCTGCAAAACTACATCCACTCTTTTCATGCACCTTAATTATGTTGTGTTTAATTAAACACACTGCTAACTACATTTTTAATTTCATTGAAGTTCTAGCCTCCCACATATGGGCTTTCAAATTATGACGCTGCGAAAATGATTGTCCGAGCAAGTCGGCCTAACTAGTTCCGGGCTTACACAGCGTTATATATTGAAAACAATGCATTTTAAGGAATTATTAAACCTAAAATAAATGAAATCTATTTTATATTTATGCCATGTACCACTCTTGCACCCACGAGTAGTTTTTTAGGAAATCAATAAAATGTGGTGAACTCCATTTGGAATGGTGGTCATATTGAACCAATAGGAGCCTTGGCAAATTGTCCCCAGGCAAGTGTTACTGTACACAGCATAATCAAAGGCACTATTGGCTTTCATTTTTTTTTCAAGTTAGCGATATACGTACGAGAGAGAAGTATTAATGTTACGCAAACGCCCTTACTGTAACGAAGTAGAGAACTGTCATTTGGCATGCATGAAGTCTTTCAAGACTGGCACAGTGAGTAACAAGTCTCGAAATTGTCTGCTGCTTGACAGTACACAAAGTTACCGATTTGGCCTCTGAAGTTTGTTAACTTAGTGACGGTCCCACATGTCAGGCGTGCAGCAAAAGCTGTGGGCGGTTTATGGGCTACATGGAGTGGGATTGGCGCAGTCGGTATAGTGACTGGGCTACGGACTGGATGACCTCGTGTTCGAAAACAGGGCAGAGCAAGGAATATTTTTCTTTTCCAAAACGTCCAGGCCGGCTCTCAGGCCTACCCTGCCTCATGTTTAATGGCAACAGGGTTGTTTCCCAGGAGTAAAGGGGCCGGAGCATGAAAGTGACTCACCTTCATCTAATGCCAAGGTTACGAATGGGTGGAGCTGTACCTCCAATCCCTTATATGCCTTTATGGCGTGGACATTGACAACTTCGTCTCTTTTATGATCTACATGGAGGAGTATATGTGTGGCCTTATGTAAACTAAACTATTATGAAACAATATGTCTGACAAGCGAAGTGTCAGGCAACTTACAGTGAGAGTGTTCAGTGCCGATTTTTAGAAATATCTCACCAAAGGTTTAGACGCTAAAACTAGTTCACGGACGGACGGACATGACCTTCACGTAGCGCTTTTTTTTTACTCTGTGACATTTCTTGATTGTGAATGTGAGGAATACAAGGCGATGCATTACGTTAAACGTGGAAAAGAGAGAGAAATCGGGGACAAATCAGGCTTGATATTTTGCACGTGGATGCTATCCCGGACCTGTGCAGCGCCTGTAGACTCACCCGGTGTTCGTTCATCTACATAACATACAAAACTTCAGCTCTTATATCGCAGAAGGCACTGATTTTCCAGTACAAAATTCAACCATCTAGCCTTGTTTAAGGGAAAACTGCTGTTTTTTTGAGAAAAATGTGAAACCAATAACTGCACTATGTGGGGAAAATACAGAATTTTAATGGTTATCGTAAGTGGTCAGGGCTGAGACATGTGAGCGCCCCGGGCAGAATAATAATTTGGCGCCCCTTAAAACAGATATTCTTTAATTTCTTTCGGCTTAGGACAGTGCTGCCGAATGTTTTGAGGACGCCTGCCCAAATTGTCAATACTTTTCTGAGAAATTCTTTCGCGTGTGGAAATTTGCATTTCCTAGCACCATGCGTGTTCTCAGGCTTCCGCTGCGGTGTAAATCGGCTATGCGCTGTTTTCGGATTTTACGCAGCATAGAATCGTAGTTTCTTACGGACGTTTCGGGAAACCTATCGGTCTCATTCTCAAGGGTCAAACAGTCTAAGACCCTTGAAGATGGGACTTATAGGTTCTCCCGAAAAGTCAGTAAGAATTACCATTGTTGTTTGCATAAAATCCGAAACAGCGCAGATCTACTAGCACCATATTTCCGACTATTGCAGTGACGTCACAGCGCGCCTTGTAGGTTCGCGCCCCGGCCAGCTGCCCTCCTGGCCGGCTACTTAGTCCGGCCCTTTATGTGGCGCATATATTACCACTGGAATTTAAACGATTCGTATAAAGTTATGTGGTTTTAATGTCAAAACAATTGATGAATATAAATACCGTTGTGCTTTGACTTAAACACCATGAAAGTGTTATCAGTTGCAGCATCATTTGCAGTAAACCGTATGTGCCGCGTGGGCAGAGACCATGGGGGCCCTTTAAAAATATCGGGTTGTGTCAAGCTGCACACCAAACAGAACGGTTGCAGTGACTAAGAGGGACCAGCTGCCGGGATGTCTGGGCCTCCTTAAAGTGGCCAGCTGTTGCGGGTGTCTGCCATTGAACCTTACGAGGCAATTGGTTACGTAATACAAAAGGACATTAGGAATGTTTGTCAATTGTTGATTCATTACACCATATTGCATTGGACAATACATTCGTGTTCGTTGCAAAACATGCTAGTCCGTCTTCGTCACAGAAGTGGAACAAATGAACGCCGCTAGCAGCGAACCGACTGTTTCCTTGTCCGAAGACATCGGTGATTCCTTTACCAAGCCTCAGGTGACCGGAGCCAAAGAAACCCATTCCTGCAGCGGTCTTCAGAATAATGTGATGCATTAATAACGAAGTGTGGCAGTGCACAGGCCTTACGTATGAATGAAACTAGAAATCCGCATGCACCGAATCGAACTGGTCACGTGACATCAGCCAAACACCTGTTGTGACTTTGCGTGCATCAAACAGCCGCGCACTCGTCTGTGGGAACAATTAAGGTTCATTGCAAAACTTAGCGAAAGCCTGGTTTTTTAATACGTTCCTCGCGCAAAGCGCTTCAAATAAACATTTCTATTTGTTTACATGTTTTTTGCCACAGTTATGAGCTTTAGATAAAATTTGGTTTAGGGATGGGCGTTGACCGAAAGTTGTCGGACCAAAAACAATTGTTTGTACAATGACATGTTTTCTGCCACCTGGTATAGGATATTATGAAATGATTTACTGAATTTAAATGTCGCATGTAGAATATAAACAGATAGCTGTATCTCCAGGGATAATGTGGCCGGAGCGTGAAGATGACGACCTGCCAATACTAAAAATTGAGCTTCATCTCCTGGTCCCAGCACACCTTAATACGTGTAGCATGGTGCTTTGACGAAGGTAATCTCTGTCGTTGTGTGTATGTCAGCAATCAAGTCAAGTAGTATTTACGGAAAGGAGCGGAAGATAACGGAAATAAATTGTATTTGGTGTGTTTGAGTCGGTATTGCAGTATGTTGCACTGCTGAAAAATGTTTATAGAGCAGACATTCTAGATAGCAGGACTGTTTAGTGCATATTGTTATTCTATAAAGGTTGGCACCTTAGTACAAATGTAGTTGCTTCCAGAAATGTGACGGAGTTTGCCTTTGTAGGCAAAAGCCTTATTCCTGCACATAAATTGTTTTCTCAATGAATTTTGTGCATCGTTATGTAATTATGTTAATAACCGAAAGAATTATCCGTTCAAATTTTAATGAAATTTACGTGATCTTTCTAAAGTCGTGTCCAGACGACTTGTGCTTAGGCCTATGCTGCGTCTGAGTGTATCCTAATGTGGACGGTTTCACGAGCCCGAGCCCGAAGCAACGCCATTTACCGGGGTCCTGGCCTTCAGTGGCCCGGTAGAGAAGCGGTGCGTCCAAGAAAGTCTCGCCGTGGTGCATTGCAGTTTGGATATTTGAAGCCACTAACGAATGAACATTAATCCGCTACAATGAGGGTTTCCGTGATTTTTCTAAGGGAAATAAGGCGGCATTTGTGTGACAACTGTTAATCTAGAGTAAGAGAAATTATAAACCAAATGATTCATACGAAAATTTACAGACATTGACTCACTCTATACACCATCAACTTCATTGAGAAGCTAACAGTTGCTTAGTTAATAAATATATTTCCCTTTCTTTTATAGAGTTCGAATTTTTTATTGCCCCTTTGAATACTGACACTGTGAAAGGACTGTGATTTGCAGTGAGCATTGCTTTGTTTGAAGATTTCCACTCTTCCCCCCGCTTGTCCTTCTGATAAGAGTAGTATTAAGACGAAAATTATTATGGAGCACTGGTTCAAAGATAACGATGGCGGAAACAAAAGTACTTGGAGAAAACCCTCTCTTAATGCCTCATTTTTAACCACAAATCTCACATGAACTGGTGCGGGATCGAACCGCCGCTTTCGCGCTAAGAAACCGGCGACAAACCTAGTGAGCAAGGGCACGCCCTTGTTTGTTGACTGATCGTCATCTGCAGGACCAACCGCTCAAAGTTCTGTCAAACTCACAAGAAACACGTAGGCCTAAATACACTGCGTAACAATATTCAGAGCTTCTTACTGATCCAGCAGGTGGTATGTATAAATAAATACAGCCGGACTTAAATGGGTTAACGTGTCCACAAGAGCCTTCTCTGGCCCCTGTACTGCGCGAGAGTAATCCCAGTAGTACGCCGTGTTTCTCTATACACACTATTAACATTGTTCTTCCATCTCTGCCTAGGTCTTTAAAGCGGTCTCTTCCGTACAGGTATTCCTACCAAAATTCCTTATGATTTTCTCATATTTTCTATGCTTGCTACACCGATCACCCTCATAACCTTCGGCAAAGAGTAGAAATCATTGAGCCACTTATTGTGTAATTTTCTCCTTTAACATGCCAAACTTAGTCTTATGTCTCAATATAAGAGTATATGTATAATTATATGTAATGATTATTGCACACGCTACTGACATATGTTTAGAACTGTAGTTCGCAAATTTTATCTACGGACTCGCTCTTTGAAAATCGTGACATTAATACTGCGGTGTAAAATAAAAATCTTTCGCTGGCGTTTTTAGCCGCCTTCACATACTCGCGAAAGGCGCCTATTACCTCCGTCATGTCTGTCCGTCCGTCTGTATGCATGTCCCAGTTCGGCACCCACTGGACGGATTTTTGTAAAATTTGGTATTGGAGACATTAAAATTCGTCGAGAAATTCGAAATTTGGTTACAATCGGACACTTTACATGAAGACCGAAGTACATTTTATTGTTGCCGGCGACATAAAATCGCCATAAAAAGCGCTATGTGCTCGTCAAATGGTATCAGCATCCTACGATAGCCGGGGAGGTATAAACATTACGCGAACGCGCCACAATGTTACGTTACACGTACATTGCCTATCTTTTCATGTAATCTTCGCGTCTTTCAGCAATAGATTTCACCCAGCCTCTTAAAACTTGCAATAGCTAAGCCTCTATGCGATGCTTCACAAACCATTTGCTCTTTGAAAGGAAATGAATATACGTGTCTGTTTCAGTCTGGGATAACTGTCTTTAGGGAAGTGACAACGTATAATCTCTTAGTTATGTACGACATTTCAGAGGAAGCTGCTATCTCTTAAAGTCAGGTTACAAGATGGAGGCATCAGGTTTCTCTGACACATCGGCACTTATCTCTCCGCCTACGTGACGTCACATAACAGAAGACTACATCTATAATCACCAAGTGAGGACCGCAAACCTCACTACATTTCAGCCCGAGGAACACAAACATAATACATTACAGTCTTCTTTTATTTTCTCAGGAATTAGAAAACTTGATGCCTACGGTCGCCTTAAAGTTCTCTGTACAACGTCTTTGTGGGTTTCCCGCCATTCTGCGCTGTGTGTAGTATCTTATCATCCACGGTCTTCGCCTCTTCGTGCCTTCCCACGATATATCCCTTGCTTCCTATAATAAACTAACAACGTATTGTAGTGATTTTTTTCTAACGTGCAAGACAAAACATACTTAAATATTTAAGGAGCTTCATATCGCTGACCTAGTATGTTGAGGATAACCAGATGATTGGCTGAACATGCAGCTAGGGTAGCAGAGACAAGAAATTAGTGAGGAATTTGTGTTTCTTTTTTAGAGGTTGTTTGTAAAGCGAAGGAGGAGATGAGATTAAGGTGTGAGGTTAGGGAGAGAAGTCGTGAGACTGAGGTTGTGTAATTGTGAGATTTCAAGTTTTCGTAAGATTGAGTCTCATATGAGGATTATAGTGTTACGGGATGCGAAGCAGTGTAGTCTGGTAGAAAGGTATCAAGACTCAGATTAACAGCGGATTTAAATATGCACGGTTGTAATTTGTACCCCCCCGTTTTTATTTTGTGAATTTACGGATAAAATAAACGTGATACTCAGCAAATATATAAGTCACAAATTTAAATGTCCACAATATCAGACAATAGTAATAATTAAAAAATTTTTGTATTCTGTACAAGTGATATCTGACAATATGCACTCATAGAATGTGTTTCTGCTCAGATATATTTGAAACATTGTATACGGCTATAAATTTTATTTTATAACTAATCCTTACATTTGCTAGGAGCGAGATTGTAATGGTATCTGAAACCAGTTTGTATGCACCGGATTGCGTATCTTTATAACGTCTTTCATATTGTGTGCGTAATTTGTTTTTACAGATGTTACTTCATATCTTTATTTGTAATGAAGGAACAGGCAACTCAGGTTCTGATGAGTGGTAACAATGCCCGCTCTTCCCCTAACCCCAGTTTCCTTTAAAGTCGTGCTTGTGGCAACTTGACTACGTGGTCTTAAGCGGTAACACTTGTGCCTGTTTTCCTGGAACGCTCGGTTCGAATCTTGGCTGGGACACCGACGGTCTTATGTTTTTCCTATTTTTCCCCAGTTAGTGCAGACAAATACCAGAACAATAGCTCAAAGTAGGCCACGACCACTTCTTTCATACCATTTCTCATTTATTATTCATTTACCACCCTGTCGTTGGACACTATATGGTTTGAGATAGTGTCGTTAAGTAAATAAATAAATTAGATTCGTTTCTGTCGTAAGTTAAAGAATAGGGATATCGTAGTCAGTATAGCGACTAGCTACGGGCTGGACATTGCGGGGTTTGAATCTCGGCAGACACAAGATATTATTTTCTCTTTTCCAAAACCGTTCACATTGGCTCTGGGGTCCATCCAGCCTCTTATTCACTGAGTACCATGGCCCTTTCCCGGGAATGAAGCGGCCGGGGCGTGAAGTTGACCACTCACCTTTTTTATAGTGCCTAGGTTAAGAATGAGTTGAGATACGCCTCTGCTCCCCCTTGTGCCTTCATGGCATGAACATGCACAACTTTACCTTTCTCATATCGTAATTTGCTGCACATGAAATTTTACTTCTGAAAGTGCGGCATTAAGATGGCGATATAGTTTCGTGAATGCTATGCTCTAGAAACAATAGCAACTTTTGAGGTCACAGCCGTGGGAGTCCCCCGATCGTGTCATACAATAGACAGTGTGTGTCAAACCTTCGTCAGACCGCGATGACGTATGAATACCAAATGTATCAATACAGTGACGTCTTCAAAGCGAGTCGTAACTTCTGCCAATAGTGGCGTCTTTAACAAAGCCTAGCGGCAGCAGGAAATCTGGTGAAGACGTTTTGCATTTTGTTGAACAAGATTGATAACAGTTTATTATACTGTGAAGAAGAATAAAATGAATTGCTGATTTACATAGAGCCTTGACATCCTGCAGTTCAATTCATTTCAACATTTTTCTTTGTTGCTTCTTTACGAAATAAGTTCCTTTCAAACCGAAGAATGTTAGGAAATTACGCTTAGCGTAACGGTTGTGGGGCTTTCAATGTAAATTTTCAATTCATGAATGCTAACATTTGATGTTCTTTTGTAAATGCTTAATGCTGATGATTCCAAATAAAGACATTGATAAATACGTGTTTCTACTTTTTGTACAACAAATATATAAGATCTGCTATCAGTCAAACTATGGAAATAAAACTGAGGCATTTGTGTGTAGAGTGACGTAACTACAAAAAGAAGTTACTCAAATAATGTTGGTGTGTAGAAGGTCGAGGATTTAATGTGTAGTGTGTGTTAATTCATATAAAATTACTCTAAAAAGCATCGAATTACGGAACTTGTTTGTCTTTTGTCCGTGTTTATTGAGACAAGATCTAAAAATGTATTTAGGATATTGCGTAAGGTGACGGGTAAAATTATCCGATGCAAATAGAAATTGAAGCGTTTCGGAAATTTTTGACAAAATGCTACAATATTCAAATTTATTGAAAATTAGTTGACGTGTTGTGTAGTTGTTTCATGCGTACAGACAGACAGACGGACGGAATATATGTATGTATATATATATATATGTGTGTACGTATGTATATATCGTATGTATGTCGTCATGAGATGTTTTACTTGCACGATGGTGGTGATTGCGATTGTGGTGCGTTATATGTTTTGACACCGTGATGTCTGGTAGGAGGGCACCAGTAATTAGGAGGAAGATTAAAGTGTTCTAGGATTTTACGCCGTGTAGACTGGTATACAGTGACCAACTTAATATTCCAAAAGACTTCGTGGCAGCCGTGTAAAACTTGTATGTCCTGGAAATGGTTAGGTGCTCTCCTGAATCACCTCGGAAGAAGCTCAAATATATCAATGTTTAGGACGAGGGGGCCCTGATGTCAAACCACTGACGCTCCGAATGTCCTACGCTACTCCAATTCCTTCTCCTGCCCACTCAAGTGGCTGTGTATCCGGACACGTCTTCGTCTGCTGGTACTGCGAACTCCTGCCGCAGCGCCTGTATGCTAGCAGACACTCTCTCTCGTCAAAGAAGTTGCTTGCACATCAGGCGCAGAATACAGGCCGGCCTCACATGCTGGATACTGCGGCATTTACTGTGTTGACTTAATTATTTAAACAGTGAAACCAATAGTCGTAAAACAAACCACGTTCCCTCGCTTACCCGCCCCAATTGCCTGTGTTCAGGGAGCCAGCTGGGTTCGTTTACTGGCAATGTTTGCCGAACTGAGCTTGACCACTAGTGTTGTGTAAACAGGAAAGTACTAATGACACC
The DNA here is from genome assembly GCA_021186555.1 of Reticulitermes speratus. Taxonomy (NCBI): domain Eukaryota; kingdom Metazoa; phylum Arthropoda; class Insecta; order Blattodea; family Rhinotermitidae; genus Reticulitermes; species Reticulitermes speratus. The sequence goes on from JAJKFL010000012.1 coordinate 20,800,639, forward strand.
GCACAGAAAGAAACTATACCCGCTGATTTGACGTAATTAAACAGGAGGTTCTGTAGGGACAGCGCCGACACAGTGATTATCTTACGTGCTATCACAGGCTATCGACTTCTGGCAGATGGCAGATATCTCTCTGAGTGCAGAACAGCTCTGTCCCTACCGGCCAAACCAACGGCTGCTTGGGGCCCTTCCGGCCGAGGCAAAGTGGTCGGGTCCTCAGGCTGTCCACTTATCTCTAGCTGATCCCGAGCTGTACCTTGCGTCCGGTGTAGTCTAGGTTTAATGGCGTGGTGCTTATTGAAGGACAGGGCTGAGAGCTGACTTCATCTTAACGGTTGGAATAATGTACAGCGTGTTGTGAAGGTATCTGGTGTGATGCACTGACGACGATACATCGAAAAATACAAGTCGATACGTCCGCTTCAAAATTCTCTCTTTTGTTTCTTGCAAGATCGAAGATGTAGGCGAAAAGAATATTGTCGCGCAGAACTCCGTTAGAAGACGGCTAAATAACCAACAACTAACTAACTAACTAACTAAATCCTTAGTTATACAAACTCTGTTAAGTGTCTTCTTGAAAAGCTAATAATTTTTGAGCTAGTTGAGAGGTTCCCTCGGTTTTATAAAAGCCGTTTTCACACAGATAATTCCTGGCCCCTGCCCTGTTTCAGATGTATCTAGCACACGCTGTAGCATCCTATTTATTTGGGATAAGTTTTAATATCATCCTTGCATCTACGGCTAGATCTTCCAAACGGTCTCTTTCTGTCTCACCAAAACCACATAAACATCTCTCTTCTCTCCCATTGGTCCCACCACGAGCTGCACTCATCTCTTCATTGATGAAAGACTTGTTTTCGTAAAAGAAGTCTAAACGTGTAAGGGTCTTTTAAGATCCATTTGTGATGGCAGGAGAGAGAATACGGTCTTTAAGTACTTTCCTGGAACTTACGAATTAAGCATCATAAGACGATTACGGTCTTTTAGGATGTGACTGTATAGTTTTGTAAAGAGGTATTAACGTCTGGAAGGGATCTGCTGTTTCCGCCTTGGAGGTGAGGGCAAAAATGTAGGCTTATTTGGAGGTTATACTACTTGTAGGGCTAACATCGCACACGGAACTGAGGGGGGAGGGGAATCGGGCCGACAAGGCTTACCGGACCGCTTTGGCATATTATGGGCAATGAAAGTATGAGAACTTTGCATTTTCTCACTACACTAACATCAGTAATTAATTTTATTCGCCGAATGTTAAAAAGAGAGTTAAGGAGAGAACAGTTTTGAACTATAAAACTATTTTGTTTGTTGAGTCCAAACTTTTATAAACTCGGGTTAGTTTTGTACCTTCTGTGTATATGGTGGGAGATATAACAATTTTACACAGGATACTTAAAACCTTGCCGTTTATAAAACCTACCTAAACTGGCGATGTGGACAGTTAGCCAAAATCTTTGCTCATCTTTGGCTTAGATCAGTCTATTATACGTGCATTTGCAAGGTGCAAAATGGGGGATCTACCATGCTAGGTTCAAGGTTTGTAAGATCCAAGATACTGAAAAACAGGAGGATTTTTTAATCCACAATATGCAATGGCTTTTTTCTGATCCGGAGTGCATGAACTAGCGTAAAGTACGGGCATATTTATTTGCTTAGTAATACTAAAAGTTTTGCAATTTGTTACTAATGAAGGTCTCGAAGCCCGGTTGAGTGTGTATCGAAATCGGTTCACGTAGCCCTTGTTTAGCTTTAGTTGTGTTCCTGAGAAAGTGGGCGTAAATAAAAAAAAGGCGTAAATAAAAAATGATACTCTCATAAGAAATTATGGAGTAGGTAGCTGTTAGTGTCAATCACACCAATGACAGCCTGTTCATATGCTGTATTTATTATATTATATTATTACACGTATTTATTTATTATTGTGTTACTGATATTAATATAGAAATAAAAAATTCATATTAGTTTTAGCTTATGCAAATTGAAAAGAATTTTAAACAACTTGCGTCACTTGTCATGGATGCTACATGTTCCATACGTCACTCTCACGGATGACTAAATTCACTTTCACAGCCTTTACAACTCAGTCACTTTATTACCATTGTTAATATTCTTGGTGATGTTAGGTTAGGGTTTCAGTCGTGCCAATTTAATATAGGTAGATATGATGATGATTAGGTTAGGAGTTGTGTTATTCGTCGTCTCATTTTTTTGTTCCAGCCTACTTCGTAGTTGCTAGACTTGCCACGGATGGTAGGTTTTCCATTTTGTTGCTATCATAGATGTTCCACCACGGATAATCAAATTCGCTCTCTCAGACTGTACTACGCTGTCCACTTTATTACCCACAGATCATACATGTTAGTACCGTTAAGATTAATGCTGCGATTATACATCGTCGTGTCAGTTTCTTTCCTCGGTAGGCGTGTCATCGTGGCGTTTGTAGGTACTACAGAGGGACTTAAATAAATGAACTAAACCAAGTGGTCTGAATTAAACGGCGAGCTTAAGGTGACTGACGTAGTTTGCAGTGAAACGCAGCCTCCGAGACTTGTTCTGCGCCGTGATATTCGTGCTGTCCCGGCAGCGTCCAAGTGCGCAACCAGCCAAAGGGCGTTAAGCCGAAAATGAGTGAGGGCAAGTTAAGAAGTGTTGTAAACTGGCAAGGGGACGTTAAAGGAAAAAGGCGTAAAACAAACGGGCGTAAAACAAGGGCTGCGTGTACTTTACAGGTAACATGCCAATGCGTTGATTATATGTACATATAGACATACCTGAATTTTTGCCCTGTCATTCACGTCTCGTGTAATGGAAACCAGCTTCGCCGTATACGTTGCCAACACAGTACTTTAACTGTCATGGCGGTTACCTACGTAAATCTACACAAACCCAAGCGTAACCTTCGGTGAGTGGACAGGCTGTGTAAGATAAGAGACCTGACGAGGAGCGACTAGTGTCAGTCGATGTATCAAGTAGTAATCCTAACATAAGATGCAGGATGACAGCGACACGTAAAGAGGCATGTATTATGACTACAATTGCATTCCCACTTACAAATATTTCTCCTGCTAAATACACAATCTCCACCTAGGGGTTGCAGGACCTTGACGAGTGGTGGCGGGGCTTGTGCCTTTCAACGATCCACCAAGCTACACTGGCGGTAGCGTAGCTACTGTTAGGCCTGCCATACAGGCACGTTGGTGGTGACAAACCAGGAGAAAAAACAACTCATCGGCCCTCCAGGATGACTGGGGGTTGGGCGTAGGGCCGACAACTGTACCTGATAAAACCTAAATTGTTTCGAAACCCCAAAGGGGAGGCCATGACACGAATAAGGGCCGAAGCGCCATAGGAGAAAGAGAGTGAGAGAAATAAATAATGGTATCTCGAAGTGTTGATGAATGAAAGGTTGTAAATCTTTAACGATTAAAATGACATGTAACTGCGACACTGGTATACGTTAGTGAGGAGAAGTGGTGGAACATTGTTTGCACCTGTGACCCACACAAGGGGGGGGGGCCGCCGGGCTGCAGCCGCCCCCCCCCCCCCAAGCGAAATTTTAAAAAGGCAGATTTTGTAGACATGGTGATATCAAAGGTTTTACGTGATGTACGCTTTCAGTCTAAATCAGCCACTGAAATCGGCTCTGACTAGTACATTGGAATATTGAAAAGTAAAATAAAAACTTCCGAATATGTAGATTGTTTCTTTCTCAGTTATTTTTAATTTTCCCTGTAACCTAACTAGATGTCGGCTCGGAGATGTTGACATGATTTCTATAAAACACTTTTTAAAGTCAATCATAAATTATATATAGTCTGAGCGTCAGCCCCCCCCCCCCCCCCCCCCAAAGAAAATTTCTGTGTGCGCCTGTGGTTTTCACTGGTCACTCTGTATTCGATCTGTGCAACGTGTAGGTACTGCAGTGTGCAAAACTGTCTGCAGCAGACTTTATGTTTGTCATTCGATCTGTGCAACGTGTAGGTACTGCAGTGTGCAACACTGTCTGCAGACTTTATGTTTGTCATTCGATCTGTGCAACGTGTAGGTACTGCAGTGTGCAACACTGTCTGCAGACTTTATGATTGTCATTCGATCTGTGCAACGTGTAGGTACTGCAGTGTGCAACACTGTCTGCAGACTTTATGTTTGTCATTCGATCCGTGCAACGTGTAGGTACTGCAGTGTGCAACACTGTCTGCAGACTTTATGTTTGTCATTCGTTCCGTGCAACGTGTAGGTACTGCAGTGCAACGAATTTCTGTGTGCGCCTTTGGTTTTCATGTCATGTTTCGTGGCAACGTGTAGGTACTGCAGTGTGCAACACTGTCTGCAGACTTTATGTTTGTCATTCGTTCGTGCAACGTGTAGGTACTGCAGTGTGCAACACTGTCTGCAGACTTTATGTTTGTCATTCGATCCGTGCAACGTGTAGGTACTGCAGTGTGCAACACTGTCTGCAGACTTTATGTTTGTCATTCGAATCGTGCAACGTGTAGGTACTGCAGTGTGCAACACTGTCTGCAGACTTTATGTTTGTCATTCAATCCGTGCAACGTGTAGGTACTGCAGTGTGCAACACTGTCTGCAGACTTTATGTTTGTCATTCGTTCCGTGCAACGTGTAGGTACTGCAGTGTGCAACACTGTCTGCGGGACTTTATGTTTGTCATTCGTTCCGTGCAACGTGTAGGTACTGCAGTGTGCAAAACTGTCTGCAGCGACTTTATGTTTGTCATTCGATCCGTGCAACGTGTAGGTACTGCAGTGTGCAAACTGTCTGCAGCAGACTTTATGTTTGTCATTCAATCCGTGCAACGTGTAGGTACTGCAGTGTGCAACACTGTCTGCAGACTTTATGTTTGTCATTCAATCCGTGCAACGTGTAGGTACTGCAGTGTGCAACACTGTCTGCAGACTTTATGTTTGTCATTCAATCCGTGCAACGTGTAGGTACTGCAGTGTGCAACACTGTCTGCGCAGACTTTATGTTGTCATTCAATCCGTGCAACGTGTAGGTACTGCAGTGTGCAACACTGTCTGCAGCAACTTTATGTTTGTCATTCAATCCGTGCAACGTGTAGGTACTGCAGTGTGCAACACTGTCTGCAGACTTTATTTTGTCATTCGATCCGTGCAACGTGTAGGTACTGAGTGTGCAACACTGTCTGCAGCAGACTTTATGTTTGTCATTCAATCCGTGCAACGTGTAGGTACTGCAGTGTGCAACACTGTCTGCAGCAGACTTTATGTTTGTCATTCGAATCCGTGCAAGTGTAGGTACTGCAGTGTGCAAAACTGTCTGCAGCAGACTTTATGTTTGTCATTCATCCGTGCAACGTGTAGGTACTGCAGTGTGCTAAACTGTCTGCAGCAGACTTTATGTTTGTCATTCAATCCGTGCAACGTGTAGGTACTGCAGTTTGCAAAACTGTCTGCAGCAGACTTTATGTTTGTCATTCGATCCGTTAATGTAGGTACTGCAGTGTGCAACACTGTCTGCAGCAGACTTTATGTTTGTCATTCGATCCGTGCAACGTGTAGGTACTGCAGTGTGCAACACTGTCTGCAGCAGACTTTATGTTTGTCATTCAATCCGTGCAACGTGTAGGTACTGCAGTGTGCAACACTGTCTGCAGACTTTATGTTTGTCATTCAATCCGTGCAACGTGTAGGTACTGCAGTGTGCAACACTGTCTGCAGACTTTATGTTTGTCATTCAATCCGTGCAACGTGTAGGTACTGCAGTGTGCAACACTGTCTGCAGACTTTATGTTTGTCATTCAATCCGTGCAACGTGTAGGTACTGCAGTGTGCAACACTGTCTGCAGACTTTATGTTTGTCATTCAATCCTGCAACGTGTAGGTACTGCAGTGTGCAACACTGTCTGCAGACTTTATGTTTGTCATTCGATCCGTGCAACGTGTAGGTACTGCAGTGTGCAACACTGTCTGCAGACTTTATGTTTGTCATTCAATCCGTGCAACGTGTAGGTACTGCAGTGTGCAACACTGTCTGCAGACTTTATGTTTGTCATTCGTTCCGTGCAACGTGTAGGTACTGCAGTGTGAAACACTGTCTGCAGCAGACTATGTTCATTCAGTTTTGTTTCTGAAAGCAGACGCTGCTCTGCGTTTTAACGTCCCGTCTAACAAATTTCAAATCACTTACCTATTTTTTATGAAAAGCAGTTGAACTTTGGTAGTCTCAAGATTGTTTATTTTATTTTATTTTTTAGTCCTTATATTCAACACAATATCTGATCACACGAACGTCTGAGGTGGTAGAAACCCAAATGCTGCTTAACGTAGAACACTGAAAATATGCGATGGGGGATTTGTAACTTCTGTGAAAATGAAAATGCTAAAGAGAGGAGCACGGTGATCGCACTTGTGGATTAATCTGTTGGTTTGAAGTTAATAACATATGAATTATTGTGGGTTGGTTTGTGGAACGTAATTTAGTAGGAAGATGCAAGTTAACTAAACTGAATGTATGCGGGTAGGGCCTTTTTGGAGAAGCTGCTAGTGGCTCAGCTCAACAAGATACACCGCGTCTTTTATCGGGCTCAGAGTTTTTCACAGCACCAAGGCAGATGAATCTAATTTGATTTCGATAACAGTAGTAGTTCATCATTATGTTTTAATTGTAACCAAATTTGAGTTTCCTTTCTGGATATATTGACATTATGGGAAAATTTCAATATTCTTGCCCATTATCGTGATATGTACTGCGAATCACCCTGTGTGCCAGATACTTTAACTGGTTTAGATTTTATTCAATTTTATCCTCGCAGAGAAGAATTTATTCAAAAGGTGCCACTGACACAGGCTAACCTGCCTTTCCATCAACAACTGGAATCTCTTACATTTAATGGTATGGCTCTGGAATGGCCTCTTTTTGTCCGATAGCTGCATACGACATTTAGATAACCTATGTTAAGTACTCCAAACGTAACACACGAACTTAACCTTATGTATAATTAAGCTGCATGCCACAAAGACGTCAAGTTAGGGTGTAATATCTTGTCACGGATTATTAACCTCATCACAAGGTACAGACGAATGGTCAGTCTCACACTTCGGCCGTCTTACTCTTGTGAAGGAGGCGCCGTTACAGCTTGTTGACGATGGTGGATGGGCGCTAGAGCCGTATTGACGCTGTGAGAGGAGATAAGTCCCTGGCCTGGCGGGGCTCAAACCCGTTTTCAGGGTCATGCCCTTCTTCAAGACTAGTCACTACACTGACTGAGCTATCCAGGCTATTGATTGTATTAGCTCTTATGTATTAAAGTTACTTGATTTCAAGAGTGATGATCAATGACATAATTAGGAAGGCCATTGCCCGGGACGTAATCTTTGTAGTTGCAGTAAAGCAATGCTGATGTAACTGATGTATGTTACATGTTGCAGCACAACTTCTGTGCCACCACACAAAGTGAAGTCTTGGTGTGATGTTTTATGAAACACAAATGGCAAAATAGGAAGTGTTGCCTATGATGAGGCCTCATGGGAAACTTAGACATTTTAAGAAGTGCAATATTGTAAAGTTCACCCCATAATACACCATGAAGGCCCAGAATGGGAGTAGAAGTGTAGCTCTACTCTTTCTTTAACTTTGGCGCTAGATGTAAATGGATGGTCAACACCACGCCCTGGCTGTTTACCCCCGGGAAAGAGAGCCGTTACCCATTTTACAGGAGGCTGTTTGGGACCTCTTGCCGGTCTGGACGGTGTGCGGAAAATCTCGCCCCACCGGGATTCGAGTCGCTATAACGACTACGCTACTATATTAAACATAAATTTAGACAAATGTGATGTAAATGTAAACTAATTTTCCCCTTAGGTCTTACGTACTCAGGCACTTTAAAGAACTTGGTGAAATAAAAGCATGGAAATAGTCGCACAAGTGTCAGATTAAGTGAGTAATAGGACGGGTCCAACCTGGACATATTTCTTGCGGTGAGTCACTGAGTTGTGAGGCACTGTGCCAGAGCGCAGTGAAAGTTTGACATCTGTCTGCCCCCAGTCCAGTCCTTCTGGCTCAAACAAGTCAGTTGAGAAAACTGGTTAAATGAAGACAGCAGAAGAACTCTTACTTCTCCGCGGCTAACAGGAAATCCAACACTTTGAGGCTGCTGCCCTGCTTTTTAAACCTCTGGATAGAGTAATACACTGCAAAAGGTCATGCCATGGCTCAGGCGGTTAGTCGCCGGCCTCTTACCTCGGAGGTCTGGTTTCGATCCCGGGTCGTCCATGTGGGATTTGTGGTGGACAAAGTGGCACTGGGACAGGTTTTTTCCCGAGTACTTCTGTTTTCCCCTGTCAGTTTCATTCCACCGGTGCTCCATTACTTGGAAAAATGAAAAAAACTGATCATCTTTCTCTTCATCTTCATCACAAGGGTTGCACAATAAGCCTTAAGGCTGCGGTGCGTCCGTAGCATCTGCTGCGGGGCTCTTCTCCACAAACCAAAATACATTGCAACACTAAGTAGTTAATATTTAGAAATTAAGTTCCTTCCTCAGAGTATGGTGCCTGGAAAGGCAAATCATTGAGACCAAATCTGGACCCACTCAGTCTTCTATTCAATGGGCGCCGGGGGCACTTTCGTGGGCGTCTGTTCCATTCCAGCATTGCCACATAACCATTTATTAACGATCCCCTTTATATTAACGGAAGGAGACTAAGTGCTCCAGGTGTTTATACAGCGATATTTAGCAATAGACTAGCAATCTTGTGATCATAATGTCTTGCCTTATACAGGAATAAATACCGTGTGTTAAAGTAAAATGTAAGGGAAAAAAACAGCTACATAAATTCACTTGTACTGGAACCCATGCACGTAACAGCAAAATCAAGTTTTTAGAGAATACGGATACAGATATCCGGATCCTTTTGAGCTACCGAGTGTGCTAAGCAGACGGAGGGCTACTGATTTTTATGTTAATAATAATAATAATTATTATTATTATTATAACAATAATAATATGATGTATACTCTTACTTACGAACAACAAGCAAGCCCCACTCGTTGATTCAAGTTAATTGATATGCAGGTTTACTGATTTCTACGGAAATCAGTCATGTGGTTCAGGAGACGTACACGTCATTAAACATAAATTACTTCCTTACTGAGGTTTGTTTTTATTGTGTTCTTTTAAAGTACGAGTAGGCAGCAAAATCAAAAACAAGACAACAAAGACGCGCTTGCGGTAGAAAATAGTACTTCAGCTGTCCGCTAGATGGTGCTGACTGAGTAACACAGGACAATGCAACTAGCTAAGAGATGACTGTCCTGCCTTTTTCATTACGATGCTATGTAGACTGTTAGAAAGGTATCAATGTTTCGGTGGAACCTACTGCCTCGTTCTTCATGTATAAGAATGTTATTAGAACATTTCCACCCGAATGCACGGCGTTATATCCCAGTACAGATTCATCGCCGTGAGAACTAATTTCCCACGTGACACACAATCTCCGGCCCTGTGTGCTGCGCTAGCGATGTAATGAAATTAGCCAAGTGTGACTGAGTGAGAGAGAGATGAATTCTATGTCTAGACACTGTAGGTTGTTTTTATTTGAAAAAGAAGATTACATTATTTCACATCCTTTCTTAAAATGGCTGTACCACATTTGTTTCTGGTTGTCCCTTTCAACAACAATACAGCGGGTAGTTGTCGTAAGTACAGAACTAAAGAAAAGCATAAATAAATCCATTAATTATCCGTCGCGACATGCGGCAATTTTTTCGCTGTTAACCGTACAGTAGCTCCAATTCGTTATCACTGCATTCAGAAATTTAGGCCAGCTTTTCCCCGCTTCCTCCAACTTATAAATTAGGAGAAGACACTATGGCGTGTACATCGCATGTAGACGAGCCTTAATCAGTATCATTACACGTGCCTGGACTGCAGATTTCGCGGAAATCCCAACCCTGTTCCTACGGCTACACGTGCTGCCTACTATTCCATGTCGTCGTGATAACAGTTAATATTTTCCAATAATTTTCTTGCACACTGCTCTGTCGAGTTAGCGCAGGTGTGCAGACACCAACCAGGACAATATTTTCAGACCGAATGTTTCTTTCCGTAGCAGGAATAGAGTAACTGGAAAGGCATCAGCACCAGCTGAGCTGATCAGTGCGGTTGTAGATAAATCTCACAGAAAAATGGAAGACATTTTATAAGGACTACTGGCTTCGCTAGGCCTTTGGTCTAGCCACCAAGGCGCCCCAGTGCTGTGGTGAGTGCTTAACTCCTGTCCCAAAACTTCATTCCAATACCGTGATGTTAGAAACTGGAATGGTGGCCGCAGTGCAAGGAAGATAAAAGCTTCTCTAAAAATAAGATATGAATTGCGCCTACATCTTTGTACAAATTTAGGAGAATTATCTAATATAAATGTGGCACAGAAAAACACGTTGGTTGCCCCAATAGGAAAAAAATCCCTTGTTGTTATGATTTGTTAACAAATATAGTACATAAAAAATGAATGCAGCGTAAAGGAATAGAAAACTGGAAGGGAAGAAAATAAATTATGAGATATGTAGTAACTCTTGGTTTGCGTAGTACTTTTGTAGCCGGGTCGGAAATGATCTTAAAATTGATTGCACGATTATTTACTGCATCAGTAGATAACCACTGATTGGGCTTATTGTAATTTCCCGGAAGTACTGGTACCGGGTTATTCCCGGAGGTAAAGCGGCCGGGGCGTGGTGTTAACCACCCACCCCATCTAGTGCCGAGGTGAAAGAAAGAATAGAGCTATACTTCTACTCCCCCTCTGTGCCATCATGGCAAGTTATAAGGCGAAATTTACCTTTCCCTGAAAATGAGGACTCGGCTAGGAAGCGATCACTGCCGCTGATTCAGAAAATCACTCTCAAGCCCTCAAAGGAGCGCCCTAGAGCAGTGAGATACCGTCCCTTCCGGTGATACGCATATGTAAAACCGGGAGGAATTGTCTTTGCTCAAGGTCGTGGCTTCGATAACGGCCCAGTTCGACGACCAGTCCCACGCTTTCCGACATAATCTAGTAATCTACGCCGAAGAGAAGACGAGGTGGGCAAAAACATCCAAAATGGCACACGGGCTAGGAGAATGGCCCACTTTTTCGAACACTGGGTGTCAAGCCGACACGACCTGGGTGCAGACTGCGCCATCACACAAAGCACGCAGACCAGTGAGCATGCAAAAAGCCAAAGAGTATCACTCGTCCACCACGGGCTGTTCGTTGGACCCTGCCACATGGGGCCCAGCGGACCACTGTTCGAAGCTGCGCTCGTGTCACTGCTTATGTGGGCTACTAGGGAAGTCCCCGCTCAAGGCACGGCGGCGATATTCGCAAACTCCAAGGGCTAACAAGTCACCGAAAGCGGCTTGCAACTCGGCTATGCCGAGGGTAGAAAGACGTATGCCTCGGTTGTAGCCGGGTGAGTTCCTTCGGAATATGTAAGAGCGTCGTTCGAGTAACACGTGCTTCTGCCGACGTAGGTCATAGACGTACCTCTCTGCGTCGTTTCCGGGCCTCTGAATGACGCGCCAGTTGGCAGTAATGAACCATATGGCCAAGAGGAAGAATATGTCGTTTCCCTTCAGCAACAACAAATCAAAAATCATATGATATCTGACATTAAAATCACGCGTGGCTTCCTGAAATTGATGCCAGCGACTTTCTCTAGCGGACTCACGACACAGCAAAAGGGGGAAATTATTATGCTAGTGTCCGATATTACCGACGGATTTGGATCCACAATCGGCACCCTGCCGTTCATTGACCGAAGTGATGGTGTGAACTTTTGACACTTCCTGACTACCAGAGGACCGATGCTTCCTCCTGCAGGCGAAGAACATGTAGAAAAGCATGCCTGAATCGGGTGTCCGAGAGGAGTTGGTGGCCTTGAATAATCACATCAAGAGGGTACTGCAGTTTCGAAAAAGACGTCGGAACCAGGATTCCCAAGACATTCCACTGACACCCCACTTCATACTGTCAGTCACGCGGGCCCTCGACCTGTCGAAGGTGCCTTGTGTCACTCTGCTCTGTGGACTGCATGTTAAGGTGAAAATACCGCATTGAAGGGGTCGCTGCCAACGCTTTGGCCTCACGTAGCGAAACTGCGGCCACACACCTGTTGGATGCTAACATTGCAGGTAAGTGTGTTACCCAAAGCTCTAAAGCTGCATTTGCTGATACAACCACACTGCAGATTAACAAGGTTGCAGTACGTAGAAAGATGTCAAAGTTATCGCTGTAAAGCAAGTGTGGGGGAGCGAGGCCGGAGGCACGGTGCGTCCACGCGGCATGCCGAAAACAATGTGACTGCATCCAGGCTCTGGCCTGAAGAGTAGGATTTGAGCTAGGGCTAGAACCGTGTTGGTCAATGGTTTTTGTCAAGGCGTGCACCACATCAACCAAAGCACCCCCTAATGGCCCTGCCGAACAGGCCATAAACAGGCAATCCAAGTGCCCAACAAAAGCCACACATCCAAATCTGTTGAACGTACACCTAGAATTCAATTAACCTTCTATAGGTTACGCTGACTGGAACCTTCTCCATTGAGTCTGTCAACCCTCGAGGGGATTGTCAATTTCATTGAGAACCTTCCTATTTATTTTTTTATGAGTTGATTTTCCTTCTTCTCCCATCGACGTCATTTTCACCTACAGACAGAAATCACCCTTAAATGTCCTCAAATTCGGTATCTTCTTCATAGCCGAGCGATCACAACACTGGGACAGGAGGAAAAAAATAGGAAAACCCCATGTCTCGCCTACTGGAATGCAGATGCTATCCGCTGCAGTCAGATGGAATTCGGCCACTTTCCTAGTCTGCAAGGTATCGATATATGCCCCCTGAGTTAGGCATTCCAGGAGTGGTATCATGTCGTACAGTTGTTCGCAAACTATGTTTTCGACTTGTGAGACCGTCTGACGGAGAGAAGTGGCTACAGAATTTGTCCTCGGGACTTCGGTAGCTATGCTCTACCCGTCTCAGGTCTAAGGCACCCAGAGGACATTGCCATTCACTTAGTGCTGGTACACAGAACAATGAAACCCATATCGGCTTACTTTTCACCCGCCGATCCGTAATCGAAACGGACAAGTCTGATTACCTCAGAGGAACATTTCCCATCTTGATGGTAAGCCATCTCAATGCGAAGCACAAAAACTGAAATTTCGGATTGATCACAGCAAGTGTTTGCTCCTACGTAACTCTGCCCAGGAGACTGCCATTACGATTTTCTCGACATTGTGGTGACTAAAAACCCCGTCCTATCTGTGAATCTGGCTGTCTGCTTGGTACACAATCCGGATCACTTGCCAGTCTTGACCGACACTACATTTCGAAGACCCTTTGGAAATTCTCTAAGCTGCCACATTTTCAGTGGAGTGGAATTGGCTGCATTTTAGTCTTTTTTCTATTCATTCATTCATTTATTCAGTATTCCAGATATCCGCCGAGGTGGATACACAACTTGTCATTATAATAACAATAAGCATAATACAGAATGAGTCTTACAAAAAACACAATAATAGTAAGTGAGTTAAGTGGTTAAGTGAGTGAATACAATAATAGTAAGTTTATAAATATAATACATAAAGAAGCCCTCAGGTTTTACAGTAAAATGGGATTAGTTCGTAATATATAACCAGAACTTTTCATTATAATCACAATAAGCATAATACCGAATGAGTCTTACAATAAAACACAAATAATAGAAAGTATATAAATATAATACATAAAAAAGCCCTCAGGTGTTACAGTGAAATAGGATTAGTTCGTAATAGATAACCAAGAGATACTGATATAGTGTACAAAACCGAGCCTTAAATTTAATACCAATATAATAAGGAATTTTGATGCATGTCATGATTGTTCAAAGTACTCTTCTAATGTACAAAATGAATTCGTGTACAAAAATCTTTTCAGAGCAGCTTTGAATTTTTTTATGTTACCATTGACATTCTTTATGTCCGAGGATAATTTATTAAAAATTGTTATCCCCGAATAATAAGCTCCTTTTTGATAAATGGTTTAGGTTTGCTTGGGGAATGTATAAGTTATTACTTTGCCTACTTTCTAAATTGTGATTTTCTATGTTTGTTATGAAAAGGTTTTTGTTTTGAACTAAAACATCAATAAAGATAGTAGATATTGTGATGTCAAAGGCAAAATATGTAGTTTTTTAAATAAGTTCTTCTTCTGCTTCTGAAGCAGAATTGTGGGAGCTGGCAATCCCCGATGACAAGGTACTCGATAGAAGCGTTGAGCAGTTGTGACCAGGACCATAAATTAGTACTTAGCAGTATTCGCTCCTGAAGGGTCTTCCGGCCGACGACCTGCTGCTTGCTTTACCATCTTGGCTCAGCATGAAATATTTTTGAAGAATTTGCTATAAACGCAGTGGCGAGTAAGTTGGTATGGTGTTCTGCAGATCCACTTACACTGCATCTATCTTAGCGGTCGAAAGAGCGGAAAAAATTCGCGGTCGACATTATTAGAATACCTACACAAAATTGCTACTCTGGAAATTAATATTAAAAGTATTTTTGACCCTTCCTGAACAATGTTACTTTAACGCTTGTTTCCGTAAGATTTCAAAACGTCAAGTTAGGATCGAATAAATGAGATTCATTTATTGCAAATTCAGATCATGGAACAACTCGCCCAGGTCTGCTTGAAATATTAAATGACGTTTTGTCGATGAAAGAAATGGTCCAAATATAGATAAACACTCTGTTGATCGTCCGTCAGTAAGGAATGTTGAGCTTTGCCATTGTTAAGTATAAGTATATCACTTTCGTGTTCATAATGTATGTATCTACGTTGGTAATGGAAAATATGCCTTATGGCTAAAGGTAAATGAGGGTATTGAGCTTTACTTGAGGGTCAATAAACAAATTTGTTTACCTGTATATATATATATATATATAGTGTACTCTCAATTATTCGGTTTGCTGATCATCCATACACGATCGTAAGTTGCTTATGACTAACGAAAAAGGTGGGATATAATGTGATTTAACATCGATTTCTCGAACAAAATCCTAAATACAACAGCTGGGATCTTTCGTGCGTCTTTGCGCAAACAATAAGTGTAACTATATAACTTATGTATTATGCATATAAAAATAAATTACAATTTTAGTTTTTGTCCGTGACTCAATAAAGTATGCGTGTTTTTCAATTATCCATGCACCCACTCTCCATCATTACCCAGGATAATATATATATATACATACATATATATAATAAATAAATAAATACCTACATACATATATATTGGGTTATTTCAGTTTAAATTTAGTTGTGCTACCCTCCTACTAATTTTCTACATTATTCCCGCGAGAACTATGGCATTTATTATACCTTAGGGCGAGCCTTTGTATGACCTAGTGATATCACTCTGTGTCCTGTTATCAGTCATCGTATCACAACTGTTTCCACTTCGCTATCATCTTCAAACGTGTTGTCGCCAAAAATTTGTTTTAGCACTGAAAACACATAATAATCGCTTTGAATGGATTTCCATGATATAATCACAGTTATAGTCTTTTAGTTACGAAATTATGCCCCATGTAAACTTATTTTCTGAGCGACATTCGTATTTATGCTTTGCAGCAATACCTCATGTCATTTCTAAGCACTGCCAAGCAGACATATCAATCCTTAATTGGTCTTTTGTTTCTCTCTCAGCGCCATTGGAACAACGAACGTCGTTTGACGTCGCCCATTAGCCAGATTGTCAGAAGTATGAAACACGTAACACGCCTTGATCCGATCACCTAAATTACAACAAAAATTAAGTTTTATTCTTTTTTGTAAAAGAGAGGTGAAATTCCGTCTTCGAAATTCGCATTTACGTTTCAGCGTACATGACAATAAGTGTTTGAGTGAGTCACATGTGGCATTGTGGCATGAAACAATAACAGGCATTCACGAAAATATGGTACAATTGTGGAGAATTTCGAATCAGATATGCAATGTTTACTGAGAGACGTCAAGTAGACCTAACTAACAAACGGAAGTCAATGCGGAATCTAAGCTGCGTGAAGAAATTTAACAAATATGGACATGTCCTGCATATGAAATTGAAGGCAGTGACGTGCAGAAGCTTACAGAGCTGAGCAGCAGCATATGCCAGAATCCTGCCCTTCTTATTCTATTCTAAATATAAAATATTCTAAATTCCTCTGTCACTCAAGAAATGCGGGTGACAGAAAAACTTGTTTGCATTGCTATAACTCTGGTAAAGAAACGCATGTAAATCATCCGAAAACCTGCGTGACAAAAACTTTATGGAGATCGCTTATGCATACGATTGCTATCGCTGAGCTCTGCCGAAAAAGCTTATGTTAGTTCTGGATATAAGTGATAATTTTCAACTGCTTGCGTTACACTGTCGTCAATAAGTTACTGACATGTCCTAATGGGCCACATTCCTTACATAATTATGCTTAAGTAATTACAAATCTCAACAACACTAAGCACAGCGCACTCGCGATGAATCCGAGGTGTTCTTCTACTATGATGAACATGAATTTGAGGTTCCATAAAGTTGCTGCAGTTCAGTGACTATATCGTCATTGTTTCTCCACTACACACACTTTGACTGTAAGTAATGTAAAGTTGTCCTTGTGCATGCCATCAAGACGTGTGAAGAATCTGAAGTATAACTCCGCTCATTCTTGGGGTCACGCGGTGGCGCTATTGGTTGAGACACTGCGCTACAAGCCGGGAGGTCGCCGGAATTTTTCATTGCCTTAATCCTTCTGGCCGTACTGCGACCCTGAAATCGACTCAGCCTCTAACAGAAATGAGTACCAGGAATATTTTTCTTGGGCGGGGGGTAAAGGCGGCCGGTGTGTAGGGCTGACAACCTCCACCTTCATACACCGATTGTTGGAAATCTGGGAGCCTCGACCTCCAGGCCTGTAATGGGATTGCTTTGCCTTGCTTTAATCACTCATTCTTAACCTCGGTTCTAGATGGAGGTGAGTGGTCAACTTCGCGCCCCTGCCACTTTACCCCCACTAGCCACTGAATATGGAGGTGGATGGGCCCCAGAGCCGTTCTAGACGCTTTGGAGGAGATAAACATTTATTTACCCCGCCGGAAATCCAAAAAGATCCCTGTCACAGGAAATATATTATTTTTATATTTTCCTTGCTATGCTAACCTTGATTTCAGGCTTCCGCCACGATGTTGATGAGATCTTTGCTCTTCTGAGATATTACGCGGCGTCGTGTGGTAATTGTTTACAGACGTTTCGGGACAACGTATCGATCCCATCCTCCCGGGTCCGAGTTGGACTCTTGACCCGTGAGGATTGGACCGATACGTGTCCCGAAATGTCGGTAAACAATGACCACACGGCGCCGCGTAATATCCCAGAAGAGCGCAGTTCTTGCTATGCTGTTTAGTAGCGCGATGCCGTTGGAAGGGCAATGTGTCAGAAGGTGGAAACGATGTGAACGAAATTGGTAGTGATTCAATTTAATGTGTTATACCGTCATATTCCCAGAAAGGGCCTGAGGAATGCCACAAGGAACCTCTAGATTGTCGGTCTTCTGGCTACGGTTTTAACCCGGGGTACTCTCAATACGACGTAGGTGATGTTAACTTTTTCCGCAGTGCCTGAGGTTGTTGGGCACTGCTTCAGGCACTTCATTGGCACGAAGTGCTGTGAAAAGTTTTACTTCTAACAGGTTATGAGAGGAAGTACGTGAATAGGACGGAAGAGGGCGTGTCCGCGATCAGTGAAACACATGTGACTTCACCGGAAGAGGAAACGAGCCTGCCGTGGGTGCGCTAGAGCCAGTTCAGTCCGGTCATGTTGAAGATGAACTGGATAAAACTTCGCTGCAAACGTTTCAATGAAAAATCACCACAGTTGTCGTTTTCAGAAACTCCCACCAAGACACCTTATTACATTCCGAAGAATGTTAGATACATGGCCCGTTGTGTACAACAAATTCGTAGTTGGCTATTATCCCGAAAAGAGCACTGTAAAGTCCTTGCGTCGTTTGTACAGTGCATTCAATTGAATTGTTAACTAGGAAGTACCAACAGCAGTACACAAATTTAATATGACACAAAATCTTTAGAGGATCACTTTAACTCCGATATGTTTCGGTGGCATATATACCACCATCATCAGGGAGAGAGTTCACACCGAAAGCTGGAACACCGCTGGTAAGGTGCAGTCCTTCTTGCTATGTACACATTGCCAGAGTTACTTCAAGAGATTTCATGCCCGTAAAGCACGGCAGGTAATTTATACGCGCTGCGACATTCTGCTATGTACACTACCTGCCGTGCTCTATGGGCATGAAATCTCTTGAAGTAACTCTGGCAATGTGCACATAGCAAGAAGGACTTTACCTTACCAGCGGCGTTACAGCTTTCGGTGTGAACTCTCTCCGTGATGATAGTGGTATATATACCACCGAAACATGTCGGAGTGAAAGTGATCTTCTAAAGACTTTGTGTCATATTAAATTTGTAAGTTACTGTTGGTACTTTCTAGTTAACAGATACCGTAAAGTTCCCTGTACAGAATGACTGACCAATCTGTAAGAAATTTTACAAGAGCTGTGATTCTGAGAACTCAAAGCAAATTGTGCGGCCTGTCTTACATTCTGTCCTTCTTTCCTTCCTCATTTATTTATTGATCCTGAATACATTTGTTTATTTATATGTTCTGTGGTTAATCAAGTGGCATTCAACGCATGAATAATCCTCGTGTTTTATAAGGTGATGGAAAAGTCTGGGAGCATTTCATGTTTTTTCATCTTCACCGGTATTGAAGTTCCACTGCTGGACAGGATGCTACATCACTTCTCGGTCATAATTCTCTAGACCAGTGGTTCCCAAAGTCGGCGGTACCGCCCCGTGGGGGGCGGTGGGTTTACCGAGGTGGGCGCTAAGAGGTTCTAGAGGTGGAAGGGAGCGCTGTTATTATTATAGGGGGGAGCTAGTATAAAATAGTGCATTTATTTTTATAATAAAATTCAAATAAAGTAACTTTTGTGTTAAACGTAAAAAATGAACTAAATTTCTTAGTATTTTAATTTATGAATCTTATTCAAGCACATATTATTTTGTAAATAAACTATTGCTAGATGAATTATTGTTAATAATAAAAAGTATAATAAATTTTAATTTATTAATTAACACATAAAACATTAAGTTTAACTCTTATAATTTTATTTAAACTATTTTTAAATATAAGATAAAAGTGCAAACAAAAGCGCATTTATGTTTTTTATAAAAGGTAGGGGGCGCTGTGGGTGTGTACATGGAATGAAGGGGGCGGTGGACCGAAAAAGTTTGGGAACCACCGCTCTAAACCACGGTTTCTCACACAATGTTACTCGTACCACTACTGCTACGCCAACCATAGCTTGCTGGTACGCGGCCTTAATAAAAAATCGAAATATAAAAAAGAATAAAAATTTTAAAAAAAGGTATAAAAATAAGACATATATATTTGCTAATACGCAGAATTCCTGGCAGAATTGCATAGCTCATCCCGGCTGTTAGCCATCTTTAAAGTTCAGCTTTTTTATTTAAATACAAAAAATTGTGGTACATTGAGATTGATAGTTTTCACTTAGTTTTAGGCCAGCGAAAAAGTCTGGGAGTCCTGCTGTAGATCGAGGCTGTTATAATGATCGAAATCTTCTTCAGTGCGCTATACTTTGCTAATTTGTTCTTACTGTTTCCTGCACGCTCCCACACATACGTCGTAATCCACAACAACGCAATATTCGTTTGGAGATATCTCGCACTTTAAATTGTCTAGGGACTATTTAGATTGCATTAGAGGCCGGGATATATGAAGATACTGAAGGTATTACAAACTATTTTTCCAGATGATTTGAGCTCGAATCCAGACGGTTAGGAAAATATTTGAATTTTTGAGCAACCCATCTACATGTAGTCTCTTTTTGATTTGTTATATATTCATATTTTCCTTCCATGAAAGTTGTCCAGAATTCGGAAAGGAAGAAATGTAGTGACAATCTGTGGAGATGTAACACCAAGCACCACGTGTTCACAGTTATAAGCTGAGTAGTTTGTTAGTAATAAAGTGTTATCTTGGTCAGGTAATCGCGTTTCTTTATTGCACTTTCAAGAAAAAATAACAAGGACAGTTAAGTCAGGGCACAGAAAAACTGGAAATTTAGGGTTAGAATTGTGCTTCTTCTATTTCAGAAATGATATGCGAAATGGAAGATAAAACGGTAAATGATGAAAAGATTTGTTCTCAAGTACTCAATCCAGAAATGTCATACACAGTTTTGAAATATTTGTATTAAGCAGAGGGTACCTACAGACTCTGTCACTATCTCTGCCTGTACACTTGTCATTATCTAGGGCCACTGGATGCATATTCATTGAATTTCAGATTAGAGAGTTTTACCGAAATTTGTCGACATATATTAATTAAGTTCAATTCAGACGTAATCAATGGACACTGTACACGGGAAACCTTCATGTGTTTCTGAGCGTGACATTGTGTTTGAGGGAAGAATGTTTTCAAGAGGCGGCGTAGAGAAAAATGAAACATATTTTATATCCAGTCAACTTGGTCAGTGAATCCTACAGTTTTTGGGGTAATTAAACAATAGTGATTAGCTTGTGTACATTTACTAAATAATTTAAATTAAACATTAATAAGATTCGCCAACACACCAGACAATTATCGAAATCCCTTTTGTATGGTCTCATTTCGTGAATGATTAAAAAACTTTTTGATTTTAATCTCATTGAAAACCGATTAATTTTACTCCATTAAAATAAGATTTCGAAGCACACTTTGAATTTTTTAGTTTGTGTAACAAGACTGAACACTTCAGTCCTAATATCTCTGATTTCTTATCATTACGGTGGTTAACACAACATGTTAAAAGAAAAAGAAAGTCGAACGCGCCATGAATGGTAAACGTACTTACATTTCCTAATTACACACACTGTTGTGAGATATCAGTGCACAGTAGTATTGCTTATAGTGTTTTGTAAGTATGTGATACAAGATTGTTATTACAGTCCCAGTGCTAATGATATGACAAAAAGCATTAAAAATTTTTGTCCGAAACTGAATCGGTTTGAAAGTTTTATAAAGAAAATTATAATTTTCATTTTTAGGTGCAGTTTATTTTAAGATAAACTAAGTAGAGAATAGTCATTTACGGGAAATTTATTTTTTTGCTTAACATAACGTATAGGACACCGACAACATTGTTATAGTAATCAGCAAGAACAGTTATTTCAATACACTTCTTTTTAAGGAAAATTAGGGGCGAAGGTCTAGGGCTTTCGTTTGTCTATAGCAGGTGTGCCCACAGCGCGGCCTGCGTACGTCACTGGTACGGCTTGCACAAGTTGCGTATAAAAATTAATATTCAGGTAGTTTACGAGTACAAGAGGCTGATTGTGAGTGGCATTTTAAAAGATTCTCTAAAGGAAGGAGACTGATAACCAACTGAAAATAACCTATACAATAATGGTACCAACAAATGCACATAAACATATTAAGATTGGTTTATATGTACAATGAAAAGCTACATGTTTCGGCCAGGCGCTTATATCCCTGAAGATTGCCACATGGCTGGTCGAAACATGTATATACAGAGTCATTCTGTGTATGCCTCTATATCTACACTTACATAACTTCGCCAGAGATATCAGGGATACTCTGAATTCGACCCAATGCAACATTTTATGTTAAGTATTTCACTGGTCTCGCCCCCGAGCCCCCCCCCCCCCCTCGCACTTCTATCTTCGTACTCCCTTCAGCTCGATGCGGGCATTTTAAGAGAGACTAATGAGATGTCCGTTGAAAATACAAAAGGAAAATTAAAATACAACCATTCCTCAAATTAAATAAATAGACCAACTAATGCACTATTTGACCACTTTAATGTAGTGTCTTTCTTATATCATCTACACGTGTTTCGGACCTAGGTCCATCTTCAGGAGGTCTCAGTATTGTTAAAACTACTAAAACAAGCACATGTTTAAACGAACGTACAGCACTTGCGTACCGCTATTGTGGTAGAATTGTCTGGATAAAATTGTAGAACATAAATATGTATATATTTAGTTAAAACCTTATTAAAATTGTGAGATGTATGTATGATGTTCACTGGTGCGGAAATAATTTGATTCATAGAAATGCTCGGTGATAATAGTGTGAAACAACCATTCCTGTTTTTGCCCACGTTTTTCACAGCTAGCCTACCATTTCCATTGATACCCAGTTATCGTACATTGCCGTTGAAGGACGCACAGAAATCACGATGCCACGTCACACTCTGTAACTATTAGGCAAAGGTCAACATTTCAGTAACGGCTGAAGTATTATTCAGTGTCATTTATAGCTGCCATTTTCATATCCCGCTAAACCGTGTCTATATACAGGCCTACGTATACATATACATATGTATATGTGTGTGTATGATGAATGGATTTAGGAAGATAGTGCAATTAAATAGGACTTTCTGTGGATGGGCCAAAATAATTGTTACGTGTGTAAAGTTTCGGCTTTCTTATGAAGGACGCAACAGAGGTAAAGGTCACCGGTGTTCAGTCTGTCACGGCTGGTGTTGCCGTCATGTTTTGGCACCATCTGCATTCATCAACTGATGACTCTACACGGTGTCAAAACGAAGAGTTCTATCATTAGACAGTTTAACATATCCTATGTGTGTTGCAAGGCTCCGTCTTAACATACACCTTGATTTGATAAGCCTAACAGGTTAATAATTGGTAAAGAATACAAATTATGAGGCTCCTCATTACAGGGCTTACTCCGGCCTCCGGTTCCTTCCCCCTTCTTACATCCAAATATTCTGAGAACAAAAGATACGTCGTGTTAATTGTTAACTTCGTGATTTATTTGTGGACTCTATTGCGGAATGTCGTCTGATCGTGTCATGAACGAATACTACCTCAGCACATTCCAGTGAGCGATGTCCAACATCAGTCGGTTTATTGGTCTTGGGACCTTTGATCTTACCTTCCATGCATAAAATGTGTACGGCTTTTGACAACGTTCTACAAAGAGGTTTTGATATGAAATCGTAACGAGGTTGTCACTTGTGTCCAACAGGTGATTAACTCCTACTTCCCTCTACAAAATCTCTTGCATTATTAACACAGAAGGAAAGCTAACAGAGGGCCGTGATAGGAACTGTTTAGACTATCGCTTCATACGGGTTGCAGTAAAATTTAAATATATCTTCCATACACGAAAAAACAGTAATATTATTTGCTTGAAATGCGTTCTGTGTTACGTATTCCGAATTAGTCCAGAACATGGATAGCGTAGCTGGCGTATTTACTGGGCTGCGAACTAGAAAATGGCAGAGTTATGGCTCCGTTCCCTGCAGGAGCTACACATCCCCTTTCTTCTGCAAAGCGTCCTGACACGTTGTAGACTTCAGACAATTCCTACTCAATGTTTGCTAGTGGCTCTTTTGCAGGGATAAAGCGGTCTGGCCGTGAAGCTGACCACTCACTTACATGTAGTGCCGAGTTTAGCAGTGAGAGTTACTGGTACGTTCAATCTCCTATAATCCTTCAAGACATGCACACGGACAACTGTTATAAGTTGGCAGTTCGTATAATGGCACTGCGTCGTGCAAGAGCAAGGAGTTGTATTTCCTTTTGTTCAATATTAACCTTGCTGAGAAATAAAATCTCGGAGTGCATTTCCTGTGATTCTTACCGGCAACAAACTAAATAAATATTTAAAAATAACAGGCTTTATAAATGATGTGTTTAGACCACAGAACACCCTAAAGAAAACAAGAATACAATTACACAATAACTATCCATTCCAGCTCTGTTACACGGCAGTGAAAATTGGACCATTAAAGCAACAGACGCAGGAAGAATAACAGCAGCAGAGATTAAATATATGAGAAGAACAGCAGGATACACTTGGACAGATCATAAAACAAATACAGAGATTGCAAAGGAATTAAATATAACCGCAGTTTTGGACAAAATACAGGACTACAAGAGAAACTGGATACAGCATGTAAATATAATGCCTCGTAACAGATTGTACAGGTAATAAAAAACTACAGACCAAAAGGCAGAAGGGACCAGGGAAGACCACTGAAGAAACTTCTAGATGACTGCGACCGGAACGGGTCAACAAGTGGCCTAGCTGTATATGATAGCTACATAATGATGGTGATGATGACGACAACGTGATTCTTACTCCTACAATAAATATTTCCTATCGATTATTTCTGTATGTAGCATTAATCTATTGCGAATAGGTGGTGTATCTGCATTAGGCTTCTCTAGAGTACGTAATTTCATAGATGTCGCTCAAATTTTCAGACTAGTCATGTCAGAATAATTTCATTAGACAGTACGAAAGCGAGAAATTTAATTTTTGTCTCGACTCTAAATTGATTGAATCAGTAGGCAAGCATTTGCTACGCAGTCGTAGTTGGTATCCGAATCTACCTTTATAATGAAGCGCTAATGGTCGTGTCTGAATCCCTGTTGTTATGGCAACCAAAGTTCACATAGAACCCGCTGTAAGCAATACTAAAGAAAGACGACGTCAAAACTCAGTTTATATCGCCTAAATGTACAGTAAATTCTACACTTGTTTAAGCAAGAATGGCGGAAGTAGTTACCTGAACCTGAAGGAAAAACAAATTGGGCACTTGCCTTTCAGAAACAGCAAGTATCTGAACCGTTTAAAGAGCAGTTGTAACTACTTGCAGTGCCTGCTGTGTCCGCTTTTACCCGCAGATTGCGTTTATTTGTTTCTTAAGACTCGCATAGCACCAACCGACATTTCCCTAAGCAGCACTAACTGACTGGTCTTCGCAGTGAACACTGAGTTCAGCTCTGTAAGGTGGGAGCTTACCTTTCATAAATAATTTACATCCCTTTTAGTCTTCAAAGAAGTAACTTGTTTGCGGACTAGAGAGTATCTAATGCCCCTATCTTTGGTGGCCGAAGATGCTCCTAAATATTATAGTTGGCAAAACTGGTACTGCATGTGGCACTGAGTGCACCTTCTTACACCCACACAGCATTGTGGGCATAGTAGTACTTCTACATTCCTTTCTGTGGCGCTTCACCTCTAAACATAAGCCTTATTGTCGAGGTTTCTAAATTACACACACACAGTAGGCTTCCTCTGAACGAGTGATTATCTCATCGCAGAGGCCGCTACCTACACAACACACAACAAACACAAGTGGCGAGCATCCATGCCCTCAGCGGGATTCGAATGCGCGATTCCAGCATTCGAGCGACCGCAGATCCACGCCTTAGACTGCTCGGCCACCGGGATCGGCAGTCGCTTACATTCCCACCATAAAATGTATGTCAGGCTTTCTTTTAAAGAAGTGCCTCCTAAAGGCAGGAGATAAAAATTATTTTTGATGGGTTATAGTGTATAAAGGTGGAGTTATTCCGGGGTGTGCCATGAAGGCATATGGGTGAACAGAGGTATTTACTGTTAACTTCGGCATAGATGGATATGACTGCTCAGTTTTACGCCTCAGCCACTTTACCACTGGGAATTATTGCCCGGTTCTCATTGAATAGGAGACTGTGTAGATCTTAGAGGAGTTATGGAAGTTGCGGGAATGGGAAACAATCCCTTGACACTTCCTGGAATGAAGCCACCTTTCGTCGGTAGCCAAGTCCGTAGCGTAGTGACTATACCGACGTAGTAATCCCGGCTCCAAGAACGGTTATGTAACTGAAGTTAAATTATTTTGTAATTTTAAGATTAATTTAAGATATTTTGACTCGAAGTTGTGGAAGTTATCTGGCTAAAAGCTAAACAAGACAAACACTGTACGTATCACGTAATTTTGAAGCGCGTTCGTGCAACCATTATTGCCGTGGAGAAGCAATAAGTATTAAATATTGTGAGAGTGTGTTTGTAGCCTTAGTTATCCAGCATGCAACGCGCATGCGCCACATTATATCGTCATCTGTAGCCTGTCTGGCTCTACAGCATTCTTCTACTTTATCTCGTAAACGGTACGATTTTCGGGAAAAAAGTTATTGAACATAAAATGTGTGTTTTGATTTTTTTCTACAACTTTTGTCTGAAACTATTTCTCATTCTAAGAAGAATTCAGCGAGATATTATCATAAACGTACATAGGTCTTCATGTACAGTATCCATTATTGTTGTCACATTTTAATGAAACTTGAATTTTCTCGACAGATTTTGGAAAAATACTGAAATATCAAATTTCGTGAAAACCCGTCCAGTGGGAGCCTAGTTGTTTCGTGCGGACGGACGACAGACACACATGATTAAGCTAATAGTCGCTTTTCGAGATTTCGCTAAAGCACCTAAAAAAAAATATACGAAGAATTTAGAAGAATTTACGAACCCCTTTTGTCTAACAGAAAGTATTTTCTGAACGTGATTTTGAGATATGTGATCTTAAACTGATACATAGGGAAAGAAAAGATAAAACTCATGTCATAAGAGTATCCTGGTTTCTGGAAGTAACTGTCGCGTCCTGCAATTATCAGGCATATTAATCAGTGCCTCTGCATAGACCGGTAGAATTCAGCAGGGTAAGATGGTCTTCATGTACAACTTGTGCAGGAAGTTTAGTTTAAGTTTTTTCAGTGATTTTCCTCACTTGCAATGCAAATTGCTTACAGAAATCTTCAGCCCTCACGACCACCGTCTGTCTGGGTTCGATCCTGAGGCTCCCTCCCAAAGGGCATACCTGCTAGATGGGAGTTTCTCCCACCAGCCGTAACAGTCCTTAATGTGAAGAGGTTCATGGCCTTGGCAGTTAAAATTCATACGGCATCGCTCTCACATTCCAGTTACGCGTTTCGCAGGCAGAAATTGTTTAACTTAGCAAGGGACGATGACTTCAGTTATCTATATTGTTGGTTTGTTACCGCTTGCTTCAAGAGAGTCAAACAGCTCAGTCACTATCAGTTTCATAATTCAGATCCTGCAGCAGAGGCGTTACTTGCCATAATGTTTAGATGTACACCGTCTAATCGAGGTTACAAGCACCGCCACTGAAAACAGCGCGCTCTCTGGCGCTCCGAGAGAATGAAACCCGGACGGGTAGCGGCTGGTTATTGATCGCACAACTCGCTTTGCCCCAGCCCCATAAGACACTTGTTTGACGACGCACCCCGCTGTTAATAACGGCATTCTCGTGGGCTAATGCCGGTCAGCCGGATCGTCAGGCTTACTTGTTTGGAGGTAGAAAGAGATACACCGAGAGTGTACCATGGCGGTAATGGGACTGGCCCTTTCCCAGAGGTACCATGTTCGATGTTCTTTCTGGAAGTCTTCCTGGTGTTCATCAGTTTCTCCAGGAAATGTGTGGGTATTAACTTCAGCAGGCCACAACTGACTTTTCGCAATCACCATATTCCAATTTATTTATTTATCTATTTACTTCCTTATCTGCAGTTCATTTAACGTAGAGCCAGCGTAGACCAGTCGGTATAGTGACTGAGCTACGGAGTGAATGACCGGAGATTCGGATTTCCATTTCCGGAGTTGGTACAGATTGTCTCTTCACCATCTCGTCCAACCACAGGCACAACCAGCCCTCTGTCCAGGGCATAACACGTTCTGTTTTGCGGTCGTACTGCTTCCGGTGCGCCAGGCTGAATGCTGATGTACCTCTAGTGCCGGGGTTAGGAATTCGTGGAACTATACCGCCGCCCCTATGCGTATAAGTGGAGTGATACTTAAGTAACTAAGCACAGGGCTGTTTATTTAACGACGCTATCAGGCTATGTTAGTGTAAGATGTTAGGATGGGTCGTGAATTGAAAAGGTGTTGCAAGGAAGTGGTCGTGGTCTGGTTGAGGTATCATCCGCCGCATTTGCCTGGACTGATTTAAGAAAATGAAAAACCTCAGTCAGAAAAATCTATGTTCTGGTGGAGATTCGAACCCGGACCTCCAAAATACAAGTCACAGGCTGTATCACTGCAGTCCCTTTGTTCTGTTTCATGTTTCTACAATATTCAAGTCGACCAGGTCTGGACAGACTCTCCTAAAAACGTCTGTCAAATTTCAGCAACTTATTAATTGGTTAACTTCGAAATATATTGCATTAACATTGGTCCGCCGAACGGGTTGATGTAGCTGTAATGTCCTCGACTTGTATTCGAATGGTGTCTAATTTGAATCTCAACCGGGTCTTGCGCTACCCTGACTGGTCTATTCGTGGTATACATCAGTTCCTCCAGTATATGTCGGTATGATACCTCGATCAGGCCATGGCTGCTTCCTTCCAGATCCTTTCCAATTTATCGGTCATGAACCATCGTACCGTTCTAAACTGTAACTGTATCCTGAGTTAACGACAGAATTGTAAAATGACCTACTAATATCATTACAGTACGGAGTTGTTGACAGTAGCTCATCTTGGCATAAGTCGTCAGTGAAACACAGGCCAGTTATGCAACGCCTCTTACTTCCGGAACTAAAAGCTCCATCACCAATTTCATAACAATCCGACATTGCACTTTACACTTAGTCAGCTGCATTCAATCCCCACTTTATTTTTCTAAAAACCTTCTCAATATTATCCTCCTATACATCTTTAGACGCCCTGTGTAGTTTTCCCTCTCCAGGTTTCTCGACCACGATTTTGCATTCTCTGAGCAATTTTCTATGCGTGCTGCATAACCTACCTAACCCAATCTCCTTTATTTAAACACTCGTACACTATTAGGCAATGGATTCAAGGCCTATATTACAAATTGCTTAAGAAAGAATGTAAAAACAGAGTAGCCTATTCGAATGACATGTTGCTCTGATGTCGGCCGCAGTAGCAATTGTACGTGGTGGTGCTGACGTCACAGCAGTCTACCTGCTTCACGCAAGCTGTAAGAAAATCCATCGGAGGAGATCATCCTCGTAAATAAGTCACTGAACTGTTCAATAAACTGCCTATTGTTATGAAAGCCCAATTTCCATTATAATTTACAAGAAAACAAGCCTTTGGGCCTCATTCTGAGCCATTTGAATATGCTTTTTATATTTCATTTCACAGTCGTGAGGGAAGATAATGCTTGCTACTATTCGGTTCAGAATTTTTACTTTCCACTTGCTATCTAAAAAACATAACAACCACAATATAAGAAACCGTAGTTTTGCCTCTTCTTCTCCATGGGTCTGAAACTTGGTTTTACACAATGGGAAGAATATAGCTGAGGACTTTCTACGTAGAACAAGCTGCTAAGGAAACGTTTGGATCAACGATGAGAAAGAAATAGGAGTCTGGCGAAAAATGCATGACGACATTCAAGATATTTTTACCTCATTAAATATTATTATGTTTAACAAATCAAGAAAGGTGAGATGGGCTGAGCATGCGGTACTCATGGGGGAGGATATACATACAGAGTTTTGGCGGGGAATCCTGAAGGAAAGAAACACTGGCTAGAACTAGGCGTAGATGGTAGAATTATACTAACATGGTTCGTAAAGGAATAGGATGGAAGGACGTGGACTGGGTTTACCTGGTTTAGGTCAGGATCAAGTGGCAGGCTTTTGTGCACATGGTACTGAATCTTCGGCTTCCATAAAGTGCAGCAAATTTCTTTAGGAGCTCAGAACCTGTTAGCTTCTCAATACGGACCTTGCTTCATGAAGTGACTGAGTGAGCGACAGAACGAAGATAGATTCAGTAATTTAAGGCATCGCTGTCGGTTACAGAATCTACTGTGAACTCTCTAGTTAGTTTGTTATTTAGTTAATTAGAGGGAAGAAGTGGTTATCCAGAGGTCAGGAATTGAACAGCAGTACACAGAAGCGCGCTGTACTGGTTTCACCGTTCTGAAAATTAAGTTTCCTGCAGGATCTAACACATATGCCAACTAATTACAGGATGCTGAAGAGCGGACAGGCAACAGGCACTCGAGTGCGACGCCACGGCATCTCGACGCTGCAAAGTACTGTTCTGGCAGCCTGTCATTTAGTTCAAGTGACACAGACTCTTCAGACAAAGAGGGCAGGTTCATTTGTAGCTTAGCAATGGAAAGGCAGTCGATACGAAGAGAGTGCTCTGCTTCACGTTCGGAGAACTGGCTTTTCTCTCAAAGAATTCTCGCTGTGTATTTTAGGTTCTGCACTTTACTAATTTTTACGACATGTAAACTTGTTTCATAACCGACTGCAGTAATAAATCGCTGTACACTTGCATATCGAATTTCGCTGTATATGAATGCATCTTGTGAGGAAGATGTGAGACTCGAGATTACAGTGGCCCAGCCGGCCTGCATCTGAAGCCTCAATTATTTTTACGATTATGATAAAGGCCTGTGACCTTCAAGTAAGGGCGAAAGTACTGATGCATTTCAACAATTAAGAATTAATATCAAAAGTATTAGTGGAGAATTAAAAAATACTGAAACTATTTTTTTAGAAACAAAAAATGCATTATCTAAAATAACAAATGAAGCAGAAAAAAATAATTTTATTTTTAAAATTTTTGGTTATAAATTAGGTTGTGAAGTTGCTCCATTATTATTAAAAAATAATGAGGAAATTAAAAATATAACTAACAATTTTAAAAATTTAACATTAATTTCAAATGAAAATATTAAAAAATCAACAGAATTAAGTAATAGATGAAATGAATTAACACAAAAATTATCAATAATTAAAATGGAATTAGCAATAGGGGTTAGTCGCCGGCCTCACAGAGGACTTTCGGGTTCAACGTCAAATCAGTCCATATGGGATTTATGGTGGACAGTGTGGCACTGGGACAGGATTTTCCTCTGTCAGTATTATTCCACCAATGCTCAAGACCAATCCATTCATATATCACCGATGCTATGCAATCTCAGCAATAGATAGCGTCGTTAAACAACCCACCACACACATACGAGTACATATTCCTTGCTGTATAGGAATAGTTGGTATGAACACCTATAGGCCAACCTTATGTATATTACCATTATAATACGAATATATGAATAGATTCACATTGAACAAACTCGTGGAGCGGAGTTCTTCTTGCGAAACTGAGTCGCCCAGATAGCCAATAAATTCTCCGCGTTTTATAGAACCTGAAAGTCCATTACTTTTACAAAAATAATCGCCCCACCGCACCTCATTATTATTCAGTCGGGCTCAGTTTGCACTCTCCTAAATTATTTCTTTAAAATTCGTTTTAATGTTATACTCCTATGTATACATAAGTGGCCGATCCCAGTGGCCTCGCGGTCTAAGGCGTAGGTCTGCGGCCGTTTGCTTGCTGGGATTGTGGGTTCGAATCCCGCCGCCGTCATGGATGTCTGTCTCTTGTGAGTGTTGTGTGTTGACAGGTAGAGGTCTCTGCTTCGGACTGATCGCTCGTCCAGAGGAGTCCTACCGAGTGTGGTGTGTCTGGGTGTGATCGAGAAGCCTCGAAAATGAGGAGGACCTGGCCCACTAGGAGCAATTGCGTCATTGAAAAATTGTACACTTAAGTCTTCAATGATTGCTCTTCCCAACTGGCTAAGTTTTTCCTATGAAGGTTTGTCGCATTTCTCACATCTCCCATGAATGCTACACGCCTTGTCGATCACACGCTCCTTTATTTTGTCACCGTAGTAATATACTGCTTTGAATGCAAACTCTAAAGTCATTTTATCCAGTCCCCTGTAAATTCCTCTGCCTTAGCTCCAAATAATATTCTGAAAGGGTAGCTCCGTGGGCCGGATAGGTCAGTCGGTATAGCGACTCTCTACGGACTGGAGGCTCCGGGGATCGAATCCCGGTGGGGGCGAGATTTTCCGCAGCCGACTAGATCTGCCCTGGGGCCCATCCAACATCCTATACAATGGGAACCGGGTCTTTTTCCCGGGGGTAAAGCGGCCGGGGCGTGGATTTGACTACCCATCCTCATCTAGTGCCAGAGTTAAAGAAAGAGTAGACCTATACATCTACTCCCCCTCTGGGCCTTCATGGCTTGTTATAGGGTGAACTTGACCTTTACTTTAACAGTAGCTCCAGTAACGAATAGGATACAGAACTGAAACAATGTTTCATAAAAGTTCTTTTCATTTACACAATTCTTGCTTAATAATTCTCTCGATTTCGTAATTTATGAGATAAACTCGATACAGCCGTTCAAATAAACTCACACCTCTCCGTTTCTTCACACTTCCATCTTCTTCCCCGCTTTTAGTCTACGTTCATGTACAATGTCTTGTTTCAAGAGCCTACCAATTGCTAATGTTATATAATGTCGTTGGTGAATGAATATGGAGCAATGCTGGAATGTTACTGACAGCCTGAGTCATGGTACGGTCCCTTTCATTCTTAAAGAAGAAATAAGGCAATATTATGAGAAGCTGATACTGCGGGCGCATGCGTGTGCTTGTGTGTGTATGCGTGCGCGCGTATGTGTGCGTGTGTGTATGTGTGTGTGTGGGGGGGGTGGTGTGTGCGCTCGCGCGCGTTACTGTTAACGTTGAAGCCAGATGACCGACTTTTACGAAACGTGGCAGGACATTTATGACAATGAATAACACTACACTCATAATTTCTTACAGTCACTGACAAAAACAGTGCCACACGCTAAATTCTAAAACGGAAGCCACGGTTACGCCTCTTACTTTGGGGACTTTAAACGATTTTTGGTTTTAGGCCTTGTAAAAATATGTAGCTTTTCAAGGCAATACTTTTGTAGCATTTAAAGCAACAGGATGGCGGTCGTGCTATATTTTTCTTCTATTGCCATACGATGGCAAAAATTAATGAACATTACAGCCAGTCGTGTGAAAGTTACACATTTTGTATGAAATACTGTCTGTAAATCAAGAATTACAAACGTGGAAACGAAGCATAAGTTTGAGGATATATCCGAAAAATGTAACGCATAGAATCTACGAAATCCGAACATAAGTAAGCTTTTCACTAAATAAAATGGAACACCCAGTAACAGTACGCCCACTGTGAGTATATTTATGACCAGAAATGTGTGCTGTATAAAAGTACAATTTGTAAGTTCTGCTCGAAATTGCTCGTTTTTTCAGCTTTTACTTGTACCGGTCTCGTATTCATTCGTCTCCCCTTCTTTCATCTCCTGGTGTTTTGATGTTCGCCTGTCCACGTTATCCAGACGATACATACAAACAAACCTCGATATAGCCTCTCCGATATAGCGCTACCATCACTTAGCCCCATTAAATTCCGAGAACAGAAATCCTCTATTATACAGTATTTCTACTTACCGCCACCCTCGATATGCTACCATAAATTGCAATGAATAAACAGTGGCGATATATGGGGGCTTGGCTGATCTTATTTTGACCCTCTACATCCCCGTAAATAATAGAATTACCCCTTTGCTTAATTATCACACCAGGAACATGGGAGGGGGAGTGCAATTATTCTTATCGTACATTATAGGGAAAAGTAGCGGTGATGTTTTTGGCTTCCGCCGCAGTGGAGTTCGGAGCTTCGGTCTTTGGGATATGGCGCGGCCTAGGTTCGTAGTTGGTTACCGACTTTTCGGGCACATTATCGTTTCCATCTTCAGTAACCAACTACCAATTACTTCACATAACATCCCAGAAGAGCGAAAGAATAAAATCGAGGTGACCTGTTAGCTTGAAACTTCTACAGCTTTACCACAAGAAAAGAAGCTTGCGGTACCATTAGGTGGCAGCAGTGACGAAGAGAACAAATAGAAAATGTCCGTAGGGCGAAACCATTCGAATGCGTTCGCGTAACCATTGAAACCAAGGAATACTGGAAACCTTCGTAATAAAGCTCGACATAGGAGCATTGGTATCCTTAAAAATTTACGTAAACAAGAAAAAATTGTAACATTATTAACCAACGTAAATTGGTTGAAAAGGTAACCGTTGTAACCGTGTCAATGTTAGTAAACGAAGTACAGATACAAGTACGTAGGCATTCATACAAATTGCTTATTATTGGCCGATTTTAACCAAAATAGGAATTGTTAAAAACTTCAGTAAAAAACCCTAATACAAAGTTTCACGCAAATTCTAAGTTCGTGGGAGTCAAGTTGTTGCATGCAGTCAGACGAATGCAAATAAATGACCAAGCTTATAGTCTCTTTTCAGAAATTCTTTGCGAGCTCGCCTAAAAATTGACTGTTGCCGGAAATCGAACTTGTCGTATCGATCTCGAATTTTAGTCACTGTACTAACTGAGATATCCCCCACAGATTTTCCTGTATTTCCTCAAGGCACAGATCCACCCGACAGCTAAAGAAAGCGTGAACCTCTTCGTTCGCGTGCGTCTAGATAAGATGTTACAGTTAGTTGTCTGCACAGGGTAAAGTGTTTCACGTCAGTAGTGTTGCAGTTATTTGTCTGCACAGGGTAAAGTGTTTCACGTCAGTAGTGTTACAGTTAGTTGTCTGCACAGGGTAAAGTGTTTCACGTCAGTAGTGTTACAGTTAGTTGTCTGCACAGGGTAAAGTGTTTCACGTCAGTAGTGTTACAGTTAGTTTTCTGCACAGGGTAAAGTGTTTCACGTCAGTGTGTTACAGTTAGTTTTCTGCACATGGTAAAGTGTTTCGCGTCAGTATTGTTACAGTTAGTTGTCTGCACAGGGTAAAGTGTTTCACGTCAGTGTGTTACAGTTAGTTGTCTGCACAGGGTAAAGTGTTTCACGTCAGTAGTGTTACAGTTAGTTTTCTGCACATGGTAAAGTGTTTCGCGTCAGTATTGTTACAGTTAGTTGTCTGCACAGGGTAAAGTGTTTCACGTCAGTAGTGTTACAGTTAGTTTTCTGCACAGGGTAAAGTGTTTCACGTCAGTAGTGTTACAGTTAGTTTTCTGCACAGGGTAAAGTGTTTCACGTCAGTGTGTTACAGTTAGTTTTCTGCACATGGTAAAGTGTTTCGCGTCAGTATTGTTACAGTTAGTTGTCTGCACAGGGTAAAGTGTTTCACGTCAGTGTGTTACAGTTAGTTGTCTGCACAGGGTAAAGTGTTTCACGTCAGTAGTGTTACAGTTAGTTTTCTGCACATGGTAAAGTGTTTCGCGTCAGTATTGTTACAGTTAGTTGTCTGCACAGGGTAAAGTGTTTCACGTCAGTAGTGTTACAGTTAGTTATCTGCACAGAGTAAAGTGTTTCACGTCAGTAGTTTGCCCAGAAACTTAGGTGCTCTACACGCAGCTATCAGCATAAAGAAAGAAACTATTATGGTTCAGATAATAACAATAAATCAGTCTGTTCTTCTGTGTCCCTCCACCTGACTACATTACCAAGTATGTTGATGTTTTCTTGGAGACAATAACACTTAACTGAATTTCAGTTTTCTTCATGTTCGACCACTACAGCCACTGTACCTACTACTTTTGTAAACTTATTTATTTACTTATCTGCACCAATTGAGAACAAATGAAATATTAGCATAGGATATTCCCCTAGTCATGTAAACATAATCCGTTCACAGAAACTTAATAAAATTTTAATTCAACGTAGGGGATTCAGTAACCTTACATTTTATAATCTTGTTTTCCATTATGTGTTGCACGTTTGGAAGGGTAGTGAAATTCTTCTTCGAAATTTATGTAATTCGCACTTTCTGCTTGAAACTAAATCTTTTTGCCACATTATTTTCTCCCTGACGACAACTCTGATGTTCTAAAGTCATAATAATTTCACGTTTTCATGCCTAAAATCCAATTAAGAAATGATTAAAAATTTGGTTTAAACCTCACAGAGAAATCATTGCATACCCGTTACAAAGATCAAACAGAACGCCTTTTAGGGAAATGATCCCCGTTTATGATCACAGTCTAATAAGAAAAATGACATGTATTTTGTGAGTAGAATTGAATGTTTCTGCACTTTGAAGCAGGTGTTAAATGTGACCTGCTGTGTCTTGACTGGTTTAACCTACCAGCTTACAGGTTACGTGTTTGACAGTGTTGAATAATCTGTTTGAAAGTTGTTGTTGAACTTTAGAAGCTGTTATTTTAATTCTGTATTTTAGTTAGCATCACTGCACTTTGGACATGTCTGTGAAACTAAATGCCACAGAACAAACCTGCTGGCGGTTCTGCTGTAGAAGATCTGGTGGTATAATTGTATTTCACTATTCCCCTCTCAGTCCATTAGTTTTAGAACTCTCTCTTCTACAGGTGATAGAAATAACAATCGGTTTCCCTTTCCACATTTTGATGCCTTACAAAATTCAATTCTGCATGCCGGAGGTAGCTCTTCTCCCCAAATATAATATGCTTCCGACATCGCTGTTCAATAGACACTGCAATTTGCCTTCACTGGGCTGCGGTCCTATTCAGTCATATGTTGCCTGCCAGCTGTTGTGCCCAGTTATAAAAATACCAAAGGGGACTGCCATAATAAACCTACCATGATAATGTTTAAAATATAAGATGAAAACATGAAAAGTTATATTTAATGCGGAACTTATGGTTGAAACACAGAACACGTTAATACTCTAAGCGTATAAATATGACCTCGAGCAAGAAGGTGAAACACAATGTATTAAATTCAGGGAAACTGTAGGGAATAAAGTTTTTTGCCGAAAGTTTGAACATTCAGATCCTGTATTATCATATGGTAGCTACAGTAAACGTTTCACAACTCCATGAAGCAGAATCCGTATTGAAAATCTTTCACAATTACAATGAACGCAAAACATTTGAATTCGTTGTAATTGTGAAATGAAATAATGTTACGTTCTTTTCTTTCTTTACTCTAACGTTAACACAGTGAAACAGAATGGAACTCCTTCCGTATCAGACTACGCATATTTTAACAAGAGCACACGATTTCCCATATATTCGTTTATACCACTGTGTTGGTGCCTTTGTTCATGACAGCAGCGGTGTGCATTGTTCTGAAGTGTGTGATGGAATTCTCTCTGGTGAGGGAAATTTAGTTATTAAATCTTGAGGAAACTTCATCAGGCCCTGTGCGATGTTCATGACAGCCTGAGAGTTCTGGGGCTGCTGACATGAACGGAACAGTGGCCTATAGGACATTCCAACAGGGAGAAAGATTTGACTCTATATGCCATTAATTTTAATGATGTATAAAAATCACCCAAGTGCACACGTATGCGTGTCAATTGCACCTGTGTTCATTAATATTCGGACATGTTTCGGTCCCTTTTTGGCCACCATCAGGGTTCCAACTTATACAAGTTTTAGTGGAATTGATAAAGTTTACAATAATGTATTGAATATTGTTTCTTATTTTGTTAAACATGTATTATGTTAAAACCTTATAAAATAACATTTATTTAGCATACATATTCTATTTTGATTTGTTTCTAATTCTACTACACATCTACAGGAGGTTTAGGGTTCGATTCCCGGTAGGGTCCTTGGAAAACTTCAAGTGTCCTATTCGTTGTGTCCGCATTCAGTAGGCCTGGGGGCTACACAGCCTACAAGAGAAATGAGTACCAAGGAATTTCCTTGGGGGTAAAGTGCGGCCGACACGTACAGCTGACAACTCTGCCGTCCTAGTTGTGCCGAATGTCAAAGTAAGGATGGCAGCCCAACATTCCGTTTCCCCTCTGAGTCTTCATGACTTGTTACGGAAAAGCTTTACCTTTTACTGCACATCTACATGCACAATTAATTTTTCAGTGCTCCTTGTTTTAAAAGAATTTGCTCGATTAAAATCTCATTTTATTACATAGAAATCCTCAGTAGTTATTAAGTGCAGTTAGCGTGCCATGCAGTTTCAATTATATTCATGTAATTGGTTTATAATAGGCACATCCGTATTTTATATACATGTATGTGTATATCTATATACTTGTACTTATTTAGATACATACGTGTACATATATATATACACACATAGCTTATACCCACAGCTCTTATATCTATATATATTTTTTACAATGGCTCGACAGCCCTTTGGGGGCCTAGGCCGCCTCATTTTTCGAGGCTTCACGATCACACACTCAGACACACAACACTCGGTAGGACTCCTCTGGACGAGGGGCCAGCTCGTCGCAGAGACCTCTACCTGACAACACACAACACTCAGAAGAGACAGACATCCATGCACTAGGCGCGATTCGAACCCACAATCCCAGTAAGCGAGTGGCCGTAGACCCACGCCTCAGCTTTTATATGCTATGACTAATTATATTTTTGCTGTAATATCCGATGCTATGGTGATTTCCGGACGTGTAACATATTCGTCTTTGCTGTAAGGCTTTAAGATGTGGCTGATGTTTGTTCAAGTGAGACACGTGTTTGTTGTTATGCTGAGGATGGATGTGTGTAAGATGTGGCTGCATATTTCTTGTGAATGAATCCTGGCAGGCCTGAATGCAATACACCGAAAGGGACAGTACAGTTTTTTTGCTATGTTCCGGTCGTCTCGTCGTTTTAGTAAAAATGACACTTTTGTCCCTTTTTTTTAAAAAAAACTTTAAAATATGCTTAAATATTGGTCAATCAGAACATATAATCAAGTTTGCATCAATGGCTGCTATTGTAGGTACCAGTCATTCGTGTAACCATCGGTAGAGGCGCGTTGATCGAGATCGACAATTGCCCATTGAATAGATAGTGTCACTTTAAAGTCAATTAATTATTCAGAGAAAAGAAGAAATACGTGTTGGCAACACTTGCGCGGTTCTGTAAAGAATTATTGTCAGTTCAATATGTTTATGTAATAAAACATTATTTTAAATGTCCTACTCTTTATGAACATCCCCCCCGTCCCGTCCCGTTTTTGTCTCAAGGAACTATGGTCAGCCTAGTCACTGGGACCTGAAAACGCAGTCATAGTTATTTCAAATCTAGAGACTCGACAATTTCCCTGACATCAGAACCATATGGGATTTATGTTGTGCAAAGTGGCGCTGGGAAAGTTTTATCTCCCAGTACTTCAGTTTTACCCTCTTGGTGTTACACCCGGTTCTTTGCTTTCAGTTGGTAGAAACAAACTCTTGATTTCAGGGAATCTAAGTGGTTCGTCAAAGGCACAGGAACACTTGTAGAAATTATTGGGTGCTTTTGAAATTCAACAAACTGGTTTACCTCATTTATTGTAGTATTGTTAGCACTTTATTGAATTTGCTTACAGTTAATTTGTTTCTCTATTTATGAATGTGGCACCGAATAGTTTTTGTCTTATAAATAATTTATTACAATCTTTCAAATGTAACGGAGGAAATCGGAGTGCCCGAAATCAGGTATTCACCCACTAACGTCTAAATTCGAACTCCCCCAGCATCTGTACGCGGTCGTGGATATCCCGGCTAAATTCATCCCACTCTCAAACTTTTCCCACTGTCTCCAATTGGCTGACTTTTAATTTTGACTATTTCCTAATAGGTCCAAAAGTTACAATTTTGAATACTTCCTTGTCATTGGCTGCTAGTGACTTAACTATGTTCCCGTGTCGTTACTCGTATTAACCCCTACACGCGTCCTACCAGTTTTTCTTAATGTGCGAGCATGACTAATACAGTGTCTGTCCTCACTTGATTTAAAACGTCCAAAAGCTGTCAAAGTGTAGAATTTCGTTTGTTCCAAAAAGTTCCCTAAACCATTAATTTTGACATTGACAAACTGCGAACATGCTAGCTTGCTATACCCGACCTAAACTGTCTCTATTGTCCTCTCTAAGACGTTATACACATGAGTTACAATTTCTTTTACACCCTTAAACTAAAGTACCAATTCTAAACAAATATGTCCTGTCTGTCAAACATAAATTTTGATACCTAATAATACCGGTTATACCTCCCCTGTGGAAAATTTTTAAAAGTTTCAAAGAGTGAAAGTTTAAAAAAATTTATTCCAATGCCACGTCCATTTACATCCCTTACAATACATATTAACTTAAACTTAAATGGGGTTAGGCAGTTTACAAAACTCTATTGAGCTTAGGCCTTTTGAGGGAAACCATCTCCACCCTCTGCACTTTAGTGTTACAATTGTTAACCCTAAGCAATGACCTTCTAGTATCTCCCCCTTGATGCTGTTTGCCTTTTCTATATTGTAAAGCACAACTTAACTTACCCTTAGTCTAATATACTGTACTACATTCAAGTAATTTATGGGCTCTGGGGTGTATGCAGGTTACTTTTTTTTTTCTTTTCTAAACATTGCTATATAAAGTTATATATATATGTATAATTAATCAATGAGTCAATGTATGTCCAACATGTGGGTAATTCTACTACACTCTCTTATTCCCATTTACTTATTTAGTTATAAGGTATCACCATTAGCTTCTCGATACTGTCGCAACTGCTTTTTGTTAAACACCCCTCGCAGTTTACCACGTTCATCTCTCAGTTCATATGCCGAATGATCTAATAATTGTGTAATTATATATGGCCCTTGAAACACATGCATAAATTTCGCTGTCATCCCCTTTATGGCATCAGACATAGGTTGTGTTCTCACTAACACTTTTTTATTTAGTTTTGGCGTCCAATTGGCATTTCCCGTTTTCCTTCGTCGTTCCCTTGCTGCTGCTTTCTGCTTAATTTTTGCGTACGCAGCTTCCAATTTTGCCACGATATCTTCTTCTTCCTGCTCTAGATCTTGCACTTTTGGCATGACCTTGTTGAAGACATTAGGGCGTTTGACTCCATACATCAGCTCGGTTGGGGTATATCCAGTCCCACTGGCAACCGTGTTGTTAATCCACTTTCTATATGTGGCAGCAATTCTGCCCACTTTTTGTGGTTGTCATGGCAGTAGATGCGGCAAAATTTTGACAACTCACGCATGCATCTTTCACTAGGGTTCGACTCCGGGTGTCTGATGGGTGTAAATCGTATGTCGACGCC
Organism: Reticulitermes speratus; assembly: GCA_021186555.1. NCBI lineage: Eukaryota > Metazoa > Arthropoda > Insecta > Blattodea > Rhinotermitidae > Reticulitermes > Reticulitermes speratus. The sequence goes on from JAJKFL010000012.1 coordinate 20,841,418, forward strand.
GTGCTGTTGTAGCTGTTTTTGCCATGATGGCGACCTAAACTGGGTAGCATTATCTGACAGAATTACTTTGGGTTTAACCACATTTCCGAAATATTGGTTTACCAATTTGTTTAAGCAGGCTTTAGTTGTGGCCGATTTCAAAGCAAATAATTTAATATACTTTGAAAACACATCATAGCACACAAAGACATAGCGAACATTCCCCTTAGATACGGGTAGGCTTCCATATATATCCACTGCGCATACATCTCCTGGTCTCTTTGGAAAATGGTGTTTTTCTTCAATAGTGATAGACCTGTTGGGGTGCTTAACCCTTTGACATACATCACAGCTGGTTATAAATCTCCTAGCTTTTTCCCAAGATTTCTGACCTCAAACACGTATCTGATTTCCTCTAAGCATTTATCGACACCCAGATGACCTAAAGCGTGGTGTACGAATGTGAAAATTTTTGCTTCAAGGCAAGTTGGCAACATTGCCTTCCATCTGGTCCGGTCTTTGTCTCCTTTACAGTATATTACGTTGTCCCTCAGTAGATATCGGTGCTGTTTAGTAGTAGGATTGGCCTTCACTTCCTTCTTAATTGCAGCTAGCCTGGGATCGGTGTCTTGCAGGGCTGCAAGATCCTTCAACTCTCTACCAATGGTCTTGTCCACACATAACTGAATGCCGTGAACCAATATTTGATCCGGACGAGTAAGGTTTCTAATCTCTCCGTCTGTCAACCCAGTTGGGTTGCGACTTAGGATATCAGCGAGATGATTCTGAACTCCCTTGATGTGTCTAATCTCGAGGTCATATTCCTGAATATTTAGCATCCAGCGAGCCACGCGATTTGATGTGATCACACATTTATTCAAAAATGTAAGTGATTTATTGTCCGTGCAGAGAACGATTTTATGTCCATGGATGTAGATTTTGAAGCGTGCCAATGCGTAAACTATCGCAAGTAACTCACGTTCACATGTTGAGTAACGTTGTTCAGCCGCATTCAGTACTCGAGATGCTGTAGACACTATGTTGTAATTTCCGTCATCACTCTCCTGTAATAACACTCCGCCGATGGCCCTACCACTAGCGTCGGTGTTGATAACGTAACCTTTGTTCTCATCTGGATGGACTAGATGAATGCTTTCTGCAAATTTAGCCCTTAATGTTTCGAAAGCATTTTGGAGAGCAGAGGACCAGCTCCACTTATTCCCTTTTCTTAGCAATACAAGTAGAGGCTCTACGTATGATGCGTAGTTTAAGATAAACGGTTGGTGGAAATTGCATACACCTAAAAACTTTCTCAGCTGCTTTTGGTTCTTCGGGACTGGGTACCTAAGAATGGCTTCGATTCTCTCTGGGTCAGCCTTGACTGTTTTGTCACAGATAATGTGCCCGAGAAACTTTATTTCCGGCTTACAAAAGTTACATTTGGAAGCATTGATAATGAAACCTGCTGCTGTCAATTTGTGAAAAACCCGATCCAGGTGGTCCAGGTGATCAGAGAAGCTTTCCGAATGAATAATCAGATCGTCCACGTACGTAATCACGTGATCGTTCACTACGTCGTCACCCAAAACGCTTTCCAACGCCCGTATAAATGCCGATAAGCTGTTCTTGAACCCATAAGGCACAGACGTAAATTGGTATACTCTACTCTGGAATTGAAAGGCGGTCCAATTCCGAGAGGCTTTGTTTAGTGGTACTTGTAGAAATGCGCTGCTGAGGTCTAAGCTCGTTATATAGCTGGACTTGTGAAATCTCTGTAACAGCTCACGCATAGGTTGTACCTTGACGCGATCCGCCACCATTAGCTTGTTTATTCTTCTTGCGTCTACACAGATACGGATACTTTTTCCTTCACGGTGCACTAGCGTGAGTGGATTTACATATGCCGAATATGACTCTTCTAGTATTCCGTCTTTCAACATTTCCTGTATCTGTTCTCGAACCGGTGCTCTCAGGGCAAAAGGTATTGGCCGAGAATTTGCACTAATGGGCATATGTCCTTCGATTTTAAATTCGTACTGAAACACATTACATCTCCCAGGTCTCTTCGTCAAGTGCTGTTGGTATTTAAGCAACAATGCATAGAGCTCCTCCTGCTGTTGGGGTGACAATATATTGTTTTCACAAACTTTAGCGCGGAGTTGGTCAGCTGTTATCATCCTGTAATCCGGAGAGTTGATACTTGCATCTGCTTTCTGTGACGTGTTGACATAGTTAGGTTTGTATTGGCTTGTGGTTAGACACAGCCTAGTATCATCGGCGATATCATCATCATTTGCATCATTATGCATCACTTTAACACATGTACTTTCATCAATAACGTCAGCCACCTGACCTTCCTTGTTCCATCCAAGGGCATCATAACATCCGCGTTTAATCTTCCGACTTCATATGTCGTACTCAGCGGGAACATCCATAACTTCGCAAGCGCCTTCGCAATGCGGCAATTCATCATCATTTAATAAACATCCGCCATGATGTATACCAGTGTTGGCCTCGCCGTCACTAATCTCTCCTAACTTGTCTTCACTCATAGCTGCAGAGTGCTCCATATGATGTGGTTGACCTATATCCGAGTCAGCTGATTTGGTTGGTGTGGTACACGGAAGAGTCGACGTAAGTGAAAGATTTCTGACTTGTTCTTTCAATGTCGTTTCCGCGACACTTGTTGGTTTTGTGGCTTCTCTTACGCCTTGAATTTCTAACTGACAAAATTTCTCATTAATCTTCAGAGATACCTTCATCTCTGGAAAACTTATTTCAGCTTCATGGTCAATCAGGAAATCTAAGCCCAATATGGCGTCTGTCAACAGCTGGGAAGAAAGTAACACAACTTGATCGACTTTGTGGTCACCTATCTGAATCTCCAACAGAGCTTGCTTCCTTATCCTTTTACTCTTTTCATTGAATGCACTAACTAGATTGAGGTGTTGCGTAGGCAATTCTAGACAATTTAATCCAAGGAGACGTAATTTATTGTACAACTGCTCATTTAAAATCGTCATCTCACACCCTGTGTCCAACAATGCCGAAATCTCTTCTCCACCTATCATAATTTTCAATTTAGGGCATTCATGTCTTTTACTTTCAGTAATGTACAACGTATAGCTAAATTCTTTGTCAAGTTCGACGTTAGCCGCTTCTTCCTCTAAATTCAGTGTATGCCTAAAAAACGATGCTACATCGAAATTCTCTATAATTTCTTTAATTTCGCCAGTGTTCGTTTCGACATATCCGGCACTTTTCTCATGTGTGGGATTGGGCTTCGGAAGTGACGTAGTGATTTCGTACGTGGACGTGGTTCGCCCATCAAACACGCCCTCTAATTGTTTAAAGGTTGTGGGCCACTGTCTGTAGTCTCAGCACTAAGTCGACTATCTTGGCTTCTTTGAGGTGCATTGTCGCGAGGGTGGAAGTTCGGAGCGATTGGATTTAACTGGCTACCTCTATCCTCCCGCAGGCTCCCGTGGCCACGTCGATGAAAGCTGCGACCGCCTTCGTTGTGTTGCCCTCGGTCTGAATACCGACGATTGTGTCTGTCACCTTGCTGCCTAACGTACCGCACATTTACACTATTGCCTCTGTCGCGTTCCCTAGCGTTATCCTGCTCCCGCGGAGGTCTCCTGTTTGTATCCCGACGGTCGTTCTCGCGGCGTGGCGACCTGCCCGTGTGTCTGTTTTCCCCTAAGCCTTGCAACTTAGCTAGGAAAGCTAATGCATCTTGAGTAGACTGTAGGTTGCTACAAATGAGTCCCTGTTGAACACGAGGTTCAAAATGGCTCGTTAGGGCGGAAAGAAGATCCAGGTCTGACATCGGTGGGTTCAATGTACTTGCCATATTGGCATATCTTATATAATGGTCAAGGTAAGACTCGCCTGATCCTGGGTCATGTCTGTCTAGGTAGATGGCACTTCGAATACTAGCCTGTCTACTAGGACACCACAGTAATTCGGTGAAGGCCTTTTTAAATTCTTCGTACGTTTTCATTTTATCAAATGCACTTGACAACCATTGTTTAGCAAATGGTTCTTTTACTGCCCTGAAAACCAAAGCTAATCTGAGTTCCTCTGGGGTTCTTTTCAGCGAGAAGTATTGGTCAAGGTCTCGGATAAAATGAAGTGGTACCTGACTTGTACTGTCCGTAAATGTCGGAAGAGTTAGTTCGCTAAGATCGGTGGTATTTGCATACAACCCAGATGCCGCATTTACATGGTTGTTACATGAACTTACTGATGGGTTAGATACATTGACACTGTCACTACAAGTAGATACATTACAAGCATTCACTCCATTCGTACCATTCACACTCCGACCACTTGTATCGGACCCTACTGTACCCGTTATACTTTCCTTTTGACCTACAGTAGTCGTCCTAGCTACGGCAGTTTCTTGAACAGCTGTCGTATTGTTGTCTGCCACCCCTGCTGTAATTTTGGCTTCTAGACTACTTATAGCATTATTTATTCTCAGGATTTCTGAATCGTTGACTTGTTTTACACTTTGAATTTGGCTACTACAATCCTGAATGCTGGACCTGACTTCAACTGAAATGTTATTTATCATGCTGTCAACATACCCTCTGTTCTGATTTATTTCCTGCCTCAGATTTGCTACAGTTGACTCAGTTTCTGCCTTATGATCCCTAATACTTGCTAACACTGTTTTGGAGCTGGTGAATACTTCTTGCCCTTGCTTATCAAGCTCTTTCCTAGTCTGCACAATGTGCGCATTCACTCTTTCACTCATTCTGTCTCCCAAATTTTCTACAGACGTAATTACATTATTAATATCCTGCTCAGTGTCTCTCTTTAGTGTGTCTATGCTATCAGAAACATTCTGAATTTCGCACTGCAATTTAGCATTAAATTCTTCTCTCAGTTTGGTATTAGCTGCCTCAAATCTCTCAGTTAAACTAGTAGCAAGTTTCTCATTTTCTTGTTTGAATTGAGCCTTTAGAGTTTCTGTCTGTTTAGCTATTTCTGCTTGGAATGCAGCTGTTTGCTTACTACTTTCGGCCTGAATGGCTGCCATTACAGTGGCGAGCAAATCTTGTAATTGTGATGTGGTAACACTGGACAGCTTTACTGTACTGCTGTTATTAGCAGCGTCCTCTGAATTTTGCACACTGACTTCGACTGCAGGATTTGCCGTCACTGTAATGTTAGCCTCTGACTCGAAGCATGTATTGTTGCTATCCATATCTAAACTGTTTACGTGGTCGAGACTGTCTTCGTCGCGCGTACCACTACGGCTCCTAAGCCACCTATCTGCCATAGCCGTGAATTTTGGACAGAGAGAGAAAAAAAATGAGACACTGATACTGTTTTCGTCGTAGACTTACTTAGGTCGCACAATTGGAAAGCTAAAGCTGGCAATTGTGTTTGCAGAGTACAGGTGTCTTGAAGGCGTCAGTAGCAATCCCCGTGGCTAGTTGTCTCAGTCATCCGGGAACGGTGTGGCTGCAGTCCGACGTTGCGACGCTCTCACACGGTGATAACACACACACACGCACTGCGGTGACACTTGGCTGTTGTGGTTCCGACTGCTTGCCGCTGGTTCCAGTTCTGCTAGTTGGTTTTGCTGGCTGGCTTTGTACCTCGGCGGGGTCCGGACGTTTCGTAAGTTGGTTTTTCTGGCCTGGCGCTTCTTCAGGTCTTCTTCTTCTTAAATGGGCGTCACTGGGTTACGGCTCCTCAGGGATTTTCTTGTTCTTTTCAGGAAGGTCTTATTTTTCTAGATTTGCAGGTGAAAATCCATACGGTTTATTTTCACTGACTTGTTTCTGGCCTTATCTGAATCGTCGAGCCCCAAAGTTGGGCAGCCATTCTCACTACACCCGGTTCTTTGCTTTCAGTTGGTAGAAACAAACTCTTGATTTCAGGGAATCTAAGTGGTTCGTCAAAGGCACAGGAACACTTGTAGAAATTATTGGGTGCTTTTGAAATTCAACAAACTGGTTTACCTCATTTATTGTAGTATTGTTAGCACTTTATTGAATTTGCTTACAGTTAATTTGTTTCTCTATTTATGAATGTGGCACCGAATAGTTTTTGTCTTATAAATAATTTATTACAATCTTTCAAATGTAACGGAGGAAATCGGAGTGCCCGAAATCAGGTATTCACCCACTAACGTCTAAATTCGAACTCCCCCAGCATCTGTACGCGGTCGTGGATATCCCGGCTAAATTCATCCCACTCTCAAACTTTTCCCACTGTCTCCAATTGGCTGACTTTTAATTTTGACTATTTCCTAATAGGTCCAAAAGTTACAATTTTGAATACTTCCTTGTCATTGGCTGCTAGTGACTTAACTATGTTCCCGTGTCGTTACTCGTATTAACCCCTACACGCGTCCTACCAGTTTTTCTTAATGTGCGAGCATGACTAATACAGTGTCTGTCCTCACTTGATTTAAAAACGTCCAAAAGCTGTCAAAGTGTAGAATTTCGTTTGTTCCAAAAAGTTCCCTAAACCATTAATTTTGACATTGACAAACTGCGAACATGCTAGCTTGCTATACCCGACCTAAACTGTCTCTATTGTCCTCTCTAAGACGTTATACACATGAGTTACAATTTCTTTTACACCCTTAAACTAAAGTACCAATTCTAAACAAATATGTCCTGTCTGTCAAACATAAATTTTGATACCTAATAATACCGGTTATAGTGTCATTCCAACAATCTTATAGACTCATACGGTCTATTCATTCAACCATCCATCATGTACGTTATATAATGCAAATATTCACGACATCGGTAATTAAATGACTAAAATAATTAACCTCGTTAATCGGTAATTTTTTAATTAAACGTTGTGTGGTTTTTATTTACAAAGCAGTTTTCTACAATTACACGAAATTCAGCTACACCACTCTTTCGTACAGACGTGTTTCTTTGTACTAGGAAATCGCTTTAATGTCTACATGAATATTTCGCCAATATTAATTTTGTCAAATTAATATCTTAAAATTTGTCTTTACTAAATATTTTCAGAACGTACTTCTCATATAAAGGAAAATGCATATAATCAACATTTTCGAAACATTTAGGCCACTGAACCATAAAACACACCGATCCCAGTGGCCGTGCGGTCTAAGGCGTGGGTATGCGACTGCTCGTTTGCTCGGATTATGGTTTCGAATCCCGCCGGGGGGCATGGATGTCTGTCTCTTGTGAGTGTTTTGTGTTGTCAGCTGATCACTCGTCCAGAAAAGTCCTACCGAGTGTGGTGTGTCTGGGTGTGATCGTGAATCCTTGATAATAAGGAGGCCCTGGCCCACTATGGGCTGTTGCGCCATGGAAAAAAGAAAATAAAAACATATATGAAGGAATTACTGAAATAATAGATACACTAAATGTAATTCCAAAAGGGTATCTACTAAATATTTATGAGAATTTTTATATGATAGTTAGAAAAATCGTCTGTATTGCAAGTATAAATGAACAAAGTAACAATGGGTACAACAGTAGATTTAACTTACTAATCGATTATCAACAGATATAATCGATATTCCTAAAAAGTAAAGACTGTGACTTCGAACAACGCGTTATAATAGTATCGGTCAAACAGCCACAGTAAACAAACAGACACAGCAGTCACATCCATCAGAAGCTTCAGATGCTGAAGACGATACTTCCCTGAGAGACTTTCGGCAGTTTTACAGTGGTCAATACCATAATCACCGGATAATATGAAATAAAATGCATATGATAAAGATAATATTTTCAGAAGTGTATACAAAATAGTGCACCAACTAAAATAATAATAATAATAATAATAAAGTTAAAATGATAAATCCATGAACAACAGTCAATATAGTGACTGTAATATAAGATCATAATAATAACGCCACAAAAACTTCACCTACGTAAAGCAACAGGAAAACGAAATTGTGAACATGGAACAGTCAACAACAAATTATTTTAGTAATTTTGTGAATTACTGAAGACAATATATTTGTAATATTGAAATAATAAAGGGCAACTACTTGGATCCAAGTAAGTGCGTGAATAATAATTAAATTTAACAAATTTTAGATACTAATATTCTTGAACACAAATATATTAATACAAGACCAATAACGACAAAATATTTATAAATGTGATAATATTGACACTGATGATGGCTTCCTAGAAAACCGAAAAGAGTTTTACTAGATGTAGAGAAAAGTGTTGTTTTTTGTTTTGTGGTGAAGGGCCCCGCAGCAGATGCTACGGACGCCCCGCAGCCTTGAGGCTTATTGTGCAACCGTGTGATGAAGAAGATGATGATTATTTTTTTCCGTTTTTCCAAGTGATGAAGCACCGGTGTAATGCAATTGACAGCGGATAACCGAAGTACTTGGGGGAAAACCTGTCACAGTGACACTTTTTCCACCACAAATCCAACATAGACTGGCCCGGGATTGAATCCGGGCCTCCGCGGTGAAGAGGCCCGCGACTAACCGCCTGAGCCATGGCATGGCCTAGAGAAGGGTGACAGATGGTATAATTTTGTGCAATCTAAAAAAATTGTATTGTTAATGAGTAGTTCTATTTTCTAATTTTAATGTGCCTTTGAATCGCCACATACAGGGTAAATTGTAAACCGGATGCATTCAATCAGAATTTGACAGCACACCTGTTTTCATTTGTTGCCTTTAAAGGCGTTAACATTATATATTATAAACTGATCACAGTGGTGGCACACTCAGTTTTAGGATTAATCTCTATAAGCTTGAGTATATTGTGAGTAATTTTCGGCATATTATATAAAATAATAATTCAGTCAACAGAAATATTCTTTATTATAAAACTAATATCTGTTTTTACAATGCGCTACATTTTCAACGCAAGAGGTTATCATCAGTCGAAAATTATACAGTATATAAAAGGAAGGTTCAAACAGATATTGTTCTTGTAATAAAAAGACAGTTTTGTTAAATGAATTATTCTGTGATATATTAAGTTATAAAAACACAACGATTTGTCGTCTATTAAAAACGTTAGGCATAAAGTGCTTAGTCGCTACAGGAAATTAAATGTTGGCTAATTACACAATATATTTTGTGCAAATATTGCGCTAAATAGAATTCGCCAACACTAGCTGAATTAACGAGCTGGGTACACACTTTATAGTCCGTTAGCAGTATTGTAGTGCACTAGTCCAACAATAAATCAGCCTCGTGATACGGCCTAGGCGGTAGTGTATTTTTAGAACTTTGTAATGCTTTATATAGGAACTAATACTCCCAGGAATGAGCTAAGGATATGTCACTGATAGCCACGCACAGACCATAAGCATGAATGACCTAGTCACTAGCACAGTCGGGCCGACATGCATGACGGTATAATTTTTGTATCGCGTAACTGACTCAGTGACGCTGAATCTTATGCTCACGTTACAATTCTTGACAGCAGAAACAGTCATCTAGTTGTGTCGCTTCGCAGAAGAGGTGGCCCTTTAATTTAATAATAATAATAATAATAATAATAATAATAATTAGTAATTTAAAAGTACAAAGTATTTTTCATGGGAACTAGCATTACATGCACCACATATTGTGACCACAGAATAGCTGCAATATTATACCCTAGAAACATGCTTTGTTTCAGATATATAATTGTAAATGCCGTGTTTAAAGGTGATAACCAGTAACAGTACGTAATGTGAATACAAAATCTGCCCTTGTACTTAATTCAGTATCACACCGTGAGGGCTGGATGTACGGTTCCACGACACTAGATGGAGATGAGTGATTGATCATGTTCACACCCCAGTCGTTATACCCCCGGAAAAGGGCCCCTAGTACTCATTTAATATGAGGCTTCATGGGCCTGAGAGCCAGTCTGGGCACTTTGGAGATGAGAAAATTCCTTCATCCTGAATCGAAACAAAATTCCTGGGTTGTCCAGCCCTTAGCCTGGTCACTATAGGAACTACGTTACCCCAGCTGTAATGATGATGATGATGATAATAATAATAATAATAATAATAAACAATAATTCATATTCGTATTTTCCCCTGTTAGTGCTGATCCGGCAATCCGCTCGCTACGCGACAAGTGACAAACTACGCAGCCTGCTGAAAGGACACCAAGGGCTACATATCTGAGATGAGTTCATATGTTCTTCCACTTTCCTCAACACACAGCCAGTTTGTGTATTAAAAGAATTCTGCAAACTTTGTAACTCAGAGCGTAGGCTCATTGGTGTCTTTGATGTAACTCTCAGAATAAAACGTCAACATTTCCACGAACAAGGTTCAGAGATTGTTCTTTCAAATGGATTCTCTGTGTGCACACAGACACGTACTAGATAATTCTTAATTATAATTTATATGAATTTCAAAGTGTTAATGTTCGTATTATAAATAAGCATGTGTAATTTTTCCCCCCTATGCTTTGCAGTCCGAGACAAATAGAGTAAATTATGTTCTTCTAAATGTGTCTTTAAATAACTGAGGTCATGCTCATCAAATAAATTCCAAACTTTCTCTGTTGTTTTGAATACTTCATTGGTCTCATGCTGTTTTCATTGCAGACATCGCATGTTTAATGTAACCGCATTCCACTGAGGCGGGAATTAAATATCCATTCTTGGATTTCACGGAAGGAGCCCTATTGTACATTGTATGATGAGATTTATTTTGAAAAATCCTTATAAAGTGTGACTTGATTTTTATGCAAAATGGAGGTTAAACTGAGCTGATTCGATCATGAAGTAACGTCTCCTAATAACACTTAATGTGATTCCCTCAGATAAGAAATGTAATCGACATCTTGTCAACATTTTCGAATACTAAACATGTGAAGAGGAAAGTTATGTCAAATGTATGCTTTCACTTCTTTCACTGTACGCCGAGTCAACTACACGTATTCAAGAAATATAGTACTAACAGCTATGAAATGGGATCCATATTTAAAAAGACCTGCACTGACGAAAATATGTAACCGTAGACTGGAACACCGTAAGTGTGGCATGCATTGTACTGAGTGACTTACTTATACAGGTAGTTCACTTGAAGCTGAAATATAGCAGACCTCGATGAGCCAGCAATTTATTGAATCGATGCTAACTAGTTATCCACTTTGTTTCTAGGTTAATTGCTTTATTTGGCTATTTGGTTTGTTTTTGTCATTTAGTCAGCCGGTGTAAAAATGGTATAATGTACATAACTTTTTTTCTGGTAGCTAAAAAATAGCTCTTGTTCAGTTTCAGTTTCCTTTTTTTTAACTACGTTAGAAGAGTAGCAAGAATATTATATTTTCCTTCCTAACATTTTTGTTCCAATAACTAATTCCCATGTATATAATACAAAGAAGTCAGCAAAGTTAACGTTTGAACTTCCTTCAAACTTTATGCCTATCACGACACACAAAAATAAAGTTTTCATCACGATTTTGCTTTATCTAATTTTCTAATTCAACCATTAGGAATTTACTACTTTTTTGCGAAACATATCCTGCGTTATACGCTTTCGAATTCCTTCTGTGCCATAGAATTAAGTACAATTTTTGGCATTCACATTGGTGGGTGATAATGTTGATATGTGTAGTTGTATTACAGACGTTTCAGAGACACTGTTTCAGTACTTCTGGGGAAGTGATTATCCAATGGCACTAACTCATATTTAAAATACGAGTCTGTATGACTATGGGAATTTCTTCGCCTTGAAGAAGAAAACAGCAAGGACCTCTGAAACTTCGACAACATATTTGTATCGTGTTATTACCTAGACACATGATACATATTACGTGTACGGCGTTTTAATATATCAGGAAATTATTCATTTTTTCAACAAATTGTACATTTATTTAAATATTTTTAGTTATTTGTGTTGTTATTTGCCTATTTAATGACGCTCTTAACATTTTAGGCTATGGAAGGTCCCGTTAGTGTTTACAATTGCAAACGAAGGGGATACCAGAAAGAAGAGGTCAAATCGATTTTTTTTATAAATTAGAAAAACAGGACACCCAACTTCACTACCTAATACTTACATTCTGTTTTCTGGGTTTGTAATCTTTCCATCTACTCAGTTGACTTAAAAATCATATTTGCTAGCAAGTAAAATTATGAAGATGTCAAGCCTTTAACAAGTGGACTCAATCAGTAGCCAGTGCATTGCAGTTGATGAAGATATATCACAAGATTGCATGCGTTAACGATAGTGAAGTATATAGGAATACAAATTGTTAGAGTCAAGCAGTGCAATGAGACTTTTTGTAGAATCGACGAAAATGGCAGAAACCTGCTGAGTAACTTTGTCATGAATTTTTTGCCGTGTTGCGTCACAAATCAAGACAAGTTTCCGATGGACGTTACCTTCCACCCTTGAGCCACATTTAGTTGTACATTTCCCTTCCTCCCCTACTTCTCTCTTGGTATGTCCCACGAGTTTACCTGTTTGGCTTGAGAATTACGTTGAGCACTCAGCGATCTGCCTTCGCGTGATAAACATCCAAATTTAGTTTCGCTTATTGTATTTCAAAATTGTGTTTCGGTATATATTAATACAGCGGGGGATTTTGAAGTCCTTGGTAGTGCTGGGGTCGGATTTATGTTTATTGGTACCAGCACAGCACTGCCAAGTTATTGATGGTCTCTATGGAGCCTCTCTTCAATGTGGTATAGATATGGTTTTGATATGTCCATGTTTATATGTATTTCAAACTATCTACGTCATTCTGTAAGTATGGATGATTTGTTTGCTTTAATTTGTTTATAAAATAACAGGTTCATTTGATTTTGTGTATCTCGTTCTGCACCTTGAGTTCACGCTGGTCGCTCCACCAGCTTGCATTATAAATCCACGGCCATCAGACTTATGTTGTGTTTCTACTAATAGAGGGTGTGGGGTTGTAGCAGAGTGGTAGAAGAGCGTGGTTTTGATAGTACTCTTCCACCTTCTTCACTTTCCAGTCAGTCATTTGTTCATACCGACGTTTCATATCTTCCAACAAAGACTCGCACTCTGCTTGTTCTCTCCATCACAAATTGAAGAAGTAATCACACGCCTCCCGTCGTACTTCAATTTCTCTTGCCAGTTTTATTTTGCGCTCCACTGCCAACTGTTTTTTCCGTTCACAATTTCATTTACAAGGGTTGCAATTTCACTGTGTAGATGCTGATTATCTCCACTGTTTGAAAATGAAGCAGTAACTGAATCTCCTTCGAAAGTACCATTTGATGCAAGAGTTGAGCTCGCAGAAACATAAAGGAAGTAAGATGATGGTATGGGAACATGCTTCTGTTTTGTTATAGCTGAAAACGTTAAGACATTGAGAGTTTGTTTACGGAGAACTGGTGAGGGGTTCATATTCATTATCACTGCAAGGGATTATTTACCCGTCAGTGCCCTCTGAAATAGTATTTTGAGCTTTGACTCTCTAAATGAAACGAAGTTTTCGCTTTTATTCATTTGGTTATCCCTTATTGTTATTAGACATCTTCCAAGAACAAAATGAGATATGTTTTATTTTGAGATTCTTTTAATCGTTCACCAAATTTATGGGTCTTTTTGGCACTTTCAGCACCAGCAATGTCACAGGATGAAAACATGCTTATTTGAAGAGATTTTGGATGTTCAGATTTTACATGTTGTAATAGTTTTGTGGTGAAAATGCAATGTGATTTACTGGACAGACTGTTCAAATCAGCTGCAGCAAATTTCAAATTACGCTGCCCATATAACATAACGTGATAAGCTTCCTCAGCAGAATTAACACACATCTGCTGAGGCATTTTATATAATCTTGACCTTTGTTATCGACACCTAGTGCCAAAGTTTGTCTCTTCTGTCCTGATCCAGCGGCTTCTAGTAAGTCAGACAACTTCTCATTGTATATTTCAGCAAAGAAAACCCAAGTTGAGCAAACATATCCTTTGCCTGCTGCATTTAAAGTAACAAATTATTCAGCTGTTCTCGCATATAACGGAATGAGTCTGAGACAACTTGACTGCTGATACCGGTTTGAACAGTCTGTCCAGTGGATCACATTGCATTTCATTCTCATGGAAGTTTCCTTTGCTGGTATGTAACAACGTAGTTTCACCATTCATTCTGGGATCTGATTTTATGGTAAAAACTAGGAAGGTTTTGGACCTTAGTGAGGGCAGAGTGTCTTTTAAATTTGTCCCTGAGAAGAGTTTTCCCTTCTCCACCGTGTTTACGCAAGGTTCTTGTTTATAAATTAGTCGTGCAACGGATCAACCACTATTAAGATGTCATTTAGGGACTTTGTCGGACGAACAGTGCGCGAGAATGCAGGAAGTTGTTTCACGACACCCTGATGTGTCTATATGTAACTAATCAGTTGGGACTCACACACCTCCTCGAGTATGAAATTCAACTTAAGGATACTCGGTCGGTTAAAGTACCTCCATATAGGTTGGCGCCCCCAAAGATGACTTTCCTTAGGAAGCACATTAAAAAACTTCTGGCGGACGGAGTAATTGAGGCGTCATCATCCACGTACTCTAGTCCCATGTTTTTTTTTGCCTCAAGGCCCAGAAAATTTTCGTGCTGTAGTCGATTATCGACTGCTAAACCAGAGGGCTGAGGTAGAATCTACACCCTTACCTGATATTCACTCTGAATTTAATTGGTTTGAGTAGGCTAAATATTTTTTAACTTTTGACCTTAATCAAGCGTACCACCAGATACCTCTAGCAAAGTCGTCCAGGCATTTGACTGCATTTTCCACCGAGTAGAATTTATACCAGTATACCAGGGTACCTTTTGGGTTGGCTACCGGAGCCCAATTATTGACTAGGTTGCTTGATAGCATTTTTCATTACCTTAAATTTATATATGTGTACCATTATTTGGGTGGGCCGGGATAGCGTAGTCGGTATAGCGACTCGCTACGGGCTGGACGGTCCAGGGATCGAATCCCGGTGGGGGCGAGATTTTCCGCACCCGTCCAGACCGACCCTGGGGCCCACCCAGCCTCCTATACAATGGGTACCGGGTCTCCCGGGGGTAAAGCGGCCGGGGCGTGGAATTGACCACCCACCCTCATCTAATGCCTGAAATAAAGAAAGGTTAGAGCAATACCTCTACTCCCCCTCTGGGCCTTCGTGGCCTGTTGTAGGGAGAACTTTGCCTTTTTTTACCTTTACCATTATTTGGACGACTTAGTCCTATACAATGATAGTTTTGAGCAACATGTACAGCATGTAGATAAAGTACTGCGTCGTTTAAGGGACGCTGGGCTGAGGGTCAATCCAGAGAAAATTAAGTTAGCAGTCCGCGAGATCTCCTTTTTGGGGCATATTGTTTCCCCAGAGGGCATTTGGATGAACCCTGAGCTACCTCAGGCAATCCGGGATTATCCGCCACCCAAGGATATTCGCGGCATTTCTCGTTTTGTTGGCATGGCTAATTGCTACAGCAATTTCGTGCCCGATGTTCCGGAAATTGCAGCGCCTTTGAACGCCCTGCGCAAGAGAGGAGCACGGTTACATTGGCGACCTGAAAAAGCCCAAGCTTTCCAAAGGTTAAAGATGGCAATTGCCCAGCCGCCGGTTTTACGTACGGCGGATTTTTTCGAGACTTTTATTTTGCAGACATTCTAGTGCCCTAGGCTTGGCAGGCTTATATTCCCTAACTGAAGGAGGCTCACACATAATTGCCAGTGTAAAGAGCTGTACTGTAATTTGTTTTGTGTTAAATCAAGGTGGCATAAATATATATATATATATGTATGCTTATGTATTTACATATACCACGTCAAGATTACTATCTATGATTCTTTTATAAATTGAATCATTTGAGATTACACGTATGTGCGAGAAGCTCCACATTGGTTCCTTTGTTTTGAGGGTTAATTTTTGCCCGCGGATTTATTTTACATTGTTAAGTTTCAGTATTCCTTCCTTCTATCTTCCTATTGCGGTGAATCGTACAGATGTGTCTGATGGTACTCTGACCAGTGAGTTCGTCGAGCCTCAGGGTCAACATGTGGCCCAGGGACATTATCATGGATCCCTCTGATAGTATTCTTTCTGGACCACTATTCCATATGCGAACCGGGAGCACATGTATCGACGTTTTACCATCTTCTCGGAGGTGAGGTGGGTGAAAACCGGAAAACATGGACGCAGTGAATTGTGCGATGGTTATCTAGGGCCTCTACTCTGAGTGGCGCTCTATGCGGTTGTGAACTGTGTGCTTAACTGAAGAGGCTGGCAGGTGCGGGGTTCGCACCTGTGAAGTATGATCAAGTTACGGCGAAGTCTCTCACCCCCGAGTGGACGAGTATGTATGGGCAGGTCTGTGACGTGTTACGTCATAAATCAAGACAAGTTGCCGCTGGACGATACCTGCCACCCCTTGACCCATATTTAGTTGTACCTTTCCCTTCCTCCCCTACGTCCCTCTTGGTATATCCCACAAGTTTTCCTGTTTGGTTTGAGCATTTCCTTGAGCACTCAGCGACCTGCCTTCGCGGGATAGACATCCAAATTTAGTTTCGGATTTTGTATTTCAAAATTGCGTTTCGGTATATGTTAATACAGCGGCGGGTTGTTGAAGTTCTTGGTAGTGCTGGGGTCGGATTTTTGTTATTGGTACCAGCACAGCACTGTCAAGTTATTGCTGGTCTGTGTGGAGCCTCTCTTTAATGTGGTATATATATTCTTTTGATGTGTTAATGTTTATATTTATTTCAAACTATCTACGCCATTCTGTAAGTATGGGTGATTTGTTTGCTTTAAGTTTGTTGAAAAACAAACAGGTGCATTTGATTTTGCGTATCTCGTTCTGCACCTTGAGTTCATGCTGGTCGCTCCACCAGCTTGCATTATAGATCCACGGCCATCAGACTATTTTGTGTTTATGCTAATAGAGGGGGGGGGGGTGTTGTTGGAGCAATTTGAATACATACTGATGCACTGATTTACATTTCCTGGCGCTATATTTCTTCCTACCCCTTTGAACGTCAGTAGTTGTATAGATAATACATACGTTGTAGCAATATATGTGTCAGCCTTTGGTCTCCAGGTGTATCAGCATAAACCCTTCAATCTTAGATGAAAACCCCTTTCAGTAGCAACTTAATTTGCATGTCGATTTACGTGTTTCCACGCACTATAAGCGCAACAAGAATCAGAGATTTTATCATTCAGAAACAAGACACATAAATGGTGTGAAAATTCAAATTATTCATGTTCCTTGCAGTAAGATAGGTCACAGCATATATTCCAACAACTGCGCTATAATTGTGTACAGTAATACAAAAACATGTGTTAGAAAGGAAACCAATGAGGGGCCAACGGACAGGGAGACAAACAATAAGTTGCCTGGATGATGTGTGTAACGAAATGAAGGTGCTGAATGTGAAAAACTGGAAAGAACTGGCGTTGACTTTGGTATGATCTGGTTGAGAAAGCCGCAAGGGTTGTAAAACGAATGGAAGAAGAATATAGAAACATGTGGTAGTGCTACATGTTTCGGCCTTTTTCGGTCATCTTCAGGGAAGTTTCAGGGATATGTCTCTGTGTTTCCTGTTGTTGTTTGTTACCATGTATGGTGACGTAAACAATTACAAGGGACAGAAGGCCGAAACATGTAGGAGCAGTACCACATATTTATATAATATTGTACGTTATTATACTGCAATTGTTGGAGTACAAATTGTGAAGTGTGAAAGTTGTTACGATTATTAAACATTTGGAGATGAGTTTTACAATGAATGAAATAAATCATAGACCCTTTATGAAGCTTCACGTAGACTCTAGGAAGTACGTGTACGTGTACGTGTACGTGTACCTTCACCCTGTTCATAACCTCTGAAAGAGAATTTAATTCTTTCAAAGCAAAAAATCCTAAAATTACAGACATAAGTAATGACACACAACATAAAGCACCATGGACAGATTTTATCTTGAGCATTTCTGCACCTTCTGTATAGATAAGCATGCACATAAACTTATAAATATGTAGATAATATGAAGTTTCTTTTTAAATGTGTTATTTTAAAGACAACGTCAGTTGCTGCGATTATATTGCGTCGCTGCTGGTAGGTGGATGAACGATTCCGAAGCATTGGTGAAATGATACTGTTGAGAAAACCGAAGTATTTAGAGAAATGCCTGTCCTTTTGCCCCTTTGTCCACCACAAACTCCACATGGACTGGCCTAGGATTGAAGTCTGGCCATGGAACAGCCACGCTGTGTAAAGTGGGTACACTATTATGTAGGTGGCCATGAAAACTAACGTAATCGTGCCTGCGCTTAATTAAGAACCGTACTATAAATCAATATTGGGGTGGAGGTAAACCTCCGCGCATTTTTAACCGCGTAACCATAAGGAAATGAATGGTCAGCTTCACGCTCAGGCCGGTTTAATCCGGTACCAAATATATGACAGTATACATGGGCCTCACATGCTGTTTGATCTCTGCGATCCCAGATCACCGATCCTCCAACCCGTTGTTTAGTCAGTATACTCACTTAACTATCCAGGCTTCCATTTAAAGTATTATTCTAAATAAATATTTTCGTCATCAGCACCCGCACAAATGTCTTAAAAATAAAAAGAGAGACGTCTAGAACTGAAATTTTTGACACAGGCTGTGTTAGAGTTCCGCAGGCTACCACTTTTCCTATCAAAGAGCCTAAGTATTTTTGATAGTACAATATAACCTGTTCTTTCACGTGGGTGTGTGGACCAGAATAGTGTAGTTGGTATAACGACCCACTACGGTTTTGACGGTCTGGGAATCGAATCCCGGTGGGGCGAAATTTTCCACACCTGTTCAGACCGGCCCTGTAGCCCACCCAGCTTCCTGTTAAATGGGTACGGGGTCTTTTTTCTAGGTGTAAAGCGACGGGAGCGTGGCGTTGACCACCCACCCCATCTAGCGCCGAGGTTAAAGAAAGAGTAGAGCTATACCTCTACTCCCTCTCTGGGCCTTCATGGCCTGTTCTAGGGTGAAATATATTTCATGTGTGTCTGAAACTTGGTCTGTCATATTGAGAGAAAAATATGGATTGATGGTGTCCGAGGAAAGGATGGTGAGAGGAAAATTTGGACCTAAGAGAGAAGATTAGGAGGAGAATGAACAGACTTGCATAAAAAGTTATTGTTAGGGCAATAAAACTTTTGAGAACGAGGTGGATGGGACATGCCTCATTTATGGAGGGAAGTAAAACGCATACATTATATTAGTAGAAAACCGGAATAAAAAAGACCAATTAGGAAGTTAAAGTATGGTTTGGAGAATAATATTAAAACTGTAATTCTAGAAGACTGAATTTTTAGACGGCTTTCAGAAAGCATAAATCGAATAGCTCTCATTTCTTGGATTTGAAAACAAAAATCTTGAGAAAACAGAATAGACAATGTTTATATAACGTAACATTGTGGTGCGTTCGACTAATGTTTTTAGTTCGGCTATCCTAACAGCCTGATACCACTTTACTCTAAGATATCGCTTTTATGGCGATTTAATGTCACCGGCAACAATACAATGTACTTAGGTCTTCATGTAAAGTGCCTCGTATTTTTTCACGATTTTAACCAAATCTGGAACATCTCGGCAGGTTTTCATAAAAGTACTCAATATCAAATTTTACGAATATCCGTCCAGTGGGAACTGCGCTGATACATGCTGACAGATAGACCGACGGATATGACGAAGGTAATAAGCACTTTTCGCAACTATGTGAGCGCACGTAAAAATAAAAGCGGTGTTTAGACATTGCGACTGTAGAATATTAATGACTTTCTTAATCGCCGTTGAAAATTCAACGGGAAGTCTTACGTCAGCATTCTTACCGAGGTCTGTGTCTTGTGTGATCTCAAGCAAACAGGATAACATGAAGCTGTTGTTCTTGATGTTGGGATGTATAGCTATGTCATCTTGTTATCGAGATCATTTACCGATTAACGTCGCCTGTCAAAAGCCGAGAAAAACTCGTCTGTGATCACAAACAAATGAAAGCACATCCAACTTATTTGTAGTATGAGATTGTCACGCTACTGACTTGCTGTATTACAGTCTGTTGGTTTCCTTGCTCCCTTGCACTAAAACATCATCCTCTCCTGGTCCTTAGAAATGAAACATTGGCTGATTCATGGAACTGTGAATGGATCCATTACCCCAAATGAGGTCCATTCACAGACTCGGCACACATTCATTAGAATTCACGGTTGAAAGTTTGCAGCCACATGGTAGACGGTTGTCTAAAATATGAAACATTGTCTACTGTGAGGCAATGAATGAATCCGTGGCAACCAGAGAGAGAGAAAATGGGATCAGGACGCGTGCTTCCTTCTTTTTATACTTAAAGTTACTAGTTGTGTAAAAGTAGGCATTAGTACTTTTCATTGGGGGGTATTTCAAAAATAAAAAAACTTATAATGGGCGAATACAGTTCTAAAGAAGAGTTACTTGGGTGACGTTACGTGTACTTGGATATATGGCATATGAAAGCCTTACAGTAGTGAGTTCTGTTCATACTAATAATAATAATAATAATAATAATATTTATTCGGCTCAGCTATTAGAGTGCTTGGGACTATCTACCTAAGTAAACCGGCTTGTCACGGTGGCAGCCCTTCGCCATTAAATACGTAACGCTATTTACAAATCTTCTAACCTGTTAAACAATTGTTACTTGATTTTATCTAAATATCTGCTTAAACTTATCTAAATCTTAATATTTTCCTATAGGCTATTTCCGTATTCATATTTAACCGCCCTTTATTTAAAAATGCCTTTCCCCAGTTTATATTTTATAAACAGTCCGGCAACATGTGTTTAACGTTCTCTTCGCCTAAACTGAGTGTTACGTTTATGGTAACTTGGTGTATGATATCATACACTTCGGTTACCAAAATTTTGGCGGAATATCCTGCCACCCTGAAGATAGAGACAGCAGATTTATTCGAAACATTGATGCCTTTGGAGCAAATTATAGGTGTCAATTTCCAGAATAACATATTTTGAATCTGGGAAAATATTTGTTGAGTCTTATAAAAATGCGATATAATTCTGTGGGCTGGATTCAACTGGCTCTGGATAGTAAAGAAATTTACGGTTGCAAGAAAGAGGGAAATTTCTTTACAAGCTGAGCAAATGTCGGCTCCTCGCAAAGTCCTCCGACCTCATGCAGTCACTCAGTAAGTTTTGTACGTGTTCTAGTACAGACGAAAAGCAGTTTACACGTCGCGATAGAATCGTAATGACAGGCACAGGCACGTCCCTGTTTGCCAGGTAAACTCGCCGTACGAGGCACAGTACATTGAAATCGATATAACTGGTCATTTTCACCTGTGTGCTGTAAATGGCAGCGTTGTTAATTACTAGCAAATTGCAATCAGCCTTCTGTTACATGGCTTCAACAAACATGATGTCCACTGAGTGTGCTACTCACGAATTTAGCAGCGAATGACGGAAATTACACCCATCTGTCGCATTGCGTTTAACAGTAATGTAATGTTTAAAAACGGAAATCTTACGTGTATTTGGTAACTATGGCTGAAATTATTCTTAGAGTGATATAACTTTGATTTAACAGGAATGCAGTACGTTTAACATGCTGCGCTGATTTGCAGTGTGGCTAAAATGGCAAGAACGTTGACAATAAATGACAGTGACAAAGTGTATTTGTGGAGTCGCGATTGCTAACAGCGACTACGTCACAACTGGAGAATTAATGTTACTTGTTACCCTAGACCAGTAACATATTAGACCTGCGTGCCATTTCCCCAGACAGAACTTTAAAAACAGGGTGAAAATAAATTGGCCCAAAATTTAGTTTCTAGTAAGGTATGCCGGTTCATAAATAGGTTAAATTTCCAATATACTAAGAAACTTGGGCCCCGGCAAAAACTGACATATTAACCTTAGTAGTGTCAGTTAATTCAAATGAGTTTTTTGTTGTTATTTTGGAATAAGAAAGTTGAATATGAGTTGTTTGATTTAGTTTTCTGTAGACATGGAGGAATTAAGGCTTTTAACCTACCCTGTTGCTTATGATAATATAGGATTTAAGGGAGACTTAAGTGAAGGGAGATTAGTGTTATTATTAAGGTAGAGGTAAAAGGTATCCCATTACAGGCCTGGACAGGCCCAGAGGTTTCCATGAGTTTGAGGCTCCCAGATTTCAAGACAATCGGCACATGAAGGTGGTAAGGTTGTCAGCCCTAAGCACCGGCCGTCTTTACCCCCCAGGAACTATTCCTGGTACTCATTTCTGTTAGAGGCTGAGTCGAATCCAGGGCTATAGTGCGGCCGGAAGGGTTATGTAGTGCAGTGCCTCAGCCAACTGCGCCACCGCGTGCCCCAAGTGTCATTAATATTGGAAGTTATTTAATGTAAGAAATAAGTTACGAAATATATGCTTATCTTAACAGTTCTGACATGTTCACTCACATTTCATAGTTATTTAAAAACAAATTGAAAGGTTAATAACTGACGGGTGTAACAGGAAGTTATATTACATTGTAATTAGTACATGTGTGTATACAATACTTGCAGATCTGAACATTCAGGTGAAAATAAGCTTTATTTAATTGTTATTGACACTTTTAGACTTCACGATCAGATTGTATTAGGAAGATCATTGTTGACTGTTGAATATGCACGTTGAAAAAATTACACACAGCGTAAAAATTATGGATCCTTCACTAAATTCCGTTTAATTATCAATATGCTACAATTCTCGAACTTCTTCTTGCCTGCAGACTGAGGTACGAAAGGACGCAGTGATTTGAATTTGGCCTCCGCAAGTGTATGACCGCGCCGAGGAAGAAAGTCATAATTGTGCAACTTACACCAGCCATTTAATGTTCAGGTCTCAATTTATCAATCGCCATTGAAGAAAACATGCCGACTTTACAACAGAATATGCAATGTATGGCCAATTTACAAAAGCTTAAAATCGGGCATGGTTTGTTCCTTCTTATTATTTTACCCTTGGCCGTACATAATCATGTACTCTGACGCTGGGTAATAACTTTATAAGAAATGGCATCGTCAAATTTGAAGGTGTCACAACTGTGTTCTTGTTCTTGGGCCATATGGATTCTGAAGACGGGCACACCAACTCCACCGAAAGATCTGTAACTATCTACCCATCGACACGGCGTCATGTCCCAAAAGATTTGAATCTTAAACGCACTAATTATTTAAAGTCGCGAATATCCGACCTTCGGTTATCCGACATAACCATACGACGTGTTATTTATAGTTTTGTGCTGCGCGCGCTTTTATCCTCGCGCAGTTTGCTTCACTGAAATTCTTCTTTCTTTCTTTCTTAGTCTGACCTCTTCTACCTACTCACTGTAGGTGTACATGGTTAATGTTGCACACCCAATTAGACACACCACAGTCGGTAGAGCTTCTCTGGACGAGGGATCGGCCCGTCGCAGAAACCTCTACCTGGCGACACAAAACATTCACAACAGACAGACAGCCATGCCTCCGGCGGGATTCGAACCCGAAATCGCAGCAAGCGAGATGCCGCAGTCGTACACTTTAGACCGCGCTGCAAGCGGGACCCTGCTTCACTGACATGTACTTCTTCAAACAACAGTTTTTAAGTCTATTTTGTTAGTTGTACTGTTAGAATAATTATTAATAAACTAAATTTGTACTTACTATGCACTTCCATTTAATTTGCGATTTTTTTTTTCACCAACCACCCATTTGCGCATTATCCGACACTTTCGGTAATCTGACGACCTGTCGGTCCCCTTTAGATCGGATAATCAGGATTGTCTTTACTGCTGAATGTGTGGTCTAGCAACAGCGACCTCAAATGCATCAATTTGCTACTAAAATCGACTGGCTTCCTTTTTATTTCGCCGCATTTTTCGCTGTATAAAGTTACAGTCTATATTATTATTATTATTATTATTACTTATCACCTTTATGCAGAGTATTTACAATTATATACCTGACACAAACCATATTTCTAGGGTACGTAATGTTGCAGCTATTCTGCAGTTATTATTATTATTATTATTATTATTCTATCATTCTTGTGAAGGGACGGACTACCTTGGTATTGCCACCTCTAATGCGCCTATTGTACCGGCCCAGGATCATATATGAATGAATAGAGAGCATTGGTGGAATGATGAGTAACAAGGAAATACCGAAGTATTCAGAGAAATCTGATCGTGTTACTTCGTCGACGACAAATCTCACTGAACCTCGAACAAACAAATTACTTGTTTCATCAATTTTTATTGAAATTAAAAGAATTCCATTCAGTTTATCAAGCATAATCAAAATAAGAACGACTGCACTGCATAACAGCCCCATGATTATTGCTGCACTAAGCAGCAATGTTACAAAAATATGTAGAAACTTCACTGTTCAAAATTCATATTAGATGCTACTATATCGCTTTGTAGACTTACTCGTATCATTACCGGCCACAGCGACTATCCTCCGATGTCGCAGAGGGCTTCGACCACTCTAGTTCCAGACTTCCATCGAACCAAATTTCTTCCACCCCAAAAGAATGTACCGCAATTTTTTGAGAAGTCATTAGTGTAACTATGTCGAAGTCCTCAACCTAGATGGGAAATCCGTTAGCGTAAGCATAATCACCATTTTGGTTTTGAGGTATCCGTGTTACACACAGCCCAGCGATGCAATTCTTACGCAGGAATGGCTAAGTGGATCAAGGGTCTTCGCTATTAGTTACCTTTTTATTTACTAGTACTTGGTTGGGGACATGCTACGCAAGTCTAAAGGCGTGGTTTCCTGTGCTCGTTGTCATCAAGTTAAAACTGAGTTTAACCTTTTAGGATTCCCATTTCATGACATAAATATCTAAGAACTAAGTTTCTCACTCACAGAAAAGAATGCGTCTCCGTTACAAAGGCCGAACTCTTACTGCCATTTAGTAAAGTAATGGTGCTTATTCTGAGAATCAAACGTAAGATATAAACCCACTCCGTGGACAACATTCATTCAATCATTCATTCATTCATTCTGCAGTCTGTCTTACGACAGGTTCATAGCCTCTTCCAAAGCGAGTTCTCCACATGGTGCGATCTAGTGCTTCCTCTTTCAATATCCAGTAACTTCTCTTTTCCTTAAGGTGACCCAGTAGCTGCTTACGTCTTCTCCCTTTTCTTCCCTTCATTTCTATCCTTCCTTCTAATTTTCCTTCAATCACGTGTTTTAAAAGGCAGTTTCTACGCAAGATGTGACCAATCCAGTTAGCCTTTCTTCTTTTTATTTTGTGTAGGATATTCCTCTCCTCCTTGACTCTATGTAATATTTCTTCATTTCTCACACGATCGGTCCAACTGAACTTCTCCATTCTTCTCCAGCACCACATTTCAAAACTTTCCAGATACTTCTGATCTACTTTCTGAAGTGTCCACTTTTCAGCACCATAGAAAGCAATGCTCCAAATGTAGCACTTGACTATTTTCTTCCTTAAATTTAAGTCTAGTTTGCTTGTGAAAAGAGCCTTCTTCTTGTTGAATGCTGCTTTTGTCATGGCAATTCTGAATTTAATTTCACGTGTAGTCCTACATCTTGCATCATTTGTTATCATGCTACCCAAATAATTGAAATATTCCACATTCTCCAATTGCTTTTGATCTATCATAATTTTCGTTTGGGCTGGTTGCCTTGAGATTCTCATTACCTTACTTTTCTCCACAGTCATTTCCATTCCATAACATCTTCCAATCTCAGTTAGTCTTCAACTAGCACCTTTTCTTCCGTAGCCAGTAGCACACGCAGAAAGTTTCATGTTGAATCAGATGATATATATTAACCGCCACATTTCAAAGGTGCAATCAGCAATTCACCACACTGCAACCTGCTCCTGGATATGTTGAACGAGCCTTTACCAATGCACTTCACTCGTTGCGTGTCCCCTTGATTACTAGCCCTATATTCCGTTCACTTGATCTCATTACTCTAAGATGCCTAAGATGTAAGAGAAGAAAGATGCCCTGTCTTTACCCACAAAGAAAGTTAGAAGAAAATACAATGTAATATAATGTTAACAAACACGGGTTGAAAGGGTTATGGACAATATTAACTAGACAACGGCACCTGACGTCAAAGTACGAGAAACAATCAATGAACAGTGAAGTAGAAACGTGGACAACAGCCATAATGTATTAATAGAAATGGGAATAACAAGAATATAGATTATCCATAAATAAATAGAAAATCTTAAGTAAGCATGGTAATATTTACAGTGTAAATTTTATATTAAAAATGTAATAAATAATTTATAATACACAACAAAGGAATTACAGAGAAGTCGCTGAAAAGCAGTTGACGGGCGATATGTAATAATATATGAGCCTGCAGGCCGTGACTAGAAACATGGAAACACGTTGCCCAGATTTGCTCATTATAATGTAATGCAATTCACTGTAAATCATAGATAAAACATTCATGTTGACTGTGAAAAGAATACCTGCTTAATATATAATACAAGGCATACGAAAAATGGACGCGTATATTTTGTTTGTATTAAAAAATTTACTTATTAATACTGTTTTTGTTTAAAACTATTTTCAGTTGTTATTGAAAGAAGAACTGCAAAAAGTACATTTTTCTAAATAAAAGAGCGATCCTGCTACTCTGCATTAGAAAGAATTTAAAACAATTGGACTTATTATTATTTATAATTTGAATGTTGTTCTAACAGATAAAATATCATAACGTTTCTCTTTTCTAATAGTTTTCAACAAAAATGTAAACTATTAAGTGAAAATCGTTTAACGCTGTTGTATCATGCATCAAAAGTAAATAAATCGGAACTTTCAGGCAACGTAAAATAAACTACATATAAAGTGAAGGAAGTGGATACTTAGGTAATTCAAACTGCTAAGTAGGATGAAGAGTGTTAACCAGTACTGGACCTGATGAACAAGACCGGTGTGTCAAGGACAGTATGTTGGTCGACTAAATAGGAACTAATGAAGGAGAAGAGGAGTCCTACCGAGTGTGGTGTGTCTAAGAGTGTGATCGTGAAGCCTCGAAAACTGAGGGGGCCTTGGCCCCCAAGGGGCTGTCTAAGCCATTAAACAAAAAATGAAGGAGAAGTTTCATAAATGAAGGAACCCGCAGACTGGAAGGACTATCAAAGACACACTCGTGAACGGGACCGGTAGAGCCCTGAGGACCGGCAGAGACCTGAGGACCGGCAGAGCCCTGAGGACCGGTAGAGCCCTGAGGACCGGCAGAGCCCTGAGGACCGGCAGAGCCCTGAGGACCGGCAGAGCCCTGAGGACCGGTAGAGTCCTGAGGACCGGTAGAGCCCTGAGGACCGGTAGAGCCCTGAGGACCGGTAGAGTCCTGAGGACCGGTAGAGCCCTGAGGACCGGTAGAGCCCTGAGTACCGGTAGAGTCCTGAGAACCGGTAGAGCCCTGAGGACCGGTAGAGTCCTGAGGACCGGTAGAGTCCTGAGGACCGGTAGAGTCCTGAGGACCGGTAGAGTCCTGAGGACCGGTAGAGTCCTGAGGACCGGTAGAGTCCTGAGAACCGGTAGAGTCCTGAGGACCGGTAGAGCCCTGAGGACCGGTAGAGCCCTGAGGGAAGAGTCGTGAACGAGAACGATCCATATCTTGCGATCCGCTCACTCGTTGTTTCATGACGACACAATATTTTCTGAGCGGCACCTCTCCTACTTTTAATCACATTTATTTTGTAAGCAGTAGGCATATTTGAATCGTCCATGAAGTGAAAAGCTGTGCTGGAGTCATTTTTCAAAAGCGCGTATATTTAAGGCACAAATGTAAGAAATAGTTGCCAAATGTCTCACACCAAAGTAGTTCAGTATAGTGTTGGAAATTGTGCCCTATCAAGTATAGCGGTATTACATATGCATGAAATTTCCCGTCTCAAAGAGACTGGATGTCTCGACTGACGGCTTTATCATGACGTTACGTTGTTTCAAGATTACTGGCGGCAGTTAGGATGTAACACATGCTTTATTACCGCAGATATTTGTTACCAGATTTTGAAGAAAATTTCAATATCTACATCAAATCATAAACCTCCTTAACATGGCTGCTTATGGTTACGTAGAGTTGACTCACATAAAGAGATCTGCGCTCTTCTGTACCGACGTTTAGGGACAACCCATCTGTCCCATCTTCAATGGTCAAACGTCCAAGAAGACATTTCTCTTTGGACTTCATGACCCTTGAATATGGGACCGATAGGTTGTCCCGAAACTTCGGTACAGAACTGCCACTCAACGATGCGTAATATCCCAGAAGAACGCAGATCTCATCTACATCGCGGCGGAAGCCTGAAATTACACACTGACTTAAATAATGTATCTAATCTTCATATTCTGAAACCAGTAACGTAAAGTTCTGCATTTGCTTAAGTAAACACAGCACTAGAAAGGCATATAGGGACGGAGGGGTCAAGCTCCACACACATTCTTAATCTTGACACTTTATGAACGTGAAATGTCAGCTTCACACCCCGACCCCCGTGTCCTCTGCAAAGGAACCTAGTTGGGCCCCAGAACCAGAGAAGAGACAATGTTGCTTCTCCTGCCAGGAACGGAAACACGATTTGTCTGCTGTGCAGTCCGCAGCCTAGTCACTACACCGATTGCGTCATCCCTTCCAAAATCAATAGTTATTTTATGCTGAATCCAGTTTAACAAAGTTAACGTGACAAGAGAGCAACATTTCTCGCTTACATCTGTGTCAACAGGCTGGACTCTAAAGCGGTAATCTGTCTTTACCTTGATCAGTGCGATTCGTCCTGCAGCTGAAGCAGAAGGCTAGCAGGAGGAAGGAGAAGACGGACACATGTAATCGCCACATTCACATTGTTGTCGTTTTTCTCACCGTCGGCAAAATAACAGCGAAACAATTCGCATTCTTTGCGACACACACCCCGCATTTCCCTCCGTCACTACCCACACTGCCACTGACCAAACAAACACCGTCGTTTCTTCGTGACGTCGCCTTTGTCGTCTTCTTTTTCTTCTGCTACCAATAACCAATGAACTCACGCACTAATTTTGGGTTATTTTATTGACCCTTGGCCATGTAATCAGGCCGGCACTGTCCTGACCATCCGCCCTCCCGCCCAGACTGCCTGTGTATTTCGTTAACTCTGGAAAACTAACCCCTCCCCGATATCTCGAAGTTAAAGCGTCGGCGCATAAATGATACGACGCCATCAGAGGGCAGCACCGAGGCAGATAACAATTGAGATTCACAGGGCGTGAAATTTGTATATTCCCCTCTGTTTTCTCAACCCCGTCCTTTCACACAAATAGAAAGGCTGTGTGCGGTAATATGCGTGTCTTCGTTGAAGCGGATTTATACCGAACAGAGCTAATTTCATCCGCTGCTTTCTGTTCGCGTCCGCAGCGGGTCTGTTTGTCATATTCTGTTACACACAAGTAAAGCGGCACACTTCCTGTTGGTGCAAGTCAATGGCGCAGGAACAGCCTTCTTCTCGCTCGACTGCAAAACAGTGGGAGCTTAATCATTATTTACATAATTCTTTAAAACCTAATATTCATTCCGTTACTCAAAAATTCCGCGTCTTTTATGAAATCCAGCGTTCACTAACGTATCCGCCAGCGTGCACAACCTCTAGCCCTATTTCTTAATGACCCATTTTAATATTATCTTCTCATATACACCTAAATCTTTCAGGTGATCTCTTCCTTTAAAAGATTTTCGCAAAATTTTGTTCTTGTATTTTATCTTTCCTATGCCTGTTACATGTTCACACACCTCATCTTGCTTGATTTCATTAGTATTCAAATTATTAAACCTTTCATTATGGAATTCTCTCCACCCTTCCCTTACTTCCTGTCTGATCCAAATATTCTCCTTAGCCCACTGCTAAGAACCTAGCATATTTCAATTGCAAAGTTATCGACGTTTCTGAGGAGCTTGCTGCTGGGACACTAAATTTATTCCGAAAAGTATTTATTAGTCGTCAAGACATCATAACCCATAAGACGCGAATCTTCAGCAACAATACTATGAGAACTTCAAATTGCAAATCTCCTTTCCTCAGTGCTCTCGACTTTAATTCCGCCATCATTGGTTTGCTAATGTTCGTATACGAGTAACTAAAGTGTAATGCGGGCACAAATTTGTGTCGTAGCGCACACACCATAAAACAAGCAGCCACCTGAAAATTCAAGACGTCTAATTTAATGCCCTGCGTTCGCTGTTACATGTTTGTTGCCATGGTTACGCTTCCCACTGCGCATAGTGACTGTCTTCTGTTTCTGCACACGACAGGGCTGCTCGAACCGACACGTCATTACATCACACCTCGTGCTAACGTGAATTGTTTCAGTCCTTTATGAATTACAAAGTGTATACATGTCACGTGATTTAATTCCACGTATAATCATCTATATCTTTCCCCTTTCCTCTGTTCCTTCCCTTTGATCATCAACATCATCTTCTTCTTCTTCTTCTTCGTCATCGTTGTCGTCATCATCATCATCAACTTATTTGTTTTCTTCTTGGACACCATCAAGTGACTAGTGTTTGTCCTTTGTCAGATTATTGCCGATTCAATGTGTGTGTGTGTGTGTTACAGTGCATGGATTTCTACACGCTGAAACTCGGACACGTGGTAAAATATAACTACTTTGAAAATTTTGAAATGTGGTGCTGGGGAAGAAATTGAGAAGATCAGTTGGACCAAGCGCGTGAAAAATTAAGTATTACACAGAGTCAAGGAGGAGAAGAATATCCTACATACAATAAAACGAAGGAAGGCTGACTGGATTGGTCACATCTTGCGTAGAAACTGCCTTCTAAAAACATGTTATTGAAGGGAAGGTAGAGGGAAGGATACGAATGACGGGAAGACAAGGAAGAAGACGTAAGAACGTACTGGATGGCCTTAAGGAAGACAGAAGCTATTGCACTGGATCGTACTCGTTGGAGGACTCGCTTTCGATGAAGCTGCGGAAATGTTGCAAGCCACAGTACGTAAGGAGTGACGGTTTGGAATACATGCACGGCAGTACCATCCGCTGTATCAACTCACTTTTCCGGTACTAATAGTCTGAGGTATTTACAGCGTTGTTAAATGAACTATAAATAAACAAAGTAACTTACTCCAAGAGCAGGGCAGAAGCTTGGAGTTGCTTAGTTGATCCGTAAATTTCCTGTATTTGATATAACTTAATTGCAAAGTTCACTACAGTGTAAGAGCCAGAGATTCTGTGCTAAGGCAGTTGAATAAATCCACAAACACATACTCTTCTGCTTAAAGATCCATTTTAATATCATCCTCCTCAAGCCTAAAATTTCTATTTTTAGTAAATATTTCCGACTTAAGATACTGTGTTACTGTTATCAACAAACTGTTGTCAAGATCAATGATCCAGGCACAGGTAAGCTAGGATACTTCAGTCAGCATAATGACTAGGCTACGGGCTGGACAACTAAGGAACCTTGGTCAGATCTCCGGTAAAACAAGAGACTTTTCTCTTCTCGGAAATATCTATACCGGTTCTGGGGCCCACTCAGCCGCCTATGTAGTGGGTACCAGGGGCCCTATCCCTGGAAGTAAGGCGGCCGAGGCGTGAAGCTGAAAATTCTTCTCCACCTAATGCCAAGATTAAGTGTAAGTGAGGCTGCACCTCCACTCTCCAATGTACCTCCATTGCGTGCAGAGGGGCAACTTTGCCACTTACGTAATCCACCATCTGATGACAGCTTTACTTTTCAAAGTCGCCAGCACCAAGTAGAACATTCGAAATGATCTGGGGCTGTTATGGCAGTGAATGTCAACATTCCGATAGTCTGTGGCTTGATGCTGCGCAGTTTGTTAAGTAGATTACAGCTTTTCTGATAAATCTGCTGCCACCAACTTCAGATTATAAGCGTGAAACAGGCTGAACATAAAGGCAGTAGTTTTATCCGAAACGGTGGTACCTATCCATCGGACTCCAGACCAGTTCATGTAGGATTTGTGGTGGAAAAATTAGCACTTGGACAGGGGTTTCTCAGAGTTCTTCAATTGTCTCCTCTTGGTGTCATTCCTCCAATGCTCCATTCTCTTAGGCAGATATCATAGACGCTACGTTACTTTACCAGTCAACAGCGCCGTCGATTAAGTACTTTTCTCTCCTCTTTATATGACGTCACATTGCAGAAGATCACGCTTTAAATACATTCTCTTAATCTAGTTAGCAGGATAATATTGGAAAAACTAAAAGGAGAATATAAAAATAGACAAACTACGTAGCTTGGAAAGCTTTCACGCACCATTCATTGGAATTCCTTGGCCTGAATTATGGACTGTCTTGTGTTGTTACGAGAGATGACAGTAAACTGATATTTATAACTTAATAGTATTGTTATATCACATATTAGCATACAAAATACTGGACAACTATTCTCAGATAATAGGCCCAGTGACTGAGAACATTTTCTTCTGAGGGTTTTCCGCATCTGGAAAGTGAAACAAAGTCAGCTTCCGAAACATCGTGTTTTACTGATGAGTGGACGGCAGATAAAGTCCAAAAAAAAAAAAGGAGATTGATTTGGAATATGATACATCATCGTCAGAGCCCTATGGCAATGAACCCTCTATTTTCCGTTAATACCAGATCTCGCCACTGGACACCATTTTGCGGCAGTAAAGTATTGGCATTGTGTTACATTATACATAAAAACCAGTTTGTTACATGTTTATGTTCACAGATGACGCTGACTTCGGGGAAGACGTTGTGGTATTATACATTGCTGTCACACAGTATACAGATTCTCTCAGTGGCAGGTAGATGGTGCTAATGGCAAGCAACATCGACACGTGATTACATACTTGCACACAATTTCATTTCTTCCAGAAATCCTTTGAGTAATATGTGCGGAAACGTAAGGTAAGGGAGAGAGAAAAGGAAGTGAAGAGAAAAACGATACGGCGGAAAGTACAAGGTGTTGGAAGTGAGAAGGAGATAGAGGTACGAAACGGAAGAAGAAACAAGGAAGGGTTGAAAGATGAGGGATGAAATTCAGAAAAGTTATTCCCGCCGGGCGAGTAGCTAACACGTGAGCCAAAATTCGCAACAAGGCCCCGAAATTATTTCGTGCTTTAACCAATTCTACCTTGGACCATGCTGAAATAGTACCAGCAAATATTACGACCGCATCATTCCATAAGAGGTAAAGTAAAGTTGCTCGTATTCTTAACTAAACACGACGCTGTAAATGTATATGGGGAGTGGAGATATAGAACACGCATGCTTAGCCTTGAAATTAGATAGATGTGAGTGATCAGCTTCACGCTCCGTGGGTTTTACTCTCTCTGATTTACGAGATATTCGCTGCGCAATATCTACACTAACAACAGTCAGCAGTTATGAGTTTGATGGAAATCCGTGCAGTCCACATTTTACTTAAGGGTATATGGGTGTTTTTACCCGCAATTTCCACAATTCTTGGCCGAGTTTTGTGAAATTCGGTGTTGCAGATCCAGATGGAATGCCGCTTAGGGAATATGAGTTTCTGTAAAATCCGTACGTAAGGAGCCGTACATTACTTGGGAGAGTAAGTAAATTTGTGCCATAGTACTGCATGTCTTAGCCGACGTATGTTACGTTCGGAACTCGGGATGTGCACTGAACGATTTCGGGTAGTTACGAGTTCCAGCTATGGTCCTAAATGAGTTTCTACCTATAATATCCCGATTTTTTACCCGATTCAGATGAAATTCGGTACTTGAGACGCACACGTAATGCCATTAATCAATCAAAGGTTTTCACGACAAGCCGTACAGTGGAGACCACGCTTTACGTAAGGGCGTTAATTAATCTGTTCACATTTTCGACAGTTTTTGCCCCACCTGGATAAAAGATGATCTACGCTGAATGCCTTGAGCATTTGTGAGCTTCGTTAAAATCGTCTCAGTGAATGTCACACTTTGCTTAATGGTATAACTGCATTCCTATTACCACTTTTTAGTTTTAAGGTGTGAAAAGTAATTTCTGTTCATTCTGATAAGAATAAGAAGCACGTAATAGTTAAAATTAATATATTTTCCCTTGAATTTTAACGGGTATGTGGGAAATGCGGCCGATCCCAATGGCCGCGCAGCCTAAGACGTAGGTCTGCGGCCGCTCGCTTGCTGGGATTGCGGGCTCGAATCGCGCCGGCTGCATGGATGTTTGTCTGTTGTGAATGTTGTGTGTTGTCGGGTAGAGGTCTCTGCGTCGGGCTGATCACTCGTCCAGAGGAGTCCAACCGATTGTTGTGTCTGTGTATGTGATCTCGAAACCTCAACAATGAGGCGGCCTAGGCCCGAGTAGAGCTGTTGCGCCACACATAAAGGCTGTAGTCTGCAAAGAAGAGTCAGTTTTTGTTACAGATGCACGACTTGTATAATCCGCTATTATTCAAACTACAGTTCTTGTACTACATATGCATGTGTCTGACGTGCAACATTGCAGACATAACCTACGGAATTCTTGCAATGTCTTTGTCTATCATTCATCACACAACCAAATTTAACTACGGTGATAATAATTGGCAATATCTGTGTTGCAATTATTGTTACTATCCTTATTTTATAACATTTATTTTTCTTTGTTTATTTTCGTTGTGAATCTCTGTTACATTTTTTTTCTTCAGGAGATTTGATTCAAGAATCACAAACACAGAGCTCTAAGTAGCATTGCCACTGATTTTCTTTTGTTGTTCGAATTGAAACTTCGTCTTAGAGAAGGAGAACTCGCAGAAATGTCCGTACTTTAGCGTCAAGGTCGCAGTGGGTGACGCGTATCAATGGAAGTTCAGCGTCGGCCGCATTGCGTGGGAGCCGACTGTTTGGAACGCCGTCGTTTATCTGCGGTGGCGAATCACAAACACATTTCCTTCTCCGGGAAGAAACGTTGCAGTTACGTTGTTGGGCAGAAGGGTAATAATTTTTACGCGCAGGCCAATAATTCAGAACAGAGAACCTCGGGAGGAAATAAGTAATTTAAATAATTTTAGGGACTAAATTATTCACACTGACTTCATATGAAGGAAAGAAAGTACAGTTGTTTAGTTATTAATTCGTGCCGATCCCGGTGGCCGTGCGGTCTTAGGCGTAGGTCTGCTGCCTCTCGATTGCTGGGATCGCGGTTTCGAATCCCGTTGAGGGTATGGATGTTTGTCTCGTGTTTGTTGCTTGTTGTGTAGGTAGCGGCCCCTGTGACAGGTCCATCATTCTTTCAGAAATGTCCTCCGAGGTGTGCTTGTGTGTCTAACTGTATGTTATCTACCTCAAAAATGAGACGGCTTAGGCCCGCCTTGGGCAGTTGCTCCACAAAAATACGTATATTTTAATTCATACATATTACTCTAAATTCTTGATTTGTGTTAAGAAACATATTAAACCAGACTAGTTGGCCTTACAGCTAGCTCATCATACTTACAAGCATGTGTGATGTCACAGGAGCACAAAAACGCATGCGCAGACTTACTCCACCCTTGCTCGCGCGAGGTTCTGTAGTGGTTATCATGCCTGTAGCTACAGTGAGCCCAACTTTATCGTATGGAGTTAAAGGTAAAGTAGATGGAAGTACTATATATATGTCACGGTGCCTCCTCGTAACCATGAACATTCATATTATTTGCGAATATTGTGATTTCTGTGCAACATTAAATGTAGACTGCTTAAGTGTCTTACTGTTCGCCCAAATTTCATATAAATCAATCCCTGTACAGGCCCTCAGGATTCCAGGAGGTTGAAGCTACCACATCTCAAGACAATCGGTACATAAGGGTGGTAAGATTGTCAGCCCTAAGCACCGGCCGCCTTTACCACGTTTACTCATTTCTGTTAGAGTCTCAGTCGACCCCAGGGCCATAGTGCGGCCGGAAGGATTAAGTCAATGACAAATTTCGATGACACCGCAAACTTCTGGCTTGTAGCACAGTGCCTCAAGCAATTGCGCCACCTCGTGCTCAACTGTCACCTAACTACGTGCTAAAATGTACGCTTAACTACGGCTAGCTGATGTCTGGGCCACTCTTTACTTAATCTAGGATGGAACCAAGCTCTGCACCAGGTCCTTCCCCTGTACTCGGAATTTTACCCAACCAAGTGGAACCGATTTGAAACATTGCCCCTGCCCGGGTGGTGAGTGGTGGCGCCAAGGTGCGAGCTCCTCATTCACTGCATGGCGTTACTACCTGATCTAGAAACGTTGGGCCACGGATTTTAGTCTTAAATTAAAGAGCTATGCAGTGCTTTCGGCTCGCACTTGCAGGCGTGGTACTAACCGACTCTCAACTTCTCTCTAGTCCGTCAGCTCATGAAACTCACGCACGAAGGCCAAGCTCGCAGTTTCGTGCCGGCTACTATACGAGTGTTGTTCATGTCCATAAATACAGCATCCGTGTCAATGTCCTTCAAACAACGGAAATATTACCTAACTACTATGCTACTCCTTCCATCAACTGTTCACGTTACTCTGTTTCCAATTTGTTAGCTATTAACCCCGTATTCTGGCGTCGGTCTACGGCTCCTCGCTTGCTGGGATTGCAGGTTCGAATCCCGTTGAGGGCATGGATGTGTCTTTCTTATGAGTGTTGTGTGTTGTCAGGTAGAGGTCTCTACGTCGGGCTGATCACTTGTCCAGAGCAGTTTTACCGAGTGTTGTCGAGGAACCTTATAGAGGAAGCTAGGCCCACAAGTGCTGTCGAGCCATGAGAAAAAAACCGCTTTCCGTGTAACTAAACGTATCCCTTTACCCGAGTTTCAATTGATGGTTGATAAAGTCTTTCTTGATGTGTTGCTGGCCAATTACAACTGTTTGTCCATGGCGCCATGACAATTTATGAAATTGTAAGAGTGAAGAGACAGTGGTTCTGATATGATTTCCGATAAGTTTTATCAGTCCTTGTGGTCTGGCATGCAGCAGCACAACTGTTAACAGAGGGAACTCGGTAAGCATTGTCGTCTTGCCGTTACAGAACGTGTTCTTGCCACGCCATATGGTAGGTACATAACACTTTTTCATCCCCGCATTCTATTAGTTGCAATAATTTCTTTTCTGTGACGCAACAGTCAAAATTGGGCCTACAACGCCTAATATTTGAGGTTTCTAGATCACACACAAGCACACCCGGTAGGACTCCTCTGAGTGAGTGATCAGCTCTTTGCAGAGGCCGCTACCTACACAACACACAACAAACACAAGAGACGAACATCCATGCCCTCAACGGGATTCAAACCCGCGATCCCAGCAATCGAGCGGCAGCAGACCTAAGCCTTAGACCGCACAGCCACCGGAATCGGATACAATAGCTAATTTTAGCAGTCCGAACTATCAAGCCATGAAAATTTTCTTCGCAAAGTCGAAACCCGGAAAATTCATTCAAAAGGAACCGTCTGTATTAACATCTACTGTTATTCTTGTACATGGCGTATAATAAAATTACCTCATTCTTAACCTCGGAACTATGACGGCTACTCACTTTAAATGCCGTCATGGCGTGGGACAGTGAACATTTACATTTTAGGTGTATAATAAAGGATAATTATTGGCAACTCCTTCGCTTTATTTGATACAGTAGGACGCTAACATATGTAGAGTACAACAGTTGATAACGGAATATAAACCAACGACCCTCTGTGAATTACACCAAATAGCCTTGATACCAAATTGCACTGGTCTATATAATTAGTGACCGTGCTAAATGTACTGAGGAACAGCCGCCAGTAATTATACACACTAAACTCGGAAAGCACAAAATATCACAGTGCATGCTTGAGAATCGTCAGATTACCATATGTTGGTCAATGATCAAAGCATTTCAACTTGTATTCGATAATGTTTCGCAAACAAGTCTAAAGCAGCTGTGCTCCGACAGGACAGATATCGATATGTTAATATTTGTGTGCGAAATGGTCTGTTATTGAATTACTTGATCATTTAATGACACTGAACCGAAATCAGAGGCGAGTACGATAAAAATGAAATGAGAAGATTATTATTTCAACGTACTGACTGTGTATTCAATTTATTGTACCAACTAACTGCACATTATTACATACATATGAGTGTTAAAAACATAGTTTCGACATGTTTCGGTACAAGTGTGCCATCTTCAGGGAGCGGAATGTGCCAGGTTTAAAACCAACGGCTAGTGATAAGTTATTATTTACAAGGTTCAACAGTCTGTAGTAAGCTCCTTTGTTGATGTCATTTATGTACAAAACTACAACTTTATTAATATTAAAAACTTACGATTAAAATATTATTAAAAATATTTCTTACATAATAAATATAATTTATACAGATTAAAATTATTGTTGCGGCTGGCAGTGGAAGCTTCTAATTTGTGGCATTATATGTTGAGGTCTCTAGTGCGTATCTCAATTCAAATTGGATCGGGTCCCTGTGTTTTATGCTGCGTCGTGTACCGGGGTCAGCAGCATACTGGTACTTTTGTGCATTTAGTTGTTACAATAAGTTTAATACATTGATGTAAAAACGCACGGAATGGACAACTTTACAATACCGACTGGGCTTTTCTTGGAGCAACTGAAGAATAATTTTCTTTCGGAATATAGCTGTCGAGAATCGAACACAGTATCTCTGATTGCAGTAGCAAACGTTACCACTGTAACCAACTGCTGAGAACAAGGACTACTTGATATAATAATGTTAGCGAGGATATCGGTGGTGGTAGTGTTGACTGGCTTGAAGTGTCTACATTCGACTTAACTGCACTGGTTGTTCGCACATGCGCCCTAACAGTAATTCAAACTAAGCTCATGACCTGGTCCTCTGGCAAGATTCCAGCCACAAAATCAGGGACAGTCGAGAGAGAGAATTTAACGGAACTTGACGGACAGAGACTACTTGGAAGACAGGGTTCTGTATTGAAGTATAAAGTGAAATGTTTCGTAACATGGTAATTTTTACAGTGAGGAGTTGTTAGCACCTCGACCAACCCCCAAGCTGGAGGACCACCCGTTGTCGGCTGTCCGCGGTTGCTTATTCAATGTATTCGCAGCTACCCTCCATCTCTGGAAGCCGTTCCTCCATCCGCAACCTGAGGACGCGGCATGCCGTGGTGACAGGGGCCGTCTTATCACGGGAAGTATAAAGTTTCGGGTACAATAAAGGTAAAACTGCAGGTAAAGGTGAAGTTTTTCCTCTGCAGGCCATGACATTATGTGGAATGTGTCAGTATAGTTCCAAGCTTTCTTAAATTCGGCACTAGAGAGAAGCGAGTTGTCAGCTTCACGCCCCGACCGCTTTACTCCCCGAAAAGAAGCGTCCAGTCCCCATTGTGCAGAAAGCTGCATGAGCCCGAGAGACGGTCAGAACACTTTGGTGAGGTGAAAAGCATCTTACACTTGATGGGATTCGATCGAAGCTGCTCCTGTCTTCCAGCCCGTAGCCTAGTCTTTGAGATACAGATTGTGACATCGGGAAATGGATTTGTTTGGCTGAGAATATATTTCAGTGACATGTTCATTTTAACTCTGCAGCGAACCTTCGGATTTCATACAAGGCATGAACATTTCTTGCTTAGAAGAGAGAGTATTGAGGTCTTAAGCATTATTCTACTTCACGGAGTTAGTTATGGTCAGATTAAACTGTGCTAATCTGAGGAAAACTTACGAAAAAACTGAGAAAATTATAATAAATCGAAGCATCTGCTAGTCAGGTAAGATAAGAGACTTCCCAAACGACTCTAAGAAGATTAGGCTTAAGCCGGCTATAAGATGGTTGTCCTGCTATCTAAACCGTGAAACGGAAAGAGACCTGCAGGAAATGCTGTCCCTTGAGGCTGACGTCGAATATCCTGTCCACAGTGAAGACTTGTTAGAGTAAATAGCTTGCTTGTTGATTGATAAGCAGCATGTTTTGAAGTCGCTGAAGGCAAATATGGAAAGGACGAAACTGCTAAATGCTTACATTAAACGGGCAGTCGAAGAGCTACTATTGTTTAAGTTGCATTTCTGCTATTCTTATGTAAAGCACAATAGAGAATACGTTCTAAATATTATTTGTTTTGTAACATGTCACACTCCACACCAAACAAGTACTTCTAGCCTGCATTCGTTCTTTGATCTCCCTGTAACATTTTGAACCGGAGTGACGAGTTTTCGTCAGACTTATCCTGACCGTAATATAATTAGGTGCCACCTCACCTTATACAGTGAAACCTTCTTAACGGAACCTGTACATAACAGAAACCTCTCTTTAACGGACAACTCTTACAGTCCAGAAGATCTAAACTTCATGTACCTGTATTAAATAGAACCTGCCTGCAAAGGAGAACATTTCGGTCCCTTGATATTCCTTCATAGCCAGGTTTCACTGTACTTGCTTTCGCTACAACAAATGAGACTAGCCTGACGGCCAAGGTAAATTTCATGATATAATGTAAGAAGTCCTACCTGTGTCGTATTACCAGTACAATCATTCATAAAATTTTCAGGAAATCGGGAGTGGAATTCTTGTCACCTGCCGTCTACATAGGAGGATCCTAATTGATACATCAACCAATATATGCAGTTAATAAAATAAGCTTCAAAACAAGTATAAAACTCCGACATGTTTCAGCACCGTGGTGCCATCATCAGGGAGTTATTTAGAACAAAGTGGTACAAGCCCAATACGCTAATCTAGGTATTGTATCGCTTTTATTGGGATAATTAAAATATTAAAATCTTAGGATTTTAAGATTTTAGTACTTTAATACATAGACATAGAATGGGAGGTAGTGCCTGGATTGATGTAGGTCAGGATACGGACATGCGGCGGCTGTTTTGAACACGGAAATGCAAGTTTGGTTTCTATAAAATCCGGGGAAATTCTTGATTAGCTGAGAAACTATTAGCTTCTCAAAAAGGAATCAGCTGCGTGGATTTATTTATAGCTGCATGGTAGTTTTATTTTTGAAGTTACTCTACATGTACCACAACCGCTCGGATTGGTAAGTAATTCACTCTTTGCTTTATATCACAAAGTTTATGAAAAAATATTTTGCGTAACCAACACCTTCCACTGTTATTTACTGTAGCCTTTGTTTGATTTATTCATAGCTACTTGCTAAAATGTAGACTATAAAGATTGGACACGCCACATCCTTTTATGTGTATTTAAATGTGAGAACTTGGTCTATTTTGCAAGCATCGGATTGTTCGCATTAATTCCTGTGTCTTACGTCGTGGGTACAGCGGCGATAAATGAAAACCTCCTAACGCGACTACAAGAGAGCATTACACAACGTACATTTATGTATTTATGCTGTACGACAGTGTTGCAATTCCTGTACAGTTACACTGTGTTTTGAGTTCCTGCCTTCTCTTACAACATAAACGGGATCTGCTTTTTCAATGATTTATATAACATTCTGACCCAGTTCATTTTCCCATTGCAAGCAAAAGAAAGAGGATTGTTACACTTGGTTTAGAAATTAACAAGAGAACTTTCTCAAAATACATGTTTTGTTATAAGGATGCTGCTGTCTGCGAATACGCAAATAATCTCTCAGTGTATCAGATATATCTTTCATTAATCTTACTTTCTGTCACGAATGTGGATTCTCGAACCACGAAATTTGTAAGTTATAGTGACTGAAATTTTTACTGACACAAAAAATTGCTTCATCCGACAAAATATCTGGTAATCAAGCAATCTGCTGTCTTTATCAATACGTTTCTGATCGTCGCTAGCCGAATTTGCATGTTTTTGGCCGGTCATTCAGTATTTTCTACTGCAACGTTTTCACCTTTTGCCCCTCAAAGCTTTAGATGTCCCTGCAGTACCCCGCACATATATTATAGGCAAATTGAAAAAAGGAAAACATGAAGGTTGGATTCCTCGGAACTGAGCAGGTGGCTTGTAGATGGAAGGTCGTCCGGCTGTCTAACGGTTGATTTAGAGGGTGGACTCTTACCGCAGTCAAGCAGTATTTCCTCTGTACCGATTCTAAATAGGCAAGCCACAATATTTTGAAACTTTTCCTGCAATATCGCCTTAAGGCTTGCGACTGCCTGTGTTAACACCGCTCGCCCTTCCAGCACGGCGGACAGACATGTTAAGTTTATATCTTGAGGCACAAAATATCAGACTTCATCATTTGTTTGTTTTGTGATATGTAAGACCGATAAGACCCACCTGGACTTGATGTTTCCATAAATTTACTCTTCAATAATACAGCACTAGGCATTCTACTTTAGTCATAACGTATCTTGTATGAAAAAATAACATCAGGAATTTTTCGTTTCCTACCGTAAACGTTTTGGGTTTGATTTACTGCTGACAGACTAACTCCTTTCCTAATTCTCCAAGTAGTTCCGGTCAAATTACTAGTGGAAAGGATCTTAGCATAGACTAGTGCTTCTTATTCACCTAATTTTGAAAATTCTTACATTAGAATCGTCCTCTAAATCAGTGCTACAAACCTATGAGTTATTCAGCTAACGACATAATAGCTTTGAAATATAGTACCACTTATTCCAGAACACCGCAGAGTAGTGGTTAACACTTGCTTCGTGTTATGCCTTGCTTCATATGGTAGGATAGTTAGCGTAATAAACTGGAAAGGATGCAGAAAGAAGCGGTCATAGTCAGGAAGGTTAAATAGTAAGAAAATACAGTACACGTGAGAGGATGACAAATACATACATCTCTTTATTGTACCAACCGGAAGAGAATGAATCACGTGGAGGAACTAGAAGTAAATGGAATAAGAAAGACTATTTTACTTAATCAAGTACAGTTCACCCTAGAACAGGCCATGAAGGCCCAGAGGGGGAGTAGAGGTATAGCTCTACTCTTTCTTTAACCTCGGCGCTAGATGCAGGTGGGTGGTCAACGCCACGCCCCGGCCGCTTTACCCCGGGAATGACCCGGTACCCATTGTATAGAAGGCTGGATAGGACCCAGGGCCGGTCTGGACGGGTGCTGAAAATTTCGCCCCCACCGGGATTCGATTCCCGGACCGTCCAGCCCGTAGCGAGTCGTTATACCGAATGAGCTATCCCGGCCCACATAGACTATGAGAGGTAAAGCAATCCCATTAGAGGCCTGGACAGGCCCTTAGGGGTACAGGAGGTTGAGGCTCCCAGATTTCTAGAC
Organism: Reticulitermes speratus; assembly: GCA_021186555.1. Taxonomy (NCBI): domain Eukaryota; kingdom Metazoa; phylum Arthropoda; class Insecta; order Blattodea; family Rhinotermitidae; genus Reticulitermes; species Reticulitermes speratus. The sequence goes on from JAJKFL010000012.1 coordinate 20,884,457, forward strand.
AATCGGCACATGAAGGTGGTAAGGTTGTCAGCCCTACGCACCGGCCGCCTTTACCCCAGGAAATATTCCTGGTACTCATTTCTGTTACCAGCTGAGTCAACCCCAGGGCCATAGTGCGACCGAAAGGATTATGTCAATGCAAAATTCCAATGACACCATCGGGAATCGAACGCGCGACGTTCCGGCTTTTAGCGCAGTGCCTCAACAAACTGCACCACTGCGTATATGGACTAAATTAATGTGGCTCAGTACAGGATCCAGTGGCGGAATTTTGTAAATGCGGTATTTAATTTTCGGGTTTCACGCAAATAGGGCTGTTTATTAATTATCGATTTACCATCAGTTTCTCTAGGACACTGCCTCAAGTGTAGTTACCATGCGATAAAGTGCCTGTCACTGCTACGTCCTCCAAATTCCTTTGTCGCCACGCTTTGCTACATATCGACAGGTCCCGTAGCTTTGAAGCATCTGTCCCTTTGACCACTCAGTTGTACGCTTAAACCCGATTCACTACACATGAATGCATTGTGATTAAAAGCAGAATGAGAGCACCCTAATAGGGTCTTTAAGCGTTCATGTACAAGAAATATACACCGAACGCAAGATTTAAAATAAATGCTTTGCAATTTTGAATACCATATTGGTATCGGTGTTTGATCCATACATATAGAAAGCTAATATTCATGCCTATCATAGTGGCCAGGCTTTAACCTAATCGAGTACAGTTGATTGAACCTGAATGTGATTGATTATGGAAGTCGGCACACGAATCGAATAAATTCCAGTCGAGCAGAAATGACTTCGTGACACACTAGTACTACTGGCACAATAACCGAATAAATTCCAGGCGAGTAGAGACGACTCGTGACACACTAGTACTACTGGCACACTAACCGAATAAATTCCAGGCGAATAGAGACGACTCGTGACACACTAGTACTACTGGCACACTAACCGAATAAATTCCAGGCGAGTAGAGACGACTCGTGACACACTAGTACTACTGGCACATTAATCGAATAAATTCCAAGCGAGTAGAAACGACTCGTGACACATAGTAATACTGGCACACTAATCGAATAAATTCCAGGCGAGTAGAGACGACTCGTGACACACTAGTACTACTGGCACATTAATCGAATAAATTCCAGGCGAGTAGAGACGACTCATGACACACTAGTACTACTGGCACATTAATCGAATAAATTCCAGGCGAGTAGAGACGACTCGTGACACACTATTACTACTGGAACCCTAATCGAATAAATTCCAGTCGAGCAGAATATGTATATCAGTTACTACGGCTCTCTGCATCGTAATCGATCGAGTGTGACTTATTAACGCTGCCAGCATAGTCATGTAAATGTGTCCAGAATGGAGAAATCGAGTCTGATTCAGGTATGGCTGTTGGTACGCTAACCCAGTCAATTCCAGTCGAGTAAAATATTATTTGCTTCAATAAGTCTGCTGGCACTCTGAAGGAATCCAATGTGACTAAGTTTACATGCATACTACCTGAATCGAGCCACAGTCGAAACGTGTCCGATTCACACAGGCTAATGACACAACAACAGAATCGGATCTAGCTGAACCGAGACTAATTTACACACTACAGCTGCTGTATATTTAACCAGATGCAACTGTTGCCGCCCGATGCTATGACAGTTCCTCGTCCCGTCAGTAATATCAGATTTGTTTTAAGGATTTTTAGGACAACACCGAGAGCAACTGAGGAAAATCTTGGCCATTAATTATAAGAGTATTATACTGAACAATAACGTCATCACAGCATGGTGTATAACATATTTATTTATGTACAGTTACTGCCTTATAGGTGAGGCCTGCTGTGTGTAAACACTTTTATGTCACGGGGCGTGAGCTGTAGGTCTAGTCACGAGGATGGCACGCCAAAGCACTTTGTATTCGACAGTTATGTCTAAACTTGGTAACTGAATTCCCTGACTTAGGTCGAGATGCATTACTTTGTGTCAAAATAAATTGCAGCGTTATGTATGTGTCCAGCGTGGCACGGTATGCGGTGAAAGAAAAGTTCAAGTTATGCTTTTACTAGCCACAGACCCAAGATTTGAAATTATGCTGTCTGTGTCTGGCGCAGAATAATCGATTTTGTCCCAGAAGCCTGAACTCAAAATGCCCTCCCCCACGCCAAGATGATACTAAGAAACACGGTTCTCAAAGCTCGTTGGGTTCCAATTTTCGAAATGAGTTTCTGATTGGTTCTTCGCTTTCTGTCTTAAGAACCCCTAATTTACGCGAGAAATATCAAACAAGCTTGACTGTCTTTTATTTATTTATTTCATCCACGTTCATCAACAATGGTTTTGACGTGATCAAAAGTTTATTTCAAAGTTGCATCTTCTGTTACAACTGTTGCAATCACGTTGGCCAGCGAAACCTCCGTTCCTGCTAGACTCAATTCGAAAATCTGCCGCACATTGTTAATTAGAAATACTTTCATGTAAGACTAAAGACATTGCTTAAAAATGTGTGATACGTTCAAATCAATGCAATAATTACACCCTTTGTTATTTATATGAACTGGATTTGTTGTCAAATTCTGCAGTGTAATTTCCCATTCTAGGGAGCCTGTCTGAGAATCGAATTGCGATCCGTGGTTGGTTACACAGATCGAGTCAAAGCCAGTTAACTCTGAAACACAGGCGGCTTACACACTAACCGAATGAAATCCAGTTCCGTCGAATTGAGACGTACTTAATAAACTGCTAGCATTCTAACTGAACCAAGTGGGGTCGAGTAGACTCTGCCTTAATGAACTTGCTGACATACTAACGGAATCGGTTCGAGATGGATCGAATCGATTGTGATTCTGCAAGGCCTCCGACACATTCACAGAATCGACTGCAGTCAAATCGATTCTGGTCTCACACACTACGACTTTTGATATAGTAACCGAATCGAATCCAGTCAATTAAAATGTATGTAGTCTGACTCTGGAAGGCTGCTTGCATGCTGGCAAAAACGATTGAAATCAAATCAAAGGGACTTAACCTCACTAAGATGACACGGAGTCAGCTCTCTACTCGACTCGACTTTCGTCATATGCAGAGTGAGAGATTTATGCTGGAGATCTGTGCAGATGAAACAGAAATGGGATTTATTCCTCGCGTGGTTCTCAAGTCTCTGTAATGTACTTATTGATCTACTCACTGGTGATGAAGTTGCTTATAAGTGAGTGTGTGCCATTAGTCAAAGCACCTTCGTCAGACAGAATTAACTGCCCTGAGTTTCAAGTCAGGCTTGTGCGATTGGCAACCTTAAATCCCACATTCTTCTGCTGTAACGTGATGTATATCCGAAATTTCCATATTCAAAATATATTAAATCTAAATAAATGCTGTCTTGAAAATTTATGCCGAGTTATCTCACGTCTTATAGTGACTAAGATACCGGCTGGATGGCTTGAAGAGTCGGACTTGAATTTCTCGCAGCGACAAAAGATGTCTGTCTTCTCCATAAACCCCAGGCCGGCACTGGATTCAGCGTCATCTCCTCGTCCGGGGCGTGAAGCTGGCTGACCACAAACCTATATTTTGTGCCTAGACTACGAATTTGTGGAGTTATACTCCCCCGTACACTGTCATGCCATTCTGCTAATTTAAGCACAAGGAGAAAGTTTATGGAAATATGTGCGCGTATTTGCCAAAGTAATTTTTGTATAGTGTAAAACGAAGTGAAAGTTTCTTATACGAAGATTACGGTTCATCACTTACACACGATTAATATTTAATACCGTGACAATTACTTATGCCTATATAAACTTTTGTGACCAATTTCTCTTTTTAGGGCCCATATGGTGACAGGATGTGATGGCGAACTTTCATTATACTGTTTCAAAGAGCACACAATCTAACTTCAGCCACGCTGGGGTCCGTCTGATTTGAATTTATTTGAGGCAGTTCATTGCAGTTTCTCATTACAACAGCAACTGCTGAGGATTCCCAGAACTGCTGAAGCCGCCTCTGTCTCCAATTAATGTGCAAAGCCAACGCATCAATCATTGAGGGGCGCTCGGGGTTCGATCGATCCCAACAAGCCACGACGCTGTGTGGGCGTTGTGACGTCACGTATTCACGATAACCTTCCAGAGTTCGCTCTACGGCAGGCATGGCGCCAAACGTATGACGTCATCGGTTGGTGACAGTAAATTTTCCTCCAATGAGAACGCGAGGATCGTTTTACGTCATATGGTGTGCGAGTGTGAATGAGAGCAGCGTTGCCTAGCAACCGCTCAGGGATGCAGCTGCGGCTCCAGGGTTTGGCGTCACATGATTGACCATTCACTTTCTCCCATTTTCAATCCGATGATGCAGGTAAAAGGCAAAGTGGCCCCTTTGCGCGCTAGGAAAGCATATGGGGGGGTGAAGGTATAGCTCCACTAATTCTTAACCTTGGCACTAGGTGGAGGTGAATGGACACCTTCACGCCACTTTCGCTTTATCCCCAGGGGAACAGCCGCCGGTATCCATTGAATAGGAGATTGGGTGGGTCCCAGCATCCGTCAAGAGATTCAGGAGAAGAGAAAAATCCCCTGCCCATGCCTGGAATGGAACTACGATTTTGGTTGTCCAGTAAGTAGCCTAGTTACTGTACCGGCTACTGACTGTGCTCGGCCTTTCTGTGTGTTTGTTTACTCATGTTTCGTTTCACGGCGCTGCTACTTCCTCACAATATATAGCATCGAGGGATAAGGCGATTAATGAAAGATGGCATGGAACGAAACGGTAAGGCGAAGAGTCAAATTTGCCCCTATTCGCCACGATGTGAAATTTTATGTTAAGTGAAGGTATAGCTTCAGCATTTTTAACCTCGGAATTAGATGATGAGTGGTTAGGTTCAAGCCAGGTCTGCTCTACCACCGGCAAAAGATCACCTGGTACAGTTTGGTTAGGAGGCTCAGCAGGCCTCAGAACCAATCTGGACGCTGTGGAGATTTGAATATTTTCTGCCCCTGCTGGAAATCGAACCGGTTTATGAAAGGGCGTGTTCGGGGTCTGATTTGCGGTATTATACCAGCATTTGCACGGATAAACTGAGATACAACCACGAAAGGCCGCAGTCATGGTAACAGACTAGCGAACTGAGACCTGAACCCGGGATCTCCCAAACATGAAGCAGGGACGCCATCATTAACTGTGGCAGTGCTGGTAAGTTGTGAAGCGACTTGACATGCATCTGAGACCACTATAGAGAGAGATGTTGGTGACGTTGGCCCCCAATTAACTACATTCTATAATGTTCGTCCTCACATTAACTACATTCTATGACGTTCGTCCCCACATGAACTACATTCTATAACATTCGTCCCCACATTACTGCATTCTATAACGTTCGTTCCCACATTTACTACATTCTATAACGTTTGTCCCCACATTAACTACATTTTATAACGTTCGTCCCCACATTACTGCATTCTATAACGTTCGTTCCCACATTTACTACATTTTATAACGTTTGTCCCCACATTAACTACATTCTATAACGTTCGTCCCCACATTACTGCATTCTATAACGTTCGTTCCCACATTAACTACATTCTATAACTTTAGTCTCCACATTAACCATATTATGTAAGATTGGTCCGAATATTAATTACATTCTGTAAGTTTCATTCCCACATTCAATATATTTTATAGGTTTCGTCCCCACATTAACTACTTTCTGTGTGATTGGTTCCGACTTCAAGTACAAATTTATAATTCTAGTCCCCACATCAGTTACATTATTTATTACTTGTCCCCACATTAAATACATTCTGTAACATTTTCCCCACATTAAGTTATTATACAACAGTTGTCCTCACATTAACTGCATTTCTTAGTATTAACTATTTTGTGTAATTGAAGAGTTGTCTCCCCTTTCCATTTCGAGTCTTTTCCCACGTATCATGTATGCTGAATACACACTTTATGCATTTTCTCCAACCCACAAATTGAATGATCTAATTTTGTCTTGAAATCGACGGCGAATATTTCTGAAACGTGTCCTTCAGAATCCTGCAGTTTTATAAATTGCCGTTAACTGACATTAGAGTTTTGTATAGTGGGTATTTCAAACATATTTATTTGTGTCTGCAGAGCACGTAGCTTGCATGTGGAATATAAAAACCTAGAGTGAAAGATCCTGAAAGGAAAGGACCACTTGCAAACTGGTAGAATCCTAAAGAAATATGTTGGACTGGAATCGCATGGCCCAGGGTAGGGACAGGTGGCGGGCTCTTCTGAGCACTGCGGTGAAATTTTCGATTCCCATGAAAGGCAGGAAATTACTTGACCGGCTGAACGACTAGCCACAAGTGTTAACAAGTTATTCTGCTACATGGACTGGCAACGCTCTATAGCGCCGTGATAAGTATATGTACCACATACATTACTAATAAAAGCTCCGAATATTGCCCACACATTATAGTCCTATTTATAAAGATTAAAAGAATAAAAATTATGAAGGTTAAAATACAGAACTATAATTTTGTCCGTTGTTTTTTATGGGTGTGAAACTTGGTCTGTCACAATGGGGGAGAAACATAGACTGAGGGTGTTCGAGAAGAGGGTGCTGAGGAATATATTTGCGTCTAACTGGGACGAGGGTTAACAGGGGAGTGGAGAAGACTACATAACGAGGAGCTTCATGATGTGTACTCCTCACCAAACATTATTCGGATGACCAAATCAAGAAGAATGAAATGGGAGGAGCATGTAGCACGTATGGAGAGAGGAGAAGTGCATACAGGATTGTGGTGGGGAAACCTGAGGGAAAGAGACCACTTGGAATACCTAGGCTTAGATGTGAGGATAATAATAAAGTGGATTTTCGAGAAGTGGGACGGAGGCATGGATTGAATTGATCTGGCGTAGGATATGGAGAGACCAGCAGGCTCTTGTAGCAACGGTAATGAACCTTGGTGTTCCCTAAACTACGAGGAATTTCTTGACTAGCTAAGGAACTGTTAGCTTCTCAAAAAAAAAACTCTGCTACATGGAGTTAGTTAAATGTGATTCTCAGAACAAATGACAATCATTTTGTTAAACATTATGGGTCCTAATCACTGATCTTTTAGTGGAGATACTGTGTGTTGACTGTGAGATATGAATGTAATTTTATACGGAATTTGCGGGAAATTCAGGCTTGAAGTGGGCTAAGCTGAAATGCTTTAATCGTATACTCGCACGAGACGGTGGAATGCTGTGCATAGCGTGTCTTATTAACCCACCTCTTCCAAAAGAATGACATGGTTTTCTACTCTGTATTCTTTAAAGTCCACAATATATGTCTCTGCTGCACGCATGTTGCTTCACGACATTTCTTCCTTCTGACAGAGACACTTTGAAGACATCCAGGTTTCTCATAGAAATTTCCAGTCAGATCCACAACAAATTCCGATAATATGATTTCTTTCGTGTGGGAATTTGTAGCATCATTGGCAATATAGGATTATAAGAAAGGAATATCACCTCATGCATACGTAACGACAGGAGTACGGCGTCCTCAAACTGATCTCCAGAAGGCAATAAGGAAGTAAAATATATCCTGTGATATGAGGGTGTCTGATCTTTATGCTTTATTTGTGACACGTGCAAGAACTCTGCAATTATGGAAGAGACAGATTCTGCATATCTGATTTTATGCGCACTTAAATTCGGTGTGGTCTGCCTTGATCCTATGAAGCTTGAAATTACTTTAGGAACTCACACCACTTAACCAACATATGCAGTGTTATTATACCTTGTTATGTTACACAATAGTCACAGTAAACTAGCCAGACATGTTTCGATCCCTTGTTGGGATTATCATCAGGGACTTTTAGATTATACATTACACCTATTACAAATCAACAATAAAAGTACATATTAAAAGTATAACGTGTATAAAGGTTCAAATTTTAGGCTATCTCTGTTGGTTCCTGGGTCCACTGTGTTGGCCTTCCACATGTAAACAAGCAATTTCCGAAACACAGTGGAGCCAGGAACCAACAGAGATAGCCTAAAATTTGAACCTTTATACACCTTATGCTTTTAATATGTACCTTTATTGTTACTTTGCATTTGTGTAATATATAATCTAAAAGTCCCTGATGATGATCCCAACAAGGGATCGAAACATGTCTGGCTAGTTCACTGTGACTGTATTGTGCAACATAACAATGTATAATAAGAGTGCATATGTTGGTTACAGTGGTGTGAGTTCGAATGACAATGCACGGTATGAATAGCATAAAGTTTAATTTATGAATATTTAAATATTCAAGGCAGCTATATTTCGTGATATTATGTCTTGCAGTTTTGTAGATGTGTAAAGGCGTTTCGTAGGAATCTTATGCATTTATCTTTCCCTCTGAAAAATTCATACCTGCATATCAAAGTACACGGGGTCAAGCTTCCTAGAGATGCACATTATCATTGTCACCGTCGTTCTCACCTTAAGCTCTCAGTTCCTACCTCTCAGTAAATATATCAGTGTTGCGTCTCTACTGTACAAGACCAACTAGTTCAGGCTTTCTACGGAATTAAATGCTCTTTTGTGGTGAGAATTTTACAAAACATTTAAATAGCTCTGCATGGGCAAAACGCAGCTTGTTAAAACACGTCGTTCAGATAAATAATAAAATTTGCTGTTGGCTACTGTCAAATAATAGCGAAAGTTTGGATGGCGCTTGTGATGACAGGGTATCTCGTACCACGCGCTTTCTCTCGTGACATTGACACTCAGAAAAAGACCTGCCGTAATTTCGTTGTGAAAATAAAACCTGTCTGCCTGCTGTTGGCTGTTAGTTGCGTGTTCACCTGTTTAAAAATGTGACACCAAGGAGCCGAGCATAATAAGATTCTGTACAGTTATTCTTAGAAATTGGATTTTTAAGTTGTTAATTATTTCAACCGTCCGACTGCCTCGGTTCTCCAGGCAGTATTCCTGCTTTATATCCGGGAAGTCCTTGCCTAGAAACCAACTGAACTAAGGTGTCAGGCAGAGCGCGGTAATTTAGGCCATGCCCACACACAGGCGACATCTCTCGAGTGCTCGCGTAAATCCGATAGGCCGCGGCAGAACCATCGAGCAACAAAGCCAGGCTCGCAGCCAGAAGGTGGCTGTGACGTAACGCTCTTTGCCACTGCATTTATGCGCATAAAATTGAATATTCCATGAGTCACCTACTTTAAATCTCAAGGTCTATTCTTCATGGTTTTTTCGTTCATCTAAGACTTCCCTTTTTGTTTCGAAATTGCAATATACTAGTCATCAGCCAATTTCAGTGGCTGATTTCGGCTGAAAGGTAAATCACGTAAGACGTTTGATACAGTGTCTACAAAATACGTTTTTTTTTTCGATGTGGAGGGGGAGCGCTGCTGCCTGACTGCCCTCCTTTGGGTGCGCGCCTGAGTAAAACCGTCGTAATTGTCCCTTAAATTTAATTGCTGATCTTATATATGCCTTTATATTTTCTAGCTAATACATTGCCATATGTAGAGTATTTACTGACGTCGCCTCGTTTGCAGTGTTCATGTGACGTCGAATGCAGGAAAATTATGACTGATTTATTGATAAGGATGTGGGAGGAAGAACTTAAGGGCACAATTAATGTACAAGTAAATAAAACTGGTGACGCTGATCGGCTTAAATGTCATCACTGACAGTTCTTACTGCTGCACAACCGTCATCTACCCACCGTGCTCTTTGACTCTTACAATAGCTGATGTTGTGGAACGCCGTGAGAACGCTGTTCGTGAGAATGCTTGTCTGTCCGTGCTCTGCTCATCAAAACGCTACAAACTCTGTGCCACTTACACAAGTACTTCCTTGTTCTTGCATTTTCTCATATTTGTTGGAAGGAACGCAGAACGCTGTTGCCGCACCACGCCTTGCAAAAGGTATCTGCCTTTCTCCACGCACGTAAACGCCTATGTATTGTCTGACACCGCCTGCAGGAACCGAATGACGACTGCAGAAACTGGCTTTCGCATGTTGAACCAAATATGAAAGGTTCGTTGTTGTGTTTATTCATCATAAGCCGAAATTTTGTATTTAGTGAGATATTGTCATAAGGGTGCTTGATACTGCATGTAAAGTGCCTGGTTATTTGTCTGATTTCGAACAAACTTCAACTTGTTGCATAAAAGTTTTTGGGTTGTAGTCCGGCGTCAATTTTTGGTGTATAACCAACGTTTCGGGAACAATTGTTTGTCCCATCTTCAGGGTCTTAGGTTCTTTTTTTACCTAAGACTCTGAAGATGGGACAAACAAGTGTTCCCGAAACGTTGGTTATACACCAAAAATTGACGCCGGACTACAACACAAAAACTTTTAAGCAACATTACGACCACGGCGGAAGCCTTCAATCACAAACTTCAACTTCCTCGACAGATTTCAATACGAGTCTCCAATATAAAATTTCTCGCAAACCCAGCCACGTTTTTCCATGAGGGAGGACGGAGAGACAGACTTGACGAAACTGATAGTCGCTTTTCGCAACTTCGCGAACGCGTCGAAAAGACAAACTTCGTGATTAAATTTAACGAAGTGTAACGAGATAACGGACGAAATAAATACCAAAAATATAAAAGTAATTACAATTAAGCGAAGAAGTTAAGAAAGATGTGCACAGCGCAAAAATTGTGTCACTTTCGCGTCGTTGTGTTTAAAGGCTTTGAAGACTAAATTAGTCGTACCAACCTTCGAATCAGCTATCTTTCCAGTAGGTATTTGGCAAGTTGCGCTGGAGTTGTGGTAGTGGTACGAATATGGAAGTAACAGCGATGTTGTTTCTAATAGGAGCATCAGCAGCATGAGTAGTAGTAGTAGTAGTAGTGATACTATTACTAATGGTGGTAGTAATAGAGGATTTAGAAGCGCGCTAGCTACTGAAGTAGTTAGACTCAAATTGAAAAGCACGCAGCACTGCACGTAGATTTTCGTGTACAGTGTCGGTTACTTTTTTCCGAGTTTAACAAAATTTTAAATATGCTGATAAATTTCGGTAAAAGTTCCCACTAAAACATTTTATGAATATCCATTCTAGTTTCTACCCTCTTGAGTGAATATCGATGGAGAGACAACCATGGTACAGCTAGTATGCCTTCTTTTTAAATTTAATTACAGACGTACAAAATCTTCTGTGATAGGACAGGGTGACATGAATGGGAGAAAAAAATAAGATATAAAGTGCAGAGAGGAAGAAAACATAAACGCAACGCTCTTAAGCTCAAATCTGAGTGATTCCTTCTTTTAGCAGGAATGGTAGCTAATGCTATAGGAAGCAACGTTGTCCCTATGCACGCCAAGATCGCATGTGGGGAAGTGGAGGTATAACTCCATAATTTCTTCGTTTCCGCACTATATGCAAGTGAGTGGTTAGTTTCAGACCTCGTCCGCTTTGCCTTTCTTGGAAAAGACATCGGTAAATATGTATATTATACTGGAGGCTGGGTTATTAAAACGTCCGTCTGAAAAAGGGCCTTGAGTTAGATTAAACTGCTATACTGTGATAAAGAAATTTGCACTGTGACTATTTGTTCTCCGTGTAAACCCCTGTTATAGCGTACACGCCTTAGGCCACGTTTTCTCAACCTGTGTTCCGCGGAACGCTGAGTATAGCATCGTGTAGGCAGGGTTTCCGTAAGCAAATATCAGTGACAGCAAACTGCCCCGCTCGCGTTTACAAACAGCTTGGTCATTTACTCGGATGAAGCTCCGTTCATACTTAAGTGTTTGTGCTGTACCAGCCAGTCAGAGACTCTTAGAAAATATGGAGCGCGTAATGCTCTTGACACTACACAGACAGGAAGGCAATAAGTCACAAAAACCATATACATGCTTATGCGTTATATGCGGCAATTCTTCGGTATAAACGTAAGTTTCATTTTCCTCTTTATTTTAGTGTTCTGTTTTCCAGACGCTTATTGTGTTCCGTCTGTATAGCCTATATTGCAAGCCGAAGAGTATTCTGTGGTCAAACAAGCCTTGCAAAGGCTGCGTTAATCCTACGCATGTTGTTACACATATGGGAATAGAAACTGTGCCTCTATACCTACTGTAAACTGTGTATTGTCTGGCTCAAAACTGCAGACTTTCTTCGTCGCAGGACACAAACAGATCTTCCGAGGAATCATCGGAAAGGCATCCATCGCTACAGCCTTCAAAATGATCACATGAAGCAATAGAATTACATCTAAATCTCGGGCAGTGCGGAAGTACAGTCCGATAGACAAGAATAATACCAACAGTTTATTCAATAATGGAGTTGAATCACGTGATATTGCACGTGTCCATAAGAAATATTGAGGGCAAACAACACAACGTCCGCGACTTCCATAATCGTCTATGATACACGTATCTTGTGTAAAAGTTCTGCCTTTTTGATTAGCATTTGTAATGTTACTGAAGCCGGAAAAGCAAAATTTTCTTATGCAGGCTTGTCTGAAGCAAAGTACTCACCGGAATACAACGAAACTATTCGTATCATTTTTTATGCTTTGTTGAACGACGTTGTTCATAGCTCAGGTTACATAACATTGAATGTTAGGATGAATGAGTAAAGAAAAAGTTGTTCTGTTTAAGCCATGAAGGAGTATGGAGAGTGGCGATATAGCTCCACATTTTCCTAACATTGGCACTAGCTGAACGTTACTGGTGACCTTTACGCCTCAGCCGCTTTATACCCTGGAAAATGGCCACCGGTGCTCATTGAATATACTGGATGGGCCCCCGGAGCTCGCGTGGACACTTTGGAGAAAGAAACATTTCTTGCCTCTGGCTGGAATCACCCCACGATTCCTCGGTAATACAACCTGTAGCCTAATCATTATGCTGAATTAGTTCTTCCATCTCATGTAGGATGCGCTAAGAAGTGGTCGTAGCCTAATTTGCAGTATTATGGCGGCAATGAGCAACAACACGGGAAACCGCAGTAAAGATAGCCTGCTTCCTGTCCGAGATTTGAACCCGAGACTTTACGAGAACGAACAGAATGAGAACTAATCACTCATCCACGACGTTTTGTTAGACAGGATAGTGAAGATGCACTGCTTGCTTTCGGGAACTCCACGATTCGTGTCTTAACGGCGTATATATCACTATCATCTACCAGGATAGTAGCAACACAATATATGATTTATACAGCTGAGTTAAACAGCCGAAAAATCAAGTATTCTGTTACTTCAATTTTGGCCCTGTTTCAACTACAAATTTGACAAGGCATCAAAATGTCCATTTCAGCCAGGCTTCTATTCCTTGGCATGCTAGGCCTCCTGTTATCCCGTGCATGGGGCACGATCAGCATGCCTGCCGCACACTTCTGCTCTATACTAAAGAATCACAGCGAGAAGCGTAGAAACGTGTTTCACAAATCACATATTAAAATACGCCTCGAATTGTGACAGTGTTGTATAACTTACGGATCTGTTATTTCCTTCAAGTTTTTGAAGATACATGGCAACGCTGGCAGGAAATCTCATTTCATTACGTATTTTACTCGTAAAATTTCTATTCATTCCCAGCAGAGGCTGTAGAGTTCCCTTTTATCCGAAGTGTCCCGAACGGCTATGGAATCCACGAACCTCATATTCAATGGGAAATACCTTCTTTTTCTTTTGGGGTAAGGCGATTGGAGCATGAAGCTGACGATTCACTACTTAAGACTACAAGGTATCACATTCTAAAAGACCGTAATGGAAAACTTGAGTATTTTCTTATTCACAATGCGTTAAATGTTATGCATATACATGTCAGATTTTGGTGCCGATTATTTGAAAACGTGGTTTTTTCTGTTCCTATAAATGCATTTAAAACAAACCACTTGTTTTTCCTGACGATCTACTGAATCTATTGACAAGGTGCGAATACAAAAATGCATAGGAATTGCATTCTCTAGGAAAACAAAAAGTACTTTAACTACACTTTCTCTTGAAATTGTGAAAAAAAGAAGTATGACCCTTTTGTTGTCATTCAACTTATAAGAAATTAGTAATTAAACAAGTAAAAGTATACAATTAATTTTCGTTTTAAGGTGCATATTATTTCTCGTAGATTGTCTCATATTTTCGAAAAAAAATTAAGGCCTAATATCTCTTCCAAGGCACACGGTTTTATTTAAAAACGCCACTGAATACTACTACACAGTGTACTGTGAATGACAAACGCCACTGAATACCACTACACTGTGGAATGTGGACGACAAACGCCACTGAATACCACTACACTGTGGAATGTGGACGACAAACGCCACTGAATACCACTACATAGTGCACTGTGGATGACAAACGTCATTGAATACCACTACACAGTGCACTGTGGATGACAAACGTCATTGAATACCACTATACAGTGCACTGTGGATGACAAACGTCATTGAATACCACTACACAGTGTACTGTGGATGACAAACATCATTGAATACCACTACACAGTGCACTGTGGATGACAAACATCATTGAATACCACTACACAGTGCACTGTGGATGACAAACGTCATTGAATACCACTACACAGTGCACTGTGGATGACAAACGTCATTGAATACCACTACACAGTGCACTGTGGATGACAAACGTCATTGAATACCACTACATAGTGCGCTGTGGATGACAAACGTCATTGAATACCACTACACAGTGCACTGTGGATGACAAACGTCATTGAATACCACTACACAGTGCACTGTGGATGACAAACGTCATTGAATACCACTACATAGTGCGCTGTGGATGACAAACGTCATTGAATACCACTACACAGTGCACTGTGGATGACAAACGCCATTGAATACCACTACACAGTGCACTGTGGACGACAGACTTGAAAATTGATCCAAATTTGGCTCACTATTTCCTCTTCTTACAGGGCAAAGAATGCTAGCAGCATGCCCATTCGGATGCCGTTGGCGCGTCTCTTTAAATTAACTTTCTGTCTTACGAAACATTCAGAAAGACAGGTTTAGCAGTAAATAGCTCTGCATTTGTTTTGTATAGGTCAAAAATACGGTCTCTTACTGTAATGAAAAAGAAAAAAAGAAGACTACTCCTATGTTACAAATGTTTGAAGAAAGGGAACTCAGAAACTTGCTTGAACCTCTGGAAGATTGAATAAGCGATAAAATTAGTGATTTCTACAGTGAAATATAGGAGACTGCTGTTGGTTAGGAATAGGATTAGGATGGAGGAGATGTAAGAGAATTCCGGTGGGTATTAACATTAACTCTGATGGACCAGGTCTTCTATTACCATAGTATTAATAAAAGCTAAATTGGTCTTAACTATATGCATCCTGTTTGTTGTAAATATTAAGACAATGACACAAACTGCTACAGCCGTCCGACACAATTTATATTTTAGTGGCATAAAACGCAGCTACGTGAACACATTTCGGCTTTCAAGAAGCCATCATCAGTCTTTGTATAAGGAAGTAGAAAGATAAGAATTTACAATTGCCGTCGATAGTCATTCACGGTTGCCATCTCTCAGTCTTGTTACAAATATTCATAATATCAACTATAAAAGTCAAGTATAAAGAACTACGAGCCCAAGTCCTATATATATATAACGTGCATGTCGAAATGATGGACTTTGGTCGTGACTGCACATCACATAAAATAAATTACCTTATTTTGCCAAATAAATTAGGGTTCAAGCCTATTTTCTTTTATACAAAGTCTCTTGTTTGTGGATTTCCATACTTGATTTTTTTGATGGCATGAATATCTCTAATGAGATTGAAATCTCAACCTTGATTGACCATTAATTGCAGGTGTAAAGTTTTAACTTTCTATTGTTTTGTATATAGCCTAATGGTTTGTTGAAAGTCAAAACATGTACATGTCGCTGGAATGTATACCAGTAAAATACAAGTTCTTGTCGCCAAATGTAATAATTTGTTATATTGTCTCAGTTTAAATTTTCCCTGTTCACCCACATGAATGCAGTTTGTGAGTGCAGGTAGCTTAACCTCTCCACTAGAATGGCGGGGGAGAGGGGTTGAAGAGTCAGCTTCACCATCCGGCTTCTTTACCTTTGGGGTAAAGATATCTCCTGTACCCACAGTAGGGTCAGTGGGTCCCAGAGCGGTCTGGGCACTTCGAAAAATAATCAAACCACGACCACCACGTAGCCTAGTCACTATACCGACTGCACTATCCCACCTCAAACCGCAGTGTTAGAGTAACATCGTGGGGAATATTGAAGTTGCTGCGGTCGGCTTCCGACACAGGGGTCGTGTTTTGTTCACATATCATGTAATACAAAGTATCTTACGGGAAACGATTTTTTTTACAAGCCCCGAGGTGAAATTCTATTACGTTACTACATTGTGTGAGTCTGTTCTTTTGAGAGATGGGTTGCACAGTGCACAGAGGCATTCTCTACGTGAGGAGAATAGCAACAGAACATTGTCATATCAGCCTGATGTACAAGGATGGGGCAGTTGTTCGCAGGACCATTAGATGATGCTCTCGCCTGAATATGCTTCGTTTTTTCTGAAAGAAAAGAGTGGGACATGTCATTGCTTTCCCAGGGGACACTGTAAAACCCAGCCGATCTAAAGACTCACTTCGGGAAGGATTTTTTTTTTTATAAAACTATGTTTGATTCTCGTGGCAGGGACTTTCGAAGACTAAGCCCCGCATTGCGTCCCTCCCGAATGCAACCCATGTAGTCCATGCCTTAAACATCTAGGGTACTGCGCCCTATACCAAAATTCCTGTCACCTTCCGCATGTATGGTCGACTTATGTCTTTTATATTTTTCCACTATAAATGGGAATTTCTAGAAGATAAATATGTATATATTTCCTTCATTCATTCATTCATCCTGCAGTCTGTCTTACGACAGGTCCGTAGACTCTTCCTAAGCGAGTTCTCCGCACGGTGCGATCTAGTACTTCCTCTTTCAATTTCCAGTAACTTCTCTTTTCCTTAAGGTCATCCAGTAGCTGCTTAAGCCTTCTTCCTTGTCTTCCCGTCATTTCTATCCTTCCTTCTAACTTTCTTCAATCACGTGTTTCAGAAGGCAGTTTCTACGTAAGATGTGACCAATCCAGTTAGCCTTTCTTCTTTTTATTGTATGTACGATATTCCTCTCCTCCTTGACTCTATGTAATACTTCTTCATTTCTCACACGATCGGTCCAACTGAACTTCTCCATTCTTCTCCAGCACCACATTTCAAAACTTTCCAGATACTTCTGTTCTACTTTCCGAAGTGTCCATGTTTCAGCACCATACAAAGCAATGCTCCAAATATAGCACTTTACTTGTTTCTTCCTTAAATTTAAGTCTAGTTTCTTCCTTAAATTTAAGTCCAGTTTGCTGGTGTAAACTCTTCTTCTTGTTGAATGCTGCTTGTGCCATGGCAAGTCTGAATTTAATTTCACGTGTACACCTTGCATCATTTGTTATCATGCTACTTAAAGGTAAAGGTAAAGCAATCCCATTACAGGCCTTGACAGGCCCTTAGGGCTCCAGGAGGTCGAGGCTCCCAGGTTTTTAGACAATCGGCACATGAAGGTGGTAAGGTTGTCAGCCCTACGAACCGGCCGCCTTTATCCCCCAGGAAATATCCCTGGTACTCATTTCTGTTAGAGGCTGAGTCAACCCCAGGGCCATAGTGCGACCGAAACGATTATGTTAATGAAAAATTCCAATGACACCATCGGGAATCGAACCCGCGACGTTCCGGTTTGTAGCGCAATCATGCTACTTAGATAATTGAAATATGCCACATTCTCCAATTGTTTTTGATCTATCATAATTTTTATTGGGTATGGTTGCCTTGAGATTCTCATAAGGAAATATATTGTATTATATTATATTATATTATATTATATTATAAACTAAGGTAATGTATTTCCTTAAAGTTTATTATTGCGAGTTGCTGTAATGAAATTAAATACCTAATCAACTATAGAGTGAAAATTCTTTAGTAACAAACCATGCAGAGGCGTGTCAAGCACAAAAATAGCCACGCTGAGAAATTAACGTATCGTTAAAAGACGGTCAACACAGCAGACAAAACTCTAAGACGCTTATCACGACACTTTACAGAGCAGTGAGTTTAAAAGTCACAAGATCTTGCTTATTCCTCGTTTATAAAACCAACATATGCTCATCTGATATGCATATTAAATTGTATATGTTGGTTTTATAAATGAGCAATTTAGTCACAGTGCACGGAACGAATAATGTTAAAATTACACGATCGTATTAATTACTTTGTGTAATAGATATACATAAGCTGAAACTAGTCATACAGTTTGGAATACGAGGATATTTCTTCAGTTTATTAATGTGAATCGCTCTAATAAATTAACAATCCAGTTATGAGAGGCTTTGTATTATTCATACCGTGCATTTTTAGTCTATTGTACATCTCTTTAAACAACCAATGCACACTTAGTATTATTTATTATACAATACAATGTACCATAAAACTAACCAGTCCGACATTTTTCGAATCCTTATTTTGGGATTATCATCAGGGACTTGGATTGTGAATTACACAAATTACAAATCAACAATAATGGTACATTTTGAAAGCACAAAAGTTAAAATACAGGATCTCAGTTGCTTTCTGATGCACAGTGGACCCAGAAAACAACTGTGTAATTCACAATTCACGTCCCTGATAATGATCCCAAAATAGGGATTCGAAACATGTCGGACTATTTTTATGGTAAATTTTATTGTATAATAAAGTATACTAAATTTTATATTGCTTTCACCGTGCATTTTTTACACTATTCAGTTTTACCAACAAAATGCACACACTAAAATCTACTTTTTTACAGTTTTATTAGTATTGATTTTTACCCCTACACGTGTTTCAGTCCTTGCACCATCTTCAGGGGGCTAATAAGCTACTACACTTCAACTTGCATGTTAGAAGGGTTCAAAGAGCACCCTTGTTTAGTAGTAAATTTTAAAAACATTTGAGTTTGTAAAATCTTTTGTAAAACTGTAAATACTTAAAATTTACCTTGTAAGTTAAAGTCAGCCCATATCACTCCATACGACAACACACAAAGCAACACGCCTACAATTAACAACAAAAACGATACCACGATTCCGTGCACAAGTGACCAACACCGCTAATTTAAAGGCACATTTAAAGGGCGTCGCCTATAGGCGACGTTCGGCAGCTAAGGGTTAAACATTTTAAATATTTTAAATTGTGACTTTAACTTATAAGATAAATTATAAGTTTTTACAGTTTTACATAAAATTTTACAAACTCAAATGTTTTTAAAATTTACTACTGAGACAAGGGTGCTCTTTGAACCCTTCTAACACGCAAGTTGAAGTGTAGTAGCTTATTAGCCCCCTGAAGATGGTCCAAGGACTGAAACACGTGTAGGGGTATAAAGCTATACTAATAAAACTATAAAAGAGTGTTTTTGTGTGTGCATTTGTTGGTAAAACTGAATAATGTAAACTAAGTGTGCATTGGTTGGTTAAAGAGATGTATGATAGAGTTATGACAGATCTAATCCAAGAACAAAAATTTAAATATTTACATATATATACAATTCTCACCAGTTTATTATAAAACTCTATAATTAACGTATTACTAATAAATTAATGGGTGGAAGAAAAAAAATTTACCTGGTGGGGATTCGAACCCGCGACCCTTACCACACCCCATATGAGTTCAGATCAGGAGGTAATTAACTCTGTAAGTGTAACTAATTACAAATAACTAAAGCAAAAGAAGTAAAAACAAAGTTGTAATTGGGCTGAGTGGGATTCCACGGCCATCCTGGCGCCCGGAGTGGTCGTACAATCCCTTTGGTCTGCCTCAACTACACCTTCGTATGCAATCTCAATAGCATGGCGCCTTAACGATCTCGGCTATTGAGGTTGCACACTATACTACTGTTAATTCCTTGTACATATAGTGATCTTAGGCATCTACTTTTTCACTATATTTGAGAACTGCCAAAATATATCAATAGATTATTTCCTTAAAATTCATCAATGTGGGTCGCTCCAACGAACTAAAATACCAATGAAGGAAATAAGTGAATAAATTCATTTTCAAATTATCGTTGCATTAAATATATTTTGTTGGGCGGTGTAGATTGTCATTTGTTACCAAAGGTCGGCATTTGTTACCCACTACCAACCTAGGCCACGCAACTTAGCAGAAGAGCGGACGCCTGAAATACACCGCGGCTGAAGCCTGATATCTCGCATGTTTTTAAAGGTCCGAATTACTGGATATGTGCAACAGTTTAATTATTAGATAATATTCATTCGATTGTGCCCATCTTCTCTTTGCGTGGATAAGTGGAGATAAGGTTAAGATGATGTTCCATGGGTAAGAAGGTGTTTGTGTATTTAATTCGTGACGTTGGTTATAATTTCAGAGTACATGAGTTTTTGTTTCGAGTTTAGTTGTCGCTGCGGTGAACGTAGTTACAAAGGTGAAGTAGCGTTATTATTTAATAAGGTCTAGAGCATAATATCAGACCCCACGAAAAGTGATTAATAACATCAAAATAATATTGTAGCATTTGTAGGTTTGTGGTAAGGTTACGTCCGATAGTCACGTCTGTATTTAAACAGTTTCTGTTAATTAAGCGTTATTCTGTGCAGTTAAATATTAAGTGCACTGTCACATTGTCACTGCAGTGTTATAATGACAACGAAGCAACAAAATACACTCAGAAGTAAGTACAGGTCCTCGTCATCCAACATTTCCTGTCATTGTTGTGCGCCTCTACTGCAACAGAGGAACAGACTTGCTAGCAGTGCAGCCGATGTCACTGTAGCTCTCTGAACGTGTACTGCACCAGTCACATCAGGTAAATAAATACAATTTCATTTAATTTTCTTGTCACGTGGTGTTTTCGTAAGAAGCAAGCAGTAACAGTATTCAAGAATACATGTGTAACTGCAGTCAAATTGCACATTTCATTCATTATATCCCATTAAATAATAAGGGCATTTTTCTTAGGCTTATTGTTATCATTGTTTATGTTCACAAATTAAGGCAGCGTCGAATTTTGTGTATCTGCAGATAAATGGGTTCAAACTTGTTAAGTGTATCATTTTTCACATGTTTTTGCGAGAGCTCAGATTATGAATTACTTCTTGAGGTCTCGCTCTGGTCTTTTCTTTTTCTAGTCTGCGAGAAAGAAAGTTTGAAAAACACGGCAATAGGCAGTATAGAACAGTTAGTTAACTTCAAGGACGTCCACTTTCGATTTCCGGGGGATGCTCCTTACTAGGGACAAACTCCTTAGGTTTATTAATCCACGAGGGGGTTCCTACACGGATGTAGTCCTAGACAAAAGCCAAATTGGCTCGAAGAATTTTAGTAAGGGACAGTGCTTGACTCTTAAAAATTGTAAGTATAAGGAAATAAGTTGCAGTGAGCAAATCTGTTAGCATTTTAAACTACTTCCTTCCCAGTGGCTCCAATCCATATTAGCTATACCAAAGATAAATTCTTTCTGAAAACGTTAGTGACATCACACATGGGAATAAATGCTTCGGAATAGAGATTCAGGCGGCGGAAAAAATTTAAAACATAAAGGAGAAATTTTTATACGTGTTATAGTTAAATTTCAAGTAGAATTCTACATTTTAATGCCGTCTAGGCTGTAAGGCTGTGTACTTCGATAGATACGTACCAAAATTGGAGAGAACTCTGCTGCTTATATCTTCATGATAGACAAATATCTCTACCCTCAGACTGAAGCCGACAATAACTGCACTTTATTATGCACATTGCCCAGCAAGTTGGAACCACAGTAACGAGCCTTATTTGTATTCAAGTTGTTTATAGTTGGGGTCTAAGTGGCATTGGGGGGTGATATGGCTTATGTTCATCGTGGTTTTACTCGGCCCTTCCGTGAAATTACAGCTATACAATGGCTTCCTTCTCTCTTATGCTTTCCGTTTGCCGTATTCTTTCTTTCATTTTCTGTCCACAGCATGTTCCTCTCATTTCAGCCAACACTAAAGAACATCTGTAATAGATAAGCTTGGTTAAATAGCCTAAGAACATTTATTTACCGTGGTCCAAATGTCACCTGCACGGTGGGAAGGTTTTCGACAGTTTATCAGATTTTTTTTTGAGTACATTCTGGTGCAGACAGCTCTTTGTTTTCTCCCAGATATTTTCGCAAAGCTGCTTAACCCACTGCCGGATATCAGAAGTTCCTCTGGGTTGGTGACTGGTGTAGTGGTTCTTAAGGGACTGCTGCGCTGCCTGTGTTTTCTTCTTTTCAAAGTTTAAACTAACTGGTCACTCCTTACAAGCCATCTTGTGAATGTTTTGCAATTATCGGCCACTACAGCGTCTTAACTACAAATTTCCCAAGTAACTATAATTATACGGCCAATACACGCAAATCGTTTATAATAACATGGCGGATACATGTAATTGTGACGTGAGAGGGAAAATATCGCCACTTAGCACAGTGTCCTGGAATTTCGTATGATAATAGGCTTTTAAAAATCACGCAACTTTTGATAAAACAGTTTTTTTAGCATGTAGAACAACACCAACAACAAAACAAAAAAGAATTAAGTGTATATTTAGCTTTCTGTTGATTGTGGTAATTAATTACTAGGCATATTACATTTGTGTGTGTATGGATATAGATCATAAACACGTTTATGATTTATAAACATGTCGCCTGTGCGAATATTTGAAGTTATATCCGGCAAATTTAATGTTGGCATAAGGGTAAAGCAATCCCATTACAGGCCTGGACAGACCCTTAGGGTTCCAGGAGGTTGAGACTCCCAGATTTCAAGACAATCGGCACATAAAGGTGGTAAGGTTGTCAGCCCTACGCACCGGCCGCCTTTACCCCCAGGAAATATTTCTGGTACTCATTTCTGTTAGAGCTGAGTCGACCCCAGGGCCAAATATTGGCATAATCTATAGATATATTTAAGTACTGAGATCTGCGCTTTCTGGGACATTACACGGCGTTGTGTGGTAAACAATTACCACACGACGCCGTGTAATGTCCCAGAAGATTGCGGAACTCCTCAACATCGCGGCGGAAGCCTGAAATGAATATTTAAATACTGTTTCTAAAAAATTAAGAAGAGGGAGAAGAAGAAGAAGAAGAGAATAAATAAAGAGAGATTAAGCGTAATAATGCAATAATATGCAAAATATTTACTTTTGGAGTTATTGGAATTGACTTGTGTTGTGGTGTAACGTGTAAGAACATGATTCGCTGCTCTTTCCTGTATAGGCGGCCGGGATAGTGTAGTTGGTATGGCGACTGGCTACGGGCTGGAAGGTCCAGGGTTCGATCCTTCGTTGTGGGCGAGACTTTCCGGACACATCCAGACCGGCCCTGAGGTCCACCAGGCCTCCTGCAGAGCGGGTACCCGGTTTCTTTCCCGGGGGAAAGCTTTGTAAGGCGTGGCGTGATCACCCACCCCCTTCTATCGCCCAGGTTGAGTAGAGGTAGAGTTACACTTGTACCATCCCTCAGTGCCTGCTTGGCACGTTATGCACAACCTGTATGTGCCTGTATGTGCACAACACATCGGCTTAAATGAAGGACTAAATGTTTCAAATTCGAAATTTATTTCTTTATTTTCGGTTTATTTTACGATGGTGTCACTGCCTCAGACTTAAAACTTCGAACATTAGGATTAGAGATACGATGATGAATTCAAAAGAATTCGAAAAGAAGCGGTCCTGGCCGTTTTGAGGTAACCCTTCTCTTTCTGTAAATTTTGTGGAAGGACTGCAGAGAACCACGAAAATTAGTCGGGCTAGACAGTGTCTCGGCCTATAAGTCACAAATGTTAAAGTTTGATCCAAGTTAGGAGATATTTTTTTTTCTAAAATATAATGCGTGTGTGTGTGTCTGTGTGTGTGTGTGTGTGCGTGTGCCAGAGACAAAGAGAGGCAGAGACAGAAAAAGACCAACTACCACAGAATAATCTGCCAGGACTAGCCCTCAATTATCTGGTCAGATGCCGTGTTGAAAGAGGTTACCACGGGTAAGAGTCTATTGCATCCCCCTTACTTGAGGTCACCTTGTAATTGTGACGTCATGCTAAATCCATTAACCGAAACAACGGAAAATCCCAGCATTTACAACTCGAGATCCAAAAATGCGGACCTCCAAACTAAAAAACACAGTAGTTAACCTTGAGTGGGTTGCTTGGCTGCATAAAGAGAAGTGATCGACACAAGCAGAAAGGAATTAGAAGGCATATTGCAATACTTAGCGTCTGTGGGTGGAGTCTGTCCGCTGACTATAGTGTCAAGGTGCGCCTGTCTGCAGACTGAACTGTCACATCGTAACAACTTCATTCCTCCTCCATAGTTGTACAATTTCACCTTGTCGTAACGTAGCTGAGATTGTTAGAAACAGCATTCTAAATTCGCGTAGTTGAGTTTCATTCCTGGGCCTTTTATATGGAATATTTGGAGGGAGCAGAGAATGATAGAGGAATAAGAATTTCTTCCAGTAAGTGAAGTGTGCCAAATTTTGCACGGGTTTCGAAAATATCAAATTCAAAAGAGACAGTGTCATGATAATGGTATAAATACATTCCTTGGTAGCAACCACGTCTGATTCAAGATGACATTTGTGGAAAATATTGGAACTGATACACGATTTTGATCAACCAAACAAATTTAGTGTTTGTGAATTGGAAACGCCTGTGTTCTCTTAAGCTCCCAAACTATAATTCCAGAAGAACGGCTTGCACTTTGCAAAAATGTATCAGAAATATTGTAGCATACAAGGAAAGAGAACCTAGGCACCAAGTGGACCATAATCAGGGCTCGTAGGTATAAAAGAAACTGAACTATTCCTTGGTGTAGGACCTTCAGCTGTAGAAACTAGTGGGTAGTGGCTTCCGTAGAATCAGTTTAAAATGACGGCGCGTAAGTTTATGAAACCATTTCCATTTCCGCCTTCTTTTTCTTTGTATTGACAGAAATTGGTGGAAAATTCCATGATTAATTACCTCGAAAAAAAATTCCAGGAATTTGTTTTTAGTAAGACAGTAAGAAACTAGCACATTGTCGAGTGCCTCAATTAAGACTGAATTCCACAACTACATTATTGATTACTTTAAATTGTTTCTTTATTCACTGTTATTCCAACTTTATTTCGGAGGTATGTAAAACACACCATGTGAGCCTAGGGTAAAACCTTCCGGCCAAAATTAGGCAGGTATCGGCCTAATTATTATATAACATGTGGGATTTTTGCGAGTGAACATTGAAAAAAATTATTAAATGCTTAAAGCTTAAGAAGTCACATTATATGTAGATCACATTAATAATACGCACTTATTTTGCTATGCGAGATTTTAGAATTTTTCTGCGATATACTTGAAACCTTCTCTGTTCTTGAATGTTCTGCGGCATTGGTCGGCAATTTGTTACCTACCAACACCGCGCAACATTCCAGGAGAGAAAATATCTTATTTTTACTACTGTAGGCTATTTCTGTTGGTTCCTGGGTCCACTGTATATCGGAAATTGACTGTCTTATCCTTCCACGTGTAAACAGGCAATTTCCGATACACAGTTGACCCAGGAACCAACAGAAATAGCCTAAAATTTTAACCTTTATACATCTTATACTTTTGACATGTACCTTTATTGTTAATTTGTAATTGTGTAATTTATAATCTAAAAGTCCCTGATGATAATCCCAACAAGGGATCGAAACATGTCTGGCTAGTTCACTGTGACTGTATTGTGCAACATAACAAGGTATAATAACAGTGCATTTGTTGGTTAAAGTGGTGTGTGTTCGAATGACAATGCACGGTATGAATAGTATAAAACTGGTAAATAGTTACCGGCGTTGTGTAGGAGTGTAATGCCTCGTTCTTCAGAAGCAGGCTGTCCAAAAAGAGAAGCTTCTGCTCCTAAGCATTTCAAAACACTTCAGTCTTCATGAGTATGGCTGTGAGAACCAGCGATCTCTCAAAATTGAACGTAAATTCGTCATTTTATGACCAGCCCAGGGCCTGTTCAAATATTAAGCACCGGCTTAAATACCGAGGATATGATAATATGCTTCCTGGTCAGGGCTGTCCCATGGTGATAGATGAGTACGGAAATATATGAGAATGGTCATCAGCAGGGAAAGCCAAATAAGCTCGAAGAAGCCCTGTTCAGTGTTACTTCGTCTCCCGCGATTCCTTTCAGAAATGACCGGTAACTCATTCGAAGGCTCTGCGAAGAAAAGCCAGCGCTTAACCATCTAATCTATGGCACCGCCCAACCTAGTTAATGGTGTTGGGAACTTGTTAATTCCGTAAGTGTATTGCTATTGATAAAAACTGGCTACGTAAAAACGAATGCTGTTAACTGGAATGCAAACAGACTGCATGAGTTTCTCTGGCATTGTGGTAATCAAACAGTGAATGTGACAGGTTACCAGGACTGCTGGCATATTACTAAGGCAGGGGTGAGCAACGACCGTTACATAGGGAAAATAAGTTTTGCGAAAGAACCATGGACCATGGGCCAAAGACAGTCTATTTTAAAATTGTACAGTTCAAGAGATAAAATATTTTTTTTGACATCCCATTGTGACAGTTACACAGAAGGTATTATATAAACGTCATCACAACATTTTTATAGCTTGTTTATGTTTTAACACATACAACATGTTTCGGCGGTAAGGGGCCATCGTCAGGTATCAATTATGAAAGTATTTAGGGAAAACTATTAGTGTATAAATATGAAAGCTCTATTAAGAAAGAGATCTCGTTCTTTTACATATGAAGTTCAGGTTTTTATAAACTCGTAAAATTCTCGTTGTAATTAGGCCTAAACATTTGCAACTACGATAGAAATATGTGAATTTGTTATGTTAAAATTAAAAACAAACTCCCTGTTCAACCTAAATATTGTTAAATTTATTCTTATTTTAATCCTCCGTTTGCAGATGTAAACACTATCTTTCTTTTCCTTGGTTATGTTAGGTGGAGTGTAGGTTGTGTAGTTGTTGTAGGTGTTATAGGTGGAGTGTAGGTTGTGTAGTTGTTGTAGGTGTTATAGGTGGAGTGTAGGTTGTGTAGTTGTTGTAGGTGTTATAGGTGGAGTGTAGGTTGTGTAGTTGTTGTAGATGTTATAGGTGGAGTGTAGGTTGTGTAGTTGTTGTAGATGTTATAGGTGGAGTGTAGATTGTGTAGTTGTTGTAGATGTTATAGGTGGAGTGTAGGTTGTGTAGTTGTTGTAGATGTTATAGGTGGAGTGTAGGTTGTTGTAGTTGTTGTAGATGTTATAGGTGGAGTGTAGGTTGTGTAGTTGTTGTAGGTGTTATAGGTGGAGTGTAGGTTGTGTAGTTGTTGTAGATGTTATAGGTGGAGTGTAGGTTGTGTAGTTGTTGTAGTGTTATAGGTGGAGTGTAGGTTGTGTAGTTGTTGTAGGTGTTATAGGTGGAGTGTAGGTTGTGTAGTTGTTGTAGTGTTATAGGTGGAGTGTAGGTTGTGTAGTTGTTGTAGATGTTATAGGTGGAGTGTAGGTTGTGTAGTTGTTGTAGATGTTATAGGTGGAGTGTAGGTTGTGTAGTTGTTGTAGATGTTATAGGTGGAGTGTAGGTTGTGTAGTTGTTGTAGATGTTATAGGTGGAGTGTAGGTTGTGTAGTTGTTGTAGATGTTATAGGTGGAGTGTAGGTTGTGTAGTTGTTGTAGGTTTATGAGGTGGAGTGTAGTTGTGTATGTTGAGTTGTAGATGTTATAGGTGGAGTGTAGGTTGTGTAGTTGTTGTAGGTGTTATAGGTGGAGTGTAGGTTGTGTAGTTGTTGTAGGTGTTATAGGTGGAGTGTAGGTTGTGTAGTTGTTGTAGGTGTTATAGGTGGAGTGTAGGTTGTGTAGTTGTTGTAGGTGTTATAGGTGGAGTGTAGGTTGTGTAGTTGTTGTAGGTGTTATAGGTGGAGTGTAGGTTGTGTAGTTGTTGTAGATGTTATAGGTGGAGTGTAGGTTGTGTAGTTGTTGTAGGGTGTTATGTTTTGGTTCTTAGGTATATTTCAACATTTTTTATTTTCTTGTAAAGTAGTAATATTTCCGGATTTTGAAAAAAATTTTGTTTTAGGAGGGAAGTATTTATAGAAGAAGACGTGCGTCTGTACTCTAAGCTAGCTATGGAGATTTTACTGAAACTTAAACTTTATACTTAAAAGAATGAGATCTCTTTCTTGATAGAGGTTTCACATTTATACACAAATAACTTTCTTTAAGCATTTTTATTTTTATCATTAATACCTAATGACGGGCCATTGCGGCCGAAGTATATTTTATGTTTGAAATGTAAAAGAACTATAAAGAATGTTGTGATTGACGTTTATATAATGAAGTTCAAGAGATTTATAAATAGCTGTAAATTATTTGCGCCGACTAAACATGGTTATGGGTAATACAGTGACATAAACTAACCGTATAATTGAGATTATTTATTTATAAAAAAAGTTACCAGCCTCTTCTCAAAACAGACGGTTTGTTACCGAGTTCGCAAAAGCCAGACCCTTATCTGAACCAGTTCAATCCAGTACCGGTTCAGAGCACACAAAATCCACCTTAATGTTACTCGGCCGTTGGAATGATAGATATTTCAAAGACTTTATCAAATGCCGTAAATTTCAATTTAAAGCCAAACTGATCCACTAAAAGGCTAGGTTGTTACTTAATAAAATATTTGACTTCTTTATATAATCAGTGGGAGGCGCGGTGACGCAATGGTGTCTACAAGCCGGAAGGTCGCGAGTTCGATTCCCGATTGTGTCACTGGCATTTTTTGTTACTTAAAACTTCCGGCTGCAATATGGTCCTGGGTCGACTCAGCCTCTGCCAGAAATGAGTATCAGGGATATATCCTGGGGATAAAGGCGGCCGGTGCCTAGGGCTTGCCACATTCATGTACCGATTTTCTGGGAGCTTCAACCTCCTGGAACCCTAAGGGTTTGTCGAGGCCCGAAGAGGGATAACTTTACCTTTATGTAACCAACCGCTTTACATATTTTTTTAATTCAGCATGGAAGACTATCACCATAGGTTTTGGGGAATTCAGATTTTGAGCGACATTTATGCACCATAAACGTAGTTTACGTAAGACAGAAGGCAGTATTCTGGATCCCTGTTATGAGTTATGGAATTAATTTCGCTAATAATTAAAAAGCACCCCCCCCCCCCCCCCACCAATTAGCGAGTCGCGGTGGGACCCCCGACCGGTCGTCTAAGCCACTGGATATTAATTTGTGTGAACTTCTAATGGGTTAAAACTTTATGTATAGTTTCATCTGCTTCCTATTTTTTTGTTATGTTTCATGTAACAATTTATTAGAATACTCCATCATTACAGTTTAGTGGCTAACACTCTCACTGCGTCTTCTGAAAATGTTTTGTCCTGGATGAGGCTTTGCGTGGCTTTCTAAATCCTTGCTTCCATATATCCGCAAAATGCTAAAAAGCATCTTCACAGTTTTTGCTGTATAATATTTTCTTAAACAAGCGTTGACAAATACAGAGGTGTTATATTTGGCGGTCTCAAAGCGACGGCAACGAAGATTCATTTTTGTGGGCTGTGATGTCGCGTAGTTTGGTGGACAATTATAAAAACGCATGACGTCACATTCCAGAACCTAGTACTCTTCACGCAAGGATACGTTTGTGGTTCGAGTCTGGAAACCCCTGTTCTGGAAGTAGGTCTGTGCATAATGGGCATGACCTTCGTGACGTATTGCACACGTTTAGGCGAGCGAAATGTTTCATTATCTGGTTAAGTGTTCATACTCCGTACTGACATGTACATACATACCCGCACCTTCATACGAGTTCGCCCACAGGACGGGTTCAGTACGTAGGCTTGCCTATAGAGAGATATACAGGTGTTACTTTGGGAAATTTTGATGACTTAGCACCGAGTTCAGGAAGTTTCAACAAGCGTAACAGCTGCAGTCGTTGTACTCATTCAGGATTAAGCAGTCCAAGAAGAGTGGACTGTTAAGTCCCTGAAGGTGGAGGCAGCAGGCTCCGTCGAAGTAGTCCGAACTATTTACCAGTCGACATGACGTAATATCTCATAATGCTCTCGAATCTCACGCGACCTTGAAAGTCTTGTCCAGACGAGATGTTGACACAGAGTCGGGACTGAACGACCTGATAGCTGCCGTATATATCAGCGGTCACCAACCGGTGGTCCGCGACCACTGATGGTCCGCGAGAAAATTTTGGGGGTCCGTGGAGAAATTTGGACATTATTTGCAATTTTTATGTTTATTATACTATTTCATTATATTCTGATTCGTCTTCAACAAATATCACACTAATAATTTTGTTATTATTAAACAAGTGCATTTCATATTAATAAAATGGAACTTTTATGATCATTATTTTATAGATGTTTGTACTTTTTAAAAAAAATTCATGTTAGTGGTCCGCGGGATTCAAAATTGTGAGTTTAGTGGTCCGTGAGGTCCGAATGGTTGGCGACCGCTGGTATATATCACTGTTGCTGCATGAGAGGCTGGTACCTGGCTTCCTTTCCATGGGGGCCATTGCAACCGGAGACACTGACTGCATCTCTTATTTTACAGAGCATGCCCCTACACAGTTGGCATCTATCGCACCAGAGGCAATGGGGGATGTGATGTTGCCTGCAGTTTTACATGTGGAAAAACTGTTAACACTTCTGACGTTATGCACTTGTACTCCCAATTAAGTTTACAGGGCAAGTTAACACAGTCGACAGTGAGTTACATGAGTTTCTGTTGGCCGTCTGCTCTCTCTGCTCTCCACCTGTTGCTGCCGCTCGTTGCTGAGCTGTCCCTCCCATCTTGTCTCCATTCCACTTGACAGAAGAGAAGCAAAGATTGTTCGTGTCCGTCCTAGGCTGACTTCTCTGTGTCGTCAACATCTGTGCTTGTGGTACAGTTTTTTTATTTGATTTTGTGACATGCTTTGAAGAGTTTTGTTGCTCTGTCTTCTGTTTCTTGAAAAGTCGTCAAATTTCTCCTTTTCGAAACTTGTGCTTTCTTCTTTCTCTTCTCACCTCTTACAGTATTCCTTTAGAAACAGTTAAAGGTTATATAGCCAAATGCCACACCTTCACTAAAAGTAAGTGTGTTTCAGGCGACAAGGCCTGCAAATTAAATTCTGAAAAGGTAGTGTTTTTTCAGCTGTTCATAATTTTTCACTACTCTTACTATTCTATGATTGTCATGGCCACATGTGCGGACAGGGAGGAGTTCCCGAAGATTGTGTGAAGTACAGAAGCTGGTATATGGCACAGCTTACCTACAGTTCTTTGTCATGTTATGTATGTAATGAAAGTAGTAATAAAGCTCTCTCCTTTAAAAAAAAAATTCTGAAACGTAAGTAACGATACTATTGGCCATGAGGTGAAGAACACTTTAAGTTTTTTTACGTTACTTGCACCGTACATTCTCTTTGATTATATAAATCTTATTCCGACAAATGTACACAGTGAACAAAGATACAGGTATGTACAAGCAACAACCGTTCTACCAAACAGAATTTTAATTGTAATTTGATTTTATCTTAAATATCTTAACTTAAATTATGTTTTAATATTTTTTCAGAGATCAAAATCCTACGTATTAACGACATTTTATTCATTTATCTTATGTTTTAATAGTACCAAACATGTACAGCTGATGAATTTGAACAAGAAAGCCCCTGAAGATGAACTAAAAAATTGGTTCGAAAAATGTTGGGCACTTTTTAATAATAAAGAGTTGTGTTAAATAACATAAACTGTGTACATTTGTCGGAATAAGATTTATATAAGACTTTCAGTTCTTTTGTGTATACTCTGTAACTCCCGTATATTGCGCTCAGTTCAGCATTTGTTTGCCTTTCAACGTTTAACGAAAAAGTAGTTTTTCCGGTTTTGTGTTTAATCTTGCTGCTAACCAACTCGCACTTTCATCGACCGTTTTGGAGTGAAGCCAGTTGAAGAAATGTCACGGAGTACCGCGTACACTTGCTTTTTGAGTCAGACTGTCTTTAGGCTCTTTGTTCTCAGCGATTCAGTTTCATTATTCCTGCGCCTTTGAAATGCTGGCGCCAATATATCTGCCATTCGAACCTATATGGCTAAGTAAAGTATGTACAGGAGAGTGAACTGTTACACACTGTACCAAACTTCAGTAGGCCTACTATTGAAGCAGTCTAACACAATACTGCAGTGTTTACGTGCTTCAGCGCCTTGTTATGTAGGTACAGCAGTCGATGCTTTGCAAACGGCCATCTATATTTCTAACCCAAGGCCTGCCAACCCAAGATGAAAGAAAATTTAGTTGATACTTTACATCAATTTGCTAGCAATATCTAATAACTCATGCTGTTTAGGGCCCTGCCGATCTCATTTTACTTGTTGTCATTAATACATTGCACTGAGCAGCAGCTTATGATTCTCTTACCTTGTGAAGTTTTCTTTATCTCCTTGTTACTTATGAGTACGGGGAAGAGCATCGCAACTTTGGGAAAAGAATAATCTGTGGCAGCCAGGATTGCGCAGTTTACGGGCTGGACAAACGGGGAATCGTGGTCCGATTTCCGGAAGGGGCAAGAAGTTTTTCTCCTCCAAAGTTTCCAGACCGGTTCTGGGGCCCACCCAGCATTCTGTTAAATAGATACAAGGATGATTCTTTCCCCGAGGGTAAAGCGGCCAGGGAGTGATTCTAAAAACTCGCCTCCATATACTGCCCAGGTTAAGAATGCTTGGAGCTATACCTCCACTCCCATATACGCATTTATGGCAATCACAGGGACAACTTTATGTTTATTGTTATAAATCACATAAGAATTTAGTGGCATGTGTGTTTCCCCAGCAATGCTTTGCTGTGCCTCCTGAAACTGGAAGGCCGACGACTCAGCTCCTCCCATCTCCGACTGAAGTCATCACTTACTCGTAAACAGTCCATTCCAGATGATTGCCCTCGAGTCGTGAAACATCTTCACGATTACTTGTCGATGACCGGGTAACAAAGAAAGTCTTGGTGTAATGTTCTGTGTGAAGGACGACGCACAAAGTAAGTTGTGTGGTGAGAACTGTTGACTGAACCTTGAGAGATGCAGAGGTTCTGCAGGTCGCCAAACCTCCTCCTGCTCCTTTGTTGCAACTCTGATAAGCCATAAATTAATTCGAGGAAATACCGAGTACTGCCGAGCTTGTTTTGCAAAAATGAAATGCATTTGTGTAAGAATTCAAATATCCCTGGCCACAAAAACACCACCACCCTAGTGTTGACACCATCTCGGAACGTGGCACTGCTACCATATTACGATCTATGGTGGTGTGAGAATTAGAAATTATGAATGTTTCGCGGCATCTGATGCTATAACGTTGGTATCAGTCCTCATAAAAATTCGGCAATTAATTTTGTAGTTATTAATTTTAGGAGCTGGGTTTTATGAACATGGTAATTAAATTACGTTTTCCCTAAAAGCCTTGACTAACCGAGCGACTATTGGTTTCTCAAGGAGGCATCCTCTCCATGGAGTCAGAACAGCCACATGTTACTGGACTATGCAGCTGGGTTTCTCATACGTATTTTATCTACGATTTTTCTCCCTTTTAAGAGACACAGCTGCTTACCGAAACAGCCACAAACAGCGCAGAAACAGAATCGTCGGTTTTGCAGAACACAAGTAATAAGAGAAATAAATAAATAATAATAATGTTTAATAGAAGCAGCTGCATCTAATGTAACAACGTGCAGTTTTTCAGACGATTGTTTCTGTTACTTGTTTTATACCAGCAATAAGCACAGTGCGTCCCTTCTGTCTTTCCAATGCGGCCTGCGATATCATTTCAGAAATACGAAGCAAACCGATGTGAAATTAGAGGAATAACTTCCTATTTTTAATAAATACGCTGCATTACTGACAGTACAACATGCTTTCATAACAAAATAAATGTAAACCTCAAATCTTATGGCCGTGCCATGGCTCAGGCGGTTAGTCGCTGGTCTCTCACCCGGAGGCCCGGGTTCGATCCCTTGCCGATCCCAGTGGCGCGCGGTCTAAGGCGTGGGTCTGCGGCCGCTCGCTTACTGGGATTGTAGTTTCGAATCCAGCCGGGGACATGGATGTTTGTGTTGTGTTTGTTGTATAAGGACTAGTATGGAACATAAAGTGACATGAAGAAGGACGGAAGGATTTAAAAGTACAAAATGGATCAAAAGGAAAAAACGGGACAGGAAAAAAAAAATCCCGGGTAAGTCCATGTAGGATTTGTGGTGGACAAAGTGGCATTGGGACAGGTTTTTCCCCGAGTACTTCGGTTTTTTCCTTTCAATTTCATTCCACTGCTGCTCCATTACAAGGGAAAACGGAGGAAAATTAATCATTATTTTCATCACAGGGTTGCACAATAAGCCTCAAGGCTGCGGTGTGTCCATATTATCGGCTGCGGGGCCCTTCACCACAAAACGAAACATCTTACATGACTAGTAACTATCGCGCTACTTGCCTCTGTTCCTTACATGTTTAGGAAACGGAAAATAAAATGGTGGCTAAACGTAAGTACTTGCAAACACAGCATGTTTTTTGAATGTGAGATTATTTTCAAATAACTTTACCGGCCCAGTGTTAGCAATACTGACGACAGAGTATTATCATTAATGATACTTAGTAGAAAGGTATTATTTATAATGTGACCAGCAGACATTTTTTCTCGATTTGGTCCTCGTGCTGAAAAGGTTGCTCAGCACCTTTTTATACTAAAAATGAAACTTAGTTTTATAGATTGCAAAATGATGGGATCTGAGGCCTTTAGTCAGGTAGATATTTAGCAACCTTTCGGAGGAGTGTCCATCTTCAGGATAGCAATCTTTATAGTCATGGCCGTAGGAACTTCTATTCAGGTTTATAGCAGGACATTTATTTCAGGTTCGCATTTACTATCAAATTCATCAGTAGAGAAATTCCTTGACGGAATAAGCACCCTGTATTACCGAAAATCTACTTACACATAGAACACACGATATTGCGTAGGTCGGTCATATTCGTGCTTTGTTCTTATTGCAAAATGTCTACTGCAAATGTGTTAGTAATTAATTACATTCCTTCCCTCAGGAAACTTAAGCTTTTTGTCATCAGTAACATGCACGTAATTTCAATCTTAATATGCAGTGTGGTTTGCTCAGTTATTTATTGTGCCAGGCCATGATATTCTAAGAGCCGGTATAGCGTAGTGAATAGGCGCTAAGCTATGGGCTGGACGACCGAGGAGTCGTGTTTCGATTCCCGCCAGGAGCAAGAGATTTCTCTGTTTACCAAATCGTCCAGACAGGCTCTGAAGCCTATCCAGTTGCGTACACAGTTGGTACCGGTGGCTCTTTCTCCTGGAGTAAAGGGAGAGTAGACAGTCGTGAAGCTGTCCATTTCCATCTAGTGCCGAGGTTAGGAATGAGTGGAGGTACACCTCCGCTTCTCCGCATTAATTAATGAAAGTAAAAAGGAACAATTTTATAGGCTGTTTTGCCATCCATAAAATCCGTAAGACTTCTTTATCACCTTGAGAAATGCTTGAACCACAAATTTTCATCCGGGTTAAAAACCGAAAGCTTGTGAAGACGGGTGACGAAATTATGAAATTTGAATGCGTTTGTTGTACTGCCATAAAACTTGATGAAGATCGGCTCCGGGGTTTCCTGTGGTTAACACAAGGAGATGCAATGGATGAGGAGCTGGAAGGATGGATAGATGAATAGATGGGTGGAAAGATAGATAGATGATAGATGGATAGATAGATAGACGGACGGACGGACGGAAGGATGGATGGATTGATTGACCGATCAATATATGAATGGATAGATAGATTGATTGATTGTTAGTTTGATATATAAATGGATAGGTTGATTGATTGGTAGATTGAGTGATTGATTGAACGATTGTTTGATTGATGGGTAGATTTATAGATTTATTGATAAACTAAAATCTGTTGCTTACTATCAGTTGATGAATCGTTGAATTGTCAATGTACGTTGCATGTTATAGTGGTGTACGGTGCATGTATAGTGGTGTACGTTGCATGTATAGTGGTGTACGGTGCATGTATAGTGGTGTACGGTGCATAAGTAGTATGTGGTGTACGGTGCATGTATAGTGGTGTACGGTGCATGTATAGTGGTGTACGGTGCATGTATAGTGGTGTACGGTGCATGTATAGTGGTGTACGGGCATGTATAGTGGTGTACGGTGCATTGTATAAGTGGTGTACGGTGCATGTATAGTGGTGTACGGTGCATGTATAGTGGTGTACGGTGCATGTATAGGGGTGTACGGTGCATGTATAGTGGTGTACGGTGCATGTATAGTGGTGTACGGTGCATGTATAGTGGTGTACGGTGCATGTATAGTGGTGTACGTGCATGTATAGTGGTGTACGGTGCATGTATAGTGGTGTACGGTGCATGTATAGTGGTGTACGGTGCATGTATAGTGGTGTACGGTGCATGTATAGTGGTGTACGGTGCATGTATAGTGGTGTACGGTGCATGTATAGTGGTGTACGGTGATGATACGGTGACGTATGTATAGTGGTGTATGTTAAGTGGTCATGTGTATAGTGGTGTACGGTGCATGTATAGTGGTGTACGGTGCATGTATAGTTGTCGGTGTATCGGTGCATGTATAGTGGTGTACGGTGCATGTATAGTGGTGTACGGTGCATGTATAGTGGTGTACGTGCATGTATAGTGGTGTACGGTGCATGTATAGTGGTGTACGGTGCATGTATAGTGGTGTACGGTGCATGTATAGTGGTGTACGGTGCATGTATAGTGGTGTATGTTATATTTGCCAAGTGTTTGTACTTAAAGTCTTTGTTTGTCCCAGTGTTCCGAACTATGATAGCCTTGCCATAAGGTAAAGCTCTTACCCGACTAAATGGAGATTTCAATGGGGCACGTACCTTTTACATTTGAATTTATTTTAGTATATATGGTTTCTTTTTAGCCCACTGAAACACAAATGTAATCTACAATAGGCCAACAGAAGACCTGAATTATATATTCACAGTTAACACATTACGTCTCCATTTCAAATATTAGTCGCCTAATGCTGCTGAAGAAAGCACGCACAGTCTATATTCATTGTGAGAATCACACGAATCACATAAATACATTGTAAGGCGATATTTCTGAATGTTGAAGTGGGTGACATATGTGAGCTGGCTGCCACTGTGCTTTGTAGGGCTGCAAGTGCAATGAATGTGTGTGCATTAGCGGTTATCATCGGGTCAGACTGTGCTTGCTTGTTTACGAGCGGGCCCACCCAGTGGGTGGAACGAATCTGTTCGCCTGTATGAAATGATAGCCGTATGCAGTATGGTGTTCCAGTAAATGATAAGATAATGCGTGTAATGTATTAACAGGAAAATTACGACAAGAACTCTTCAGGACTTGATTTGAACACAATCGCAACTCATATGGTCATTTGGTTCCTGCATGAGCGAATAGAATTTTTCTATCTGCCAACAGTTCTCTCACATTTATTTTTCAAGCTTTCTTTAAAACTGCAGTTCCCAGAGGCGATGTCTGATACCAGCGTTTCAGAGGTACAAGTCGCTGGAAGAATGGGTTGTCTTTCGAGTCTTGGCTATTATAATGCATCCTTTACCCAACGTGCAAGTAAAGGAAGAATAAATCAGTGGGCATGTGTGTCGGACATTTTGTTCACATGTTTCAGCTCGAGAACAGCTGGACAAATTTTGATGAAATTTAATATCAACATTACATCATGGAAGGACGCTACAAATTTTTACACCTTAATTCCCTCCTGCAGGGTAAAGGTTTATCCTTGTGCACGACATGAAGACGTACGGGGGAGTGGAGGTACAGCTGCACTCATTCTTAACCTCGGTAGATTCACACCCCTTCCGCTTTACCCCCCGGAAATTCGTCCCCTGCGCCCATTGTATAGGAGGCTGTGTTGGTCACAGAGCCGTCTAGATGTTTAACAGAAGAGAAATATATCTCTTGCCTTTGCAGGGAATCGAAACACAATTCCTTGGTCGCGCACACCGTAGCATAGTCACTTTACCGTTTACGCTGTCCCAGTCGGTAATAAACAACATGTTGGTACATGAATTGTGAATTGCGAACGACAATAGCACTAGCACCATTACCGAAATGCGGTCACTGTGGTAACCATTGAAACAATAGTAGCAACGGACGCTCCTGCAACATATGCAAGATGTCGTTAAGCACACCCATATTGTAGGAATGGATAAAGAAAGGACGGTGAAAAAATAACAGATTGGAGACCAATTGCAGTAAGAAAGATTGGTAGACCGAAGTTAAGATGGGAGGATGATGTCAGAGCGGATATGGGGAAAATTAAGATTTGAACTGGTGTAAGGTGGCTGTGGATAGAGAAGCATGGGAGAGAATTGATGAGCAGGCCAAAACTCACAAAGAGTTGTAGCGCCAAGAGGAGAAGTTAAGCCCACCCATGAACGAAATGTAGCCATGATGCTATGAAGGGCCAAGTGTCTCACGCGGGATTGTCTGAGGACTCAGTTAGACCGAAGGGCCGTAATAGCATTCTGTAGGTTTCTGACGATGGTGTAAATATCTCAGTCATTCACATCATCCAGGATCGGTCCTCCTTCTCAGCCGAAGGGATACAGGAAACATCTATTTAGTTGGGCCCGATACCAGAGCTATGTCCTGAGGTTTAGAGTATCCTTTCCTGTCGGTCCCTCTCAGTGCATTTGCCATCTTCTTTTATCTGAGGATACGAACCGATCTTTCCGCGAAAATTTGTCCTAATTTTTATTTCAACTCATGATAATGAACAAGTTTCAAACAATGAAAGATTCCAGAAGAAGAGTAACTAAGGATTCCATTTTTAAGAACCAACAAGATAGGCAGTGTACGTGTAACGTAATATTGTGGTGCTTGCTCGTAACCATTGTTGCAGTAGAAACACAATAATGCATTCTGTGTGTGTTGTTGAGCTACATGTAACTGTCAACTATATAAAAATATTGAGTGTTGCACAACAATGCTGTTATGGCAAATTTGTCACCAGCAACAATGAAACGTACGTAGGTCTTCATGTAAAGTGACCGATCCTGCACTGAAACAAATAATGCTCCTTTGCTCATGGCCTTCTTTAAAGAACAATTTTGCTAAACAGATCGTAATGACAAATAAGCCGTTGCATAGTTTCTCAGTTTTGTAACTGTTGGCATAAAACGTTTTAGAGATCAGAGGGAATTAATCAATTATGAAGCAATAAGTATTAAATATTATGAGTGTGTGTCTGTATTCTTGCCTTAGTTATTTGGCATACAAATTGCTCTTTTCTACGCAGCATTATGTTATCATGTATGGTCTGTCTGGCTGTATCAGATTTTTCCACATTATCTCATAAACGCACGATTTCGGGAAAAAAATGATTTTAGACATGAAATGTGTGTTTAGATTTTCTGTACAAATTTTGCCTGAAACATTTTTATTCTAAGAATAATTCAGCGCGATATTATCATAAATGTACATACGTCTTCATGTAAAGTACCCGTACCCGTTATTCTTGTCATATTTAAATCGAAATTGAATTTTTTCGAAAGATTTTCGAAAAATACTCAAATATCAAATTTAATGAAAATCCGTTCAGTGGGAGCCGAGTTGTTCCATGCGGGAGGACAGCCAGACGAACAGACATGACAAAGCTAATAGTCGCTTTTTGCAATTCTGCGAACGCGCCTAAAACCGGGACACATAATAATATTAACTCGCGGGGAATGGGTAGGAGACAAAATTTTCAACTCTTATGCAAGAAAATGAAACAGAGTAATTTACTGAAACTGCTGTAAAGAAATAACTCAATGTTATTATATTCAGGTACACAAATGAAATAATAAGAACAACTGTAGCGTCCTCAAACTCGGACTCAGTTAAAGTACTGATTTTCTGTACATACACGTACCCTTTCCTTATCCTATGCAGTGTCCTTCCACACTCTGCTATCACTAATCTGCACAACTTCCTCTCTCTCTCTCTCTCTCTCTCTCTATATATATATATATATATATATACACACACCCTTCTTTCCTTGCTGTTAGTGGTTGTTATGGCGGTCCTGTTCGTATAGATGTTTTTTTTTCCATGGTGGGAAGTCAAAATATTCGTAAGCATTGTGGGAAATGTACTTCTATGACTTGGAAAACCCCTGGAAATTTGGCGTCCCGAAACGGATTTTGTGGGATACTGGAACAGAGAACAAAACCCATAAAACCGGGACTCTCCCGGGAAAACTGGGGCGAGTGGGGTCCATAACCGTAACACATTTCTTGTGAGTAGTCGCAGCACCTCACCTCAGAGACCCTGGTTATATCTCAGGGCAATCCAAATAGAATTTGTGGCGGACTGTGTTGGATTTTTTCCGACATTTCAGTTTACTGGCCTGTCTGTACTCCTCAGAGGATGGTACAATTAACAGCAGTAGGAGTGTCTCACTGCACTCACAAGCCCATTTAACATAACGTCAGCCAACTAACGACCACCTGCAGAGAGCACAGTGCTACAGGTTTATTGTGTAACCGGAGTTTCGTTGCTCGTCATTTTCCCCGCTCTGTGTTCCTGTACTGTGACGGACATGTCACCTGGTACCAGATCCTGCTACACTCGTGTCTGACCACGCAAGCTCTAGCTGTCACAGCAGAATCGCGCCAGCACAGACCTGCTGACTGACTGAGATGCTGTCTGTCGATGTTGAGCAACTTCCGAAGCCTTATTTCTCGTGCCGTTGTTACGGTAGTCTGTTCAAAGAGATAAAATTTGTTCTTGTTGTTCTCGTCGTCGTCATTATTTTTAGCTATTACTGATTTGTTGTTTATTCAACGAAGCTTTCCAAAACTCAGAAATGTAGCGTCACTTGGTACAATGATTTGGTACGTAATGCGTATAATGAATTATCCCGGATGCTGAAGGAAGTGATTGTGGCCAATAGATCGAGGCACTAACCGTAATTTGCCTAGATACACTGAAGAAGACAACGAAATTTCTCAGCCGTGGATTGCGACAGAGATACAAAAGTATGCAAGTCTGAAGAGTTATCGAGTCGGTAACGCTTCTGATCGACTGAGCCAACTTCTTCAATATATTGCTATTATTATTATTATTATTAGTAGTAGTAGTAGTAGTAGTATTACCTTACCACCTTAACGTGCCGATTGTCTAGAAATCTGGGAGCCTCAACCTCCTGGAACCCTAAGGGCCTCTCCAGGCCTGTAATGGGATTGCTTTACCTCACCTTATTTTAGTAGTAGTAGTAGTAGTTGTTGTTGTTGTTGTTTTGTTGTTGTTGTAGCAGCAGTGTATAATATAAAGTCTTACTCGAACAGCTGATTTCTCTGGCGCTACAAATTATCTCACTCCATGGAACTTGATACAGCAGGTTATGCCAATGTCCCCTTCACCGGAGCCTATTCCAAAAGAGCCATAGATTGTCTAACGTGACGCGGAGCAAAAAAATATTCGTTCTTCGTGCCCAGTAATTCAGGCAAAAATGTTGACCATCATAATATTTTATAATTATAATTGATTAATTCCGTCTGATTTGGTAAAATGACTTTTGCACTCAGACGAAAGCCCGTAAGTGACACAACGACTTGTCTG
Source organism: Reticulitermes speratus (assembly GCA_021186555.1). Taxonomy (NCBI): domain Eukaryota; kingdom Metazoa; phylum Arthropoda; class Insecta; order Blattodea; family Rhinotermitidae; genus Reticulitermes; species Reticulitermes speratus. Next base: position 20,926,082 of record JAJKFL010000012.1, read on the forward strand.
TCACTGCAAGGCGTTTATTTGCTTTGTGCCTATGAAGACAATGAACGAACAGCAATTCCTTTGTTTCAATACATTGTTTAGAAGTAAACGTTAGAACATTTTTTTTGGAGCTGGCACGTAGTCTGCACAATTCTGATACTTGTTCGTTTAAGTTGTGAGTGAAGAAAGATGTCTGAATAAAATCTGTCATTATAGGACCATAAGATCTTTTGTTGTGAGTGTACGTATTTTTGTTAATCGCCTCTATATTACTAAGAAATTAAGAGAGAATTACTACACTTGGCTGGAATTCGTATATTCATTAATCAATTACTCAATCTGTAGTTTATGGAAATAGGTAGATAGACTGGTTATGAATGTATCTATAAATTACATATGAAATATTGTTTTTAAGTTAACAATTACGGAATTTTGCCATCGGATAAAACTTTGAGTTCATGTCCAATGAATCTAACATACAGAAAAGCAAACGTACACAAAATGCCCTTTGCTGTTACAGTTATGTGATATCTGTGGAAGAGGCAAAGAAAAAGAAGAGAAAAAGCTGGCGGGAATATTGAAGACTAAATTAAAATATTTTTCTCTCGTCACGGAGGAGCAGATGAGAGGAGTTCCTGACCCTTTGCTTTATTGTAACAATTGTGTCGTTATTGATAAGACTTTCTCTCTGTCACATCTTATGCACAGTGTCGGCATCACTTAAAAGAGATCGATAATGCACTGGTCGTGGCCTAGCACGAATCGTTAATGATAAGCAGGTTTGATCGTTTTAATCGCTGACAAGCATCTTATAAAACAGGAAATCCTATTGCGGAATGTCGTATTGAACCAATTTTAATTGGACGATTCTTCCCACTTCCCACTCAGTTTGACAGTTATCTGGTTAACATATAAAACACACCTACTTTGCAATAATGTCTGCAAGGACAGGCTGGCACGTTGCTAAAACATTTAGCGACAGTTAACACATTAACCAACTTACGCACTTAATAAAATACATTCAGAAGTATAAAATTCCTTAAAAATCTTGCTTGTTTCGGCACTGAGGCATCATCATCAGCTAGCTGTAGGAGGTTTGTAGGAGTTTTGTACTTCTGAATGTGTTTTATTAATTGCATAAGTTGGTTAATGTATTAATTACGACAATATGCACGGTACGAGTAACATAAAAATTAAACGAAAGTTTTTAGAGGTAGAGAAAAGAATGTTAGTCCTAAACTGGCAATGTAAAAGCTCAAGACGGTACTCTGAAAACCTACCCTACTTTAACATCAGACTTAACTTGTAATGAATAAAAGAGGCTCTGTCTAAGGGAAAGTACAAACAGTCAACCACAACTAAACTTATATCAGTTTTATATCTTGCTGCATGTTTCGGCTTTAGTTAAAAGCCATTATCAGGCATTTAAAAATACATCATGAAAAAGATTTACATACAATCCATTAAACTAATACTTTTTAAGGTAGCTGAAATTTTAATTGCCTGAGTATGGCTTTTCACTAAAGCCGAAACGTGTAGCAAGAAATAAAATTTATATAAATTTAGTTATGGCTGATGGTTTGTACTTCCTCTTTTACTGCTCATATACCACAACGGGAGTCATTGTTAAAGAAACAAGGCTCTGGTAATCCAGTCGTAACGGCCAACACGTTACAGTTTGTAATTCTTTTATGTAACGATGTTGTGTTGTTGATAAATGAAAAATTAACTGAAAATTTGTTGAAGGCAGCGGTAAAGCTTTCCTTCTACAATCCATAAAGGCATAGGGGAGAGTGCAGTTTAGCTCCACTCATTTTTTAATATGGGCACTAGGTGGAGGTGAGTGGTCAGCTTCACGCCCCTGCAGATATGCCCCCGGCGAAAGATCCTTCTGTACTCAATATATAGTAGGCTGAGTGACCCCAGATCCGTGCCGGAAGCTCTGGAAGGGAGACAGATATCTTGTTCCTGCCTAGACTCGAGGAATGAAAGTGGTATCGTGTTAAAGGGTGGAGTCATACACACTGCTTACATATCCGGGCTTGGTCGATTAGATTTATGGTTTAGCAATAAGAGTGCTGAACGACTGTAAGCGTCATTCGTGCAGATTACAGACTGACACTGCCAGAAATTTGTGGCGAAGGAAGCTAGCGATGTAAATATTACTTTTTTCTGGGATATGACATTTTTGGTTTGGAATAGAGGTAGGTACGCGGTGACGCAGTTGGTTGAGGCACTGCGGGTTCGATTCCCGATGGTGTCATTGGAATTTTTCATTGACATAATCCTTCCGGCAGCACTGTGGCCCTGGGGTCGACTCAGCCTCTAACAGAAATGAGTACCAGGATTATTTCCTGGGGGGGGGGGGGGGGGGTAAAGGCGGCCGGTGCGTAGGGCTGACAATCTTACCACCTTCTTGTGCCGATTGTCTAGAAATCTGGAAGCCTCAACCTCCTGGAATGGAAATCTAAGGGCCTGTCCTGGCCCGTATAGGGATTGCTTTACCTTTATAGAGGTATGAATTTTTAGAGGTACCTGTTTATATGTACTAACAAGGAACTAAAGTAGGTGTTTGGAGATTTAGATATATTGTCATTTGTCAGAATATGTCGGCTCAAATGGATTGGTCATGTTAACAGAATTGAGAATAAAAGAACAGTAAGTCAAGTATTTAATAATAATCCCCAAGGAAGTCGACCAAGAGGACGACCAAGAAACAGATGGTGGATTGTGTACAAACAGACATTAAGAAGTGTAAAATTAACAACTGGAAAGAAAGGTAAAAAAACAGAGCTGACTGGGAAAGGGCCATTAAGGAGGCGAAGGTCCGCATTGGACTGTAGTGCCACCGAAGAAGAAGAAGTTTATATGTACAGTCTTACAAACTACATGAATTTTTCACTTTATATTCACCGTGCATCTTTTTATAATTGAATTATTTGTACCAACAAATGCACTAAGACAGTTTTTTCACGGTTTTCTTTATTATTACGATGCCCCAATACGCATTTCGGCAGTTATTCTGCCATCATCAGGGGGTATTTTAAGTGAGTGTTTTTCATAGACCAATTTTGGTTACGTCATAACAGTGAGACGGTATTTACCACATCGTATAAAATTTTGTAAAATTAGTGGTTAAACTGCTAAAAGTTATTAAATTATTAAAACTTACAAAAATTACAATAAAATCAAGTAGTATATTTATACTACCCTCTATAGTATAATTATTAATTAATGGCAGCGTGGTCCTATTTCCATCATGTGTTCCAGTTATCTGTGTGTTATGTTGTTGGCAGAACCTCCTTCTCTCCTGTCTGTGTGGTGATTAATTAATAATTATACTATAGAGGATAGTATAATATGTTACTTGATTTTATTGTAATTTTTATAAGTTTTAATAATTTAATAACTTTTAGCAGCTTAACCACTAATTTTACAAAATTTTATACGATGTGGTAAATACCGTCTCACTGTTATGACGTAACCAAAATTGGTCTATGTAAAAAACTCACTTAAAATACCCCCTGATGATGGCAGAATAACTGCCGAAATGCGTATTGGGGCATCGTAATAATAAAGAAAACAGTGAAAAAACTGTCTTAGTGCATTTGTTGGTATAAATAATTCAATTAAACTACATGAAGTTAAATTCCTGAAGTCAATTATCTTAGTATTGCCAGCGGTGAACATATCATGTCTTACGTGATGAGTTCAGTGTATGTGCGAAGTACTTAATTTTTGTAACGTTGCACCACCGCACCTATGACAGTGTTGCAAGTCACTAAGCACAGAATATTGACGGAAGTGTTTTATTTAACGGCGCCAACAATTGGTAAGTTTATACAGCATTGGTGTTTGATTAATGAATTATGATTACAGAGCATTAACGGAATGATACCGGAAATCCCACACGGACTGGCATATGATAGAATTCGAGCTTCCGTGGTGAGGGCCCGGCGACTAACCGCCAGTCCCATGGTAGAACAGAGAATGTTGTCCACAAGTTCTGCTCGCCTGCTAAGCCATCACTTAACTTATGGAAGGAACGTAGGACAACGCCTTCATTACAACAGAAGAGAAAGTATCCGTCTGTAAGGTACTGCATTAGCATGACTCAGACGTTTATACTGAAAGCTGCTCTGTATTTATGAAAGTATAATTATGTTATGAGGAGCTCCATAATTTGTTTTCCTCGCCTAATGTCAGTACAGTGATTACAGTAAGTACATAGAGATAAAATGGTCACGTATTGTGCATCGGTAAAAATAAATATCAAGGGGAAGTTAAATTACTTCCGTCTCCTCAACGTATTATTAATTTTGGGTGGTGATATGTTAATTCTTACAAGACTACGTGCTTCAACCGTTTACCGGTTATATTCAGGCCACTCTCTTTTACAAAAACGTAAATTACATTTTAGTTACATGAATTAGTGTCAAGGGATTCGGATCTCAATCTTAGAATAATAGATACCTAAAATTAATCAAACACCCATAGAAGTGCAGTGTACACAAAAAGTTCCCACTGCATAACAACATCGATTAAACAACCATAAATTAAACAACAAAAGTGGACAGCGCGCAGTGAAGTGCATACATATATATATAGGTAACCCTGATGATGGTCATGTAGTGACCGAAACATATGTAGGGTACCATTGAGTGACAATTTATTTTAATAGTGCAGTTGTTGGTAGACGAGTGATTTCTATTACCATAATGCACGGTGAACAAGAAGTAAAGTTGACCTAAAATTAAATTGTTAAAATTTAACTAAAATCTAATTTACATTTTTTAAAAATTCAGTGACCTGAAGATGACGGTTAAAAGGTTGAAACAAGTAGCCTTGTAAGAATTAATATATTACTATCCAAGTTTATAAAAAGCTGTAGCGACAGCAACAATTTAACTTCCTACTGAAACACAAACACAACGGGCTGCATAGCAGGTGGCATCCTGACTAGGAAACGGGCTGGAAGACCGAGAAATTGTTATCGGATTCTCGAAAGGGAAGGATGTTTGTCCCGTCCAAAACAACAAGCACGGCTCTGGGGCCCACCGTACCTCCTATTCATTGGATACTGGAAGCTCTGTCCGGGGGTAAAGCGTCGCGGCGTGTAGCTGACCCCTCAACTCCATGTCTTTTCGAGGTTAAGAAAGAGTGCAGCTGTACATCTTTTCTTCCTGTTACGTTTTTATGGCATGCACCCGTAATACTCTGTCTGTTCGAGGGTTTCGGAGTATATTGTATCGCCCTGTTGCAGAATCCGATAACTGCTTTGTGCTAAGATCCGCAGTGTCCGAGGTCACGCGCAGACTGCAATTTCAGAACTGAGACCAGTCAGGTTCGTCGTTTAAGTGATGTATTTTGTCGGAATGTGCTGAGAATTCCTACCCTGACTACGGATAACAGTACTTGTTTCAGAATCGTAAGTCTGAAAGTTCAGTAAACAAGTCCCATCAGTCTAAAGCAGAACCTCACAGTTGCGAATTATCCTTACGTCTTTCATTTGGTTCTTAATGACTTCTGCAACATTTGCATAACGTGCAGTTACAACATGCGAACGGCTGTTTCGCAAAATGTTTGATATTTCTTATTTTCTACCGCGGACCTTACAGAGAACACCCAAATATATTGAGAAATTTAGTCCTTACTTTGGTCAATGACCCTATGTACTGTATCAATAAGTATTGCGGTAGAGTTTATTGATGTGATTCGAATGATCATTTCAAATGCTTTCAGGCGATTTTGTATTCCTGTTAACGATCTGTTAAAATCTCTCTCTCCCTATGTCCATCCGTCCGGTTCTATACGCATGTAAGGACACGAGACCCGCTGAAAGGATTTTCATGAGAATTTAAGTTTTTTTTCCGAAAAGTTCTTTACTTTTTCGAGTTTTCACTTATAGTGGACATTTTTAAGTGTTGCTTTGCATGACTACATCATCTGGCTTAGGACAGGGGCAAGTGGCGAGGTGCTGTTTATGCAGTAATGATTTGCACAGGCGAGGGGGAATTCTTTGACCAACTCAGCGACAGTTAGCTTCTCAGGAAGGACTCTGATCCATGTCTTGCATAGAGAATGAAAAGGATATAAAGCCGGTATAGTTCAGTCTGTAAAATGACTAGGCTGTGGGCTAGAATCCTGGTTCAATCCTCGGCACAGCAAAAGGTGGTTTTCTTCTCTAAAGAGTCCAGATTGGTTCTGAGGCCCACCCAGTCTTGTTTTCAATGATTACCGGGGGCATAGCGGCCGGGGCTTTAAACTAACCACTTACCATTACCTAATGCCAAGGTCAAGAATGAGTTGATCTGAACCACACTCCCCTATACGTTTTCATATCGTGAACGGAGAAAATTTTACCTTTAACTTATCCTTTCGCATGAAAGTTATACATACATTTACGAGTGGTGCAGTGCTTTGGGATGCACTACCATGTAGGTTTGTAGGCAATACCAAAATTTAGAGGGAATCAGCTCCATTTTCGAGGCGACATTTCCTTCGACACGTTGGTATCTATTGTCCAAAGCACACAATAGGTCCCAGAACTCCGTAATCCGGATTTATCTGATTCAGAATAGTGTCCAGTGACCTGTTGTGAATACAGTAACGAACAGTCGAGTCGCATAAAATGTAAGGAAAATTTCTTCTCGAGGTTGGCGAATATTAACCCTGAAGAAGTACTCTCTTCCATGGAGTTCGTATCTTGAACAGAAGACATGGTGTATAGAGAAAAGCACAGATTATTGTTGCGTGTGTCACAATCCGTTCTACGCAATAGTCAATCTACCCGCACTCACGTAATATGTAAATTTGAAGTACTGTTAATATTTTATGTCAACCTGTAGCGTATATTTAAAAAATTTGAATAAAGTGGCAGACATGATTGGCCAATGTGTTTCCAAGTACATGTGGTAGACCGTTTTAACTTTAGGGGTTTGGTAAACATTTAACAAGAAATGCAAAGTCCTTTTACGGAGAATGTTGTAGATACAAGCAGAATAATTGGCGGCACTCATTTCAGCAGGGATCCTGTCGCCATGGTTACGTCGGACCAGAGTCCTCTCTGTTCATATTACAGTTCACTGTTAACTGCTTGCGCCTGGACATGAATCTAAGACAAAGTAGATAAGGTGGGAAGAAATGGGTTTAGGAATACGGCTGGATGTGGTAGGGCATATAACTGAGAAGCAAACCCCACTGAACAGAGCGCTTCTTTAAAGGCTAATAGATTCTCAGCTAGTCAAGTAATTCCCTCATATTATGGAAGCTGAAGTTTCATCACCGCCTTCACAAGATCCCACCACTTGGCCCAATCCTGAGTCAAATCACTCCAGTCTATATTCTACAAACCAATTTCCTTAAACGCCATTTTAATATTATCCATGATAGGTTATGTATAGTACTTTCTTTCTAAAGGTGACGCAAAACATTTTCCCTGGGAGTAAAGTGGCCGGACTGTAAAACTGATCACACACACCTCCATCTAGTACCCAAATTAAGAATTAGCAGAGGTATCGTTCTGTCATCACGCGCCTTCCTGCTTGCACAGCGACAACTTTACCTTTACTGTATACAAACTATTTAAGAACCTACAAGCATTGAGCAAGTTGACACCAGTTCTAATTCTTCTGGTACCCGGTTCGTATATCAGTCGAGACATCGGCTATGCTGAGTTTCTTATTAGTATTCCTCAGCGCGTGTAGAAAAACTCTGAGACAGCACATTAAATTAGGCCCCGAACTCCTCATTCCACATCCTTTCCAACATACTAACCATCCTATAATTCGATGCCGTAAAGCCTGAACTACAGAAATCGTCGTTAAACAAACTACAAATCTAAATTAGAACTTAGATTTATACAGTCAAAGATGAAATGCCTAAACTAAATCTGAAACCGAGTCATATCTGTCTAGTGCCCACAGTCTGTAAAATTTCTCAACGTCAGCTCATGACTGACAATGAATGTCATACAGAACACACCTGAATAGTATCAATAACCATCTAACCAGCTAACGTTTTTCTGCATCAGCTTACAGTCCTGCACCTGCTCTAAATAATTTCCTCCTTATATAACACGTGCGCCGATCCCAATGGCCGCGCAGACTAAGGCGTGGGTTTGCGGCCTCTCGCTTGCTGGGACTGTGGGTTCGAATCCCGCCGGGGACATGGATGTCTGTCTCTTGTGAGTGTTGTTTTTTGTCAGGTAGAAGTCTCTACGAATGGCTCATTACTCGTCCAGAGGAGTCCTACTGAGTGTGGTGTGTCTGAGTGTGATCGTGAGCCTCGTTAATGAGGAGGCTTTGGTCCACTAGGGGCTGTTGCGCCATGGGAAAAAAAATTCCACGTGCAGGTTTAGTACATACTTCACAAAATTCGGTCACTGTATCCTACCCTGGACCAGAAGAATCCATGCCAATCACTCACAAACTGTTTGTTTGATAGCATTCTCCCATCTAAATCTAGGTCGCCGAAATGACTTCTTCCCCTCAGTGTTTCTGACTCAACGTACGAAACTGTAAGTAAGTCTGTTATCGTCCTATATGTTGCGCGTTTGCCCTCGCTTACTCCTCGATTGGGTCAACCTAATGATACAGAGTGTGAAGAACAGTGCAATCAACGAAGCTCCTCATTATGCAGTTTTCTCTACCTTTTTATTTCTTCCTTTGATCCGGGGTGAATGAAATTGAAATTAAGCTGGCTGCTGATTTGAATGAACACACTTCCGGAAGTGCTCGCGATTAAAATTCGGCTGGCTGCTGACTTAAATGAACACATCTCCGGAAGTGCTCGAAATTTAAATTCAACTGACTGCTGATTTGAATGAACACACTTCCGGAAGTACTCGCGATTGAAATTCGGCTGGCTGCTGACTTAAAAGAACACATCTCCGGAAGTGCTCGAAATTGAAATTCAACTGACTGCTGATTTGAATGAACACACTTCCGGAAGTGCTCGCGATTGAAATTCGGCTGGCTGCTGACTTAAAAGAACACATCTCCGGAAGTGCTCGAAATTGAAATTCAACTGACTGCTGATTTGAATGAACACACTTCCGGAAGTGCTCGCGATTAAAATTCGGCTGGCTGCTGACTTAAATGAACACATCTCCGGAAGTGCTCGAAATTGAAATTCAACTGACTGCTGATTTGAATGAACACACTTCCGGAAGTGCTCGCGATTGAAATTCGGCTGGCTGCTGACTTAAATGAACACACCTCCGGAAGTGCTCGCGATTGAAATTCAGCTGACTGCTGACTTGAATGAAGACACTTCTGGAAATGTTTGCGATTAAAATTAGTGTGTGTGGGTTTGTGTGTTTGTGTGTTTGTACATAAGTATATAATGCATGTATGCATGTATGTGCATGTATGTATATACGTTTGCTTGTTTATTTTGTTTCTATACCCATATACGGGCCCTATATATGTACGCATATCTGTGTTAGTCATGTGTGCGTATATGTTTGTGTTTGTATGTACCTATGTATGTGTGTACAAGCATGAAGTTCTTTATTTGACTGACGGTCACATTTAAATTAGGTGAAAAATAAATATATCCTGGAGTATAAACACCACGCCACAAATGCGCTACGTATGAACGAATAGAGGTCAAATTCCACGCCCTCTTAATATCAGTATACAAGATTAATGAGTGAAAATCTTCACGATTCGGCTGATTTACTGTCATGGAAATATTTCCAGATGGTTGACCCTAAACCTCTGGCGAAGCCACTTACCGAAAACGAAGCCTCGGTCATCCACGCCGTAGCCACTTTAGTCATGAGTTGATTAATATTTGGTTTATTTATAGACGCTTTTTCAGGTGTGTAATTTATGCATCGCTGAATATGAGAGTAATTCCCGAATGGCGAATTGGAAAAATATAAAAAGAACCAGTTGGGGCTGATTTTGGGCATTTCCTTGGAGGGCCTATTAGAACCCGTATAGACGTAACCTCAGTTAAGCTGCTGCAACTTGGTGTTCACTTGACTGACTGAGATACAAAGCTTCACTTTGTTTAGCATGGGCATCACGTGTCGTGCAGGTGGAATTGTTCTAGTTGTGGGAATGAAGTTTAGGCGAGCGGTTTGCTTCATGGCCCAGTCACTTTCTCGATAGTGAATAAACATTCGTTCTACATCAGAGAGAAGACTGCGCTGGTTGGAGACAATTGCTAGCACCCCGTTGGGAATCAATCCCCGGCCATTCAAACAGTACCCAGTAACTTCATGTCACTGACCTCCAATGTACAATGTAAAATCAGAAAGGAGAAAACGCAGACTCTTCGGAACCTGTCTGTACTCAGAACTGGAGTACATTTTTCATACTTGTTCTTGAAGTAGGGTAATGAGAGTTCTGTCTTCATACCAGTTTGAATAACAGCTAAAGGACTGACACTACAGCTCACTGTGATTCTTGGCCCTTCTATCGACGTATAGCTCTATTTTTCTTAACCATCGACTGAATATAGAGGTGAGTGAACAGTGTAACGCCCCGCTTGCTTTATCCTCGAGGGACAAGTTTGGGTGCCCATAGGATAGGAGACTGCTTTAACCCAAAGTTCAGGCCTTGACATGCTGGCGAAGATTAAAATTCCCACCGTTTCATCGAGAATCGAACCACGATTCTCTGGTCTTACAGCTCTTATCCCAGTCTCTATACTGACTAAGCTACTCCGCTTCCACCATTTTGAGTATTCGTTCAAAATTCGCAAGGTGATTGCAGTAGTACTGGATTCAAGGCAATTGTTTCAAAACTTGTTAGGACAGCCATGCAGCCACAATTTTTTTATTCCACAGAGATGTTTCAGCTTCATAAGTTGGAGACGTAGTGCACCTATCTGGGTGAAATAATCAGCGCAAACCCTCTTTCATACCTCCGCATTCGCGAACACCGTCTTCCTCAGTTTATCGCAAATGAGGTCACAGTTAGGGACAAACATATTTACGTCGAATCATGCATTACTGTTTCCTCACTTCACAGGTTTTACAATTCCACTTACATTTGTTGTAATCACTTTGTGCCGGGGGAAGGTAATCCAATAAATAATGCTTCCCATTTGCATTCGGGAGATGCCCATTTCGAATCTCGGCCAGTTCGCCGGCTATCCTCATGTTTTTCGTCTCCGCCCCCCCCCCCCCCCCTCCAAGTAAATGCTTGGAGGGCACCTTGCTGTAGAACACAATCGCAACTTTCCAAAAACTACACAATCCATTATTTATTATTACGTGGAACTTTGCATGTAGATTTCTAAATACCTTTGCTGAACACGTGAGAAATCTCACCTTCGCCGTCTCACATTAACTTATTTGTATACAGAAGTGTTTGTATTCACTTGAGTGATTGAACCAACAAACAGAGATTTGAAGAGTATGCTGCAACCGTAGGCTTAAGATCAGCAGAATGATGTCAGACATATCACTTGTAATCAAAAAACTCGAGGGAGATTTGCAAAAGACCACCGTGGTATTTCTTGGTTTAATATCTGCGAGAGATAATGATGTCAGGAATTTTAATATCTTTAGTTGTGGTCCTCTACCTGATACGGATATATATACCTAAGTGTAACATTATCACGTGTTCTCTATTAGTAGGTCTACCAAAGCGATTTGCCCAGAAATTGCGATCCAGTGCTCTTTCAACAAAGACGACGGAAGTGCCATATTTGCAAATGTGGATGAACAAGCACAAAGGAGCGATTAGAGAGGCAATGTGCCATATCGGCAGCCCATTGTGATTACGGGAAACTGACTACGTTCTGCAAGTACAGCAGAGGTTGTGGCAAAGACTACGGACTTTCTCAAATGAGACTCAACATTACGGTTATGCATTCGTTCAAGGATATCACATTGACTGGCCGTTTCGAATCCTGAAGAAAAAGAAAGACTGACGCAGTTCTTCCATTCGTTAAACTGATTTCCGGCAAAGACGCTGTGGCTGACTCGCGCATGTGATAGCAGGTTTTTGACGAAGTGCCAGAAACAGACGTTACGGATTGGCACGGGATGTTCTAATAAAGCAGTTTCTCGTTATTTGTAAGTCAAGCTTTTTATAAAAATGTATTGCAGCAGTTTTATTAACATCTCCCAACCCAATGACCAAAGCAATTGTCATTGCCAGCTATAACCGGAAAAAATCACCCCATCTAATATGTATTACGGAAGAATTAATGAAAGCAGGGCATTTAGTGTCAATGAGTGGTGCTGGGATAGCAAATTACGATCACGTTCTGCTGTAGTATCTTGTTTCGGAAAACAAAAACACGATACAGGAAATTGGATATCACAGGGTATAAAGAAGAGACGTCCCTTTAGAAATGTTTGCGGAAACGGATGTTTTTAGGGCTTTAAGATACTATAAGACTAGGTATTACGTATGTTATGTAATTGGAGCTGGGATAGCGCAGTCGCTGTAATGACTGGGCTACGGGCTGAACGTCCGAGGAAACCTACTTCCATTTCCCACAGTGTCCGGATATTTATCGCTTCGCCTAATTGTCCAGACCGGCCCTGTGGACCATCCGGCCTCCTATTCAGGAGACAGAGGAAGTTATTTTCCCAGGAATAAAGCGCCCCCGCCCCCGCTGCCGCCCCATAGCTCTGACCACACTCCTCCATCTAGTGCAGAGATTAAGAATGGGTGGAACTATATCTCCAGTCTTCCATATGCATTTATGGCGTGGAAAAAGCAAAATATATTTTAGGTTCCGCAGTAAAAACATTTTAACGTCTAACAATACGGTATACTGTAACAAGACAGGCAATGTAGATACAACGTAATATTGAGGCGCTTTCGCGTAACCATTGTTGCCGTGGAAAAGCAATAATTATTACATATTGTGAGTGTGTGTCTGTAGCCTTAGTTATCCAGCATGCAAAGCGCATGCGCCTTATTATATTGTCATCTGTGGCCTGTCTGGCTCTACTATGTTTTTCCACATTATCTCATAAAAGGCACGATTTTCGGAAGAACGTTATTGGAGATATATTGTGTGTTTTGATTTTCTCTACAATTTTGTCTGAAACTTTTATCAGTATACGAAGAATTCAGCGATATATTGTTATAAATGTGCATACGTCTTCGTATAAAGTGTCCGTTATTCTTTTCAGGTTTTATTGAAAATTGAATTTTATGAACAGATTTTCGAAAAATCCTGAAATAAAATATTTCATGAAAATACGCTCAGTGGGACCCTAGTTGTTCAATGCGGACGGAGGGACGGAAAGACGGACGGATAGACAGTAAGACAGACAGACACGCAGAAAGACATGACGACACTAATAGTCTCTATTGGCAATTTTGCGAACGCGCTTAAAAATATTTTTATTGGTGCTGTCAGGATTTTAATATTCCTACCTTGCCAAAGTGTAAATTTATATGCATTAGAATCTCATTTATTTATTAGATTTAATTATTGTGCTTGCCATTAATTTGTCATTATATTATTCCTTATTCCATGTGTGGGCGTTACATGACCAAGGTAGGTTTACGAAGTGTCCACTAGATAGCAGTGCTGTGTCCATTGCTGTGTTCATTTGGACACTAATGGACACAGCACTGCCGATTCAACAATGGTCTGCCCGAGTGGGTGTCGATACGCTGTTTTTTGTTTAATTTTTAGGCGCGTTCGCAAAACTGCGAAAAGCGACTATAAGCTTCGTCATGTCGGTCTGTCTGTCCGTCCATCCGTCCGTCCACACGGAACAACTCGGCTCCCACTGGACGGATTTCCATAAAATTTTATATTGAGTATTTTTCGAAAATCTGTCGGGAAAATTGGAGATTCATTAAAATCTGACAAGAATAACGGGCACTTTACATGAAGACGTGTGTACATTGACAACAATATATCGCTGAATACTTCTTAAAATGAGAAATGTTTCAGACAAAATTTTTAGAGAAAATCAAAACACATTTTATATTCAATAACTTTTTCCCTAAACTCGTTCCGTTTATGAGATAATGTGGATAAATATGGTAGAACCAGACAGGCCACAGATGACAATATAATATGGCGCATGCGCTTTGCATGCTGGATAACTAAGGCTAGAAACACACACTCAGAATATGTACTACTTACTGCTTTTCCGCGGCAACAATGGTTACGCGAACGCGCATGAATGTTACGTTATACGTACAGTGCCTGTCTTGTCGGCCCTTCATGTAACAAACACACATGCCGGCTGATGGAACATTGACAAATGAAGAGTCTGTTGAAATGTCGTCAGTAGAGTGTACGACCATGTAGTCTGTGGTCTGTGTCTGACCGTCTTATGAAACACAAATGATCGGTTTGCAAATAAAACAAGCACTTTGAGACAAACTGAGATTCGCTAAGTAACGCTTTTGAAACTTAAATATGAAAACACCTTTAAAAACTTTGTACATACATAACATTTCACAATCAGAGAGGAGAAGGAAAGTTGCATTACGTTAAATGTACTCCAAATGGAAAATTACACCGAAACAATTGTCTTAGAACTATACAGATAATTGAAGTTTCAATGTGAAATCTCTGCACTTTTTAAAGTTTTTACGCCACGAAGGCGTATGGGAGAGTGGGGGTATAGCTCCACTCATTCTTAACCTCGGCAGTATGTTAGTAGTAAGTGGTAAGCCTTACGCCTCGGCAGCTTTAACCCAGGGAAGTAGCAAGAGTTAAGCATTGCGCAGGAGGCTCGGTGAACTCCAGATCTAGACTGGACACGCTGGAGAAGAAGAAGAAGACTCCTTGCTCCTTCCGGGAATCGAAACAAGGTTCCTCGGTTTTCCAGTCCGTATCCTAGGCACTACGCCGACTACGCTATCCCGGCTCCTGTTGTTGTGGTTATCGACGTCACGGTTGTATTTGAAGCGTAAAATATGTTGGGAAATCTGTTTATGCGTGTAAAATTCTTGAGCTACTTTTTATGAACTCGAAAAATTCTCAACAAACAGTCACATTTATACAAAGATACTAAACTTCATACAATGTCAATACGTAATAAGCAATTTCACTATCCAGAGGAATGGTGTGAGCTTTTACCGGCAAATAATGAACTCTGCATTATCGACTCGTTCATTTCTTACACTGTTGTCCATTGCCTCTGTTTACTATTTCTGTCCTCCTTTAACGTAACATACTGCAGAATAACAAGCGATGACCCTGCGTTTTGCAATCTATATGTCGCGACCCAAACATAGGTCACGAAGCTATTTCTGTCTCCTGGGGGTCGAAAGACAAAGCCACTGATCTAATCTGTTTTGCGGCACAAAAGTTTCCAAAACACTGCGTTTAACTTCTTCTTTATAAAGAATGTCTTATATTTCTATGTATGACCTGATGCTTCTGTAGCGACCCTGAGGAAAGAAGTCAGATCGTGTGTATGCAGGAAGAGAATGCTGAGGACAAAGTTTGGACCTTCATTAGCCTGAATAAGCTTACAGGTTCGCAAGTCTCTATACAAAATGGCATCATCTTCCAGTAATCAAGATATGCCTAAAGATCTCAGTAAAGATAGCCATTGCGTAGATGACCGGTCTCCGGCGGAGATGGGAAATCTTCATCCCCATAATGTTCAGACCGTTCGTAGTACCCACAGAGCCTCCAAGTGGCTACAGCGTGAAGCAAACCACTGACTTCCATTTAGGATGGAAGTGAACAGGCGTGAAATATTATTCCCATTTTTATGTAAGTCTTAATGGCTAGGTGCTTAACGAATACCAGCAGCCTTTATACGCTCAATGAATATCCTCATTAACATCGACACAAACGCGTTTCGACGTCGTTCTCTGTGCCACCTTCAGTGCCTGTTTTGATCACAAGTCTTCCATACTATTTAACGTGTAGACGAACTAAGAAGTCAGGTCAGCAGTAAGAAACCCTTATGACTGATGACGTAGTCATGGTGGTGATGGCGGTGTGATGGTGGTGGTGGTGGTGGCCGTGGTGGTGGCGGCGTTGTCGGTGACGGTGGTGGTGGTAGGAGCGGTGGCAGTGACAGAGACGGTGGCGTTGTGGTTGTTATTGTTGTTGTTGTTGTTATTATTGGTGGTGGTGGTGGTGATGGTGGTGGTAGTGGTGAAAATGATTTAACTAACAGTTTTTTAGTGCGGCAAAGTGTGACGACTGTTGGTTTTTGGGGCGGGGTAGCTCAGTCTGTATATTGACTAGGGTAAGGCCTGGAAGAACGACGAATCGTGTTTTGATTCTAGGCAAGGGCAACAAGTTTTTTATCTTCTTTAATATGTCGATATCCGCTCTGGGAACCACCAAGCCTCCTATTCATTGGATACCGGTTTTCCCGAGGGTAAATTGGCCGGATCGTGAATATGACCACTCACCTCCATCTAGTGCCGAGGTTAATAATGAGTGGAACTATACCTCCACTCTCCCATATGCCTTCATGGCGGGTGTAGGGAAACCTTTACCTTTATCTTTACAACAGCCTATAGTCTAAGTTACTGACAGCGCCATTAAATAAACTACGAAGAACATAACACGAGATTTCAGATTAAACACGGATGACAATTTAGAGAGTGGTCTTCCGGGTTACGACAGAGTGTAGTCTGGTAGGCAGTTATCGTTTCAGAGGAACACAGTGCCATCTTCTTCAGGACATTACTCTAATGAAAGACACAAACATAAAATCACAATCTACGTTATGAAACTTGTTAGCGTGATAGATTTTAGAAAGCAGAGTACAAGAACACGCCAACGGTAGAGAAACAGAGTTTCACTATGTTATTAGGAAAAGAGTAAAAACGGATTTACCTTGAAGGTGAGAGACCCACAAGCGGATACAATGTGAAGGACAAGCACGCAACTGTACTGCAGGTAGCTCTGTGTGGTGACAGACGTCGGACCCTCCCGTGCTCAGATACGTGAATCACTGTCACTTAAACGTGACGACAGACTAACACCATAACAAAATGGGATAGTGCTGTTAGAAAATATATACTACAGTTATAAGGGACATACTGTAAGTTTTCAACCCTGAAGATCAAAGCAATATTTATTTTCGAATCAACTAACCGACTAAACGGAGTCTGCAACTGTAAACACGCTTGAGGTTATTATTATTATTATTATTAGTCGTAGTAATAGTAATAGTAGTAGTAGTCGTAGTAGTAGTAGTAGTAGTGACTGTGATTGATTCTTCAGCCGACCCGCTGTTTCTTTTTGTCGTGAAATTTTTGGGCTCTTGACCAGATAATGACACAAGGCGAGACGCTTGTAATTTTCTCACTTTGTGACGTCTTCTTAGAGAACAAGAAGGGTCAACTGAGAATCTTTTACTAGTCGAGTAAAACTGTAGAGAAAACTGCGTCCGCAAACACCAGTTTCTTTGGTAGCACACAGTTTTTATGTATTGTACAAACAGGATCATTTAATAAATAACCCCTCAATGTACATGTCAGAACTGTCAATATTAAATACCCCATCAAGTCTCGTAGTCAAGGTACCTTCATCGTCAGGTTCTTAACACAAACATTGGCTTCCGTGTTGCATCATTTTTTTAAACACTACCATTTGTCTCGTGTGTTCTGTTTTATTATTATTAATACAAATTAAGAATTTCTAGTTCCTTTAATAGTTCTCCTACATCAGTGTAAAATAAAACAAATTCATTCCTCGTACTACTTATTCGATCTGACATATTCTGCTAAAATTTCAGTTTACAACAATGACGAATCATTTACATTTTATACTTTCCTGTTGCGTGCTTAAGAGTGAAAACCGCGAATCCATTTCATCTTACTTGTAACTACCACTGTAAGTCTGTGATCTTAATTTTTCTTCTTCTTCTTCTTCTTCTTCTTATGGCTTTATAACCCTGTGTGGGTCTTAGCCTGTTCGATGAATTTTTTCCATTCTGTCCTATCATTCACAATTCTTCTCCAGCCTCTCACTCCCATCGTCCTCATATCCTCTTCTACGAGTACATCGTCTATCCATCGTTTCCGTGGTCTCCCTCTCATCCTCCTTCCCATCGGTTTCCATTCCATCACTCTTCTAGTTACCCTATTTCCTTCCATTCTTGCAACATGTCCGAGCCAGGCTAACCTTCTGCTTTTTATTAGCCTCACAATATCTGCTCCCTGTATAAGATAATCTAGTTCATGATTCATTCTAATTCTCCAGGAGCTATCACTATTCTGTATTGGGCCAAAAATTTTCCGTAATATTTTACGTTCAAATATTCTAAGTTGTTGCTCGTCAAAGCTAGTTAATGTCCAGGTTTCACAGCCATATGTAACTATTGGTCTTATCAGGACTTTATAGATTCTTAGTTTAAGTTGTCTCCCTATTATTCTAGACTTCATTAAATTCTGATAGGCATAATAACATCTATTTCCACTCACAATACGGGCTTTTATTTCATTAGTTACTGAGTTTATTGTGTTAATCTGTGAACCCAGATAACTAAAATTCTGCACTTGTTCAAAATTATAATCTCCTATTCTCAATTTATTTTTGATATTTCTTGCTGTCCTTGTGACTTCCATATATTTTGTTTTAGCTTCGTTTATTTTTAGCCCTCTTAATTGTGTTTCTTCTATCAATTTTAATACTATTTCTTCCAATGCAGCTTTATTTCTACTGATTATAGCTATATCATCTGCATACACACTTACTTCTATTAATTTTATGCCTATATGTCCTGAGATCTCAAGTTTCCGAATAGATGCTTCCAGCGTCAGGTTGAAAAGCATTGTTGAGAGAGCGTCTCCTTGTCTAACTCCCATATTAATATTAAATGGTTTAGTTAGCTCACCATCTACTCTTACTACTGCCTTGGAGTCTTTCAACGTTGCTCTGATGAGTCTGACATATTTAGACGGTATCCCTAGTAGGAGAATATCCTGTAACATTTGTTCCCTATTGAGACTATCGAATGCTTGTCTGAAATCTACATATAATTATGTAAATCAATATTATATTCATAGGCTTTCTCTTGAATCTGTCTCAATACAAATATCTGGTCTATCGTTGATCTATCTGTTCTAAAGCCACATTGATACTCCCCTAACATCTCTTCTATTTATACAACCAATCTATTATATGAAATACTTGACAAGATTTTATATATTACATTCAGAAGCGTAATTCCTCTATAATTGGTACACTCCATTTTATTTTCTTTCTTATGTATAGGTTGTATTACTCCTAGGGTCCATTCTTCTGGGATCTTTTCTTCTTTCCATATTAGCAATATCAGATTATATATTCTCTCCCATAACTTAACTCCCCCTTTTTTCAGTAGTTCAGCTGTGATCCCATCACTTCCAGGTGCTTTACAATTTTTCAAACATTGATTACTTTTTGTACATTCTTCAAGCGTAGGCTCTTTCAATATAATTATCCACAGTTTAAATTTTCAATTATATTTTGTTACTAGATCTTCAATTATACATATTTCTCTGTTCAATAAATCTACTAAAATACTCTTTCCATCTATTAACAATATCATCCTTCTCTGTCAATAAATTTTCTTGACTATCTTTACATGCTATCGCTTTTGGTCTGTATTCTTGTGTTACTTCTTTAAGCTTCTTATGAAATTTTCTACTTTCATTTTTTCGATGATGTTCTATCATACTGTCGATCTTTCTTCTTAACGCTTCTCTTTTCTTCTTTCTGCATGTTTCTGGTGGCCAGTACCCTTTTTCATTGTAAAGATCTCTATTAGCTCTCGTATTTCGTTGTAAACATTTCATTCTAGCTTGCTTCTTCTGTTCTACAACATATCTACAGTGATCTTAATTTTACATGTGTTAATACTCGCAAAAATGTAACCCACATTTTCTTCTGTATTTAATTGCATCTATTTTTAACAGGTCATTTAATTCATTTCTTCTTGTAACTACAACGTAAAATTCAGATAATATTACGATTATAATTGCAGGATTTTGCAATCACCTACTTCTTCACCCACACCCACATTTTCTCTTCTGCATCAGCTGGGATCTTCATATAATTCTGCTACTATCCTCTTTAACATTCACTACTGAACCTCCAGGATTTCTCCAAAACCCGCTATCGGTATTTTTCTACTTTCTTTCAAATACAGTATATAAGGAAGCCATCTGTCACAACACTTCAGTTCAGTGTGGTGGACCACACTGAACATAACATAATGACTCAAAAAATCCATTAAAATCTTGTTTGCCTATTCAGATTTTAAAAACCCAAACATTCAACGAATCCATCTTCAGTAACGGTAAATCGATTCTAGAAGTGCAAATTGTGGTGCACGTACAGTGAAGGCACAATGTAACGTTTTCATGACGATGCCGTAGACAGCTTTCGTGATGATGGCAAGACTGTTGTCCTCTGCTGTCCGTAGTCCCGTCATAATTTGCCGCACTGTGATGATGAGTGAGTGTTACTGGTTCCTCACACTGCGTTTGCCGGAGCCTGGCTCCGTTACGCCTTTCGAGTCGCTTGCTCTTGTACGCTGTATGCGGAGCTGACGCGACGACCGCGGACGTCTTCACAGGAGCAACTGTCCTCAGCACAAAGCTAGGTCCGACGGCTGCTTCGAGGCCGAAGTATTTCTTCCACCGTTGCTGTAGTTACATCTGCAACTGCTTTGCTGCTGCACCTAACAGGCTGAGCCCTTCGGAAGACTGGCACTGTTTTCCTGCTCAGTGCACTCCAACGTAGAGAACTTGGCGGCTATCCGTGATTTCAGGCTTCCGCCGCGATGTTGATGGGATCTGTGCTCTTCTGGGGCATTACGTACAGTCGAGTGGTAATCATTTACCGACGTTTCGGTACAAACTATCGGTCCCATCTTCAAGGGCCAAGAAGTCCCTTGAAGATGGGACCGATAGGTTGTACCGAAATGTCGGCAAAGTATTACCACTCGACGCTGCGTAATATCCCAGAAGAGCAAAGATCTCAGCTTGGGGGCTGTTTGCAGTGGTCCCATATGTGACCGAAACGCTGTTAGTTGTAGCACTGTATTAGTCAAGCTGGATCTTGTAGGCTTCGGAGTTTGTGACAATCTCACATAAGCATGTCAAGGTGAAGATTGTGACTTCTAGCAACTTGCCAGTGTCACTAAGGAAAGCGGCAAGAATATTACGAATACAATCGTAATTTTCTTGCCACCTTCCTCCTGACGGTCGTATCATGGCCGTCAGGAGGAAGATATTTACCTGTCATTTGCTTGATGCTTAGTTTATCAAAGCCCATATCCTGGAGAGTGAGTTATATCTTTGTATGTCGTGTTAATTGTGTGGTGACGAATGCCTGCTTTGATAGGATAATTGAGATTTGGGTATAAAAGAAAATGACGAAGATTGTGTTGAGAAATATGGGATAGGATGGCCTTTTCGTCGACCATAGTGCTGGTAATTATGCGAACACCGATTTGGACAGCCTATCAACTAAGCAAACGACCGACCGACCAACCAAACAACCAATTGACCAAACAAACAAACAACCGACAATATAAAAATAAGGGCGACGACCTCCGTGACCTGCACACCACACCTTAAAACATATGTACTAACGAGAAAGGAGATAATTACTTACGCTTCTTAGTCTGCACTCCATGGAAGTGAGTGATCAGTTTTACGCTATGGTCGTTATGCCCACAAGGAAAGTGGACAGAACGCTGGTTGGGCCTCAGAGCTGGTTTGGTCGTGTGTTGAGGAGATAAATCCCAGTCTAGTTGGCAATCGAAAACGTGATTTTTCAGCCCTTAGACTATCAGTTATCTGATTCCTTAATTTGAAAAATGACCTTGAAGGTTTAACGTCCTGAAGCTGCCACTTCCTGTACACATAAGTTGTTCTTACATAATTGCAGTGCAAAAGCAAAGCCAACAACAGGCAAAGGAAGAGGAAGTTTTTTTTAAAGAAATAGTCCCTGGCAGGAACAAAATCTTTTAGATTACATCCAAATACACTACCAGGTAAAATGTAAAGCAATCCTTGTACAGGCCGTTAGGGTTCCAGGAGGTTGAGGCTCCCAGATTTCTAGACAATCGGCACATGAAGGTGGTAAGGTTGTCAGCCCTACGCATCGGCCGCCGTTACTCCCCAGGAAATATTCCTGGTACTCATTTCTGTTAGAGGCTGCGTCGACCGCAGGGCCATAGTGCCAATAAAAGATTCCAATGACACCATCGGGAATCGAACCCGCGACCTTCCGGCCTCAACCAACTGCGCCAACGCGTGCCCCCCCCCCCCCAAATAAACTACCGGAAGTCAAAAATATATTTGGTAGTCTTCATCTTGTAACGTCACACTTTCTTACAGTAACAACTACAACAAAGTCGCTTTTGTAGAAAAGAATGTCTTTTGTATCCTAATCATATGATTTGCCGTTACCTCATATGTCCGCACTGTACCGTGTTAAGCGTGGAGTTACAGTCCATAGCTTCATTATCCCTCGAATGACACCATATTCCTTCTGAGTTACAACAGTTCTTACACTGGCGGTGGACAGTTAAGCATTTTGCGTCACATAATGAAGGTGTCCTTTGTTTAAAAAAAAGTGAAACGGCCTGAAACAGACTAAATCTAAACAAACGGAACAGAAAGTATGGTTGGTCTCAGCTAGAACAACTTGTATTTCTTTACACAAAGTTTTACGAAATAGTTAAGTAAGTCATAATTTATTGCTTATTTCAACTACATGGTCACAGATAGTTTATGATTATGACTGCCCGTGTAATTCTACGTAATTACTTGTGACAATATCCGGCAAGCAGTTGCTCATACATAATAACCTAGGCCTAGTAAATTTACTGTTACTTCAGACAGGATGTGTAAACAAACAGGCACATTCATAAATACTCAGTGAATTCTTATCATTAATGCATTATATAGAAACCCTAACGTCCTTTCATTGCATATGAATTAAGAATTGTCTGTTTGTGATATATATATATATATATATATATGATCACCACAGTTTCGTGTTCAAGAGAAAACTATTGAAGAAACTAGCCAGATAGGCAATAATTTATGTGCGACACGTATTTTTATATTATGAACGTAATAACGTTGTTCCTGTTTATCCCTGGAAAGGGCGTCCCTGGATACCTACAAAGAAGCGCCGAAACGTGTTTAATAAACAGTAGCGGAGATCTTTGAGGGTAGGCATGTTGCTCAAAGTTACTCGCCGGAAGGTTTCTAGCAAGAATGAGTGAAGTCAAGAAAGCTTGTGGAGCGGCACAGATGTCTGCATATAATTAATAATAGTGGCGGGGACATACCTACTCAAAACCCGGTACAAAACATCTCGTTAAGGAATGACCGGGTGATTTATAGTACAAAAATAGAGTTTCACACTATCCCAAGTCAGTTTTAAATGCTAATGTTGACATTAAAGTATATTATTTGACAGAATTTTATAATCTGGTATCCCATGCCCCCAAATTGAACCAATTTATAATGGAGAGTGAATAATAATTATGATAACAATAACATAATAAAAATAATATAACAGTAAAGTGCAAAATGTAAGTATAACTCACTGAATCGATGAGAAATTCACAACCTACAAATAATTTCCCAGTAACCACCTACAGAAGAAGCGTTTCAGAATAAAGCACGTGTATTTAAGACGCGGTAACATTTATCGAATTTCAACCGGACAGCAGGTGACTACTATCTGGTGTGGTATGACACCATGTAGTCTGTTATAAATCACCCGACGTTTCGGAAGACCGAGAAATTATGTTTCTATGAAACATCAGTAAATCTCTTAACAGACTACGCAAGTCATATTACAGAAAATTACGTCAGTCACCGTCATGATAAGCTCAAATTTCTTACGGAACCACAGCTGACAAGATAATTTCCTCCGACTGCGAAAGGTACTTTTCTATGCTAGTTACTCCAAGCGGCTGTTCCGCCTTTCATCTTTGTTTATGTTGGCGAGTGCTTCAAGTAGATCGTGGCGGGACTTTCTACATTGTTTTATTGACAGAAATGAAGGCGTTCCGAGCTTACCTGATGTTCCTCTCCTCCCCAGTGCAATTTGTTTTCGTCAGTGATGAGGCTCTATCCTCTGTTTTGCGGTTTACTGAAGCGTTATCCCATGGTTAAACTCAGTACTGAGACACAAAGTGTCAACTACAGATTGTCAAGAGCAAGTGTTGAAGGCAAATGTGGAATTTAGAGTTGGGTGCAGAGTTTTGCATTCTGTTAAAAGCGCTAGATGCAACCCAAGTATTTGCAGAAATTGTTCTCAGACACATCTGTGTTCTTCATAAGAAGATTATAGACTAATAAGGCCGCTGTTTTCACTACTATTACGAATCTCTGAACAACTACGGAGATCCCGGGATTCAACTCCGACGCTTGAGGCGATCAGAACAGTTGGTAACTGGAACAACTATGGTACCAGGATGTATGTGTCGATGATGTAACCAATGTTAATAAAGCTCTTTTAATAAAAAAAGAAGGCCGATGACAACATTAATAACTGGATATTTATTAACTTTCCACCCAATGCACATAGTCACATTTCATTGATTTACCAACGACGCTATGTACACCTGCTAAAATACTGTAACAGATGACATCTTCGTTAAACAGGATACATTCTATCTATCTATCTATCTATCTATCTGTCTATCTATCTGTCTATCTATCTATCTATCTAGCCACCTATCTATTTATCTATCTATTTGTCTATCTATCTGCCTATCTAGACGCCTATCTGTTCCTTCGTGTCGGCTTCAGTATAAACTCGGCTAAAAGCTCGTACGAAACTTCGAATTCAAGGAAATGTCATTGGCGTGGTTTCATGTATGGGTGTTGAATCTTCGCACTATGATATCAGAGTAACAGATAATTAAGTCAACTAGACAGTTCGTAATTCTTTTAGATAGTCAGTTGGGCATTTAAATGGTTAATGTAGTTAAGTTTTCAGCAAGTTAGCCCGTCATACTTGTGTATCTGATTGGTTATTTAACTGTCCTGCCTGTCAATTTTGAATTTGGATTTCAAAGGAAGCCATCCTGGTCTAATCATCTGATTGAAGTGACTGAGGAAAAACACAAAATTTGTCATATTAACCAGGCTCTGGATCAGAAAAAGACGTACTTTACAAACACGAGAGTCACTTATCGGGCATTGGTAACTACGGCCTATTTTGTTACCTTCTCCAGCGTTGAGTGTTACGGCATATCACTCACAATGTTTAGGGATTTTATTTGGCCCTCAGAATAAACCGCATAACTAATTATTGCTAGTCAGTCTCCTTTCCTCCATTTTATAAATCGGCAAATAAGAAATTTATTCCACTGTTATATACGTGGAGGCGGGGATTCTTGAAATCTTGTTATTATTCAGTCTGAACTGTTAGGGAATTAATTAAGTTTGAGACGTACGAACATTTCTTTTGTAACGGTAGGTTTGTGTGTTTTCTGAAACTTGGCCTCTTATTTCGTGATAAGAGTAGCCTGAAAACAAAGTGCCCACGGACATATTTCGATCCTCGAGATCTGTACTTGGACGAAACATCGATAATACAAAACATACAATTTATGATTTACTAACTACATTGGGCATAGTCGTCATTAAGAATCTAATAGTTAAACAGCTAGTAAATAAATTCCCACATTTTATGCAATTTTAAGTTAAATCACTGTGTCCACAACAATATGCCAGTAGTCTCTATCCCGAGCTGTATGAATCCACTCCACATTCTCCAATAAGATTCTTTGAGATCTATTTTAACGTTATACTTACATCTAAGCCAAGGTACTCAAAATAGCTTCTTCCTCAGTTTCTGCCACCAAACCATGTGTACATGTTTTCTTTTCAGGCATACCGCATGCACCGTCTATTTCATCCTCCTTGACTTAGTACTGAACGTACTTGCCGAAAAGTACCAACAATTCATGAAGCTTCACATATGCAATTTTCTCCATCCACCTGTTACTCCGTCCGTCTTAGGCCCAACTGTTTTTCCCACCACCCTATTCTCGAACACCTTTACCCTGTCTTCGTCCTTTAATATGAGAGGTCCGGCTTCATATCAATACAAAACTTGAGGCAATATTTATAGTTTTGCATTTTCTGATATCAGATGGGAAGATAAAAATTTTGCGCCGAATGATCGTAACATTCTCCGGATTTTATTTGCGCTTAATTTCTTCTTGAATGCAATTCTGATTTTTTAATGTTATGACCAAATATGTGAATTTGCTACGTTTTCAAAACATTAATTTACTATCTTGTAACTGCGATCTTGTCCTGCATTCTGCTGATGAGACACAAATATATATTCGTTTTTATCTGCATCTGATTATAGATTAACCTCCTCACTATACAACTAACAGACTTGTAGTGTTTATTTCAATAGAATTATATTTTCGTCCATTAAATTAGCAGCATCAACATATACGGAAAGCTGATGTTTTTCAGTTCCTGCGGGTTTATTTGGACTTTCAGAAAGTCGAAAGTAAGTGCGCTTAACCATTTCCTCTCGCGCCATTCTGAGGCAAATGCTCCCTTAATCGCACTTTGTCGTAACTTTAAATTTTTATTAACCCAAGTAGTTTCAAGCTTATACTAAAATCAACAATTATATTGCAGAAAATTTCTTTCTAAATTCTTCGTGTTTTTTCTTGAAGTATATATACAGCTGATTTTCAGCTCAACTGTGGGAGACTGGGTATCTCAGTCTTTATAGTGTCGGAGCCACTGGCTGGAACACAGAAGACTCGTGTTTCGATTTCCGGAAAGGTCAAGAAATTTTTCCCTTCTCCAAAGGTCCAGAAAAATTCTCCTATTCAATGAGAACCAAGAGCTATTTGCGCGGGGATAAAACCGCAGTAATATAAACCTGACTACTAGCCTTCATCCAGTGTCGAGTTTAAGAATGAATGGCTCTACACCTACAATCCCCCATGTGCCTTAAAGCAGTAACGTGTAAAACATTCCTGCGTTATGCTTGGGAACGTCAGTTGGTGAGTTTGATCACGTGAAATGCATTGCTGTTATAAAATCATTTGCGAAGTTCTTTTGAATTGCGTGCATAAATGTGGGTTTCTCTTGTGTAAACTAAAAAAGAGGCGAAACGATTTGTGTCTGATGAAGCGTCCCTAATTTTAGGACGAAAGTCGGAAAATACAATGCTTTTTCAGCACGATTTTCATATGCTGTTTAGCATTGTGCCTATCCTAAATTTGAATTTGGTGAGTGACGCCGTAAATTGGGTTCAGGACTTGGTTATTCACATAGAGTAGAATTTTGGTATTTCGAGGTAAACGGGACCGAGGTTGCCTCGAATTACCGAAAAGCTCGGACAATACGGATTTCTCATGCTTTAACATTCATTGTTAGGGTACGTTAAAATACATACTTATATCACACAACAACACAAAAGAGTACACAAAGGAAATGGCTAAAAGAAATAAGCACTTAAGCTGAATTATATACCCAACATAGAAACGATCTTGATTACAGCTCATTGGCTCGGACGAAACGGAAACTCAAACAATCCGAACTCAGAGAATCGAGACTGCACTGTATATTCTGTCGTGGTGAGTTATCTGACAGTTTGTAGTGCAGTCTGTATTGTTTGTCTCTTCCGTTCAGTAATATCTAAAGTCATGCCAAAGGCCACAAAGCTAATAAAAATTACGTGTAAAACAATTTCCATCCAGGTATTGGCAACAAACTGATAAATTAGTGGACTTAATTCCGTCATCCTAAATACTACAATATTAATAATATTAATAGTAATCAAGTTAATATTAATATTTAAAATATTAATGTTAACATTAATCATATTAATAACATTAAATAATATTAAAAATATTTCGTCAGTCTTTTGTACGCCTTTGAGATGACTTTGATATTCTGTGCTGTGCGCTGTGGTTAGGGTAGGAGAGCAGTTAATTAAAGCTCTCGTTAAATTCGGAAAATATTCATGAACATCTAAGGTTACGACAGTTCTGTCGTAAATTAAATTCATTGTATCAGAAGTCTCCTAAAAGACGAAGATGGACTTGCGCCAAGTTCCTTCATTGTTGGTTGCGGAAATTCGGAGCACCTTCGATGTAA
This sequence comes from Reticulitermes speratus, assembly GCA_021186555.1. Taxonomy (NCBI): domain Eukaryota; kingdom Metazoa; phylum Arthropoda; class Insecta; order Blattodea; family Rhinotermitidae; genus Reticulitermes; species Reticulitermes speratus. Next base: position 20,954,086 of record JAJKFL010000012.1, read on the forward strand.
GTTGGGTTGCCACATCTTATCGAGCTGTCAAATTTAGCGCCTGTCTTGAACGGGTTTTGGGAACATTACTGCAAAGTGAATTCTGATGATTCAAGATCCAATGCACAAAGAGCTAAGTATGGGAGATTAAAGAAGATGTTAAAGTATTCAGCATTGCTGATTACTTGGATTTATTACTGGATACTTTGTTGGAGTCGTCAGAACTTTTGCTTGAGTTTCAGAATATAAAATGTATGCTTCATGGAGCGCAAAAAAAAAAATATAACTTTCAGGGTACAAGAATGTAAGATAGAAAGGTCAGGTTAATTTTTTCTGACGATCTGACTGCAAGTGCTGAGATACTTATCTTTGGATAACGCTGGAATCTAGTAAAATACCTGTCATAAACGTAAAACAGGTTTTTATGAGTGTGATCAATAATATTGAGTGTAGGTTGCTTACAGTGACTACACTTTCAAAAAATAAATATGTGAAACTTTAATTAAGCAGGTGCAATATTTGAAAAAGTTTTATTGACCGGAGGGCTTGAATTTTACTTGTGGAGATATTAAAATCGAGGACATTTCAGAACAGTTTGGTTTAAATTGGTGGTAGTGTAGCAGGCTTAGAGAGAACTGAAAGGCTCATGAGGGAAGTCATTTTCTGCAAACTTCGAACACTGTTAGCTATTATGAAAACGTTTCCAGTGTCAATAGCCAAATATGAACGAAGATTCAGTGGAATTAATTTATACGTATGTGTCACTTGAAGGAACTACTCTTCAAACTGATCACCTTTCAGATGATAAAGTTTTATTTTTTATTTAACTAGCAGGCCTGGGCATCCTCTTCATAAATTCAACCGTAAAGCATATGGAAGTAGTGGTTTTGAGTGGCAGAAGTCATGCTGAAGAGACCGCTTGCGGGAGAAAGAAGGAAGAGGAAGAAGAAAATGCTGAATAGTATTGAATGTAGGACTAAGGTAAGTCTCCAGCTTTACATTGATACGGTAGCACGACTGATGAAAATTTGGTCTCGTAGCGTGAAACATGAATTTAGTGTGCAATGCGAGAAGGGGAAAATTATATTTTCTATTTTTTAAACGTTAAAATCAGCAACGCTTATTTGTTTTACAATGTCTAGGTGGCTTTTAAACGTCGACCACTTAATTGTTTCACAGACCTTAGCGATGGTGCGAGCCTGAAATATAATTCCCTCATCATTCTCCAGGATTTCCAACTGACACTTGAGCGCCTACTTAAGTTCTCATAAACCACTTCTTAGCCTGGTCCAAGCGTGTTTATGAATGTTCAGATGAAACAACGTTGTCCCCATTGACAACTAAGTGTTCGGGTGTGACAGAGTTTACTATTCTAACACCATTATCACTACTAGTTTCATGTAAATTCTCATTGTCAGTTGGTTTGAAAATACTTTCTCTTCTTAATCCGTAATTCACACAATCGCTTATCACTCTCGTGAAATGTAAGACTACGACGGTCAGGCGGTTAGTCACCGGCCTCCCACCGCGGAGGCCCGGGTTCCATCCCGGTCGGTCCTGTGTGATTTGTGGTGGACGAATTGGCACTGGGACAGGTTTTTACCCGAGTACTTTGGTTTTCCTCTGTCAATTTAATTCCACCGGTGCTCCATTACTTGGAAAAATAAAAAAAACTGATCATTTTTATCTACATCACAGGGTTGCACAATAAGCCTTAAGGCTGCGGTGCGTCCGTAGCATCTGCTGCGGGGCCCTTCTAAAAAACACACACACACACACACACACACACACTACGATAAAGGTTAACTTAGTGGGAAAAATAATTTCACAGAGACATTTTGTTGGGAAACGACTTGGTAAACGTCCACTTGGACGGCTATGAATGAAATGTAAGGATTATACTAAAATGCGTAGCGAGGATGGGAGGTGGGTGGAAATGGCTTAGGATCGTGTTCAGTAGCGAGCTTTGGTTTTAATCTATCGAATCAGCTTATACTATCAAATAATTATTTAGATATATAACATTAATTGCATTGCATAGGCCTTACCGGTTACGTGGGCATTTTCAGTGAGAGATCCGGTGTCTTGTTTTCCAGAAAGAAAATAGACCCAACAGACTTTTTTTTATTGTGGTCTTCTGGGTTGTAACGCCGAATAAGGCTCCCACAGGCATTTGATGTAACTTCCAGCAAATATTGCCTCTACTTGTAATTTAATGACATTTCTTTTAACTAAGAACACGTTTAAAATGGTGCCTTTTACATTTCGCTTAATTTGAGCGTATTTAATTTCTGTAAACTTTCTGCAAACTTTACGGTACGCCATAACAAATCGTACATCAAAAGCAATAATTTTTGGGAAAACTACAATTCTTTGCTGAGCTAAATTAACGAAATGAGATCTGCACTCTTCTGGTATATTACGCAGCGTAGAGTGGTAATTCTGTACGGACGTTTCGGGACAACCTATCGATCCCATCTTCAACGGTCTTTTCGTGAAAACCTGTCGGTCCCATCTTCAAGGATCTTCTTGGACCTTGCAGATGGGACCGATAGATTGTCTCGAAACGTCGGCATAGAATAACCAATATACGCTGCGTAATATCCCATACGAGCGCAGATCTCATCTACATAGCGGCGGAAGCCTGAAATCATGCATAATTAACGAAGTTATGACTTTTAAAAGACGCAGGAATAAGTGACAATCGGTATACAATCGCTCACGAATGCGCAATTCTTCTGCGCAGCGTAGTGGTGGTGGTGTCGATGATACGTTGAGAAAAGTGTAAGGGGAAGAAAACATGTGATGTGTTGCTGTGTAAACCGAAAAAGGCACGTGTGGGAGGTTTCGTACATTGTATTTCTGTGATGGAAGCAAGTTGATTTTAAAAGTGAAAAGTAGGTAGTCCTAATGCATTTGGAAATCATAATACTTAACGCTTTGGAGCCTGCCAATATGTGTGCTAGGTTTTGACGCTGAGGTTCATACGAGTATGAAGTGAAGGAATGAGTGTAAGTTGATATCAATCCGTGGCCTCGTTCTTTCAAAAAGCAACTTTTACCTTCAGTAAACGGAAGCTGGCCATCGTGTTGGAAGTGAAACGAGAGCAAATTGTTCAAGGTAAAATGTATTATTTGTTGCTACAGTCCGTGTAAAAATGTTGTGGTGAGATGAGGGCATTGCGGCATTGCCAAATAAGAAAAGGTTATGTTTCTAAGGAAGAAAAGTATAGGTAAAGTGAATCAAGCATATATGGTATCATATTGTATAATAAATTCGTGGTATTATTACAGGGAGCAGACATGGTGACCGCTTCGTGGAAAGATGTTATGTAATTTGCATATTTGTCACTTGCGTTTAGCCATATGATATTAAATTAGTTGAAAAGAATTATTATGTTGTAGAAATGCGTATAAAATAATAAGCATGACTGTTATGGTTTCTGATGCATACATGTCAACTATTAACACCATCTGAAGAGTTGTTAGGGAGTGGCTGGGTTTCAATTTCCTGCACATTAGTATTCTGTAACAGGTATAGTAACTTTTTATCAATCTTATACATAGTACGTAGACAGTAGACACATGACTGTACAGATGCATTATACATTTCTGTACTTATTTATGTTTGTATGTTAATTTTCAAATCTGCACGAGTGACTGCCATTTGCTGCCACATAGTGCTGAAGTCTGAATTATAAGGTTTGACACTCTTAAATATTTTCGGCCTAAGTATCAGTCTTGAAACAGAATGAGTCATATGTCACACTATGATAATTATCACCAGATTAAATTTTTATGAAGAAAATTTGATTAAGAATCAAATGTACCATGTTATTACAGTAATTACAGCATGTTAGATTTTTACATGTAGGCCTGTGTGATTAAATTAATCCAATTTAAGTGCCCATGAGTTTTTTTAATTTTGCCCTTGCATATGGTGTTGTCACTGGTTCATGTCCTGTTGAAATCATTGAATTTTCAAGACTGTAGTCTTCTGGTATATGATGCCTTGTAGTTTTGTAGATAGGAACCAGCATTTTGGAATAGTATGTTGGCTCTATCTTGGGGGTAGAAGAAGGCAGCTAAGCAGAGAAAAGCAGTACATGATCTAGAGAAGAGTGTGTTGGTTTGGGGACTTAATCCACACCTGGTTAAGGCGTGGGTCTGCGGCTGCTCACTTGCTGGGATTCAGGTTCGAATCCCACCAGGGTAATGGATATATGTCTCTTGTGAGTGTTGTGTGTTGTCAGGTAGAGGTCTCTGCAGTGGGCTGATCCCTTGTCCAGAGGAGTCCTACCAAGTGTGTGTGTGTGATCTTAAAACCTTGACAAGGAGGAGGCCTGGGCCCGCTAGGGTTGTTGAACCATGAAAAAAAATCCACGCCTGGTTTCTCAAAAATATTTGTTGTGTAAAATACTTCATAACATCACATCCCAAAAGACTACACACAGTCTTATTATTCCATATGAGTTCTGCTGTAAGAAGTTTAATTTTATCATTGAAGTCCTTGCAGTAACTGGGGAGGTTGTTGCAAATTCATCCTTGTTCAAGTTCTGATCAACACACATTATGAGTTTTATTAATAGCGTGTCAGGGCATGTGAGTTCTAGATTTGGATTAGCAATTATGATGTATGGTTATCATTGCTACCACATGTCCATGAGATGTGCGTTATTTACTAAGGTGTGATTTTCATGTTATCATGACCATGTTGTATGATATGGGACAAGGACTGGTACTTGCTTTCATGAGACTCATAAATCCTATCCTGTATTATAAATTAAAAATTAGTTTTAGTTGTAGCTCCAGTTGGTGGTGGTTTGTTTAATTTTATTACATAAAAGTGTATTTGAAGGTCCATTTATTGATTGGTGGGATAGGGGGAAAGAGCACAGTACCACACAAACCCTATCAAGCAGTTTGAGGGCTTGTTATTACTTTAAAGTTTAGCATTTGATGATAAAACATGAACATATATATATCAAGTTTCACGTTATGAGACTCCATGTTAGATATTGACTTTAGTTGTCTAAACTTCAGGAGAGTGAGCTAACTTTGATGGAGTCTGAGACTGGTCACTGTTGTATTTAAGTACATTTTTAAATTAGCATTTAAAAATTTAAAATTATTCATGTTTCGTGCAGTAAGACAAGTCACCATATACATTCCAGCAACTGCACTGTAATTAGATACAATAATGTACAAACATTTGGTAATCCTCCTACATATTTCAGCCTTTTTTGGCCATCCTGAGGGAGGTAATCAACAAAGAAAAAGACAGTAATGTCTATTTATGTCATAGATGTGTACTGGTAGAGTTAAAATACTAATATTAAAATGGTTAGAAATGGTTAAAATGGTTAAAAAGATTAGAAAAGCATAGTACAATGTTTATCATAATAGTTATTATTTGTTTGCAAACAAACATCTATTGCAGAAAATCATCTTCATTTTCAGGGATATATTCCTTTGTCTTCTGTGGCTGTTTATATCACCATGGATGAATGCACACTGAAAACATGTAGGAGGATTACCACATGTATGTATATTATTGTATCTAATTGTAGTGCAGTTGCTGGAATATATATGGTGACTTAACATTTGAAATTACAAATCTTGCAGGCACTTTCACATGCTGAGAACTTTTCACATTAGTTGTTTAAACAAATTATGCTTCTGTCAATTCATTTTCCATAGATTGGAAGAAGAGAGAGCTTTTCATTACTTAAATCTCAGTTTATTAAATTTTGTATGTCATTTATTATTATATTTAAATTTGAAAATTACTGATGATGGATGTGATGATACAATTTGTCTTCAAAGAATCTAGGAACCTTGTTTGACATGCAGAAGGTAAAATTTGTTTTTGTAGGCCATTTAAAAGTAAATTTAATGTAGTAGGATTTAGTGTGATTAAATCAAACAGGATGAGGTGGGTGGGACATGCAGCTTGTATGAGGGAGAAGAGAAATACAGGGTTTTGGTAAGGAAACCTGAAGGAAAAAGACTACTTGGATGACCTAGGCATAGATGGGAGCATGATATTAAAATGGATTTTAAACATTTAGGATGGATAGTGTGGACTTGATTCATCAGGCTCAGGTACAGGTGGCAGGTTGTTATAAACATGGTGATGAACCTTTGGGTTTTGTAAAGTGTGGACACTCTCTTAACTATCAAAGGAACTGTTAGATTCTCAAGAAGAACCCTGCTGCATGGAGTTAGTTAAGTTAGTTAATTAGGTACTTAGTCACTCAGTCAGTCAGTTGAATGTGTTGTGGAGTGTGGATGTACCGTATATTCTCGAATGTAAACCGCACCCGAATCTAATCCGCACCCAGTTTTTGGCGACTTCTTAAACGAAAAAAAGTTAGTTCGCGATTCTAATCCGCACCTTTCCTTCAACCATCCCTTGCTCACGGGGCGACTGATTGAATAATATTGGATGTTACCAATGCGTTAAAATCCGACGCTACGCCTGTGGCCGATGAGTCATACCGATAGAGGCGGGGCCTTTCTCAACAGACGTGCGCAATCTCGTCTGAAGCCAGCTGATCTTTAGTTGTTGAAACGTGGGAGGTGCTTGTTGCAATTTGTCGTGTACCGTAGTTATGGAAGAGGGACACCTGAAATCTAAACGACTCTCATATACGGCAAAGTTCAAACGTGAAGTTATTCGGTGCGCAGAGGAGAATGGAAACCGCAAAGCCACTGCAATTTTTGGAGTTGATGAAAGCAACGTTCGACTATGGCGGAAACACAAGGCAGCGATCAGCGGGTGTGAGGCGTCACGAAGGAAAATCACTGGACCCAAGAAAGGACGATTTCCTGAAATTGATGATGCAGTCTTCACGTTTTTTCAAGAGCGACGCAAGACTGGACTGTTTGTGAGTTATGATCTACTCGCGAGGAGGCGATAAAGAAGGCCAGATCTTTGAACATTCCTCGAATTATGAGTGATGACGGCGAGTCTGATGAATAATAAATTATAATAATAAATAATAAAATAATAGATTATTGTATTGTATTGTTCTTACGTTGTTTATTAATTACGTTATTGTTATATTGTACAGCAGCTCAATCATTTTTCCAAAATCCAGCTCTAGACCGCGAATCTAATCCGCATCTGATTTTTTAGCCCTCTAAAACTGTAAAAAAGTGCGGATTAGATTCGAGAATATACGGTAGTTACTGTCTTTTAAAAGATGACCTAACACATTAACTCATTTGTCATCATAAGTTTGCTATGATAGGATAATCAGTGCTATTCAGAATTGGAACACAGGATTGCTAGAAGTGATAGCTTATATAGAAAGATGTGTGTTATTGTCACTGACAAGTCTGTTGTATTAATTGAGCAGAAAGAAAATCCAAAATGAAGGTGTAAGATTGTAAATTCATTAATAATATGTATTAATCCACCTATATAAGTGTGTTTTATTAATATAAGTTTTAAAACTTTTTAAAAGTTTTATTAATATGAATGTAAGTATATTGTCTGGGAAAATATTAATACAGTACTTTTTCATTTGTGCCTGATACAAGTACTGGCAATGTTGCCTAATTTACTAAGCCAGCAATGATAGATTTACATTACTGAATTCATTGAGGGTGTTATTGATGTTTGTTCATTGTTTGATAGAAAGTTAAATGGAAAGGTCTATAGATGCTGCCATGAAACCAGAGTGACAGTTAGATGGCTAGCTGTGAGAACATGCTTGGAAGGTAGAACTGTTTGTACAATTGCAAAATTGAAAAAGACCTGATCGTGTGCTGGTTTCCTTCCATGGACAGTATAGGGGCAAATTACAGTTCTTATACAATAGACAGAAACATTAGGTAGTTTTTAGTGTTGTATGTAAACTGTATTGCCTTCTTAGTTGAGACATCCAGTGAATGGTAATGGATGTCAGAAGTTATGCATAGTATAGCTAATGACCATGGCAAGAACATTTTGTTGTTGAGGCCTCAAGTCATTTTAAATCTGGGGCACTGGGTGAAAGTGCTAAGAGTGAGGGGGAGGGGAGGATGTTTGGCTGTGCTCAGAATACAAGTCTGCAGTTTGCTCAGTTGGCTTACCAGAACTATTGAGTGGAGAGTTGTGTTGTGTGCATGTGCAAGACATGGTTTCACGCATTCATATAGCCCATGTCTCTTTAAAGTCACTGGAAATGTTCCTGGATTATAGTTTGTCCTGTAACTGAGTGCTGCTTGACTGAAGGCTTACATGTAACAGAAATGGAAGTTTGAAAACATTCATCTTGGAAACATGTTTTCCTGCAAAATAGGCAGTTTAGCTATTTCTATTCACTTTTCTCATTTTACACATTTTTATGGTTGTACTGAATGAACATAATTAACAACAGATATTTTCCTTAAGGCATACAAATCATTGGTAGATTTTAATTTGCTGTATTAAATTACTCAACACATTTATCACATTTTTAAAAATTTACTTACTCTCTGTTTGTCATTTCTTCATCTGACACAAAACAGTCTTCAGTAATAATATATTTCCAGACATACATTACCATGAATATAAATAGAGTGTAGTCAAGTCTGGTGCTTTGTCAGTGAGATTGCTTGAATGGTTGGGAACCGTTGATGTGAAGTTTGTTGTAGTGAATCAAGTGTTAAGAAGCTGATACCACAATACACTCTGTTTCAGCCCTGGCATAGTTATGGATTGTCGTGGTGTGAATTATGTGTTACGTGTGGTAGTGGTGGTGGTTGTGTTTTTATCGGTGGTTCAAGCACTAGAGAATGGGCTGGCCCGGACTCCACCCATGGGTTGGCTGTCATGGGAGCGTTTTCGATGTAATACAGACTGCAAGAATGATCCTGACAACTGTATCAGGTATGAGAAAGAGATGTACTATATCTGCTGTCATTACTCATGTATGCGAGTAAAGCATAGAATGATGCACCTTGTTTACCTGTGTTACAGCTTGCCTTATGAGAATGAAACTGGATGAAAATTACCCTCAGAAATTAAAGATCAATTGCTCAGTCTGAGAGAAGAGTTATCAAAATATTCCCCTCATACACCAAACTATTTTTCTTTGGTCGAAACGTCTTTTACATATGGAGTCAAGTTGTACCAGAAATTGCACAAGACAAATTTTTCAAAATGATGAGTAACATTCAAACAGTGTAAAGAGTGGCTTAATGTTTCTTGATGCTGTAGGTGGCCAAGGAAAATACTATCCTGCTGCACAGAGGGGGCAGGAAATCTATTAACACTGAATATTAACATTTGGATATTGTCTACCATACAATAAAAAAAAAAACATTACAAAATACCTGAACAACTGGAAAGTCTCACAGGAGGTTTTGTAACATTTTATTGCTATTGGATGTGGTATGCTGTGTTATGCCCAGTAGCTAATCACTCTTGTGTTTTTGTCACACAGTATGGCAAAAGTGTGCCCACTGTCTTCCGCATGTCTCTGTCTATTCATATGTAAGAACTCTAGAACCATTGAATGAAATTTCATGCCCATTCCAGTTTAGGTTAAAGTGACAACAAGACAGGCAGTTTCTGTATAACATTAACACTGAGGCATATTCGCTTAACCATTGTCACCATGGAAAAGCAATAAGTATTAAATGTTCTGAGTTTGTGTCTGTATTCTTGTCTTAGTTATCTAGTATGCAAATTCATGTAGCATATTATATTGTCATCTGTGGCCTGTCTGGGTCTACCATATTTTTCCACATTATCTCATAAACAGCATGATTTTCAGGGAAGAAAACTTTATTGAACATAAAATAGGTGTTTTGATTTTCTATACAACTTCTATCTGAAAGTTTCTCATTCTAAGAAGAATTCAGCGAGATATTATAAATGTACATAGGTCTTCATGTAAAGTACCTGTTATTCTTGTCAGATGATAATGAAATTTGAATTTTCTGGACAGATTTTTGAAAAATCCTCAAATATAAAATTTCATGAAAATGTGTCCCATGGGAGCCGAGTTGTTCCACGTGGACAGACAGACGAACGTGACAAAGGTAATTGTCATTTTTCACAGTTTTGCCAACACACCTCAAAATTAATGGGCAGTACATGAAATCCTACTTGTGTTTCTGGACACACATGAAATGTAACTTGTTAAACATATAGCAGAACAAAAAATGTTTATACACAAGGTTACTAAAAGAATAGAACACACGCTGTTGTGTGTGAGACAATTAAACAAAAGAAAGTGAATGTGCCAGAATTGTTACATAATGTATATATTTCCTAATTTTCTTGCTTGTGTATGTAGGTGTAGAAGTTCAGTGGAGGGAGTCAGAATTTTTATTCCTTCCCTTCCTCTTATCCTCCTTGACCTATAGGCCTAACCAAATAACTGAATGGTTAGTTTTGATTTGATGAATTAATTTTATGATATGCAGCATGTTGTCACTGGAGTCAGTAAAACCTCTTAGAAATGTGTATTCTCCTTGCCAAAATAAAAATTTTCACATTGTGACTAGATAAAGTATGTGACTTGGAAGATCCGTAGATCTATGACAGATGCTCTTACAGCCATTTTCCTGCTTTTTAAGCGGACAGATGCTATAAATGTCACTGAATGAAGTGCATAGGCGTGCGTACAGGTATGCTGCGTGTGCCCAGGCACACCCTAATTTCTCAAAATTCGGTATTGTGTGCCTTTAAGTTTGTATTTGTTAAGTAGAATTCAGTTTTTAATTTAAAAGGGTTCAGTAAAGCTGTAGCTTATTTAGTTTGTTTGGTGAATAAAAATAACGTCCTTCATGACTGAGTGTTCAATAAATGTTCACCTTTAAAAAGTGAAAACTAAAATACCTTGGGTGCACAATCTACTGAAATGTGCTGCACATGCTTATGATGAAGTGTCATATAACTTGGTTTATCTTGGACTGTTATGCAGAAATGAGCTATAGTTACTTAGCATTTTAATCCAACAAATTTGTACTTCAGTAACTTATTACTTGTCTTCATCACCATAATCCTTACGTTGCGTGACATTCAAGTGTATAGGTAACGACTGCATCATACGTGTTTTGAAATACAAAACTTAATTATGTGCCATTTCATGGGTGACTCTTTTATGCTAATCCTTTGAAGTCCAGTTTTTTTAACCCCATGACCCTTCAGGTCGAATTATTCTTGCAGAAATTCATGATGAAATTGCATTTGTATCTGGTCAAAAAGTATTTCCTACATCTGTCCAGAATGAGCCCGGTTCAGGACTGCAAATGAAGGGTGTCAGGTTAGGAGAGTGGATGGGAGAGCAGGTAGCATCCGTGATTAGTCCAGATGCTATAAAGCAGAGAGATGCCTCTCACGATAATCACTTTTAAGAATCGTACCTTCATAGCACATGTGTGTCTACTGTGAAGGTATGATTCTTAAATATGTTGCAGTTTTTGAGACAGACAAAACAGAATTGTTACATAATGTATGTATATCCTTGTACATGTGCGTGCAAACATTTAGTGGACAGGGGGCCAGAGTTTGTACTTCTTTCCTTCTATTAAATCTGTTTAAGAATGATACCATCATAGTACATACATGTGTAATATGATGGTGTGATTCTTAAATGGGTTATAAAACTTAGTACATAGTGTATGCGTTGCTGAAAGACAAAGTGGTCTAAGTCAGTCTTTCAAGAAAAATTAGATAAGTGCTTGTACAGTAACACAACACTGAGATCTATGAACAGGCAAAATTATGTAAGTTACAGTTATTAATTTACCCAACAGAGAACATGTGTATCAAGGTAGGTCACTGATAATCCCATTGTGGTTACATATAATGAGCAACTTTTAAAGTATCTCTTCCTGTGTTGGGAATTGAATGTGATTACCCTGTCCTTCAGCATGTGGCCTATTCACTGTTCTGACTGAGGTGTGCCGTCTCCAAAGATTAGTTTATTGAGAAGTAAGTTCTTGTGACCATATTAAGTTTGTAAAATTGTTTGGTTGCTTCAGGATAATCTTTGGGCTTGGGGTTCAGGAACTAAGTATTTGATGTGTACCTTTTGTCAGGTTTATTTCAAGTGAGTCTGCTTCATTTCATTCCTCTCTCTACACTGCAATAATGTATGTAATGTTATACAGTCTGTTATTTTCATGACAAATTGAGTTTGCTGAGAATAAATATTAATTAGTAATTAAAATGAGTGTTCAAAAACCATGCATTTGTTCTTAGAAAAGAGGGAAGATGAAGAAACTCTGTATTAGCATAAACATCTGTCCATGCAAAGTATAAAAATTATTAAATAATTTCACAGTCATCACTGGTTTTGGACATCTTGCATATATCTATTTATAGGCCTATTTCATTTCCATCTCTTCACCGAGGTTGACTTTTTATGCCAGCATGAAGCGTGTAGAAGTTTAAACAGGAAGTTGTTTCAATTGCCACTGTATTTCACGTCCACTGTTGTACATTACAGTCCTTCAGGGACACTTTGACATCATTATTTCACTGGATGTGCATGCTGTGACCCTTAAAAGGAGGTAGTGTTTTTTTTTTTCATAATTTTTCACGACAGTTACTGATTCGTCTTCTTTGATTTCTCACGTAGCGGACGGTGCGGGTGTCTCGTTCTTTTATTCACACAGAAGTTGGTAAATTGGTACAACTTGCAATCTGTATGGCTGATTTATGTATACTGTTAATGGAAATAAGGCTATAATTTAAAAAAATACCTCTTAAAAGGTTCTGGAAACACTGTTCAGTTTTTACTGAGAGACTAAACTGGATAGAATAGTAATATCTAGTAAGTGCTGCTACCATGCAGACATACACCACAAACTTTTCTTAAAGATGGGCACTGCAGTACCAACTCACTTTACGTTCACTACTTTTTATTGATGCCGGCCATCTTCTGTTCCTCTTTGTAACTGCTTGCCAACATACACATCGATAGAATGGAAAAATTTGACAGCTCCAATCTCCAGCTGTGATTTCCACAGACAACTCTTACTCTGATCCACTGTTACTTATGTTAGCCTTTAAGGGACACTTGAAATCACAGTGCACATTGTGTAACTTTTTTTTAAGCAAAGATGCTGGTTCTAACTGTAGCATGGTTACCTCTCACTTCTATGTATTGCTGACACCTTGTGTTCCATTTGTAACTACTGTACTAGTGGTCACAGCAATTGAATTTTGGGCTGATTGCCTATTGTTGTCACATCTACACTGCCTGCACTATATTCTGCAATTTGAGGCGGAATGAAATAATAATTTAACATAACTCGAAGGCACAAGAATGAACAGAGTGACAGTATATTTTGATAGGTGTGAAATTACACTTCGACCAACAATTTTTATATCCATTTGTATTTCCAATTGAGAAATGCATAACAGACATACTGAACAGGCAATGTGGGATGAGTAAATATAATTCCTTGGCAGAGTGGAATGTGGTCCTTGCTACCTGGGCCCCATATCAGGTAACACTGCACTTTGATTCAGGCTTCAGTTGCGTTGGTCACCGTTATAACAGCTCTTATTGCTGTACAACAGCACAACAACAACAAATTTTTTAACATCATCAGAATGCATGGGTAAATTGCAGTGTGAAAACATTGCGGCTGTAGCAGTTGTAATGGCAATTGTACATGAATATTCACGTCATCTGGGATGTAATACCATGTAAACTGATACCAGCGTTTCAGTGGCACTGCACTCCTCCGAAACATCGGTAACTATATACCAGTTGACATGGCATAACATCCCAGAAGACTTGAATCTTCAGTAACACTGCTGTGAGAACTGCAAGTCTCACAGGAACTGAATGTATCTGATGCTGCTGATTTTGTATTTATGCTGATAACAGTCTACAGCAGTGGAGTATTTACATTTGCTTTTTGTACAGTGATCGTCTGTTCCGCACTATGACTGACCTTGTAGTGTCGGAAGGCTATGCAGCTGTGGGATATGAGTACATCAATATTGATGACTGCTGGCTGGAGAAAGAGAGAAGTTACACTGGTGAGCTTGTTCCCGACAGACTGAGGTTCCCATATGGGCTGCATGATCTTTCAGACTATGTAAGTCACAACCAGTATAACTTCATTTCCGACATACTCAGAGAATTCAATTAATGCCTGTGTAACATGTTTGTGCTACTGTATCTGTTGTTATATATATAAAATGTGTTGATACACTGTATTCTTAACTTCCCCAACTTAGAAAGTTCCAGATCATGGACTGTTTTCTTAACACTGTTTCTTTAAATGGAAAACATGGTAAGCTTAAAATGTAAGCGAAATGTGTAATTGATAAATGTAACTGTACATACCAGACCAGAGGCTTGTAGATACACACCGAAAGATATACACATGTTGACAAAATGCAGCCACAACCATTTTACATACCTTATGGTCATAATGTTCACCTTTTACAGATGTATTTTACGTGTGGCCAGACTTGACATTCCCATTATGTGTTCACTTTCGTCACTGTGTGCAAATAATTCATAAAAAGCAGATTTTCTTAGTTAATTTTTAACTGCTAGATTCTTAAAAGTAAAATTGTTGAGTTCATTAGAATATTAAAACGTCAAGTTATGCACATATGTGGCTAGTACATACTGGATTTTATATGACACCTTTCAGCTTCTTGTATAAATTAACTTATGTTGATACTTTTTATTGGTTGGCATTTTTTTAAATAAGGGTATGTTGTTTTCATTGATACAGTTATTTGTGGGTTGACTGCTGTTCTTGCTATTATTGTGATTTTCATATCTTTCTCTCTGTATTGTACCAGTTAGTTGTCTTCATGTATTTATTGTAAATTTTTGCTACAACCTCCAAGCCATACGAAACAATACAAAAGTTGATAAGTGTCGTATTGAATCTGAACAGGTAATGGTGAAATAAGTGCAGAAATGTAAGATTTTACATACACTGATTTTTTCTTGTAGTGGCTCTGTGTCTGCTTATGGCCATGTTTTGTGGATTCATATGTTGAGGTGATTACACTTCAAAATACGTAGTGATAGGTGGAATTTATACCAGAGTACTCTGCATTGTATAATTAAGTGGATGGAATAATGACCTGATATGGTTAGGCACCTGTAGTTAATATTGGAAGTTTAGCAGTATGCATAATTTTTCTGAAACTGCCTCTCTCATTTACCATTTTACTCTGACTTCCTTGTGTGAATTTTCAGATGTGTAATAATTTCAAGAAAGAGAAAGTTCCAGTATTCGAACCCACACCTCTGCGTGGGATATTTTATTCTTGCCACCAAGTCATAATCTTTGATATGTATACAAAGTTCCAGATCTGCAGTCCATCTGGAACTGCCCTACAGATGTAAATGCCTGGCCAAAACTCTGTTCTCTTTCTCTCATAAAAGACTCAACATTTCTCCTAAGCACCTATTGCAGAGAGGTAGGATTGTGTGTAGAGACCCTTCAGACCTTCATACTGCATTACCTTCACTGTAAGTTCTGCATTATGTTTATGAAACATAAGCTTTCAGCAGCTCAAAAATGGCACTATATCTTGAATCAGTTGCATAAAATTAAAATTTCTTTGTAACTGTCTGGACTCAAATTCAAAGCACTTGTAAAACAGCTTTTTTTAAATTTTCTTTATTATTTCTGTACTTTCAGGAATCTGATGCTGCTTTAAATTGTCCCCTAATTTTATTATAACCCTAAAACAGGTGAACATAGGAAAAATAGTTTACCATCCTAATAACTGAAGGAGAATAGCATGAGCAGTAGGCTAGGCAATAGCATGAGCTGTTATCCCCCCCCCAGGGAGGGGGGCAGCAGACTAGATACTACAGCAAAAGTACAAAAGCTGCACTCTCTGGCACTGGATTATCCAGTAAACCCTGTTAACTGGAAATTGACCAAAAGGCCCATTACATGTCATTATTCCATCAGCTGACAGCAGTGTTGTGAATGTGATGACTAAAATAGCAAAATACTGTTTTTTTTTGGGGGGGGGGGGTTGGGTGTTTCTTTTATATTATACACACATCATGTTGCATAAGTACTGTTATAAAGGGAATAGAAAATGTGGCAGGACAGGATATCAAGTGACAAATGACGTGGTTAGGTTTGTCTGACAGTGCTTGGTACAATAAGATGCAGATTAGGTAAAATGTTTTAATATCCAGAAAATTACAATATCCAGGAATCCTTTGGTCTCTGAGGTGCCAAGTGTCCCAGCTTTTACTGTACTCCTCCAGTTTTGTAATGGTAAAGCAACGTTGTCTTTGCACATGCCATGAATGTGTATGGGGGAAGCAGAGGTGTAACACCACTCTTAACCTTGGCACTGGATGTAGGTGAGTGTTTTGTAATAGGTGCAGTATAATAATCGTATTGCATTTGCTACAGTTTATAGTCATCAATGTCTTTGTTCTACAGGTTCATGCAAAAGGACTGAAGTTTGGAATCTATGAGGACTATGGTAACTACACATGTGCTGGTTATCCAGGGATACTGGGGTATCTGGAAACTGATGCTGCAACCTTTGCCAGCTGGAATGTTGATTACGTCAAGCTGGATGGCTGTTACTCCCATCCTCGTGAGATGGATCGAGGTCAGATTGTGAGGACGTGAACACTGATTGCTGAACTGCAGGATGACAAACCTGCAATTCCTGTACACATCCTATTATCCTAACACCTGATGCAGAATTGTAACTAACTACATAGCTATGGCCATACCATAGCTCAGGCAATTTGTTACTGTCTTTTCGTTGTGGCAAGTTGGGTTTAATCACAGAGTAGTCTGTCTGGGATTTGTGGAGGACAAAGTGACACTGGAGCAGGTTTTTCTCCTCTGAGCACTTTGGTTTTCTCCTGCAAATTATCACCCTCACCAGTGTTCCATACTCAAACAGCCGTCTAAGGTCACAGTGCCAAGGGACATACCAGTTCACTAACAGATAGATCTTTGTGGTTCAGGGTCCTGTTTGAACAGCTCACAGTTTGTTATATGTCCAAGAAGTTTCCTGTGTATTGTGTGGAACCCAAGAATTCATCCGTATCTAATTAACTACATGCAGCAGAGTCCTTCCTCAGAAGCTAACGGGTCCTCAGCCAGTTCATTTCACAAGGCTTCAGTCTTACTCATCCAAGAATTCATCCCGATGATAAAAAAAATGGCCTGTAATGTGTTCAGTTCATTTCTCACACTCACATTGTCAGTCTCCAACATCCTTCCAGCTTACACCTTTGACTCTCCCAGCTTGTCCCTTGCCTTTAGGTTTTTAAACCAATATTTGCTATCCATTTGTGTTTCACCCATTCATAATGCAAGTTGTGCCTGTCCTATGCTTCTTGACATAAGCTAGCACACATTTTTATAGTGTTTGAAATGACTTGCTCACATTGTTTTGGGATATTAACATTTATTTAGTACATTGTTCTCTGTACGTTAATAATAATAATAATAATAATAATAATAATAATAATAATAATAATATATTGTTTGGTGACCCTTTAATGATGGTGGGGTTTACATTCCAGCTACTGCCCAAGAGGGATGGGTTTTAAATTCATAAAAAAAGAGCTAATGTTGTCCCTGTCCACACCATGAAGGCATGTGGGGGAACAGAGGTATAGCTCCATTCATTTGTAATCTTGGCACTAAATGGCATTGTGTGGTAAACTTCATGTCTCAGCCACATTACCCTGGGAAAGAAACCTGGTACCCATTGCATAGGAGGCTGAATGGGCCCCCACCACCAATCTGGACATCTTGGAGAAGAGATAAATATGTTGCCTGTGCCAGGATTTGAACTCCGGATTGTCCAGCTTGTAGCCTAGTCACTGTGCCGACAATGCTGTCCCTTAAATGCAGTCATGACGGTACAGTGAGCCTAGGCCAGCAGCATGTGAAATATAAATGGCCCGTACAGTCACAGGCTGGCGTTGACTGGATGAACAGTATTGTTAGCATGATACAGTGTAACATCAGGGCTTAGAGGTGCTGGCTCCTTGTCATACCAAAGGTTGCTGGTTTCCTTGTGTGCACTGGCCATTAACTGAGCTGAATTGTAAAACTCTTTTCTTTGGAACTTAGTCATCAGGAATAGAAGAAATATGTAAGGAAACAGAGTGAACATGTGATACTGTGAAATACCGTCAGCATTACAAGTGATAAGAGAGTGGTTTAGCTGTGGGTTATTAGAGTGGTTTAACTGGTTTCTTCAAGGAACTCCTCCTGAATAGAGTTCAGATACTGGCCAAGGTAGACAAGATAAACACTGTCAAGTGTAGCAGTGCTGCCTTGGTGTGTTTCATCATATGCATGCATACTGACACCAGAAACCTTGAAAGCATGTTCTGATGATGCAGTTCTATTTCACACCTCTAATGCTGGAAGACTTGTGTTTTCATGTAACGTGTATTGCATTGGTTTTCTTGTATGAGTTTCCTCACTAGGCCCTACAGTCTGGTAAATGCTGGAATAAAATGTGAAGTTTTCCTTGTACTAAATTAAGCTCCATGCCATGCAGACATACAGGGGAAGAGAGTTTAGCTT
Organism: Reticulitermes speratus; assembly: GCA_021186555.1. NCBI lineage: Eukaryota > Metazoa > Arthropoda > Insecta > Blattodea > Rhinotermitidae > Reticulitermes > Reticulitermes speratus. The sequence continues at coordinate 20,972,571 of JAJKFL010000012.1, forward strand.
CAAGCATTCTTGGCATACCTTATTAAACTTACGTGATTGCTTTTCCACCGTTCTGAAAATTAACTTTTAATTTGTTAATGTTTCTGATCCAAATTTGCATTCTTGTTTTAGGTTGAGCATTATTTTCCTTGTAATTTCTGTCGCCCCAGTTTCTGGGTGGGAAGGGACATGCTCAGTGGATCAGTTTATCATCATTTAAGCATGTAACACATTGCCATGCTGTATGTAATTTAGTGTTTTCTGATAGTGTCAGACCAGGGGTCCAAATCACATATTATTGGCAGGTCTGAACTGACTGGCTTGTCTGTATCATCTGTTACAAGTGACAGGCCAGACTGCAGAGTCAAGATACCATAGCTTCTAATTAATTGAAAAATATGTTACCGTATATTCTCGAATCTAATCCGCACCCTTTTTACAGTTTTAGAGGGCTAAAAAATCAGATGCGTATTAGATTCCCGGTCTCGAGCTGGATTTTGGAAAAATGATTGAGCTGCTGTACGTGCCGTAAGAACAATACAATACAATAATCTATTATTTTATTATTTATTATTATAATTTATTATTCATCAGACTTGCCGTCATCACTCATAACTGAATCGTTATCCGTGCTCTCCACCCAGTCACTATCATCTTTATCTTCAACATCGTCCTCCCATACAATGTCATCGCTGCCTTGTGTTTCCGCCATAGTCGAACGTTGCTTTCATCAACTCCAAAAATTGCAGCGGCTTTGCGGTTTCCATTCTCCTCTGCGCACCGAATAACTTCACGTTTGAACTTTGCCGTATATGAGAGTCATTTAGATTTCAGGCGTCCCTCTTCCATAACTACGGTACACGACAAATTGGAACAAGCACCTCCCACGTTTCAACAACTAAGGCTCAGCTGGCTTCAGACGAGATTGCGCACGTCTGTTGAGAAAGGCCCCGCCTCTATCGGTATGACTCATCGGCCACAGGCGTAGCGTCGGATTTTAACGCATTGGTAACATCCAATATTATTCAATCAGTCGCCCCGTGGGCAAGGGGTGGTTGAAGGAAAGGTGCGGATTAGAATCGCGAACTAACTTTTTTTTCATTTAAGAAGTCGCCAAAAACTGGGTGCGTATTAGATTCGGATGCGTATTAGATTCGAGAATATACGGTATTTTCTGTCCGTAACTGACATTATGTCTATGTGTAGTATCTTGTAGTATAGTAAGTAGGCTGGTGTGAGCAATTACAGTGGCTTGGGTAGCACAGTTGCTACCTAGCACTGTTCAGGATACATGAACTGGTCAAGGATTTCAGAACGTTAAAATAACAGTAACTGCACGTCAAAAAGTGCATCTGTGTAAAAATGCAGTCTTATGGAACTCGAAATGCCACATAAGCAAACCATGTTGCAACAGTTGATAGCTTAATTACGTAACTCATTTATTGAGTCACTAGTTGTCTTAAAAATCAAGTCTTTATTTGGACTTTGTAACTTAAAAATATAATAACTGTAATTCATTTTTGTAACACACTGCATGTTGGGAATTCAAAGTTACTGACCACTTGCACCCAGCTGATGCCAAAGTTAAGAACTTGTGGATAGTACCTCCACTCCCTCATGTCATTATGATGAGGTGGTTAATTAAGGACAGGCACAACATTACTGTTTGTTTTAATGCTGATGATAATTTAAAGACTTTGTGACATTCTCACAACTTGTGGTGACGTGATTGTTTGATCATGAACACAGAATTGCATGCCTATAATAAGTTGGTACACAGCTAGTGGTTAATGATTGGAATTATAGTTTGACACTTTCTCTAGATTAACATCTACATTACTGTGTGTATCATCTTTTATTACAGGTTATCCTGAGTTTGGTTTCCACCTGAACCGAACTGGACGGCCCATGGTATACTCTTGCAGTTGGCCTGTGTATCAGATTTATTCTGGAATTTCGGTGAGCTTCTGAAACTTTAAAAGTCGGGTTCTCACAGCATTTACCAAACAAAAACAATTACGTATGTGGTAACTTAACCTGAATGTTGACTACATTGCAGATAAAAAGCCCACCACTGGACATGATCTGGGACCAATTTCAGTCACCTCTTTCCTACACAGTCCATTTCCCTAGATACGCCTTAACCCTTCAATGCAGAGCGACAAGTATACTCGCAATGCGCAGTTCTGTCTTCATTCACTTATAACTTGAATGGTTTTGGGGATATCGTCTTGATCTTTGCACCGTTTTGTAGGTATTGGAATGGCCTTCATGTACAGGTAAAAACTTTTGACCTGTCACCGTTACTTCAGTTATTATGTAACATCAGTTTTTGTTAAGAGTATCTGAACTCCACGAGGTTGCACTGCTGTGTGATGGTAACACTGACACAGAGATCATTGATATAGGGATCGGTTTATTTTCCATGGTCAGATATAACTTCATATCGGTAACATTTTTCCCATCCAATGCTACCACAAGCTGGTTTCTAAAATGTCTCTGTCATTTTTAAAATGAAGCCGAAGCCACATCTTCCGAAGTGTGTGTGGGCATTTGTAACACAACTGACACAAATAGGCAATACAGAGAAATGGTCTTCTTTTCACCAAGTAGCTACCCTCCAAAGAACTGATGAAGGTCGAAGAAATTGTTGTTTGCTTGACTCACAGTGCAACAAGAAAAAGGTTGTAAAATCTGACCCATAGGTTCAAATTGTAAGAGCAGGAGGACAGACCTTGTCAGAATTTCCTGGCACATTTCGAACACAACGGTAATTTCTCTCAAGACAGAATGCAGGAGTAGAAAAACATAAGACAGTGTGTAAAGATGTGGTGTAATGAAGACTGATACCAACTGAATGAGCACACATATGTTTGCATGTAAATGTATTATTTCTTTAAAAATTAGTTTCTTTGGACCAACTCCATTTCATACAATTTATTTAAAAAACACTTTATTTCAGAAATTTAAATGTTCAGGCTAAGTTTAAATACTGCTTCCGCATCGTGCTATGGACGGGGTTTAAATGCCTTCTGCATTGCAGGGTTAATGTTATCACCTGTCACATTGATCTTTAAAGTGGCTATTTTTAAATACAGAAGTATACAGGTTGCACTTGACATGTTTATTTGGCACAAGGAGTTGTGAATGAGATACTAACATGTATCCTTTTGAAATTAGTGTATCCTTATATTGAAAGTACAGTAGAACCCGTATAAGAAGTCCCGCATAAGAAGTTTTCCCGTGTAAGAAGTCTGATTTTTAAAGTCCCGAAATCCTATTGCTTTTAATAAGCTTCCCTCTTAATAAGTCTTCCCGCTTAAGGAGTCCCTAATCCTCTGGTCCCTTGAAAGGCTTCTTAACAGGGTTCTACTGTAACTGTAGATAGTATGAAGGGGGGAAGTGGGGGTGCACATGTGGGCATAAACATGTGCATGTTGTAGCATCTGACTGGGTCAGACTTGCTTCCAGGGCAGTTGTAAGATATCAACCTGGATGAACCAGTGCAAGGTAGCTTCAGTATCCCCTGCTTGGAGGAGTAGACAGACAGATATCTTATATGCCTCCTTTCATACAAATTTGTGAGATCACATCACAGCGCAGTATGTACGTCGGTCTGTATGCACGTGAGATGATTACCATTTGTGCAGTGTTATCAATATGTAACTTAGGCAACAAAATAGTTTTCAGTCTCTGATGGAACTATAACATTTGTCAGCGTATTTATGCTGTGTAATGCATAATAGAAATGTTTTTATGACTTGAACTTCAAATAAATGAAGTATAGATTAGAATAAGGAGAACATTTTGGTAAGGAAATGTTTTTTATGATTTCAAACTGTAACATCAGACTTTTAATTTTTATAAGCTTATAAACAAGTCATACGTTGAACAAGTTCTAACAAAACTAATAAGAATTATAGTTGTAGGTACTGTAATAAACTGTAATCAGAATTTTTAGAACATCCCTGGTAATGAGCCTAACAAAGATTGAAACATATTGGGTACTTTCATGTTACAGAGTGTAAAAAAGCTGGACAAATTGATGTAGTTGCATTAGACAGATTGAAAAGTAATTTGTTGATATTGAATGCAATGAAGAAATCTGAATTTTAAGGTGTGATGTAGGCTGTTCTAACTTAAACTATGCAGAAATTATAGCACTGTGGATACATTTACAACGCCTTTCTTGTAAAATATTAGTTCTCCTGTTTTGTCATTTTGTGCACTTAAATAACCTTCAGAGATTTTTCACTTTTTATCATTGGCATGGTCTCCTAGACAGATTGAGTGTCATGAGTATAGGCTTGCAGTTTTAAAATTTAATATTTTATATCTGTGCAGTGGTTCCATTAACTTCTGTAATATTTTGATATATGTATTCTTTGTAATGCACCTCCCTGAAGATGGTCACATGAGTGGCTGAAACATGAAGGAGCTCTGCAGTGTGTATAATACTCTTTCATACACTTATGTGCATTTGTTGGTTGTAATATCATACCTGCTTGCAGTTATGTTCAAACTGTTACTGATGTCAGTGGAAAACGTTTTTGCTCTGTGGACATTTTGTGAAGATCCCATACTGACCATACACAATTCAATACCTTTGCTACAGATAACAAACACAAAATTGCAACTGTGCCTAATAAAAGAGAAGAAAGGCACAGAGGTATGAATTTAGATCGTAACAGCATGCAAGATTTGAACTGGAACAAGCCATGAGTGTAAAATGCATTGGAAATATCTACAAAAAATTAAAACACATTATTTTCTGTCATAAAACAGGGATTTGATTGATGTACACATCACGTATATGCATGTCAATATGTCTGCAAGCTCTCTTTTTCATACCGTTACATCCGGATTTAATGACATTATCACAAATGAAGACATTAGCTTAGCTGTAAACTGATATTAAAACAGCTGTGGAACTGGCTATCCTGACGGGATTTGTATGAGTTTCTGTGGCCCCTTCTGGTAGATATTGGAATAATGGTTAATATTCTTAGATTATGTTTGTTGTGCTATTATGTATTAATCTTATTTCATCTTGCAGCCAAATTACTCTTCAATTGTTGAGCACTGCAATTTGTGGCGTAACTTTGATGACATCCAGGACTCATGGGCAAGTGTAGAGGCAATCATTGATTACTATGGAAATAATCAGGATGCTATTGTTCCTAATGCAGGACCGGGACATTGGAATGATCCTGATATGGTGAGGATGCTGAATTATTGGAATACTTGTAATAGGTGCTTACTGTCAGTATGATATTATTATTGTTACTTAGATTACAGCAGAACAGGAAATTTATTGTTAAGCTTGGCACATATTTGGAATGTTAATGATTTTATGTTTAAACTAGCTCACTGACAGTGTTTTGATTCTTTATGGAGACACATTGTGTCTTTTAGAAGACAGTGAATTGTGATAAAGCTATAGGATGCTCATAAGCTTCTCTTTTTAGTAGCTTCTTCTTCTTCTTTCTATGGGCCTGTCGGCATTAGCTCCGGACGCACCGCAGCCTTAGGCTTATTGTGCTAACCCTTAGCCTTTCAATTATCAAGTCTGCAGCCACAGCCGTTCCTTGATCAGGTTCATCGAGGTTGGAATACTCGAGTAAGAGTGGGGTCTGTTCACACCCCCACTACTTCTCGCCACCGCCTTCTCTTATTTTAATGAGCTGCGCTCCCGACAGTTGCCTGGTCTGCAGTTTGGTCATAAAGACACCTGCAGCCAGTCTGTCCTCATCAGAAGAGACAGCGAAAGGCTCAGAGCGAACAGCCCAATATCAAGTTTGCAGCCACAGCCGCTCCTTGATCAGGTTCATCGAAGGTGAAATACTCGAGTAAGAGTTGGGTCTTTTTACACCCCCACTACTTCTCGCCACCGCCTTCTCTTACTTTAATGAGCTACTTTCGCCACGCTCCCGAGAGTCGTCTGGTCTGCAGTCTGGTCATAATGACACCTGCAGCCAGTCTGTCCTCATCAGAAGAGATAGCGAAAGGCTCACAGGTTCATCGAAGGTGGAATACTCGAGTGAGAGTGGGGTCTTTTCACACCCCCACTACTTCTCGCCACCACCTTCTCTTACTTTAATGAGCTACTTCTGCTGTGCTCCCGAGAGTCGCCTGGTCTGCAGTCTGGTCATAAAGACACCTGCAGCCAGTCCTCATCAGAAGAGACAGCGAAAGGCTCAGAGCCTACAGCCCCAATATCAAGTTTGCAGCCACAGCCACTCCTTGATCAGGTTCATCGAAGGAGGAATACTCGAGTAAGAGTGGGGTCTTTTCACACCCCCACTACTTCTCGCCACCGCCTCTCTCTTACTTTAATGAGCTGCTTCCGCTGCTCTCCCGAGAGTCGCCTGGTCTGCAGCCTGGTCATAAAGACACCTGCAGCCAGTCTGTCCTCATCAGAAGAGATAGCGAAAGGCTCATAGGTTCATCGAAGGTGGAATACTCGAGTAAGAGTGGGGTCTTTTCACACCCCCACTACTTCTCGCCACCACCTTCTCTTAATTTAATGAGCTTCTTCCGCTGCACTCCTGAGAGTCGCCTGGACTGCAGTCTAGTCATATAGACACCTGCAGCCAGTCTGTTCTCATCAGAAGAGACAGCGAAAGGTCAGAGCCTACAGCCCCAATATCAAGTTTGCAGTCACAGCCGCTTCTTGATCAGGTTCATCGAAGGAGGAATACTCGAGTAAGAGTGGGGTCTTTTCACACCCCCATTACTTCTCGCCACCGCTTTCTCTTACTTTAACGAGCTGCTTCCGCTGCACTCCCAAGAGTTGCCTGGTCTGCAGTCTGGTCATAATGACACCTGCAGCCAGTCTGTCCTCATCAGAAGAGATAGCAGAAGGCTCACAGGTTCATCGAAGGTGGAATACTTAATGATATTATTATTGTTACTTATATTACAGCAGAACAGGAAATTTATTGTTAAGCTTGGCACATATTTGGAATGTTAATGATTTTATGTATAAACTAGCTCACTGACAGTGTTTTGATTCTTTATGTAGACACATTGTGTCTTGTTAGAAGACAGTGAATTGTGATAAAGCTATAGGATATCTCATAAGCTTCTCTTTTTAGTAGCTAAGTTTCTACTAAATTGCTAATTTAAAGTGGAAGACCACTTGTACTAGTGCATGATATGCTTCATCTTTCTACTTATTGGTTCTAGATTTTTATTCTCTTCATTTATTTTGTTATGTGTGCAGTGATGGTAGTGAACATAACTCTGATTTAACATTCACAGTGGTATGACACTTTGAGAGTGCTTTGGGTGCCTTGTGTATTCTTCACCTAAGAGAAATATTTGGAAAATTTTAACTTTGACATTCAGTGAAGGAAAATATTTGTGAGTTGATACTGATGAATGAATATGTTATACAAACTTTACACATTCAGGTCCACATTTCAAAATATGTGACATGGTGCTGGATTTAGCATTTGTTCTTGTAGTTTTAAGCAATGCCACTTACAATACAGTATCAAGGGCAGAACCATTTATAACATATATTGGACTTAAATAGTATTTCAAGAACGTTAAAAAGACATGGATACATAGGCAGTATGAATTTCCAGTAATGTCCTCCTGTGTAAATATGTGATGCCTTAGCAATTTCATGTGTGAAGAGAAACGGAAAGTAAATTACGTCTGTGTCATACTCGTTGCTTCAGATGCTTCTCAGTATGTAACTCTTAACTTTTTGTTATCTTTTAATAGCTAATTATTGGGAACTTCGGACTGAGCTATGAACAGTGTAAGACGCAGATGGCGCTCTGGGCCATCCTGGCTGCACCACTTCTCATGTCAGTGGATCTGCGCACCATCAGACCTGAATACAAAGCTATCCTCCAAAACAAAAAGATCATTGCTGTAGATCAAGATCTCCTTGGCTACCAGGGGCGTAGAATATATAAGGTGGGTGCATGAACTAGAGAAATTATTGTTAAGTAATCCTCTCTTCCAGTGTAGGATGTGTGTAAGCTGTGGAGTTAGGGGGGTGGTCTCCAGGACTGAATGTGATAAAGATGCAGCCAGGGCTGGTCTTTTCAGATGTGGGAATGGAATGCATAACCATTAACCATAAGGAAGTCTTTTGCTATTATTCTAATGAAGAAACTTCATAACAGGAGTGAATTTTTGGCACCAGTGAAATATAGCACTGTGAGATTTGAGATTCTCACAGCACTGTTGCGGAAGGTTCAAGTGTTCTTGAATAATGCTCTGTCTTTGAACAGTAGTTCCTGATGTTTGAAAGGATCGTAGTTCCTTCATCTGTAAGAGTCAGGTGGTCCAGACCATCTGGACTGCTTGACCCTGAAGATGAAGGCAGTATGATTCATTTAAGTGTTGGGAACTACTTACCCTGCTTCACAGCATCACATCCCAGGAGACTTGAATCTTCAGCTATAGCCCTTAGATTTTAAAAGTGGAGTGAAGGTTGTGTCATGTGATTTTAAGCTGAGATTTTGTCCTCCACCTGTTGATTGTGCGCTATTGCATGACGTTTAGCTTTTCAGGTCTTTAACTCAAAACTCCAAAACAAGTGAAGGAAACCTTGACTGCATTTTTGTTCAAGATAAAGACTGATGTAAAGAGAAAAACAAATATTATTTATATGAGAATATTTATGGGTTGGATATGACATTTAAATGTTTCTATCACAAAGTGCATGGAGTAAATACAAATGTGAGAGGCTGAATGTATCCGTCATCATGTTTGACCTCCAGAATGGTGGACTGGATTGTTATGAAATTTTGTGTTGAGGGTTGCATTAAAGGTTGCTGGCAAATTTATTTTTGGTTTGTGCTAATCTAGTATAACCCCCATTTTGCACAAAGGTCACATCCCACTTTATAGATTTTCTCAATAAGCTTGATCATATAAACAAGTTTTACATGCTTTCAAATAGAGATTCCAACTACTGCTCTTGTCTGAAGGTTTTTAATATTGACATAATTATTAAAATGAAAGGAAATCGTTGACTTTGCAGAATCAAAACCACAGTGAAATTCACTTTGCAATAAGTAAACTCAACACCATAGAGATTTGCAGAATTTTAGAGGAACAAATTTTGCAAATATTTAGTTTTAGTAGAGTATTTAACTAAAATATGGGCTGTGTGTCCTGTGTTTTCTTGTTATCCATTATTTGGTCTCAGCTTTCTCACTACTTCCATTTGAGTATGATAAAGTTTCCTTATTTGCAGCACAATGGCATTGAAATCTGGGCAAGACCCATTACACCAGTTTATCAGAATTACTTCTCATATGCTGTGGCCTTTGTGAATCGTCGCACAGATGGCACACCATCTGATGTTGCCGTGACTTTAAGAGAACTGGGCCTAATGAACCCAGGTGGCTACAGTGTTGAGGTAACATATGTATAATTGTAGGCAGTGTGTGGTTTTGTGTAACATTGTGTAACAAGGGTGATTCTCCACAATTTCTTGGCATATGTTAACATACATGATGAAGGATCTACAGAAGTGGGCTCAATTCATCAGTCAGGCAAAAATTCTACTTGTCAGACATTTCATCACAAGAAAAACTGTACATATCCATGCTGCTGTAGTTTTATTTTGCTCTTATCTTTTCCCTACATGATGACATTCAAAACATCATGGCCATGAAGGTACAAGGTGAAGTTACCCTTGTCCACACCATGAAGGTATATAGGGGGAGTGAAGGTCTAGCACCACTCATTCTTAATGTTGGCAGCACACTACAGCTGCTTTATCCACGGAGAAAGAATTTTTGGTACCCTTGGAATAGGAGGCTGGCTGGGCGTCAGAGCTGGTGTGGACATTTTGGAGAAAAGTGTCTTGCCCTTGCTGGTAATCAAACTGTGGATTGTCCAGTCCTTAGCCCAGTCATTATACCGACTGCACTATCTGAGCTGTTTCTTCATGACCATTCCAGTTACATATTTTCCTTTGGCATCAGCATAGAAATGAAAAAATGACTGGGAAGGAATATTAATGTCAACGTTCTAAGATTTTTCACCTGTCACGAATGAGCAAACAAATGGGTTTGTTGAGCCCTGCATGTGCCATCTGGAGTGTTGCTTTTTCTCCTCTCTTCAGGTCATTGGTTGGTGCTGTACTGGTATATATTTTACTGCTCTGTGACGTTGGCGATAAAGTCAGGATCAAACCTGGAACCCATTGATGTCTAAATTTGTGTGCCAAACACACAGCCACCATCTGTCAGTATAACAATAACCAGTCACCTGGAAATGGTTAGTTACTCACTGTAGATCAAATGGGCAATGACAGTGTCATATAATACTGGTGTTAGTGTTCTTTTTTCATCAAGAAAGCCTAATCATGTGAGTTCCTTCATATAGTTTCTAATAGCAGTCAGTAATTACTCCGTTCTTTATCAAGTTCCCTGTATGGAATCTAAAAGTCTGTCATTACCACCTGAACTATGTCAGCCCAACCAACATTGTCAGAGCCTATCCATTTTACTATTATCCAGCCTTTTACAGTTCAGGTTCCAAAGTCACTTTTTCCCATTAAATTCTCTAACCAGAATTTTGTCTTCATTACTTGCTCCCTTTGTATGCTGCGTATGTGGTGATCCCAAGCTATTTGTTGGTTCATGTATTTATTTGGTTATGTAATAACATTGTTTCAAGTGCACATGTTGTTTAGTGTTATGAGGTGGGAAGAAGGTTTTTTGAAAGATGTGCAAGAATGTAGTTTTGGCACCTGTTAAAATACTTTATTGTAATATGCCTGTAAGCATTAAGAGAAATTGTGAAAGTTTTTATCAGAGGATCAAGTGCCTTGACAACAATTTGAACCAGCTACCTCCCACTTACAAATCAGACATGTTGACTGATAAGCTTCAAACCAAAATCTGTAATTCTTCTATTACCCTGTTTTACATTTTTTTTTCATGATTCTGCTATCATCTATGGTCAAACATTGTTATGGGATAAAGAAAAAGGTAATTTGCATGTGTCAGTGACAAGTTTTGAGCTAATCCGTCTTCTTGCACAGTCCGTTGTCTTGTCTGTTGACTGCATTGTAATGGATGTGTTAAAGTTTACTGAAGCTGTGTCATGATTCTGCATTAAAGTCAGACTTACGTATCTGAAAATATCATCAACTTCACCCACTCCCTGTTTGAATACATTATTTTAACATAATTGCATCAGTATTAATGTGCTTCCATTTGTCCCAGTTTCCCAAACAGTTTTGTAACTTCACACCAAAACTAAAAGATTGACATGGAACTTGACGAATTTGATATGACATAAAATATATAGAGAAAGGCAAAGGCAGTTAAAATAAAATATCTCATCTGTACACACTTGTGATTAATGAGACAAGAGCCTTTCTTATGGCAAACTGTGTGGCCAGACAGGGTATAGCATCACATATTTTTGGATATTTTGTATGTTATGAAAATAGAGGTTGAAAGCAGAGATGGTCTCCAAATTAGAGTTTTCGTGAGTCAAGAAGTTATATTGAATCTTTGCTGCAGTGCAGAATCAAAATAGTTGCTAACATTCCACGAATGGTGCTCTGCTTGCCATTTTGGATTCCATGGTACTGCAGAGTTGTTTGTCTTAAGGAGGAACATGATCCAAAAATTCAGAATAACAGTCTCTTTAATGGTAAATAATGTAACCGAAGATCTCTTTATTAATCTCATGCTCTGGTTTTGCTTCCCCCCTCCCCCTTTATTTTCTGGTAGCCTAGGGGTGCAAGCAAAACAAGTGATAGTGTGCAAGTGTACTAAGTTTAATAAGTTTATTGGCGAAGAACAAAGAGATATACCAGACTTATATTGGTGAAGCATATTTACCCAAGTGCTTATAATTTCATATGCTCCATTGCCCACTTGATTTAACAAATTTAGAAACAATAAACAAATGAAAACCTACATAACATTTTGGTGAACCTAAAAAGAAACACAAATCCTTATTAGGCCACAGTCACGTATGGATGCTGATGTGACAATTAATCCAAAACAGTAGTTTTGTAGAGGCCAAGATAACATTTCCCACGATGTGAAGACCTTAACAGGGCTTGCCAGAGATAAGAAGGAAATGTATGCACATACTAATGGACAGGGGTGCAAGCAATAAATATTCTGGTGCAGTTTTATAAGAACAATATTTGTTATAGGACATTTGAGGTTTTTACGGGTATGACAGCAAAGAATGCTGTCTTCTGGGATTAAGTGTTGTGTAGTTTTGTACTTACCTACCTACCAACCAAGACAAGGACATTGATTTGGTGTCTGGATTAAAAATTATATATTTATAGGTTAAGAATGCATGGAACTATACCTCTGCTGCCCCATATGTCTTCGTGGTGTGGTCCTTAATTAAGCATAGGGACACGTTTTACTCTATCTGTAGATGCATAATCATATGATAAAACAAAGTACTGTATGAGCAAGTTGAACAGGAAGGAAGGAAATATAAAAGAGACCAAATGCTTCAGCTTTCTAAACATTATGGTGACTAGAAGAGCAGGTTTCTCTGTACAAGGGAGAATGTTTCAGTGGATATTGCTCTCAAACATTTTAGACGTGATACACAATTGCCACTGAAAATCTGAGCCAAGTCTGTTCCACCTACTGTGCATTGTGTTAGTTTATTGCTGCAAATTGGTCAGCTGGTGCAGGTTAGCACACATGAAACTTCCCAGAGTGATTGTGTAAACATAACAAAATATAGAAGTTAAAGTATGACAGTTTGTGTTATATCCTTTAGATTCACAAGAATAAATAAGCAAGTTTTTGACATAACAAAATTCAATACACTGAAAGAAATGAAGAGTTCTTTTTGTAGAAACTATAATAATATGTTTTGATGTGAAGGTGTCTGGTTTAGACATTTCATAGATGTAGGTTTTACTCTAGCTGGACATTTCATAGATTGTAAGTTTCACTGTAGCTTGTTGTCATTCAACAGGATCTATATGAAGATGTCAGCTATGGGGTCTTGACACCACTAACTAAGATAAAAGTGAAAGTAAATCCATCTGGTGAGTACATTTTCAAACATAAGTATTTGCATATCTTTTTGTGGATTATTTAAGTCATATGAAAAGACTATAATTTTATATTAAAATTTATATATCATTTGACTGATGGGCATAACTCACTTTTGAAAACTGTGGTGGTGTAACAGATTGGTAATGCAAGATGATCCCAGTGTTTTGTCTGCCTCATTGTCAATGTGATATTTCATATACAGCGAAAGTTTACCATTATGACTGTTGCTGAAATAAAATAAAATAATTGTCATTGTGACAGATTCTGATTACCTTTATATTTAATCTCTGAAACTATACACATGCTGAAGAAAACCCAAGTAGTTTAGAAAATATATTTAATGTACGTGAACACTTAATTCCAGCATGCCGCATTGTACATGGATGTCAGATTACAGTCAATGGAAAATTAAATACGGGTACATCGTCAGTAACATTGAATAAATAAACACAGATTGTTACAAGTTAAACTTAGTAATAAGTGCATTTGAAGATGCAAGTCTTTCAGGATGTGATCTTAAGTGATTCCCCATCTGGACCTCAGCATGACAGTGATGCCCAACTACATTCTCCTTAGCCGCAGACTCTAGTGCAGTGTTTCACCCTTCAGTTCCTTGTCTTGCAATCACATACATACAGTGGTTTGAAAATAAGATGTACCGATGCCTCTGCCAAGTGGTTTCCTTTCGAATCCAGTCTCGCTGACCTGTTTTCCAGGCATGTGCCCACAATATAACAGCAGCTAAATGGCTGTAACATGTTCATGCAACCTGGAATCAGGGTCAGGTGCAGATAAGGTGGAAAGGACTCATATTGGCAACACACCCATACCAGATGACATGGCATCATATTCCATAAGACTTGTATCTTCATTGGTACTACTGTGAAAACCTCAAATCGTGCAAGTTATATTTGACACAACAAGAGTTTGTAATACAACCACATCACCTCACAGTTTTATCTAATTCCATTGGAATGTTGTCACTTTATTACACTGAGATCTTGGTCTTACAAAATTGTGTGGGTGATGAAATGATATTTGTTATAATGAATTTGCATTATACTGAAACACATTAATTTCAGAATGCTATGAGAAAGACAAACTTACCATGTTTACTTGGTAAAAAAAGTAAAATTTTTATTGTGCAGCTGTTTTAGTAATTATTTCTCAGCAGATTTGTGGAGAATATCACTGCTCTCCAAAATGCAATCTGGAACATATTTCTTGTCATTACAAAGTGCCAAAAGACTTAGTGCCATTGTTGGAAATCTGTGGAGCCAACGTGCACTTCCCTTAAAATCCGTTAGGCTTGTAACATAAGCATGTTAACTTTTTGGTGTAAGGAAATAACTAATTTAGTTTAACCTTTATGCAATGAAGTACACTGTAAGATAGAAAGGAAATATGATGTAATAATAGATATATTCTGTTTTGTTTCCTGGTTATGGCAAGGTATCTCATTCTAAATGGATAACTAACTCTTCTATTAGAACCCAGAGACTGAACAGTTCTAATAAAAAATTCTGTCATTGAACACAATCCTGAGCTAGTTCAACCAATTCCTCTTAATTGTTGTAACATACAGAAAATCTGTGACTGGGTACAAAAAGCTTGAAGTTGGTTCATATAATAATCTTCTGCAGGTGTGGTGATTTTGCGCGCTGATGTCCAACCTGGACGACCATTTGTTGCAACCCAGCAGACACGGTATGACCCGTATCAAGTGTTCCATTACAGGCCAGCCGGTCTGTAGGCAGATAATTGAAATGCCTGGTACAGTGAAGTGTTGGTTGGTAGTTCTGTTTGTCTTGAACTGAGGCAAGTAAATCATACAGGCTGGATTGATTGCATGTCAAATTCTGCGAAAGCATGTGGACTGCCAGCTGATGTTACTTGTTTGAACCTTGTGCAGTCATTAGTGTTGCACACTTCTGTAATAGCCAACCTAATTATAGGTACTATTGAAAGCTGCAGCCTGCAAATCAACAATAATATGCTGTGCCTGTCTCATGGACTTCATGGGTCAGCACCTGTAACATTGTTATTTAATGTTAAAATATAAACAAATGTTAAATATAAGTGACTTTTATTGTTGTTCAGAACATTTTCCATTGTCTGAACATATTATGCCATCCCAAACTTCTCACTGATGGGAATTTGGCACCAGAGTTTTCAGCGAGCATTTTTCTGTCCTCAAGATTTAGCACCAAGATAGAGGCAGCAGAGTTCCACAGTGTTCATATCCATCTGCTAAAGTACACAATTTCACATCCCTTACTATTGTGAGGGCCTCTGATCTCACATATTTTCTGTGTTAGTTTACAGTAATCATTATGAACATTTTTAGCTTATGTTGGTAACAAGGCTATGTAATATAGTGCTGTCTTCTTCCAGATGTTTGACTGAACTGTGTGAGAGCTGTTTTGTTGTGTTGGCATGAAAATGAAATAAATGATTTGTAGACATGTACAGTTTCCAAATCCAAGTGACAGGAAATAACAATTAAAATACAGGAGATATAAATGCTGTCAGATGTTCAAGGGATTGAGTGTAGGTCTAGCAGCCAAGGTTTGTGGCAAGAGGGACATCATGTTAAACCTGCTGGACAAATTGATTTCCATTCTGTTTGTTCCTTGGACTGAGAAACAGAATCTCCTGCTTTGCTGAAGAAACCATTCAGTAGGTTGTGTGTGTATACAGAGTGTGCCTCTGTGTCCCTGAGCATGACAGCTATTACACGAAATTACATGAACTTTATTGCATACGAAGCCTGCCAGGAATTGCTGAGTCAACTTTCTGCTGTGCTTTCAATATTTTATAGAAGAGTGTCAAAGTGCAGACCTCCTGCTCCTAAGAAGCCCTCTCACCTTTAAAAAACATTTCTCCACACATGATGGAGCTCTAGTCTTGAAATGTAAGTTTTTCTTCAAATTTTGTCTTTCACGTCTTGTAAAGAATGTGTCCCCTACAAATAATGATCACACAGATACAAGTCGCGAGGTCTAGAAGGCCACAGCCTGCATGTTATTAACAGTTCACCTATTACCTCTACTAGGGCAGTCCTTGAGCACCTGCTTTGTGGGTTATGGCATTGTCCTGCAGACATAACCATACATTTTTCTCTTTTTATGTTAATTCTCTAAAGAATGGTGTCAGAATTAACCAAATGTAGTAGCATGAGATTATTGTTCTTTCAAAACACATGGGCAATGTGCACACTCTGTGCAGAAAGACTCCAGTGTTAATGTCATGCAGAGGAAGATTTGTACGTCATGGGAATTTTCAGAACACCAGTATCCGTTATTTGAGCTGTTTACATTTCCATTTAATGTAAAGTCCATTTGCTGCTGATTCTTGAAACCACCTGCAATACCAACTTCTTGCTTCCTCATATAGAGGAAAGAGTTTTTGTAAAACACTAGTTTTATGTGGGCTTAGTTTTAAAGTTTTGTTGCCATGTGAGCTGAGGAATTTGGCACCACACTTTGAATAGCCAACTGGCAAAAAGATTTTCTGGTGCTTGTTTCCATTTAAGTGCCAATATTGTTCAATTTCTGTTCGGTTAAAACATAATATTTTTGTGTTTTCCTTTTATTTAGCACTGAACCTGTTGTTCAAAAATTTTCCAGTATTCTGCATGCTGTTATTGCACATGTCACTGTTGATTGGGGGATATTATTTACAGAACTTCCAGTGACTTTATTCCATGATACGTTGTAAAATTATTGCAGATATTTTCCCTTTTTTAACATACTATGTTCCATTTGCTCAGTTACCAGTGACAGTAACATAGTTGCAGTGTTGGCAAACAGCCCTAAACACACAAAGGTTGTGTTTTACTATTTTTGAGGACACGATTACATGTGCTGGCTGTATTGTGTTTCTGTAGCTTAACCTTCGCACTGACTTCACAGTGAAGTTTTCTGACATGTGGTTCTTGTGTGTATGGACATAACTTTCACTTTCACTTGTAAAAGAAGAATACAGTCTGTCTGAGTGAATGCTGCATTGAAACTACAATGACATTTCTCAAGAAAGATTGCTGCAGATATTTATGTTTTCTTTTATAATTCTGGTATGATCAGAACATAATCAGAATGTTTATTAAGTGCTAAGAATGAAGCCAATTTTGTTTTGGGAGTTGGTGGAAAGATTGCCTGAAGTTTAATGTGGTCTCTGTATCACAAAGGAGTAATCACTCTCTTGCTGTTTTGTTGGTCTTGTGTGATTTAGGAGCACAGTTAGCACTGACTGTGCAACTGTGTTGTTCATCATGGTCATTCCCTTTCATCTTGTTTTATCAGCTGCAGTGAACATATTAGAGTACGTATTGATTCTGAGATTGATTCTTTCTTGGTTTTTTCTTCTCCTTCTTCATTGTCATCGTCAACATTATCATCAGCATTCTATCATTAACTCCTTGGCAAGATGTTGGAAGTCCCTTGATTACAGGGAGCCATATGGTCCAGGTTTTTGCACTTTTAATCTCATCCTGTACTGTTTCCTTACCCTAGCCCTTGAACGTAACATCAACTTCACCTATGTATGTGCTGGTCTGACTCTTGAGTCCTGAGTAATTCATGACTGCCTACAGAGAGACAGGGATTACCAGGAAAATTTAGTTTCAACAAGGTTTTTGTGTGCATTGAAAATTTCATTTTGAAAGAAGGATGTTTGACTCTGTGACATTTCGGTGATTATGTTGAAAGGCTGGAGGTAAATTATTTGATGTCTAGGTTTGCAAGCAAATATCTGCCTGCCAGTCTATTCTGGGGAGTTAGGGGAGTGTGGTGTTTGTCAATATTGTGATTGAGACTATAATCCTCCTGTCTGGTTGGCCTGTACACCAGTGCAGTCTCTGTTGATAAGGCTTCCTGTTCATCCAAGTATGTGCATTTGTTTTCATTTTGATGTCAGAGGAAAGTTCTTTTATACTGTCAACAGTTGTGCTTTTTGTTTTTTTATTATGCTAAGGATGGGGTGATATCAGGAGTTCTAATTTAGAGAAGCTATATGATTTTTCATTAAAAACAGATTGTCACTGAAAGTGGACCCTGTGGTCAAACAACATTAAATATCCGAGACAGGAGCACCTACCTTCATCTTCCCTGAATCTTTAAACTTGTTGTTTATGTAAGACTTTTTCCTTCCACAACACAGGTGAAAATATGTGATGCAGTAGTTAAGGATATCTTCTGTGGAAATAGTTCTTAAAACTATGTGCGAGTACCAGTTTTAGGTGTGTTTGCAAAATTGTAAAAAGTGACTATTAGCTTCATTGTCTCCATTTCTCTGTCCATCTATCTGCCCGTCCGCATGAAACAACTCGGCTCCTACTGGATGGTTTTCATGAAATTTGATATTTGAGTATTTTTCGAAAATTTGTCGAGGAAATTAAAGTTTTATTAAACTATGAGAAGAATAACGGGTACTTTACATGAAGATGTATGTACATTTATGCTAATATCTTGCTGAATTCTTTTTAGAATGAGAAATATTTTAGGCAATAGTTGTAGAGAAAATCAAAATACACATTTTATGTTCAGTAACTTTTTTCTGAAAATTGTGCCATTTATGAGATAATGTGGAAAAATCTGGTAGAGCCAGACAGGCAACAGATGACAATATAATATGGCACATGTGCTTTGCATGCTGGATAACTAAGGCTACGGACACACACAGCAACAATGGTTACACAAACTTGTTACTTCTATATGGGCGTTGCCTGTCTTCTTGTTTAAGGAACTGTCTGTGTGGACAGGACATTAAAGGTCCCAGGGACCAACTATCCTGACTTTTTTTTAATAGTGTTTGCTGAATTCCTCCATCAAATGCCAGGTTAGTACCTTAAATATGCCATGACCATCTCCTTCCACATCCTTTTCAAGTCATTATTCATTAATTATTCTACTATTCAAAGCTATCTAGTCTCAGCTATAGATAAAATTTTTACATAAACACTGAATGGGTAAATTTCAGGAAGGAATTTGCATACAGTGGCTGTGAACTTTAAAATATACAGATTTAAGAGATGGTGTGCATGTACAGGGTGTATATAAATTATATTTTTAACTCTACTGATGAATAGAAGCTTTAAGAAAACATACAGACATACTGTTTTGTATCATCTGTGAAAGAAAGTCTCAAAGTTTCACTGAGTATCTGGTAGATGGTAATACCCCTTGTTTTCCATTACACTGCATCTGTATATGTGAATGTGTGAATCATCAGCTAATTTGCCATGAACCATCAAGAGAAGGCACAATGTGTGTGGAATTTTGATCAAAATGAAATTGCATACGCAGGTTCAAAGACATTTCAGAGCCATGTATCACAAGACGCCACCATTGATAATATTACATGCTTGGTACAAACAATGTAAAGAGATTGGAAGTGTTTTGCACAAGAAAGGTGCAGGGCAACCAAATATGTCTGATAAAGATTTCAAACACATATGCAAGGTCTTTGTCTGTGGTCTGTGCAAGTCAACACAGGCTGCAGCAAGTTGCAAATCCACTCAACAGTGCATTGGGTGTTAGGAAAATGTTTGCATATGTATGCCTATAAGTTACAAATGTTATGTGCAATTATGCCAGATGATAGGTTAGCACATAAGGAATTGGCAGTGAGCATGCTTGAGAAACTGGACAAAGACAAATTCCTAAGGAAAGTCATGTTCTCTGATGAAGGTACAGTACACGTTTCAGGAAGGGTAAACAAATAGAATATTCACATTGGTAGATCAGAACACTTGTGCCACAGTGGAACACATTAGAGATAGCCCCAGAGTTAATGTGTGGTGTAGCCTGCTGCACAATATTTGACTGGATCATTTTTCTTTGCCAGAGTCACTGTGAAATCCACCATTTACTTGGGTATGCTGAAAAACTTTATCTATAAATACAAGGACTGTAGCCTGCTGTAGTCTTTCAGCAAGAAGGCACACCACCACACCAGAGCTTGTGTGTACATTTCATAGTGAGCATTTTGCAATTGTTCAGGCATCTCGTAATCAGCATTACCCCAAGTGATGGATTGGCCATGCTGGTCCCATCTTCTGGCCACCAGATTACCAAATATTGCATCCTGTGATTTTTTCCAATGAGGATGCACAAAGGACTGCGTATATCCGTCTCTGGTTGCTAACGTCAAAAACTGCAAGAGCAGACCTGAAGCTGCTATTGCTCCAGTTGTTGTTGATCTGCTGCAGCATACATGGATGGAGCTCAAATATTGCTTGGACATTGGCTGTGTGTATTGTTCAGAACAAACGTTTCATTGTGTTTTGGTAAAGTTGTAAAGCCAGTTTGTATAGACTCAATGCAGACTGATGCAGTGCAGTGGAAAACAAGGGTACTAGAATCTACGCAGTTACAGAATGAAACTTTGAGATTTTCTTGTAGGTGATACAAAAAACAGTATGTCTATATCTTCCTAAAGTTTTTATTCACAAATACATTTGTGAAGATAACATTGTACATCATGTACATTATGAGTTCATACAAGAGTGTTGTTAGGGCATGTAAATGCCTTTCAATGAGAAGTAGCACTTTATTTTGCTGAGAATTTGTGAGTTGAAATTGTGCTGTGAGGAAGTGCACAGCTTCAGCATATGTTTAAATAGTTGGTACTTCACTGTGCAAAGTTTCATACATAGTCTGTTGGTATTTCTTTACACCAGCTACTGCAGACATATTATTATATGTTAGGTCACTTAAAAAACAAGTGTACATTTGACATCCCCAGATTTTATTCTCTTTCATTTACTCTAATGCAGGTTTTATGTTCAAGATATAGATTTAATGTGTGTATGAACTGTATTATGCAGAGAATAACACAGGGTCAAATTACTGTTGCACTCTTTGTAATTAATGTAAATAAAAAATTGCAAGTCAGTGACAGGTTTCTTGAGTTTTTCATTTACTGGACCATTCATGCATATTTCACTCTAGAATGTACTTTTTCAGAGGCTTTATGTTGATTTTTATCTGCATTATACACAAGAAAGTTTCAGAAAGTAGATAAACACTCTCATGCCGAGAAAATTTTTACTTTGATGTATACATGGTGCATGGGTAGCAGATTGTTCACATCAGACCTTCACATAGTCATCATTAACATTTAAGCATTTGTCCTACCATGGCCCAAGGCTTATATCCTGGTGTAGAAGAAACTGGTGTCTAGTGTCTGTAACCAATTGGTGACAGCTTGCTTCATATCTGCCTCTGTTACAAATTGCTTGCCAGCCAGGTGCTGCTTAATGGGTTCAAAGAGATAGAAACTACTGAGCCTCATAGAGCCAGCTGGACTTGTGACTGCTTATGGCACTACTACACACCTAACTGCATATTTAAATGGTATGCTTGTACACATATATTGTACAAGTATACCTGACGGCCGTATAGCCTTCACGCGGCACAAGTATACTTGAACAGTGCCAGTTTACGCTTGAACCATGTCGACGCACTCGCTTTAGCTTCTTTCGTTTTAGTTAAAAAAAACAGCAACGAAAAAACGTAGCTTGTGGTGTAAAGACTGACTAATGAAAAGGAAAAGTTACTCGCACGCTAATCTTTTAAAGGAATTGACAATATACCCCCATAATTGGCATAATTACTTGCGAATGGACGAAGAAACGTACTTGAAACTTTTATCACTCGTCACTCCTTTAATTAGAAAGCAGGACACGATCATGAGAGAGGCTATAACCCCGCAAGAAAGATTAACAGCAACCTTGCGATTTCTTGCAACGGGAAGAACCTATGAAGATTTGAAATTTTCAACTATAATTTCACCACAAGCATTAAGTTACATAGTTCCTGAAACATGCCGTGCAATATATGATGTGCTGAAACCAAATTATTTGAAGGTAAGCAAATAAAACATTTTTTATACACCACAATTTTATTGTACTTACTAGATAATAACAAATTCAAAAAAGAAGTTAACAATCGCTGTCTTTGGAAAGAAATGAGGCAAGAGACTGATTAGAGTCTTCATTAGCACTGTAATTATTAACATTAACATTACTCGCTGCTTCATAATATCTCTTGCTAGAGATATCGGAAGATCTGTGTGCTCGAGAAGTAACAGGAGCAGAATGAGGTCTATTATTGGAATTAGTTGCCTCATAATACCTCCCTCCAGGAGTATGGAGTGGCGTCGAAACTGTGATGATATTATCTTGAGGTCTGAGCGTTTGAACAGAAGGTGTAGCCAAATGTATAAAATTGGGGTTAGAATATTGAGGTGAATTAAATGTTGAAGATGCATTAATAGAATGAGACAGGGTGAACTGGCCCATTTCGGCCATAAATAATGCCTCATTTATTATCTTTTCTGCTAACAATCTTTGAGTAGTATTCGTTAAGTCTCGCAATTTCATAGACACATTTTTGCCAAAAATATCATATCGGTCATCTTTCAATTTAGATTTCTTAAAATGTTCTTCTATAGTTTGTAGAACACTGTCACATTTATCTGATGCACTTCATTTAGGGGGTCTTGCTGGAGGTTTTTTCTTTGGTGTTGATGATCGAATCGAATCTTGTTCAGGTGAATTAGATATTTCATGTGCTGTTGGCTGGATCGGTTGAGTTTCTTCAACAGATTGCTCCATATCTGCATAAGGGTCTTCAACTGACTGCTCCTCAGCTTCTTCCTGAAAAAAAAAAAGCAGAAAATTAACAAATAACATTTTGTTTCAGTTCCCACACACAGAAGATGACTGGAAGATTATAGCAAGTGATTTTGAAAAGAAATGGAATTTTCCTCATTGTCTTGGTGCTCTGGATGGCAAACATATTGAAATCACACCTCCAGCAGGAAGCGGATCATATTTTTACAATTATAAGCAAAAACACAGTATGGTCCTGCTTGCTATTGTGGATGCAAACTATCAGTTTATTCTATTGGATTTTGGCACCAATGGAAGAGTATCAGATGGCGGTGTTCTACAAAACACGGCGTTTTTTTTTAGAAAACTACAGAACAACTTATTAAACATTCCCAGAGAATCTGAAGTGAGACATGGTTTAAAATTTAACCATTTCCTATCAGCAGCAGCATGGGCTTGGTGAATGTCCACTTCACTGATATATTCTGTATGATTAATATAGTGTTAGCCTGTTTCTCATTTACCAAGAAAAAGACAAAACTTGCCACATTAATAATTTTGATAAATATTGTTTTACCAGTTCTTGTGTGTTATATAAACTTCTGCTTATATCATTCTTGACAGATATATACACAGACACACTTATTGTTCTGTCTGACATGACCAAGGAATGATTAACAAACAAAGTAGTTCGATTGTTTGTATGCAGTGTACAGTCCCATTCTCTCTGCTATACTTATCTGTGCTCTTCACACTGAAAACTTTGCACAGCCCTATTCTACAATTATGAAACCACTTTTTAAGTTTAGAATTTCTCGGTTTGTGGACTTTATCCATCGCCTCGTGTTTAAAAATGGACTTTCTTAATATGAGACAATGGACAGAGTCCAGAGCCACGCAATTCTAAGCATAATATACTGTCATCAGAACTGTTTAGAATTAACTCGGTGTTTGTCATTTATTGTGAAAGTCTAGTGTGGTCCAGAACATATCCTGTACTTTCAGAACATATGACCATGCAATACATTATAGAAACAATGCAGTAAGAAGGAAAAGGGGCATGGAGCAAATATAACCTTAGACATTGTCAATTTTCTGAGGTGTAGGATCATTATTTTATCTGACCAATATCGCTTGTCACTTCCCACCATTATTGCAGTTTCCTGTGAGTTGAGGTCCATGTGTTTTTGTTTCATTTATTACAGTTAATATTAGGTTTTTACTCACCATATTTAAGGAAGGTACTGGAAATGGTTGCCCTCAACTTGCAGACACACACTTTATCTCACAACCATGTTGTTCATTGCTCATTGAAAGTTCTGATTGTGAAACTGAAGGCACTACATTCTGAATTTCTTTTGTTCCCCCCAGATCCTCTTCAGTGCAAGAATTATTATGATACACTTCACTGTTTAACATGCCCCACAAGTAAAAATCTGTCACACAAGTTCAGATGTGGTGATTCAGGAGGCCACAGTCTCTTCCTTATTACTCTGTGACTGCAAACACCCTCTAAATAATGCATAGAATAGTTTGTGGTGTACGCTGTTGCACTGCCTTGCTGAAGAAAGGGACAGGTTATGTTATAATCAGACAGGTGTTCAAAAAATGAAGTGTGTGTAACATATTGGTGTGAATTTATGATCTCAGGAAAGAAAATGAGCCCAGTAATCATAGTTACATTCACAGCACAACACACACAAATCATAACATCAAATAATGGCACTTTGTGGATTACAAAGAGATTTTCTGCAGCATCCACATATCCTCTGAGATGAAAGTGAGCTTCATTGCTAAACAGAATGAATGTGGGGTTTATTTCTCCAGTATACACCTCACAAAGATGCCAGTTACAAAATTCCCTTCTTGTAGGAACTGTATTCATCATATGTGTTACACATTCCTCCAGTGGAACAATCATTGCAAATAATGACACATACAGACCTCACAGATTCTCTCCATTATGCATATATGGTCAAGGCAATGAGTGGGCTAAGCTTTCAGCAAGGTAACAGGAAGTGAGAAATGGTATGGGTCAGATACAGCATTGTCCCCGTGTTTCATGTACACATACACATGTTTCTTGAGTTGACTGTACTTCAGTCCTGGGTTGTCTTTATGTTTATAGATGTGTTATTACTTTTTTATTTTGGTATTAATTGCAGTGGTTGTGATCAAATCCAGGAGAATCAGCAGATGGTCTGTCCCGAATTGTGAGACCCCATTGGATAGCCCAATTCTAATGCAAGCAGCTGCCATGTTGTATCTGTCAGTCAAACCTATGCAAGATGGCTGCTGTGCTGATACTAACTGTCCATGCCAGACATACTGCAGATATTTAGGATGAATATTTATTGAGAACTACACTGTAATAATCTGGACCCAGTTTTAATAACAATGAGTATAAACAGCTAGTTGATGAAGCTTAACCAATGCACATAATATGAAGTTAATAAACCCATGTTGCCAAATGTGTACCTTCTTTTATTTTAGACTTTTAAATGTGGAACAAAGACATGTGTTACTTTTCTACAAATGATATAGATAGAGTAAACTGACAGCAGTATGATGACTCAATATTTTATATTAAAGAGGTGCAGCTATGTTAGTTGTGAAAAAAAGTACTGGGGTAAAGACCATCATAATAATTAAAATAACAATGCAATATTGTATGTATAAAGTTGTTTTCAAAGCCTGGCAATATTATGTATTGTATACCACTGTGAAGTTGCAAGTTGTGTGTATGTTCATGTATATGTGTGAATGTAAATATATTCTATTTATAAAATATTGCAAGAAGGTGAGAGAAAAAGAGAGGATGACTGTAAGATATATGAGGGACACTGTATGAAATATCATGTTGAAACAAAAATTGCGATAAAATTTATTTACAAAGTTTGAATAAATTGCTATAGCAGAGTTAAAAGACATTTTGCATTCGTATATGTATTAATGACATTCGAGTTCCATCCAGTGACAAGAAGTGGATGCTGGACTCCAGTACTCCCATACTCCTCTCTCAGTAATGGTACGTTGCATTCAGTTTGAACCAGTTTGTATAAATCACAATTTGATGTTCATATAAAGGTTGTAATTATGCACAGGTCCCCTGTTCAACACAAAAAAGATGGGCAGATTTGGCAGAATGGTAACTCATGACCTGTATTGAGGAGGTACCTCGTTGAAACGTAAGCCAGACAACCAGCTGTATCACAAATGGGTAACTATCTTTACTCATGGACATGTGGGGATACAGTGTTTTGAAGCGAGATGGTTCGAGGAACTCATAAGAAACGTCTGTGTTTAAAGTAATTTTTAATACCTATCTCATATATACATTAATCACATACATTTTACAGACATACCAAAGTACAGAGAAATAAACTCATTAGTAACTCATTCATTATCATAAAATGTGCGTAATGTTCTCAAGGTTACCTCAATTCTCACATGGGATCAATTTAACTTTTTGAACCCAGATGTTGGCAAATAAAAGGGAAAACATGAACACTACGGACCCCAGTATTTTCATCTGCATATGTATGTCTCTCTACCCTATTTTTTTTTCTTTCTTTCTTCTTCTTCTTCTCCTGTATGAGAACATATAATCTGAAAAATGGAAACTTCCTGCCCATGGATCATAGTTTGCACACCCCTGGGCTATGCTTGTGTGTGCTTCATGGTTTTCTTCAGCTGTTCATGTGAGCAGTGGGATAGTACCTTCAAATGACTTCACTTGTTTCTATATTCCTTTCAAATCACAATTTTTATTATCATACATGATTGTTGATATGCTGTCATTACACAAAATCATCGGAGTAACCTGCATAATTTAAACATATGTAAGCATACGTGTTTGTATCTACGTTTTAAACTGCAAAAAGCAACTATTGGCTTCGTCCTGTCTGTCCGTCCATCCGCATAGAACAACTCAGCTCCCACCGGACAGATTTCACAAAATTTGATATTTAAGTATTTTTCGAAAATTGCAAGTTGCATTAAAATCTGACAAGAATAACAAGTACTTAATATGAAGACCTTTTTACATTTATGATAGTATCTCACTGAATTCTTCTTAGAATGAGAAATGTTTCAGACAAAAGTTGTAGAGAAAATCAAAACACACATTATATGCTCAATAACTTTTTTTCCGAAAGTCGGCCAGACAGGGCAGAGATGACAATATAATATGTCGCATGCACTTTGCATGCTGGATAACTTAGGCTACAAACACACACTCAGAATATGTAATACGTATTGCTTTTCTATGGCAACAATGGTTTCATTAACACGCCTCGTTACATTTTTACGTACATTGCCGGTCTTGTTTGTGATGAGCAGGTGTGGCTGTCTCCTTAAATACTTCTCCCTACTTACAGTTTTGGGCAACACCAACTTTCCTGACTGTGAGTTTGCATGGTTTTCCTAAACCACCCCTGGCAATTTTGTAAGTATACTGTACATAAAACTACATGGCTGCAGAAGAATAATAAGAGGAACAAACTTTGTTAGTATTCTCTATTTTACTACTGTTGATGTATATTGTTGTATTATTTATATATGAATTATGCATCAGTGTCACAACTTCTGCATGATTTTGAATGTTTCCAGTTTCCCTTATCTGTGCCAATATGATAGCTCAGTCTGTCTCATGATTAGGCTGTGGGCTGGATGACCAACAAATCATGGTTTGATTTCCAGCAGAGTCAGAGGATTTATGTCTTCTCCAAAGCATTCAGACTGGCTCTGGGATCCACCCAGCCCCCTTTTCAGTGGGTTCTGAGAACTCTTTAATAAGGGAATAAGGTGACCAGGGTGTGAAGATGATGGCGCTTCCATGTAGTGCCAAGGTTAAGTGTGACTGTTGTGATACCTGTTGTGATACTGTTGTGAAAAGGTTTAGAGAATCAAAATACATATGTTTTATTCCAATAAGTGTGACAGAATGGGAGACAAGTTATAGCTACCATACATTACACTTTAATACAGAAAAAGAACATGAAACTCTCCTAAGAGTATGTACAGGTAAACGTAAAGTTATTGCTGGACTTAAGCATCATGAAAATGTGTTTGGGTCCATTAATAAAAAGTCATTCAGAAATAATTTGAGACTGTTGGCACAACTGTACGTTACCTGGCAAACAGGCAGCTCCCATCTTGCACACACAGACTTTGTTAGTAGAACAGTTACACAAAAGGTGGCATCAGCACTCATCAGCAGTGTCCCACAGCAAATTAATTTCTGGGTTCAGACACGTGCATCGGTGGACATGTTATGGATGACAATTATCATGGCCAACATTGAGGAGTGAATGGTTTTACAGCAGAAAGGTATATCAATTCTAACATTCACTGTTGACCTAGGATAATCTGTAGCAAAGCAGCACCTGGCCGCAGCACCGTCTTCTTAGGTGCGGTGGACTTCACCAGCTGAAACAGAAGTGTGAACAATGGTGCATTGTGTCTCCAAGATGATCATGTGGGAGAGGTGCAACTTCTGGTGAAGTGCAGCATGAAACAGGCCTGCATCATGAAACAATTCATGCAGTCATCTGTGTGGACCCAAGGATGAAAATAAGTGTGTAGACTGAGTATCATGGTGATAGTGGAGTGGCTTGACCAGGGGACAGCAGTGACCAGTGTAGTTTGTTGTGGAGTGGCTTGACCAGGGGACAGCAGTGACTAGTGTAATTTGTTGTGGAGTGGCTTGACCAGAGGACAGCAGTGACCAGTGTAGTCTGTTGCAGCATCCTCATCCATCTTCATTGGAAAATACGAGGGTTATCCAGAAAGTAAAGATACAAAAGCAATAAAATTTTTTAAAAATATTAACAAAATCAAGTGAAAAAACTCTTAACACATACCTTTAGCTATTTCTCAACATAGTCACCACCTTTGTCAAGGCATTTGTTTAGCCTGGGTATGAGTTTTTGTATTCCGATGTCATAGAACTCCGCCGCCTGTGCGCGCAACCACGTAGTGACTTCGCTTTTCACCTCTTCATCTTCGTGAAACTTCTGGCCGGCCAGATGTTTCTTTAAATGCAAAAACAAATGGAAATCGCTGGGAGCGAGGTCTGGGCTGTGAGCGGGATGGTCTGCGGTGATTTCCCTTCCCCTCCCACCCATGTTGTATCTTTACTTTCTGGATAACCCTTGTATAGCAATGGTGCGAAGGTAAATGGATACAGAAAGTGCTGGCGATGCAAGATAACACCGTGTCCCACACCAGCCTTCAAACAACACAGACCTTGGCATTCTTCATGATCATTGTCCTACATTACCATATTCACCAGACTTCGCCCCATCTGATTATTCTGTATGCCAATTGCCAAACAAGAACTTGCAGGACAATATATTTGAGTCAGTGCACATTATCCCAACATTGGTTTGCTGCGTCCATCAGAAAGGGACCAGTAAGATGGCAACAGTGCATTGACCTAAGCAGCGATTAAGTAATATGCTGAAGTGTGGATGTGCAATTATCATCGTCTCTCAGTCTATATTCCAGGTGACATTCGTATTTAACGTGAATTAGACACGACTACTGTATTAGAAAGGTCAGCTATCAGTGACATTCTTCAACAAAGCAGACAGTATTTTATACTCTCCTACACACGGCGCACCACAACACGTTACAGGGACTAGATCCTTCTTGGATTGAAGAATCCACAAATAGGTCTTTATATGCACGTAACTATCTACATACATCATAAATGATATATTAAATAACTTTTAACTACAGATATATCACTCATATAATATTTATACTTTTGTATCTATAGCTGCTATTCATGATGTTCTAACTTTATACTTGTATAAATTCCTCTGTGTCACAGTCTTCCTGAAGATGGCGAACATTCTCCAAAACACGTACGAGAGCTTATATGTAAAGATTATTTTTAACGTCTTTTACATACTGTACATGCATTTGGTGGTATAATATCAATTAGAATCTTAATGCATGGAATGAATAATATCAAAATAGTTTTACAGATTTCAAAAAGGGACAAAAAAATCTCTGAACGACTCTTCTACCATCACTACAGACATGTAACAAGTGTTTCATTTTCTCTGTTATGAACAGATTAGTTCTGGTGACAAG
The DNA here is from genome assembly GCA_021186555.1 of Reticulitermes speratus. Lineage (NCBI taxonomy): Eukaryota > Metazoa > Arthropoda > Insecta > Blattodea > Rhinotermitidae > Reticulitermes > Reticulitermes speratus. The sequence continues at coordinate 21,002,304 of JAJKFL010000012.1, forward strand.
GAATATCAAGCAGTCCTATCAAGTGTGATCAAAATATGGAAACAAGAAGTGCTGGGGAAAACCTAGTAATGTATTTTCCTTCAAATGCTTTCACCTATACAGTGAGGCTAGCAAGTATAATAAATTAACAATTATACAACTGAATGATCCATTTATATGCATAATTTCCAGTAGTACTGACACCAGTTATGTTCTATTTGTTGAATAATAACCAGAGTGCCACAGCATTCACAGAATGCAGAAGAAACTGGAAATAATGTGTTGACAGGATTCCTAAAAATATTTGAAAATTATTTATCAAACTAAAGCAAAAAGAACTCTGGAAAGACCTCTCAAATCATGGAAGGATTAACATCCACACACCCAATACCGGAATACATGATTCTGCACAAAGAATTGTTAAGTAATTTATGATTATTTCTGTACATTGTGTCATCAAAACAGCCACAAACATTCACTATCACCATCAAACCTAGAACTAAGTGCAGATTTTGCATAGGCATAATGTTTTAAGTATAAAAATATTATATTGATAAAACTTTATTTTAAAGGTCTAGTACCACACAAAATTGAAGTAACCTAAACCAGCGGTACTGTGTTGCTCCCACGTCAGAATGTCATGCACCCATTTTATTTGTATAATTTATGGTAGGCTATTAAAAGAGAATGACATGTGCCTACGAAATTCCCAGAATGATTTTATCATGCAGCTTATTGTATTACAACAGACTTAAACGAAGTCAAAATCATGTCCTTGCATGTTTTGACTTGAAATTGCAACACTAGCATCCTTTGTGTTAAATCCATGGCAGAAATAAGAGGTGTGTGTATGAATATCTCAAAAAAACGGTTACCAAAACTTACAGCTAAGAATTACCATTAAAGCATATGGCACAGAAGTAATAAGGAATCAAGTGTTTTAGAGTGGCATAGGCCTGAAGAGGATCAAGAGAATGTGGAAGTGGTCCTCCAAAAATGCACAGATCTGATGAAAATGACATAAAAATGTTCAGACAAAGCAAAACAGTCAATGATGCTTATTATGTAGAAATTTTATGGCAAAAAAAACCTGTTGGTCTGGAACAACCCCCTTTCCCCCTATTCATCAGATATGACTCCCAATGACTTTGGTTGTTTCCAAAATTAAAGTACACCTTCAAGGAATGAAGATTTCAGGACATAAAACACATTCACAAAAATGCAACGGCAGCCCTGAAGGTTACTCTGAAAGAGAAGTTCCATAAATGTTTCCAGCATTGCTGGGCTGAATGCATAGCTGCTCAGGGGTAATACCTTGAAGGTGACCCTTCCTAATAAGCTGTAAGTATAGAGGAATGTTTGCAACAAAATCATTCTGGGAGATTAATAGTCACACCTCATACAAAGTTGTGGTAGTATTTTGAGACTTTAAATTCATACTGTATCACAAAAATTAAAAAATTGCTTATGAAGTTACTTCAGAACAGCCACAGATTTGACAGCATAAGCTAGATTGTCTTGAAAGAACTCATAAACATGCAGCAGACAGGAAGAAGAGGCAACAGAAGAAAAAGTGGAATTTACAAACAGCCAGTGAAAGAATGTGGGAAATGATTAAAGAATTAAGAAGCAAAGGTACACATGGTAAGCAGCACTAGATAATTAAAAAGAAATATATTCTTATACAAAGGATTGTGGGGACATCAATGGGCCCACATTGTTTGGTTCATATACAATGTAAAGAGACACATTTTTAATGACACTGACAAAATTAAAAATCCACGCATCCGAAGTTCACCGACAGTGAGTTTTGATGACTGACAAAAATACATTTTATTACATTTCTTCATTGTTCTATTACTGCATTCTGGTCTCTGTGGTAGTATCAGCTGTTACAAAAATTCAGGTACCAAGAGATTTAAGAGCTGTATTGACAAGTTTGTTAATGTACTCTGCTCTATTCAAGGCTCCACTGATACACTCCTGTAACTGTGATTCTGTCAGGGGACTCCCTCCTGGCTTGTGGACAGAACACAACATATCTCCTTGAACAACAACAGTCACAACTCCACTTGATAAGCTTTCTTCTTCATTTGTTGGATCAGGTAAAAGAATTTCACTGAAAAAAACAAAGTAATTAGGACTACATAATTATGAAAATAAAATTCCCTGTTAACTAGAAGGATTCTGCACTAAGAAAATGTTAAAAACTTAATGATTTTCTAGAGACAAAATTGTAAATACAATCCTCATACCTTCACTCGTATCATATACATATAAATTGTTGAACACCATCTAGAAGTTCAAAACCAGTAACAAAACCCAACTACTGAACACTGCTTTTTGTGGGTCATTTTATGATGATGTCATCAACAAAAATGATATAGCGTCAAACTGTAGGATTATTGATGAAGTGGGAAGGATCTGGAAGTGGTCGTGGCCTAGGCAAAGTGCTATCTTTGAATCCGCATGTAGTCACTGTGGAAAAGACAAAAAAAATCCTCAGGCATTATATCTGATGACCTGACCAAGGTTCTAACCTGGCACCTTCTAAATATGAGTCTAGGCATCAGTATTATACCACTCCATTCAGGTTTGATTCCGAATGGGGTCACTGGGATTTTTCATTGACATAATCCTTCCGGCCACACTAGGGCCCTGGGGTCGACTCAACCTCTAACAGAAATGAGTATGTGGGATATCTCCTAAGGGGTAAAGGCAGCCAGTGCATAGGGCTCACAACCTTGCCACCTTCATGTGCTGATTAGAAATTCTGGGACCTCAACCTTCTGGATACCAAAGGGCCTGTCCAGGACTGTATAGAGATAGCTTTTATTCAGTACTAAACTTCAACACTTCCACCCACCAGCCTGTTTCCCAAAGTCCATTTTAATACTCATCCTCCACTTCTTTCTTGATCTTGCAAGTGGCAGCTTTCCAAGAGTGATTCCTCATAAAACTTGTAATACATTTTGTACTATGTCTGTCATAAATTTGATGTATTGTTTAATTATGTATTTGCTTTTTAGGAATGTTCACATCCCTGGAGAGTGCCTAATCAAACTGCACTGCCCATCTGTATACATGTAATAACTCCAGCATCACTGAAGATTTTAATGAAATTCACTGTTAAGAATTTTACAAAAAAAAATGGTAATTTCAGTTTTAATTTAGTTCATACAATTTTAAAACCACTTTATGCCAACACATACATACATCTCTTCACATGTAAGAATTCATGTCCATGCTCTGCACAAAAGCACAATTCCCATAATTCGATTGTAGCACTGTTGCTTGGATGTCAGGACGGGAAGAACTACCTGGAGCACCAGACTTCCATTTCTGGCACACAAGCTATTGGGAATCATTGAAAAATGATGGTGAAAATGAGGTAAGAGATGATATTTAATTATTGAACAAAAAAATAGGACACAGGGGTCTCTTCTACATAACAATAAATCTGTAACTGGCTTACCAGAATATGTTACACATTTTATTTGTTTACAATTCAAAAGATACAAATTCTAATTGTGGAGGAGCAAATACGCCATAATTTCCTAACTTGTTATAGTATCAGGCCTACAAACAATTGAGAAGAAAGTGTAAAATAAGTGAACTCTAAAGCAATGCATCAGTTTATAAAGTTCCCCAAAAACAATTTTCTGTGTGAGAAACATGTCATAGAATAAAATATTTAACACGTTTTGTCTGACATATTTCTCATTTCCATGACAAATATGAAATTCAAATAGGTATTACTGGCCACACAGGAAATGTAAAGCTCTGTATCTTCACAGAATTTTGTTTTATGCACATGCAAACCAGTATACTGAACTACTTACTCATCAAAAATGGCATAAGTTGTGGCGACAGGTGTGTTATACACTTGAAGTTTATTTCTCTTCTCAGTAGAAACAACAGTGGCTTCTTTTTCGACATCATACGAAACATGAGGTAATTTAACTGATAAGTAAAGCAAGTATATTAGTACATGTGTCATAACTTCACACATAGGCTGAGAATGTTTGAGAATAGTATGCTGGGCAAGATACGTGGGCCTAAGAGAGAGGAAGTAACAGGAGGCTGGAGAAAACTGCATAAATGAATTTCAAGGTATTCACCCCTCACCAAATATTATCAGGGTGATCATATGGAGGAGGGTGGCACATGTGGGAGAGAGAGAAATATACACACAGTTTTGGTGAGGAAACCTGAAACAATGCATTTGGTAAACCTAGGCACAGATGGAATGATAACAGTCAAAAGGATCTTAAAGAGGATAGGGGAGGAGGACATGGATTGGATTCATCTGGCACAGGACACAGACAAGTGGCAGACTCTTGTGGACAAAGTGATGGACCTTCAGGTGCCATAAAATGAGAGGAATTTCTTGACTAGATGAGGAACTGTTAGCTTCTCAAGCTGGATTTCTGCTTACTTAGTTAGTTAGTTAGACAGTCAGTCACTCTCAGTTACACAGTTAGTTACTCAGTTATTTAGTTGGTTGGTTGGTCAGTCAGTTGGTTGTGTTGGTTAATTAGTTAGTTAGTCCGTCAGTCAGTCAGTTACTCTCGGTTGCACAGTTAGTTAATTACTCAATGAGTTAGTTATTTAGTTGGTTCGTTAGTTGTTTGTTCAGTCGATTGGTCGGTCAGTCAGTCAGTTCTGCAGTCTAGGAATGCTCCAGCATTTCATCACCATCACTGATAATGTGCACAGGTAAGTGGCAGTTTAAGACTACTTTATCTCACAAATGAAACTCACTTCAATATACAATAACAATTGTTCTGTATACACTACCAATATCAGAGCACAAGATGAAGCTGAAATATTCTTTACACCTGCAAAACTGTCCTATACTTTAATGGCTATAATGGTTGAAAGTGTACTAAAAAGCAGACGTTAACGTGGAACAAAGTCCATGGATCCAAGTGCTCTCTGAATAATGTCTGAGGCATGCAGAAAGTATTTCTCTCCTTAATAAAGCATAATTACAAAACTAAATCCATGTTGCTGAAGGCACCAACAGTAAAGGTTCATCCAGTTTTTCAAAATGGTTTTTTACAACGAGAGTTGCAAAAATGTTTCTATTAGCTTCATCATGTCTCATCTGTCTCTATATTTATGTGTAACAACTGGTAAACAACAAATTATCATTAAATTTGTATTGGGAAGTTCTACTAAAATTTGTCAAAACATTTCAGTTTGGGTTAAAACCATATGACATTAACAGACACTTTATGTGAAGATCTACATCCTTGTGGCTGCACCTGAAGCGTAACTCACATCTAACTCACAAAGTACCAAGCCGAGCAAAACATTTTTTGAATAAATGTTACGTACAGAAAAATAAATTACACGCTACGTTTAATGCACCTTTACAGACAATTAAAAGAGATTTTTATGTTCTGTCATCACATAATTCAAGCACCAATGGACTGATTTTGATCAAAATTTATACTGGATCAGATCCTTGTCATTTGTTCCACTTGTTTTATGCTATTAATATGACAGCATCAAAATACACCATTCCCACATTGTAAAACTAGGTGCAATACTGCTAAACATGCCACAACTGCAAGATTTCAGGTTCTCACAGCAGTGTGATTGAGGAGTCAAGTGTTCTGGGATGTGGTGTTGAATCACTGGATGAGCGGTTCCAACCATTTTGAAGGATCCTTCACCTTCAAGTGGAAGGAGTTCCACCCCTCAATATGACGGCACCACCATGATCCTTCAAAATGTCAGAAACCACTCACCGAACAACACAGCATCACATCCCAGGAGACTTGTATCATCATGCCAAGACTGTCACGTTATGTGTTATGCATAATATTAACAGTGTTTAAAAAATGTTAACAGTTCTTAATGAGAAGCATTTATGCCACAAGCATAGTTTTAAGACAAAACTACTTTTCAGAAACTGCAAAAACTATATTTCAGCACAAAGAATGGCTAATTTGCACTTCTCACTCTTGTTCATGTTTGAAGTGTAACCCATAATTCTGAAAGAGCCCACAAACAGTTAAGTGAGAGTCATTTTCTTATAAAATATACTTTTATCAATGTCTCTACGTGCTCCTCTTTTTAACACTTCTCTGCATCTATTTATTGAAAACATTCTGTGAACTACATTTACTTCTGTGTTATGACACTGTCATTTATGATAGGCACTTACCATCATTTTGGAGGAATGCCTCCATAAGCACAATAGAACTAACTCTATCACCTACTGGGCTATGTAGTGTCATATACTGCCATGAACATATCAAAATTTCATATACCTTTATTCATGCTCAAGGCTCACCCTGCTCTTGATACATACCAGTTCTCAGAGCTGTAACAAGTGCAATAACACATGCATCCAATAATGATCCATCATGGTCCAAACAAATTAAATCACAATGAAGAACCCACGCCAAATGTTCAGGTACTATACATAAATCCGTCAGATCCACACATCCAGAGTGAGTTAGTGTTTCAGCAATAAAGTTACTTGACACTTGTGCCTGATCACTTGGCGGACCAGGACGAAACTTGGGTGAACAAAGTGGTGGAAGTTCTACATTTGGTACAAGATATCCACGGTTTGGTTCTTCAGCTTTTGGTGCTGCTAATTCCTGTTCGTATGAGAAAAAAATATTAATAATACAAAAATGTCCACGCATGATAAATCAATGTAAGCATGTAATGAAAATACATTTTTCAGTTCTACTAATTTGTAAAAAAAAAAATCCTTATCAAATTTATATTGATATCGGCACAGCAAAGTTGTGAAAACAGTTATTAACTGAAGATTCAGACTTGTGTTATACAGGGTCCTTAGTTTATCTGGCTCTTTGCCAACTAGCTTATCAAATAGAACTTGGCTGACTCAGCAACCTGCCTCAACTCACACTACTGTAGAGGTGTTATATCTCAAGTCTTTGGTCACAATGTGAAAACCATCTGAACATTGCATGTTTCTATGGAATACATATGCTAAACACAGATCGTATAAGAAATGTCATCATAATTTCAGATGAAAGTTTACCTTTACCTTTACCCAGTAGGTACTGAAGAAAAAAAAAAAAAGAGAGAGAGAGAGAGAGAGAGAGAGCACTTTATTTTGGAACCTGTTTGAAATGCTTCAACAGTACTTGCACTGCAATCAATTTCTGGTATACCATGCTGTGGCAAGTACCGCCTCCTTCCTCCCTAGTCAATCTACATAAGGAGAGCAAAGTTAGCATTTTTTATGCAAACATCAACTCACCTCCTACAATGCAAGCATGCAGTTTTTAATTCAAGCAGGAACAAAAAAGATACAGAAACAAACACTGTAGCTACAAGTGCAAGCAGCTTGCTTCAGTCTCCTATCAGTAACCTGCAGTACAGAGCTGTAATTAGGCAGTCACATAGACAAGGCAGATTTTGTATTGGGTTGCCCAGAATTTTATTTTGGCACATGAACATTTAACAGCTCAGGTATAAAAAGAACACATATACATGTACCTATACTAACTTTATCAGTCCCCTTCTTGGGTATGTCACAGTACATCACTAACATAACTTGCTTGCATAGCCTGTATGACAAGATGTCTGGTAATTTTTACATTTTCTGTGGTTTATATAATGTGTACATACACATACATCTTCAGTTGGTTATGGAGTTCAACCAAAGATATACATATACAGACATCATGTGAGTTTAACCTTGAGCCAGTTTTGCACTTACATTTCTGACAGACAGTGAGTTACTTAAGTATGGTATCAAACACTTTAACATGAACCTATGCCTGCCCACTCTTTATTATAAAAATTACTTGAGCTAATTTAAACATGATATCAGATATCTCCATATGGTGCACATGAAAAGGAACATAGTGTATTGGCCAAATACTATTGAACGACCACCACTTCTGTCAAATATAGAATTTTTTATGCCTTCAAATAGTTCAGATGAAAAACGAAAAATATGTGGTATTTGTAGTCTCCAATTTTTTTAGGTTTTTGCTCTTATTTTCCAAGTTTGTCGCTCGATTTCGATAAAAGCCGGCATTTAACATACCCACTGGTTACTGTTCAGTAGGTATGGATTTGATTAAAATCGGTTCTTGGAAACCCGTACTTTACTGCCTGGTGTAAATAGTATTTCATTGAATTTATAAGTTTGTCGCTTGATTTCTGTGAAACACTGCATATAACGTCTCCATCAAACTATGGAAACTACAGTATTGGTCAATTGATAAACGTATTCATTTGTTATTTTAATTGTGTCGTATTAAAATATAACACTACCAACTTCATCGATTTGAAAAAAACTATACTTATTAAAGTCGCACCAACAGCGCGGAAACTGCTGTTGTTTTTGTGGCTGCAAGAATTGTGTTGGAAACAATGAGGCACCAAGGTTATAAATAACTCAGTATGAAATGTTAATAAAGAGAACCTGTCAACAGAGCTCTTTGTTTGGGATTAAACTTAACTACAGCAACATTTTTCGGCTTGAGGTGTGCAGACATCTTCAGGATGTATCTACAAACTATATAGGCCTCAGGAGGGATAACATTAAACTGTACTATATTAATGAGGGGTGGGATAGCTCAGTCGGTACGGGCTGGACGGTCCCTGGATCAATACCGATGGGGGCGAGATTTTCAGCACCCGTCCAGACCGGCCCTGGGCCCCACCCAGCCTCCTACACAATAGATACCGGGTCATTCCCAGGGGTAAAGCGGCCAGGGAGTGGCGTTGACCACCCACCCCCATCTAGCGTCGAGGTTAAAGAAAGAGTAGAGCTATACCTCTACTCCCCCTCTGGGCCTTCATGATCTGTTCTAGGGTGAACTTTTCCTTTAACTATATTAATATCACCTAATAGGATATTTAAGTACTGGCGCCTAACAGAAGACACAAGTGCGTGGTTGTTTGTGTGGGTGTGTGGTTTCTATTCGGATATTAGATATTTCGAGCTCTTGCCATGTCCTGCTTTGGCCAGTGAAGGATGCCAGTTAATATGGCTGCTGTATGCAGTGACACTTTTTGTGTGTCAGATACAGTACAAACCTATACCAGTTTATGACCAGTTGTACTGAAATTATTAGTTTTAATACAAGTTTCTACGTAAATATGGCGGGTAATAACGTGTTTTAACAAACAGATATCCGGAAAATTGTGGAACATGACAGGAAATTGTAAAGTCATTTCAAAATCCAGTAATATACATTCAAACGTCAGCTTACAATTACCCAGTCTTGCTACAAGCACTTGCAATGTATTTACAGCAGCTCCACATAGAAGCAGGCACCATTCACTGTTACACCCCCTCGCCACGGTGAGGCACAGGACCTGGAGGGGGGATATGAAACCCTGCGTAATGCACAGGGTGTCATATCCACATCCGAGACACTAGTCCAGATAGGGATGTGATGCTATCTGGAATTCGTGTTTTCGAGCTAAAGTAATATCATACTGATGGAACACGGAATTTTAAAACCTTCATAACCTTACTTACATACTACCTTACATACTAACTTACTTACATACTACCTTACATACTAACTTACTTACATACTAACTTACTTACAGACTACCTTACTTACATACATAGTAACTTACTTACAGACTACCTTACTTACATACTAACTAACATACATATAACTTACTTACATACTACCTTACATACTAACTTACTTACATACTACCTTAATACTAACTTACTTACATACAAAGTATACTTACTTACATACTAACCTTACTTACATACTAACTTACTTACAACTAACTTACTTACATACTAAACTAACTTACATACTACCTTATTATACTAACTACATTACATAGTAACTTACTTACATACTACCTTACATACTAACTTACTTACATACTACCTTATATACTAACTTACTTACATACAAAGTTACTTACTTACATACTACCTTACTTACATACTAACTTACTTACGTACTAACTTACTTACATACTAACTAACTTACATACTACCTTATATACTAACTTACTTACATAGTAACTTACTTACATACTTTTTTTTTTTTGGGTGAAGGGCTCTCACACCAAACCCTTAAGGCTAACTTACTTACTAATTTACTTATTAACTTAGTAAATTATTAATCCTGAAAAGGGCCATTTTGGCAATAAAACGGCTGGTTTGCCGATGTGGCCCTACAGTTGGCTGGCGTGGCCCTGAAAGTGGCTGCTTTGTCCATAAAAGTGGATGGTTTGGCCCTGAAAAGGGCTGATGTTACAAGGCAAATGGCCGGCCTGGTGATCAGAATTTCCGGTGCCTGCGGTCGCGCGCTGGTGGTGGTGCTCAGTCTGTTCTGTCTGTCTGTGTGGGGCCGTTGTTCCTGTGGACAGACGTAAATATTGTAATTAGAACGGAACTGCCACCATTATGTAGGAGAGATGGTAAGAAATTGTAGTGACAGTGCTGGGGATGTTACGTGTGTGGTATAATTATTGTGATACGACGTTTTGGGGTGGACATGTTACGTGTGTGGTATAATTATTGTGATACGACGTTTGGGGTGGACATGTTACGTGTGTGGTATAATTATTGTGATACGACGTGTTGGGGTGGACATGTTACGTGTGTGGTATAATTATTGTGATAGACGTTTTGGGGTGGACACTCTGCCCACATGGTAAGGTTGACTGAATTCTAAAGCATCTACATGGGCCATGTTCAGTCACCCCGAACATGGTGGGACAATGTTCCTCCGAAAAGTCGTAAAGACTTTACACTACACAGTGTGAGGGCCCATAAGACAATCATTTGAGAAGCATCTGCCCTGAGGACCGTAGAACGTACATAGGAACTTGCACAGTGCGGTTTGTGTGCAATTGTGAATATCTTACAGATCAAAAGATACGTGACAAGCAGTCAGATGTGTCAGTGGTTGATAGCGGGCACACACACACATATCTATGGCATTGTGTTGCCATAGCTTTGAACGGCAGGCTAAGAATTGGCAAGGTGGTGTAACTGTCATGCAGACTGCCCTGTGACAGACAAGACAGTCCGTAAATACTTCCGCTGTCCGATGTTGGCATGTAGTACTTACGTTCAGTTGTTGGCGCAGCTGATCAACTGTGCGCTTGCAGTGCTGCCGTCTCTTTATAATACTTGGATCTTAAAGCCGTCACCTGTGCCCTGGCATGCTGCAGATCGTCCCGTTTTTCCTGAGGAAGAATGTGACAATGCATTGTACAGTAAACCGTGCACAGTTTGTTCAACATCAATATCACTCACACACATTCTTAAACTCAGCTTGGCCACACAAATTCCGAAATAGTAAAGTAAAGTACAAGTCATATCTTTATGCGCATTCACATAATTGCGAAAAGCGAATGTTAGCTTATCATGTCTGTCTGTCTTTCCGCATGGAACAACTCGGCTCCTACTGGACGGATTTTCATGAATTTTTTTTTACTGGATTATTTTTTGGAAATCTGCGGAAAAAATTCAACTTTCATTAAAATCTGACAAGAATAATGGGTACTTTACATGAAGACCCATGTACATTTATGGTAATATGTAGCGCAATTCTTTTTAGAGTGAGGAATGTTCAGGCGAATGTTGTAGAGAAAATCAAAACACACATATAATTGAGCGAGATATTGCCATAAATGTACGTAGGTCTTCATGTAAAGTACTCGGTATTTTTGTCAGATTTTAACGCAAGTTTAATTTTTTCGACAGATCTTCAAAGAATATTTAAATATCAAATTTCATGGAAATCCATCCAGTGAGACCGAGTTGTTCCATGCCGACAGACAGACGGACGGACAGGCAGACATGACGAAGCTCACAGTCGCCTTTTGGAGATTTGCCGACGTGCCTAAGAATTAATGACCTGCCTAAAGGTCAGTGATCTTGGAATTTAGCTGTCAAAATGAAAGTGGAAATATTACTTTGTAATGCAAATATATGAGACTGTATCTGAGAGCAGAATTTATTTCTGAAAGATTGGATACAGCATGTGTTACGTCAGTGCATTAGCTGCAAATGCTTAAATCGTTACACTGTTATAACTGCTGTGACATGTGAGAAGTACCGCTCAGTGTGACAGATTGTCATCAGACGATGCTATGACAACAGGACGTTAGTACTGCACTGTCTGCTGTGTACTGTACTTACCTTATAGATTGCAACTCGTCGCGCATAGCACGATTCTGGCGTATCAATTCACGATGGTCGTCAAGGAATTTCTTTTTTAAATGCTGTATTTGTTGTTCAGTGTCTTCCAAGATGTCGTCCATTGTTTTCTGTTGAAGGAAATGATAACTCAGTATTACTGCATGAACAATACGTACAACATATATGTCAAACACACCTCAGCCCGGCCACACAAACTCCCAAATGTAAATGCAGTAAAAAGGACAATTCGTGAGTTCACATTTGCTACTAACTATTGCCTTGTCTACCGGCTGCACAGCGACCGATCGGAGATTGATTAGTGGCGCGGTGAGACACCGTGCAGTTACTGACATAGAACAGACCGGCTGCCGGACACTTGCCACAAACCCAGTGCGTGCTGATGTAAATTGTCCTAGGCGTGTATTAATATATAGCTTGTGCCGAGATTAAGAATACATGGAGCCATGCCTCTATTCCCTCTTTATATCTACCTCGCGCTTTTCTAAATTAAGCAGAATATATATTAAGTTACGGGTATATAGCGTATGTTAAATTATATTAAACTCATCTTAATATAGCCACAGAGTATGATGCTGACGAAACAACTGTTTTTGAGAGCCACCAACTTCACACCGGTGGATATCGATTTGAATGTAATCTGTCCTTGAAGAAGGGGAAGTCTGTTGGGAGACCTTGGCATAGGTGAAGTACGAATGTTACTGACATCTATCTATCGCAGTTATCAAATTGCGTTTCATTAGCACCACAGAAACTAAGATGACAATATATTAACTGGGCAAATTTTTTAAATAATTGCTGATTTCTAAGCATCAGAGCCTCGTTGGACTGCATAGACACTGCAGATGGAGGCAGCAAACTGCTACGAAACTTCAGTAACTTTATACTGAAGTTATGACTGGTTTGCAGAATGGTGTGATAGAGTTGGTATTGATTGATTAGCAGGCTAAGGATAAAGTGAAGTGTTGGACCAATTGATATGACAGGCAGTACTAGTTCTTATTGCAATCTCTTTTCGAGCATAACTGCACGGGTCAGATCATGTTGTGAAGTTTCCAACTGAAGATTGTCAAAGTCATTCTTCCAATCCTCAGCACTGTTGGACAAATACATAACTGTTAGTGCGCGTAATAATGGACTGTGATTTTGGAGATGAAAAATGAATGTGATGTCTGCAAGTGTGGCGTGTTTTGTGTACTTAAGTACAGTATCTAAAATGATGTCACGAGTTTGAAACTGTCAGCCTGAAAGGTGACATTGTGTTATCCAACGTGATATTGTGCTTGGTCGCATTAGGCGAATAAATGAATGCAGCTACGTGTAAACACAAATATTTGTCACAATATTCAAAACAACCGTGCAGAATGTCTGAACTTACCTTGCCCTCTGTTCGCTGTGCACATCAATGTCAGCCTGTGTTTCGACGTCAGCATGAGGCCGAACTACTTGTGTGGCCACAGCTACACTGGGATTGGGCCTTCTGCAGGAGGTCGCTGGAAAGGTGGCAGCAGCTGGCAGATCATTGGCCACGTCTCCTTTTTTAATAACATCTTCATTTGATCTGCGAGTTGTACAATTTGCGATTTGCACTCGCAGTCATCTGACCTGTAATGAGAGGAGAGGGTCAGGCGGTTAGTGTTTTCTCTTAACCTCAGTGCTGCAATGTACAATTACTTTGATACGGAATACTTAAGTATTTTGCGTTGGATTTTTATTCTCACAGAACAAGGGCGTCACAGTCTTATTCTTAAACGTTTGTACACCTTGCATATGATAAATAATTTTGTTGTTAAATGTTCAATATCTGCAGTGTCCAGAAGTAAATAACATAAACTCCGATCACCATTAATACAAATATATTAATATATTAACTTACCATTTTATGATTGGTTTCTCTGCGTAATTCCTTATTATTTTCTCCAGTTTGTCTACTCAGACAGAAGGTCACACGGGGCTGCTGCTGTTTCGACGTCAGCATGAGACCGAACTACTTGTGTGGCCACAGCTACACAGGGATTGGGCCTTCTGCAGGAGGTCGCTGGAAAGGTGGCAGCAGCTGGCAGATCATTGGCCACGCTCTCCTTTTTTAATAACATCTTCATTTGATCTGCGAGTTGTACAATTTGCGATTTGCACTCGCAGTCATCTGACCTGTAATGAGAGGAGAGGGTCGAGGCGGTTAGTGTTTTCTCTTAACCTCAGTGCTGCAATGTACAATTACTTTGATACGGAATACTTAAGTATTTTGCGTTGGATTTTTATTCTCACAGAACAAGGGCGTCACAGTCTTATTCTTAAACGTTTGTACACCTTGCATATGATAAATAATTTTTGTTGTTAAATGTTCAATATCTGCAGTGTCCAGAAGTAAATAACATAAACTCCGATCACCATTAATACAAATATATTAATATATTAACTTACCATTTTATGATTGGTTTCTCTGCGTAATTCCTTATTACTTTTCTCCAGTTTGTCTACGTCAGACAGAAGGTCACACGGGCTGCTGCCGTAGACATCGCCAGCTGCTCCTGTTACAAACAACACGTTGCAATATGAGCTATGTTGTTCAGAACAACAGATAATACGTGTACACTTGCAAGTAATGTATTGTGCTTTATTGTCACAAGATGCATGAAACGGAAATATAACACACAGATCAATTCCATGTTCCAAATTTTTTGTCACTGAGAATTGTGGACTGGTTTTGATGAACTTTGCACAATCTACAGTAAGACTTACTGAGAAGACTAAATTAGGTGTGTGTGTGTGCTCTTCAGTTGCAACCTGTATTGTACTAAAGGACAATGAATTGTATCGCACTCTCCCCTCCCGAAAAGAAATGTTACGTTATAAAACCTTGGATACATTTTAACTTTATTTTTATGAAAAATTTTATCAGTAATGATTATGGTCCACAGTAATACATCAGTACTAGAAAGTCCACTCTGTGTAGGGATTTTATTTGCGATTGTCGTCGCATTGTCCTACTTATGAAATAAAGGATTAATTACTTACCTCCAGTTCCCGGATTCTCTGTTTCTGCTCCTCCAGAGCCTTCTCATACTCAGCAATTATACATTTTATTATCTTCTCATCGTACTGAGGACTACTGGAAGGAAATATATGAAGTATTAGTATCGTCTTGTAACACGTAAATATGTGGCACCTTCGTGCGTACAATTTGTGTCTGTTGCAGTCAGACGTTACTGGCAAGACAATAAAAACACGCTGCAAACGAATATTCAAAAACTACAGAAGATCAAAATACTTTTCAACTTTCATTCACCTCGGACATTATGATATGTAATTCTTTGTTAGGTCATTGTTATACACAGAGACGTGATAAAGACATGCTGATCACCAGTGACTGATCTGTGGTGGTTGGACAAACATACTGTACGATTGGGAATTAAATTACGATAGTAATTCCCATTTTTAAATTGCGAAGTGACCAACAGATAACACAGTTCTGCTAATGAACATAAATCACAGACAATGTTTTTATAGACTGATCAAGTGATTTAGAATTCCATTTCTACGTTCGTTATTCCAGAACTGCCAGTTTCTGCACACTGAGCCAGCTAAGGCCTGCAACTTGCCGATGTACAGTGCGCATGTCTCTGGTTACCTCAACACTGTGTGATCAACTGAGTGCAAACACAAATATCATCTTGAAATAACAGCGTGTCTAAATAACCGCACTTGATAACCTACATTGATTTTATATGTTGTAACTTACCTGTTCTCCGTTTGGACAATTGCATCACCACTCAGGTTCATCTCAACCTGAGTGCTGGCTTCGTCTCTCAGGTACATGTCAACCTGAGTGCAGGCATCGACTCTCAGGCAGTCGTCTGTACATGTTTCATCGCAGACAGTCGCAGCATGCTGTAACATTGATCACAACGTGTGTAAGTTTGTGCCTTTATCAGTGGCAATGTTTGAATATTAATGTTATGTATTATTCTAATTATTACTTTCTATTTGCATTTCATATTCTCCACTTGCGTCCCTTTCCGTTCAATGACACGATGTTGTAGCTAAGTCCGGAATTGTTAGCTCTCCCTCTTATTAGTACATCCATTCTACCACTTTAAAGCCGAAAAAACATCTCAGGCCCAGACGCAATTCGCTTAAAGGCACATATTTTCTCCGCATTGAAAACTGCTTGCTACCGTATAACATTATTCTAATGTACACCTGAATTCCGTCTGGTCATTCGGCCCCTAAACAATACTTCAAACTTTTACCATGCTTAGAAACGTTTAAGCAGTCGCCTAATTAAGCCATCGTGAAATATAAATACTTTTCTCCTCAAATATAATGAGTTTAATAATGTTAATTGCATATATCTGACCAATTAAAGGGGATAGTTCATTGATATTTGTGTAAAACTGAGGTCTGAATTTAGAGTTCGTACCGCGCTGTAAACACACACAGCACATAAAATCAGTGTGACACAACGTACAATATTTTAATGTCAATTCTGATGATGCACAAAAGTGTTGAAGCTATAAATCTGGCGTCCTAAAATGTTCATAAATGTACAAGCTACCTTTCTTGTGATCAAGAGATGTTCAACACTGCTGTGTTGATATGCGGCTTGTCACGCAGCCAGTAACATATCCCCATTTTAAAGTTAATATTTCTATACTTTGTACTTACGTTCTGGTTCTTCAAGATACCCATTTCCGTCAGTTTCGTGTATATCACTAAGCGGTGTGCTTTAAACCACAGAGCAAAAAACTTGTCACGTCTTCACAACTACGCAGTTAACAACACACCACACAAGACTGGTAGCAAGCGAGCCTTTATGTAAACTAATTTCAGCAGATCGCCAGCCAGCAACCAGACTTGCTCCAGCGAGTAAACAAACGACCCTGGGTTGCAGATTGCAAGCAAAGCGCGAGTTTACGTACATACGCATGCGCATGTGAGTGGGCTACACGTTCATCCATGATCATTTACGTCACCACACCACCTCACATCACGGATTACATAACTTGCTGCCACGGATGATTAATTACAAGGCCAGTGGTATTCAAGCTGGCTTTACGGAAGCCTCGTTCAGCTTACACTGCGTTTATAGACAATCTTTTCACCAACCAAATGCACTTGTTATAAAAACACTAAAATATTCTAAAAATGTTTGAGAAAAAGCCCCGACAAGTTTCGGCTCACTAATGAGCCAACCTCAGGGGGTCACAACTGTCTGTTCTTAAAACACGTACATATGTTAATCATCTAGAGGTATATGGTCAACGTCTTATCTCACCAATCTTACTTTATCAATCCGTAAACCGATATGTTTTTTAAAAACACTTGCTATAGATTATGCGCTATATTATTGCATCACTTACTCATTATTGTTTGTAGTGTACATTAGTTGCTGTGGAAACGTAAATATTTGCATATATAGCCACTTGTTTCACTTATGTCTGTGTCGATACTGTTCGTGCTTTTTGAATTCTTCAAGTAGCTACGTAGATTCCTGGGCGTCATGTTAAATGTGTGGAAAATATGCGGATGCTTATGAGTGCTTGTTCACCAGTGTTTTTATAACAAGTGCATTTGGTTGGTGAAAACATTGTCTATACTCGAAAAATGCACGGTGAAAATAGAATAAAATTATATACATATGTTTTATAACTAATGTTATACAGAGAAGAATGAATATGTCCCAAATTTTTTCAAAAGTATTATTTCTAATAACTGGCGAGGTCAGCAGTCGGTATGTGGAGGTTATGTTTGTTCTGGTTATGGACTGAATCTTTTTTTTTTTTACATTTTTTTTGTGCTCCACTACAAATGACAAGACCGAGTGTAAGAATTTGCAGGGAAGGGGAACTGTATTAAATTTCTTAAATAATTCTGTATAGTAGCCTCTCTTTAAACACTTGTTTTTATAATTATTTAATTTTGCAGGTTAAATCATTTCTTACTATGATACTTTTCAAGGTAATTATTTATATGATATGATGGAGTGTAAGGAAGCCAAGTTAGTTTTAACTTACCACTCATGAGTGGTGTGATTTCCCTCGTAGGAAAACATGCTGAACTTGCTTGACAGCTAATATATTTATTGTACATTTTTACATGGTTATTGTCAATATGTAGTCCGAGGACTGTAGTGCCTACTTCAGGTGTTTTGTTATTATCCCTTATATTGATATTACTACTGTTTTTATTATCAGTAGACAATGTAACAAAATTTGTTTTTGTAAAATTTTCAAGATAACAAATGCATCATGCCTGCAATTTTTAAAGTGGTCTGATTCCAGATGTGAAATGATGATGATGATGGTATGATTAGTAAAGTGTGCAGCTTGGGACAATTTATGCATGCAAGCAGATTATTGATGTGTAGCTTAAAACCAAGTGCCGAACCTCGAGAAACTTGTATGTTTTTCATCTTGAGCTGGTGTTATTATTTCAGTTTCGCTGGCTTTATTTCCATTTTTTGGTGTGTTTGTTTGGGGGAGGGGTTCTTTAAGACATAAATGAAACTACTGTCAAGCTTGAGTTCAAAATCATAGTTTCATCATAATTCATGAGTCACACAATCACATTGTTTAGTAAGGTCACAAATTATGCCACCAATATGCATTTTGTTATAAGGACACAAATATTTGTGAATTTTGCATTTGGAGGTAGATTTTTTGCCATTTTAGTTCAAGGTTGAGTAAGTCATCCTGGGAAAGTTCTTGCATCCATTGATTCGTTACAGAGATAAGTTCATCAACCACATGAATTAGTTTGTTTAATAGAATGGACTGCATTTTTTACATTGGCAGTAATAGGTCCAAAGGATTTATATTTGAGAAGTTTATAGGTATGATTTTAGTCTTTCCTTCTTGCAGTGTTGAATTTTGAGTACACTCATCATTCTGTCTAGAATAATTGAGAAGGGAGTAATGAAAGAGTTTGCCACGAGTTTTAGGATTGTTGATAATATTATTATTTATCTGTATTCATAAGCTTGTTTCTGCTCTAGAATATCTACTTGCTTTTCTGTAGTTTTCTGCAGTGTTCTTATCTCTTATTAGATGCAATCAGTTTGTCATTATATATATATCTACTTATGTTTTTTTTGTTAGTGACTTGATTTGAAACCTTACAGCATTTTCTGTAGTGAAGTTACTTTACTTGGTGGTTACAATAGTAAAAGTTGCGATATGCAGTGTCCCAGGACCAAAGGGTTGCTGGACATTGCAGTTTTCCAGGTATTATAACATTATATGTATCATGTATCATTGTATACCTATTAATCTCATGGACAGACCTTAACCATTTAATTTAACACTTGATATCCTGTCCTGTTTTCCTTGCTGCACTTCCTATTCCCCTTTCATCACTACTTATGTAATTTGGTGTATATATAATCTAAACAACAAGACACAAATAAGTAATGGCTGAACTTTTGGACTTGGTTCTGGGTGCTGTCAGTTGATGGGATAATGAAATTTAATGGGTCTGTCAGTTAATTTCTGGTTCATAGAGCTTGCCATATCATCCAGTGCTGGATATCACAGCTCTTGCTTATATCAGCAGTATGTTTTTATACCTGTAGACAGTATTTTGTTGTACAGGTATGTTGATGAAGTAATTTGTACTGATAAAATAGACAGGTTGAATTGTGTTTCTGTAGCAAATCTTAACAACTTTCTTGTTTTGTGTTTGCACTAACTGTTGGTACTAATACACACTTTTGACAGATCCATTGGCCATAAAAAAAATCCTGATTTCTTGTCACTGGTTGTTTCCTAAGTCTTCTTGATGAATGTGTTCCTCTTTCCTTCTGTTCCACCACACACTCTTTTTCTTCCACTTCCTTCTCCCACTACTTTGTCTCACATGCATCATTATCCCATATCCTGTTCAGTTTTTCATATACATACTGATTGGTTCTTCTGTTTGTTACTGTAGTAGCAGCATTAGCTATTCTTTCTTTGCCTAGCTTATTCATGTGCAGCCCTTTTCTAGTAAAAAATTTCTTCTGTAGCTGTACCTTTGTCACTGTAACATGCTTAAAAGACTTCATAAGTTTCACCAAATTTCTATTAAATGTTTTTACTTCACGGTTAACACAAGACCAATCACATAAATCGTGTCGCTGTGAGACACTCTTTACAATGATGTTCGTATGACTATTAATTCCACAAACTTCACTATGTCTTTTAATCCATCTTGGGAATTATTTTTACTAAAGTCCTTAGTGCCTCCCCAAAAAACAATGATGTCTTTCTTCGTTAAAGATTCAATGTCACTCGTTGCTGAAGAGGTTAGTGTGTCTGCGTTAGCTCCCGGTTTCACGCTCTTTTAAGACTGCATTATTTGATAGTATTGTGAAAATGAGAATTTTTCTATGTGCGTACTTTCCTGTGTGACAATTCGCCCGTGTGAGCATTTATCAATGTGAGCATGTATCCGTGTGAGCATTTATCAGTGTCGGTTTTTTTTCGTGTGAGCATTTATGACAGTGGGGTTTTATCTGTGCGCAATTGTCGTGTGGGCTTTTGTCAGGGAACCAATTTGCCCAGGGTGTAAAGCTGACTACTCACCCCCATCTAGTACCGAGGTCAAGAATGTGTGGAACTATACTAGCGAAGTTCAGAATGCGTGGAACTATAACCTCACTCCCCCATATGCCTCACAGCATGCACAGGGACAACTTTACCTTTACCCAGTAGGTACTGAAGAAAAAAAAGAGAGAGAGAGAGAGAGAGAGCACTTTATTTTGGAACCTGTTTGAAATGCTTCAACAGTACTTGCACTGCAATCAATTTCTGGTATACCATGCTGTGGCAAGTACCGCTCCTTCCTCCCTAGTCAATCTACATAAGGAGAGCAAAGTTAGCATTTTTTATGCAAACATCAACTCACCTCCTACAATGCAAGCATGCAGTTTTTAATTCAAGCAGGAACAAAAAAGATACAAAAACAAACACTGTAGCTACAAGTGCAAGCAGCTTGCTTCAGTCTCCTATCAGTAACCTGCAGTACAGAGCTGTAATTAGGCAGTCACATAGACAAGGCAGATTTTGTATTGGGTTGCCCAGAATTTTATTTTGGCACATGAACATTTAACAGCTCAGGTATAAAAAGAACACATATACATGTACCTATACTAACTTTATCAGTCCCCTTCTTGGGTATGTCACAGTACATCACTAACATAACTTGCTTGCATAGCCTGTATGACAAGATGTCTGGTAATTTTTACATTTTCTGTGGTTTATATAATGTGTACATACACATACATCTTCAGTTGGTTATGGAGTTCAACCAAAGATATACATATACAGACATTATGTGAGTTTAACCTTGAGCCAGTTTTGCACTTACATTTCTGACAGACAGTGAGTTACTTAAGTATGGTATCAAACACTTTAACATGAACCTATGCCTGCCCACTCTTTATTATAAAAATTACTTGAGCTAATTTAAACATGATATCAGATATCTCCATATGGTGCACATGAAAAGGAACATAGTGTATTGGCCAAATACTATTGAACGACCACCACTTCTATCAAATATAGAATTTTTATGCCTTAAATAGTTCAGATGAAAAACGAAAAATATGTGGTATTTGTAGTCTCCAATTTTTTTAGGTTGAAAACATCATAAGCCCAAATCACTGGGATTTATACAGTTGTAAAAGAAAATGTAACATACATTGCAAAATCCCGATAGGCTTTACAACATGAATAAACTTAGCATGTCAATATATGAACGTAGAGCTGCAAAGAAGTATTTTTAAAAATACAGGGCATTTAACATGGAAGCAGACCAAGCAACTGGAATTCTTCAACATTAGTGGCAAATTTATACAAAGAATTTATTTTTTAACGTAAAATAATCCACTACATTAATCAGAAAACTACAATACAATTTCAGGATACAGCATTACCAAATATATACAGGTATGAAGTACCGATATATGAACAAAAATTGCCAAAATTTATCATTGCTTCTATTGGAATGACTGAAACATATCCGACACGTACAATGTGTTAAGCTTATAAAACACATTTTGCACATCTCACGCACAAAACACACCAGTAATATACATCAACACTTTGTCGTGAAAGAGCCCAAAAAAGTACACTTGTCACTTCAGTTTTATCTAGTTCAGTGCTTATTCATTTTAAAGTTCTCTTAAAATCATGCTTTATTAACATATGAAGGTGCTGTAAGGTTTTTCCTTATTGATCACACCTGTAAAACTTTGAACCACTACTGAAAAATAAATGGATGGAAGTGAGTATTCCAGTGTTCATTTACATGTCTTTTAAATAAGCCTAAAAAATATTGAAGTAACATGCTACTTACATAAAACCAATTAAGTCTCACTTTAGAATATGGAATGTATCTTTGTGCTGTCTTAATAAAATATTTAAAAATTCCATATATATTCTGAAGTTATAAATTTCCTCAAATTTATATTTCACATTCATTTTAACAACAGCGTATTTTAATGTTTTAAGAAAACCAACAACCTTCAAAACAAAAATGCCCTGACAGGAATAAATACATTTACAAAATTCTTCCAAACAATCACTTTTCTAAAATTTTTTGCTGTCTTAATATTTGCACTAAAAAAGCTGAATATACATACATACAAAGAACACAACACAAAAATACTCCTGCGTGTTTCAATCTTACCGCAGAATGTGTACCAGACATCAATCAATAGTACATATTTAAAAAACTTCTGTTGCTTCAAGTAACTTTTAAAAATGTTTTCACCTGCTGATTGTACCACTAGCGAATTTGTTTCCAGACCACAAGCTTGTATTGGTACATCATTTAATTCTATTGTGTGTGACATATTGGTTGCTGTCAACATAATGCTGGCGTACGCGGAGTCAACAGTGAAACATTATGCCACCTGGTTGGGGGAAAAAAAATTGCATCAAATTAATTCATGCAAAGATAATCAAAGCTCCAAACTACAGCAGCTTTTAGAAGTTTCCTTGTTGGAATTACCAGAAAATCTCAGGACAATACATATTGCCAGTGTTCCCCACTCCCACGAGTAACATTTCAGTCACTGACAAATCTCAGGGCAGTACATATTGCCAGTGTTCCCCACTCCCACGAGTAACATTTCAGTCACTGATAAATCTCAGGGCAGTACACATTGCCAGTGTTCCCCACTCCCACGAGTAACATTTCAGTCACTGATAAATCTCAGGGCAGTACACATTGCCAGTGTTCCCCACTCCCACGTGTAACAGTTTCAGTCACTGATAAATCTCAGGGCAGTACACATTGCCAGTGTTCCCCACTCCCACGAGTAACATTTCAGTCACTGATAAATCTCAGGGCAGTACACATTGCCAGTGTTCCCCACTCCCACGAGTAACATTTCAGTCACTGATAAATCTCAGGGCAGTACACATTGCCAGTGTTCCCCACTCCCACGAGTAACATTTCAGTCACTGATAAATCTCAGGGCAGTACACATTGCCAGTGTTCCCCACTCCCACGAGTAACATTTCAGTCACTGATAAATCTCAGGGCAATACACATTGCCAGTGTCCCCCACCCCCACGAGTAACATTTCAGTCACTGATAAATCTCAGGGCAATACACATTGCCAGTGTCCCCCACCCCCACGAGCAACATTTCAGTCACTGATAAATCTCAGGGCAGTACACATTGCCAGTGTTCCCCACTCCCACGAGTAACATTTCAGTCACTGATAAATCTCAGGGCAATACACATTGCCAGTGTCCCCACCCCCACGAGCAACATTTCAGTCACTGATAAATCTCAGGGCAGTACACATTGCCAGTGTTCCCCACTCCCACGAGTAACATTTCAGTCACTGATAAATCTCAGGGCAGTACACATTGCCAGTGTTCCCCACTCCCACGAGTAACATTTCAGTCTCTGATAAATCTCAGGGCAGTACACATTGCCAGTGTTCCCCACTCCCACGAGTAACATTTCAGTCACTGATAAATCTCAGGGCAATACACATTGCCAGTGTCCCCCACCCCCACGAGTAACATTTCAGTCACTGATAAATCTCAGGGCAATACACATTGCCAGTGTCCCCCACCCCCACGAGCAACATTTCAGTCACTGATAAATCTCAGGGCAGTACACATTGCCAGTGTTCCCCACTCCCACGAGTAACATTTCAGTCACTGATAAATCTCAGGGCAATACACATTGCCAGTGTCCCCCACCCCCACGAGCAACATTTCAGTCACTGATGATTCTTCATATTATGCCATCCCTCCACTGCAGGCAGAATTCTGAGTCCCATAACCAAAATACCCTGAGAAGGATTTGCATTGCTGATGTATCAACTGAACATACTAGATAATTTAATGACTGCCAGGAGATGGCATGTAATGCAGTTTTCAAACTTCAGGCTTTCATTTCATCTATAAAGGAAAACATTTCATATTGCCGGAATATCAACAACTTCCTCAGCAAATGAGTGTTTATATGTGGGGGAGCAAAAGTCCCTTGGAAACTAGAGGCAACGTGTTAACTGAACTTTACTGACGCAATACTTACATTTACTATCTGAAATGTTCAATGAGTCAACAAATATTCAAACCTCACAGGAAGAAATTAACATCCTTGAAGTGTCGGCAAACAAGAAGACAATAAAATTATTTTATGTACAACCTTTCTGTTGTCAAACATGAAGTGACAAGTGACTTTTGTGCCACGTTTTAAAAAAGCAGAAACTCGGCAGTTTAGAAGAAAACTGACAATCTAAATAGGCAAGCATGTGTGTTAAACTCAAGAATATCATCTTAATGCAAGTCAAACTGACGTGTTTTTCATATGGGGATAATTTAAAACAGGCAAATGTTTTACTATAACATGCTTTCGAGCTACAAGTTTATTTTCCTTTTGTGTTGACCTTCTGTGATGTGTGCACTGTGGATAGTGCATGGATATGTGGACTGGTACACAGATGCACTGTGTCCTGTTATTCAATGAGTGGCAGCTGATGAGGACAAAGCAGCAAACATACAGGGTGTTTCAAAAAGAGCTTTACAACTTTGAAAGAGTATACAAATTTATACAGAGGACATACACAACGTTTCGAACTGTCATAATGTAGCAAAACACTCCGAGTTTTACCTCGGATAGTTATGGTTCAATGTGACTTCCATTGGTAATGCGGCAGACGTCCCACCTGTAGTCAATTTCTTGCCACACGCTATGTAGCATCTCTGGCGTCACTTCTGCAACTGCGGCAGTAATTCGAGTTCGGAGCTCAACGACATTTGCAGGCAAAGGTGGTACGAACACTCGATCTTTAACGAATCCCCATAAGAAAAAATCCAGGGGTGTAAGATCCGGGAACGAGGTGGCCATGCTATCGGCGCCGCTCTACCAATCCACCGACCTGGGAAACGGGTGTTGAGGTACTCATGCACTTCTCCAAGGTAATGAGGGGGTGCGCCGTCTACAGTAACACGTGCATCAAACTTGCAGTGTTTTGCTACATTATGACAGTTCGAAACGTTGTGTATGTCCTCTGTATAAATTTGTATACTCTTTCAAAGTTGTAAAGCTCTTTTTGAAACACCCTGTATAACATGGAATGAAAATTATACATAGTAATGTGGGCTTCCCAGGTCACATCCATAAATCCATAAACGGGTGAAGTATTTTAAAGGCCCAGTACCCAAGTTGGATGATGCACTACAATGTCAATCCTGATAGTATTGCCAAAGCAGGAAGTTTAATTTGGGAAAATTGCCAACAATGCAATGAGAAAATTATTCATCTTGCTGCCAAGGTGCAACAGTACCATCACAACGTGCATTCTCACAAGACCTCACACCAAATGATTTCTGATGTTTTCCAGAGGTGAAGTCACTTCATGACACTGTTTTTTCAAGTCAAATCTAGTGCTATTTGTTGGTGATTTGAAAACTTAATAAATGTTTAGCTACAGTCCTCACAGCATGCAAAGAAAGAAAAATTGCATGGACCTTGTCTGGGATTATGTTTAAAACCTGCACCATATGCCATTAAAACATATGCATTCCATGAAGGCACATGGAGCAGAAGTGGGCCATAGTTCCACTGATTCTTAATGTCAGAGGCGAGTGGTTAGCTTCGTGTTCCAGCCATTTTATCCCTCATGAAACAGCCCTTCTTTTCAATAAATTAAACCATAAAAGTTTAACAAATAAATGGAGCAGAGTCTTTCAGAAGTTGGTAGACACTCAGTAAAATTTCCTGCCTTTTTTTACAGAATCCCCAAAAGTTCATTACATACTCAACAAAAGATTGGTAACAGTCCCTATCCTCAGCCACATGGATCAAATCCACATCCTCACACCCCATTTCTTTAAGATCCATTTTCATATTATCCATCACTCTACGCATCTTGAAACTGGCCTATCTGCTTCAGTCTTTCCAACAGATTTTGCTTGCGTTTCTCATCCTGCCCCTACACATTACATGCACTGCCCATCTCATCCTCCTTGGTTTGAAACTTATATCACACAGTTTTCCCCAGTTACACCTTTACTCCTCTCTATGACTGAACGTTCTCTTCAGCACCCCTTTCTCAAACCTGCACCTCATGTTACCTCACACAGATAGCTACAATCCTGCTTTACATGGATCAATGTTCCACTAATCTCTGCAGTTTGCACAACTATTATGTTAGAATGTAAGTAACATGACATAAAGAGTTGTCATTCCAATAAGCCTTATGAAAATTAGCTGTTCCTTAATGAGATAGATACAGCATGCACCACTCTTTTGGATAACCCTTAAAACATCTTAAGTTTTGCAACATGTCTATGTTCAAAATGATCACATAATGCAACTCTGGTCACCTGTTAGTCTTGTACTTTTCCCTGATAGCCTGCTGAGGATACGTGCTGGCATTTGAATAGGTTTGATTTAAGTGAGAAATGCATGGTTTTAAATCCTCAAACTTGTATCTAGTTGCATCCTCTAAATCCTCAGGCCATGCTTCTTGATCCAGCGTATGCCGTGCAAGTGCAATGCATGAAGCTGCCATTTCTGATGGAAGATACTGCAAATATGGGTCAGCTTCTAGAAGTGACAGTTCACTCAGATACTGAAACAAATAACACTTAAGATGGAATTTCGGATGTTTTCAAATATTCGGTGTTTTCAAAAACTGACAAATGAGCAACTGAGAAGGAAAAAGAAAACCACAAATATGCAAACCTTCAATGGAAATAACAGTTGAAGGGAAAGCCACAATGAACAATATGTTTACTATTCTATCCTTACTTCACACTGAGATTTGGAACATAGTGACCATAATATACACCTAATTTCATTACAGCAGCACTCAGTGAGACCATTCATATTGTTTCCACCATAAGACACAAGTAGCACTGCAAATGACTAATTTTCTTCGCTGAAAAACGTGCAATTAAATTATAAAGAATTCCTATTTAGATGGATATAAGTGTATATGTAACCCATCAAAGCCCAAAACTGTATAACTTTTTAGTCCAGTAAGACATAGATTTGAAGACAGTAACTTCCATATTTGTCTGAGGGAGTACCAAGGTTTCTGCATATAAATGTCTGACCTAAAACAGCGATTTTATATTAAATTACAAATCTATACTCTGATTCCTTCCCCATTAAACTGCTGAAGCAGGAGTTCTGGTCTAAGAGTAAAATTTCAATTTTTTTTTTTTTTTGGATATTGAATGATTTTTAATGTGGAAAGGCTTTAATTCAGATTTTGTGGCACTTAAGTGACATTCTGAAATACTTTTTAAATCATATTGCTCATTAACAAGAGAGCACTTCCATGTGCAAAAGCCTTATTCAGTACTGCCAGATGAAGCAACATGGCTGCTCCAAATTATATGCCTCATTGACATCAACAATGATTCAATGACCTATCCTTAGTTAATTTCCTGGGCAATCTGACTCAATGGCACAGAGTCCACATATACAAAGAACCAGTTATCCACTTGCCAGAACATACTGAAGTTGGATTTTCACAATCACTACCATAAAAAAAAGTTGATCTGCACATACAATCTGTCTAGCACCAATTCCAGTGTTTATGAACAGAATAAACTCAGAAAACAAATGCAACCATTATGTACCAAACGTCATTTTCTTTTCCTTACAAACACTATATACTGAAGATGAAATATCCTTGAAACAACCATGACAAGAAGTATCACTTTTTTATGAGTGAGAAACTTTGTGTCTCACTTTAAGATAATGACAAATATTAAAGGCAGGGTTCCACAGATTCCCAAAATCTAGGAGCCACCTAGATGCCAGGAAGGTGACATGAAGTTCCATACTAAGGACCCACAAATATTTGGCGGCACTGTACAAAATTTGGGATTTTTGCACCCCTGATTAGAGGTATTTGAAAAAGTGTTTTGAAGAATAAGTGGACACTAAAAAACGTTGAACAGAATATAAGAGAAAATTACACAGTTGAGAATATTACATTACATACATTCTAGTGGTAGGCCATCTAAACAGGGTAATGCACCTTCAAGTTACAAACAAGATAGGCATTTTATGCATAACATAACACTGTGGCGTGTTCGCATAACCATTTTCCATTGGAAACACAACAACGCATTCTGTGTGTGTTGTTTTTATTGGGTTAAATGTCACTGTCAACTATACAAAAATGTTGAGTGTTGCACAACAATGCTTTTATGGTCCATTTATGTCCCTAGCCAGCAACAATGCAAATTATACGAACAAGTTTTTGAAAGAAATTATATTCCAACTAATTTGCACTCTTTTTACAATTATATATAAATGCTACATCAAAACAAAAGACTGTTCTTTTGCTCATGGCCTTCTTTAGACATGTAATTTGGCCAAACAGATCATAATGACATACAAATCATTACGTAGTTTCTCAGTTTTTGTAAGTGTTGCCATAAAATATTTTAGGAGACCAGACAGAATTAATCAGTTATGAAGTAATAAGTAATAAATATTATGACTGTGTGTCTGTATCCTTGCCTTGAGATGCATGCAAAGAGCATCTTTTCTACGCAGCATTATATTGTCATCTGTGGCCTGTCTGGCTCTACCATATTTTTCCACATTATCTCATAAATGGAATGATTTTCAGAAAAAGGTTATTGAATACAAAATGAGTGTTTTGATTTTCTCTACAGCTTTTTTCTGAAACATTTCTCATTGTAAGTAGAATTTAGCGAGACATTGTCATAAGTTTTCATGTCTTCATGTAAAGGGCCTGTTACTCTTGTCACATGTTAATGAAATTTGAGTTTTCTCGACAGAGCTTTGAAAAACACCCAAACATCAAATTTCGTGAAAATCTGTCCATTGGGAGCAGAGTTGTTCCATGCAGACAGACTGACATGACAAAGCTAAGTCGCTTTTTGCAATTTTGCAAACGCGCCTATAAAGGCTAGGAATGTTGACACTGTGAGCTGAGTATCAGCTGCTCAAGGACTACTCTGTGAAGGCACAGTCAAGAGAAACTAGATGGTCGAGTCAGCTGACACCCCAAACCAGGAGACACAGACATTGCAAATTTGCCAGACTTGTTCCACTCAGATACAATGCATGAATTTAACCCTGACAGAAGATTTTATAACACTGATTAATGTCACAAAAATTTAGGAACACTTTCACACTACGCGAATGCCTGAGATATTCTACATTCTCACATCATCATCATCATCTCCTCACCACCACTACCACCACTGCTTGGGTCAATTTCTTCCAAATCAGATTCCCCGACCTTTACAATGACTGGTCTGAAAACATCTTTGGAAATCACGCTCTTGAAATCTTCTACCAGCAACTCTCTACATATATTCACACAATCCACTCAAACTCAAGTCCATAAGCTGTTTACTGTGTTACGAAAGTTCTATTCTTCTCTGCTATATATAATTCCACTTGTGCCTGTGTGACTTCAACTGAACATTAATGGCCACATCACTTTGTGACCATGTTCCTTACAATGTACTCCAACTAATTCTGGTAGTCTGACTTACTGTAACAACTCTGCTTGTTTATGAGCATATGTATCGACTGCTTTCATTCTGCAACCATGCCATTACATCTAATTTCCATGTGAACGACCAAGGTGCTTTAGAGTAGCGAAAGTGTTAAGAGACAAATAATTCATCCTTACCATGGCAAGAAACATTGTGGTCTCTGGAAGGTCAGTAGTAGATGAAAAGCTTGTGATGAAACTCAGTGTTGTTGGCACTGAGAGATCAAATGCAAGCACTTTAAAGAATTAGGTGTTCCATTCGTAACACCTGTTTCTTTGTATATGTATCATCAGTGATGTACACAAATTCACTCACATCAGGGGGATATATTTCTTCATATTTTCCTAAAATCAAAAGGGCAATTTTTTAAGATGATTCAGCCCCATTTTGTTAACGAGCTAGTATGTATTCCTCAGTATACAATCTACACAAACTTGTAAACTTGTAATATAATCTGTGTAGACTGTATACTGAGAAATATATACCAAAAGAATAATATTGGTATCACAGAAAATATATAAACTACGCTGCTCTTTATTACGTACAAGTTGTAATAAACCCAGTGATATTCTAACACCCAACTCGCTTGAACACGTTTACATCCTGCACTCTCTCACACTGGACACTACACTAGCATTACGCACTGAAAATAATGTATGAATTTAAATGCATGGCTATTAACCAAATACAAGCTACCCGAAACCTCCAAGACAAAGTTGTTGCCGTGTGTGCCATGAAGGCATATGGGGTATGAGTATGCAGCTTCATACCCCAGCGACTCTACACCCGGTACTCACTGAATAGGAGGCTGGGTGGGTCCCAGAGCAGGTCTGGACACTTTAGAGAAAGATGACTTGCCTCTCCATAGCCCAGGCAGTATACCGAATATGCTGCCCTGGCTAGCAATTATACCAAACCTATGGCATATTGTGAACCACTTGTTTCTAGGACTTTGTCCTTCGTCTTTATTGTGAATAAAATGTAAAATATAAAATATAAAACTTCACTACTTTTCGGAAGATGGCTCTTCTTCCGTCTTCAGGCCTACTCAGTTGGGTCCTGTTGATTGGGCTAGTCTCAGTCACCGGACAACTCAGTTAGTGGAATCACAGTTATAAGACTTGTCCGGTGATTGAGACTAGCCCAATCAACAGGACCCAACTGAGTAGGCCTGAAGACAGAAGAAGAGCCATCTTCCGAAAGTAGATTTTATATATTACATTTTATTCACAATAAAGACAATGGACAAAGTCCTAGAAACAAGTGGTTCACGTCATATACCATCATCAAAACCTTTTAGAATTCTATGGCATACTGTCCAATCAGCCTATGGGCTGTGATAGCATGCACTAACAGTACTGTGAAACACAAGGAAATATCCTTAGACACCTTCTCTGACAGAGGGAATATTTCATGGAATCTGATTTGAAGCAATATTGACAGGAGTTTAAGGGTATGGAGTTGAGTCCATCTGTAGGCACATTACTGTGCTGGAATGCAGAAACATAATAAACGCACACGAGGAACCCTGAATGGGTCTGCAAATAGGGGATGCCCAAATGGTGGCATTCTGTTGCCTCCTCTCTAAAGAAATGGTAGATGAACTCTGGGAACTCAAAAAAGACTTATGCTGTGGGATACACTGACATGCACAGAGGCAATATTATCTTTGCTCTTAATCGATTACAGCTTTAGGTTTGGTAGAAGTGGAATATTGTCACATGAAAAACGTAAAGCACAATATTATTGCCTTGAATTATTATTGCGCATATGTTTCTCCCTAGACAACTCAATATTATTGTGCAATATTTTATTTTGCTCTTGGGTCAGGATGAGTGAACATGTTGAGTGATACTGATGTTGTTGTGTGGCCATTGCTTTAGCCCTGTGTTTAATAAACGAAAAGAATCGCCACTGGATCAAAGAGTGATACAAGTGAAGACCACAATACACACACACAAAAATCTCAAGAGACTTAATGTTGAGTGAGCCAAACGACTACATTTTTTTTAATTTGATGGCCCATCATTTGATAGGCTACTCAAGACTTTTACCCCTAGAGTCGCTAAAGAAATACTAACATGCGAGAAGCAGTCACTCAGTCAGCATTTATCCATTATTCCAAAGTTTGAAGGCAGCCAGTAGATGGGAGGAGCTTAGGGAAGACCAACATACAGTACTGTAAAATGTGTCCATTTGAGCTAAGGCTTTAGTGAAAGACTTGGAATTTCTTTTATATAATAACAATTTATTTACAATATCAAGCAAGTTACATTTGGTAGACAGATGTAACATTACAAACCTTACTCATGACACTTGTACACAATTGTTCATGGCCATATGGCCATGTGATCGGTCTTCAAACACAAAGTTTGGGTACTGTAGGTTGTAGATCAGACAATATAAAATTTAGTAAAATATCAGTTACAAGAACCATTGTCTGAGACTTATTGATACATACTGTTTCAGAAGATGACTCTGCTTCCATCATCAGGTAAAATTAATGTAAAACCTACTGTGTTTGGTCCATTAGATCTGTCTAATCCCTAGTTTTACATGCACCCTAATGCGAATGTGGTTCATGGAATTCAGCATTAAGAAAACTGCCGTACGTTTTTGTAGCAGATGATGCTTTTCCCTTAAGAACCGACATGCTGAACCATACAGACAGAGTGATTTAAACTGCATCGGAAAAAAAATTTACAACTACCGAACTTCAAGACCTCGACGAATTGTTGAAAATGTATTTGGGATCCTGACAGCACGTTTTAGAATTTTTCATACAGCTATAAATGTAGAATTGGAACATATCGATTCTATAGTAAAAGCAAGTTGTGCTTTATATAATTTTTTAATATCAGCATTGGGTCATACCTACGCTCCGCAAGAATCTTTGGATTTTGAAGATATCGAAAATTGCACTATTAACACTGCTTTTACATCGGAGGATTCGAATATGGAGCCATTACTGAGATCTCGTGTAGGAAATGCATCGTTAAATGCGAAACAAGCGAGGGAAGGATTTATGAATTACTTTGTAAATGAAGGGCAGGTTCCCTGGCAACACAACTTTATACACTAATTTGTAAAGGTATTATATACAAAAATAAAATTATTAATAATACGTCTCTTTCATTTAAATTGGATGATGAGCTTCTAGGAGTATCTTGATCTCCTAAAAAACCAAACAGATGGTAGTACCATAGGGCGGGTTCATAAATTTGTTCCGCACCCACCCCAGAGTGCTGAGTTTCCTGAATTTTTTTCTTTTCTTTTCTGTGATTTGTTCTTAAGCTGTTAATTTTTTTTTTTTACTACTTTATCACGATCCGCGCTTGGGTCTATTTGCTTCAACTTTTCCACTAATCTGTTGTATGCAGCATCTCTCTTCCCCTTGTCATGATAATCCTTAGATTTGATGCGCCAAAGACATGGCTCGCTTTGGTAAATGCGAATAAATTCTTCAAGAACCCCGCGATGACCTTTTCGCAGGTCGCTCGTCATGGCGCCACACAGCTACACTCACACGTAACGCTGACAACGCCAAGCGCTCGCTCGCGACTGATTCAGACTTGCACAAGTCTCTGCTTCTACTACACTATATAATCTGTGTCTACTACACACGTTCAGTTACACCTGCGCACGCACGACATGTGCAAGTATAAAATATAGAAATTCAAACATTTTCATGTCGCTTGTAGTCAAAATACCTGTGCAATATTATACACACGCTCATGTATACGTGTACGATAAATGTGTACAAGCATACCGTTCAAGTATGCAATTAGGTGTATAGCCGGCCTTACTGTTGCACTTGATCACACACACACATACATATGGTAGGACTCCTCTGGAAGACGAATCGGCCATTCGCAGAGGCTTTTCCTATTCTGTGCCTTGTAATAATCATATTCAGCATGCGCAGTGTTTCTCATCTTTCCATGACTAACGCGAATAATAACGTGCATTATACGAATGCCTGTTTCTGTAACTATCAAGTGACCAGTGAACAGGCATGTTTGGAAGGTGCTGACTTTTATGCGCAGGTCATCATCGGCACCATCAACGTTTTCTCTGCCGTGACACAAAGATCTTAGTTACGAAGATATTCTTGCAGACTCACACCGCCTTTTCATTTCATATGTTTATCAGTGCACCTCATTTATTCCTGTAGCATGCAGAAATTCGTGCTATTTATAATTAATTCTAGTTTTTCTTGTGGGTGCGGTGCTTAAAAATGGAGCGCGTATTACAGTCATATGCTGTAGGAATTAAGCGTTGGTATGCCTGCAAGGCAAAGAATGGTGTTTGACTGATTAGAATTGAAGTTCAAAATGTTTGTCAAGACGGAACTTTTGTAATTTAATTTTTGCAGAGAATTAAACTTGTTATTGTCAGTGAACGTGATATGTATGTATTAGGGCCATGAAAACTGTATGCATTAATTTTTTATTCCCTCAACTTTGTCCTCCCTGCGTACAAAATTACGTATAGTTCCAGGCGATGTAAGATTTTTTTCGTGCTTAGTAGTGGTGTGTTCTGTAATGTTTGTGTAAATTATGGAGAAACGCAAGAGGAAGAGTTCATTGGCAACGACGTGTTTGAACTTATATTAGTTTTTTGAGAATCAAAGATTGTTTTAAGAAACGTTTGTGAGGAATTTATATCCCATTCCTCGCCCCAGATACTGGCTCATGTAGTGTTATTTATATAAACGCAAGCGTATGAAATGTTATGCGGTTCTTGTCAACTTGGTGATCGTTGCTGCCAAACACCAGAATTAAAACTAGCAGTATCCAAGTTTTCTCGGAAGGAGGAGCACGGCTGTATTTTTTGTTGGGCTTTTCGTAACTTCACCGGTAAGGCAAATAATTGGAATGCCATAGTTTTATTAACCCCTCAGCGACGCAGGACATTTAAATTCCAACATACTCCAGGGACGGAGGAGATTTAAAGCCCTAATGACGAAAATGCAACCGTCTTTTTAAAAAAAATATTATTCGCAAACTAAAGATCCGATTTTTCTAAAATTTTAAGAGAATAATCTTAAAACTATGTAAATGCAGTATAATAATTTTCATTACCTTAGTAATTGAGCTTCGTGTGGTACAGCTCAAAGCAATCTTCTAAACAAAGGCCTACATCAAAGTTTTGGCAGCAGTACACTGAAGTTTTCTTTTTTCCGTGCTTTGAACACACTACACACCTCCTCTGGGGTTTTGATTTTTCAGTTTTGGGTGCCACGTTTCTGAGAAAATGTCTTTCCGTGAGCCTTGGTACTGTGTTATCAGACGCGTGTCGCCCCGGTACACTGCTCGCCCGCAGCACGTGCATATTTTGTAAACAAACCTTCCCCTAACTGTATTCTGTATGAGAGCTGCTCTATATTTCTTCCCGTGACTTGTCTATAAACAACAATCGAATTGAGAACTGTTGAGTTCAGAAGCCTTTTGAAAAGTTTGAGGTACCATTTGGTCATCCTCTTTCTCTCAACCACGTATATATGGAGCAACTGGGCTGCTGTTTTGGGGGTTTCTGGCGTAATCAAACTCGATTCTAGAACAGTATTTTGGCCTGTATATACAAGAAAACACCACAAGTATCCTGTCGTTGATTCGCACAGTTCAAAAGTTTTTATTCCGAACTTTGAAGCCTTTAGTGGTAGGTACTGCCTAAATGACAGACGCCCCTTCCAGAGTGTCAGACGTTCATCAATGGCAATGTTTTGGTTTGGTAGATATAGGGTTTGAAATTTTTTGTTCAAACGACTTATCACAGGATAAATTTTGAACAATTTGGGAGGTCCTTGGAATGTTGGTAAGCTTTCATTGTCTATAAAATGCAAGAATTTACAAATCAATTCAAATCTTTTTCTCCTAATCACATCGGCAAATCCAGGTGTTGATAATACTCTTTTTTTTTTTCGAAAAGTATGACCTCGCAGTTGGTTTTTGCACAATGCCCATCAGTAAAAACAGACCTAAAACAGTGTAAATTTCATTTTCCGTGACAGGTGTCCACGATCTCACAAATAAACGAAATGGGAAAAGATTGCCTCGCGCGTTCTTGTATTGTTCTGCATACCTATTAGTTTCTATAACAATTTGTTGTATGATTTCTTTGTCAAAAAATAACTCGAAATATTCAACAATATCACTTACATTTTCTGCACCATTTCTGTGTCCAAAATCACAAATAAATACTTCTCTGTGTCCTGTGTAATTATCCATACGCTCCCACACGAGATCTTGGTGCAACATTTCCTCTTCATCAACACTGTCGTCATTTATGACTGCATCTGCTAGATCTACGTCATCAATTTCATTATCACTACTGCTACCACTATCATTACTACTGTCACTGAAACTTTCTTCTGATTTGTACACAATTTCTAGCACTTCACTCTCTGTCAAACCTTTCCCTGCCATGGTTACGCCCCCAGAATCACTCCTAAGTCAACTGCTGAAGCTAGCGCACTGACCGTGAAAAGATGCAGGGGAAAAACCAGTATATACAAAACAAACTAAGCTGAACGATATACCAAATGAAAGGTTGATTCATACTCTGTCGATCTACGCATGGAAATGACACATGATATCTGTTTAGACTTCAAGGGAGCAGCACAAACCGAGTCTTTGCAGCGCCCGAGTGGAAGGTGACGAAATTATTTGAAGCCACAGATATGCAGTTAAGCACGTATGAATTGCATCATCCACACACTATAAGAAAGCTAAGATCTTAAGCTACAAAGATATGTTGTTCAGCCCGTAGCTTTCTTTATTTCGGTTTGAGAAAAAGCGAAAGGTCTCTGAGTGTGCGCGTTTTTGAAGAGGAGAAGGTGAAATTTTTTCATAGGACAATTTACTCTTGAATAGATAATGTTACATTCTAGATAGAGAATTTATACCATTATATCCTGAAAGCACAGTTCTTAAACTGTAAAGAGAAACCACTCGCACTTCGATAGCACTAAATCTCTGCTTGTGAGAAGAGATTGAATCCAACCATGCAAGGGTCTATACGACGTATAGAGGCCGGCAGCATGTGAAGAAACGGAGGTCTATACCACGTATAGAGGACGTCGCTGAAGGGTTAAATAAGAAGAGTAAAACTTATGCAGAGTTTTACAGATTTTCCTGTAATACCCAAATTAGCATGGAAGCAGTAGAATGCACGTTCCAAATTTGCATATTATTTGTTACAAACGATGTGGATCATATTAGGATAGGGTAGCAGACACATCCCAGGAAATATGTACTGGAGACTCAACAAATAATTATTATTAATATGATATCATTATAAATTAGGAGTGAAGATGGCTAATGGTACATTTTGGAGACTTATTCCACTGATAGTGAGGTAGAGAAAGTTAAATTTTTCAAGAAATAATCCACAGTAATCTTCTATTGAATTGTCACATGCTTAACAAAATGCTGTAATTGTGCATTTCATCAGTAAGTCCTAGGAACAGTATGCATGAAAAATGGATTTTGTGGTTAGAAATGTATAGATAAGTAGAAGTCTAAGAATTGATGATAAGAGATGCTGGGGAAAACTTGAGTTTATGATTATGATGTCATTTGGTGTAGGTGTGTGAGTTTGAGTCTAAGTACTATGTTTCTACACTGAGATCCAATTGGCATAATTTTCCCTATATCATGAATATATATATTTTTCCCCTAAGAGAAAACTTGAACATGTAATACTCACGCACCCATACCTCCTTACTATTGGAGACTGAGAGCTTGACACTTGTGGGTTGAGGAAGTGGAGGAAAGGGGAGGTGAAAGGAAGCCAGGGTTCTGCAGTCAATGCCATATGCCTTAACCCTTTGGCTGCAGGGCTGGAGATTTAAATTTCAGCACACTCTTTATGTAAAATATGAATATTTTATAAAAAAATAATAACGTTATGAAACACACAGAATTGTGTGGAGAAAAATGGAGATTGTGCAGCATGTCTCATAAAACTTCTGTAAGTATATTGGTTGACTAAATATATGAAATATGGTCTTTGGGTGGTAGCGGTACTTGCGTCCTATATATATAGGGCAGGCACTGTTTAAAGTTTAAATACTTTCCAAGTCTCAAGTTATCGGTTCCCAACAGTAAGTGTATATAGAAAAGAGGGTGATGGTGATTAATGAGATTACAGTATCTGCAAGAAAAGTATCACTGCTGTAATTTCATGAATACTTACTACGAAGCAAAATAAAAAACTACCATGTGACAGTACTGAAGGCAGATGGTGGTGAAGAGTGGCAGAAATGGAACTTTGTAATAGTTTGGATACAGGAGGTAAAGTGGGGGAAGCTGCTATTCACCTTCAGGCAGTATTAGGCCAGTGGTGCTGCCTCATCCCTGTAACAAAACCAGTGCTTTGTTTTCTCATGTAGTGAGTTTCACTAAAATAAAAAATGGCAGGCTTTGAGTTTTTATACTGCTTGTAATGTTTCTGAGAACATCACTAGCAGAGAAAGGATGTGTTGTTGTTAGGTGGTGTTTGCCAAACTTGTGCTTTTTGTTTCTTTGTTTATTCATTTATTCATTCATTTTGCATTCCATGGATCCTTGTAGGTAAAAAACCTGATGAATGTGGAATTAGTCTCCATATACATATAGTAAACGGTATAAAATATATAAGCGTAGAAAGCATGTGTCATATTAAAACAATAACAATATTTATTAATAGTAGTGGTAATAAAATAAAATATATAAAATAAGTATGGTAATCACATGTAAAATATAATACTAGTTGTCAAGGTTATAATAAACCAAGATCTTCAATTCTTATTGTAGTTAAAATATTCTTCCAATGGATAAAACAAATTTAAAAGAAGGAATCTTTTTTAAAGCATTAATGGACATTGAGATGCATTTGTGGCATAAGCATATTCCAGAACTGAGCCATTGATGACCACACATTTTTTCATGCATTATAAACTACATACAGGAAGTGCTAGTAGTAGTTCTAACATCTTGTTATAAAGTACATTTTTAAATGAGTGTATTGGTTTTTTGTTTCAGGTAAAAATGGCTGAAAGTGATTCAGATGTTTTGGAAATTAATGTTGATCCTGAAGATGAAAAGAAAAATTGTGAAGGTGTGCTTGTCATAATTGTTTTATCTAGGCAAAATTATGTCAGAACTGAATTCTGGCATTTCTTTTATGTTCTAGTAAGTTAGATAGTTCTTAGTCACTTTTAAATGGAATGAAATTACCTAATTTTCTGTTTGCCACCATGTTCAGATTGGCTGTGGGATCCACCCAGCCTCCTATTCAGTGGGTACTGGGGATTCTATCCCAGCTGTAAGGTGGCTGGAACATGAAACTGACCACTCATCTCCACTCAGTACTGTTGTCAGGAATGTCTGGAGTTCTGCCTGTACTCCCCTGCTATGTCTTCTTGTCATTTTATGTAGGTACAGGAGCAGCTTTGTTATGCATAGTGTTCCTTGCTGTAATCAATCAGTGTAATGTGGATCGGGTTGAGTACTGAATTGGGCAGTTAGTAACAAAAAAATTCTGAGAAATGTATGAAATTGTTGAAAGTTTACAAGATTTGAGTTTCTCACAGTAGTGGTGCTAAAAGTTCAAGTATTCTGGGATATTACACTCTGTTGGCTGGTAAACATAGGTTTTTAAAATTATGATGCTGCAAACGTGGCTTGTAAAGAGCAGGCCTAGACTGGGTTATTGCTGACACCAGGCTTTTGCAGCATCATATAGTGAAAGCCCTGTAGTTACCAGTCCAAGTGGACTGCTTGACTGTGAAGATGAAGGCACTATGATCTTTCAAAATGGTGGTAGCTGTTTACCAGTTGGCATGGTGTTGGAGAAGGATGGAGATCAGTTGGACTGATTGTGTGAAAAATGAAGAAGTATTGCTTGGAGTCAAGGAGGAAAGGAATAGCCTACATATAACAAAAAGAAGGAAGGCTAACTGGATTGGTCACATCCTACATAGGAACTGCCTTCCAAAACACATTATTGAAGAAAAGATAGAAGTCAAGAAGAGAAAGGAAGAAGACATAAGGAGCTACTGGATGACATCGAGGAAAAGAGAAGATGCTGGAATTTGAATGAGGAAGCACTAGATTGCTTTATCTATAGAACTCACTTTGGAAGGGGCTATAGACCTGTTGCAAGACAGACTGGGTGGTGATGATGGTGTAAATTTTCAGAAGAGTTGAATCTTTCAGAAATTTATTTCTAAAGAAAATAAATATCATATATTATCATTACAGATTTTATGGTTCTTGCCTAGACTTTAATTTTTTTATTTTCCAGATGATCACTTTGTGTGGCATGATTATTTGGAGTCCACACATACAGATGGAGTCCCACAGACAGCATTTCTTCATGTAAGTTTCATCAAACTTTTAACACTTCATTCTTTATGATGTGCTACTGGCATTAATTGACAATATGAATATACTAATCACCATGTTTTGTGAAATTTAGTAGAGAGTGTATGATATTTATGTAGAACTTGGTGCCAAAAGTTGACTGTAGTTGACGCACAATGTGATGCTGGGAAAACCGACTGTCCACTAAAGTCATTAGCCAAGAACACGCAAAGTCATGGGTGGCCATTTTTGCAGAGTACACTGGGCACTTAATTTTGGCTCCAGAGGTTTAAAAGAATGAGGTGATTTATGGTTTAATGCTGGCTGAACCACTGTGGATATTAGCAAGTGTCTCTTCATCCACTAATACCATCAAGAAACACAGACTTGTTTAGTGAAACATAGTTAAAATGACCTAAACATGGTAATGGTATTTTCCCCATGCTAGATATAATAGCTGTCACTGTAAAATGTATGCAGTTGAGAAAGTGTAATGAAATAACCCAAGAAGCTTAATGTTACAGTCTTCTGGAATAGAACACCATGTAATTTGGAAGAATATTGTGAATATTTTGGACTTGCTACCTCCATCTTCAGATTAATCTTTTTTGTCTTGAATGGAAGCAGCAGGTTTCAGCTTGTACCAGTGATATCACATCTGAAAGACTGGTGTTTTCCTGATTGTCAGGTTGAGCAAAGCTTGCAGAGTGGTCTTCGGGAGGGCATGATGCTCGAAGTACCCAACAGGACAAATCCCAGTAGTTACTGGATGGCATCTATAGTCATGGCCTGTGGACCATTGCTTAGGCTGAGGTTTGTTGGTCAAGAAGGAGATCGGACACAAGACTTTTGGTGTGATCTTACCAAAGTACAGGTGTATCCACTTGGTTGGTGTCGGGAGCATCACCTTCATCTTCAGCCACCAAGCGAACTTCAACCAAAACTTCTAGACTATGAAGCATTTGCCACACGAGCTATGCAGAGTGCGGAGTCTGTACCCCCAGAATTATTATCTGGAGTAAGTATATTTATTTAAGCTGCAGTTAAATGGTTGATTTTTGTTCACTAGATGTAGGGTGTTTTGATAGTAACCTGTGTCAGTAGCACTGAAACTGGATATGAACAGTTCTGTGGTAGTATAAAAGGATACTTCCAAACTGTACAAGATAAACCTTACAAACATTTCACAGAGTATAATCTTGCCATTGATCTTATATGAGTCTGAACTTTGAGAATTAACACAACAATGAGTTGTGGCATGGCCAACCTTGTTGCAGTTTAAGTAGATTAAGACATGATGATGACAAGTTTGTTTATTGAAATATGTGTGCATGTTAAGTGTTGGAGGTCAGTGTACTAAAAGAGTAAATTTACACCATAGAATGTTTCAGTGCATATGTAAAGTGCTTATGTCATTCAGGATGGATTCACACCAGTTGACAGGATCAAGCAAGGCATGAAGGTGGAGGTGCAGGACAAAATGGATCCTTACCGACTCTGGGTTGCTACAGTAAGTTTTCTATAGTTAACTTTTCCATCTTCATCCCATACCTGGATTTTTGAAGGGGGGGGGGGGCAGTCATCTTATAACTGGCATCCACCATTGCTGCTTTCATTTTGGCGATCATAGTTACAACTAACAACAGGAGTTACATTTTATGATATTGTAGCATTCAAAAATGGGGAAAATCTGTAATTAATGATTTTGTAACTTCAGTAGTTGAACACGTGCAGTTTTAATAAAGGCTTATGTCTAATAGCTTGTCCCTTTTGATATCCTCGTAAATAATAGCACATTTAACGTGTCTATTTGGTATCTACCCAAAGATATCATTAATTCATCTTAAATTAATATTTAAAAAATTTTAATTTCAGTATTTTTTCTTACTTCTGCAAATGAACAGTTTTATTTAATTTTTGCATACAGCTCTTCAGTATTGTGGTGTTTTAATATCAAATTTTGTACAATGAAACAGCATCACTGTGCTTAAAATGTTTCCTATTCAGTGGGTACTTTCATGGGCATAAAGTGGTGGGGGCATGTTGTTGACCACGCACTTCCATCTAGCACCAAGATTGAAAATGAGCAGAGCTATACCTTTATTCACCCTGTCTGCCTTCATGGCATGGACAGGGACTTTACATTTACCTTTACCTTTACCTTTGCCCAATAAAGACAGGCATTTTTTCTCATTGTTCAGAAGAATGGAGTTTGGTGCATGGATCAGGAGTCAAACACTTAATGAATTATGTGTACAGATATAATTTCTGTGTATCATTAAGAACCAACATATCTCACAATTGTACAGGTAGCGCTTGTTTTATGCCTGTTTGTTCTACACACTTCTGCTTTAATACCTCTGACCAGTATACACCACTTTTTAGTTTATGTCCTCTCAATTTTTGTTTAATGCCCTTTGGCTGGCTGTGCACTAGGATGCTGCTGAGAGTGTACAGAACTCGCAGCATACAACAAGGCTGGGAGGCAGTGCACTGACTGTAAACTGCGTCAGTCACTGTGCACTCGTCGTTTAGTGCTCTTTTGTGGTGTGTTCATATTCCATTATTTTTTCTTTTACTAAATTAGTGAGAAACATAAATCTGCATCCCCCGTTGCATCCCAATAATAACGAAAGGCAAAGAGAAATTAGAGATAATAAAATTGGGTTGAA
The DNA here is from genome assembly GCA_021186555.1 of Reticulitermes speratus. Lineage (NCBI taxonomy): Eukaryota > Metazoa > Arthropoda > Insecta > Blattodea > Rhinotermitidae > Reticulitermes > Reticulitermes speratus. The sequence continues at coordinate 21,045,475 of JAJKFL010000012.1, forward strand.
AAATGTAAACAAATTGCAAATATCCACTATGACCAAGAGTACTGTACATATACTTTGTGATAATGCTGAAACATTTAAGCCCACTTTCTAAGAAACAACTAGAGTGAAAAATGAGGGCTGCCTGTAATTAGCAAAAGCAAGTGCACATCATAACAGTGAAAATGTGGAATTTTGGAGCACATATTTCACAGAATGTATATAGTTATTACAAATTCGGTAAAACCCTTTGAACATGTATAGTGAAAAACCTCATTTTCCTGCAGAAGTTATATTAAGTGACTGAATAACTGGTTTATTTTTGTTTATATTTTGGCAAGTGATTTAATTTAAGAAAATATTCTGCAAAGAACTTAGAGCAGGAAAGAACAGTTCTGAAAGACTGATTCACCATGGCCACATAGATTTCTAGATCCAACCTTTGTAGACTTTCTTCTGTGTTGTTATGTTGAAACCCATGTTGCTAGCTGAGCTTGTTGACCTGAAACATCATATTTGTACAGCCACTCCATCAGTTGAACAAAAATCTTTCAAGAGGTTGTGGTGTGAGTTCCTTTATTTCTAGGAAAGTGTCTGAAAGATTGAGCATGCATGTAGTTAATAAATACAAGACATTCAATTACTGTGTCTACTGGTACTAATATAACTTTTACCCTGATTAGTTTGTCAACAAAAATTTTTGAAATTGTACTCTTGATTTGTAATAGTCCTATATTATTAGAAACTGATATACAGTAACATACTGCTATGTGTTATTAGATCATAGAGAATGTAGGGGGACGTCTGCTTCTGCGCTATGACACCCCAGATTCCTCCTCTCCAGACTTCTGGCATTTCCACAGTTCTCGAAGGCTCTTTCCAATGGGATGGACTGCGGATAAAGGTAATGAAATTAGTGGCATAATCATTATTCATTGTCTGAAAAGGGAAAAACATTTTGCACAACCAGATTGACTGTGTTGCCTAAATAGTACAGGGTCAACAAAGAAGGGCATTCTATTTTATTTAGTGCATTTTTATTATTGGTTCAGATATGAATTATTTTAAGTGACATAATATTTTTGCTATGTGAATGTTGATTGCCCAGTACTACTTTGTGATGTTGGCTGAAATGTTCAGCACAGCAGGTAAAGCTTTTCTTGAGCATTCATGATTTTTGTCTTAAATTTTGCTGCCATGTAAGAGTTATTTCTATAGAGACTGTCCTTCCGAAATACTTGCGGGAAATAGTCTCAGGGGTTAAAATCTGGAAAGTGCAATGTCAAAGATCTGGTTTCATATTGTGCATGATATCAGTTAGGGATGATTCTGTTGCTGAAATATTTGAAGAATGGCATTCACAATGTGCAGCGAGATCACGTGATTTGAAAAGCTGGAACAAGGAGATCTTAGAGCAGTTTCAGGTAGCTTTCAGCACTGTGTGTATCGTACAGGAACATAGGCCAGTCAGTTTCAGCAGAATTTAATAATGGCTTGAAATTATTATAAGTTCTGTAATTTTGTATAACCATGTAAATCATTGATGTATAATATAGTACGAATGGACGGATAACAGGTGCATAACTATGATAATATGTAAAGAACACAATGCTGTTACAATAACTTAAATAGTACCTAATGTTGCATGTTATGTTACGTTTCTTTAAATCATAGGTGCTTGCACATGTTTGGGATATTAGGCATGGCTTGAAGAGATGTGACTGTGGTCATTAGAAAATAAATCATAACTTACATATTTCAAGCTTCCGTGTGGGAACAAAATAAATGATGGAAGTCTGAGAAAAGAACTGCTGATGACCAAATAAGGAGGATTGGGGTAATATTTTAAAATGTAATAGAATTTTATAAATGACAGATTGTGTCAAATTCTGCTATGGTACCTGTATCACTAACATAAATCTCTAAACACTACAGTGCTGTTTGTTGTGGTACAGTTATTATATTTGATCTGACAACTAGTGAGAATGTTTTTGGTCCCATACTTTATGACTTGCCTTAAAACTGATGCCCATGCTGCTGTATACATTAATACAAAATACAGAACTGTACTTTTTACCATAGTATTTTGATTATCTATTATAAAGAGTGTGTTTTTAAAGAAGGTTAGAATTAAAAAAAATATTATATGAAGGTGTATCCAGAAGTTTCTGAACTCAACTGCTAGGACCAAGAACAGTAAGTGGTACAGATTCATACCACTAGGTGCCATTGTATTGCTATCTTCAGAACCAGTATAATGAGTTTTTGCGGCCATAACCTTCTGCATTGCTTTTGAACAGGTGATTATTGGTATGTGAAGTGCCATCCATGATTTTATAATGGCTGAAAGATACGTTTGCATTAAGTTTTGCTTCAAACTCAGGAGTACTTCATCAGAAATGCATGAAATGCTCAAAACAGTGCTAAGGACAGAACACAGACTTTTGAATGGTGTTCTCGATTTAAACTGGGAAACTTTCGTTGAAGGTTGTAAGTGTTCAGGTTGTCCCTCCACATCTTATACAGGTGAAAACCTGGAGAAGATTTACATCATTGACCACAACCAACGAAATACTATTTTGGAGATTACTAGCAGATTGGGCCTCTTGTATGGAACGTGTCAGCAAATTCTAAGGGAAGAATTTAATATGTGGTAGATCTCTATGTAGTGTGAGCCTCAGTTGCTTGCTGACAAGCAGAAGCAGAAGTAATTTTTGTCTGCTAATAACATGCTGGTCTCTTACATGCCTGATTTGGCCCCTTGTGATTTCTTCATGTTTCTGAGAATGAAATTGCAGCTATGGGGGTGTTGTTTTCAGGATATCCCTGAAATTCAGGATCAGTTCCTGACTCTCCTTCATGCAGTTCCATATAGGCAGTTTAAGCAGCCTTCCAGCTATGGCAGAAATGCTGGGTCCCTTACATAAACTCAGAGGGGGCCTACTTTGAAAAGGCCAACAACAACCAATAACAAAGGTCAATATATATTTTTATACACTCAGTCTGGAAACGTTTGGATGTGCCCTCATATGCCATATTTACCAAAATATAAGCTCTGAATTTTTCCTTAATTTATGTCTGAAAAGTGGGAAGTTAATCATAATCTTGGTAGCTGTTTTCCTGATAATGGAGTACTGTGAAGAGTGAGTCATCTTGTTTGCAGGGATGTCTTGTATTGAGGTAAATGACGTATATTGGAGAACTTCTTAATGTTGCTCTGAGCAGGTTTCTGAAGTTCCTGGTGTAGATTATTTCAATATGTGAATATGTGATTATTGAGGTGGCGCTTTGGGTTGCAGGGTCTCCATGGGTGCTACACTGGCCAAGCCACATGAAGACTCATCATGGCAATGAGGAGTGGGAAGCAGTCATGGAAATGGCAAAGGAAGATGCACGCAGAGTGCCATTACCTCCCGATCTGTTTGAGGTTTGGAATTATCAGATTTTTTGTTTCATAATATGGAAGATATGTTGTGGGGTGCAGAGGGATGACTTTGAGCAGCTTTGTAGTAATACATTAACACATTCACTGCCAAAGTCGATCTTGGTCGATTTAAGTATTTACATTTTAAATTGCCAGCGTCGACTTTAGTCGATCTAAAGTTTACTCTGTTCTTTTGCCTTAAATAGGCCACACACAATAATTTCTGTCAGGAAACATATTTTACATCTTTATTAATCCCTAGCTGATGCAACTAGAAAAAATATATGTATTTGGTCATGTACATTAGGGTAGAAAAATATCATAAATATATCACAACATTTATGTTTAGTCTCGAGCTGAGCAAGTGATTTGTGTTTCCTTTCTGTGAAGTTGTTTGTGAGTTTATTTATACATAAAGTGCAATATGACTACTAGGAAAAGAACAATGCTTAGAACTGAAGCAGAATAGTGGCTTCTATTGATGAGGAACTTGTGAATGACAGTGATTCAGATGAAGATTGTGTCCCGGAAATATCGAGTAGTGAGGAGAGTGATAATGAGAACAACATTTCAGACTCGGGGTCCGGGCCGTAGTGTAGACGGGTTTTGTAAAAAAGATCATCACCCAAGTGTTTTACTCTTCACAGGAAATCCAGCAGTACAATTTGCTGTTCAAAATGGAACAGATATGATGGAATATGTTGATAATTACATCACTCCAGAACTCGTTCAAATTGTTGTCAACCAGACAAATTTATACGCACAACAACAGATTGCGACAATGCCATGACCCTGTTACTAAATATGCACGTAGTGAACAATGGAAACCTGTGACAATATATGAAATGAAGAAATTTCTTGGTCTGATGTTCCTTACAGGTGTAATTCAAAAACCAAAATTAGAATGGTACTGGTCAACAAGAGGCATTTTACTAACACCCATTTTTTCACAAATGATGTCTAGGAACAGATTTCAAATTATCCACTAATACCTATACTTCAACGACAGTTCTGCAGTAGGAACAAATGAAGGCCGACTGTACAAAATTCGATCAATATTAGACGCTGTAGTCAATAATTTCAAATCTAATTATATTCCCGAGAGAGAGATTTCACTTGAAGGCATGCTTGGTTGGCGGGGTCATTTGTGTTTTCACGTATACAACCCTGGTAAAATAACATAGTATGGTATTCTGGTACGGATGGTATGTGAAAGTATGTCAGGCTATATTTGCAACATGCAGATATATGATGGCAAATGCAGGCCTTTGACTGAAACAGTAAGTCTTCTACTAGAGCCTTATGAAGAGAAGGGTTACCATGTGTATCAAGATAATTATTATAATAGTGTTCGTCTGGCTGAGGAACTGCTTCAAAAATCATTTCGAGTGTCTGGCACAATTAGAGTAAATCGTGATAGAAGAGGCAAAAATGTTGAAGAAGGGTGAGGTCACTTTTCGTAGGAAACAGATGTACTTACTATTGGTCTCACACCAAGATAAGAGACTCGCAAACATGATTTCAACACTTCACACTGCAGCTGTGGTAGATGACTCGAGCAGACGTACTGGCGTCACAAAGAAAAAACCTAAATGCGTATCAGATTAAATACGCACATGCATGGTGTTGATACAGCTGACCAATACCATGCCTATTACCCCTTCATCCGTAAAACTATAAAATGGCCTAAGAAAGTCTTTTTTACCTTCTCCAATGTGCACTTTTCAATAGTTATGTTGTATGTACAAAATCCAACCCTAATTCCCACAAATCATTCCTAGATTACTTAGTGGATGTCAGTGAAAATCTTATACACACAAGAGAAGATGTATCAACATCATCGTCAGACGAGTCGCAAGACTCGAGCAGAACACCTACACCAACTCCACCGAAACGAGCCCCGAAAAGTGACCCATCTGGCAGGCTTGATGGAGAATTGAAAAGCCATAAACTCGTGCATATCCCTCCTACAGAGAAAGACAAGACGCCTACACAAAGATGTTGAGTGTGTATATGGAAAAATATCAAGAAAGAAACGGGATTTGTTTGCGCGCATTGCAGTGTTCCTCTCCATCCGAAGGCTGCTTACACACAATATTATACACTGAAACATTACTAAAGGTGTGCTCAAAATTTCAAATTTTTGTCTCGTATCTTCTTCTTCTTCTTTCTATGGGCCCGTCAGCATTCGCTCCGGATGCACCGCAGCCTTAGGCTTATTGTGCTCACCCTTAGCCTTTCATTCAGCATTGTTCATTAGCCCTGTGCTACTAATAAAGAGACACAGGTCTTTTAGTGAAACCATGCTTATATCTCTTGGTTCAGCAAACATCTTCCCAAAGAGCTAATAACGTTGTCGAGCCAATGCCTCGCAACCACAAACAATATGGTGCACAGTTTCAGTCTCCGACCCACAAAATCTTCAGGTCGGATCTCCTTCGAATAGGCCCATAGTGTTCAAGTGCTTCCTCACAGGTGCATGTCCTGTGAGGAATGCTACTACTGATCTAAGTTGATTCCTGCTCAATTTAATCAGGCCATCAGCTTTCTTCTTGCATGGTCCATTAATAAAGAGTTTACCATGTTTGTGACCTGGTAAGCTATTCCAGGTAGTTAAATGTTGACACTCAGTCCAGTTCTTGATTGCTTCTCTTGCTGAACACTTTGGTATTCCAAGAGCCTTTGTCTCTTACAGTTTCCTCATAATTGATTTTTTTACAAGACGACGCACTAGTTGTTTAACATTCAATAAATCCCTGGCAATTTAACACCCTCGGGGATTTAAATACCCGGCAGTGAATGTGTTAAAAAAATTCAACACTGCATATGCCAGAGCCCACCATGGGGCATGATCCAGTGGGGATCTCTACAGCATTTTTCTGGAACAATCAGTGTAATAATAACCTTCCACAAGACAGTGAAGTAAGGGATTATCTCATATGTACAAGGCTTCGAAATAATCTTATGTGTACAAGGCATTGAAATAATGGGTTATCTCATATGTACAAGGTGTTGCATTAAGGAAATTATGTGTACAAGGCATTGAAATAAGGGATCATTTCATATGTACAAGGTGTTGAAATAAGGAAATTATGTGTACAAGGCACTGAAATATGAGATCATCTGATATGTACAAGGTGTTGAAATACGGGATCATCTGGTATGTACAAGGTGTTGAAATAAAGAATCATCTCACATGTACAAGGTGTTTAAATATGGGATCATCTTATGCGTGCTGGATACCAGGTAACTCTAAATAATTGCAGAGCAGATGTTTAAACTCACATTGGTGGTATTTTCATGGTAAAGGTAAGGTTTTCCTTGTCCTTGCCATGGAGGCATATAGGGTGGGTAGAGGTATAGCTCTATTCATTCTTAACCTCGGCACTAGATGGAGGTGAGTGGTTAAGTTTATGCCCCAGCCGCTTTACCTCCTGGGAAAGAACCCCAGTACCCATTGAATAGGAGGCTGGGTGTGCCCCAGAGCCAGTCACAATGTTTTGGAGAAGAGAAAAATCTGTTGCCCCTACCAGTATTGAAACTCTAGCATAGTTACTATACTGACTACGCTACTCTGGCTTCTAGGTATTGTCATGGGTACAAAAGATGTATGAAAAGTACGTAATTAAAACTTCTTTGCATCTAAGATTTTATTTGTTTCATTTCAGACTAATTATTGCAACATACCTGTTCACAAATTTACTGTTGGAATGAAATTAGAAGCAGTCCATCCTCACAACAAGGTGGAAATATGTCCAGCCAGTGTGATTCGAGTGTTCCCTCCCTATTACTTTCTTATCCAAGTTGACAGTTATGCCACAATGGACACTGAAGACATAGACTCATGCTGGCTGTGCACTGCAGAGGATCCATACATATTTCCCATTGGTATGTGTTAATAAAAACCACTATAGGGGCAGAATACAAGTACCCCCTGAATCTGACACACTGATCGTTTTGAGGTAATCTTACTGTTGTTGCCATTTAAGTTGGATACGAGGTTACTAGGTATGATTTGTAATGTGCATGAAGTTTCTGCTGATTATACGAGGGCTGTCCGTAAAATTACCGAACTTTTAAAATAGCATGCCAACGCGACCACACAGCAATGTCCAACAAGTGGTGCATCCTAGCGGTGAACTTTGTGAGTCACCTGACACCAGTTGCATGATTCTGTCTTGTTTAGTCTTAGTGCTGTGTCTGCTAGAGTAAAGAAGTTTTGGTGCATATGGAGACTTTTCTGTTCTTTAAAAACATCCGATTTTCATGAGCATTGTGAAGACTGGGCTTTTGTTTCGACATCATAGCTGTAAACCCATGTCTTGTTACCTGAAATGAAAAGTTTTCATCAGTGTTTCCACGGTCAAAAAGTTCTTGTTTTACTTCAAGACGCTTCTGCTATTGCTCGTCAGTCAGTACACGTGGCTCAAATTTTGCTGCAACATGCTGCATACCCAAATTTTCAGTCAAAATCTTGTGACACGAGGTTTTTGAACTGCCAACTTCATCAGCTACTTCCCACACTGTCAAAGGTCAATCTGAATGGATGACTTCACGAACTTTTTCGGCATGTTCATCTTTTGACGTGGAAGGTCATCCAGAACGTGGGTCATTTTTAGTCAAAGTACGGCCGTCTTTAAACCGTTTGTACCACTCATAACTTTGAGTGCGGCTCATGGGTTCATTACCAAATGCTTGCTTTAACATTTCAATTGTCCATGAAAAAGTTTTCCCTAATTTAAAACAAAATTTGACACACACACGCTACTCGTGAAAATCGGACATTTTTAAACAACAGAAAATTCGCCGTATCCACCAAACACTTCTTTACTCTAGCAGACACAGCACGAAGACTAAAGAAGATAGAATCATGTGACTGGTGTCAGGTGACTCACGAAGGTGACCGCTAGGATGCGCCACTTGCTGGACATTGCTGCGTGGTCATGTTGGCGCGCTATTTTAAAATTTCGGTAATTTTACGGACTGCCTTCGTACTTTTGGCACCCTGTGATTGGGAATAAAGTAAATTCTACCATATTGGATCTTTCACATCATGTAAGATTGCCAATTGGGCAGAGGTCAGAAATGTGAAATGACTGAAGACATTCAAAAAGAAAAAGAAAAAAGTTTTTATAGTTGGTATTTCTAAATATCTATATGTTTGCCTGTTATTGTATGTAAAATTTGCTTATGTGATTGTGTGCTTTATAGGATGGGCCCAGGAACATGAACTTCGGCTGACACATCCTCAAGGCTGGACTACAAGTAAAGAGGAATTTGATTGGTCAGAATATTTAGAAGTTACCAAGTCACTTGCTGCACCAGCTTCGTGCTTCTCTCATTTGGGGTCTGCTAAGGACCTAGGTTTTGCACAAGAAATGAAACTGGAAGCTGTTAATCCAGAGAATCAGCATCAGATTTGTGCTGCATCCATTATGAAGATTATTGATCATCTGTTGTGGATACACCTTGAGTCCAATGACAGGTTGTACTTAGAGATGGAGTAATTTGTTTTCTGATTCATAGTTTCAACTTCTGTGAGTGAAAAGGGCTTCAGGCATTGTGTAAAGTTGAAAAGAATTAGGAACGATATCATCTGGCTATTTTCTTTATAGAGTTTATCAGGTATCACATGATCAAGTGCCACCCTATTTCTTGTAGTAATGCTGCCCCTAACCAGCAGGTCATGTGTATTCTAAAAGATGGACCTGTTGATAGAACCTCCAGTACAGGCAGAAGTGGCAAGTGATTTTCACATTGAACCTGAAGGTGAAGGCATCATGTTTCCCTAAAATGTCAGTAATGTCTGCCCTTGCAGCATGATGTAGTCAGTGAAGGTGGCCTGCCACAAAAATTTCAAGTGTAATCCTGCTATTCTGCATTAATATGGCAGTCATATTAATCTTAGGTAATGCAAATTTGGTCATGAAAGGATTAACAAGAACATATTATGTGTCACTGAGAAACAGTACAACACATTTTAATAGATTACACCTCTCCAAACAGGTTGGCACAGTAGTAGTGGTGTACACCTTTATTCTGGAGCTGCCTGGATGGATGTGCTTCATTCCGTAGGAATATAGACTTATTAAGTGTGCTAACTTACAGTTTTTGTGTGATTGCAGTTTTCACCCAAACCATATAGTGAGCATGGATTCACATGATATATTTCCTGTTGGTTGGTGTGAAAGCAGTTCTTATCCTCTGAAACCTCCACGTTCCTACCAAACGCCGGTCAAACAGGATCATAATGAGGTGCATGTGTAAGTATTAAGCAACTGGAAATTACTTTCTATATTAGGCCTGTGATGGTGATCAGAATTAGATGCTGGAGGATATAATATAAACAGATATTAGATAATAAATAATCATTAAAACTGGTATGTGTACTGTGTTCTTTACAACAAAATTTAAAATATAAAAGATTTGCGTATCCAGAAACCTGTCCGACATGTTTTATCTAATGCTGTAACATGGATCTTTTTAAAATATCTTCAGAGAAGAAAATGCTGAATTAATGTTTGGATGTAATGGCTTACGTAATTTAATTAGAATAAAGAAAATTAATGGCTGTATTCAATGGAAATACCTAAATATTTAACCTACAGTTTTAAATTTTCATAAACCAGCATGTGGTTTATTGACAGTTGACTGTAGGCCCTCTGCACTGGTCAAAAGGATCGTTTTATGTTAATCACATTCTTGTTTTGAAGACAAGGATCATCATAAATGTAATGTGCTGATTTAGTGCACCTTATGTATTTTAATAAGTTTGTTCTTTGATGGGCCACAACAAAGACCGGAGTAATTACTTGAAATGTGTACAGTGCTGAAGTGCATGAACTGTGCTGGTAAATATGGACAGTAGAAACAGCAGAATAACCATGTAAGTTGTGTGTTTGTGTGTATACACACACATATAAAATTCTTGTCATGCTCATCGAAACAGCAAGTCTGCCTCTTGCTCTCTGTCTGTCTTTCTCTCCAGTACTGATTTTGACATATCATTAGATCAGTGTCAACAAATGCAAGTAATAAGTACTAGCATGAAATTGTTTCCTTACTAAGATTTTTGTCTTATAGTACACCATAAATTCCACAGGTGGAAGACATTGTGCTCTGTTTTTGTGAGATAACTTTTTGCAACTGCTAAATAATGTATGACACTCCAGATATATCACAGGAAATAAGAAGGGCTGTTGATTGATTTATGTCTTCCGCTCATTTAAGGTTTTATTTCCCATTTTAGATTCCTTATCTCCATGTTAAATTTCTTGTCATTTAAGGTTTTCCTAAGTTTAGTGTACACATTCATTGTCATGCAGGACCCCTTAAATGGGAATTTCTCATGTCAGTAGTTTGTCATTCTGTTGGCCTAATTAAACAGAGTGTGATATTTCTGTATGCAGTGGTGGCCAGAAAGAGATGAGTGTTGGATCTGGTCCTCAACAGCAGCAGCGTTCTTACTGGTGTCCAAAAATCTACTTCAATCACAAATGTTTCTCTGGACCATTTCTCAGCAAAGGGAAACTGGCACAGCTGCCAAAAGCTGTGGGTCCTGGTCCAGTTACGCTTGTGATGCGGGAGGTGCTGTCCATGCTGATATCTGTGGCATATAAATCGAGTAGAGTGCTGAAAGAACTGCAGACAGATGGAAAACCAGAACCAGGCATGCATCTGGAAATTCTCAAAGCCAAGTAAGAATACTTTATGTTTTAACAGGGGATTATGGGAAGAATTTTCATTTCGAGTGCTTGTTTCTATTTAGGGCAGCTTGCAGGAGTTCTATCTAAACAGTTTCATTGTATTGTCTGAACAGAATTATGTAACATAATCTCATGTGAGCTTTGTTCCTTATGTCACAGTTTAAGAAATTCCTTTTATGAAGTCTGGAATTTTAACTCTGTCACCACCGAAAGTGCAGATCTTCCCAGTGTCAGTTTTGCCAAATTTACATTATTGCCTCTCTTCTCTGTAAGATCTGTTCCTTTTTAATTAGGGTCACAAAACATTGTAGTGTGTGGGATTTGAGTTTCTCACATTGGTGAATTTGAAGATATGGTTTTCCAGGATATCACTGTGTGATGTGGACAATGGATGCAAACTTTTCTGCATTTGTGCTGGAAGCTGCAGGTTCCGCCAAAACTCCAAACTGCAGTGTATGGTATCCCAGAAGACAGTAATGTTGCATTGGTTAGCGCTCCGGCTTCATAGTTCAGAGATCCCAAGATCAAAACTTAGCTTGGAGACAAACTAATAAAGAGGTTTTCTGTTGTTTCACTCAATCCTTCTATTAAATAGGCCATGAAAACTTCTAAATCAGAATCATAACATCATTTAATGCTATACAACCTGTCTGGCTGATGAAGCATTGTTCAGTAAGCAAAGGATTATCAAGAATTCTTATGAGTCATCTCTGAAGTGCCCTCCTTCTATGAGCCATACCATTGCTTTTAAATTATGGATTCATTTCATATTCCTCCAAATGTATAATGATTTAATTACAGAACACTGCTAGGTGTCAAGCACATCATTGTTATCACATATTTCCTCTTCATGTAAATGTTTGTTCACTTCTGTTCAGTTCACGTCCCTTAAGGATCTATGTAAAGGCAGTCTAGGTTAGTCAGTAAAGTGTCTTTTGTTGTATTTTTTGTCCCAAGGCTGGCAGTCCCAAGCTTACATATGTCTGGAATACTTCTGGCTGGGCAGTTTTTTGTAGATCATCTTGAGTGTGTATAAGGGTTGATGGTAAATCCATAACAGATTAGCAGCTTGCATGTAATGAATACAGAGTATTTATTGAAGAATATGTATGTTACAGTTGATGGTTGCGAGTGCCGAAGGCATCATACTGTTCATAGCTGAAGTTGAACTAGAATTGCTCTTAAACCAAAGTAGAATCTGTGACCCCTCCAAAAGTGGTCTGCTTATGTACCATCAGCTGCCAATAAACTCTTTCCCCTGTTCTTTGGTTTCAGCATCCTTTACAGTTGCATAAACCTTCATGTGCAGGGGGTTGTCTGTCTGACACCAAAACTGGTGGAAATCCTCCATGGTCTACTTCTGTAATTGGTCTTCCCTTTGTTCCCTGGCTTCTGCTATCCACTACTGGTAATCTGTTATTACATATTTAAACTACCTGCTGTTTGGAGCACACGGTCATGAACCTTTCTGATCTGAGCAAGCAGATGGTTATTACAAACTCTTGTGTTTTGAGTATTAATAATACATTAGTGCAAAAATTCTCAGCAGATGTTATGTGGGCTGGATGGCTGGAATTTGCATGAGATTTCAGTTTCTCACAGCAATGATTGTGAATGAGCTGCAATTCTGTGTTTTTTGGTAGATAGATACCAACACTTTGGAGGAACCTGCATCCTCCCACTTCTGTGGAAAGGAGTGAGTCCCATGTAGGGAATAGTTTTGTTTGATACATTGGTATGTATCTACCTAAATGTATGGTGTAACATCACAAAATTCAGCATTGATTAGAATTCAGGTCCCAGTAGGAGCAGAGATTTCTCTCCTTGACACCATATTCAGACTAGCTCAGCATCATATTCATGTTGGGGGGGGCACACCCATCCTCTTGTCCAGAGGATACCTACTTGGGGCTCTTTCTCTGGGGCCAAAACAGCTGGGGCATATAGCTGACCACTCATGCCTTTGGGAAGCTCTTATAAAAGGCAATGCTCCGTTTCCAGAGCCATTGATTACCGTATATTCTCGAATCTAATCCGCACCCGAATCTAATCCGCACCCAGTTTTTGGCGACTTCTTAAACGAAAAAAAGTTAGTTCGCGATTCTAATCCGCACCTTTCCTTCAACCACCCCTTGCCCACGGGGCGACTGATTGAATAATATTGGATGTTACCAATGCGTTAACCTTTAGCGGCCGGACTTATTTCTCAGCTTTGCCCTTTAAATCGAGATAAGTGGCTTACTTTACGGCACAAGCCCTGTGTGATCGGGTCTGCGGTCCCCGCGTTGGCCGTTTAAACTTTTGCGCTATCGTTAGAAAAACTTTAATATTATTTTATCTGGAAGAGATAAAATGGTGGAATTACTTCCATTTTGTAGAAAATGGAACACGCTTTTAGCAGAGCACTTTAGAAATTCAGCATGTATCCTTACTGCCTAAATAAACAAAATGCAATTTCATATTCTTGTGAATTTGAATTTTATGTCGTCATTTTTGTGTAAATAATATAATAAAATAATAGATTATTGTATTGTATTGTTCTTACGTTGTTTATTAATTACGTTAATTACGTTATTGTTATATTGTACAGCAGCTCAATCATTTTTCCAAAATCCAGCTCTAGACCGCGAATCTAATCCGCATCTGATTTTTTAGCCCTCTAAAACTGTAAAAAAGGTGCGGATTAGATTCGAGAATATACGGTAATTCATTCATATTTCTCGGAGTCCCCACTTAATGAGCTCTCCCACAACACACAGGGAAAAGAATACAGTCACCGTCCACGGAGCCTCACGCGGATGGAAGGCCTACATACAATGGGGTGCAGTCTGGTTCCCCAAAGGGATCGTTCATGACACTGCTATTGACTACCCCAGTGCCATGCAGCCTTCGGCATGATACCTTCCACCTTGGCTTGGGTAAACCAGAGCCCCGTTAGCCAGCGTGTGTTGTAGTAACCCTCTACAGGGTATCCCCTCCACACCTGTTACCACCTCCCATTTGACCCAGGGTATGGATTGCCAGCATGTGTCAGAGTAGCCCCCCCTCAGGGCACCTCCTCCACACCTGTTACCATCTTCACATAACCCTGAGGTGCGGATGAGGGGTTGGATTTATGGGAGGCTGGGTCAAGAGAGACATAATACAGATTTAGAAGGTTGCTTGAAGGGCAGCAGCAGGCCATTTGAATGCTTAACTTGAACAATTAAATGCAGTGATCCTGTAAATTATATTGTGAACATTTCTGGGGTAAGCAGATCCCAGTAATAAATCATATTTGCTTTGCTAACATCATCTGTTTGCAGGTACAAAACCAATACTTATCGTGCCAGTGTTGCGCTTGTTACATCTGCTGATCAAGTGCCATCCTTCTGTAAGGAAATCTGTCAGAAGCTGCAGGTGTGCCCATTCCTGTTTGGCCCTATTTCCATTGGAGAAAACAATTGCCCAGAGAACTGCAGTACTCTGTCCAAGACTCGGTTCAGTAAGTTTTACAATAAGCAGGTTTGTGTAGCATTAACATTTTAGACCAGGGGTGCACAATTTTTCAAAAAACTCTAGGAGCCACCTCAAAATTCTAGGCACCAGAAGGGTCATATCTAGCAACTTCCATGTGGAGGACCCACATGTATTAGGCATCAGTGTACAAAATTTGGTAACCTGGATGGCCTTGTGCCTGGGATTTGTGCACCTCTGCTCTAGACTTGTATTCAAAAGGTGGCCAGATTATACATTATCCTGACTGAGTTATTACCTTCATGTATGTGTCCGAAAGGAAAAACAGTGTTCCTAATATGTAATCCTTCATGCCCAAATGGAAAAACAGTGTCCTGTCATATATGTTATTAAACTTTTCTGTACTTACGCAGACAGAATGCTTACTTGCCATATTTATCTGAAATGCTTTTTTTTATGTTTAAAAGATGGTCTGAGGTAATATCAGTGGTGTCAGGTATTGAAGAAGTCCCATTATCTAGAGTCCAAGTCTCTTTATTGCACTGATTTGTGTCTTCTACCAGCAGAGTAGGAAGAGCCTCAAAATTCAACATGACAACAGTGTATGGAATCAGTATTTTTATAGGATGCCACATTTTGCCTTTTACAGTCATATTACCAGTCAGTTGATGAAAATAGATGTTTTCCCCACCCATCTGTTGTCCCCACCTCAACACCTGGAGGTGCAAATGGGAATGGAACATTCTCATTATCATCAGAACTTTCATCTGTGTTTTACGTCAGTTGCATACAAGTCTTTCTCACTTACCTCTGATTTGCTCTCAGTTATTAGTTCATTATTGTCCTTGTTCAGTCTTTTTAGGCGCATTCACAAAATTGTGAAAAGCTACTATTAGCTTGTCATGTCTGTCTCTGTCTGTCTGTCCGCATAGAACAACTCGGTTCCCTCTGGACGGATTTTCATGAAATTTAATGCTTGAGAATTTTTTGAGAAATTCAAGTGTCATTAAAATCTGACAACAACAATGGGTACTTTACATGAAGACCTATTTACATTTATGATAATATCTTGCTGAATTCTTTTTAGAATGAGAAATGTTTAAGACAAAAGTTGCAGAGAATCAAAACACACATTTTATGTTCAATAACTTTTTTCTGAAAATCATGCCATTTATGATATAATGTAGAAAAATTTAGTAGAGCCAGACAGGCCACAGCTGACAATATAATACTGTGCAGAATAGATGAGATTTGAATGCCGGATGACTAAGGCAAGAATACAGACACACATAATATTTAATACTTATTTCTTCATAATTAATTCCATCTGATGCAGTAAAATGTTTTGCAGCAACACAAAAACTGAGAAACTGTGCAACAACTTATCTGTCATTACAATCTGTTTAGCCAAATTGTACGTCTAAAGAAGGCCAGAACAAATGAACATTCTTTTGTTTTGATGCAGCATCGTGTAACCCTCTACCTTAAACTGCCCGACTCATGGTTACAGTACTGCTGTATGCTTATGGGGAATATATGGGGGGATATGAAGCCACTTGGATAGTCACTGTTATAGTGTTATAGTGATCACACTGCTTGCGTTTATTTCTGAATTAACAAAATCACCACAACGGTTTGCACAATTCAAATAAATACACCACAATCATGGAAAACTTAAAGATCGCCTAAGATGAACGCTGTTAGGATGTGAACTGCACCATTCCACGTTTGTTTCCATACTCTGTGAAGCCAAAAAGTATAGTGCCACGAATTCTGGAATGTCCCTTCTTTTGTCAAGAAAACAGCTAGCCTGCAGGCAAGCCCGTCCAAAAATATCTTTCTGAACAAAAGAACCACTTAACCTGTGTACAACTATGTGTTACTATAATGAGGAAGAGATTTTAAGCCTTTAATGGAAATGAGGTGTGTTAGCCCTCTACCAATCTTTATGACATACAAGGCTTAAGCAAATAGAGGTTTGAACTGCTAAACCCCTTCGCGCATTCCAAAATCTGAATAGAGCGTTTTTTATTTAATTTATACGTTGTTACATAAACTGGATAATAGCCAAACAACCAGTTTATAGTCTCATCCTTTTGAAGCTCAGTCCGAGACTTGAAGTATGGACCGTGGCTGGTTACAGTCAGGCACATTGTATGAAGAGCTGTGTATGTTTTATTGTTAATGTTGACATAAATTTGCAATAAAAGCATTGTTATTAAGCACTCAATATTTTTGTACAGTTGACAGTGATGTTTAGCTCAACAACAAACACACAATGCACTGTTGTGTTTCCACTGCAACAATTACTACACGAATGCACCACAATGTTACGTTACATGTACATTGTCTGTCTTGTTTTAAGCCAATTTAAAGAAGCCATGTTTCAGACTGTTGTGTAGTGTGTGTGAGAATGAGGACAAATTCATGAAATGCCAATATTAGTGGCAGGAATTAAAATATTGTGGCCATGTTTGCTTTCTATTTAAATTTCAAACCTTAAACACACCCTCTAAAATGAAATGTCATATGACTCACTGTTACTGTTCGTATAAAAGCAGGCACATTGCCTGATTGTCTGGAATTTCTGGGATCCTCAACATCCTGGAGCCCTAAGGGCCTGTCCAGGCCTGTATAGGGATAACTTTACCTTTTATTGAAAAGTGAGCATGTTGGTAGTAGACTGAGTACATTAAACATGCAGGAAGTGGTGCTCATAATTATGAAAAACTTTGGCAAGCTGCTATGTACCGTTGTCATCAAAAGTTTATTACTCTTTGTAAAGCTGGATGTAACTTATGTGGAAGTGATGTGTGTGAAAATGATGAAAGTAACTGTAAGGAAGTGCAAACTAATATACACTAATATAGACTATTTCAGAACTTAATGTACCAGTAAACAGTTTTATTTTCAAAAACACAATTTTATTATGAACTGACAGTGTTAGAAATGTAATAAACACAGCATGTTTTCTGAAATGTTGCATTTTGTTTGAAAGAAGCATTCACTGATGTCTTATTGATTACTCCATTCAAAATTTATATTTTTTGTCCATCACGTTTGCTATATTTCATCTGCTGTATTTCTCCAAATACAGCAGACTTTCTTCCCACAGCGTACCTTACAAATATTGACTACATATTATACAGTGTGGCGCAAAGGCCACTTGACACACGATGCTTAACATCTTGCCTCTAGTATCAAGTGACTTTTGCATGTGCACATATTCTGTTATCCATTCAATTAGTAGCTACCAAAAATGTAAGTATTTATTAAAATGCACATCAGTTTTTGGAGAGAAAAGGTTTGGACAATATTCAAGAGAATTCAGCTCAATGAAGTGTGTACAGTAAGTGCTGTTCTTACCTCCAGCCCAGTATTGGGTGCATGGGAAACGTAAGATTGGCCGTCCTAAAGGAGAAGCAAGTAATATAGTTCCTCGACATAAGAAGAAGCGAGGACGCAAAAAACTGCTTGCCAGCACAAAAGTGGAAGCGGAATGTGATGTAGAAGAGGAGACCAACATGGAAACAGCTGATGACATTCAGAGTTATGTGTTACGCCATGATACGGGAATGAATGCTGAAGGTAAGTACCTGTGCTGTTAGTGGCAGTTATGTGTCTTCTGTGTAACAGTGCAATTACCATATAACTCTATGAGATAGGATAGCTCAGTTGGTATAGTGACTAGCCTACAGACTGCAAGGAATGTGGTTCAATTCCTGGCAGGGGAAAGATGTTTTTTCTTTCCTCTGAAATTTCTAGATCAACATTATTTTTACTGCTTATCTAACATTATTAAGGTGATATAATCAAGGAGGATGAGATGGGCAGGCCATGTGGCATGTATGGGTTAGAAGTGAAGTACATACAGGGTTTTGGAGGCAAAATCAGAAGGCAAGATACCACTTGCAAGACTTAAGCATAGATGAAATTATAATATTATAATGGATCTTAAAGAGATATGATGGGCTGGCCTGGACTTGACTAATCTGGCTCAGTACTGTCACAAGTGGTAGACTCTTGTGAACAAGATAATGTACCTTGGAGTTACATAAATGCAGGAAATTTCTTGACTGACTAAGAACCCATTAGCTTTGCTGTGTAGGGTAGGTAGGTTAGGATGGTCGGTCAGTTGGTTGGCAGACAGACAAACAGTCAGTCAGTCAGTAATTTATAATTATAACTATGGTTTTATTAGGTAATGACAGTGATGCTAGTCAAGAGGTGGCTGATTCTGGAAGTGTACGCAGTGTTGGCAATGGCAGCAGACGTAAATACCACAAGAAGAAATTCCCACGATCGGAAATGAAGACAAGGGGTGCCAAATTGCCTAACTTTGCTGTGCAAATGCGTGGAGGTCACTGGACACGAAAGCAATGGAAGACAAATTCAGAAGAAGCTTCATATGTTGACACAAGAAGTAGCAGCTCAGTTCTGAGGTGCAGTATGTCTATTACAATAATTAGTAGCCTTTGATTTTTGTTAATGCTGTTGTCTGCTCTTGGGTATCAGAAAAGTTCTGCAGTTGGTTGTATAGGATTGTCAGATTTCTGATTTAAAGAGTTAATTTTAGTGTGTGTATGAAGGGGAGAGAAGGGAAGAGTTAGGGCAAACTTGAGTTTCTATTGGGAGAATTAAGAGCAAGATTTAATATTTGAATGAGTGACTTTGATGGTTCAGAGACAAGGTGCTGGATTTCATATGTGTTAGATTTGAGACCAGTAAGACCTGGCATGGTCTTACCTGCATGTCTTTTCCATTAACCATTCCTGTCAAAATGAAGTCTTCATGATTCATTGCAAATATCAGAGGCTGTGATGCCCCCACCTCAACCACTGCTGAAGTGGTTCGAGGCCAAAAGGACTGAATACCGTACGTACAAAAATTAGGAAGTTCTCAGTCTGAGCATGCAACCTAGCTTTAAAATCATGTGATTGCTACATGGTGATTGGGTGTAATTTAGTAGACTTTCTAGATCCTTTTTTTTTTATTCAGTCATGATGTGTTTTCTTGTTGAGTGAAGGCAGTAATTTGATGTAAAAAAATGCACATTGACAATTTTTTGAAACTGTTCTTTACACGACTGCATATTTGTATGAAATTTTGGTACAAAATGGAAACTGCTAAGGAAACTTGTGATTTATTCAAAGTGCATTCAGCAATGATATATTAAGCTCACAAACAGCATTTGAATGATATTAACAATTTAAAAGTGGTCAAGAATCATGGGAAAATGGCCATTTTTCTGGTAGCCTGTCCATTTCACTAACTGATGGGGAAAATCAATACAATCATTGCCTTAGTATGTTCACACTGATGATTAAGAGTGGTGGTGATCTGATTCAATTAAATCATCTTATTTAAATATCAAAGCGGGCTCATTGATATTGTGAGATCCGTCTTTCTGTAATAGGGCATGCACAATGTGATATCATCCGAAATGGGAAAGCAATAGGGGTTGATGGCTCTGAATATTTTGTATGATGCGGAATACGTTACTTCTGTACCAGCTGGTGTTCGAGCAGGAAGTTTTATCCCCAGGGTCTCCCTGAGCGGTCTGCCTCTCTCAGGGGTTGGATTACAGTGCAGGGAACGTTTAGTATTGTTTCTCGAGTTTGGGGCTTTTGTTATTTTGAATTGTTGGTGTGTGTTACTGGGCTGTGTTTTGGGCCTGTCTTGGGGAGAGATGTTATGTGGTGTTGGGGACATAGGTGGCCTTCCTGTACAATGTGTACAGAATTTGAGTTTGGTACCTTGTTGAATTAGTAAATGGATTAATATGTCTGGTTGAATTGGCAAGGTTTCAGATGAGGTGTGCAATTGATACCAGGTAGATTAGTCTGAGCCACTGATAACCGGCTGTTATGGTGATTTCTGTGTTCAAATATCACAAGGGATTTATATTGTGTAATGGTAGTATTGCTATATTGTTTTATTTATCATTTTCTTGCATGATTTCGCTCTTCTGGGATGTTATGCAGTGTAGATTGGTAGTTACCGACATTTTGGGACAACCTATCGGTCCCGTCTCCTAGGGTCCCACTAACTATCAATTTACGCTGCATAACATCCCAGAAGTGTGAAAATATTATCATTTCCTTGTTATAATATATTGTTTTGTATGATATTGTGTTTCTTTCTTGATGATAAGTTCCACGAGACCAGGCATAACCAGAGTTCAACTGCCCAAACATCAAATGTCAATTTCTGGAAATTAGTAACCCACATCTTCAATGGGCTAGGGTTCAGTGAAAACTGTAGGAATATCCATAGGATTATGTGTTGCAATTTGGACTGAACATTTGGGCATGCAGCTTTTCTGCACAAAGTTCATTCTATGACTTCTCATGATTGAGCAAGAAGAGAACCCAACTCAACATTCACACAGACCTTTTGCAGGAAGCTGAAGTAGATGAGAACTTTAGGAAATTAATTATTATGTGTGATGAGACACAGGGTCTATGGGTATGATTTTGACACAAAGCAGCAGTATTCACAGTGGAAGTCAGAATCATCCCCAAGACAAAAACACAGTATGGCAGAGTAGTTCAAATGTGAAGACCATACTAGCTGTTTTCTTCAAGAGTTGCAGTTTGATGCAAAGGGCTCAAATTAGCAGCAACACAGCTGAGTTGGAATCAGGAGGTTCATGGCTTGTATATTGGGGTGGGAAATTGTTAGCCTGAAAGTCTTAATTTTTTCCAATCATTGCAGGAAAAATGCTGAAAATTGCTTTCCAATAGGCCATGATTGTTTCCTCACCACTCAGTTCCAATTCTTTATTCTTGAATATCACTTGACACTACATAACTCTGAAGTTGATAGAGCATGAATATGTAGCCTATTGATGTACGTTCTTTCCACTTTCTTCTGTAGTATGGTCAAAGTCTGTTATTCAGTAGGTGTGGAATTCTGTTGTAGTTGTCCATTTCTTTTATGGTTTAAAAAGGTTTAACTTAATGTCTGTATCATAAAGTGCGTTATCATTGTGTGTGCTGCTACACAAATTGTCTACCCATAACCAAACTTTTCACAGATTTTTCCTATTGCTATTCATTTGTATTTCTGTAGTTTAGAAAATGCGACTTCTGATCACTTTCAGCAATGCAGATATGAAGACAAATGACAGCAATCAAGACAGTGTGCAAGGTGACAGTCTCAGTAGCCTGCCTTCACTGTGTACCAGAGAAAAGCAGCTACCGGATTTTCAAATTGAGCTTGACTCAAACCCTCTACATTGGACACAAGAAGATGTTTATCAGTACCTCATTAAAACAGATGATTGTGCTGATGTAGCACAAAAGTGCAAGGATGAGGTACAGTGTGTTGAGCAAAGCCTTTAATATAGTAGAACAGAGGTTTTGTAGTTTTATAGTTTGGGAATGTACCACTGTTTGTCATACTAACTATTGTACTGTAGGAGCTGGGATGGCATATTTGGTATGCTGACTAGGCTGTGGGCTGGACAGCTGAGGAATTGATGATTCGGATCTTAATCCTCCGTGACACTAATGTGAGACCCACACATCTCACCTAGGCGAGGAACTGTTTGATTTCCAGTAGGTGCGCGGGATTTCACTCTTCTCCAGAGTGCCCAGAATGTCTTTGGGGTCCACCCAGCCTCCTCTTCAAAATATACTGATAGCTTTCTCCTAGGTGTAAAGTGGCCGGGGTGTAAAGCTAACTAATGCTGAGGATAAGCGCATGCAGAGCTATACGTCCTCTCTCTTGTATGTTTTTATGGCATGGACAGGGACAATTTTACTTTTACATAAGTATTGTAGGTTAGGTTTGAATTACTAAAAAAGAAAATTCTAATATTGAACTCAATTGTAATTTGGGTACATTTTAAATAGCATAAGAGAAAATTTGTTTACAGGTTTGACCTTCTTTCTTTCTTTCTCTCTCTTTTTCTTTCTTTTCTTTTCTTTCAAAATTCTAGATGTAAATAGCATAGCTCAGTACAGACTGGATGACTGACAATTGATGATTAGCAAGGTTAGACATTTTTCTCTTTAACCACTGTGTTCATATTGATGCTGGTGCTCGTCTAACTTCCCATGTGATTGGTCTTGGGTACTGTTGCCAGACCAATAAGCCTTACCACTGTGTTCATATTGATGCTGGTGCTCGTCTAACTTTCCATCTGATTGGTACTGGGGTACTGTTGCCAGACCATAAGCCTGACCTGTGTTCATATTGATGCTGGTGCCCACCTGCCTTCCCATGTGATTGGTCTTGGGTACTGTTGCCAGACCATAAGGCTGACCACTGTGTTCATGTTGATGCTGGTGCCCACCTGCCTTTCCATGTGATTGGTACTGGATACTGTTGCCAGACCATAAGCCTGACCTGTGTTCATATTGATGCTGGTGTCCACCTGCCTTTCCATATGATTGGTCTTGGGTACTGTTGTCAAACCATAAGGCTGACCACTCACCTGTGTCAAGTACTGTGATTAAAAATGCATTGTGTTTTATGTCCATTACCCAGTACAGCTTCATGACATGAATTTTAAGAAGTGCCTGTTCTACATGTGTGTCTTAATGGTTCCATATTCCATTTTAGACTGAACTAATAGCAGTTCACATAATTCTGGAATTTGATATTAGCTGGTTCCTGAATGCATGTCTATGTGTAATAAACTCTAATGAAATGTATCTGAAAAACTGTTGATTTTCAGTAAACCAGAAATAAGTAGGGAAGATTTCAGGCTTGTGTTCAATAAACACCAACTAATGCACATAAACTTTTTTCACAATAGTTTATTCTTAAAATTCCCCTATACGTATTTCGGTAGTTTAAACCACCATCTTCAGGTGGTCATAGAGATTATTATGCATAATAATCTCTACGACCCCTGAAGATGGTGGTTTAAACCACCGAAATACGTATAGGGGAATTTTAAGAATAAACTATTGTGAAAAAATTTTATATGCATTAGTTGGTGTTTATTGAACATATCTCATTTGAAAATGCACGATACATACAACGTTAAATTTCAGGCTTGTATTGCATTTTGTTGCTAATATAGAGCCCATTTCTGGGTAATAGAATCACATAGACATAAGGTCATATTGCTGAAATTTAGGATATCCTGTCTTCATCTTCATGGCAAAGTGACTATCAAGTGGACTGTGCCAGTTCTTGCAGTACATGTCCAAAGGTCAGCAGGAACTCATGTTTGATTCACTGAGGAACAGTGAATGGAACATGAGAGAGAAAACATACATTTAAAGACAATGTCATACTGGGGAAGGGGTGTGATGTCTGAATAAGTATAATGAGGAAATTGACAGAAAGCCTGCAGAGTAAATGGCTCAGGGAACAGTGAGATTAGGAAAGAGGCTTGATGGGTGTTTTGTGTTGGATGTGGGGGGTGGTGGTAGATTTGGCATGCATGTATGTAAGGAGCAAAGTAGATATCAGTAACACTACAGTGTATGAGTTCTGTGAAAATACTGCCTTAAACTTTAATATCGTGCCTAACCATAGCCTAGTCTTTAAAGTGTAGCAGAAGCTGTCCTTGGATTCTATACATGTTGGTTGCTGTGGTTTAACCCAGCAGTATACTGCAGGAAGCATAGTCAAATGTTGTTTTTTGTGATAGACCTATTTGGTGAACTGTTTTCTGGTTCTCAAAACACCCAGCACTCACTGAAGAAGATAAGTCTTTGTGTTAGTACAATAATAAGTACAGGTATGTTTTACTTCAAATCAAAAATTTTGTAGTCGATTTAAAAACACCCAACACATAATATTTCTTACAGTTTATTAATCCTCTGCTTTAGACATGTTCTAGTCAAAACATTACAAATGTGTACCTGTTAGCTTCGCCATGTCTGTGCTTTAGAAACACGAATTATTGCATTTGTTATTAGGAGGTTTCGGAAACTTAGCCAGTACATTCCAGTTTTAGTTCAAATTTAACCAAAACAATGGAAACTTTACATGAAAATCTATGAGCTTTTCTGGGGATATAGCAAGTGTAACTTGCTAAGTGCTCATCAGAGTGAAAAATGTTTCAGATGAAACTTGTAGAGAGCAGGCCAGATGTTATGGTACTGAAAAAAAAAATCTGCATTCACTCACTTGGTAACATCTGAAGTTTCAGTTTGAGCATATATCATTCAGATTTTACTTCCTTCCCATTACTTCAGTATTTAAAACCTAAGTTCAGTAAACCAACAAAATGAGATAAATATCAATGTGTGTGTGTGTGAAATTTTATCAGTAATGGACAACCAGTATTGGCAAATTTCAGTCATTAAAAATGGAAGAGAAGAACTAAAAATAGATAAGTTTCTTTGCTTTGTCCTGAGCATTAGGGTTGCTAATGAATCAGGTTTTTGTTCACACAGAAACATTTCATAAAACGTTACTATGTCAAACCATTACTAGACATGTTACAAGGTAGAGTGCATGTTATGGTGTTTCATGTATGCCATATGCGATGGGGATATGAATTTATTAAAACAATGCTGTACATCTTTTAATGTTTGAAGTCGAGTACTGTAGGGGTTCTTGTGTTGAAACGTTTTTCTTGTAGTATATTGAAGATGGTTACTAATCACATATGATTTTTCCCTTGCAGCTAATTGATGGGCAAGCATTCATGATGCTGAATTTTCCGACTGTCAGAGAGAATTTATCCGTTGGATTGAGACAAGCAGTTAGGCTGTGTAAACACATAGAACGAGTTAAGCTTGCCTTTTACCTTCAGTATGTTGCTGGCAGTGAACCATAGTGATTAAATTACTGTATTATTATGTAATTAAATTATGTTATAACTATCAGTAACTGATATTTGAGTACCCTTGGACCTGATAGTGATCTGTTTACACCCATCTTCCATATTCACAATTTTTTTCCTAAAGTCTTTTTCTTTTTATCCTTTAATAACATTCTTTGTCTTGCTGAATAATTTATTTTCAGGATAGTGTGCTGTCAGCTTTCTTTTAGCACTTCTTATTTATCTTCTCCATTTGAGCTATGTGTCTAGCCTGCTGTAACAGTATTGAGATCATCAGCCTAAGTCCAGGGTGACCTTGTAATCCAGTATGACAAACATAGGAACAACACTGGCTATGTTTTTTTGTAGATCACATAAAATTTTGTTAATAGATTCTTGAAAAATGCGCAGTTTTCATGTTGTTGTCTTTGTTGTGATAGATCACAAAGGCATGCACATTTCACGTGAATTGTATTTTTATTCATGAGAGTTACAAACAAGGCAACTGTGCAAAACTTTAAGGTTATGTACAGCTTATAGTGGAAACTTATGATGACATAAATTTATAACTTACACCTTCTTATTCATAAAGTTAGAAGCCTTTACAATGGCAGTTTCCAAACTTCATGCTCCAGAAGCCCTACAAAAATAATAAAATGTGAGGTTCTGTGTAAAATAATTTTTGTTTCTGTCTCCTACTAGATACACACTTGATCTGGCACACTTCCATGCAAGTGAACTTTTATGCCATATTTTCCTTAGCTTTTTTTCCCCCTGAAATTTTCATATATAGGTTCATCAGCTGAAACTCCTTATTCTTTTCAGAAAGCAGAGGAAGTTTAACTGTTAAGTGAAACAGGCTACAGGAAAATGTTTTTCTGTAATAGAGCAGTGCCATTCTTATTGCTGACTTTTTCCCTTTGTGAATTTGCCTTAAAATAATATTGGCACACACAGATCCCACCATTACTCCTTATTTTTCATACACAAACTTCACGTTTATGAAGGGACCATTTAAAATGAATGTAAAGTGAAGGAATGAAGCCTCACTAAATAACAAACTCAGTGGAGCAGAGTCATTCATAAGAAACTAAGTTTACTTTAGCCTGCCACTTCTCCCCATTCTGAGCTCAAAGGATCCAGTCCATGTAATCCCAAAGTTACGATCAATTTTAGTATTATCCTCTTATCTATTTGGTCTCTTTCTTTCAGGTTTGCCCATCAAAACCCTTTATTCCTGTACATGCTACATGCCCCACCCATCTCATCATTCTTGATTTTGATCACCCTAATAATATTCGGCAAGGAATACAGATCCTGAAGCTGCTCATTATGCAGTTTTATCTGGCCTCCTATTACTTACTTTCTTGTAGCATGCACAGCCTGCATTCTTTCTTTAATGAATGACACCAAGTTTTACACCCACATAAAAGAACAGGTAGGTTTATAGTTGTGAATTTTGAAGACAGAGCCTGCACTGGTAGGTAACCTCTTATGTTATACGGAACTAGGAGTTCTGTATGTAATGTATATGATATACTGCCCACTGTATTCCCATTTCTTTCTCAAGGATTTGATAAGGGCAGAATATCTAATCGGTAGTCAATCTGTTATGTGGAAATCCACACTGACAGTTCCTAGTAGTTTTGTCTACGTATGGAGTAATCTTGACCGAAGAATGTTGGGAACATTTTGTGTGTAGTTGATAAGAGTGGTATACCTCGATTATTACTGTTGGTTTTATCATTGTTCCCCTAAATACATAAAATACTAGAGCCCTTTCACTGTTGCTACACTTCTTCCTTATTCCAAGTAGCATTAATAAGTTTATGGATACCAGAACATACTGTTCTGCCTCCTGTCTGAATAAATTCCACTAGAATTTGATCAGTACCTTGTTATTTACTTTTCTAAATTTTTCAATATGTGTTGCAAACTCAGAGACACTAGGCTCACGTATTAGGGGCTTAGCTGTAAATGTTACCATATGCCTAAGATCATTAACCCCCATGGATATTCAAGAACTGACAAGTGATTCACCTATTCAAAATACTGTGGGGGATGTACCAGTGTATCACCATTCCCATTCTTCACTAAGCTGTTTCTAGGTTAGTACACTTTGTTAAATTTATTTATGCCTTTATACAAGTCTGTAATAATTTTGTTCCTGCTTTGTGAGTTAAGCTGTTTAATTTTACCTTTCAAATATTCCTGCTTTTAATTCCTGCTATGTGTAAGCCTGTACCTGGCTGTCATTTGTTCTGCCCAGCATTTACATTACCAGATATGTGGCAGAATGTTTTTGCATATTTGCTTCCATCCTGATATAATACAAGTGCTTTCCCTGCATAAAGTAAGAATTGGGTCAATTCAAAATGTAGCCTTTCCTACACATTGTATGTTCTGTTGTGGCTGCTTCAGTGTGGAATAAGGTGATCAGCCATTACCTTTGTGGTTTGTCACAGTAACTTAGCAAGCATTACAATAAATATAACTCTATTTATAAGTAACTCAGACATCCAGAAGTTTGAATGATACTTAAGATAAAGTCTTCTGGGATGAGGTGCCATGTCTATGGCAAACAATTGCCAACATTGTAGAGGAGCTTGCTGCCTTCATATTCAGGGCCGTCCAAGAGGAGTGGACTTGGAGCCCGAGACGTGGATTAGAACGAAGATAATGAAGAAGGAAACAGAAAGCTCCTCCAAAGTGTCTGTAACTTTTTAAACAGTCTACACTGCGTCATATCACAGAAGATTTTATTCTTCAGCCGGCCACTTATTTTCAGTCAACAGTGACTCATAACTCTCTTACTCTAATGCAATTGTGCATGTTTTTGCCTGCTACACAGAGTACACAGAAGTACATCTTATTACATTTATTATACATGTCAAGTAGTGGGTGTGAATACCATCTGTTCCAAGTTACATTATCTTGATTTCAGCCTCTTTAGGCTTACAATTAAAATTACAGTACATATATTCTTGTATAATTTTTTTTTTTTTTGTAATTACTGTATTTAGGTATATTTTTGTGCTGGTCACGGCTTCTGGAATGTGTGCAAGTGAATGGTCTGAACCGTTTGGTGCTCGCGGCACACTTGGGATATTCATTTTTTTGCTGCCCACTAGAATTAAGAGTAGATAACTAAAATTTATAATGAGATTACACTTGTTCTTAAATAATGTTATTTAGTGTATAAAAATGCAAAGTTGTAAAGCGGAAATGGCTTAAGTAAACGTAGTCGTTTCTAAACTTTGTACTCGCGTAATGGTACCCCGTCAACTTCATATACTTCAACAAACTCTAGGCTGACCATACATCCCGTTTTGAACGGGACAGTACCGTTTTTTTTTTGCTATGTCTCGGCCGTCCCGTTGTTTTAGTAAAAATGCCACTTTTGTCTTTTTTTTTATAAAAACTTTAAAATATGCTTAGATATTGGTCAATCATAACATATAATCAAGTTTGCATCAATGACTATTGTAGGTACCAGTCATTCGTGTAACCATGGGTAGAGGCGCCTTGATCGAGATCGACAATTGCCCATTGAATAAATAGTGTAACTTTAAACAAACTAATTCATGTGGTTGATGAACTTATCTCTGTAACGAATCAATGGATGCAAGAACTTTCCCAGGATGACTTACTCAACCTTGAACTAAAATGGCAAAAAATCTACCTCCAAATGCAAAATTCACAAATATTTGTGTCCTTATAACAAAATGCATATTGGTGGCATAATTTGTGACCTTACTAAACAATGTGATTGTGTGACTCATGAATTATGATGAAACTATGATTTTGAACTCAAGCTTGACAGTAGTTTCATTTATGTCTTAAAGAACCCCTCCCCCAAACAAACACACACAAAAAATGGAAATAAAGCCAGCGAAACTGAAATAATAACACCAGCTCAAGATGAAAAACATACAAGTTTCTCGAGGTTCAGCACTTCGTTTTAAGCTACACATCAATAATCTGCTTGCATGCATAAATTGTCCCAAGCTGCACAACTTTGCTAATCATACCATCATCATCATATTTCACATCTGGAATCAGACCACTTTAAAAATTGCAGGCATGATGCATTTGTTATCTTGAAAATTTTACAAAAACAAATTTTGTTACATTGTCTACTGATAATAAAACACGTAGTAATATCAATATAAGGGATAATAACAAAACACCTGAAGTAGGCACTACATTCCTCGGGCTACATATTGACAATAACCATGTAAAAATGTACAATAAATATAATAGCTGTCAAGCAAGTTCAGCATGTTTTCCTACTAGGGAAATCACACCACTCATGAGTGGTAAGTTAAAACTAACTTGGCTTCCTTACACTCCATCATATCATATAAATAATTACCTTGAAAAGTATCATAGTAAGAAATGATTTAACCTGCAAAATTAAATAATTAGAAAAACAAGTGTTAAAGAGAGGCTACTATACAGAATTATTTAAGAAATTTAATACAGTTCCCCTTCCCTGCAAATTCTTACACTCGGTCTTGTTATTTGTAGTGGAGCACGAAAAAAATGTAAAAAAAAAAAAAGATTCAGTCCATAACCAGAACAAACATAACCTCCACATACCGACTGCTGACCTTACCAGTTATTAGAAATTACTTTTGAAAAAATTTGGGACATATTCATTCTTCTCTGTATAACATTAGTTATAAAACATATGTATATAATTTTATTCTATTTTCACCGTGCATTTTTCGAGTATAGACAATGTTTTCACCAACCTAATGCACTTGTTATAAAAACACTGGTGAACAAGCACTCATAAGCATCCGCATATTTTCCACACATTTAACATGACGCCCAGGAATCTACATAGCAACTTAAAGAATTCAAAAAGCACGAACAGTATCGACACAGACATAAGTGAAACAAGTGGCTATATATGCAAATATTTACGTTTCCACAGCAACTAATGTACACTACAACAAAATGAGTAAGTGATGCAATAATATAGTGCATAATCTACAGGAAGTGTTTTAAAAAACATATCGGTTTACGGATTGATAAAGTAAGTTTGGTGAGATAAGACGTTGACCGTATACCTCTACATGATTAACATATGTACGTGTTTTGAGAACAGACAGTTGTGACCTCCTGAGGTTGGCTCATTAGTGAGCCGAAACTTGTCGGGGCTTTTTCTCAAACATTTTTAGAATATTTTAGTGTTTTTATAACAAGTGCATTTGTTGGTGAAAGATTGTCTATAAACGCAGTGTAAGCTGAACGAGGCTTCCGTGAAGCACAGCTTGAATACCACTGGCCATGTAATTAATCATCCGTGGCAGCAAGTTATGTAATCCGTGATGTGAGGTGGTGTGGTGACGTAAATGATCATAGATTAACGTGTAGCCCACTCACACGCGCATGCGTATGTACATACACTCGCGCTTGCTTGCAATCTGCAACCCAGGGTCGTTTGTTTACTCGCTGGAGCAAGTCTGGTTGCTGGCTGGCGATCTGCTGAAATTAGTTTACATAAAGGCTCGCTTGCTACCAGTCTTGTGTGGTGTGTTGTTAACTGCGTAGTTGTGAAGACGTGACAAGTTTTTTGCTCTGTGGTTTAAAGCACACCTCTTAGTGATATACACGAAACTGACGGAAATGGGTATCTTGAAGAACCAGAACGTAAGTACAAAGTATAGAAATATTAACTTTAAAATGGGGATATGTTACTGGCTGCGTGACAAGCCGCATATCAACACAGCAGTGTTGAACATCTCTTGATCACAAGAAAGGTAGCTTGTACATTTATGAACATTTTAGGACGCCAGATTTATAGCTTCAACACTTTTGTGCATCATCAGAATTGACATTAAAATATTGTACGTTGTGTCACACTGATTTTATGTGCTGTGTGTGTTTACAGCGCGGTACGAACTCTAAATTCAGACCTCAGTTTTACACAAATATCAATGAACTATCCCCTTTATATTGGTCAGATATATGCAATTAACATTATTAAACTCATTATATTTGAGGAGAAAAGTATTTATATTTCACGATGGCTTAATTAGGCGACTGCTTAAACGTTTCTAAGCATGGTAAAAGTTTGAAGTATTGTTTAGGGGCCGAATGACCAGACGGAATTCAGGTGTACATTAGAATAATGTTATACGGTAGCAAGCAGTTTTCAATGCGGAGAAAATATGTGCCTTTAAGCGAATTGCGTCTGGGCCTGAGATGTTTTTTCGGCTTTAAAGTGGTAGAATGGATGTACTAATAAGAGGGAGAGCTAACAATTCCGGACTTAGCTACAACATCGTGTCATTGAACGGAAAGGGACGCAAGTGGAGAATATGAAATGCAAATAGAAAGTAATAATTAGAATAATACATAACATTAATATTCAAACATTGCCACTGATAAAGGCACAAACTTACACACGTTGTGATCAATGTTACAGCATGCTGCGACTGTCTGCGATGAAACATGTACAGACGACTGCCTGAGAGTCGATGCCTGCACTCAGGTTGACATGTACCTGAGAGACAAAGCCAGCACTCAGGTTGAGATGAACCTGAGTGGTGATGCAATTGTCCAAACGGAGAACAGGTAAGTTACAACATATAAAATCAATGTAGGTTATCAAGTGCGGTTATTTAGACACGCTGTTATTTCAAGACGATATTTGTGTTTGCACTCAGTTGATCACACAGTGTTGAGGTAACCAGAGACATGCGCACTGTACATCGGCAAGTTGCAGGCCTTAGCTGGCTCAGTGTGCAGAAACTGGCAGTTCTGGAATAACGAACGTAGAAATGGAATTCTAAATCACTTGATCAGTCTATAAAAACATTGTCTGTGATTTATGTTCATTAGCAGAACTGTGTTATCTGTTGGTCACTTCGCAATAAAAATGGGAATTACTATCGTAATTTAATTCCCAATCGTACAGTATGTTTGTCCAACCACCACAGATCAGTCACTGGTGATCAGCATGTCTTTATCACGTCTCTGTGTATAACAATGACCTAACAAAGAATTACATATCATAATGTCCGAGGTGAATGAAAGTTGAAAAGTATTTTGATCTTCTGTAGTTTTTGAATATTCGATGCAGCGTGTTTTTATTGTCTTGCCAGTAACGTCTGACTGCAACAGACACAAATTGTACGTCACGAGGTGCCACATATTTACGTGTTACAAGACGATACTAATACTTCATATATTTCCTTCCAGTAGTCCTCAGTACGATGAGAAGATAATAAAATGTATAATTGCTGAGTATGAGAAGGCTCTGGAGGAGCAGAAACAGAGAATCCGGGAACTGGAGGTAAGTAATTAATCCTTTATTTCATAAGTAGGACAACGCGACGACAATCGCAAATAAAATCCCTACACAGAGTGGACTTTTAGTACTGATGTATTACTGTGGACCATAATCATTACTGATAAAATTATTTCATAAAAATAAAGTTAAAATGTATCCAAGGTTTTATAACGTAACATTTCTTTTCGGGAGGGGAGAGTGCGATACAATTCATTGTCCTTTACGTACAATACAGGTTGCAACTGAAGAGCACACACACACACCTAATTTAGTCTTCTCAGTAAGTCTTACTGTAGATTGTGCAAAGTTCATCAAAACCAGTCCACAATTCTCAGTGACAAAAAATTTGGAACATGGAATTGATCTGTGTGTTATATTTCCGTTTCATGCATCTTGTGACAATAAAGCACAATACATTACTTGCAAGTGTACACGTATTATCTGTTGTTCTGAACAACATAGCTCATATTGCAACGTGTTGTTTGTAACAGGAGCAGCTGGCGATGTCTACGGCAGCAGCCCCGTGTGACCTTCTGTCTGACGTAGACAAACTGGAGAAAATAATAAGGAATTACGCAGAGAAACCAATCATAAAATGGTAAGTTAATATATTAATATATTTGTATTAATGGTGATCGGAGTTTATGTTATTTACTTCTGGACACTGCAGATATTGAACATTTAAGAACA
This sequence comes from Reticulitermes speratus, assembly GCA_021186555.1. NCBI lineage: Eukaryota > Metazoa > Arthropoda > Insecta > Blattodea > Rhinotermitidae > Reticulitermes > Reticulitermes speratus. The sequence goes on from JAJKFL010000012.1 coordinate 21,078,768, forward strand.
AAAATTATTTATCATATGCAAGGTGTACAAACGTTTAAGAATAAGACTGTGACGCCCTTGTTCTGTGAGAATAAAAATCCAACGCAAAATACTTAAGTATTCCGTATCAAAGTAATTGTACATTGCAGCACTGAGGTTAAGAGAAAACACTAACCGCCTCGACCCTCTCCTCTCATTACAGGTCAGATGACTGCGAGTGCAAATCGCAAATTGTACAACTCGCAGATCAAATGAAGATGTTATTAAAAAAGGAGAGCGTGGCCAATGATCTGCCAGCTGCTGCCACCTTTCCAGCGACCTCCTGCAGAAGGCCCAATCCCTGTGTAGCTGTGGCCACACAAGTAGTTCGGTCTCATGCTGACGTCGAAACAGCAGCAGCCCCGTGTGACCTTCTGTCTGACGTAGACAAACTGGAGAAAATAATAAGGAATTACGCAGAGAAACCAATCATAAAATGGTAAGTTAATATATTAATATATTTGTATTAATGGTGATCGGAGTTTATGTTATTTACTTCTGGACACTGCAGATATTGAACATTTAACAACAAAACTTATTTATCATATGCAAGGTGTACAAACGTTTAAGAATAAGACTGTGACGCCCTTGTTCTGTGAGAATAAAAATCCAACGCAAAATACTTAAGTATTCTGTATCAAAGTAATTGTACATTGCAGCACTGAGGTTAAGATAAAACACTAACCGCCTCGACCCTCTCCTCTCATTACAGGTCAGATGACTGCGAGTGCAAATCGCAAATTGTACAACTCGCAGATCAAATGAAGATGTTATTAAAAAAGGAGAGCGTGGCCAATGATCTGCCAGCTGCTGCCACCTTTCCAGCGACCTCCTGCAGAAGGCCCAATCCCTGTGTAGCTGTGGCCACACAAGTAGTTCGGTCTCATGCTGACGTCGAAACAGCAGCAGCCCCGTGTGACCTTCTGTCTGACGTAGACAAACTGGAGAAAATAATAAGGAATTACGCAGAGAAACCAATCATAAAATGGTAAGTTAATATATTAATATATTTGTATTAATGGTGATCAGAGTTTATGTTATTTACTTCTGGACACTGCAGATATTGAACATTTAACAACAAAAATTATTTATCATATGCAAGGTGTACAAACGTTTAAGAATAAGACTGTGACGCCCTTGTTCTGTGAGAATAAAAATCCAACGCAAAATACTTGAGTATTCCGTATCAAAGTAATTGTACATTGCAGCACTGAGGTTAAGAGAAAACACTAACCGCCTCGACCCTCTCCTCTCATTACAGGTCAGATGACTGCGAGTGCAAATCGCAAATTGTACAACTCGCAGATCAAATGAAGATGTTATTAAAAAAGGAGAGCGTGGCCAATGATCTGCCAGCTGCTGCCACCTTTCCAGCGACCTCCTGCAGAAGGCCCAATCCCAGTGTAGCTGTGGCCACACAAGTAGTTCGGCCTCATGCTGACGTCGAAACACAGGCTGACATTGATGTGCACAGCGAACAGAGGGCAAGGTAAGTTCAGACATTCTGCACGGTTGTTTTGATATATTGTGACAAATATTTGTGTTTACACGTAGCTGCATTTCATTTATCTCGCCTAATGCGACCAAGCACAATATCACGTTGGATAACACTAATGTCACCTTTCAGGCCTGACAGTTTCAAACTCCGTTGACAGTCATTTTCAAATACTGTACTTAAGTACAAAAACACGCTCACAACATTTGTCATGACATCACATTCATTTTTCATTTTCCCAAAATCAACAGTGTCATTATTACAGCGCACTAACAGTTTATGTATTTGTCCCACAGTGCTGAGGACTTGGAAGAGATGACTTTGACAATCTTCAGTTTGGAAACTTCAAACGAAGATCTGACCCGTGCAGTTGAAAGGCTCGAGAAAGAGATTGCAATTAAGAACGTGAGTACTGCCTGTCATATCAATGTGGTCCAACACTTCACTTTATCCTTAGCCTGCCTAATCCAATCATATCACCAAACTCTTTAACGCACGTTTCAATAAGCAGTACTGAAAGCAGACTGTATTAATCGGAGTCACGCCTTCAGCTGTGCAAATGCACACTGTGAGCAATGACATATACCGTGACATAGCACAAATGCACACTGCGAGCAATGACATATACCGTGACCTAGCACAAATGCACACTGTGTGCAATGACATATACCGTGACCTAGCACAAATGCACACTGCGAGCAATGACATATACCGTGACCTAGCACAAATCAGTCCACACCATTCCTTAACAACCGACTGTCAGACATTCTGTGCGTGTTTACTAAACGGAAGCACCTTTAATATCTTAACCGTTGAAACAGAAGACATATAAACAGCTTCAGCTGGTCAGTGTAGTTACAAATCCATCAGGTCACACCATTCTGCAAACCAGTCATAACTTCAGTATAAAGTTACTGAAGTTTCGTAGCAGTTTGCTGCCTCCATCTGCAGTGTCTATGCAGTCCAACGAGGCTCTGAATGCTTAGAAATCAGCAATTATTTAAAAATTTGCCCAGTTAATATATTGTCATCTTAGTTTCTGTGGTGCTAATGAAACGCAATTTGATAACTGCGATAGATAGATGTCAGTAACATTCGTACTTCCACCTGTGCCAAGGTCTCCCAACAGACTTCCCTTCTTCAAGGACAGATTACATTCAAATCGATATCCACCGGTGTGAAGTTGGTGGCTCTCAAAACAGTTGTTTCGTCAGCATCATACTCTGTGGCTATATTAAGATGAGTTTAATATAATTTAACATACGCTGATATACCCGTAACTTAATATATATTCTGCTTAATTTAGAAAAGCGCGAGGTAGATATAAAGAGGGAATAGAGGCATGGCTCCATGTATTCTTAATCTCGGCACAAGCTATATATTAATACACGCCTAGGACAATTTACCTCAGCACGCACTGGGTTTGTGGCAAGTGTCCGGCAGCCGGTCTGTTCTATGTCAGTAACTGCACGGTGTCTCACCGCGCCACTAATCAATCTCCGATCGGTCGCTGTGCAGCCGGTAGACAAGGCAATAGTTAGTAGCAAATGTGAACTCACGAATTGTCCTTTTTACTGCATTTACATTTGGGAGTTTGTGTGGCCGGGCTGAGGTGTGTTTGACATATATGTTGTATGTATTGTTCATGCAGTAATACTGAGTTATCATTTCCTTCAACAGAAAACGATGGACGACATCTTGGAAGACACTGAACAACAAATACAGCATTTAAAAAAGAAATTCCTTGACGACCATCGTGAATTGATACGCCAGAATCGTGCTATGCGCGACGAGTTGCAATCCTATAAGGTAAGTATAGTACACAGCAGACAGTGCAGTACTAACGGTCCTGTTGTCATAGCATCGTCTGATGACAATCGTGTCACACTGAGCGGTACTTCTCACATGTCACAGCAGTTATAACAGTGTAACGATTTAAGCATTTGCAGCTAATGCACTGACGTAACACATGCTGTATCCAATCTTTCAGAAATAAATTCTGCTCTCAGATACAGTCTCATATATTTGCATTACAAAGTAATATTTCCACTTTCATTTTGACAGCTAAATTCCAAGATCACTGACCTTTAGGCAGGTCATTAATTCTTAGGCACGTCGGCAAATCTCCAAAAGGCGACTGTGAGCTTCGTCATGTCTGCCTGTCCGTCCGTCTGTCTGTCGGCATGGAACAACTCGGTCTCACTGGACGGATTTCCATGAAATTTGATATTTAAATATTCTTTGAAGATCTGTCGAAAAAATTAAACTTGCGTTAAAATCTGACAAAAATACCGAGTACTTTACATGAAGACCTACATACATTTATGGCAATATCTCGCTCAATTATATGTGTGTTTTGATTTTCTCTACAACATTCGCCTGAACATTCCTCACTCTAAAAAGAATTGCGCTACATATTACCATAAATGTACATGGGTCTTCATGTAAAGTACCCATTATTCTTGTCAGATTTTAATGAAAGTTGAATTTTTTCCGCAGATTTCCAAAAAATAACATTCATGAAAATCCGTCCAGTAGGAGCCGAGTTGTTCCATGCGGAAAGACAGACAGACATGATAAGCTGACAGTCGCTTTTCGCAATTATGTGAATGCGCATAAAGATAGTGACTTGTACTTTACTTTACTATTTCGGAATTTGTGTGGCCAAGCTGAGTTTAAGAATGTGTGTGAGTGATATTGATGTTGAACGAACTGTGCACGGTTTACTGTACAATGCATTGTCACATTCTTCCTCAGGAAAAACGGGACGATCTGCAGCATGCCAGGGCACAGGTGACGGCTTTAAGATCCAAGTATTATAAAGAGACGGCAGCACTGCAGCGCACAGTTGATCAGCTGCGCCAACAACTGAACGTAAGTACTACATGCCAACATCGGACAGCGAAGTATTTACGGACTGTCTTGTCTGTCACAGGGCAGTCTGCATGACAGTTACACCACCTTGCCAATTCTTAGCCTGCCGTTCAAAGCTATGGCAACACAATGCCATAGATATGTGTGTGTGTGCCCGCTATCAACCACTGACACATCTGACTGCTTGTCCGTATCTTTTGATCTGTAAGATATTCACAATTGCACACAAACCGCACTGTGCAAGTTCCTATGTACGATTCTACGGTCCTCAGGGCAGATGCTTCTCAAATGATTGTCTTATGGGCCCTCACACTGTGTAGTGTAAAGTCTTTACGACTTTTCGGAGGAACATTGTCCCACCATCTTCGGGGTGACTGAACATGGCCCATGTAGATGCTTTAGAATTCAGTCAACCTTACCATGTGGGCAGAGTGTCCACCCCAAAACGTCGTATCACAATAATTATACCACACACGTAACATGTCCACCCCAACACGTCGTATCACAATAATTATACCACACACGTAACATGTCCACCCCAAAACGTCGTATCACAATAATTATACCACACACGTAACATGTCCACCCCAAAACGTCGTATCACAATAATTATACCACACACGTAACATCCCCAGCACTGTCACTACAATTTCTTACCATCTCTCCTACATAATGGTGGCAGTTCGTTCTCTAATTACAATATTTACGGTCTGTCCACAGGAACAACGGCCCCGACACAGACAGACAGAACAGACTGAGCACCACCACCAGCGCGACCGCAGGCACCGGAAATTCTGATCACCAGGCCGGCCATTTGCCTTGTAACATCAGCCCTTTTCAGGGCCAAACCGTCCACTTTTATGGACAAAGCAGCCACTTTCAGGGCCACGCCAGCCAACTGTAGGGCCACATCGGCAAACCAGCCGGTTTTATTGCCAAAATGGCCCTTTTCAGGATTAATAATTTACTAAGTTAATAAGTAAATTAGTAAGTAAGTTAGCCTTAAGGGTTTGGTGCGAGGGCCCTTCACCCAAAAAAAAAAAGTATGTAAGTAAGTTACTATGTAAGTAAGTTAGTATATAAGGTAGTATGTAAGTTAGTTAGTATGTAAGTAAGTTAGTATGTAAGTAAGTTAGTATGTAAGTAAGGTAGTATGTAAGTAAGTAACTTTGTATGTAAGTAAGTTAGTATATAAGGTAGTATGTAAGTAAGTTAGTATGTAAGGTAGTATGTAAGTAAGTTAGTATGTATGTTAGTTAGTATGTAAGTAAGGTAGTCTGTAAGTAAGTTACTATGTATGTAAGTAAGGTAGTCTGTAAGTAAGTTAGTATGTAAGTAAGTTAGTATGTAAGGTAGTATGTAAGTAAGTTAGTATGTAAGGTAGTATGTAAGTAAGGTTATGAAGGTTTTAAAATTCCGTGATCCATCAGTATGATATTACTTTAGCTCGAAAACACGAATTCCAGATAGCATCACATCCCTATCTGGACTAGTGTCTCGGATGTGGATATGACACCCTGTGCATTACGCAGGGTTTCATATCCCCCCTCCAGGTCCTGTGCCTCACCGTGGCGAGGGGGTGTAACAGTGAATGGTGCCTGCTTCTATGTGGAGCTGCTGTAAATACATTGCAAGTGCTTGTAGCAAGACTGGGTAATTGTAAGCTGACGTTTGAATGTATATTACTGGATTTTGAAATGACTTTACAATTTCCTGTCATGTTCCACAATTTTCCGGATATCTGTTTGTTAAAACACGTTATTACCCGCCATATTTACGTAGAAACTTGTATTAAAACTAATAATTTCAGTACAACTGGTCATAAACTGGTATAGGTTTGTACTGTATCTGACACACAAAAAGTGTCACTGCATACAGCAGCCATATTAACTGGCATCCTTCACTGGCCAAAGCAGGACATGGCAAGAGCTCGAAATATCTAATATCCGAATAGAAACCACACACCCACACAAACAACCACGCACTTGTGTCTTCTGTTAGGCGCCAGTACTTAAATATCCTATTAGGTGATATTAATATAGTTAAAGGAAAAGTTCACCCTAGAACAGATCATGAAGGCCCAGAGGGGGAGTAGAGTTATAGCTCTACTCTTTCTTTAACCTCGACGCTAGATGGGGGTGGGTGGTCAACGCCACTCCCTGGCCGCTTTACCCCTGGGAATGACCCGGTATCTATTGTGTAGGAGGCTGGGTGGGGCCCAGGGCCGGTCTGGACGGGTGCTGAAAATCTCGCCCCCATCGGTATTCGATCCAGGGACCGTCCAGCCCGTACCGACTGAGCTATCCCACCCCTCATTAATATAGTACAGTTTAATGTTATCCCTCCTGAGGCCTATATAGTTTGTAGATACATCCTGAAGATGTCTGCACACCTCAAGCCGAAAAATGTTGCTGTAGTTAAGTTTAATCCCAAACAAAGAGCTCTGTTGACAGGTTCTCTTTATTAACATTTCATACTGAGTTATTTATAACCTTGGTGCCTCATTGTTTCCAACACAATTCTTGCAGCCACAAAAACAACAGCAGTTTCCGCGCTGTTGGTGCGACTTTAATAGTATAGTTTTTTTAAAATCGATGAAGTTGGTAGTGTTATATTTTAATACGACACAATTAAAATAACAAATGAATACGTTTATCAATTGACCAATACTGTAGTTTCCATAGTTTGATGGAGACGTTATATGCAGTGTTTCACAGAAATCAAGCGACAAACTTATAAATTCAATGAAATAACTATTTACACCAGGCAGTAAAGTACAGTTTTCCAAGAACCGATTTTAATCAAATCCATACCTACTGAACAGTAACCAGTGGGTATGTTAAATGCCGGCTTTTATCGAAATCGAGCGACAAACTTGGAAAATAAGAGCAAAAACCTAAAAAAAAATTGGAGACTACAAATACCACATATTTTTCGTTTTTCATCTGAACTATTTGAAGGCATAAAAAATTCTATATTTGACAGAAGTGGTGGTCGTTCAATAGTATTTGGCCAATACACTATGTTCCTTTTCATGTGCTCCATATGGAGATATCTGATATCATGTTTAAATTAGCTCAAGTAATTTTTATAATAAAGAGTGGGCAGGCATAGGTTCATGTTAAAGTGTTTGATACCATACTTAAGTAACTCACTGTCTGTCAGAAATGTAAGTGCAAAACTGGCTCAAGGTTAAACTCACATAATGTCTGTATATGTATATCTTTGGTTGAACTCCATAACCAACTGAAGATGTATGTGTATGTACACATTATATAAACCACAGAAAATGTAAAAATTACCAGACATCTTGTCATACAGGCTATGCAAGCAAGTTATGTTAGTGATGTACTGTGACATACCCAAGAAGGGGACTGATAAAGTTAGTATAGGTACATGTATATGTGTTCTTTTTATACCTGAGCTGTTAAATGTTCATGTGCCAAAATAAAATTCTGGGCAACCCAATACAAAATCTGCCTTGTCTATGTGACTGCCTAATTACAGCTCTGTACTGCAGGTTACTGATAGGAGACTGAAGCAAGCTGCTTGCACTTGTAGCTACAGTGTTTGTTTTTGTATCTTTTTTGTTCCTGCTTGAATTAAAAACTGCATGCTTGCATTGTAGGAGGTGAGTTGATGTTTGCATAAAAAATGCTAACTTTGCTCTGCTTATGTAGATTGACAAGGGAGGAAGGAGCGGTACTTGCCACAGCATGGTATAACCAGAAATTGATTGCAGTGCAAGTACTGTTGAAGCATTTCAAACAGGTTCCAAAATAAAGTGCTCTCTCTCTCTCTCTCTCTCTCTCTCTCTCTCTCTCTCTCTCTCTTTTTTTTTTTTTTTTCTTCAGTACCTACTGGGTAAAGGTAAAGGTAAACTTTCATCTGAATTTATGATGACATTTCTTATACGATCTGTGTTTAGCATATGTATTCCATAGAAACATGCAATGTTCAGATGGTTTTCGCATTGTGACCAAAGACTTGAGATATAACACCTCTACAGTAGTGTGAGTTGAGGCAGGTTGCTGAGTCAGCCAAGTTCTATTTGATAAGCTAGTTGGCAAAGAGCCAGATAAACTAAGGACCCTGTATAACACAAGTCTGACTCTTCAGTTAATAACTGTTTTCACAACTTTGCTGTGCCGATATCAATATAAATTTGATAAGGATTTTTTTTTTACAAATTAGTAGAACTGAAAAATGTATTTTCCATTACATGCTTACATTGATTTATCATGTGTGGACATTTTTGTATTATTAATATTTTTTTCTCATACGAACAGGAATTAGCAGCACCAAAAGCTGATGAACCAAACCGTGGATATCTTGTACCAAATGTAGAACTTCCACCACTTTGTTCACCCAAGTTTCGTCCTGGTCCGCCAAGTGATCAGGCACAAGTGTCAAGTAACTTTATTGCTGAAACACTAACTCACTCTGGATGTGTGGATCTGACGGATTTATGTATAGTACCTGAACATTTGGCGTGGGTTCTTCATTGTGATTTAATTTGTTTGGACCATGATGGATCATTATTGGATGCATGTGTTATTGCACTTGTTACAGCTCTGAGAACTGGTATGTATCAAGAGCAGGGTGAGCCTTGAGCATGAATAAAGGTATATGAAATTTTGATATGTTCATGGCAGTATATGACACTACATAGCCCAGTAGGTGATAGAGTTAGTTCTATTGTGCTTATGGAGGCATTCCTCCAAAATGATGGTAAGTGCCTATCATAAATGACAGTGTCATAACACAGAAGTAAATGTAGTTCACAGAATGTTTTCAATAAATAGATGCAGACAAGTGTTAAAAAGAGGAGCACATAGAGACATTGATAAAAGTATATTTTATAAGAAAATGACTCTCACTTAACTGTTTGTGGGCTCTTTCAGAATTATGGGTTACACTTCAAACATGAACAAGAGTGGGAAGTGCAAATTAGCCATTCTTTGTGCTGAAATATAGTTTTTGCAGTTTCTGAAATGTAGTTTTGTCTTAAAACTATGCTTGTGGCATAAATGCTTCTCATTAAGAACTGTTAACATTTTTAAACACTGTTTAATATTATGCATAACATAACATAACATGACAGTCCTGGCATGATGATACAAGTCTCGTGGGATGTGATGCTGTGTTGTTCGGTGAGTGGTTTCCGACATTTTGAAGGATCATGGTGGTGCCGTCATATTGAAGGGTGGATCTCCTTCCATTTGAAGGTGAAGGATCCTTCAAAATGGTTGGAACCGCTCATCCAGTGATTCAACACCACATCCCAGAACACTTGACTCCTCAATCACGCTGCTGTGAGAATCTGAAATCTTGCAGTTGTAGCATGTTTTAGCAGTATTGCACCTAGGTTTACAATGTGGGAATGGTGTCTTTTGATGCTGTCATATTAATAGCATAAAACAAGTGGAACAAATGACAAGGATCTGATCCAGTATAAATTTTGATCAAAATCAGTCCATTGGTGCTTGAATTATGTGATGACAGAACATAAAAATCTCTTTTAATTGTCTGTAAAGGTGCATTAAACGTAGCGTGTAATTTATTTTTCTGTACGTAACATTTATTCAAAAAATGTTTTGCTCGGCTTGGTACTTTGTGAGTTAGATGTGAGTTACGCTTCAGGTGCGGCCACAAGGAGTGTAGATCTTCACATAAAGTGTCTGTTAATGTCATATGGTTTTAAACCCAAACTGAAATGTTTTGACAAATTTTAGTAGAACTTCCCAATACAAATTTAATGATAATTTGTTGTTTACCAGTTGTTACACATAAATATAGAGACAGATGAGACATGATGAAGCTAATAGAAACATTTTTGCAACTCTCGTTGTAAAAAACCATTTTGAAAAACTGGATGAACCTTTACTGTTGGTGCCTTCAGCAACATGGATTTAGTTTTGTAATTATGCTTTATTAAGGAGAGAAATACTTTCTGCATGCCTCAGACATTATTCAGAGAGCACTTGGATCCATGGACTTTGGTTCCACGTTAACGTCTGCTTTTTAGTACACTTTCAACCATTATAGCCATTAAAGTATAGGACAGTTTTGCAGGTGTAAAGAATATTTCAGCTTCATCTTGTGCTCTGATATTGGTAGTGTATACAGAACAATTGTTATTGTATATTGAAGTGAGTTTCATTTGTGAGATAAAGTCTTAAACTGCCACTTACCTGTGCACATTATCAGTGATGGTGATGAAATGCTGGAGCATTCCTAGACTGTAGAACTGACTGACTGACCGACCAATCGACTGAACAAACAACTAACGAACCAACTAAATAACTAACTCATTGAGTAATTAACTAACTGTGCAACCGAGAGTAACTGACTGACTGACGGGACTAACTAACTATTTTAACCAACCAACCAACTAAAATAACTGAGTAACTAACTGTGTAACTGAGAGTGACTGACTGTCTAACTAACTAAGTAAGCAGAAATCCAGCTTGAGAAGCTAACAGTTCCTCATCTAGTCAAGAAATTCCTCTCATTTTATGGCACCTGAAGGTCCATCACTTTGTCCACAAGAGTCTGCCACTTGTCTGTGTCCTGTGCCAGATGAATCCAATCCATGTCCTCCTCCCCTGTCTCTTTAAGATCCTTTTGACTGTTATCATTCCATCTGTGCATAGGTTTACCAAATGCGTTGTTTCAGGTTTCCTCACCAAAACTGTCTGTATATTTCTCTCTCTCCCACATGTGCCACCCTCCTCCATATGATCACCCTGATAATATTTGGTGAGGGGTGAATACCTTGAAATTCATTTATGCAGTTTTCTCCAGCCTCCTGTTACTTCCTCTCTCTTAGGCCCACGTATCTTGCCCAGCATACTATTCTCAAACATTCTCAGCCTATGTGTGAAGTTATGACACATGTTACTAATATACTTGCTTTATTATCAGTTAAATTACCTCATGTTTGTATGATGTCGAAAAAGAAGCCACTGTTGTCTCTACTGAGAAGAGAAATAAACTTCAAGTGTATAACACACCTGTCGCACAACTTTATGGCATTTTTGATGAGTAAGTAGTTCAGTATACTGGTTTGCATGTGCATAAAACAAAATTCTGTGAAGTACAGAGCTTTACATTTCCTGTGTGGCCAGTAATACCTATTTGAATTTCATATTTGTCATGGAAATGAGAAATATGTCAGACAAAACATGTTAAATATTTTATTCTATGGACATGTTTCTCACACAGAAAATTGTTTTTGGGGAACTTTATAAACTGATGCATTGCTTTAGAGTTCACTTATTTACACTTTCTTCTCAATTGTTTGTAGGCCTGATACTATAACAAGTTAGGAAATTATGGCGTATTTGCTCCTCCACAATTAGATTTTGTATCTTTTGAATTGTAAACAAATAGAATGTGTAACATATTCTGGTAAGCCAGTTACAGATTTATTGTTATGTACAACAGACCCCTGTGTCCTATTTTTTTGTTCAATAATTAAATATCATCTCTTACCTCATTTTCACCATCATTTTTCAATGATTCCCAATAGCTTGTGTGCCAGAAATGGAAGTCTGGTGCTCCAGGTAGTTCTTCCTGTCCTGACATCCAAGCAACATTGCTACAATCGAATTATGGGAATTGTGCTTTTGTGCAGAGCATGGACATGAATTCTTACATGTGAAGAGATGTATGTATGTGTTGGCATAAAGTGGTTTTAAAATTGTATGAACTAAATTAAAACTGAAATTCCATTTTTTTTCTTGTAAATTCTTAACAGCGAATTTCATTAAAATCTTCGGTGATGCTAGAGTTATTACATGTATACAGATGGGCAGTGCAGTTTGATTAGGCACTCTCTAGGGATGTGAACATTCCTAAAAAGCAAATACATAATTAAACAATACATCAAATTTATGACAGACATAGTACAAAATGTATTACAAGTTTTATGAGGAATCACTCTTGGAAAGCTGCCACTTGCAAGATCAAGAAAGAAGTGGAGGAGGGAGTATTAAAATGGACTTCTGGGAAACAGGCTGGTGGGTGGAAGTGTTGAAGTTTAGTACTGAATAAAAGCTATCTCTATACAGTCCTGGACAGGCCCTTTGGTATCCAGAAGGTTTGAGGTCCCAGAATTTCTAATCGGCACATGAAGGTGGCAAGGTTTGTGAGCCCTATGCACTGGCTGCCTTTACCCCTTAGGAGATATCCCACATACTCATTTCTGTTAGAGGTTGAGTCGACCCCAGGGCCCTAGTGTGGCCGGAAGGATTATGTCAATGAAAAATCCCAGTGACCCCATTCGGAATCAAACCTGAATGGAGTGGTATAATACTGATGCCTAGACTCATATTTAGAAGGTGCCAGGTTAGAACCTTGGTCAGGTCATCAGATATAATGCCTGAGGTTTTTTTTGTCTTTTCCACAGTGACTACATGCGGATTCAAAGATAGCACTTTGCCTAGGCCACGACCACTTCCAGATCCTTCCCACTTCATCAATAATCCTACAGTTTGACACTATATCATTTTTGTTGATGACATCATCATAAAATGACCCACAAAAAGCAGTGTTCAGTAGTTGGGTTTTGTTACTGGTTTTGAACTTCTAGATGGTGTTCAACAATTTATATGTATATGATACGAGTGAAGGTATGAAAATTTTCTATTTACAATTTTGTCTCTAGGAAATCATTAAGTTTTTAACATTTTCTTAGTGCAGAATCCTTTAGTTAACAGGGAATTTTATTTTCATAATTATGTAGTCCTAATTACTTTGTTTTTTTCAGTGAAATTCTTTTACCTGATCCAACAAATGAAGAAGAAAGCTTATCAAGTGGAGTTGTGACTGTTGTTGTTCAAGGAGATATGTTGTGTTCTGTCCACAAGCCAGGAGGGAGTCCCCTGACGGGAATCACAGTTACAGGAGGTGTATCAGTGGAGCCTTGAATAGAGCAGAGTACATTAACAAACTTGTCAATACAGCTCTTAAATCTTTGGTACCTGAATTTTTGTAACAGCTGATACTACCACAGAGACCAGAATGCAGTAATAGAAAAATGAAGAAATGTAATAAAATGTATTTTTGTCAGTCATCAAAACTCACTGTCGGTGAACTTCGGATGCGTGGATTTTTAATTTTGTCAGTGTCATTAAAAATGTGTCTCTTTACATTGTATATGAACCAAACAATGTGGGCCCATTGATGTCCCCACAATCCTTTGTATAAGAATATATTTCTTTTTAATTATCTAGTGCTGCTTACCATGTGTACCTTTGCTTCTTAATTCTTTAATCATTTCCCACATTTTTCATTGGCTGTTTGTAAAATTCCACTTTTTCTTCTGTTGCCTCTTCTTCCTGTCTGCTGCATGTTTATGAGTTCTTTCAAGACAATCTAGCTTATGTGCCAAATCTGTGGCTGTTCTGAAGTAACTTTATAAGCAATTTTTTTAATTTTTGTGATACAGTATGAATTTAAAGTCTCAAAATACTACCACAACTTTGTATGAGGTGTGACTATTAATCTCCCAGAATGATTTTGTTGCAAACATTCCTCTATACTTACAGCTTATTAGGAAGGGTCACCTTCAGGTATTACCCCTGAGCAGCTATGCATTCAGCCCAGCAATGCTGGAAACATTTATGGAACTTCTCTTTCAGAGTAACCTTCAGGGGCTGCCGTTGCATTTTTGTGAATGTGTTTTATGTCCTGAAATCTTCATTCCTTGAAGGTGTACTTTAATTTGGAAACAACCAAAGTCATTGGGAGTCATATCTGATGAATAAGGGGGGGGGAAGGGGGTTGTTCCAGACCAACAGAATTTTTTTTGCCATAAAATTTCTACATAATAAGCCTCATTGACTGTTTTGCTTTGTCTGAACATTTTTATGACATTTTCATCAGATCTGTGCATTTTTGGAGGACCACTTCCACATTCTCTTGTCCTCTTCAGGCCTATGCCACTCTAAAACACTTGATTCCTTATTACTTCTGTGCCATATGCTTTAATGGTAATTCTTAGCTGTAAGTTTTGGTACCGTTTTTTTGAGATATTCATACACACACCTCTTATTTCTGCCATGGATTTAACACAAAGGATGCTAGTGTTGCAATTTCAAGTCAAAACATGCAAGGACATGATTTTGACTTCGTTTAAGTCTGTTGTAATACAATAAGCTGCATGATAAAATCATTCTGGGAATTTCGTAGGCACATGTCATTCTTTTTTAATAGCCTACCATAAATTATACAAATAAAATGGGTGCATGACATTCTGACGTGGGAGCAACACAGTACCGCTGGTTTAGGTTACTTCAAGTTTGTGTGGTACTAGACCTTTAAAAAAAGTTTTATCAATATAATATTTTTATACTTAAAACATTATGCCTATGCAAAATCTGCACTTAGTTCTAGGTTTGATGGTGATAGTGAATGTTTGTGGCTGTTTTGATGACACAATGTACAGAAATAATCATAAATTACTTAACAATTCTTTGTGCAGAATCATGTTATTCCGGTATTGGGTGTGTGGATGTTAATCCTTCCATGATTTGAGAGGTCTTTCCAGAGTTCTTTTTGCTTTAGTTTGATAAATAATTTTCAAATATTTTTAGGAATCCTGTCAACAGGTTATTTCCAGTTTCTTCTGCATTCTGTGAATGCTGTGGCACTCTGGTTATTATTCAACAAATAGAACATAATGGTGTCAGTACTGCTGGAAATTATGCATACAAATGGATCATTCAGTTGTATAATTGTTAATTTTATTATACTTGCTAGCCTCACTGTATAGGTGAAAGCATTTGAAGGAAAATACATTACTAGGTTTTCCCCAGCACTTCTTGTTTCCATATTTTGATCACACTTGATAGGACAGCTTGATATTCCTTGTCACCAGAAACTAATCTGTTCATAACAGAGAAAATAAAAACACTTGTTACATGTCTGTAGTGATGGTAGAAGAGTCGTTCAGAGATTTTTTTGTCCCTTTTTGAAATCTGTAAAACTATTTTGATATTACTCATTCCATGCATTAAGATTCTAATTGATATTATACCACCAAATGCATGTACAGTATGTAAAAGACGTTTAAAAATAATCTTTACTATAAGCTCTCGTACGTGTTTTGGAGAATGTTCGCCATCTTCAGGAAGACTGTGACACAGAGGAATTTATTACAAGTATTAAAGTTAGAACATCATGAATAGCAGCTATAGATACAAAAGTATAAATATTATATGAGTGGATATATCTGTAGTTAAAGTTATTTAATATATCATTTTATGAGTATGTAGATAGTTATGTGCATATAAAGACCTATTTGTGGATTCTTCAA
Source organism: Reticulitermes speratus (assembly GCA_021186555.1). Lineage (NCBI taxonomy): Eukaryota > Metazoa > Arthropoda > Insecta > Blattodea > Rhinotermitidae > Reticulitermes > Reticulitermes speratus. The sequence continues at coordinate 21,094,478 of JAJKFL010000012.1, forward strand.
TCCAAGAAGGATCTGTCCCTGTAACGTGTTGTGGTGCGCCGTGTGTAGGAGAGTATAAAATACTGTCTGCTTTGTTGAAGAATGTCACTGATAGCTGACCTTTCTAATACAGTAGTCGTGTCTAATTCACGTTAAATACGAATGTCACCTGGAATATAGACTGAGAGACGATGATAATTGCACATCCACACTTCAGCATACTACTTAATCGCTGCTTAGGTCAATGCACTGTTGCCATCTTACTGGTCCCTTTCTGATGGACGCAGCAAACCAATGTTGGGATAATGTGCACTGACTCAAATATATTGTCCTGCAAGTTCTTGTTTGGCAATTGGCATACAGAAATATCAGATGGGGCGAAAGTCTGGTGAATATGGTAATGTAGGACAATGATCATGAAGAATGCCAAGGTCTGTGTTGTTTGAAGGCTGGTGTGGGACACGGTGTTTATCTTGCATCGCCAGCACTTTCTGTATCCATTTACCTTGCACCATTGCTATTACAAGGGTTATCCAGAAAGTAAAGATACAACATGGGTGGGAGGGGAAAGGGAAATCACCGCAGACCATCCCGCTCACAGCCCAGACCTCGCTCCCAGCGATTTCCATTTGTTTTTGCATTTAAAGAATCATCTGGCCGGCCAGAAGTTTCACGAAGATGAAGAGGTGAAAAGCGAAGTCATACGTGGTTGCGCGCACAGGCGGCGGATGTTCTATGACATCGGAATACAAAAACTCATACCCAGGCTAAACAAAGCCTTGACAAAGGTGGTGACTATGTTGAGAAATAGAAATAAAGGTATGTGTTAAGAGTTTTTTCACTTGATTTTGTTAATATTTTTAAAAATTTTTATTGCTTTTGTATCTTTACTTTCTGGATAACCCTCGTATTTTCCAATGGAAGATGGATGAGGATGCTGCAACAGACTACACTGGTCACTGCTGTCCTCTGGTTCAAGCCACTCCACAACAAATTACACTAGTCACTGCTGTCCCCTGGTCAAGCCACTCCACAACAAACTACATGGTCACTGCTGTCCCCTGGTCAAGCCACTCCACTATCACCATGATACTCAGTCTACACACTTATTTTCATTCCTTGGGTCCACACAGATGACTGCATGAATTGTTTCATGATGCAGGCCTGTTTCATGCTGCACTTCACCAGAAGTTGCACCTCTCCCACATGATCATCTTGGAGACACAATTGCACCGTTGTTCACACTTCTGTTTCAGCTGGTGAAGTCCACCGCACCTAAGAAGACGGTTGCTGCGGCCAGGTGCTGCTTTGCTACAGATTATCGTAGGTCAACAGTGAATGTTAGAATTGATATACCTTTCTGCTGTAAAACCATTCACTCCTGAATGTTGGCCATGATAATTGTCGTCCATAACATGTCACCGATGCACGTGTCTGAACCCAGAAATTAATTTGGTGTGGGACACTGCTGATGAGTGCTGATGCTACCTTTTGTGTAACTGTTCTACTAACAAGTCTGTGTGTGCAAGGATGGGAGCTGCCTGTTTGCCAGGTAACGTACAGTTGTGCCAACAGTCTCAAATTATTTTGAATGACTTTTTTATTAATGGACCCAAACACATTTTCATGATGCTTAAGTCCAGCAATAACTTTACGTTTACCTGTACATACTCTTAGGAGAGTTTCATGTTCTTTTTCTGTATTAAAGTGTAATGTATGGTAGCTATAACTTGTCGTCCCATTCTGTCACACTTATTGGAATGAAACATATGTATTTTTGTTCTCTAAACCTTTTCACAACAGTATCACAACAGGTATCACAACAGTCCACACTTAACCTTGGCACTAGATGGAAGCGCCATCATCTTCACACCCTGGTCACCTTATTCCCTTATTAAAGAGTTCTCAGAACCCACTGAAAAGTGGGGCTGGGTGGATCCCAGAGCCAGTCTGGATGCTTTGGAGAAGACATAAATCCTCTGACTCTGCGGAAATCAAACCATGATTTGTTGGTCATCCAGCCCACAGCCTAATCATGAGACAGACTGAGCTATCATATTGGCACAGATAAGGGAAACTGGGAAACATTCAAAATCATGCAGAAGTTGTGACACTGATGCATAATTCATATATAAATAATACAACAATATACATCAACGTAGTAAAATAGAGAATATCTAACAAAGTTTGTTCCTCTTTATTATTCTTCGCAGCCATGTAGTGTTATGTACAGTTATACTTACAAAATTGCCAGGGGTGGTTTAGGAAAACCATGCAAACTCACAGTCAGGAAAGTTGGTGTTGCCCAAAACTGTAAGTAGGGAGAAGTATTTAAGGAGACAGCCACACCTGCTCATCACAAACAAGACCGGCATATGTACGTAAAAATGTAACGAGGCGTGTTAATGAAACCATTGTTGCCATAGAAAAGCAATTACGTATTACATATTCTGAGTGTGTGTTTGTAGCCTAAGTTATCCAGCATGCAAAGTGCATGCGACATATTATATTGTTCATCTCTGCCCTGTCTGGCCGAACTTTCGGAAAAAAAGTTATTGAGCATATAATGTGTGTTTTGATTTTCTGTACAACTTTTGTCTGAAAACATTTTCATTCTAAGAAGAATTCAGTGAGATACTATCATAAATGTAAAAAGGTCTTCTATTAAGTACTTGTTATTCTTGTCAGATTTTAATGCAACTTGCAATTTTCGAAAAATACTTAAATATCAAATTTTGTGAAATTCTGTCCGGTGGGAGCTGACTTGTTCTATGCGGATGGACGGACAGACAGGACGAAGCCAATAGTTGCTTTTTGCAGTTTAAAACGTAGATACAAAACATGTATGCTTACATATGTTTAAATTATGCAGGTTACTCCGATGATTTTGTGTAATGACAGATTATCAACAATCATGTATGATAATAAAAATTGTGATTTGAAAGGAATATAGAAACAAGTGAAGTCATTTGAAGGTACTATCCCACTGCTCACATGAACAGCTGAAGAAAACCATGAAGCACACACAAGCATAGCTCAGGGGTGTGCAAACTATGATCCATGGGCAGGAAGTTTCCATTTTTCAGATTATACGTTCTCATACAGGAGAAGAGAAGAAAGAGAAGAAAGAAAGAAAAAAAAATAGGGGGAGAGAGACGTACATATGCAGATGAAAATACTGGGGTCCGTTAGGTGTTCATGTTTTCTCTTTTATTTGCCAACATCTGGGTTCAAAAAGTTAAAATTTGATCCCATGGGAGAACTGAGGTAACCGTGAGTACATTACGCACATTTTATGATAATGAATGAGTTACTAATGAATTTATTTCTCTGTACTTTGGTATGTCTGTAAAATGTATGTGATTAATGTAAATATGAGATACGTTATTAAAATTACTTTAAACACAGACGTTTCTTGTGAGTTCCTCGACCCATCTCGCTTCAAAACACTGTATCCCCACATGTCCATGAGTAAAGATAGTTACCCATTTGTGATACAGTGGTTGTCTGGCTTACGTTTCAACGAACTGGTACCTCCTCAATACAGGTCATGAGTTACCATTCTGCCAAATCTGCCCATCTTTTTTTGTGTTGAACAGGGGACCTGTGCATAATTACAACCTTTACATGAACATCAAATTGTGATTTATACAAACTGGTTCAAACTGAATGCAACTACCATTACTGAGAGAGGGAGTTTGGGAGTATGGGGGGTCCAGCATTTCCCTTTCTTGTCACTGGATGGAAAATCGATGTATTAATACATTCGAATGCAAAATGTCTTTTAACTTGCTATAGAATTTATTCAAACTTTGTAAATAAATTTATCGCATTTTTTGTTTCAACATGATATTTCATACAGTGTCCCTCATATATCTTACAGTCAGCTCTCTTTTTCTCTCACCTTTTGCAATTTTTTTATAAATGAATATATTTACATTACACATATACATGAACATACACACAACTTTTCAACTTCACAGTGGTATAACAATACATAATATTGCCAGGCTTTGAAAAACAACTTTATACATACAATATTACATTGTTATTTTAATTATTATGATGGGTCTTTACCCCCAGTACTTTTTTTCACAACTAAAATAGTGCACCTCTTTAAAAAAAAAATTTTTTGGGGTCATCTTTAATGCTGTCGTTTATTTTATCTATTTTTTGGGGTAAAAAATTTTAACCCTTTTGTCTTTTTTTCCTTTTTTAAAAAATTTTTTTAAAATTTAAAAAAAAGGTACACTTTTGGAAACAGGGGTTTTTTTTAAACCCTTAATTTTTGGGGGTTTTTGGGGTTAAGTTTCATAAAAAAATTTTTGTTTTATTTTTTTAAAATTAAAAGGGGGTCCGTTTTTTTACATTTTAAAATTTCTCAATAAATTTTTCTTTTTTTAAACCCCCTTGTTTTTATGTCTGGCTTTGGACGGTGTATCAGCACAGCAGTTTTTCTTGCGGGGGGTTTTGACCCCCCAGAAAAAAACATGGCAGTTTGTTTTGGTTTTTAAAAAAATTTGGTTTTTCCCCCAAAATTTGGGGGTTCCCCAATTGGGAAAACAGCCAATCGCGGTTTCCCCCTGGATTTCCCCCAAAAACCACAAAAATTTTTAATCCCAAAAAAAAAAAAGAAAAAAACACTTCTAAAAAAAAAAAAGGGGAAAACCCCAGGACTGAAGTACAGTCAACTAAAAAAACCCCCCCGTGTATGGCCCCGAAAATACGGGGGAAAAATGTTTTATCCCCCCCCTCCCATTTTTCACTTGGGGGTTACCTTGTGAAAGTTTTAGCCCATCACCCCCTTTTTGCCCAAAAAAGGGGTTTTTTAAAAATTGGGGGGGAATCTGTGAGGTCGTATGGGCTTTTATTTAAAAATGATTGTTCCACGGGGGGAAAAAATGAAAAATTTTACTTTTTGATAAATTTTTTCCTAAAAGAAGGGATTTTTTTAATGGCTTCTTTGTGAGGAAAAATTATTGGAGAAAAAAACCCCCATTTTTCCCTTTTTAAAAAAATTTTAAAAGTCACTTTCATTTCGGGGGTTTTGGGTTTTTTGCGGGCAGAAAATCTTTTTGGGGTAATCCACAAAGTCCCATTATGTGGGGTTTTTTTTTTTGGTGTGTGTTGTGTTTGTGAATGAAACTATGTTTTAGGGGCCCCCTTTTTCTTTCTGGATCAAAAATTCCCCCAAAAATTATGTTACCCCACTTCTTTTTTTAAACCCACCTGTTATTTATAAAAAAACCCCTGCCCCTTTTTTAAGAAGGAAAGGCCCCAAACAGCGTACCCCAAAAAACCCCTTTTTATGAAATTATTTAGGGGGTTTTTTTTCCCAGTAAAAATTTTTAAGTAAAAAAAAGGAGGGGGTTTTGGCCTCCTGCCCCCACCACATAAAAAACTTTGGGGGACAGTTTTTTTAATTGGGGGGGCATTTTTAAACGTGAAGTTTTATAAAAAAAAATTTTTTTTTGCACTAAAAGGGGTTTTTGGGGGGGGAACAAAAAAAAATTAAAAATTTTACCCCCTTTTCAGTTTCAAAATCAGTTTTTTTAAATAAAAAAATTTAAACCCCAAAAGGTTTTTGAAAGATAAAGTTTTTTTTTTCAAAAAATTTAAAAGGGCAACCTTTTCCAGTCCCTTTCCCTTAAAGGGGGGTTAAAAAAAAAAACCAAATTTTTTAACTGTAATAAAGAAAAAAAAACACATGGCCCAAAAAATCCGGGAAAAAACCCCCCAAAAAGGGGGGGGAAGGGGACAAGCGTTTTTGGGTTTTAGAAAAAATAAAAATCCTACACCTAAAAATTTTTTGGGGAAAATTTTTTTACGGGCCCTTACAAAATTTTTTTAAAAAAATGGCCCTTTTTTTTTTTGTTTTTTAAATTTTTCCCCAAAAATTTTTTTTAAAGGGTTTTTTTTTTTTGGGGGGGGGAAACCCCCTTTTGGGAAAAAATTTTTTTTTTGGGGGGGGTTTTTTGGGGGGTTTTTTTCCCCCTTTTTTTGGTTTTCCCCCTTTTTTTTTTGGTTTTGGGGGGTTTTCCCCCCCGGGGGGGGTAATTTTTTTTTTTGTTGGGTTTTTTTAAAAAAAAAAAGGGGTTTTTGGGGGGGAAGGTGGTTTTGGGAAATTTTTTTGGGAAATTTTTTATTGGTTTTTTTTTTTTTGAAATTTAAAAAACCCTTTGGGGAAAAGGGGGGGAAAAAATTTTTTTGGGGGGGTTTTTTTATTTTAAAAAAAATTTAAAAAAAAAGGGGGGCCCCGAGGGAAAAATTTTTGGGGCCCCCCAAGGGGCCCAAAAGGGGGGGGGGAAAAAACCCCCTTTTTTTTTTTTAAATTTTTTTTTTACCAAAAAAAAGGGGGGGTTTTTTGTGGAAAAAACCCCCCCGGTTTGGTTTAAAAAAGGGAAAAAAGGAATTTTCCCGGGTTTTTGGGGGCCAATTTTTTAAACCGGGCCCGGGCCCCCCCCCTTTTTTTTTAAAATTTTTGGGGGAAGGGGAAAAAAAGGCCCAAAAACCCAGGGCCCCGGGAAAAAAGGGGAAAAATTTTTTGGGGTTTTTTTTTTTTAAAAAAAAAAAAAAAATTTTTTGGGGGGGGGGGAAAATTCCCGGGGGGGAAAAAAAGGGGGGAAAAAAATTGGGGGGGTTTTTTTTTTCCCTTTTTTTTTTCCCCAAAATTTAAAAAAAAAAATTTTAAATTTTTTTTTTTTTTTTAAAATTTAAAAAAAATTTTTTTTTTTTAAAAAAAAAAGGGAAATTTTTTAAAAAAATTTAAAAAAGGGGGTTTTTTTTTTTTTTTTTGGAAAATTAAAAAAAAAAATTTTTTTTTTTTTAAATTTTATTTCCCCAAAACAAAAAAAATTTTTAAAAAGGGCCCCCCTTTTTTTTTTTTTTTTTTAAAACCCAAAAAAATTTTTAAAAAAAATTTTCCCCCCAAAAAAAAAAGGTTTTTGGGTTTTTTTAAAATTTTTTTTTTTTTTAAATTTTTTTTCCCCCCGGGGAAAAAAAAGGGGGTTTAATTTTTGGGGGGGTTTTTTTTCCCTTTTTTTTTTTTTCCCAAAAATAATTTAAAGGGGAAAAAAATTAAGGGGTTTTTAAAAAAAATTTTGGGGTTTTTTTTTAAAAAAATTTTTTTAAAAAAAAAAAAAAATTTTTTAAAAAAAAAAAATTTCTTGGGGAAAAGGATTTTAAAAAAAAAAAAATTTTTTTAAAAAAAGGGCCAAAATTTTTTTCCCCTTTTAAAAAACCGAATTTTTAAAAAAAAACCCCCCGGGGGGGGGAAAAAAAATAAAAATTTTTTTCCGGTTTTTGGGGTTTTTTTAAAATTTTTTTTTGGGGTTTTTTAAAGGGGGAAAATTTTTTTAAATTTTTATTTTTTATTTTTTTTTTCTGGAAAAATTTTTTTTGGGGGTTTTTTTTGGGGGTTGGTGGTTTTAAAGGGGGGTTTTTTTTTTGGGGGGTTTTGGGGTTTTTTTTTGGGGGTTTTTTAATTTTCCCTTTTTTGGGGGTTTTAAAATTTTTTAAAAGGGTTTTGTTTTTTTTTTTTTTATTTAAAATTTTTTTCCCCTTTTTTTTTTAAAAAAAGGGGGGGGGAAAACCCTTTTTAAAAAATTAAAATTTTTTAAAATTTTAAAATTTTTTTTAAAAAAAAAAAACTTTTTTTTAAAAAAAATTTTTTTTTGGGAAATTTTTTTAAAAAAAATTAAAAACAAAAATTTTTGGGCCCAAAAAATTTTCCCAAAAAAAAAACCCAAAAAAAAAATTTTTTGGGGGCCCCCCCCCAATTTTTTAAAAAAATTTTTTTTAAAAAAATTTTTGGTTTTCCCAAAAATTTTGGGAAAAATTTTTTAAAATTTTTTTTTTTTTTAAAAATTTTTTTTTTCCCCCCCAAAAAAAAAAAACCAAAAAAAAAAAAGGGAAATTTTTTAAAAGGTTTCCCAAAAAAATTTTTTGGCCTTGGAAAAAACCCCTTTTTTTTTTTTTTTTTAAAAAAAAAAAAATTTTTCTTTAAAACTTGGGGAAAATTAAAAAAAGGGGGGGGGGAAATTTAAAAAAAAAACAAATTTTTTTAAAAAAATTTTTTTTTTTTTTTAAAAAAAAAAAATTTAAAAAAAAAAAAAAAACCCCCCCTTTTTTTTTTGGGGTTTTTCCAAAAACCCCCAAAAAAATTTTATTAAAAAATTTTTTGTTTAAAAAAAGGGTTTTTTTTTGGGGGGCCCCCCCAAAGGGGTAAGTTTTAAAAAAATTTTTTTTTTTCCCTTTTTTTTTTTTAAAAAATTTTTAAAATTTCCCTTTTTTCCAAAAATTTTTTTTTTTTTAAAAAAAAAAAAAAAGGGGGGAAAAAATTTTTGGGGGGTTTTGGGGAAAATTTTTTTCCCCCCCCCGGGGGGAATTTTTAATTTTTTTTTAAAAAAAAAATTTTAAAAAAAAAAAAATTTTTTTCCCCCCCAAAAAAAAAACCCCCCCAAGGTTTTTTAAAATTTTTTTTTTTTTTTTTGGTTTTAAAAAAAAAATTTTTTTTTTTAAAAAATTTTTTAAAAAATTTTTTTTTTAATTTGTTTTTTAAATTTTTTTTTTTTAAAATTTTTTTTTTTTTGGGGTTTTTTTTAAAAAAATTTAAAAGGCCCCAAGGGTTTTTTCCTTTTTTTTGGGGCCCGGTTGGGAAAAAGGAAAAAAAAAGGAAAGGGAAAAAAAGGGGAAAAATGGGGAAAATTTTAAAAAAAAATTTCCCCAAAAAAAAAATTTTTTTAAAAAAAAATTTTTTTTAAAAAATTTTTAAAAAATTTTTTTAAAGGGTTTTGTAAAAACAAAATTTTTAAAAAAAAAATTATTCAAAAAATTTTTTTAAAAAAAAAAATTTTTTTTTTTTTTTTTGGGGAAAAAAAATTTTTTTTTTTTTAAAAATTTTTTTTTTTTTTAAAAGGGAATTTTGGGGGGAAAAAAAATTTTAAAAAAAGGGGAATTTCCCCCTTTTCCCAAAGGAAAAAGGCCCCTTTTTTTTTTTTTAAAAAATTATTTCCCAAAAAGGGGGGGTTTTTTTTTTGGGGGGGGGAAAAAGGGGGCCCCCCCTTCTTTGTTTTTCCCTTTTTTGGCCCCCTTTTTTTTTTTTTGGGGAAAAATTTTTTTTTTTTTTTGGGGGGGGGGTTTAAAAATTTTTTTTTGGGGTTTTTTCCCCCCTTTTTTAAAAATTTTTGGGGGTTTTTTTTTTTTCCCCCCAAAAAAAAAAAATTTTTAAAAAAAATTTGGGGAAAAAAAATTTTTGGAAATTTTTTTTTTTAAATTTTCCCCTTTAAAAAGGGGTTTTTTTATTTCCCTTTAAAAATTTTTGCTTTTTTGGGGCCCGGGGGAAAAAAATTTTTTTTTAAAAAAAAAAATTTTTTTTTTTTTAAAATTTTTTCCCAAATTTTTTCCAAAATTTTAAAATCCCAAAATTTTTTTTTTAAAAAAAAACCTTTTTTAAAAAAAAATTTTTTTTTGGGGGAAAAAAATTTTTTTTTTTTTTTTGGGTTTAATTTAAAAATTTTTTTTGGGTTTTTTTTAAGGAAAACCAAAAAAAGGGGGGGGTTTTTTTTTTTTTTTTTAAAACAAATTTTTGGCAAAAAAGGGTTTGGGAAAAAAACCGGGGAAAAAATTTTTTTTTTTGGGGGGGGGTTTTTTTGGGGGGGGGGGGCCCAAAAAAAAATTAAAAAGGGGGGGGGTTTTTAAGGTTTAAAAAAGGGGGGGAAAAAATTGGGGGGGTTTTTTTTTTCAAAAGGGGCCCAAAAAAAAAAAGGGGAAAAAAGGGGGGGGGTTTAAAAAAAAAAAAAGGGGGGGGGGGGGTTTTTTTTTTAAAAAGGGGGGCCCCCCGGGGGGAAAATTTTTTTGGGGGGCCCAAAAAAAAAATTTTTAAAAAAAAAATTTTTTTTTTTTTTTTTATTTAAAATTTTTTTTTTTAAAAAATTTTTTTGGGGGGGTTTTTTCAAAGGGGGGGGGCCCAAACGGGGAAAACCCCCCCCTTTTTTTGGGAATTTCCCAAATTTTTCCCGGGGGAAGGTTTTTTTGGGCCTTTTTTAAAATTTTTTTTTTAAAAAATTTTTTTTTGGGGGAAAAATTGGGTTTTTTTTTTTTTTAAAAAAAATGGTTTTTTTGGGAAAAAAAAAAGGGATTTGGGTTTTTTTTTTAAAAAAAAAAGGGGGGTTTTTTTAAAAAATTTGGGGGGGGGTTTTTTTTTTTTTTTAAAATTTTGGGGTTTTTTAAATTTTTCCCCCCTTTTTTTCCCCCAAAAAAATTTTGGGGAAAAAATTTTTTTTTAAAAAATACTTCCCCTTTTTTTTTTAACCCCCAAAAAAAAAAAAATTAAAATTTTTTAATTTTAAAAAAGGGGGGGGAAAAAAAACAAAAAAAAGGGGGGGGAAAAAAAAAAAAAAAAGGGAAAGGGAAAAAAAAAAAAAAGGGGGGGGGACCTAAATTTTTTTGGGGAAAAAAAAAAATTTTCCCCTTTTTTTGGGGGGGGGAAAAAAAAAATTTTTTCCCCGGGGGGGGGGTTTTTTTGGGATTTTTTAAAAAAAAAAGGGGGCCCCCAAATTTTTTTTTCCCAAATTTTTTTGGAAAACCCAAAACCCCCCTTTTTTTTTTGGGAAATTTTAAGGGGGTTTTTTTTAAAAAAAATTTTTAAAAAAAAAAATTTTTGGGGGTTTTTTTTTTTTTAAAAAATTGGAAACCCGTTTTTTAAAAATTTTTTTTTTGGGGGGGTTTTTTTTTGGGGGAAAAAAAAAAGGAAAACGGGAAAAACCCCTTTTTTTTTAAAAAAAAAAAAATTTTTTTTTTTTGGGGGGGAAAAAAAAAAAAAAAAATTTTTTAAAAAAAAATTGAAAAAAATTTTCAAGGTTTTTTTAAAAAAAAAACCCCCTTTTTTTTTGGGAAAAAAAATTTTAAAAAAAGTTTTTTAAAGTAATTTTTTTTAAACTGGGGTTTTGGTTTTTTAAAAACCCCCCCCCCCTTTTTCCTTTAATTTTTTGGCCCCTTTAAAAATTTTTTTTTTTTTTAAATTTTTTAAAAAAAATTTTTTTTTTGATTTTTTTTCCAAACCCCTTTTTTAAAAAAATTTTTTTGGGAAAATTTTTTCCCCCCGGGGCCCCCCCCCCCTTTTTTAAAAAAGGGGGGGGAAGGTTTTTGGTTTCCTTGGGGTTTTTTTTTTTTGGGGAAAAAAAAAAAGTTTGGAAAACATTTTCCCCCCGGGGGGCCCCCAAAAACCTTTTTTTCCTTTTCACCCAAAAAAATTTTTTTTTTTTTCAATTTCCCCTTTTTAAAAAAAAAAAATTTTTTAAATTTTTTTTTTAAAAACCCCCTTTTTTCCCAAAAAAGGGGTTTTTAAAAATTTGGGGGGAAAAAAACCCCCCCCTTTGGTTTTAAAAAAAAATTTTTTCCCCGGGGGGGGGGGGGGGAAAAAAAATTTGGGGGCGGTTAAATTTTTTTTTCCCCCCCCCTTAAAAAAAATTTTTTTTTTTGGGGGGGGGAAAAAGGGGGGGTTTTTTCCCGGAAATTTTTTAAAAAAAAAAAACCCGGGGGGGGGGCCCTTTTTTTCCCCGGTTTTTCCCCTTTTTTCCGGGGTGGGAAAAACCCCCCCTGAATTTAAGTGGGGAAAAATTTTGGGGGGGGAAAAAAAAAAAATTTTTTTGAAAAAAAATTTGGGGGGGGGGGTTTTAAAAAGGGGGTTTAAATTTTTTTTAAAAAAAAAAAAATTTTTTTAAAATTTTTTTAAATTTTTTAAAAAAATTTTTTTTTTTTCCCCCCTCCTTTTAAAATTTTTTTTAATTTGGGGCCCTTTTTTTGGGGCCCCTTTTCCCCCAAAAAAAAATTTTTCAAATTAAAAAAATTTTTTTTAAAAAATTTTTTATTTTTTTTCGGGGAAAAAAAAATTTTTTGGAAAATTTTTTAAAAACTTTTTTTTTCCCTTTTAAATTTAAAGGGGAAAAAAAAAAATTTTTTTTTTTTGGGGTTTTAATTTTTTTTTTTAGTTTAAAAAAAACCCCTTTTTTTAAAAAAAATTTTTTTAAAAAATTTTTTTTTAAACCCGGGAATTTTTTTTTTTTTTTTTCCCAAAAAAAAAAAAGGGGGGAAAAGGGTTTTTTATTAAAATTTTAAAAAAAACCAAAAATAATTTTGGAATTTTTTTTTTTTAAAACCCCCAAAAAAAATTTTTCCCGGGGGGTTTTTTTTTGTAAAATTTTTCCCCTTTTTCCCCCTTTTTTTTTTGGGGGGGGGAAAAAAAAAAAATTTTTTTTTTTCCTTTTTTTTTTTTTTCCCCCTTTTTTTTTAAAAAAGGGTTTTTTAAAAAAATTAAAAAACCCTTAAAAAAAAAGGGGTTTTTTGGGCCCAAAAAAATTTTTTTAAAAAAACCCCCCAAAATTTTTTTTTTTTTTTAAAAAAAAATTTTTACAGTAACCCCCAAAAAAAAAAAAGGTTTTTCCCCTTTTTTTGGAAAAAATTTTTTAATTTTTTGGGGGGGGCCCCTTTTTTTTAAAATTTTTTTTAAAAAAAGGGAATTTTTTTTTTTAAAAAAAAATTTTTTTAAAAAAAAAAAAAGGGGAAAATTCCTTTTTTTTGAAAAAATTTTTTTTTTTAAAAAATTTTTCCCCCAAAAAACAAAAAAAAAAAAAATTTTTTTGGGGGGGTTTTAAAAAAAAAATTTTTTTTTTTCTGGTTTCCCCTTTTTTTTTGGAAAAAAAAAAAATTTGGGGGGAAAAAAATTTTTTTTTTTTTCTTTTTTGGGAAAAAAAAATTTTTTAAAAAAAATTTTTAAAAAAAATTTAAAAAAAAATTTTTTTTTTGGCCCCCTTTAATTTTTTTTTTTTTAAAATTTTTTTTTTTTAAAAAAAAAAAAAAAAAAGGGGGGCATTTAATTTTGGGGTTTTTTAATTAAATTTTTTTGGGAAAAAAAAATTTTTTTTTGGGTTTTAAAAAAAAAAAAAAAAAATTTTAAAAACCCCAAAAAAGGAGGGGTTCCCAAAAAAAACCCCGAAATGAAAAAAAAAAAGCCTTTTTAAATTTTTTGGGGTTAAAAAGGGGGTTTTTTTTTTTTTTTTTTGGGGGGGGGGTTTTTTTTTTTTTTTTTAAAAATTTTTTTAAAAAAAAAGGGGGGAAAAAAAAAGCAAATTTTTTGGAAAGGGGGGGGGGGGGTTTTTTTTAAAATTCAAAAAGGGGGTTTCCCCGGGTTTTTTTTTTTTTTTTGTTTTTCCCCCCAGGGGGTTTTGGGGTTTTCTTTTTCCCCCTTCCCAAAACCCCGGGGAAAATTTTTTTTCCCCCCCCGGAAACCAAAAAGGGGGGGAAAAAAAAACGGTTCCCCCTTTTTTTTTCCCCCTTTTTTTTTTTTTTTTTTATTCCAATTTTAAAAAAAATTTTTTTTTTGGGTTTGGGGGGGGGGGTTTTTTCCCTTTTTTTTTTTCCCTTTTTTTTTTTTGATTTTGGGGGGGAAAAAAAAAAAAAAAATTTTAAAAACCCCCCCCCTTTTTTTCCCCCCTTTTTTTTTAAAAAAAAAAAAAATTTTCAATTCCCCCAAAACCCCAAAAAAATCCCCCCGGGGGAAATTTCCCCCCCAAAAAAAAAAAAAAACCCCCAAAAAAAAAAAGGGGGCCAAAAAAAAAGGGGGGGTTTCCCCCCCAAAATTTAAAAAAATTTTTTTTTTAAAAAAAAAAATTTATTTTTTAACCCCCCCTAAAAAAAAATTTTTTTTTTTTTAAAAAAAAAGGGTTTTTTAAAAAACCCCCAAAACCCCGGGGGGCTAAAACCCCCAAGGGGGGGAAAATTTTTTTTTTGGGGGCCCCCAAAAAAGGGGAAAAACCTTTAATTTTTTAAAAAAACCCCCTTTTGGGGTTTTTGGGGGCCCCCCAAAAATTTTTAAAAAAAACCCCTTTTTTGGTTAAAATTTAAAAAAAAAAAATTTTTAAAAAAAATTTTTGGGGGGGGAAAAAAAAAAATTTTAAAAAATTTTTAAAAAAAATGGGGAAAAATTGGTTTTAAAAAAAAGGGGGGGGGGGGAAGAAAAAGGGGGGTTTTTGGGGGGAAAAGGGGGAAAAAAAAAAAGGAAAAAAGTAAAAAATTAAGGGGTTTTTTAAAAAAAAAAAGGGGGTTTTTTTTAAAATTTTAAAAAAAAAAATTTTTTTTTTTTTTGGGGAAAAAAAATTTAAATTTTTTTTTAAAAAAATTTTTAAAAACCCAAAAAAATTTGGGTTTTTTTTTTAAAAAACCCTTTTTTAAAAAACTTTTTAAAACCCCCAAAAAAATTTTTTCCCCCCCAAAAAAAAAGGGGAAATTTCAACCCCCCCCCCCCCCAAATTTTCCCCTTTTTTTTTTGGGGGTTTTTTTTTTTTTTAAAAAAAAAAAGGGGTTTTGGAAACGGGGAAGGGGAAAAGGGGGAAAAAAAGGGGGGAAAAAAAATTTTTTTTGGTTTTTTTTTTTAAAATTTTTTTAAAAAATTTTTTTTAAAAAAAAATTTTTGGGGAAAAAATTTTTCCCAAAAGGTTTCCCTTTTTTTGTAATTTTGAAAAAAATTTTAAAAAACGAATTTAAAATTTTTTAAAAAAAAAAAAAAAAAAAAAATTTTAAAAAAAAAAACCCCCCAAAAAAACCCCCCCTTTTTAAAAAAAAAATTTTTTTTAAAAAAAAAAAAAAAAATTTTTAAAATTGGAAAACCCCCCTTTTTTAATTTTTTTTTTTTCCCCCCCCGGGGGGGGGGGGGGCCCCCTTTCCCTTTTTCCCCCAAAAAAACCTTTTTTTTGGGGGGGGGAAAAAGGGGGCCCTTTTTTTAAAAAAAAAAGGGGGGTTTTTTTTTTTTAAAAAAGGGAAGGAGGAATTTCCCCCCCAAAAAAAAAATTTAAAAAGGAAAATTTTTTACCCCCCAAAAAATTTTTTAAAAAGGGGTTTTTTTTAAACCCCCGGGGAAAAAAAATTTTTTTAAAAAAAAAAAAAAAAAAAAAAAAAAAAAAAAAAAAAAAAAAAAAAAAAAAAAAAAACCCCCCCCCAAAAAAAAAAAAAAAAAAACCCAAAAAGGAAAAAAAAACCCGGTTTTTTTCCCCCAAAAAAATTTAGCCCCCCGGGGGGGTTGCCCCTTTTTAAAAAAATTTTTTTTTGTAAATTTGGCCTTTTTTTTTTCCCCAATTTTTAAAAAAAAAATTTTTTAAAAAATTTTAGGGGTTTTTTTTAAAAAAAAACAAATTTTTTAAAAAAAAAAAAAATTTGTTAAATTTAAAAAAAAGGGAAAAACAAAACCCAAAAGGGTTTTTAAATTTTTAAAAAAAAACCGGGGAAAAAAATTTTTTTTTTAAAAAACCCAAAAAAAAAGGGGGCCCCAAAAAAAAACCCCCTTTTAAAATTTTTTTTTTTTTTTCCCCCAAAAAAAAATTTTTTTTACGGGGGGGTTTTTAAAATTTTTAAAAAAAAAAAAATTAAAAACGGGTTTTTAAAAATTTTAAAAAAGGTTTTTTTTTTTAAAAGGGGGTTTTTTTTTTAAAAAAAACCCCAAAAATTTAAAAAAAAATTTTAAAAAAACCCCAAAATTTTTTCCCCGGGGGGCCCCCAAAAAAAATTTTTAAAAAAAAAAAAAATTTTTTTTTAAAAGGCCCCGGTTTTTTTAAAATTTTTTTTGGGTTTTTTGGGGAAAAAAAAAAAATTAATTTTTAAAAAAATTTTTTTTTTTGGGTTTTTTTTGGGGAAAATTTTAAAAATTTAAAAAAAAAACCCCGGGTTTTGGGACTTTTTTTGGGGGGTTTTAAAAATAAAAAAACCCCCCTTTTTCCTTTTTTTTTTCCCCTTTTTTTAATTAAAAAAAAATGTTGGAAAATTTTTTGGAAAAAATTTTAAATTTTTTTTAAAAAAAAGGGGGGAAAAAAGGGGGGGGGAAAAATTAAAAAATTTTAAAAAAAAATTTTTTTGGGGAAAAAAAAGGGGGAAAAAGGTTGGGTTTTTTTTTTTTTTTGGGGTTTTTTAAAAATTTTTTTTTTGGGGGGTTTTTTTGGGGGGGGTTTTTTTTTAAAAATTTTTCCTTTTTTTAAAAAAATTTTCCCCCCCGGCCCTTTTTGGGGGGGTTTTTTTTTTTTTCCCCCAAAAAAAAAAATTTTGGTTTTGGGGGTTTCCCCAAAAAAAAAAAAACCCCACCCCCCCAAAAAAAAATTTTTTTTTCCCCCCAAAAGGGGGGGGGCCCCCCAAAAAATTTTTTTTTAAAAAAAATTTCGTTTTTTTAAAAACCCCCGGGGGGGGGGTTTTTTTTTTGGGGGGGGAAATTTTTTTTTAACCCGGGTTTTTTTCCCCTTTTTTAAAAAAAATTTTTTTTTTTAAAAAATTTTTCCGGGGAAAAAAAAAAATTTTAAAAAAAAAAAAAATTTTTTTTTAAAAAAGGGTTTTTAAAAAGGGGGATTAAAAAGGGGTTTGGGTTTTTTTTTAAAAAAATTTTTTTTTTAAAAAAAATTTTTTTTTCCAAAATTTTTTTCTTTTTTTTCTTTAAAATTTTTGGTTTTGGTTTTTTGTTTTTTTTTTTCCAAAAATTTTTTTTTTTTTCCCCCCAAAAAAAATTTTTTTTTTTTTAAAAAAGCAATTTTTTTTTTTATTTTGGGGGGTATTTAAAAAAAGGGGGTTTTTTAAAAGGGGGGTTTAAAAAAAGGAAAATTTTTTTTTTTTTTTAACCCCAAAAGGGGGGGGGGGTTTTTTTAAATTTTTTTTTTTTTTTAAAAAGAAAAGGGTTTTTAAAAATTTTGGGGGTTTTAAATTTTTTTTTAAAGGGGGGGAAAAAAAAAAGGGGGGGTTTTAAAATTTTTTAAAAAAACTTCCCCCCTTTTTTTAAAAAAAACCGGGGAAATATGGGAAAAAAAAAAAAAGGGGAAAACCCCAAAATTTTTTTTTTTTTGGGAAAAAAAAAATTTTAAAAAATTTTTTAAAAAAATTTTCCTTTAAAAAAAAAAAAAAGGGGGGGGGGGGCCCAAACATTAAAAAAAAAACCCCCAAAAAAAAAAAAGGGTTTTAAGGAAGGGGGGGAAAAAAAAAAAAAAGGTTTTAAAACGGTTTTAAAAAAAAATTTTTTTTTAAAAAATTTTTGGGGGCCCCCAAAAACCCCCGTTTGGGGAAAAAAACCCCCAAGGGTTTTTTTTTTTTCCCGGTTTTTTTTTTAAGGAAAAAAAATTTTTTAAAAAACAAAAAACCCCAAAAAAAAACCCCCCAAAAACCCCGGCCTTTTTTTAAAAAAAAAAAAAAAATTTTTTTTTTGGGGGCCAAAATTTTTTTAAAAAATTTTTAAATTTTTAAAAACAAAGGGGTTTTTGGGTTTTTAAAATTTTGGGGGGGCCCAAAAAACCAAAATTTTTTTTTTGGGAAGGGGGAAAAAAAAAAATTTTTTTTTTTAAATTTTTTAATTTTTAAACTGTTTTTTTGGGAAAATTTGGAAATTTTTAAAAAAGGGGGGAAAAAAAAGGGGGAAAAAATCTAATTCCAAAAAATTTTTTTTATTGGGGGGAAAAAAAATTTTTGGGGTTTTTAAAAAAGGGGGGAAAAAAACGAAATGGGAAAAAGGGGTTTTAAAAAATTTTTTAAAAAAGGGGGAAGGGAAAAAAAAAAAATTTTAAAAAAAAAAAAAAATTTTGGGGGAAAAAAACCCAAAAAAAAAAAATTTTTTTTTTCCCCCGGGTTTTTAAAAATTTTTTTTAAAAAGGGGGGGGCCAAAAAGGCCTTTTTAAATTTTAAAAAAAAACCCCTTTTTTTTTTTCCTTTTTTTTTAAGGGAAAAAAATTTTTTTTTAAAAAAAAAAAAAAAAAATTTTTAAAGGGGTTTTTTTTTGGAATTTTTTTTTTTTTTTTTTTTTTTTTTTTTTTTTTTAAAAGGTTTAAAACCTTTCCCAAAAATTTTTGGGGGAAAAAAAAAAGGGCCCCTTTTAATTTGGCCCTTTTTTTTTTAAAAAAAAAAGGGGGGGAAAAAAAAAGGGAAAACCAAAAAAAAGGGAAAATTTTTTTTTTTTAAAAGGGGGGGGTTTTTTTTTTAAAATTTAAAAAAAAAAAATTTAAAAAAAAAATTTTAACCAAAATTTTTTAAGGGGAAGGGGCCCCTTTTCTTTGGAAAAAACCCCCAAAAAAAAAAAAAAAATTTTTTTTAAAAAAAAAAAAAAAAAGGAAAAATTTTTTAAAAAAAATTTTTTAAAAGGGTTTAAACCTGGGGAAAAAGAAAAAAAAACAAAAAGTTTAATTTAAAAAAAAACCCCCCCCAAAAACCCCCCCTTTTTTTCCCCCCAACCCCCTTTTGGGGCCCCAAATTTTTTTGGGGGAAAAAAAAAATTTTAAATTTGGTTTTTTAAAAAAAAATTTTTTTGGGGGTTTTTGGGGGGGAAAAAAAAAGGGGTTTTTTTTTTTTAAAAAAATTTTTTTTTTTTTTTGGGTTTTTGTTTTTTTTGGAAAGGGGAAAAAAAATTTTTTTAAAAAATTTTTTTTAATTTTTGGGGGGGAAAAAAAGGGGGGGGGGGGGTTTTTTTTTTTTTTTTTTTTTTTTTTAAAAAAAAAAATTTTTTTTTTTTTTCCTTTTTTGGGAATTGTTAAAAGGTTTTTTTTTAAAAATTTAAATTTTTTTTTTCCCCCTTTTTTGGGAAAAGGGGGGGAAAAAAAAAAAAATAAAATTTAAAAAAAACCTTTTGGGAAAAAAAAAATTTTAGGGAAAAAAAAATTTTTTTTTTTGGGGGGGCCCCATGCCCCCCCGGGGAAAAAAAATTAAAAAAAAGGGGAAAAAATTCCCCCTTTTCAAATTTTTTTTTTTAAAAAATTTTTTTGGGGGTTTTTTTATTCCCGGAAAAAAAAAATTTTGAAAAAATTTTGGGGGGTTTCATTTTTTTAAAAAAAAAAAAAAAAAAAAAAAACCCCCCTTTTTTTTCCCCCCCCCCAAAAAAAAAAAAAAAAAATTTTTGGGGGTTTTTTTTTTTTTTCCCCTTTTTTTTAAAAATTTTTTTAAAAATTTTTTTTTAAAAAAAGGGCCCCCCCTTTTTAAAATTAGGAAAAAATTTTTTGGGGTTTTCCCAAAAAAAAAATTTTTTAAAATTTTTAAAAAAAAAAAAATCCAAAAAAAAAAAAAAAGAATTTTTTTGGGGAAAAGGAAAAAAAAAACCCTTAAAAATTTTTTTAAAAGGGGCAAAATTTTTTGGGGGGGTTCCCCCAAAAAAAGGGGGGGGAAAAAAAAGGCCCCCAAAAAAATCCCAAAAATTACCTTTAAAAAAAAAAAAAAATTTCCCCCCAAAAAAAAAAAAAAAAATTTTTTTAAAAAAAAAATTTTTTTTTTCTTTCCCCCCCAAAAAATTTTTTCCTTTTAAAAAAAAAAAAAAGGGAAAAAAAAAAATTTTTTTTAAAAAAAAACCCCCCTTTAATTTCCCCTTTTTTTTTAAAAAAAAATTTTTAAAAATTTGGGTTTTTTTTTTTAAAAACGGGTTTAAAAATTTAAAAAATTTTTTTTAAAAAATTTTTTCCTTTTTTTAAAATTTTTTCCCCCAAAAAAAAAAAAAAAAAATTTTTTTCCCCCCATTATTTTTCCCCCCAAGGCCCCAAAAAAAACCCCCGGGGGGGAAAAAAAAAACCCTTTTCCACCGGGTTAAAAGGGGGGGGGCCCTTTTTTTTTTCCCCCCCGGGGAATTAAAAATTTTTTTTTAAAATTTTTCCCCCTTTTTTTTTTTAAAAAAAAAAGGGGGGGGGAAAAAAAAAAGGGGGGGAAAATTTTTTTTTTGGGAAAATATTAAATTTTTTTTGGGAAAAAATTTTTCCCCGGGGGTTTTTTTTTGGGGGGCGGGGTTTTTTAAATTTTTTAAAAAAGGGGGGTTTTAAACCCCCCTTTTTTTAAAAAAATTTTTGGGGGGAAATTTTTTAAAAAAAAAACCTTGTTTTTTTTTAAAATTTTTTGGGGGGGGGGTTTGGGAAATTTTTGGGGTTTTTTTTTGGGGAAAAATTTTTTCCCCCCCCCAAAAAAAGGGGCCCCCGGGTTTTGGAAAAAAAAAAAATTTTTTAAAAAACCCCCCCCTTGGGGGGGGGTTTTTTTTTTTTTGGGGGAAAGGGGCAATTTTTTTTGGGAAACACAAAAAACAAACCCCCGGGGGGTCTTAAAAAAACGTTCCCCAAAAAAAAAAAAATTTTTTAAAAAAGTTTGGTTTGGGGGCCCCCTTCCCCCAAAATTTTTAAAAAAATTTTTTTAAAAAAAATTTTCCCCTTTTTTTAAAAATTTTTTAAAAAATTTCCCCTTTAAAAATTTTTTGGGGGGTTTTAAAATTTTTTTTGGGGGGTTTTTTTTGGGGGCGGTTTAAAAAAATTTTACCCCCCCTTTTTTTTTTTTTTGGGGAAAACCCCAAAAATTTTTTTTAAAATTTTAAAAATTTTTTTTTCTTTAAAAAAAAAATTTTTTTTTTAAAAAAAGGGGTTTTTAAAAACCCAAAAAGGGGGGGTTTGGGCCCCTTAATTTTTTTTTTTTAAAAAATTTTTGGGAAAAAAAAAAAATTTTTTTTTTTTTTTTTTTTTTTTTCCTTTAAAAATTTTTTTTTTTTAAAAAAAGGGGGTTTTTTTAACCAAAAAAAAAAAAAAAGGGGGAAAAAGGGGGGGGGGGTTTTTCCCCAAAAAAAAAATTAAAAAAAAAAAACCCCAAAAGGAAAAAAAATTTTAAAAAAAAAAAAATTTAAAAAAGGGGGTTTTCTTTTTTTTAAAAATTTGGGGGGGGGGGTTTTAAATTTTGGGGAACCCAATTTCCCTTTTGGAAAATTTTTAATTTTTGGGGGAAAAAGGGGGAAAAAAAAAAAAGGGGGCCCCTTTTTTTGGGAAAAAAAAGTTTTTTTTACCCGGCCCCAAAAAAAAAACCCCCCCGGGGAAAAATTTTGGGGGGTTTTCGTTGGGGGGTTTTTAAACCTTGGGTTTTTAAAAACCTTAAATTTTAAAAAAAGGGAAATTTTTTTTTCCCCAAAATTTTTTTACTTCCAAAAAAATTTTTTTGGGAATTTAATTTAAAACCAAAAATTTTTCCCCCCCCCCCGGGGGGGGAAATTTTAAAATTTTTTTTTCCCCCCTTTTTTTAAAATTTTTTTTTTTTTTTGGGGAAAAAATTTTCCCCTTTTTTTTTAAATTTAAAAGGCCCTTTTTTTTTTCCCCGTAATTTTGGGGGGCCCCCCCCGGGGGGGGCAAAATTTTTTAAAAAAAACCAAACCCCAATTTTTTAAAAAAATTTTTTTAAAAAAAAAAAACCCCTTTTTTTTTAAAAAAATTTTGGGGGGAAAAAAACCCAAAATGGGGTTTTTAAATTTTTTCCCAAATTTTTAAAAAGGACCCCTTTTTAAAAAAACAAATGGGGCTTTTTCCCCAAAAAATTTTTTTTTTTGGGAAAAAGGCCCCAAAAAAAAGGAAAAAACCCGGGGAAAAAAACCCCCGGGGGGGAAAAACCCCCCCTTTTTTTAAAACCCGGTTTTAAGGGAAAAAAACCCCCCCCTTTTTTTTCCCCCCTTTTTGGGGGGGCCCAAATTTAAAAAAAAAAACCCCTTTTTTTAAAAAAAAAGGCCCCCTTTTAAAATTAAAAATTTTTTAATTTTTTTTTTGTAAAAAAAAATTTTTGGAAGGGAAAAAAAAAAAAAAGGAAAAAAAATTTTTTTAAAATTTTTTTAAAAAGGTTTTAAAAAGGGGGGGGGAAAAAAAAAAGGGGGAAAAAAAAATTTTTTTAAGGGAATTGGAAAAAAAAAATTTTAAATTTTTTTTATTTTTTAAAGGGGGGATTTTTTTTTTTTGGGGTTTAAATTTCCCTTTTTAAAAAAATTTTTTTTTTTTTTAAAAAAAAAAAAAAGGGGGGGGGTTTTTTTTGGAATAAAATTTTAAAAAAAAAAAAAAAAAAAATTTTTTAAAAATTTTTTAAAAAAAAGCCCAAAACCCCCCAAAAAAAATTTTTTTTCCCCCCAAAAAAAAAAGGGGGAAAAAAAATTTTTTTAAAAAAAATTTTTCCCCCTTTTGGGGCCCCCCCCGGGGGGGTTTTTAAGGGGCCCAAACCCCCCTTTTTTTAAAACATTTGGGGTTTTTGGGCCCGGGGGAAAAAATTTTTTTTTTAAAAAAAAAAATTTTTTTTTCCTTTTGTTTTTAAATTTTGGAAAAAAAATTTTTTTAAAAAAAATTTTTTTTTTTTTAAAAAAGGAAAAAAAACAAAATTTTAAAAACCCCCTTTTTCCCGGTTTTTTTTCCCCCCAAAAAAAAAAAAAAGGAAAAACAGCCCCCCTTTTTTTTTTCCCCTTTTTTAAAAAAAAGGAAAAAATTTTTAAACCCCCCCCCACAAAAAAACCCCCCGGGGGCCCCCTTAAAAAAAAAAAAATTTTTTTTTCCCCCCGAAAAAATTAAAAAAGGGGGGGGGGTTTTTTTTTTTTTCCCCCCCATCCCAAAAGGGGGGTTTTAAAACCCCCCCCTAACCCCTTTTTTCCCCAAAAACCCTTTTAAAAAAAAAGGGGGGGGGGGGGGGTTTTGGGGGTTTAAAAAAACCGGGGCCCCCTTTTTTGGGTTTTTTTAAAAAAAAAACCCCCTTTTTTTGTTGGGGAAAAACCCTTTTTCCAAAATTTTTTTTTTTAAACCCCAACCCGAAGGGGTTTTTTTTTAAAAAAAAACCTTTTTAAAATTTTTTTTTCTTTAAAAAGGTTTTTTAAAAATTTTTTTTTTAAAAATTTTTTAAACCCCAAAAAACCGGTTTTTTTTTTTTTTAAAAAAAAAAAAATTGGGGTAAGGGAAAAAAAAATTTTAAAAAAAAAAAATTTTTTTAAAAAAAAATTAAACCCCTTTGGGGGGGCCCGGGGGGGTTTTCCGGGAAAAAATTTAAAAAAAGGAAAATTTTTTCCCCCCAAAACCCTTTTTTTTAAAAAAAAACCCAAATTTTTTTTGGGGGGGGGTTTTTTTTTTAAAAAAAAAAGGGGGGGGGAAAAAAAAAAAAAATTTTTTTTTTTTTTTTATACACCAAATTACATAAGTAGTGTTTAAAGGGGGAAAAAGGGAAGTGCAGCAAGGAAAACAGGCCCGGAATCAAGTGTTAAATTAAAGGGGAGGTCTGTCCATGAGATTAATAGGTATACAATGATACATGAACATATAATGTTATAAATACCTGGAAAACTGCAATGTCCAGCAACCCTTTGGTCCGGGGACACTGCAAAACGCAACTTTTACTATTGTAACCCCCAAGTAAAAAACTTCACTACAGAAAATGCGGGTAAGGTTTCAAAAAGTCACTAACAAAAAAACATAAGTAGATATATAAAATGACAAACTGATTGCATCTAATAAAGATAAAAAACACTGTCTATTTTATCAGTACAAATTACTTCATCAACATACCTGTACAACAAAATACTGTCTACAGGTATAAAAACATACTGCTGATATAAGCAAGATCTGTGATATACAGCACTGAATGATATGGCAAGCTCTATGAACCAGAAATTAACTGACAGACCCATTAAATTTCATTATCCCATCAACTGACAGTACCCAGCACCAAGTCCAAAAGTTCAGCCATTACTTATTTGTGTCTTGTTGTTTAGATTATATATACACCAAATTACATAAGTAGTGATGAAAGGGGAATAGGAAGTGCAGCAAGGAAAACAGGACAGGATATCAAGTGTTAAATTAAATGGTTAGGTCTGTCCATGAGATTAATAGGTATACAATGATACATGATACATATAATGTTATAATACCTGGAAAACTGCAATGTCCAGCAACCCTTTGGTCCTGGGACACTGCATATCGCAACTTTTACTATTGTAACCACCAAGTAAAGAAACTTCACTACAGAAAATGCTGTAAGGTTTCAAATGAAGTCACTAACAAAAAAACATAAGTAGATATATATAATGACAAACTGATTGCATCTAATAAGAGATAAGAACACTGCAGAAAACTACAGAAAAGCAAGTAGATATTCTAGAGCAGAAACAAGCTTATGAATAAAGATAAATAATAATATTATCAACAATCCTAAACTCGTGGCAAACTCTATTACTCACTTCTCAATTATTCTAGACAGAATGATGAGTGTACTCAAAATTCAACACTGCAAGAAGGAAAGACTAAAGTCATACCTACAAACTTCTCAAATATAAATCCTTTGGACCTATTACTGCCAATGTAAAAAATGCAGTCCATTCTATTAAAGTCAATGAATTATTTAGAGAAAAGAAAAAATGCATGTTGGCAACACTTGTGCGGTTCTGTGAAGAATTATTGTAAGTTCAATATTTTTATGTAATAAAACATTTTTTTAAATTCCTACTCTTTATGAACACCCCCCCCCCCCACCCCCCGGCCCGTTTTTGTCTCAAGGAATTATGGTCAGCCTAACAAACCCCCACCCCAGTCTTAACTTTCACTTTTGTAAGTTTACTTCGTTTTTAAAACCAATACATTGATGGTCTATATTGTCGCATCGCCACCGTGTACTTATAACAAATTATATGATAATGAACATTTTTTATGTAGGTACCTTTCCAATCGTTCCAAGGCTTAACGAATTTTTCTCGCTTCGTGATGTTGGTACTACTCACAGATTACACATATAGGTAGTACCTGTTTGGCTATGGCGCTGTGATGGAGACGTCTTACTAAATTACGTGGTTTGTTTTCACTTAGATAGCTGCATGTATTGCAGAACTACAACTTGTTTCTTGTGGGAAGGTGAGTACTCTTTAGCTACTTGCCCTGTTATAAAACTGTCTAATGTTTGTATTTTGATTTGGGTTAGTAGTGTTAGGTTGGAGTCAAAGTTCCTCTTCCCGCGTTTCCCGACATTGCCACACAATTGGTCTGTGTGATAGTTGCTGCCATCTCTTGACACAGTTTGGTAGTGATTATTTCTTGTGCTCAATATGAATTCCATTTTGATCTCACACTCTCTGACGCACTTTACTTCCGAACAAATCTGGAGGAAATGCGAAGTATGAATGCCCTTTCAACACAAAAGAACCAGTGATCAAGGTCAAGCTCATACGTTCAATAGCAGAGGAGAGATACATAGTTACAAATTGTCAGGAAGGGGTGAAAAGTGTGACTGTTGCTTCTTAAACTATTATAGTACTGAATCTGTGAGGAAGGTGTCTGAATATCTTGCCACAAATGTAATGTCTGATACAACGAAATATGCGTTGGTGCGAAAGGGAGAAAATCAATTTGTGGTAGATGCCAGTGATCAGAATCGTATTGGCAAGTGACCATAATTGTACATATTGAGGCACATTTACGATCGTTTTAAAGAATTTTCTCTCTTTGAAATAATTACACCAGTAAATATTTTCATGTGATATTTATTAGACGTATTCAACCAGGTATAAAGAACACTTGTCAGCATCATTTCCTATTCGTACTCGTGGATTTTACGTAGTAAAGTTTATGCCGCCTGAAAGGATCGAAATTTTACCATGTTACCCAACTGACTAAAACACCGAAACAGTACATGTAATATAATAAACTTGGGACAAAAGAATTTGTTCTACTGTCCTACATGTGTTGGCCCTGCTGGGCCATCTTCAGGAGGGGGGACAGTTAATATTAGTGGAAATTGCTGAAGTTGGAAGACTGTTATGTCTTAGGTAACTTTTTATTATTTAAAAAACGTCCATGTGTTTACTCCCTAATGGGGGTAATTTTCTGCGCCACTAATAGACCTATTATCAAAAATTTCATGTCGTATGTACAACAATGTATAATCCTTAATAAAACCAGTGTTGACCAACTCTACAAAATAGTTCACAATACCGTATACTAAAAATGTTTGAATATATTTGGTGTACGGTTTGTGGTTGTATATATATATGTGTGGTTGTGGGTGGGTGGGTGTTTATTGTCACCGTACAGCTTCTTACTGGGTGAGCGCGAGTTCCACTCAAGGAATATCAAGTGTTCGAGTTCCTAAAGCCACTAACACTCTTACAGCACTGGATTATAATTCATTCAATAGACAATAATTTATTTTCTGGAATATGTAATTGTTGCCACTGTATACAAGTACGTATCATATTTGCACTTTCTGGTTTCGTTATTTTATTTGTTTGGTCGAGATTGTTAAAAAGACGTCACTGATTACACTTTTTCTACTTTGTAATTTTAATATTTTTATTTCTTCACGGAGCACACGAAAACATTTCATTGACTTACTGTTCAGAAGCGAAACTAAGAGATAGCGTGTTTTCTGCTTTTCTACAGCTCCCAGAATCTTCTTATAATCTGGGAAATTGAAAATCAATATTTCTGGAGCCTGATTGGTTACGTTGACGCAGTCTTTTTGTTTCGGATTTGCCGGTTGGTTCTAAACTGAATGTTAAATTTTGATTGGCTGTCAAACGGCAGACGTAACGTCGTTCCCAGCGGCTTGCACCGCTTCTTACTGGACATCTGGCAACTGTTAATCTCCCGTAGTCAATTTACGTCGGCCAAAAGCTGTCAGGATGCGGATTACACACTGGTTCCTAGCTTCTCCAACCAATGGTAGGCCTGAGAGTGAGAAATTTGAACACAATAATTTTTTCTTTGATTTACATGCTGTTCAGCCAAAAATAGAGCCAGAGTCTTTCCTTTCTTATTAAAATACGGGCCCGTAAACAGAAGATGTTAAGAATCTATTGCTGTTCGTTTGATGTAAAATGTCAAAAGAGTTTTTAGTATTGGGTTGGCACATCTGGGATTAGAACTATAGACTGCCGGCTACAGTAGATATAACGACCATTACAGATACGGCTTAATCGCATATTATGTGTCAGGAAGTATGTGGCTGTCTGCTCACGTGACCGATATCGTGAAATACTCTAGCCAGCAGGGCTCGTTGATATGTGGATGTTCGCATGTGTACCAACTACGAACTACCAGTGCTGCGCCATTCGAACAGTACATCGGTCTCTGGAGATCGGCTTTGTGTGTGTGTGTGTGTGCGTGTGCGTGTGTGTGTGTGTGGGTACCGGAAGTGATCTCATATATGCTGGTGTCGCGGTTTTAGTGTATAATTACGCTGGACGTGTCTCCTGACTGGTAATATTGGTTGTATTAAGGATTACACAGTCTGTTGCACATATTTTCGACAATATTACTGACAAGCAAACGTTCCCACTGGGGGATAAATACATGAATGCTGACAAGTTTTTAATAGTGTGTAACAAGTCAGTTGACTTAGGGATGCAGCTGTTTTGTTTCAGTAATGTCCACTAATATCAGTTTCTCCCTGAAGATGACCCTGCAGGCCCGAAAATGTAGGACAGAGGAAGAAATTAGCTTGTCCCAGATTTAATTTATTACGTGTACTGAGTTGTTTTTTTTTAATCATTTACATCATTGTATGTTTCTCCGTTTGGGAGCCGGGATAGCTCAGTCGGTATAATGACTAGGCTATGGGCTGGATCCCGGCAGGGGTAAGAGGATTATTTATTGTCCAAACCGTTCAGACTAGCCCTGGGGCCCATCCAGCATCCCATTGAATGGATAACAGAGATTCTTTCCCCGGGGGTAAAGCTGCGGGAGAATGAAGCTGACCACTGAACACCCTCCCAGCCGCCCTCCAGCTTGTGCTTAGGTTAAGAAACACTCCAATTGCGCACCTAGAATTTTTCTCTGGGCGGGGGGCTAACCCTGATGCTATATATAATTTATGTTTGACTTTAAAAATTATGCTATAAAATCATGTCAAAAATATAGCTGTAACGTAACACGATTTGCAATCGCAGTTATATACATACAAATACAGCTACATGTTCCATGACTCACTCACCTAATCGCAAGGTCTAATCTTATTGTTCTTTTTACATTTCATCTAAGACATCCTAATTTTTTGTTTTATTTTTAGAAATCCTAATGTACTAATCAGTCGATTTCAGTGGCTGATTTCGGCTGAAGGTAACTCATGTAAAACGCTCGACATAATTGTGTCTAAAAAATCTGTGTTTTTTTAAATTCCGGTTTGGTGGGAAGGACGGGCAGCAGCCCGGAAACCTCCGTTGGGTCCCCCGTTGAACCACTCCGACGTATAACTTTATGTCTTGCACAGGAATAACTTTTCTTTTACATTTTAGGTTTTTATCAATTAATACCATTTACGAAGGTTTCGTAAATATTTGTATTATTGAAATAATTTACTTTTGTGGTTAATTGGACTGTCGAGCATATTCAACAGAAATTTTATAAGGACTGAGTGATACAGTACAGTATGTAGACTACACTGGTCGTGGCAGACTGAATCAGCAAGCGAAGTCCGGCAAGGACTGGAGCCAGAAACCTTCATAGGCATTGTATCACCACCACCAACAGTAACTGCTACTGCCATTGTTAGTGATTTATGCTTCCAAGTTTCAAATACAAGTGAATTGTTATTCTGTAATACATTTACTAAACTATGCTCAGTTATGGATAGTAAAGTAATTCTGATAACTACTTCGGTTTGGTTTTTAGGTACGTTCGCGAAACTTGTTGCGAAAAGCGACTTAGTTTCTCATGTACATGTCTGTCCGTCCTTGTGGTAGAACTCGGATACCACTAGATGGATTCTTGTGAAATTTTAGATTGCGTGTTATATACTAAAACCTGTCGACCACATTCAACTTTTGTTCAAATCAGATATACAAAAGATATACTTTGCCTGAAAACATAAGTATATATTTGATATTGTATCGCACTTTACGAGGTAACGGCACAACTACAGAGGCCAAGGAAACAAATGACGATCTTAACATAATATGGCGCCACGTTGATGCGATTTGTAGTGATGTGATATAATGTTGCTGTGATATTATCATCGCATTGTGACGTTATGTCAGGGGTGCACAAATCCCGGGCGCCAGGTCGTCCGGTTAACTACATTTTTTTAAACCGTGGCGCCTAGTAAGTGTGGGACCTCAGTATGTCATCCTTCTGGTGCCTAGAACTTTGAGGTAGCTGTTAGAAATTTGCCAGATTTTTGCTTTACATTTCTATGCAGTTACTGATTTTTTCTTCGTGCGATTTTCGTGCTGCATATGTAATGAAAATAAAAGACTGTAGTCCTAATAATTAATATTTATGGCTTACGTATGCCAATATGAAATTTGGTTTGTTGATAGATTATGAATATTCATAAAAACTGCGCTAGCTAAGTCAACACTTACAAAATATTTAGACTCTGTAGAATTTGATGTTATGACCGATAAATTCAATATACTAGTTGGCAAATAAATAACAAATTCTTCAGAGAAATATAAAAAGTCAGATCCAATAATAGTACTAACTTTCTGTAACATGTCTGCGGTTGTGAAAAGTAACAAAACATGTGACCACAGTGGATTAAACAGTATGACCATCTGACAGTGTTTCAGAATTCAAAGATCCTAATGCTCGTGAAGGTTACGTTATGATTACATTTACAGTCTCCTTTAATTTCCATATTTGTTTTATATAACGTTTTTTGTGTTCAAAGCATTGCCACACACTGGTTGATAACAATTGCTGCAGGCCTTCACATTAGCAGACTTAAGTATACAGCAGAGTAGAGAGTGTATTTTAATTGTAGTTTTAATTGTAAATACATTGGAACCTGCAAGGAACCGAAATTTTTTCCGTTGCAGGCAGTTTTTTTTTTTCCACACATGTGTTTGAAGTTTGGATGCCCGGGACGGTAAAAGTTTTCCACTAATGACAGGCATCCGTTATACCCAGGTTACATTCAAGACAGGTTTCTGTGTAAATATTAAATATTTAATATTGTAAATTAAAATACTAAGCTGAGGCACTCAATGTGTGTCATACACCGTGAAACACTACGATCTTCACTGCGTGAACTACGTAGTAGTCTGAAATACATAACCGCTTGTATCAAAATAAAGGAGGTCTGTGTTGATGAAAAGTAAGTGGTTACAATAATCATTTCATTTTTAGGCACGTATACTACAACCGAACTTGTTAAGACTCGTATACATCTATAATATTGTTTTTCTTTCGCTACAAAGGAAATTTGGATAATAATAAGACTACATAACGAGGAACTTAATGCTCTGTACTCATCACCAAATATTATTCGGGTGATCAAATCGAGAAGAATGAGGTTGGCGGGGCATGTAGCACGTATGGGTGAGGGGAGAGGTGCATACAGGGTTTTGGTGGGGAGACCTGAGGGAAGGAGACCACTTGGAAGACCCAGGCGTAGATGGGAGGATAATATTAAAATGGACCTTCAAGAAGTGGGATGGGGGGCATAGACTGGGTTGATATGGCTCAGGATAGGGACAGGTGGCGGGCTCTTGTGAGTGCGGTAATGAACCTTCGGGTTCCATAAAATGCGGGGAATTTCTTGACTAGCTGACGACCTGTTAGCTTCTCAAGAAGGACTGTGCTACATGGAGTTAGTTAGTTAGTTAGTTCAACAGAACAGTTTTTCCCATGTGACATCATAACCGAACGGGAAGTACTTTCCCAAGGCATTTAAAAAACTGCGCGATGAGTTTTTTTTAAAATGTTCTTGGATTTTCAATAATAGCCATACCAGACATCTGTAAAATATTTTATGAAAATTTTAATCACAAATTGTTTTGAGAATTTGAAGGTTAAAACTACTCGTATATACAGATTTTCACGTAGGCCTATATCACAAACCATTAATCTGGTTTTATAAGCAAACCTCAACTAAGCGTAACAAAGTGCAAAGAACCTCGTCAGCAATGTTATTTACTGTTTCATGGAGTAGAGCCTGCACGTTTTCCAGTTTTTATGAAGTCGTGACTGTTTGATAGTGAATGCCGTGAGGACTAGCTTTTTGGGTTTTAGCTGCTTCATGTGATGTCTTTGTGCATGGGGTTGGTGTCGAGGTTTTGTAAGAATAGTCTCTGTACGTGATATGCAACAGTCCCAGAATATTAACAAGGAAGAAAAGAACAAAGACGAGAAGCATGAAAAGTGCATATGTAAGCAAAGTGATGCCAGTTGATGTTAGAACTTTAAAGCATTTGCAGGGAGGGTCAACAAAAATTTATTTTAAGGACGATCAAGAATGTCTTGAATACTCTTCAGGCAGTATAACGAGATAACATAAGACGCAGTACTCTTAGATTTTAACAGCTTATTTTAATGCTGATTTAGTGATCAACCACCACTTACACTTGGAAGTAACTTATATTAAATTAGCAATATAATTTTACCACCATAGAAATACACGTTAAATTTTAACTGCAAAATATTACACTTCCCATTTCTAACAAGTTTCCACAGCTGACCCTTACGTTGATTCCCCCAAGGGGGCATTTTAAAATCACTATTTCGCTAAATATGCGGGCTATATAATTTTTTGGCAAAAGCTGAGGCTGCAATACCGACCGAATTATAGATACTCCTTATAGCCGTTTAACGCTGCCATCTTCCGGTCTTTATTTTAAACTGCTGGCAACGCTCAATATCCATGAATAAAACGCAAGCAATTAATTTTGAAGCGCCTTTATTGCAGCGGTGTACAAATCCCACGCCCCAGGTTGCCGTGGCGAGTAAATTTTGTATGGTGGCGCCTAATATTTGTGGGTTCTCAGTGTGCTTGTTTCGTGTCACTCTTCTGGCGCCTATAATTTTGAGGTGGCTTCTACGGTTTTGGAAAATTTATGCACCACTGCTTTTGTATTAAATTTCGAGCGCCTCTGGGCCCACCGACCCTAGACAGCTTAGCTACATTTAACAAAAGCAGTTAATTGGTAAAGTGTTTTATTTACCAAGTTTGTGATATGCGATTTAATTGCCATCTATGGTGTGATTCCGCACAAGAAGAAATTTCGTTGAAAACACAGAGACTATTTACATGCAGTTCGAAAAAATCTAACAAAAACAACCGACCACCCATAACGGTAAAACAAACGAATGTTCAGACATGGCCCTTATGTTTTATTGCGCAAATGCTGTTCAAGGTCGAAGTATGGACCGGTAGGCTGTGCGGTTGAACGGTGTAGATACATCTGAACTGCTGTTATTGGCTGGCGGACTGAGACACGTTTGAGCCCTTGCCGTGGCTCAGATGGCTAGGCGCCGGCCTTTCACCGCGGAGGACCGGCTTTGATTCCAGGCCAGTCCATGTGGGATTTGTGGTGGACAAATTGGCATTTTTACAGGTTTCTTCCGTCTACTTTGGCTTTCTTCCATCAGTATCATTCCACCAATAATCCGTACTGATCCAGTCAACACACAAGCCATATAATCCTATTTTTAGTCGACAGCATCCTTAAGTAACACATTAAATAAATAAATAAAGGACAGTTTTGAGGCATTTCGGTGGCATTGTGCCAGTTTTCAGGTCTTCTAAAGTACAAAAAAATGTACGTCTAAACACATTGGTAGGGCAACTTCGCTACCAATGCATATCATGTATATTCTTTGTGGTAGTTACGTCACTGAGTATAAGGGTGTTTCTTTCATGTTTTTCTTCACACCGAGTGAAGGTATGTAAGAGACTAGAGATGTATTAGAAACGAAATGAATACAATATACGCATACAGAAAGCTTTCAGCCATGTACAAGTTGTGGGCAGTAAAGTAATAGCCTGGAGGAGAAAGCAGAAGTAGCATGAAGATGTTTTGTTGGTCAGTGGCTACCTTGCTGTCATGTGTATGGCACAGGCAGATAGAAACACTTGCTGGGCATGGAGACGCTGTGGTGCTGCTGGTATAGGTAGACGCGGCAGCAAACAAGGTTGTTAGTTTGGTTTCATCTTTCGGAAGGATTGGTTCTGTGGCGGTGACTGCGTTGTGTCTGTGAAGTGTTGTAGAAGATACAGTTAAACCTGTCTACACCGCAGGACATGGCTACAGTCGGTAAGCTTATCTCTTTGCACATTTTTAAATTGCTTCTGCAAATATTTTTGTAATATATCAAATTGAAATCTTGCTATCAATCATATATACCAACATATGCATATAACAGAATTAAAAGTATACAAAGTTTGTACCTTCCTACATGTTTTGGCGATAAATTTCCATCTTCAGGGATTTAAGTAGAAATATACATATTACCAATACAGCAATCTCTTATGTAAAATATGAAAATGTTAAACTCATATTAATACTGTACATAAGATATTAATGTATTGGTAATAGGGCCTATATATTCATTTGTACTTAAATCCCTGAAGATGGTAATTTATCGCCGAAACATGTAGCACGGTACAAACGTATGAACAAGTATAATTTCTAATTCTGTTATGTGTGTATGTTGGTATATATGATTGATTGTAAGCACAATACACGGTATGAATAATATCAAATTTGAAATCTTGCTGTTAGCTTTCTTCTGTCGTCTTGGACTTTGTATTTACTTCACAGACTTTCACGGTGGCCGTGAGCTCTGGGGTTCAAGTCCCAAGCTGGATGTTTTTTTATGTGTGCATTTCTCTGTGTTGTTTCTTACAATAAGCCAGTTTATCAGTCATGGACGCCCGTTAAGTGTTTAATAGGCTTAGATAAGTAGACAAGTAGGTGGAGGACTAATAGTTGACGCGACGGCGTGATATGCGAGGTTCAGTGTGAGTTCCTTTCTTTGCACATGCTCTTTCCGCATTAATACTTATTAATCCGTGCAGCATTGCAGAGTAAAAGTGCGAAAGGAGTAGGCATTACGATTTGAAGGTTTCATGTTCGAATGTGCAAGTGGGTAGACAAAAGACGTATTTGCAGAAAGTATATACTTTATAAGGTCTTTACTTATTTTACAAAATGTGAGACAGTATGTTAGCCCTTGAAAGGGCTGTATTCGAGACCTGACATCGTTAATACGACGTTCAGAATCCTTTCATTACAATCACGAATAGCACTCTTTTCCATATGACAGGGGTGACCAAACCGCGGCTCGCGAGCCACATGCGGCTCTTTCACATATAATGTGCGGCTCGCGGAAATATGTTGGCTGAGCTCCTTTTTGCATTACAATTCATATAAAAGGTAAATAAAAAATGTTCAAGCTTTATAATAATTTACTGGGTATAAACTGAGAATCCACTGTATTAAAACGTAAGTTTAATGTTCATGGTGAGTAAATATATTTAAGAATTTTTGTAACAAAATGTGCGTGTAACAATAAAAACGTGTGTGTAATATTTGTTCATGTCTTGCGGCTCTCAAACATCTGAAGTTTATCGCATGTGGCTCTTACGTTAAGCAAGTTTGGCCACCCCTGCCATATGGTCTGAATTAGAAATCAGTTGCGTAATTCAAGAAACAAAAATGCATGAAAAGTTTTTGACATGCTACTCGGGTTATTTAAATCAGAGTAATCCTCTTCGTAAAGATTGGTTATTTAGTCTTTCACTGTCCCAACCCCCACCTCCACCCTTCATCTCTCTCTCTCTCTTTCTCTGCCTGAAGAAAATGATGATGATATGATATATGATATAACAATAACCAAATGTGTGACAGATATTCTGGCTTTCGGGTATTTGTTTTGGCTGTCAGCTGGATCGCACGAGATTCTAATTTGTAAGAGAATAATGGCTGACACCTGATGGAAAGTAATGCCACAGAAGGTGCGTCATTGTTGAAGGGATCGACATATTTCGAAAATTTGCACGTGTGTTTTTCTCACCTTGTCATTCTAAACTCATATTTGAATGTACGTACATTTTATAAAGGTAAGGAAATTAATCAGTAAGTTTAGTTTTAACTAACATTACTACGTATTTTAATTATCACTACCACTATTATGATTATTGCCGCATTTTACAAAGCCTACGTTCTTTCTTGCACATTGTGCAAAAATGCGTAACAAGGAATAGTACTGGGGTCGTGTGGTGAGGTGTAGGGAACAGACGCATTTTTGGGAAATGACCACATGAGCATAACATAAAGGAATGAATTGTCTTACATTTGGGTACGTGTCCTTACTGGACTAGTACTTTTACACTGAAGTCTGGAAATATGAATATTTAATTTATTTGTTTTTAAACTGTAAATTAAGATTTTATTGCACGAAATAGAGCGCTGTTTTTCAAAATGTGGCAGTAGTTAATGGAGGTTTTTTTTTTATGTCGAAAATGTTCTATACATTAATTCCATATTCTTGTTGCTGTGATATTTGTTGAACTTGACCTCTCGCCGTCTGGCAAAGACGAAAGTAGGAGTCTACATTTTTAATGTCACGGCCATAGGACGTATGATGACAGGGTGAAAGTAAAGGTTATGTCCGGTACACAGACATTCAGCTTAACCTCTGATCTAAATTGCTATGCAGAGGACCTTTTGCACCTCACATTGACAAGGTTCTGGCTCTCATATGTATAAACAATTTTGGAGATATTCGCAGAGCGAACATTTCTAGCGCTTTCGCTTTGTTAGTTGCTCTAGATTTTAAATTTGTGTCTATTTTCACTGAAGTGCAAGCAAGTATTGTAAATGTGACTTTCCACGTTTTACATAGCACACACTATAAGTTTTTCTTTCTCATAACAACAAATTTACAAACCCATCACAATGGATACGATGTAAACGACGACATATATTTCTTGTATTTATCTCGACTGTTATATTTAGGTTGACGTTTTCTTCAGGCTCAGCTCGTGGATCACAGAGAACAATATTCCAATTTTAAAGATCAATCAAGGCAGATATTATCAGAGTTGACTGATGAACTTTAGTAAAGTACGGAATATGAAATTTCACAAAAATTTGAGCAGTGCAAGTCTCGCGTTCTTTGCGGAGGGATAGGTGGGGTGGAAGGACGGACGGAGAGGCATGATGAGGCTAGCAGTCGCTTTCCACGAATGCTTTGCGAAGGCGCCTAAAAAAATAAACACGACAGCAAATCAACATTAGCCCTAGTCGGTATCAAAATCCAGATCTTGTGCGCGGAAGACCAGTGTCTTATCTCTAGACTACCAATTGCTTTCATAACCGTTGTGTGGAGTAATTTTATACGCTGAAATTACGTGTAAAAACGCGGCTACTGTGGAAGTCTCTGACTTTTGCTGACATTTTTCAGGAATTACGGCACATTCTGCATGTCACTTGTCACTTAATTACATAATTATAATTTTTAAGCTCGGTACATTAAATAACCTTCACAAGACACATTGACTTTTGTTCATTAAAACAAGCAGTTATTTAAAGAATCTATAGGTGTTTCAATCAGAATTCTCGTTATCTTCCTGAGAAAATTTGCGTTTTTAACAGTAAAATGGCATACACGTGTTGATCTTCTTAAGAATTAGGTGTGTTTCTATGTCTATATCTATATATTTTATGTGATATGATAATGTAAATATCTAAGTAACAATATTGTGCATTTTGTTGGTCTAAGTGTTGCGAATCTATATATAAGTTTAAAAAATAATATAATGGCGCCTTAACATATCTGTTAACTCATTATTATATTATAATTATCGTTAAACACAACAATAATTCAAATGTAATATATCCGACACGTTTCTATGTAACTGCTTATCATCTTGGATTAATACTAGAAATGGTCCCTTCTATGATTCTCTAATGCGTCCCGTATTTCATCACGTGTTTTTTGATTCACGATGACTGATGAAGTCATCACTTTGCTGGTTGTAAAATTGTGCTTGTGGGCTGGATGACGATAGGGACAAGTGGGGGGCGGTGGGGAGGCTGGTGTGAATACGAGTATGCCTTATTTTGTATAAAAGAAGCTAAATTTATTGAGTGTCTGCATGAAAGTACGGTTTTCAAAAAGGGCTCTGTTCCATCGTGTTAGTTACGTAGTTATTTCAGGGCCCATGGTAGTGGTGTGTACTATGTGCGACTACAATCAAGTGTATAATTTAAATACAAGGAAGAGTAATTCTGCATAATGCACAAGACAGAACCCCGTCCATTATACACGGAAAGACTTTTTTTTTTAATTTTAACTGTAGGCTGCACGTCTGTGCATTTCTGCGAGCAACTACAAGCAGAATACACAAGAGGTGAGAAATCTTGATAAATAAGGCTGTAAACTGATACAAGCACAGTCTCACAAAATGGC
Organism: Reticulitermes speratus; assembly: GCA_021186555.1. NCBI lineage: Eukaryota > Metazoa > Arthropoda > Insecta > Blattodea > Rhinotermitidae > Reticulitermes > Reticulitermes speratus. The sequence continues at coordinate 21,131,395 of JAJKFL010000012.1, forward strand.
GAACATTTCTTCTTGCATTTCATATATTAAAAAATGTGATTTTATAGATTCATATCCCTCATTTTTATCGCCAACACATAGCGGCTCGCCAGCAACCGGTTGGGAGAAGCTAGATGCGACTGTGGTAATGTACCTTGAAGTGATTGTGTATAAAGTTGCTAGTGAGATAAAAGAAAGCGATTGAAAAGACAATTGCAAGATGGGTTTATACTGTATCATTGTGGCTCTAAGTGAGTGCAATTATACAGCAGTTTACAGTAGGTATGAAAAACAGGGATTTGTAATGTGAACACGAGTCATCTGTCGACTTCTTGACCGGAATTGTATTTCTTTCAAGCCAGTCCGAGGCGAGGACTGTGAATTTCTGATGAATCATTTACCATAAGCATCGGTTATCCTAGAAAATTCTAGTGGTTGAAATCCTGTACAAAAAAAAAAGAAAATGTTTGCCGCTCTTTCTTCTTTGTATGGTTGTTAGGTTATGCCACGTCATAAAATGACAGTGCTTTCGCTTCTCCTCAGGCTGTGACTAACACAGATTTGAATTTTTATTACGGATCCTTGTAATGAATTAATGCAACACGCTCATCTGTTTACGCCTCTTTTAATTGATTTAAGATTCCTCATTTTTCTTCTTCTTACCATCAAGGAATAGAAAATTACATAAAACCTGAAGTTGTCAGGGCAATCAAATGAAGAAGAGGACATGAGTGGCACGTGTAGCACATATGGGAAACATCAGAAATGCCTACAAAACTTTTGACGTAGAACCTAAAGCAAGAGATGTCTGCGAATATTTAGACATAGATTAGGTTTCAAGATTAAAATTGGTGTTAAATTTACAGGATTGAATTTTATAGATTAGATTAATTTGGTTCGGGATAAGGACAGGTAGAGGGCTGTTGTGAACGCGGTAATGAACCTTTAGCTACCATAAATGGCGGAAAATGTCTTTGTTGCTGAGAGATTGCTAAATGCTAAAGTATAAATCTGCTCCACGTAGTTATTTGGCTGGTTAGATAGCAAACCCGTGCAGAATTTTCTTTAACCATTTAAAGCCCAGCAATAACTCTGTGTACCTCCCATCGCATTTTGTCACAAAGCTCATTTATGTGTTTTGTACGATTCTCACAACTTCCCTAAGCAACATTAACCGATTTATTTTTAGTATTCACGGATTTTGATCTGTATGAGGTAGAAACTTTGTTATTAGGAGCGTTCGAAAAATTGCGAAAAGCGACAGTTAGCTTTCTCATGTCTGTACGTCCGCATGGAACGACTCGGCTCCCACTGGACGGATTTTCAGGAAATTTGATATTTAAGTATTTTTAAAAAATCTGTCCAGAATAGTCAATTTTCATTAAAATACTTTATGTGAAAACGTATGAACATTCGATGAATTTTTTTTAGAATGAAAAAATGTTTCAGACAAACGTTTAGAGAAAATCAAAACACACATCTTATATTCAGCAAATTTTTCCAAAAGTCAGGCCATTTTTAAGAGCCAGGCAGGCCACGGATGACAATGCAATGCAGCGCATACGATTTGTATGCCAAATAACTAAAACAAGAATACAGACACACACTTATAATATTTAATACTTATTGCTTCATAACTGATTAATTCCGTCTGATCTCGTAAAATGTTTTACGGCAACACTTACAAAAACTGAGAAACTGCGCAACGACTTATCTGTCATTACGATCTGTTTAGTCAAATTGTTCTTTTAAAGAAGGCTATGAGCAAACGAACATTTTTTGTTTCAATGCAATATCGGTCACTTTACATGAAGACCTACTTACGTTTTATTGTTGCTGGGGACATAAATTTGCAATAAAAACATTGCTGTGCAACACTCAATATTTTTATAGTTGACAGTGACATATAGCTCAACAACACACCCACTGTGTTTTCACTGCAAAAATGGTTACGCGAACGCGCCAAAATATTACAAGTACGTTGTATGTTTTGTTATTTGTAATTTTTAGTAACGTGAAGTCTGCAAAGGATTAATAAGATTTGTTTGCTGAGGGCACGCAAGCCATTGCTGATGTTCCCAGCGTACACACACACACACACACACACACACACACACACACACACACAAACAAGCAGCTGGTCTCCTTGCAACGCTCGTAATCATGCACCTATTTGTACACGTCGCCTCATACGGCAGGTGGCTTACTGCGCCTGCAGCGAGGAACCTGCGCAGCCAGCAATCCTATTGGCAACTGCAGCGGATCCCTGCCGTTTCTTGAATTAAAAGGCTTTCTTTACCAGTGCACGCAACATGAACATCTGGTAGTGAAGACATACGCATTCTTCATTACCTCTCCTTCCGGCACATCTTTCAACAACTAAAGCCTAAGTAGGGAATTCATTGCTTTAACATATTAAGGAAATATCAGAATCGGCTAATTGTAATTGAAATTTTTAAATCTTTGCCACATCTCGTTGGAAAACTGCCCCTATCGGATCTGAATTATTTGGTTTTACAGAAAACCATCTAAAGAAATGTCTTCAGTCGCCCATAAACACTTCACGCTATTTGTGGCACTTAAGCAACAAAAATTATTATTGAAATGCAATTGAATTTAGACGGGGAAACTTGTAGTGCACATCTCTCTAGCTGTGGTTTTCATAGGTAACCCTTCCATTAGTCCACAGCTACATACTATAACTCTTGAGTTACTTTGAAATCGTGGTTCCACTGAATATGCATGCTCCAAGCCTACAACTTTTCTCTACAAAGTTTCAGACTTCAATGCTGACTGCAATATGCCGTTTTTTGATACCATCTTTTGATCTGCGTCTGTAAATATTACACTGAAACAGTCTGTCATAAACTGTATTCTTGAACATAAAACCAAGATTATTCTGAATTATATTCTATATATGAAGATTTATTTCATACAGCGCAGTAAATACAATCCGCTTAGGTTATAAAGAACAATAAGTTAATGCTGTATAGGGAAATAATTTTTGTTTTTTCCCGAAATCCATACAAGACGTATAAATACACTGTTTGGAGAGAACGCAGAATTTTTTAACGTGAAGCGTTGTGGTACATGAACTAACCGATAGGCATTAAAGGGTTATATACGGGATATATATATGTGTGTGTAAAGATAGGTAAGATATATTTTATAATGTATTCGTCTCTAGGATGCACAATGACTGAACAGGTTTTGAAATTAAAATCGAGCATTGAAGCAGATAAAATGACAAATGAACGCCTGCCTAGTTACGTACTCACCACTTTGAAGAAAGGGGCAGATAAAATTTGCAGACTTAAATTATTCGATTGCTGTGTTCATCTTTGGCACTTCAGCCTCTCTCGAGTCCAGGTCCACTTTTGAACAGGAAAGCAACGAAACGTATTGGATGGCACATCAGACAACCTCGACGCTTCTAGCGCCACAGTATAAGACATAAACCTGGACAGGCCTTCATGCCTCAGACAGTGACAAATTCCAGATTGAAAGCCACGACTTATTCCGTATTCCTTAAGAACATCTTTATACCTTTTCATTGACTCAAAATTGGTAGTACGTATGACATCATTACGTGAAATAATTTGTGGTTCTAAGTTCGATATAATTGCAGTACACAAGCTGCTCGACTAACGGATACCAATTATTGAACATTTTCTGTGCTAAGACGCTGCGCTTTTTCTACAGCTCTGTGCTGATACAGGACTGATAGAAATAACTTTGCCTGTGCTCCCTCGCACGCATTATGGCCAAAGGATCGGAAAGATCAAAGTGTAGCTTCTCTCGAGGGCTATGGAACCATAATGTTGTTCGGATGATCGATGTACGAAGGTCTTTTGAAAGTAATTTAAAGTCCTTCTGAAGGAGGGATAAATTAAGAAGAGCAAATTGAGAACTGAGTGCTGTGGAGAATATTCGAATCTAAGAGAGAGGAATTAGAGGGGGTGGAGAAAATTTCACAGTGAAGGGCTTCATGACTTCTTATCTTTACCACATATAAGAATGCTCAAACCAGGAAGGCCCATCTCGTGCCAGAGATAGCACGCACGGGATGGATGAACAGTAAATCAAAATTTTTACTCAGGATGAAGAGAATAGACCAGTTGGAAATGTAGGCACAGATGTGAGTGCAATATTGAAAGTGATCTTAATTAAATACGGTGTGTGGGTGTGAATTCATCAGGCACAGGGTTTAGGGATGAGTGGCTGATGGCTGTGGTCGCGGTAATGCCCTATTGAGTTTCATTTATTGAGGGAATTTTTTTTAGCAGTTGGTCGACTGTAGGTTTATAAGAATAAATAATGTTTCTTGGAATTAATTACTGTAATTTAATGGATTAAGTATTCCGCGACGTCTGTTTTCCAGCAAAGGAAATTATTTTCCAGAACAAGGAAATGCAAGCTACATTCTGTGTATCCTGCATAAAGGAAGCTGACTGAACTAACTGGACATGTCTTAACACAGCACTGCACTTAGGTTACGTCATCATAAGAAATAGAATCTCCATCTAACTGTAGATGTGACCATAAACTCACACTGCTGAGCCCGGTGTCTGCTTCGCATAATAAGGAAAAATGGGATTGAAAAGTACGTAATTGTGGAAATGCAGACTTTATACTTTGCGACTCTTTATGTCCCAGTAAATTTTTCGCTGTCCACCCCATGAAGGCATATAAGGGGAGTGGAGGTATAGCTCCATTCATTATTAACATGGGCACTACTTGGAAGTTTGTGGTCAACTTCACGCCCAGGCCGCTTTGCCCTCGGGAAAGACCTCCAGTGGGTGGGCCCCAGACTCGGTCTCAACGTTTTGGAGAAGAGAAATCTTTTGACCGTACCGGGATTCGAAACTCCGACTTTTCAGCCTGTAATTTACTCAAAATACCGACTTTTTATATTTGTCATGATACTTATTTGGAATTTGAGTGTTTATAGGACCGTGATATGGTGCTTGATAGTGGTGATAGAGTTTAAAATGTAACTTCTGTTAAGGTAATTTTCGTTTTGTGGTATTGAAGCATCAGCATGGAGGCTGCATGAAATCTATATTTAGCTTCCAGTTTGATGGCATAACTTGACTTAAAACATTTCCGGTTGCGTCTGAAGACAGAACGTACACATATGCCTGCCTGCAAAGTATTGTTAATAAATGAACAAATACAGAATGTTGGAGGTGCGAAATATTACGTCCGACAAATGAACGTTGGCCATAGCCAAAATACGTATTATGTAAGATTTTGTTCCCTAGTTTAATAATAGTGATACTGCTTAATAATAATAATAATAATAATTTTCAATTAAATTCAATTCAATGGGTATTTATTAACGTGCAGACTTAACAGCACAAGTGCCAATTACAAAGCCAGCACAAACGCACTAATAAAACACAAAACAGTACAAATGCACAAGACAAAACACTAAAGAAACAAAATAAAAAAGTAATAAAACAATGTAAAAAAGTACTGGGGCAGAAATCCAATACCCTGACAGAACATAGATGACTTGATTTATTACTAATTCAATTCAATTCAATGGGTATTTATTAACGTGCAGACTTAACAGCAACAAGAGCCAATAAAAAAGCCAGCACTAAAGCACAACACAAAACAGTACAAATACACAAGACAAACACTAAGGTAACAAAACAAATATGAAGTAAAACAATAAAAGAAGTACTGGATCCAATACCTGACCGAACATAGCTGACTTGTTATAAAAATGTCGCATGGACCGAACTACAGCGTCTAAATCAATATTTACACTAATAACAAGTCATTAATCAAAACAGGCCTACCATTGAATATACAAATATCCCCACTGATGGCATTAGCCGCGGAAGCGCATCTTGCGGATGGGCAGTTGCGACAGTTTAAATTAATAATAATAATAATAATAATAATAATACTTGGTCTCTCACACTGAGGGAGGAACATAGGCTGAGGGTGTTCGAGAATAGGGTGCTAAGGATGATATTTGGACCTAAGAGGGACGAGGTAACAGGGGAGTGGAGAAGACTACATAACGAGGAACTTAATGATCTGTACTCATCACCAAATATTATTCGGGTGATCAAATCAAGAAAAATGGAGTGGGCGGGGCATTTAACACGTATGGGAGAAGGGAGAGGTACATACAGGATTTTGGTGGGGAGACCTGAGGGAAGGAGACCACTTGGAAGACCCAGGCGTAGATGGGAGGATAATATTAAAATGGATTTTCAAGAAGTGGAATGGGGGACATGGACTGGATGGCTCAGTATAGGGACAGGTGGCGGGCTCTTGTGAATGCGGTAATGAACCTTCGGGTTCCATAAAATCGGGGAATTTCTTGACTAGCTAATGACCTGTTAAATTCTCCAGAAGGACTCTGCTCCATGGAGTTAGTTGGTTAATAACAATAATATGTAATATAGAATTAATTGCAGTTGCCAACAGTGAGAAGATTGAGATTCGATCCCATGATGACCTGCAGACTAGTAGAGCACACTAAAAATTGTCTGATTTACGTGAAGATTTGTGTTGCTATAAACGTCGGCACATCGCCTGAATACATTAATAGCACATTTGAAGGACTGAATTTCTGCATCGGGATGACAGAGGTATGTGTCACAGGAACATCTGGATGACCGAGGTATTGGAGTTCGATTCCTTGCACGAGCAGAAATTTTTCTTTACTTCACTGTCCAGACCGGCCCTGGAGCCCAATAAAATTGAGACCAGGGAACTCCTGCACCGGGAATAAATCGGCCGAGGCGTGAATTTGACCACTTTCCTTTAGCTAGTGCTGAGGCTATGATTTCGTGATACTATGCACCTGCTGGTCTTACGTCATCATAGCGCGGTGCTTATTTACGTACAGGGGTGAATTTACCTTTACACGTGTCCGAAGTTTCTTGTGTATTATAAGAGCAATCTTCCCCTGCCGGCCGGGAAGCTTTGCACACAAAACCTGAACACATTGTCTTATCGTCGCAGTAACAAACGCATTCACTACTTATGTTCCCCCCATTTCCTTGTTTCCCTGCTGAAACTAAAACTACTTGCTAAGATTTGGGGTTCTCATGACAGAAAATACAAACTTTTTGGTTTTTAGATTGTGACGCCTTTTAGTCTAGTATATGTGTACCCACGCTTCAGAGCAACTAACTGCCTCCATCATTTGATGATGTTTCCCCAAAACTCTAGTGTATCTTTAAGACAATACAAGCCACAAGTCCACAAGCTTAATATCGCTGTTACTAATGCCTCCGTATTTGTTTTGAGTATAAGGTTATTTAACTACTCTTTGTTAATTGGTGAGGATTATGAGTGGTGGGCATATGGGGAATAAACAAGAGGTGACAGTGGCATATTTCAAGATTAAATTCAAGGATTCAACTGGATAACTTGGGGAAAATCACGAAACTTATATAGAATAATTGTTAAACCAGTCAATTCGAAGCTAGTGTCTCCCGAATAAAAATACATAAAACTAATTGTAGAAAAGAGATTTTTTTCAAATATGGCCTCAACATGACCTTCCAACAGAGATTAGAAAGTATCTGGGAATTTTTCAGGCTTTTGTTGTATAGGTAAATTAGATACGGAGTGAGCATAAATCTATATATAAAGATATATTGTCCTTTCATAATCCTGTTAGATGCCTTGGTACAGGAGTTATGCTAGGCAATTGTGGCTTTGCGACCTTAGCACTGGAAACCGGTAGCTGTAATATACGAGCAGTCTGCTGTTAATGACCTTATATATGCCCCTCTGCACATGCTACACGTCTTATTTTAATATAAAAATGTCCATTCTCTCTTTCCCTTGATAACATTGCACTGACACTACTGCATGTACAGCAAATGCAGAGACATTAAGCAAACAAACGATTAACTTTTACATTAGTCTCACCGTGCATTTTGTTTTTACAATTCACTGTTTACAAACCAACGAAATGCAATTCACTTTCACTTTTATTATTTATACATCAACCCCTACATATGTTTCGGTCTTATATAGATTAACATTCTAGTGGATAATCCATATTCTGTACATTTTAGCATGAAACTCTTCCTGGATGTTTGTAATAAGTCCAGGTACAGGGAGAAGAATGACTGATTATCATTCACCAACAAATGCACAAAGATAATTTTTTCACTAATTACTTTATTAAAGGATTTCCCCTATACGTATTTAGGCAAACTATATTGCCATCTTCAGGGGGTCATTTTTGGTTTGTACATAGACCAATGTACATGTGTCAATAATGGTTATTATACCATCTATGAAAATTGTATAAAAATTGTGTAAAGTTGTATTATAGTATTAAAGTAGTACTAAAATAGCCAGACCAGAAGCCACGCTGACATTGAGAGAGAAGGTGCTTCCACACAACAACACTACAGATATCCGACAAGGAACAGCATACCGGACCACACTGCCAATAATTACGAATTTTACCGCAAATGTAATTTAATACTATCTTACTATCAATTTTAACAAGCTATTTTAGTACTATTTTAATACTATAATACAACTTTACACAATTTTTATACAATTTTATAGATGGTACAATAACCAATATTGACACATGTACATTGGTCTATGTACAAACCAAAAATGACCCCCTGAAGATGGCAATATAGTTTGCCGAAATACGTATAGGGGAAATCCTTTAATAAAGTAATTAGTGAAAAAATTATCTTTGTGCATTTGTTGGTGAATGATAATCAGTTATATAACGATGCACGGTGAATACAACGTGAAATTCAGGGAGAAGAATATCTGAATATTTATGCTGCTGTTCTTGGTACCAAAACATTATTATTCTTCTTCTTCCATGGCGTTACAGCCCGGGGTGGGCCAAAGCCTCCTTCTTTTTGGGATTTCATCCCGAAGGTTTTCCTGGTCGGTAAGTGTGCATTCTGTAGTGAGTGACCGGCTCACTGACCGCACAAGTTTTTGCTCGATCCTGATGAGACTGCCAGAGCCATCTGGCAGTCTCATCAGGCAGTCAGGAGACTTGGGTGAGAAATGGCCGCTTGAGTTTTACTTACGGACACTACTAGTTCTATTCATGCCCGAAGGTTCTTTTACATGCCGTAAATCTACGACATGGGACCGACGGCTTTACTTCCCCTCCGAAGGAAGTGGTGCTCCGGATTTTTATCACCCTTAAAAATCCATCGCCCTCGGTCGGGATCACCAAAATATTATTAGAGTGATCAAATGAAGGAGAATGAATTTGAAGGGACATGTGGCATGAGTGGGAAAGAAACAATTGGAGGGTTTCGGTAGGAAAACACGAAGATAAGAGATCACATGAAGATCTAGACTTAAAGGATAATATAATTATGCAAATGACTCTCTGATCATGGTTACGATTGTTAGCCGAAACATGTAGGCGTAAAAAGAATTATTGGGCAGTGGTTTGTAATAATAAAAAACTTATATGTTACGCAACTGCACGAAATAGGTATAATATTAAATGTTGTGGAAATATGAATATTCGCGTTCCAAAATTGTGCGGAATTCCTTGACTAGGTGAAGAATGTTGTCTTTATATTTTTATATGGGGCATTCCGTTGTGATACAGATACACAGGGTGAATAACAACCGTCAATTGCACCTAAGCTCTTTTTGTATAATATATGGTTTTAATGTTTATTATACAATTATAAAAAAGAGCTTATTTGTGATTGACGCCTATTATTCACCTTGTGAAAAGTTAGCTTCTCAAGAAGGACGCTGTTCCATTCAGTTAGCTGGCTAACCGGCTGAACAATGCGGCGTTGATGGTAGATACTAATAGGAACTGAAGTTTGCAGCTGTAAGCAGTACTGGAAAGTATCTTAGAGTTGTCTTTACTCCAGTAAGTTTAGTATCTTAATGTGTAAGTAGGTGACGAAAATTTATATTTGATGTTAAAGTGGATTACAAGGTGCTTTGATAATGATATGTATTTTTGACGAATGTCGCTTTCATAGGCAAAATATGTTTTAAAACCCTTTTAGCTGCACAGCAACATTTTGTCGAATTTGCGCTCAGAAGCTTCCGACTGACAGTTCAAACCTTACTGAAGTGGGTTTTGAATAAACGGAGTATTGGATGTGAATTGACCGGACAGTGGTCCATCAACATTGCCAAAAACTGAAAATATTCAGGACCCATATATCATCGACTCTAATTCCACAGAAAGCTGTTTCTTACTAAACAAAATACACAAACAGAAGAGAGAAAATTATTTATGTAGAAATTAATAAATGGCAATTTGACTGTTGTAAGAGTATAATTAGGCGATAACATCGTCACTGTTCGAGAACAGCTTATGAGCTCTGTCGAGCTAATTAAGGAACTGTCTGGAGAGAGTCTGTAATTGATTCTACAAATTACGTTAATAATGTAATTTTATGCTCACGACGTAACACGTCGACCGTATCAGTTGAGACGCTAGCAGCCTCGATATGCAGGGTAACACTTGTTTAAAGGAATATTCTGTAGTTTCGGAGATGAGAAAGATATTTCCCAGTGAAGTTCAAAATAATATCGGTATATTCTTTAAATTAAGTTATAGACAACTGATGCACTTTTTAAAGCACAAGAAGTGCTTTAAAAGTGCATCAGTTGGTCTATAACTTAATTTAATATGACGAAGATGCACGGTGTCAACAATGTGAAAAATGGTATATTTCTGTTTGCCGATCCCAGTGGCCGTGCGGTCTAAGGCGTGGGTCTGCAGCTGCTCGCTTACTGGGATCGTGGGTTCGAATCCCACCGGGGGCATGGATGTTTGTGTTGTGTGTGTTGTAAGGACGGTAATATGAACGTAAAGTGACATGAAGGACGAAAGGATTTAAACAGTACAAAATGGGTCAAAGGGGAAAAACCGGACAGGCAAAAAATCCACGGGGGGGCATGGATATCTGTCTCTTGTGATGTTGTGTGTTGTCAGGTTGTCTCTGCGACGGGCTGGTCCCTCGTCCAGAGGAGTCCTACCGAATGTGGTGTGTCTAAAAAAGTGTGATCGTGAAGCCTGGAAAAATGAGGCGGTCTAGGCCCCCTAGGGGCTGTCGAGCCATTGAAAAAAAAATATTTCTGTTTAGGTGGTCTGCATTATCATGACAAGGTTTCGAGAATTTTTTCATTTCCTACAAAAAAATTATGAGATAGTGTTACCGTATTAGGTTACGGCAGTACTTTCCACAATTTTGTTTTGCGTGTTCTACTAATTATCTTAATACACTATACAGGATATTCCCCATAAGGTGTAAAAAATTTCAAAATGTTCTTTTAGGAGTTATTTTGAGTAAAAAGTGTTATATCGACATATGCTCGTTAGTAACCGTTACGCCGCTACTAACCTTTGAAAGTACTCATGTTGCTGTAATTAAAATTTTTAAAATACCCGTTTTTTATCGTACTGTACACATAAAAGTAAAGTTATGATTCAGCTTGATGAAAGCTATCCATTGACTGTTAAACCTTCTTTACAACATGTGTCCGACGACACACAAAAAAAGCCAGGAATTAGGTCTTACCCTACTGTATGTACACCAAAGAAAATGCGTCAGATAACGTCATAAAAGAAGGACATCAAAGTTTACCCATGTTACCGAGTTAATTATGTTAGTTTACATAGTTACGTAATCTCACGGCCCCTTGATTACTTCTTGTTTTGGGCACACGAAAGGCATGATATACAGGAAAAGTCGTAGGCAAGAGAACTGTTGCAGCGAATCATGGGATCCACTGGCCGTCTAACGAGAAATTTTGAAATTATGAAAAAGGTAAAAAAAATTTTGAGACATGCAGAACTGTGCAAACAGAAAGGCGGAGGTTGTTTTGAACATTAATGAGTGTAACATAAATGAATCTTGACTTTCTTTCATATTATTTAAAAAAAATTTTTTTTTCTTCCATGTTGTAACATACTACATAAACTCGGTAACATAACTAAAAATCGACTCTTTATTTTGTGGCATTTTCTGACGCACAATTTTCTTTTGATGTTGTACATACAGGAAGAGTAAGACGTAATTGCTTACATTGCTTGGTGATGTTATCAGACAAATTTTGTATAGTAGCATAAACTTGAATGAATGTCTCTCTTTTGTGGTTTGACATATAACTGTGTTCTTATTTGCACATTATTACATAATATGAGTATTGTAAAGTTTTCGTTTACAGCCATATACGTACATTAAAATGCTTGTAGCGACGTAACGGTTGATAATCGGGCGTATGTTCATATAAAGCAATCCAATTACAGGCCTGGACAGGCCCTGAGGGTTCCAGTAGGTTGAGGCTCCCAGATTTCTAGACAATCGGCACATGAAGGTGGTAAGGTTGTCAGCCTTTACTCCCAGGAATTATTCCTGGTACTCATTTCTGTTAGAAGCTCAGTCGACCCCAGGACCGTAGTGCGACCGAAAGGATCAGGTCAAGGAAAAATTCCAATGACACCATCGGAAATCGAACCCGCAATCTTCCGGCTTGGAGAGCAGTGCCTTAACCAACTTCGCCACCGCGTGCCCCCTATATTCATATAGCATTTTTTTTTTACTAAAATGACTCATAAAATAACATCCTGCAGTTTGGTACTCATACGGAATATTGTGCATAGTGTAGACTATGACAGGATCATTACATTAACCATAAATAAATACATAAAGTACGACTTGCAGGTGTACGTGACTACTGAGTAAAGTAACTTGTTTTTTTAAACAAATTTATGGAACTTTCTAGGACTGTTTCTAAACGGTAGGAGGTGGTTGGAAGGGTGGAAAGCGTGACAGTAAGACGGATTTCTCTCCAAGCACTTCGGTTCTTCCTGTCAGTATGAAATCGACACTGATATTTTATTCATTTACTGCAGAAGTTACACAATCTTCGCAATTGACAATATTCTTAAAAAACACATCTTAATAGATGGGACACGTTCGATTGGTACGACTTCAGTGTTGGCCGTTTGGCACATGGGATATGAAAGTAATAACTTCCGTTAATAGTCAATATAATACTACAATGGGACGTAATTGTATAAGGGCACTTTGTGGAACAAAATACTGTGGTAATACTACTTTATGTATAGAGGTATATATATATATATAGCCGATCCCAGTGGCCGTGCCGTCTAAGCCGTGGGTCTTCGGCCGCTCGCTTACTAGGATCGTGGGTTCGAATCCCACCGGGGGCATGGATGTCTGTCTCTTGTAAGTGTTGTGTGATGTCAGGTAGAGGTCTCTGCGACGAGCTGGTCCTTCGTCCAGAGGAGTCCTACCGACTGTGGTGTGTCTCAAATGTGTGACCATGAAACCTCGACGAAACAATGTGGCCCAGGCCCATATAGGGCTGTCGAGCCATAGGAAAAAAAAGATATATATATATATAGATAGACAGAGAGAAAGAGTTCTACGAGCCCTAATTTACAAAAAAAAAATTAGTCCAGTGGTTACGTTATACAGTAGTAAGCCTGTTCTGAACATAGCCAGTTCGAATCTCGACAGGACTCCCCAATATTCTCAGTGAATTTTTCTCGGATTTGATTCCCCGAGATGAATAACGAGATAACACCTACGTCTCCTGTCAAATATTCACGAGCTGTTCATTCATTTTGTTTCCATCTCTCTGGGCGCGTGTAAGTGCTGCGCCTAAGACTGTTGTTAAATACCGCAACTTGTAGAGTTCTGACAAATACTCGTACAGTGTGACGTGCCGACATCGCACTCGGCAACAATGAACGTGAAGCTTTCCTGTACGTAATGGAGGAGTGGCAGTACCCGTTGCCACCGCACAGTGGATGTACTGTTATACGATTTATAAGCCTGTCTGAACATACCAGTGCGAATTCTCGACATGGACTCCCTGAAATCTCAGTGAATTTTCTCATTTGATTCCGAGTGATAACGAGATAACACTAGTCCCTGCAAATATTACAGTGTTCATTATTTGTTTCCAACTCTGCCGAGTGTGGCTCTGAGAGTGTTGTAAATCCGAACTTGTAGGTTCGTAATCTCGTCAATGTGATAACGACAGCATCGCAACAATGAAGTGAGCTTTTGTACGTAATGGAGATGGCAGTATCGTTGCCACGACAGATTGTAATAGTACTGTTTACTGAGTTCAGCCCACCTTTTTTTTTTCTCAAGAGTGCCGTCCGATTGACTTCTGGTAGTCACGGTGATAGCAACATCTCCATTAAATACCATGCATTATTTACAAACATTTAACCTTATTAAACCACATATACTTAAATTATACTAAATATCTACCTAAATCGCCAATTCCGGTGGCCGCGCTGTCTAAGACGTGGGTTGCGGCCGCTCGCTTGCTGGAATTGTGGGTTCGAATCCCGCATGTATGTCTGTCTCTTGTGAGTGTTGTGTGTTGTCAGGTAGAGGTCTCTTGGACGGGCTGGATCACCTCGTCCAGAGGAGTCCTACCGAGTGTCGTGTGTTAGAGTGTAATCGTGAAGCCTCGATTACGAGGAGGCACTTGTCCACTAAGGGCTGTTGCCCAATAAACAAATCTACCTAAATCTATAACCGTATGTTTGCTGATACATCTTAATATTTTATTGTTAGCTACGTTCTCTTCCATACTTTGCCATTTTTATTTCGAAATTTCTTCTCCATTATCTAGTTTTGGAACACTCATCAATATATGTTTGGCGTTCGCGTCCTTTTTACCTAAACATAACGCGCTTCTTCCTTTACCCCTTTTCGTAGGCGCGTTCGCAAAATGGCAAAAAGAGACTATTAGCTTCGTCCTGTCTGTCTGTCTGTCTGTCTGTTTCTCCGCATGGAACAACTCGGCTTTCACTGGGCGGATTTTCATGAAATTTGTATTTGAATATGTTTCGAAAATATGTCGAGAAAATTCAAGTCTCATTAAAATCTGACAGGAATACCAAGTACTCTACATGAAGACTTATGTACATTTATGATAATGTTTCGCTGAGTTCTTAGAATGAGAAATGTTTCAGACTAAAGTTGTAAAGGAAATCAAAACACACGTTTTATGCTCAATAACATTTTTTCCGAAAATCGTGCCGGGTTTATGATATAATGTGAAAAATGTGGTTGACCCGGACAGGCCACAGATGACAGTATAGTACGGCGCATGCAGTTTGCATGCTTGATAGATAAGGCTGAAGTCACACACTCAGAATATGTAATACTTGTTGCTTGTCCATTGCAACAGTGGTTGTGCGAATGCGCTTCAATGTTACGTTACACGTACAGTGCCTGTCTTCTTGTCTAATTAGTCTGAGTTTTCACACTCCTGCTAACAACCATGCTACCACGCTTCCTTTCTTCCTTCATTCCTTCCTAATACGGCATTATACATGTACGACAATTTGCCGCCGTTAAAATTTGTGTCCCATACTACGTCAATTAACTGTTTTACGCACAGAGCAGTAGCTCACATTAACCACAAAATACGAAAGTTGGCAGGCCCCAGAGCCGCTCTGGCCCCTGCGTAGAAGAAAAAACACGTTACCGTGCCTAGCCGTCAGTCTACTTCCATTGCTTACGTCATCCAGTCCGTGGCCTAATCACTGTCCTGACTAAAACATCCCGGCTTCCTGTGTCACGTCCAGTCATTAGTGCAATGAGTTGTCCTCCTCAGACCTTAACTACTGCTGAGTGCCAACTAAATTACGTTACAAGTGGTTAGCACACGTGCCTAGTCTTCTGCAGGTCACGGGTTCAAGTCTCAGTCCCGCCGCCGGCTACTCTGACAGGAGATTATTTTTGTTTCTCAGTATATGCATCTAAATATGTGTGCAGAGATTCTCCAAATTAGCCATTCTTACTTTTACCACATTTTTTCAATTAATTATTCACTAGTCACATCGCCCTTGAATGCTGTAGCCTATAGCCTTAGTACTGACAGAAATGTTAAATAATTCACAAGTAAAGAGGAGTACATTAAAAGGCAGTGTGGCTAAACAAAGGGAATTTGATCTCCTTGCTGTTGGTGACAGTAGTGTATAACTCATTAAGATTCGTAGTTTAGTGTATTTGTACGCTATAGGAACTTTAGATTGATCAGATATCGTCAGGGAAAAGTGAAATATTTTGCTTGTTTCCTACATTGTTATTGTTATTGTACCTGAAGAAGAATGAACATTTTAAGAGACCAATTTTAAAAGAATACATTCCGATTTCTTCATCGAATGGCGCTGATATTACTCACTTTCTGAAAATACACAAAAAAAAACCATGTTGGAATCACTGTTAAAAAGATTTAAAATAAAACATCCAGGTGATAATGAATGGCTTGACATTTTTATCGGTTTTTATGTAAACAAGAGAAAATCTGTGGAGACATGAGAGACAAAGAAAACACACGCCGTCATATTGGACTGTCTCGTTGCGACAGTCTACGTAACATATGGGGTAACAGGTGTAATGTTATAAATTATAATGGTTAAAGCAGGTTACACTAAAAGTCGCTTAGTTAATATCACGCCGTTATTCGTACCGTAAGTTTTTCGCGTGCAGCAGGTGTTATGACAACCGCACAGTGGAAGGATTTCAATGTTCATTGCAGGTACATGGAGACATTGTGGTAGCTGGCTGCTGCGAGCTTCTGGGGAAAGACAGTGCAATAACACAAGGAGTACAAGTGAATGTTTTCTCTGTGGCTTTTTTTTTAAAGAAAGTGGCGAGTGTGTGATATACAGTAAACGTAATTAATTAGTGAATTCTGCAATAATTTATAAAGGTGGATCACTCATTTGGAATTCCAGAACGTAAGTTAGAACTCTTCATTTACCTTTTCCTTATTAGTTATGTTCCGTTTTAAGGTGGTAGTTCTTATATCTGGGGCACTCAGTATATAAAGTTTCATCACATATAATTGAAAATAATTAATTACAAGACATTTTATATGTGAAACAGTTAACCATTAAAGCAACATAATATAAACGGCCTTAATATGAGTACTGGCACAGAAATTTTGCAGTATAACATTCCCATTTACTTAAAAAATATTTATACCAGAAAGATTAACCACTTTAAATCCTATTTCGAGCGCAAAGAATAACATATTATCCTATCATGGAAATTACTGTTTTAATTAACGTTACTTATATACTTTTTTGTGATTTGATATACCTGATATTGGCCAGAAGGCCGAAACATGTGGCATAGAATATTAAATAACTATTAAAACAGAGTAGTGATCGACGGTATATTCCTTTATTTCTAACTAAATGCTTCACAGTGGGATCCGAATTAATGATAAATTAAGGTTTATTTAAAGACGATATCATTAGCTAAAACTATGTAACATTGAATGGTAGAATGATGGACCGATTAATGAATTGGAAAGAACGTGGAAGGAAGCGTTCGTGGCCTGATTCCAAGCATTTTCTACCACATCGCTGGAAGAACTAAGGAAATCCACGACAAATCTCAGTATAGTCTGTGTTCCGGTCGAGATTCTAACTGGTTACCCCTTGAATGCACATCAAAAGCGTTACTGGTTGAGCCAACTTCCTTGGTATATCCGTTTTGCAGCATCCGCACGACAACTTTGAAAGAAAAAAATTGCAACCACTTACGCTTTTTCTTAAGGAGTTTTCTTTTTGTCGTGTTCGAACTGAAGAGTTAAAGAAAGGGCGTGCCTATTAGTTTGTCAGATCCATCAATCTGCATGCAACAACTCGAGAAGTGAAAAATTAATTTTTGTGGGGTATTGCACATTGTAGAAATTGCCAGTCGACACGAAGTTGAGCCAAAACGACTTTAATCTTCACCAGCAGCAGCGTGAAAACTCCAAATCAAAAGAACGAGTTTTGATTAACACATTTCTATCAAATTTACAGTGGAGAATTTTATTAATATTTGTCATCACATTCTAGTTTCGGTTAAAATCTAAAAAAAATATCGATCATTTTATGTGGAATCTATACGCTTGTCTGCGCGCGTGTCCAGGTTAACTCGCCAAAAATTTAGGCCCATCACTACAAAAAAAAAAAATTCTTTGAACACAGAGTTGCAGAGAGAAATAAAGTACACATATTTTTAGTAGTGCATTTTTTTTAAGTGTTATTGTTTTAGAGGTAATGAGACAGTTCGTGCCTGAGCACAAGAATAGGCAGACAATGCATACGTTTCTTAAGTTACTGAAATTTTGGAAAGCATTTAGAGATATTTAGTCTTAAAGCGGTATTTTTTCGTTGGTTTTGTCATCCCCTTCCAAATTGTACGTGCGATAAGTTACAGAAACAAGGCAGCACTCCAGTTCCATCTTCATTGGTGTTGAATCGAGGACAAAACCTATTATTATCCAAATAAGTGTGCCAGCTTCAAAATATATCCTTCATGCCAGGGGTTCTCAAAAACTTTGCGACACCGCGAACTCTGACAGATGATAACAGAATCCCCCCGCCCCACCCGCCCCTTATTGAATAAGACGAATAATGTTGGGTTTAGGGCCGAACAAGGAATAAATATGCCATTCCTTTCAATAATTTTTATTTTATATATAAAATAAAACAATGATAGAACTTACAACTTTGTAAAATAAAACTCTTTGATTCGAAGTGAAGAAAATATAAATCAAATTGCAGCCACATTTCATTGGAATGATGAACTTACTTAATCTTGCATGATTACTGAAATGTGAGTTCTATTTTCGAAAAAAACACTCTCATTCTTTATTTCATACTTACGTTTTTCTTTATAGTAACAATGGTAGTGAACAAGAATGCCCACAAATAGGATGTTGCAAACGGAATGATTATACTCATTACAATTTGGCTTAATTCTTAGCACTCCATTTTGCATACGTATCCAAAATTCAGGGATAGATATTATTGGGGATTTTATTTTTTAAAAAAGGGGACAGAAAATATATCAATATTTTGCTGCTGCTCGGTTGTAGTGAGTGTACGTGTTATCAGTTTAGCATGAAATGGATTCATTATGCTGTAAAATATTCTTACTTCCGCATCCGAGCGATCGTTCTTAAAGCGAAATTTCTGAGAATAAGGTGACTTGGGCTACATATTTCATGTCTTCGCAAATCCGTGTGTTTGTGCTCTCAGTAATTAGTCTCAAAGTAGGACACGTGTTTGAATTTGCGTTTTCCATTTTACTGTGACACATTATAACTGTCCTAATAAGTCATTTTAAATTCTCTTTATCACCACCTTGCATTGATGTGTTTAGAGTATTCATCTTAAAAGTAAGCCACTTAAATATGTTAACTTCAAATAGAAAGCACTTATGCATTACTATACATTTACTTTGTTACATAGCGTAAAGTTTATATCTCAGTCCGAGAACACGTGTCAACATTTCCCGGAGACAGCTTTCTCGACTCACAGTAAAACAGTAAATAAGTAGTGTCAGCACACATCCCTTCACAAAACCTTGCAAAGAGCCTTGCACCTACAAATCGAGCTTTTATATAGTGCACAGCATTTATCGTTGTTTGTAGGAACTTGTCGCAGTGTTGAACGCAAATTCCTCGGAGCAAGATCTTGCCTGTGAATCATACCGTGTTTCCAAACAGCGTAAAGATATTTTCGGCTTATTAAATTAAGAATTCCGTTGTGACAGCTTGACATATAATGTGCTTCGTCACTGCATGTTCCCATGCAATTTGACCACTTTAAGAAATTTTCTTTCATGTAGCTATGAATAACATCGAGAAGATCCTAAACCTTATTGGTCCCTGTACTTTTTATACGGAAGAATAAGACCTCATTTACTTTACATTCATCAACGAATCTGACGTACATTATTAAATGAGCACCCTTAGTGATATCCGTCGCCTCATCTATCTGAGTAGTTTCAATCGTACCAGAATCGCCTGGAAGAATTAAATCCTCTTCAACTGTGTGGGGTCTTTTGTACTGGGCGATTCTGTATGCAGCACTATAAGGAGTGAAAAGTGATTCTGAACGCACGGTTGTAGGTTTGAGTAAAGTCGCGATTTGTTGCTTCATTTTGTCTCTTCTTCAATCGAAAGAATCTGGAGGTTTGTTAGCTAAGTCTGTATGACTTGTTTCCATATGTCGTTTTAGTTTGCTCAGCCCATACTCTATGTTCCGACAAAGAACAAACTGCGGCGGTTTCTCTCCAGTATAAGAAAAATCTTGTAAAGCCACAAGATATCTAGCTTTCATCGTACTTTCTTCATTTAGGGTTCCTTTTACCAGCAGTGCCAGTAGATTTGTCATCTTAAGCTTTTCTCTTACCGCCCCTTCCCGCACAAAAGCTTTTGCATTCTGAAAGAGTAGTAATTTGAAATAACGGATAAAACACTGAACCCATTAACATGTAGGTCGTACACTTCTACACACTGTACCACCACACGCCATGCAGTCTGAGACATCAATATTTCAGAAAGAAGGCAAACCCTACTGTCGGCGGTCAGTGTTAGCAAGTCGTCCATATTCGATAACAGTGTGTCACATGAGCAGTAGGTATCTGTTGTTATACTGTGCAGAAATGAGAGTTCTGTCCTTTTCAGTTGCGTTAAGCACATAAATTTGCAAAGTAGGTGATACCTTAATTAAAACAAATTAGAAAATTTGATAGACTTTTTTAAACAATGGAAGATTTTAACGGACAAATTTAAACATTTTTAAAAATAAATATATATGCGAGTTAAAAAAAATTCATTTAGCAATAACTTTCTAAATACTAATAATAATTCCAGAAATGTGCATCAGTGCTGTTGGAGGATCATAGAACCTGAAGCCTCTGCTAATAACAATAAGCAGATGGAGAACCTACTTGTAAGCTAGTAATACACAAAAGTCCGAGTTCTACTATCAAGCTTCTAGGAAAATTTAAAAATGTGACACCCCTTTAGTTGCTCGCGACCCTTGAGTTGCGAGTCATAATCTGATAACAACTACAGTTCACGCAATATCTATGATACTGATGTGCCCTGCTTACTATTTTGAAAATATATAAACATTTCTTAATTTAAGGCTTTAGGATATAATAGAATATTCCTTAACATCAAGAATACGATGAGAAATATCAATGTGGAGGAAAGACTGAATGATCTGAATATGAATGTCTTCTGAAATGTAACGCTGCGCAGTTTGGTGGATAGGTACCAACATTTCAGAGGAACATATTGTTCATATTTATTTAAATGCTTTCCTTTTGATGAATTTATTCCGTACGAGATTTAGCTAAAATCAGACCAGTGTTTCAGACGTAAATATTCAGTAGTGTGTATATTTAAGGTAAAGTTAAAGTAAATGTTTTTGTGTAAATGTTTTCTTTGTTAGAGTTAAGTAAACAGACTGAAGATTTTTAATTTGTAAGGCGAATGAAAGCTGGCGGCAAACCATGAATATTAATGATTATGCACCATTGTTTACACTCTCGGGTAGCAGGAATGAAAATTTCAACAACATTAACACCGAAGCCCGCCATCGAACACGGTTTTGAGCCACCAACCATCCTCATAACATAGGTACCCAAGACCCACCTTAATGTTATCCCTGTTCTCCTCAGTACTGAAAATGACCATTTTCCAGCTTTCCCAACCAGCCTTCTAACTACATTTTTGTGCACTCGTTTTCAACAAATACCGTCTACGCTGCCAACTTGTAGCAGAGAAACCTTCAAATTTTGTGATTATGTGATGACCAATTATGAGGGCTTTGTATTATGAAACCAGTAATCCCCAGGTGCAACCTCCAATCAGAAGGCCACCCCCTCTAGGCGATCATGTATTGTTTATTCAATAAATTCACAGCTATCCTTCCCATCTGAAAGTTGTCGCCAACATCCAAACTGGAGCACACGCCATCGAGTGACAGCATAAGTGAGTAAAACATTTATAAAAAAAAATGAGAATCTAGCAGTCGTGGCTTATTTATGGGTAGGGCGTCATTTACCAGCATTTGCCTAGAAGGACTGCAGAACAGCACACAGATAAACACGAAGCAGGAGAGCGGATACCCTGACTTACATTTGAAACCAGTTCCTCCCTAGTGTGAAACAGGAGAGCTGACAGCTCGACTGTGGAGTCCAGTCTCTGCATGCGTGAACAAACAGCAGAACGGATGTCTGTCCGTGCTGTAGAAGTGTTGAGTGCTCACCGTGCCTCAAGGCATCATTGACACACCTTTGTTCAATAAGCTGTTGCCAAGTCTAAAGACTAACCTCTGTTAAACAACGCATTAGACCAGCTGCTGCTGAGGTTGGCCACTGCCAATAAACGTAATGAAACTCGATATGAAGTACATATCTTGATGACTATTTATGTTTATATTTTTGTCATAATATTTATTTGCTGCTATTTGACTCTTTAATCCCCACGGCGCGACAGCCCCTAGTGGGCCAGGACCTCCTCATTTTCGAGGCTTCACGATCACACCCAGTCAGACACACCACATTTGGTAGGACTTCTCTGGACGGGTGTTCAGCCCGATCCAAAGACCTCTATCTGACAACACACAACACTCAAAAACAGACAGACATCCATGCTCCCGGCGGGATTCAAACCCGCAATCCCAGCAAGCGAGCGGCTGCAGTCCCACGCCTTACACCGCGCGGCCGCTGGGATCGGCTTTGACATTTTAATGGGCCTACATATTTAATTTGTTACGTCTGTAATAGTGAATCTGTTCAGGTTATGGTGGCTTATTAGCATATTCGAATACACATGTATATGTAAATCTGTTTAGCAATTTAAAGGTAAAGGTCTCCCTGTAGTATGCCATTCAGGCATAGAGGGGGAGTAGTGGTTTAGCTGTACTCATTTTTAACCTCGGCGCTAGGTGGGAGTGGGTGGTGAACGCCAGGTCCCGGCAGTTTTATCCCCAGGAAAGAGCCCTGGTTCCCATTTTGCGGGAGACTGGGTGGGCTCCAGGGCCGATCTGGCCGGGTGCGGGAAAAATAAAATCTATAGCCCGCACCCGGGTTCAAACCATCGAACCGTCCAGCCATACAGTTCTATATAACCGACTACGCTCTCCCGGACCCCAGGATTTTAAATACGGCTTCAAAATTGTATTCAGATTATAGTACACTGGATAAGTAGTCGCGGAGTGCTGACAAGGTTAAAAACTGCTGACCATAAATATCTTCTTGTTGAACACATAAGGCCCGGGACGTAGACTGATGTCTTAGAGCACGGGTGTCAAAATTTATATGGCGAAGGGCCACACACATTTTTGTGGGCTGGTTCACGGACACCACTTGGAAAAATAACAGTAAATGGTATACGCAACACCCTGAATTGTTGTGTAATTTTGGTAGTATATACCTAATTTTCCTACATAAAATAAAAATAAGAAAGGCTAACTGGATTGGTCACAACTTGCCTAGGAACTGCCTACTTAAACACGTTATTGAAGGAAAGATAGAGGGAAGGATAAAAGTGATGGTAAGACGAGGAAGAAGACGTAAGCAGCTACTGAATCGCACTAGATCGCACTCTATGGAGAACTCGCTTTGGAACAGGTTATGGACCTCTCGTAAAACACATAACATATTGAATATCTAATTTACAAAAGTGGCCTTGGAACGCATGCGGCTCGCCGTCCTCGGGTTGGAGACTATCTTAGACAGATGCAAGTGGACAGGATTGGCGGAGAATGTATTGCCCATACGATAGATAAGAAACAGGCTACATAGGACACGTATGAGACATAGGAGTAGATAAGAGGATAGTATTAAAGCATATCTTAAAATAGGATATGATAATGTGGACTGCATTCGTCTTCCTCAGGAAGAGTACAGTATTTCAAGAGAAGCCGAGGGACGGCTGTCTTCGCAAGATTGCTCTGTTTCATTGAGTTTTTGAACGTCATGAGCAGACTAATAACGGCCGCAGGAGGTTCTGTAATTGTGCTGACGGTAGGAACATTTGCTTTCAGTGCGAGGCAGCAAACAAACAGATGTGTACCGAGACGGTCAGTTAGACGAGCGGGCAGTCGCAGTCCAACTGTTAGAGATATGTGAATGGAAAGTTGTAAATGTTGGGGTCTTGCTGCGAGATCGGAGGTTTTTACAGCGATCATCCGGGATGTAACGTTATGTAACCATCTCACAAAATACATGGTTTCACATCCCGCAAGACAGCAGCCTGGGCTACTATATTTCCTTTGGAATTGGTTCCATTTCCGTCTCAACGTCGTCATGGACAAATTTATGGTTACACTGACAGATTGCTGCAACTTCTCATTTTGAGACTGTGGTCATTTACAAGATAATATCAGTAGCTAGTCAAGAAATTCCACGCGTTTTATGGAACCTGAGGTTCATTACCGCATTCACAACAGCCTACTTAAACTGTCCCTATCCTGAGCCATATCAATCCAGTCCACGCCCTCTCATCCCACTTCTTGAAGATTCATTTTAATATTATTCTCCCATCTACACCTGGGTATTCTAAATGATCTCCTTCCCTCAGGTCTTCCCACCAAAATCCTGTATGTACCTCTCCCATCCCTCATACCTGCTACATACCCCGCCCACCTCATTCTTCTTGATTTGATCACCCGAATAATATTCGGTGATGTGTACAGATCATTAAGTTCCTCGTTATGTAGTGTTCTCCACTCCCTTGTTACCCCGTCCCTCTTAGGCCCAAATATCCTCCTCAGCACCCTATTCTCGAACACCCTCAGCCTATGTTCCTCAGTTACGGAGCCGAAACTAGTTGCCAAGATAAAATACACGTTTTATCTTGGCAACTAGTTTCGACTCCGTAACTGAGCCATCATCAGGCCGCTAACATAAACTATAATACGGAAGCTTAGTACTGTATTTTAGGAAGGAGATCTCCCCCTTTACATCATGAATACATTACAAATGTCTATAAGACAATTAGGTTTTTAGGCCTTACTGTAAAAAACGTAATTGTCTTTTATACATGTATAATGTATCTGTCGATTTAAAGGGGGACATCTCCTTCCTATAATACAGTACAGAGCTTCCATATCATAGTTTTTGTTAGCGGCCTGATGACGGAGCCGAAACTAGATGCGAAGGTAAAATGTCGTCAATGTAACTTGTTGGGTGTGATTGAAGAGCTAAGTAAACACGTGTTGTTACTGTAAGCGAGTAAGGTTGGCATTCTAAGCAATCTGTGTGCAATGGACCTTTTGAAATAACGGTAGAAGTGAAGGACTTCCCGTAATTTGTCATAACAACATGGACAGTGTGTAGATATGTAGCGCTATTTATTCTTAACCTCGGCGCTAAATGCGGGTGGGTGGTGAGCGCCAGTCCCTGACCGCTTTATCCCCAAGAAAGAGACCCGGTTGACACTTTACAGGAGGTTCCGTGGGCCCCACGGCCCATCTGAATGTGTGTGGTGAAGAGAAATCCTCTAGCCCCCACCGGGTTTCGAACCCCGAACCATCCAGCCCACAGCGAGGCGCTAAACCATCTACGCTATCCCGGCCCCTGTTAAAGTATAGTGTTTGTTAATTTATAATTGCAATTCTCTGGAATAGGACGCCGTGTAATTTGGTATATAATACCAACTTTTCGGAAGGGCTCGCTGCCTCCATCTACATGGTAGTTCAAGTCTACTCTTCTTGGACTACCCTAAAATGTACACACTATCCTCCTTCTAAACTCCGGTAACTCTGCACCAATCTACACGGCATCATATCCTAGAACACTGGAATGTTCATCAGTAGTGCTGTGAGAACCCCGAATATCGCTTGTCGGTTAAATAAAGTCATTTTTGTCGGGAATAGAAAATACAAACATGACATATTTACCACATATTTTGTGTTTGGTAAGGGTAACTGGTAAAATACATGAACATGACGGGGAGATACACTACAAACGTACCTGCACACAATATATGAGGAAGACTTGGAGTCCTCTGGGATGCTAGTGTAAATAGTTACCGGCAATTCGAAGAAAGGTAATGCCTACATTTTTAGGGTCAAGCTGTCAAAGAAAAATTTCAGGCACTCCACGCTTCTCGGATCCCTTGACCGTGAAGATGTAGGCACTACTGTCCTTCGAAACTTCAACTATTCACAATTCGACATTCCACACAATTCCCGAAGACTTGACCTTCATCAACAACATTGTATTTCAAATCCCGAACTTAATACATGACATTTATTGTTCATGTGGTTAACAAGAGTCTCATTGTTTCCCCAAACAAACATAAATTATTTCGTGTCTCATTTTTGTGATCTTATTTTCCTATTTCTGTGGTATGTAGCCAAACAATTTTAGTATTTTTTCATAATATGTAAACACTGAGGTGTGATGTTTCTCAGGGTATTACGAAAATCGCCAACGCGGTATTGGATTATGAAAACCTCATGTTCACGCACCTTCTTTAAGGTCATGACATATATTTAAGGGAAATCCACATGACGAAACATTAATATTCTTATCCAAGCGCTGCAAAAGATAACACGCGATATGTTTCCCACTGTGAGGTTTGGATGTACAAGTAATTTCTACGAACAGCCAAATGACCCGCACACACACTGTTCGTTGCGCTTTGTAGCACTGAGCCCAAGTTTGCTGTGATGAGCCTAATATATGTTGTTCAATAAATTTTATTGCGTTTTTACAGTCACACTTGAATAACAGTGTTGCAAACAGATGTACAGAGTCGCATATTACACATATGTGATACAAGCTCGGAAGAGGCAAGTGAATCAGAAGTTATCGTGTACCTAGTCCTGATGCAAATAAAATGTAATACATTATTTTGTACCGTAGTCACGTCTTTATTTCTTTCTTCAGCATGTAGACTAGTTTCCGAATGCGGTTTTAAGCATTACTCCATCTTAGTTTGTATTCCTTCTTCTCGTTAACTTTCATTTTTCAATTGCCTGTCTAATTTCTTTAGTAAACGTGATAAAGTACACTTTTGAAGCGTGCATGTTTATGAAATATTTTTGTAAATTTCTGGAACTTTAAAATTTTTGCGGAAGGCGATAGGTGCAAATAATAACAACGCTTAGATAATCTGTTTGTTCTTTGGGTCCTAACACACTGAGATGGCTCTAGTTCCGCGACGAAGCACTTCCAGATATCTGTAACTGGCATGACAAATGTCACCGTAATTTTGTTTGTAAACGCCGCATAACCATCGAATGCAGAAGTATTCAAAATTTGATATGGTATGAGTTCATGCCATGTGCTAGAATTTGGCATGAAATGTTTAATGCGGACTGAAAAATAACAATGGAGCATAATCTTTTACAACATGGAAGTCAGTAGAAATTCTTCGTTTCTTTTGTAATTATTTAGCTTATTTATTTGGTTTATTAAAGACACTGTCAGTAGCTCAGAATGTAGACTCTGTATCTCAGACTGTAGAATCTGTATCCAGACTTTAGACTACCTTAAAATGTAGACTCTATAGCTCAGAGTGTAGATCCTGTATCTCAGACTGTATACTCGTATCTCAGACTGTAGAGTCTGTAGATCAGAATTTAGTCTCTGTATCTCAGACTGTAGACTCTGTATTTCAGGCTGTAGACTCTGTATCCTGGAATGTTAGGATGATTGATGGTGATGAGTTGGAAGGAATGTAAAAGGAAGCGGCAGTGTCGTAATTCGAAACACTGTCTCGGAATATTCCTGGAGGCAGCGGGCTGAAGCATGGAAAAAAGGTTATTGCGTATTGCATACGTGGAAGAGGAAGTGTATGCTGCCTTGAAAAGGAATATTTGTGATTGAATTCAGGCTGACAATGATTCGTCTGTAAAAAAACATACTCGTATTTATTGCTGAATTGAGATTATAATGGATGAAAGTACAAAATACGATAACAGAGAATCGTGTAGCTGTCTAAACCACCGGACATGCTGGTAAAGCCGCATGCTGGAAGAAAGGCTAAATGGTTCCATATGTTGCTGTCTCTCCTCACTTTGCATTGCCATTCTTCCAACGAATGAGGACGGTGTTATCTGGCTAAGTTTCGTTTTTTACGTACGAATCGTGATTGCTGCAGGCGGTAGAATATTTATACATGTCAGCGATTTTTTGATTGTTTAGTTGCTGCAGATTATTTCTGATTCTTTAATGTTCTGTACGCATAAAGGAATCACATCCTTGTCTGATATTCAAAAGAAGATGGCATGATTGATTACATGTTGAATGCATAGAGCGGCACTGGTAATTTCACTGGCTGTAAGGTGAAAAATATTTGCTTGTTCAGACGTTATAGACCCTACCAATTTAAAAAAAATATAAAGTCTTAAATTATGTGGAAGCGCTCTTTGGACATCTGATGTCGGTCCACTTTGAGGACTGCTCGTAAAAGTTACAAGCAACGAATTAAGATGCACCTAAAGATGGCTACGACAGCATGGAGCCCCAGAAATAAAATTGCTCAAAATTCGATCAGAATAAGCACTGAACCTACAGGTTGCATCAGTGGTAGGGAGTTGCTGAATTGATGAAAGACTCAAACAAATATTCTGGTATGTGGAGATAGGAAAAAAATGTTGTGGTCATAATTGTAACAATAGAGAGAGGGTAGTGTCTCATCTTCCGCTCATACATAGACAAACTCCAAAACACAGTATACCACTCATCCATTACAGAGAAAATTGCCTACATCTGAACTGATCGTCTTTTTGTATCTTTTTAATACATATACACGTTCCTAGTTTAGTTTTGTGAAATGATAATTTGATATGAATCTCTGATGATGATCGCATGAGGGATCGAAACGTGTAGGACTGAATAACAAGATACTGTCATACAGAATATCTGAAGAAGTAGAATGTATTTTGTTGGACTGGATATTGTGTGACTAAACAGTGTGAAGTTGTCATATAGGGCCTAAGGTTAAGTAGACACGATTTTGGAACTGTATTCGTTATAATACACTAAGAAGTGAAGTGATCAGGGCTAGTGGGAGAGACGAGCTCCTTACCCCTTACAACCTAGGCCTACTATTTCGACTTTACGTGGAGATACTCGGGAAAATAAAGAAATTTGGCCGAGACTGCAGGTAAACGGTCCGAAATTCGAACTGAATACTTACAAATAGGACTCGTAAGGTTTACCACCGCACGAAAATAATCGGTATCTGAAAACGTTCATCGACCGATTTCTTCCGTGTTCTTTCCAATTCACCAAAAATAACCCTCTTCACATCCGACACTAAATTATCTATGCACCTGACAAATGGTTTATTTTTAAAAGAAAGAGAGAGAGAGAGAGAGAGAGAGAGAGAGAGAGGGAGAAAGAAGCAGTGTTACTTGTGTTACTTGCTTCTGCTGAGAACAGTGTAAGTGTAAGCAATGACACTATGGTGTAACACGTGCATATCTTTTTCACACCATTATAAAGACAGTCTTGCCTGAAGCGGCTGCTTAACTTGTCCGATACTTGTTTGGCTTAGCTTCCGATAGCCAAAGGCATAATAATGCATGCCGGTATGTCGCTGGACAATCTTGCTGTAACCGCGACGAAACTGTTTACTTTTTAATCCATGTTCTTTCTTTTCTCTTTCTCTACTTCTAACTACGAATATCACTTAAAGGTCTATATTAAGCAAAACCGTTAGCTTAGTGTTCGCCACTGGCTGTGTTTCTCTAAACTTACATGCAAGGTCACGAGCAAAATTCCGCTACACTCATTACGCTGAAACGACACGCGGCTTTGAAACATCGCTTAACGTCAATGTGTAAGACAGTTTCCGTTGTCGAGTTCTATGTAAAATTTCGATATTGAGCTATACGTATGACAGTATCCGATACTGAGCTGTGTGTATCACAGGTTCCGATATTGAGCTATACGTATGACTATCCGATACTGAGCTGTGTGTATCACAGGTTCCGATATTGATCTATACGTATGACAGTATCCGATACTGAGCTCTGTGTATCACAGGTTCCGATATTGAGCTATACGTATGACAGTATCCGATACTGAGCTGTGTGTATCACAGGTTCCGATATTGAGCTATACGTATGACAGTATCCGATACTGAGCTGTGTGTATCACAGGTTCCGATATTGACCTATATGTATGACAGTATCCGATACTGAGCTCTGTGTATCACAGGTTCCGGTACTGAGCTCTGTGTATCACACGTTCCGATATTGAGCTCTGTGTAAGATTGGGATAATAAGTTATATGTTTGACACTTTCCGATATTGAGCTGTGTATAACAAGTTCCGATATTGAGCTCTGTGCATAACAGGTTCCGATCTTGAGCTCTGTGTAAGATTGGGATATTAAGCTCTATGTATGACAGTTTCGGATATTGAGCTCTGTGTATAAGAGATTCCGATATTAAGTGTGTTATAATTGAGAAGCAAAGAAAGAATGCTGTATAAAAACGAGTGTTCGCCAACCCACATTCTTTACCATCACAATAAGTTGATATATTTAAATGTCCGACAAAATTTTGCCCAGATAGGCCTCTGTAACGACTGATGGTGTAGACAGTGCTTCTTGGGGCGGAGTTTAGTTTTGTACTAAAGGCGTATTTTATTCCTCAGGTCTGTCATCAAATTTATAGTCGTCGTAGGCGTCATTTCTGAGGAGAAAGTAGGTCTGTGCTGTGTGAAGGGACCTATCTGCCTTAACTGCACGTATTTACAATTTTAGGGCCTGCATAAACACGGCTTATTAGATCCGCTTGTCTGCTCCTTCTTGACGAATGAAGAAAGGCCGACGAATAGTTAAATCCTTGAATTTATTCTGTAATAACTACTGCTCCACATTTAATTTCCCACAAATACCGAACAGTAAATTGTAACATTTAACATTTAGTTACACCTTGTATAAGGCTACATACTCCTCGTATTTAATACGCTAGGTATATTTTATTCCTACCATCATTTTAAGTTATGTGTTGATACGGATGCTTGTGCACAGCAATTAAAACGGCATGGCCATGTGCAGTTTCCATTGTGAATAAATTTATAGCGAGCAGAATTTGTTCTAATTGGTGAATTGATGCAGCATTTGTTGACATTACAATGAAGGCCAACTCACCTCTCACCTTCAGAATCATATTCCTGGGGTCCTTCCCAGTCACAGATATCGCACATGGATCCGATTCTCAAGGTTTACGGAGCAGTGGAGCGTTTGCAGTAATGCTGTCTGGCATATGCATACGTGACCTTGAACCAAGGGGCAGCTATTACAGATACAGACTCTGGAGTTTGCAGTTGACCTTGGCAGTGGTTTGGACTGGGGAAAGGCGACTGTCCCTTGTTTGTGACCAGTAACTGGTGCGTTCCAGCTAAAAATACTCTGGAATGAAGTGCGTACAGTCGGTTTTTTTTTGCGTGTGAGATAATGCAGTTTTTTCTGGAGTGTTCTATGTGGTTAGAGCTGTGCATAAATTTGACTTTAGGCTTTTTATAAACGAAAAACTACATCATATAGTGAGAGACACTCGTGTCTTTGCCGGGATCTATATCTTTTTCCCCTACCGTCGTCGCGAGTGTTAAGGGACTCTACCCACGCTGTGTAGGTCAACTCTGTTTCCTTGAGTAAGGGACCTTACTAGCCATGTCACTGAATGTTCCGTCTCCCCATTTTAGTCGTGTAGAAAAGATATACCTCGATCTCGCTTACCTGAGAGATTGATCCATCGTGGTGGTCCACAGCAGTGGCTACCCACGTGTCCAGACCTTATCCCACAAGATTCTTACGCCTATCTGTGGAAACACATAAACCATAGGGTGTACAGGGAAAGATGGAAACACGAGATGCGTTTTGGATGCTGCAGTCCTTGTCAACGACAATTCTAATGCGAGCTGTAAAAATAAGACACTCGACTGACATACATGGAAGGATGCCTATCGAGTAAAGTGTGGCTATTTGGAGCATTCACTGCAATTTCAGGAATTATAACTTTTAACTACTTGATCGTTAATTCTAATTTGTTAAATAATATAAATTTTTAAGTTGTGTTATTGCTTTGCCTAAGTATTTGAACTTTGAGTTTGGTTTTGGAGTAATCAGTGCAAACAGCAAGGCACAACAAAGCCCAGATTCTCCTAGACGCTGTACTCTCTTGCCCTGCTGACTTCAGCATTATGATCTTGAGACAAACTGCCGTTTAAAGGCGATTTCTATTTCAACAGAATACATGAACCTGCGTGCCACATGGTTTGTGCTGTCATTTTGTGTCAGTGGTACAGTGAATAGGCAATAACACTGTTGTGTACACTTCTTCAAGGAACGTGACCACGGTCAATCATTTTCACATATCCGCCCCATATAAGCTATGTGGTGGTGTATGAAACACTGCGTGCTTTTGCTCGCGCGCGCTCATGCGAGTGGAATACCGAAGACTTTACCGAAGAAATTAATGAACATTCTGGTCATTGAAATTTATTTACTTAATAATTAGCTTTTAATGACGTCAACAGCTGTAGCTACATGGCGTAAATCGATAGTTTGTTGACAATAGTGAATAGGAAAGTACGTGAAACGAAACGATTTTACGCCCACTTTCCTATATTGTTCTGGCATTTGCCTGAAGGGAAACCACATAATCTGGGGATATTCAGTCTGCTGACCAAGAATTAGATCCGGAACTCCGAAGTACGAAACAGGAACGCAAATCGCTCCACCGCGATGTTTAGTTGTCTTTCAAACAGAGTGTAAGGATTTCAAAATAAGTGACAGAATTTTTATTTCATATTTCGAATATCTAGGGTCCAACACTCCACAGAAAAAAAAAGGAAACTTTTACAAGGAAAGCCCTACATATGTTTCGGCCAGCTAACTGGCCAGTTAGCTGGCTGAAACATATGTAGGGCTTTGTTTTTTTAAAACTATTAATGTTTTAATAGTAAGTGCATGTGTTGGTATAGTGTTTACTAGTGGTAATAAACATGCACGGTGAAAATAATATTAAGTTTTACAAAGAACTTTGTGCTCAGTAACGTAAGGCAAAATGATTAAAACCTACAACAATCCAATTTAACATAACGCCTTTTTTTTTAGATGAAAAAAATTATTTGTTTACACAATGAGGCCCTACAAGTTTCGGATTATGATAAAGGCATCACTAAATTTTTCCTTTCAAAATATATATAGGAGAGTCACATTATTTCCTTAATCTTTGTTCTTCTTAAGTGGTAATGCTATACCAACCTTAAAACTTTTAGCTTTAAAATGTATAGGCCTATATAGTATCCTTCAATGAGCCTGTAAGTTTAATATTTTTATGCTCTGATATATTGTGTGATATTTTTGTTGGATCAATAAATCGGCTATTGTCGTAAACTTTCCAATTAAATTTTCATGAACTGAAATTGTAAATACAAAAAATTCTGAAACTTCCCCTCTGATTTTTATTTTTCTTATGATTCACATCAATAAAGTGTGTTTTGTTACACTGGATTGCAGTTGATTTTAGTTTTGTATTGTAAAGACAACGGAATTTCACATACCAAAATTCTACCTCAAATGCAGCCCCATTTAGTTCCAAACATTTGTACAATACTTGCCTTTGCCTCATGCAAGGTACATCTCCGAAGTAATTCTTCATTACATGGTACAGGCAATCAAGTCCATTCCGGCTTCACACCACTCATTTTAGCTTTTCCAAGTTCTTCCTCGGTCTTCTGTGTTCATCAGTTTATACCTGTTTCCGATTGTATTTTCATATGTATCCTAATATCTGTATTCTTAAGATATTTTAGGCTGGTAAAGCCATGAATTCTTCTTAAACATTCCTGCTGATAGTATAATGTTGATTTTTTCCTCAAAATCACTTTCATATAGCTAAGTTGATATCTTATAAAACAATGAATCTTTTGTAAAATTTCTTCTATATTCTTTCCTTGTGTGGCCTAAGGATTTGTCTTTAAGTTGCCACGTATTCTGTTGTACTTAGTAAGTAGGTTATTTAAGTCTTTTGAGAAGTACAAATTATTACAATTTTCCGTTCCCCAAGACACACATTACAGTCTTTCATAGACTTACGTCCTCATGTGTCCTACATTTGCTACAGAGTATTTGGCACGTTTGGAATGCCGAGCAGTTACTGCAGACGGTTGAACAGATTGAGTGGGTAAAATGAAGAACATTCTAATGCTGAAAACTTAAACATCGTTTATTATGCAGCACAATTAGGCCCCGGAATCTAGGTTTCACAGGATAGGCAATGCACATACAGTAGGCCCTCGATTTAACGGACTAACTGGGGGCAATAGTGGACACTCCGTCCGCTATTGCCGGAAGTCCGTTAAATCAAATCTATTTTAAAAACGTATATTAATTACGAACTTACAATGTACAGGATGTATTAAAATGTTATTATAATGTATAAGTAGGAATAAAATATTATTATAATGTACATCGAGTAATTTATACACGCCACTTGACCCAACCTTTTAGCATGCTCTATTTGTGAATAAGAAAAAGTTCTAAATTTTTCCTTTAGGACAGAAATCTTGTGTCCGTTAAATCCGAAGTCCGTTAAATCGGGGTCCGTTAACTCGGGGTCCGTTAAATCGGGGGCCTTCGCGTAACCATTGTTGCAGTGGAAAAGCAACAATGCGTTTTATGTGTAATGTTGAGCTACATATCACTTTCAAAAATATAAAATATTGAATGTAGCACAAAAATGCCTTTATGACGACATGATGTCGCCGGCAACAGCAAAATGTTCTTAGGTCTTCATGTGGAGGGTCCGATATTTTTGTCCTATTTTAACCAAATTAGAGTTTCTCCACAGATTTTCATCAAAGCCCCAATATCAAATTTCACGGAAATCCGTCCCGTGCGAGCCGCGCTGATAAAAGCGGACAAGTGGACAGACGGAAGGACGGACAGACAGGGGACGTTTAGGCTTGACGAAGCTACGAGTAATATGAGCTTGTCGCGACTATGCGAACGCGCGTAAAAAGATGAAACTGAGACTCTAGAAAACCTGAAATTATCGATTTACAGCAGTTAAGATATTTATCACTTGAATTATAGGAGGGGTAGGTAATGGAGTTTACTTTTCTAGAGGTTCTTGGTGTTAGATATGCGTAACAAATTTTGTGACTGTTCTAGGAAATGTAGCCTATTTGTCTTTAATTATCATATTAATTTCTGTTACTTCCAGAAGGCTGTGCAGATTGGTTACTTATATTACGTCTAGACAACCATGTAGATTGGTATAGAAATTCCAACGTAATGGAGGAGCTTATGCCTTCATGTTTGAGGTAATACAAGACGTAGATTGCTCTGAAGACGGATGAAGTACGCTTACCGAAACTTCGGTACCTACATCAATCCACACGGAGTCGAATCCCAGGAAACAGAATTTTTATGTACAAACCTATTTGCCGTCGAAAGAGTTCATGCAGTTTTTTGAGTGTTCACTGGTTTTGATGAGTCACTGGACATCACCTTAGCTGCACAAATGTGGGAATTACAGTTTTGCAAGTAGCGTTGACATCTAATTTTGCAAAGTTCGAATCACGTTTGGTGCTGCGACTATGCAGTAAGACAGAGTGGTTCCATTTTATTCAGGCATTACTATTGAGCATTCAGAAGCATAATTTGGAATATGTTGGTCTAAGTATATGGGCATAGTTATGATGCCACGCTACAATGTTCTGACGAACCCATACACTTTTTGGACTTTTTTCATCACATGTATTGAAATATAATACACTTATATATTGCAGTATATAATGTGTTTATGCGGTGTCACTGCCTTACCCATCAACAAAGCCTAATTGGCAACACTCTGGGTTTTAAACTATGACGTTATCAACCACAGATATTTGAAAGTGCCTTTTACGAGATCATAAGGTAAATGCTGGGCAGAGTTTTATAAGTATGTTAAAAGACGTAAAGGTAATAGAGAAAATATTCCTGCGATCAAGGGCATTAATGGAAATATCATCACCGAACCAATAGAAAAGGCCAACTCCCTAAACTCTTATTATGCGTCTGTATTCAGTTGCGAACGAAACACCCCGCAAATCCAATCGACAGATTCAGGAAAACCGTTCACCATTAGTATCAACATTTTAAGGAAACGACTATCAGCAATCGGGAGAAATAAATCCGTCGGACCAGATGGCATTCCTGGGGAAATTTTAAAGTTAGGTGGGGAAGCCATGATTCCATACCTCGCGAGATTACTAGATATAACGATGAACAACAATTCTATCCCAGGGGACTGGAAAAAAGCTATAGTGGTTCCTATTTATAAAGGGGGAGATCGATCAGTAGTGGGAAACTATAGACCGGTCAGTTTAACCTCAGTAGTTTGCAAACAAATGGAGCACGTTATAGCAGGGTATCTAAGGCAAGTCTGGGAAATGAGTGAGTGGTTATATGAGGGTCAGCATGGATTTAGACCAGGGTACTCATGCGAAAGCCAAGTAGTCACAGTTTGTCAAGATATTGCTGATTCATTGGACGAGGGAGTAAGGACTGACGCGATTATAATAGATTTTTCAAAGGCTTTTGATTTAGTCCCACATGATAGGCTGCTTTCAAAAATTGCGGAAACCGGTGTGGACTTGAGGTTAGTGGTGTGGATAAAGGAATTTCTGTTAGGACGTTCGCAAAGAGTTAGAGTAGACGGACAACTATCTGATGAAGTCAGAGTAACGTCGGGAGTGCCGCAAGGGAGCGTATTAGGTCCATTGCTCTTCCTCGCTTATGTTAATGATATTTGGAAAAACATTGAGTCAAATATACGGCTTTTCGCTGATGATTGTATAATATACAGGAGGATAATCGATAGTAATGACATTGAAAATTTGCAGACAGACTTAAATAGATTAGGGGAATGGGCGGTTGAAAATGAAATGAGGATAAATCCAGGTAAGAGTAAAGCAGTAAGCTTCAATAGAGCTAGGGTGAAAGGTAAACTGAGGTATTGTATTGGGGATCAACTAATTCCAGAGGCAAATAGCTTTAAGTATTTAGGAATAATTATACGCAGCGACCTAAGCTGGGCAGATCATGTAAATTATACACTAAGAAAATCATGGAGGGCTCTTCATTTCGTAATGCGTATACTCAAAAGGGCAAATAATAATACGAAAAGTTTAGCTTATACGGCACTAGTGAGACCGATACTTGAGTATGGAGCGGTGTGTTGGGACCCATACAGAGAAGGTCAGGTAAGCGCTTTGAATCGCGTGCAAAAGAGAGCGGCAAAATTTGCAAATAATACAAATGAATCGGGTTGGGAAACATTGACACAGCGTAGAGCGATAGCCCGAATATGCGCCCTTTTCAAAGCATACACCGGGGGACGGGCTTGGAAAACAATAGGGGATAGACTGCTAAAACCATGCTACCTGGGTAGGGACGATCATAGTCGGAAAATTAGGATTAGGAAACAAAGAACAGATGTAGGTAAATATTCCTTTGTAAATAGGACCATAAAAAGCTGGAACCAATTACCTCCAAGCGTACTAGCGACTTTCCCCTGTAAATTAAGCTCTTTTAAAAAAAGGGTCAAGAACGTCATTACAAGCTAAGGATTTTTAAGTGGAGATTAAATAAAAATAAGGGATGTGAAGTGAAGGGGTGTGAAGTGATGTGAAGTGAAGTGCTCTGGTTTCGAAGTGAAGTGAAGTGAATTAAGTTCTTGGGGGATATAATTAGCATGTACTTTGGTCTGACTTTATACTGAGGATATTCTAACGCACTGAAATTAATTAATGTGTGGGTGTTTTTTGTATTGTGCTTGTTTAATTTTTTTTTTTTTATTCTGTGTATGGGTGTTTTTGTAAGGTGTGGATGCTTTTGTAAGGTGTGGATGATTTGTAAGTTGTGGATGTTTTTGTAATGTGTGTACGGTGTTCTAATATGTGTACTTGTATTTACTGTATGTATTTTGTTTACTGTATGTATTTTGTTTTGTATGTGTAAGGGTGTTTTAGTAAGGTGCGTACGGTTTTCTAATATGTGTATTTGTATTTACTGTATGTATTTTGTTTTGTATGTGTATGGGTGTTTTTGTAAGGTATGGATGTATTTGTAAGGTGTGGATGTTTTTGTAAGGTGTGGATGCTTTTGTAAGGAGTGGATGCTTTTGTAAAGTGCAGATGTTTTTGTAATGTGTGTACGGTGTTCTAATGTGTGTACTTGTATTTACTGTATGTATTTAATTTTGTATGTGTATGGGTGTTTTTGTAAGGTGTGTACGGTGTTCTAATATGAGTACTTGTATTTACTGTATGTATTTTGTTTTGTATGTGCATGGGTGTTTTTGTAAGGTGTGAACGGGGTTTTTCTAATATGTGTACTTGTATTTACTGTATGTATTTTGTTTTGTATGTGTATGGGTGTTTTTGTAAGGTGTGGATGTATTTGTAAGGTATGGATGTTTTTGTAAGGTGTGGATGCTTTTGTAAGGAGTGGATGCTTTTGTAAGGTGTGGATGTTTTTGTAAGGAGTGGATGCTTTTGTAAGGTGTGGATGCTTTTGTAAGGAGTGGATGCTTTTGCAAGGTGTGGATGTTTTTATAATGTGTGTACGGTGTTATAATGTGTGTACTTGTATTTACTGTATGTATTTTGTTTTGTAATTGTGTATAGTTTGTTTTGTATTGTTAATTTTATGTATATTTATATGTCCATTTGTATTGTGTGTACTAGTGTAAGGACTACTGCCACCGGGTGAAAACCCAATTGCAGTAATTAATAATAATAATAAAATAAGTAAATATGGTGACGTTTTACCATTCTGAAGTACGTAAGTTTAACATTGTTGAGATTCTGCAGCATTTGCTGTCACTGATAGGAAAGATGAATATTGTCTTTGTTGGCAAGTGACAATTAATCGTTCTGGTGAGGATGAAAGCCTGGATAAGATCTGGCCTTCTTTGTACTTGAAGAAAATAAATAGAAAACTGTAAGGGAAATGTGCATGAAATAATAATTATTTAATCGTCAGCTCTTAAATAATAGCTACTATCACGTTTTAAACTGCCAGAAAATATTTAAAAAATACAGTGCGGGTAATGATCGATGTGTCAGACAGCTTTAATTAACATTGACAGCAATCATTTACGTATTTTGTGGACTTGAATTAGTAAACCACTTTGAAGTGTTACATGGAGGCGCTCAGTCTATTTCAGAATTCAAAATGAACGTGCTGCATATACTGGAATTGTGACCTTAGGTCTAAATTCCAAGAGGGTCATTTGAGTGTCTTTATGAGAGAAGCCAGTAAAAAACAAGAAAGGTTATGTACGTAGAAAAGTAAAATTGAGGCCAGTTGGCGTCACCATTTTTGCCATGAGAAAGCAAGAAATATCACATATTCCGAGTCTGTATCTGTAACTTTAGTTGTCCAGCATGCAAAGCGCATGCACCGTACTATACTGTCATCTGTGGCCTCTCTGGCTGTACCACATTTTCCCACATCATCTCACAAAAGGCACGACTTTCGGAAAAATGGTACTGAACATGAAATGTGGTTTTCGATTTTCTCTTCAATTT
Source organism: Reticulitermes speratus (assembly GCA_021186555.1). Classification (NCBI taxonomy): domain Eukaryota; kingdom Metazoa; phylum Arthropoda; class Insecta; order Blattodea; family Rhinotermitidae; genus Reticulitermes; species Reticulitermes speratus. The sequence continues at coordinate 21,170,747 of JAJKFL010000012.1, forward strand.
TGTTTTTCTCATTCTAGAAGAATTGAACGTGATATTATCGTGCCTGTACATAGGTCTTCATGTAAAGTACCCGTTATTCTTCTCAGATTTTAATGAAATTTGAACTTCCTCGCCAGATTTTCGAAAAATAATTAAGCATTAAATTTTATGAAAATCCGTTCAGTGGGAGCCGAGTTGTTCCATGCGGACAGACAGACAGACAGACAGACAGATAGACATGACGAAGCTTATAGTCGCTTTTAGCAATTCTGCAAATAAGCCTAAAAAGAGTGAAATTTTCATCACTACCATTGTGAGAAATTCAAATATTGCAACGCACTTTTTGGCCAGAAATTCGGATCTCTGAATTCCTGATTTCAAAGGCTACACTCTAGGGCTTTTTAAATCTGTCAATCATATAAGGTTGATTGGTTCGAAAGTTATTCTTTCTGTCGCAAATTCTTTTCTTCACGAAAAGCGATTTTCAGGTAGAAATCATAAAATATGTTTTCCAATTATTGGCTTTCAGTCCTACAAGTTTTGTTTTATTTATATCTTATTCAGATAATAAAAATTTGTAATTAAACACTAAAAATTTTGTTCATGGTTTAGTGTGGTTCTGGCCGAAGCTGAATGTGAGAATTTTTATTGGATTTAGTGTTTTCTGTAGCGCTCTTCCTCAAACACGCTTACGCAGTCAGGATCAATAATCACAGGGAATATTTACCAGTTGAATAAATGAAGTGCTAAGGCAAGACTGTTCACTGACTTACTTTTCTTTATAGACTATAATGACTTAAGACGAAGTATAGCCCTATTCATGGTGTCATTGTTGTTTGTTTACCTAAATATACAATTGCAAATCCCGAAGGAAGATAATCTTTGAAACATTGGCCTATATAGTCGCAGATGGTAGGATAATAATGAAACGAATTTTTAATATAGGGTTTGAAGGAGTGGATACGTTTCATGTTGTAGGATGAGTAACAATGGCGAGATTTTCAGAACACGGAAATTAAAATTGGTTTCTATAAATTGCGACCACTTTCTTTACCAGGTAACCTAATTTTAGCTTCTCAAGATGGGTTAGATTCTTCGGGGTTATTATAGAAGAGTGTGGTGGAGTGGGCAATACTACTGCTTCGTATTCCGGAGGTTCTAATTTCCAAGTCTTTCCGGAGACTGATGATTCTGAGGTGTTTTCATCACCCTAAGCAGTGCCTCTAAGCGAATGCCGGGATAATACTTTGAACTTTCGGAATTTTGAGATAAGTTTAAGCTCAGGCCTATTATTGCGGAATTTTAAGATAATTTGAAGCTCAGGCCTACTATTTCGGAATTTTAAGATAGGTTTAAGCTCGGGCCTACTGTTCGAAATTTTAACATCATTTGAACCTCGAGCCTACTCTTTCAGAGTTATAAGATAAGTTTAAGCGCGAGCCTACTATTTCGGAATTTTAAGATATGCTTAAGCTCAGGCCTGCTGTTTCGGAATTTTCCTACGTGTGTACGTCACAGACGGTTGTTCACATTTGACAGAAAAAGAAAGACTGTGTTATATCAAATTAATCTTAAGGAAGTCCATGTGGATAATAACCAGATTGAACCGGCTCAGCAATAGTGTTGGTGTTAAAAAGCTGGATTTTTAAAGTTGCTATGAACACGTTTTTCAAAATTTTTGGACACCTGAATAATAACCGAGTATTAATGCACGATCGTGTGTCAAGTGCTTACTGCATGACTTTTTAAGTGTTATTTAATAAGGTTTTCAGTATCTAAATTATATAGCGTCGGTGATGCATGAGTGAATAAATATGATGCATTGGTGGAATTACACTGATAGGGGAAAACTAAAGTACTCAGAGAGAAACCTGTCCCCTTGCCACACTGCCCACCAAAAATCCCACATACTACGTATATTGGCCTGTTATCCAAATCGGGACTCCGCGATGAGAAGATGGTGACTAACTGCCCGAGCCATGGCGACTATCCGCCTGATCCATGGCACAGCGTGTGGTTATTTAATTAGATAATTACGTAGATGATAAATTGCAGTGCCATACTTAGAAGGAGGTCTACGGCTTTGTTGCTCTTGGATTGAAATTTTACTCGAGTAGGCTACTGTGTCGTCATTTATTAAACCTAATTTCAGTTCCACGAATACCTGGCAATAAATCACATCAACATACGCGGCCTACTTGCTACTGCATTTCGGAAGCCGTGTGCTTTACATACCTTTTACAGCAATAGACAAGTTCTTTTTCACATATTGGCGAGTAGCGTGCCGATAGAATCGTGAACATGCTGGTTGGTTGTGGGTGTTCTGTGGTGGTGTTGTTGTATTAATTCAAATGGTAAACATATGAATGCATAAAACTTGGCGGTCTTGTGTTGGTATATACATATAGGCCTATGTAATGAGACAAATAGACAGGAAACGGTTTCACATATGTAAACTAATCACAGCATACAGAATTATTTAACCAAACTAAGAAATTGGAGTGAATATAGGAACATATTTACACATATTATGCACAACATTTTACAAAATTATATATGAGTTTTAAATTCTTTATCTTCGTGTCTTCATTTAAATCAGCTGAGGAATAAAAGGCATAGAGTTCAGTTTGTGATTGTGTTTTAAAGATTTATTTTTTCTTCAGATTATTTGCCTCGGCTTTGAGGTTGATGAGACACGAAACTTTGGATATGGGGCTGCACTCATTAGGGATTCGCAGTTATTTAAATAAATAAGCTACACTCGCACACTGTCCAACGACAGTTCTGGCGCACTTAAAGTGCCAAGGATGCTTTGCGTTGAAGTGTTACTGACTCGTTATAGACGTTCCAAAGGTGTTGAGTTTAAACTTTTTTACGTATTTTATATTGCCTTTTTTTGTGTGTGATAAGAAATACGTGATGCAGCCTGATGATTTGAAAATGAACGGGAAGCAGCACTGAGTATGTCCAGTCTCTGATATAGCGTGACGAACGGCAGGCGGATGGATATACATCAAGGAACAGCACAAAAAGCGGACCAGCAGGCTTGCGTGTTACATTCACATTCTGTGGGCTGCTTTTTGGTAGCAAGCGGAAAATTGCTAGTTAATGAGGACATTATGGAGTGGTGAATGTGAATATTGAAGTCAATAAAATATTAACTGACAAATCAATTAGAAGAACGATATTTTTTGTGTAACGACTGGTTTTTGTAAAGATTAATAAAAGTAAATCCACGCATATCGGTGTAACTTTGAATTAGTTGTGAAAAAGATAAATTTTTGCTTCAAAAATAAAGAAACGTTCGAATATTTGTGAACGACAGTAAATAATAGAGACGTTAGAAGTACATTCGCATAGAAATTAAGAAGTTATTATATCGGGAAGGCTTCTTACAATTCGGCTGACAAGTATTCTCTTCCCATCTTATGTATAAAAGAAATAACATAAATACATACTCCTAGTAAAAAGGTAAAGCAATCCCATTACAGGCCTGGACAGGCCCTTAGGGTTTCAGGAGGTTGAGGCTCCCAGATTTCTAGACAATCGGCACATGAAGGTGGTAAGGTTGTCAGCCCTACGCACCGGCCGCCTTTACCCCATTTCTGTTAGAGGCTGAGTCGACCCCAGGGCCATAGTGCGACCGAAACGATTAAGTCAAGGAAAAATTCCAATGACACCATCGGGAATCGAACCCGCGACGTTCCGGTTTGTAAGCGTAGTGCCTCAACCAACTGCGCCACCGCGCGCCCCACATACTCTTAGTACAGAAGTATAATTTTAAATGTTGCTCTAAGGGAGTGAAATATTGACTCTCATCTGAAGTGAAGAAAATTGTTGTTGCTTAAAAAGGGATGCCGAAATTATTTAATAGTGTGGGGATGAGATAGGTGGAGAATGTAACACGCACGAGAGAGAGATATAAGTAGTGCTGTGCTGCAAAGTTTTAATTGTAGCAAATATGAGAGGATGGTAATTTTTTTTTTGCTTTTTTTTAATAACTACGTAAATACGTATCCTGGATACGTTACGTTTCTTGTATATAAATTCAAAAATTCACATCTTCGCCAAGTTTTTTATTCTTTGCTGAAAAACGTGTTACACGCAATGTGTAGGTATGCTTATGATCTATTTCCGTATTAAATTTCACTTGCTGAGCTCCAGTGGTTCACAAGTTATCGCCATCAAATCCAGAGTAAATAAACTTTCGTAAGGCTGTCATCTTGTTCTTTCATATTGTACAGAAATGCACCATAAATTGCTCCTTTACCATATATCACTTCAGAATATTAAAGTACATGCAGTGGCGGACTGGCCAGGGTGTCAGCTTGCCCGATGGCAAGTGGGCCCCCTTAAACTTTAGACAATATGTTAAAAATGTTAACGACCTTTTAGTAGCTTGAAAATATAATAGAAGTTCCAATATTATTACTGACTGCAACTAAAATTTACGTTGTATTACTATTTTAATCAAACATTTTAATAAAATCCACCATTTATTTAAAATTAAAAAAAGAATTTAAAAATTCAATTATAACAATCTGCATTTACATTTTGTATCTACTGTATACTGCCAGTAATATGTACAATATATGTACACTGTAATTACTAAAAAGTATACATTTATTTCGCAAAAATTTTAATTGTACATTTTTTCCACATGTATTTTTTGAAAATTTTATTTATTTCTTATAAAAATTAAATTATAGCCTTATAGTTGTGGGTGGGCCCCCTTTGTCTCCTGGCAACCAATATTTTTAGACCCAGTCCGCCACTGCAGTACATGCTGCTGTATCTGCGGTCGCTCCTGCCTCACAAGTTCGTGCGTCCGCCATTTTGTTATAACTGATTGTAGGAAGCTAAAACGTGTGACGGTTTATCCTCTAGTAGCATAATCTTCATACTAAATCTCGTTACTATCGGTCAGATGCTTCAAAAGTTGATGTGGGGAAAGCACACTTACCCGCACACGCACACGCACATACACACTACACGGAGATCTCAAAAGCTAATGACTTTCCTTTGTGGGAATAAAAGTACACTCCGAATGGCAGCTGCCGGGTTTGTTACGTCTTATGTACGTATAAATGTACCGTTGCAACATATGATCTTTTAGCCAGATTTAAATCCTAATGTCGGTGAATTTCCGTCAACATTCGCCGTATTTACAAATGTTCATACGACTTTTTAAACTTTAATTTATATCGACACTTACACACTTTTTCATATCACGTAATTTTGACACGCCATTGCTGAGAACATTGATGTGTTGGATTTGGGCTTCATGTACAATTTAATTTTGACTTGTACGAAGGAAAACTACATTGACAAGTAATGTAGATCATTAACACCAGATATCATCGGTGTCCATTTCATATCGTCGGATAGCAATGGGGTCTCAATAATACCAGTAAAGCATGTACTGGCCTTACAGCAGACCTCAGTAAAGTGAATTTTTAAATACTGTCTTCCGATCCGCTATTTGGTTTCCAAAGACCCACGAAGGTTTCCAGTAAACTTTTCGAATGCACTATCTGTCCGATTAATTGAGATCATATGATACATTTATTTAAGAGATCCTCCTAGACGGTTGCGGGCAGGGATAGCTCAGTTGGCATAGTTACTCGCTACGGGCTGGACGGTCCGGGGATCGAATCCCGTGGGGGGAGATTCTTTCACGCGTCAGGACCGACCCTGGGTCCCACCCAGCCTCCTATACAATGGGTACCGGGACTCTTTCCTGGGGGTAGAGCGGCCGGGGCGTGGAGTTGACTATCCACCCCCATCTAGTGCCAGGGTTAAAGAAAGAGTAATCCATACCTCTACTCCCCCTCTGGGCCTTCATGACCTGTTCTAGGGAGAACTTTTACTTTTTTACCTAGACGGTTGCACAAACCGGTTCTGGTTAAACCTTCCCTGTTTCCTGCTCACATATGCTCATTATTCTTCTTAGGTACTTGATTCTCTGCAGGTTCGTTTTGCTAATCGTGAAATATGGTAGCCACGACTAGAATTCTTAATGTGACATGAGTGGTAAGGATTCCTGCCTCAGACTGGAGTGGCTTGGCGAATCGATCATGTGCCTTGCCTAAAGAGCAGCAACTTTGAACTTACGAGTATGTGTCTGGGTTATGTTACTGACTCACCTTTCACAGTCTATTTGTCAGCTTCCAAATTCCGTGGAGCTGCTGGACCTAGAGTTAATTAAATTAAGTTAAGCGTGTCAATACTGCTTATTCTACGTAACCTGTCTGGCTGTGCATGCAAATTTGTGTTTATCAGTAACTTCTGTAGCAACTATGGATTTTAATGACATTCGGTACGAATGATTTGCCTTGAGTAATATTTCCTAGAAATTTCTTTTTCATAAAACCAACATATGCACATCTAATATAACTAACAATAAAGTTATTTTTTTACTCCTACATGTTTCGGCGGAACTCCGCCAATTTCAGTTGGACTATACATCAATACTTTAAAACTCACTAAAGCATAACACGTTACAATAGTAATACATATTATATCACAGTGATTTCTGCAACTAGATTCAAAAGTGTAAGATCTCGTAAAATGTAGTTAAAATTCTACATGCTTTGTGTAATAAGCCCAATAGTAACACATATTATATCGTAGTGATTTATGGTTTTAGAAATGATAAATTTAGTAACAATGTACGGAATAAATAACGTTAAAATTTCCGTGAAATTTGAACGAAAGTTCTTTCACAAATTTATGTGTTATGAATTTTAAACGGAAATAATATTAGTGCAGCTTATTGTGTGATCTCAAGATGTACTTATCTTAATGCAGCTCTGAGGACTACACAACGTTGGTTTAGTTTATCCATTACGCACATGGCTTACTTATGGAATTATGAAGTAAATCACTCTTGCGAACTCGAAATGATAAGCACCAGAACACTTAGGCTTCCGAATCAGTGTAGCTGATGTCCCCTTCTGGGATGTGACACTGCAACACTGTGCAGTGGTCTGAGCTTCAAAGATCGAAACGACCATTCTTCATTGCACATTGTATGTCTTGAAGATGATGCCACTTAAGCTGTCTGCAGTCTTCGGGCACCTGTCACACAGTTGACGCAGTGCCACATGTCAGCAGAACGGAGACTTCGGCACCTAAACGTGTAGCAATCCTGAAGACAGGAGAAAACGTGTGTGATATAGGCCTAGAAGGAAGGATGGTGTCAAGTAGCTGAATGGACTCAATTGAAGAGTCCTTGGGAAAATAACAGCAATATAAAGTTAAAGCAATCCCATTACAGGCCTTGACAGGCCCTTAGGGCTCCAGGAGGTCGAGGCTCCCAGGTTTTTAGACAATCGGCACTTGAAGGTGGTAAGGTTGTCAGCCCTACCACCGGCCGCCTTTACCCCCAGGAAAGATTCTGGTACTCATTTCTGTTAGAGGCTGAGTCGACCCCAGGGCCATAGTGCGACCGAAACGATTATGTCAGTGAACAAATTCCAGTGATACCATCGGGAATCGAACCCGCGACGTTCCGGGTTGTAGCGCAGTGCCTCAACCAATTGCACCACTGCGTGCCCCAAATTTCTGTCCTGTATAGAACACGAAGGTTTAGTACTGCTTTTACATATCCAGTCACTAGTCCCTAAGCTGATCCATATGAATCCAGTGAACATATATTAATTTTTTAAGTTACATTTTAATATTATCCTTCATTATGCCTAGATTTTTCAAGTAGCCTCCCTAGTTTACCAACTACCAGCTGTATGCAGTCTCATGTTTAGTACATTCTCTGTTGTATTCACCCCCCTTATCGCCCCTCCCCTCCTTGATCACCACAATATTATTTGGTAAAGAGAAAAATTCTGAAGTTGAGTTGAGCAGCTACTAAAATGGATCTTAAAGAAACAGGACATGAGGGTGTTAACTGAAATTATATTGGCACGATAGGGAGTAGTTGCAAGCTTTTGTGAACACGTCAGTGAACATTTGAGGCCCATAGCAGACAGGGAATTTCTAGACCGGCTGACATATTAAAGGTTTATGAAAAAAACCTCGGCTATATGGAGTTAGGGAATTGGTTTAAAAAATCTAATGTTCGAGGTTTGGGGCTCAACGAATGTTGGTCACCGGCTGATGTAATAGAGATCTACTCTAGAAAAGATTTTCTTGAAAACGGAAGTTGACTTCGGCTTATAGCTTAACAAACTACTTGAAGATAAAAGAACTAAACGGATCATCTCAGTTACCAGAAAAATTTTGCCTGTCAACACCATGAAGGCGTATGAGGTGAGTAGAGGTACAACTCCACTCATTCTTAATTTCGGCACTAGGTGGAAGTGAGTGGTTAACTTCACGCCTAGGCCGGTTTATTCCCGGGAAAGAATCTCGGTGCCCATTGAATTGGAGGCTGGGTGGGCCACATAGCTAGTCTGGACATTTTAAAAAAAATTAAAATCCCTTGTCTCTAAGGGGATTCGAACTCCGGACCATCCAGACCATAACGTATTACCTAGTAATCAGACTTTTTTCTAAAAATTGTTCATGAACTGATATAATCCTTGGTCTAAATTGTGGGCAGTTCGGGGGGGTGACGAAGAGAAACACTGTCCGTGTCAGGAGTCGAACCCTATGTCCTGGTCGCCTACCCCGTAGCCTAGTCACTGTACCTCGTCAAATTCTTTAAATTGGAGGCCCAGCTTCGATTTTGTTCTAGTCCATGTAGGATTTATGGTGGACAATGTGGCACTGGGACAGGTTTATCTCCGATTACTTCAGTTTACCCTGTCAATGTCATTCCACCAATACTCCGTACTAATTCACTCATCTGTCATCGACGCTGTATAGTCTTTGCAAGTGACAGTGTCGTTAAATAACACACTTTTTTATTGAAGGGCCCCGCAGCGGATGCTACGGACGCACCGCAGCCTTGAAGGCTTATTGTGCAACCCTCTGATGAAGATGATGGGTTTTTATGCTTTTCTATCTTAATGGAACACCGGTGGAATGAAATTGACAGGGGAAAACCGAAGTACACGGAGAAAAACTTGTCCCAATGACACTTTGTCCACCATAAATCCCACATAGACTGACCCGAGATTGAACTCGGGCCTCCGCGGTGAGAGGCCGGCGACTGAACGCCGCACGGCCCAACACACTTAAAAAACAAAGGGCTTGAAAAAATATTAAGGTTAATATTGGGTGATGCTTTATTTCATATGATGTCACTGAATGATGTTCAGGCACAGGGACATCTTCGCAAATTCATCATATGCTTTACCATGTTGATGTGAACCAGACAACACTTTAGAAGGCTTTTACTTTTTCAGTCTCAGTGACACATCTCTGGCCAAAATTGCTGCAGTTCAATAAGCTACGTTTATAGCATAAGGTAGTTCGAATCTATTCTATAAGACCCGAAAAAGCACGAAGCTCTTTACACAAGTATACCTATAACATACGTATAAATGTAAAACTTTTGTAAAATATTGTACACATGTGCTGTACATAAGTGTGTGTTATGACAACAGACTGTGACTACAACATGCGACAAGTGACACTCGTCCCTGTGTTAAGCCGGGATTAGACGGCGCGTGGCTCGGCTCGTTTTACGTCATAACTGACGTCATTGACAAAGAATCGCATTCAAACGCGCCGTGTAACCGGCCTGGCGCGGCGCGGCTTGTGACTGGTGGAGCGAGGCTCGTTGGATCGCCTCAGAAGCGGTTTTTTCACGATCCTCAAAGGGACTCGGCGCGGGCAGCTTTAGCGGCTACACGGCGCTTGCAGTGTACGCGCCAAGCCAGTCTCGTCCAAGCCTGTATACACTTAGGTCTGGTCTTTGTTTTCTGCTGTCGGGGTGCGCGAAGAGTGAAAGTTTCTGTCCCACAATTGTATTGGCTAGAATGGAGTGGTCAAACGAGGACATTTTTAAGTTCATAGAACAACACGACTTATTCCACAAGCCGAGCCGAACCTACCCGAGCAAGGCCGCTAGTCCGCCATTTGCCGAGCTGCGCCGCGTCGTGTAGCCAGATTGTCTTTTCTGTTCCGATCTGTTGGCCGAGCAAGTGACGTCACGTCACTGGACGAGCCACGCGCCGTCTAATCCCGGCTTTAGAGCGGACGCCGCCACAGACAAAGGAAACTGGAACTGTACTGCTGAGACTCTATGTCAAGAAGGCCTGACATTTGTTGTGAGGTGACTTGAATGTGCAGTTGGTAATCTCACAGAAACCTGTATTGTCTGAGAACTGAGGCTCTCACAACGATCAATATGAAGATTACTGTCTGCAGGGATGTGATGCTGTGTACCTTTCGTACATAGTTGTCACTGCTTCGGAGGAACATGCTTTTTCCTTCTTCGGGGTAGAAAGGTCTCATCTACACTGTACCCTGCACACCGAGGCAGCAGGTCCTGCCGAGAAGTTTTTACCTGTCTGTCACACTCTCAGATTTTAAGTAATGTACACAGGAAGGAGGAAGGAATGTGTCTATAGCTGACTTATTGTGCGAATAGCAACATGTTCGAATTAAGTTAATTATTTTGGAGTGTAATTTAACAGTATAAGACAACTATACAACTTTTGTCTGAAACATTTCTCATTCTAAGAAGAATTCACCGAGATATTATCATAAATGTACATAGGTCTTCATGTAAAGCACCCGTTATTCTTGTGAGATATTAATGAAATTTGAATTTTCTCAACAGATTTTCGAAAAAGAATCAACAATCAAATTTCATGAAAATCCGTCCAGTGGGAGCCGAATTGTTCCATGTGGACGGACGGGCGGACAGAAAGACAGACAGACGCACAAACATTCATGACAAAGCTAATAGTCGCCTTTCGCAATTTTGCGAACGCACCTAAAAATCCACCGGGACATAGACTATACCGATTAAGGCTTTTTATGTACTTGCTCAGTCACTACTGGCAAATTCCGGGATATTGCTTCGATAATCCTTTCAAATTCGCCCTTCACCTAACACCCTAACTTTAGACGCATTTTAGTCTGTAATCCTGACAGAGTCGTAAAACTACAGCACAGGCGCACACGTGGATTCCTTGCATTAAAGTAGAAATGTGAGGAACTGGGGCTATTAATTTTTTATTACTGGAATGAATATATTGCTCCTGGACTCAACTAGTTGGCAAAACGAAAGAAATGGCGGAGCAATATTTTTTATATTTTATTGCTCTAATTTGCATGTACGTTTCTTCTCTCTTCTCTCGTATTTATAATCCTGACGTTTTTAAATACATTTCGCAATATTCATGTCCCTCCTTCTATTCGCAATTAATAATTCTTCTTGCGAAGAAATAATTTTGATTACTTGTGATGTTGATCTATTCGTGTATTATAAACGATACCGGTAGAACTGAAATTCTCCATCGTCTTAGGTTTTTATTTCTGAAACTTGATCTCTTTCCTTCAGGAGTTTGAGAGAAAGTGGTTTAAAAGACGCCATGTTTATTATAGTCCTTTACAGTTGTAAGTAACCGTTGTCATGATTCTTAAGGCATTTAACGGTACAATTTTAAGTTACAGGTTACAGAGAGATTTATTCTTGATTTAACGGCGTTTTATAACATCATATCAATGTAACGCCGAAAGGTAGGAGGCTTGAATATTTCAATATTTATCATCCCACTATGTGACGTGGAAGATTGTGGAAGGAAGAAAACGTGGCGAATTTTAGGCTGTTCCATCATATGTTTCAAAGGACTAAGGCAAGAATGCACAAATTCCGGACACTAGGTCACCGTGGCGACTAAATATTTTAAGGTGGCCCCTACTATTTGTGGATCTTGACGATGGAACTTGCTTATTATAATATCACTTCTCTGGCTCCTAGAATTTTTAGGTAGCTTCTAGATTGTTGGAAAATTTGTGCACTGCTGGTCTAAGGAACACCACGACGATCCTCAATGAAGATGGCCGCTTATATCACAAATAAGATTAAGGTGCAAAGAACAAGTTAGAGTATGGGGGTTCGTGGAGTGGCAATTGCACCGTGCCCTCATTTTACCTTTTCTTAATTATCTCCCCAAAATAAATTAAATGAAAGCCTTTTACAGATGATATATTAGATTTAAAGTTATATTTAGATTTGTGTAGGCATAAAGTTATATTTAGATATGTGTAGGCATAAAGTTATATTTAGATATGTGTAGGCATAAAGTTATATTTAGATATGTGTAGGCATAAAGTTATATTTAGATATGTGTAGGCATAAAGTTATATTTAGATATGTGTAGGCATAAAGTTTCAGGTGGACGCCAGCTTTCCTTCGGTGTTGATAACAAGAAACGTCTGTAATCTTTGTGTAATAAACAAATACATGTATTCTTCATGTAGAATGTCCGTCATTTTTGCCCTACTTTCAACAAAATTTGAATGTTTAAACAGTCGGTTATACATATATGTAAGGTTTTTATTTCCAACTACTACACAATAAATTTATTTTTACATTCCTACATGTTTCGGCTGACCATTTCAGCCATCATTAAGGAGTTAACGTACATAGATATTTGCAACGTACATCGTGTATCTGAATGGTAAATGTCGTAGTCACTGATTTTACAGTTTAAAATACATACGTTAAAATGCAGTGTGTTATTACACAAAATCTCTCTCCAAACATCTGTCTCTCAGCCAATTCCAGGTTTTGTAGAGTGCAGACTCCTGGCTGTATTACCGGTTGTTTACTTCTTAGGTAATATCTCTGTACTGTGTCTAAGAAGTAAACAACCGGTACTACAGCCAGGAGTCTGCACTCTACAAAACCTGGAATTGGCTGAGAGACAGATGTTTGGAGAGAGATTTTTTGTAATAACACACTGCATTTTAACGTATGTATTTTAAACTGTAAAATCAGTGACTACGACATTTACCATTCAGATACACGATGTACGTTGCAAATGTCTATGTACGTTGACTCCCTGATGATGGCTAAAATGGTCAGCCGAAACATGTAGGAGTGTAAAAATAAATTTATTGTGTAGTAGTTGGAAATAAAAACCTTACATATATAAACCAACTGCACGGAACATATTAAGTCGGTTATACGTCATACATCATTATGCGCTAATTTTAATTGTTCCCTGTTTTGCTTTCCGCAGGTCAGCAGACGAAACCGGACTCTGATGCCCGCAGATCAACTCTCAATGCACCCATTTCGAAGAAGCAGAATCCAAGTAAGTACCTGCCTGAGCTTTAAGTATTGCTTCTCGGAGAGTGGCAGAGACGTACCTGGACGCAGCTTGCAGCCGTCAGACCCAAGTTACTTATTCGGTGCATGTAGGGGATGGTACATTGACCTTTGTGCAATGAATCGTATGTTCTTATTGTATCCTTTAGAGTTTTTGATATACGCGTACATGATTTTTCGTAATTTAAAAAAAAAGTGTTGTGTAGCTAATGTATAATATTTCTCTTGAAGATCGAAGACAATTCTGCAGTTTCCCGTTTTGTGTCGTATCGTCATTCATAACTACAAACATATAGGTTTATTACAAGTAGGCTGGTTCTCCCTTCCACAGTTTTCCCTCTGACCGCTGTCAATAAGCTTACATGCTATTAGAATCAAAAAATTCATCACATACTAAAATCTCACATCATTCTGCACCTGTGTGAAAAACATCCAAACTTTTATCCTATTTCTCATAAAAACTGTAATTTCTTCGTTGAATTAGCCTGCCTGCTTAGGGAGGGCAAAATTTAAAATAGTAGTACAGAAAATTGCACACAAGTACATTGAAGTTAGTTTACGTACATGACCTTACATTACGTTTATGACCTTCTACATATTTCGGCCAACAATGTGGCTATTTTCAAGGAGGTAAAATATATAGGATCAATACATAAAAGTGTATAAAATTAAATTACAGAAGTACCAGAACCAATCCACAGATATAAAATAACAATCATAAGAACCCATAGTTTAAAATACATAAATAAAATTTGTTGTTATTAAGAAATGTTCTAATATTTGACTGGATGGTATACGTAGACATTCATTATCCTGTAATAATAGGAATATGTAAGTGTAAGGCATTTTATAATGCATTATTGGATATTAAATACAAGGGTCATTCAAATGAAAACCGGATTAATTATATAAAGGGATTTATTGCCAAAATACAGTACAGTGGCATTAATCTTCACTGCTGTCCCCACCACGTTCTGCGCTCCTCCAATTACACTAAAGTATAAATTCCTCGGGACACAAAGCCTTTTGGTTGCTGCATCAGCCGGTCGTGCACCGCTTCCTGTACCTCCTTATCCGATCTAAAGTGACGTCCACGTGAGCGCCTTGTAGGGGCCAAAATAAGTGAATATTGCTGGGTGCCGAACCTGGTGAATATGGCGGATGGAGTAACACCTCCAATTTTAAAGCCTGAATCTCTTTCACCGTGTGACGGTGTGTATGATGTTGGGCGTTGTCACGCTACAGACACACGCCAGAAGACAAACTAAGGCGTTTTCTTCGAATTGATGGTTTAAGTTGATTCCGAAGCATAACACTGTACCTTATACTGTTCACTGTTTTGTTTTTGCTCCAGGTAATGTTCAAGGACCCCTCTTTCATGATTTCTTTTTTCCAATTTTCATTTGAATTACTTTTAATTAAAATTATAATTATAAATATCTTACACTTATATATTCATATTATTACTGGATGGTGAATTACTACGTGAAATATCTGCGTATATCATCCACTCAAATATTAGTATATTTCTCAATTACAGCAACTTATATTTACGTATTTTGAACTATGGGATTTTATAATTGTTATTTGGTATAAGTGGATTGACTCGGATTCTCCTGTATTTCCATTAATCTTTAATGTATTAATCCTTTGTATTTCACCTCCCCGAAGATGGCCACATGGTTGGCCGAAACACGTAGGATGTAATTGTGTATATAAATTAATTTCACTATACTTGTGTGCGTTTGTTGGTACTGCTATTATATATATTCAATTAATGCAAGGATTATGGATCATATAAAGAGCAAAATCTCGTTACTCCTGATGGAGATTATGGTTTCAGTGCTAAATAATTTTCATCCACCAACTTTCTTTCTTGAAAGGAAAACAACACTTCCGAAAATGTTGATATTAACGTCATAAATTTTAAAATACACGTTTCTTCTAGGTCTTCTGTTCTCGTTTGCAAAGTGAGATATTATAAACTGGAGGGGACCTCAGTATTTTTCTTTCCACTTTAAGTGCCAAGTTTAATAGCACTCCGTTGTTGCGGAATAGAATTTTTGCTTGCTAATGGGCAGAGGAACAGGAAGATGGGAAAAATTAATAGGTGCTTAGCCGTTGTTACACGAAAGTAGAGAGATGGAGAAATGTTGCTGAATCATACACAAGAGTGGAATGAAAGGCGGTGACGATAAAAGGACACGAATACATGCCGGCACCTCAAGTAAGGACGATCTTCATGCTGGATCACATCGCGGCTCACAAACTGATAAATTGAAACTGAAATGCTTATTATGAATACGTTACTGAACTCATACTTTACTGGAGAAACAAAAATCACTCGATTACCAAACCTGTTTTTAAAACGAAACTATGAAATTATCAGAATTTAATAGATAGTACACTCTATTTTAAGATTTTTTGTAGATGCTGCTTGAAGAATGTAAATTAAAATGTAAATGAACATTTCAAGATTACTGAACCATGTCCATTTCAAATAATACGATAAGTATATTACAGGTGTTGAAATGTAGCCGGTACTTGTGGAGATCACTGCCCTTTCCAGTCTACTTTACTTCCTTAAAAGCTAAAGTAGGATTATAATAACATAAAGCTGTGTGTGTGTGTGTGTGTGTGTGTGCTTTGCGCTCTCATCTACTGAACTAGCTGACCGATCGTCACGAAACTTGATATGAAAGTTACGCCATTGCAAGTCATCCTAAACTCGCACCTCTTTAATTACCTATAATGAAGCACGAAACGGCGGGAGCCTGAATTTGTGAGGCCGGAGCGACATTAGCGCCACTTATTTTGGGATCCTGAAATGACGTAAAGTAATACAGATCGGAGGTCGTAGAACAAAATGCAGCTTCTAATAAAACAGTATATTTTGAGAATGTTGAAATATCAGCATGCGGTTTAAATAATTTCTTTAGCGATTACTAATAAACCATTGGCATGTGAAATTCGGTAGGGAGAGAAATCGTAAATATATTCTATGAATTATAGTTTGTAACTCTACAGTTCCAAAGATGACAGTGATGATAATCTTTGAAATTAGGAAGTTAAAGGATACGGTTGCTTCTGCGAATGTTAAGAAGGCGTATGTGGGAGCGGAGGTATAATCCACGCATTCTTAGCCCCGACTCTAGATGGATGAAAGTGGTCTTCAAGCCCCGTCCGCTTTACCCTTGGGGAGGAGACCCTAGTATCAATTAAAACGGAGACCGGAATCTGAGGTTATAGCCGACAGATTTAACAAATGTAAAATCTGACAATAATGACAAAAAATAAATATGTAGATCTAGAAATTGATGTAACAGAAAAATAGGCTTTGTGGGTTATACTCGCAATTCAGTGTTTGTTTACAAACTATGGTGCCAAGACAGCACACGTGACATAGACACTTCGATATGTGGGCAAGGAATCAACCTATTGTAGATTAAATGCGTCTTAGGCTACTAACCATTGGGCACCAGAGTTTGACATTGTTAAGGTTCAAACAGTTGAAGACATAGTTACGACTGTGCGAGATATGAAATTGTCACGGCGGTGTTAAGATAAGTAAACACATAGTTAAACATATACCTATCCACACAGAGTCATATAACAGAAAATTTGAATATTATGTTATCACAGTTTTAAAGGATTAATTATATGGCCAGGAGCAGTTGTGCAGATGTACGTGTGCTGTTATGATGTTCGAATTCTCCGGTCTGCTCTGATGCTCTGTTTTGTAACTTGCTGTCAATTTTGTTTTAACGTACTGCTACACATGTTGCAACAGTCTTCCAGGCGATGTCGAAACTTATTAGTGAATATCATATAAATGAACGCTTAATGAGAGTGTGTATCGAATCCTAAAGAAAATCTTGTGCCTTTCCCCCATTCTTTTATTGCCTTCAACACGAGCTATAAAATGTATTTGCTTCTAGCATATTGTGTGCCGCGGGTTACCATGGTTTGCCGTCCATAGAATACCTGCTCAACGCCGACGTGATTTCGAAACATAGGCAAAACTCCTCTGTCGGTTTAATGGCCCCTCGTTATTGGCCGTATTATGGACTATAGCTGTAGGCTGGCAATTGTGGCTCTTCTTGACGTACAAGCCTCTGGCCAGTTACTGCATTCCACTCAGAAGTCAGGAGGTTCTTAAAAAAATTTTACGGCTTTCTTCACTGCCTCAAATGAACTTATAAAACTTGAGGTTATTCTGAAGAACTATATCCATTTTTTTAATAAAGCTTACTGGCTTGAAGGATTAAATAATTATGTAGAATTCTTCCGTAGAAGGAAGCATGATTATTACGCTATATTATAGGAGGTACGAATAGATTTTTGACATAAAACAGAGATCTGAAATTTGAACATGGTTTTAGAGTAAGAAAATTAGAACCTAAAACACATGAAATTACAGGAAAATGTTATAATGCGGAGCTCCATAATTTGTGTTCCCTCCCAATATTGTTAGCATGATAGATTCAAGGAGGTTGAGAGGGTCAGGACATGTAGAATGTATGGAAGTAGGTGGGAAATATGTACAACTTGAAAATCAGTAAGACTAGAGAGTAAATAAATGTAAAATAAACAATTGTCTCTATGTAGGCCATGAAGGCATATGGGAAAATTGATGTATAGCTCCACTAATGCTTAGCCTTGGCCCTAAGTAAAGGTGAGTGTTCAGCTACATTCCCACGGTACCCACTGAATAGCAGGCCGGGAGGGCCTCGCGTCCTGCTGGACTATTCGGAGAATAGAAACATTTCTTGCCTCTGTCGGGGATCGAAAACATTTTTTCGGGCTTCCGACCCCATAGTCTAATCGTTATATCGACTGTGCAACGCAGATGGGACGGTAGCATAATGTGACTCTTTAATCTCATTCACGATAATACGATCGCAACAAAAGCCAAGGCTCCAGTCGGTATTACAGCGTTGTTCTTTGCCGAATAAAATTATTTTGGGCTGTTATCAATGTGAATTATCTATTGAATGCTCTTTCAACAATTTCCAAGTTCAAGGCGTGCATATTCAGCGAAATAATAATTTCAGATTGTCTCTGAAGAGGCATAATATACAATAAGTTAAACCTGCCTATAACGGAACCGTAAGGGACTGAAATTTGTTTCGTTCCAAGAAGGTTCCGTTTAATACAGGTACTTGAATTAGCATCTTCGGAACTTCAGATCCTCATAACTGTAAATTTTTTCTGCTACAGACAAGTTTCCATTATGCCCAGGTTCCTTTTGAGACAGGTTTTTTGTAGTATATTCATAGAAGATTTAACTGTGGAGACCGTAGCTAGTAATGGGAACTGCCAAATTTTCCCTCTGAATTTCAACAAGAATTCCGCTATTCAGGTGTAAATATGCCCTCATATGTACCCAAACGACTGTAAGTGAAAACGAACGTGTGAAAGCGTGTTGCTGTTGATAATGTTCAAAGATAAGTCCAGTTAAGGGAACCTGAAGTCACGTAGCGAGACATGCAATCCGACGTTTTAAAACATTATATTTTGTTGTATTTAATGAATTTTTCGAGCTGTTAATTACAGATTTCACTTTTAGCTTCTGAAAGCTATGTTACCGCTGACCATCGAACCGACGGAACAGGTCAGGTAAGCAATATAGACCTAATTAGACTGGACATTTGCAGCATACGTATTACTGTGTTCGCGCATGCGTACGTGGGGGAAAGTCACGGTGCGGATAGTGAAAAGTGACCCGGATGTAAACGGAAGTTAAGGTGCGTAAAAGTGACTCAGTAAAAAGCTCGAAATATGATAATTATGTAATTACTTTCAGATACAGTTGCTTGTTTGTTTACCATGACATGTGATGAGAAGTGGAGGGGGGAGGAGTGAAAATATTTACTTCATTATAGGTACAGTGCTTGTATCTTAATATATGTTATTACGTCTCTGTGAACACGTCATTAGCCTTGGTAGTCATTCGTTGAAAACACAAGGGAGAATTGGCGACACCACAAGAACACTCTCTATGGGAAGAAAATGAAACCTGTCTTCACCGGAACCTGGATGAAAGGGAATCCTGTCTTTGGCGGAAAAATCTCATCGTCCAGATGATCTTTAGTTTAACTTCACGTACATTTATTAAATGGAATCTGCCTGCAACGGAAAAAAAATCCGGTTCCTTGCCGTTTCTTTACAGGCAGGTTTCTATTTTATTTTTATTTTAAATATATATTAGGAGTGCACAATTCGCTGGCGCCAGGTCGCCGTGGCGCCTAATACTTTTGCGTCATCAGTAATGAACTTGCGTATATTCATCCTTCTGGAACATATAATGTCGAGGGGACCCCTACAGTTCTGGAAAATTTGTAAACCCCTGAATACGGTATGAAAAGTGTATCGTACGGAACAATCTGAAATAAGATTAAGCGGATAAGAGCTAAGGTAAAAACTTTCTCTGTGCACACCATGAAGACACATGGGGGAGGGACATCGTAGCTCCTGTTCTTAACCTCTTTTACCTCTTTTACCTCCGGGGAAGCGCCCCGTTATCTGTTGAATAGGAAGCTTACTGGGCCCCAGAGACAGTCTGATCGCTTTTGGACAAAACTTTTTAGACCAAAAATTAAGGTTAAAAGTTTGATAAATTTGGATTTGTGTTACATTTAAAAGAAATTCAACTGACACAAATCAGAACTGCGATTCTACCATGAAGCCTAACTGGTTAAATAACTAACCAACTAGCTAACTCCACGGATCAGAGCCCTTTTTGAGGAGCGAAAAATTTCCACATAATCAAGAAATGTCCCTCAATTTAGGGACCGTTAAGTTTATTAACTTACTTCCTAAGACCCCACCACTTAACCCTAAGCCAGACGAAGTTAGTCCACGCCCCCTCATCCTATTGCTTTAAGATTCGTTTTATTATTATTCTCACATCCTCGTCTTCTATCGAAGCATTTAATCGAAAAGCTTTTTCGCTATTTTAGTCTTCAGTACTTTAATAATGCAGCTGGAATCTATGTTACATAGTATAAGCTAATGGCAGTTTTAAATAGGTTTAAATAAAATAAAGTGGGTGCATCCGTGCTGCAACAAGGGCCTAAATGTCACAGTTTTTAAGAATGACATCTGAGGTCCTTTACTCAATAAAATCTACTGAAATCAGTAGTAGGAAATAATTTTATGCATTGGAACTCACGCTAGTGAGCTTCTGTCACGTGTCCCATACTACATTAACCCATGCACTTACAAAGACCATTCGTGACTCTGTACCTCTTTTGTCCTTATTTAAAGAGGCAAAATTATCATGTTTTTGGATAAAAATCGTTTTCTTCGTTATCAAACTCCTGTCTTGTGCGATCGCTCTAAAAGTACTTTTTATCTAATGTGTTGGGCTATATAGCACCGAATGTTAGAATAACTGGTGAATGGAAATGATTTCATAGGAGCATTTATAGCCTAACACAGAGGTCCCCTCTGCACATGTGCCGGGAGAACACGAGGACACCCACGAATAAGACAGGCAATATAAGTATGAAAATAACATTGTGGCCGTTTCGCGAAACAATGTTCCCCTACAAAAGCAATAAGTATTAAATATTCTAAGCGTGTCTGTAGCCTTAGTTATCCAGCATGCAAAGCGCGTGCGCCGTATTATATTGCCATCTGTGGCCTGTTTGGCTGTATCATTTTTTTCCACGTTATATCATAAACGGCACGAATTTTCGAAAAAAAAAAACGTTTTTGAACATAAAATCTATATTTTGATTTTCTCTACAAACCTTGTCTGAAATATCTATCTTTATAATAAAAATTAAGCGAGGCGTCATAAATATACGTCTTCATATTAAGTACCCTTCATTCTTGTCAGAGTTCAATGAAACCTGAATTTTCTCGACAGATTTTCGAAAAATTCTCAAATACAAAATTTCATGAAAATCCTTCCAGTGGAAGCCGAGTTCCATGTGGGCGGACAGACGGACGGACAGACAGACAGACTGGCGAAGCTAATAGTCTTTTTCGAAATTTTGCGAACGCGCCTAAAACGTCAGTCGAGATAACCGGTTTTGCGGGCGAGATTTGAAGGCCGCACTTCCCGAATACAAGTGTACAGTGTTACCGTTACGCTATCCTGCTCGGTTACCGGGGCATCGTCACATTTAATCGCGTTTGCAGCGTAATAGGTAAGGTCATCATATTACATTTTGTTAGGGCCATCCGATATTGTAGCGCCTTGAATTCGGCAACTGTTTTATCTGGTTTTTTGTCTATACTGATTAGACTACGAGCTGGACAAGCACGGAATCAGTGGCTAGACACAGACACAGACACAGACACCCGGCACAAACAAAGGTTTTAGGCGCCTTTGCAAACCGAATAGTGATGAAATATGTTAGCCTTCTTATGCCCGTCTGCGAGTCCGCCCGCCCTCCGTCTCTCCACATGAGACAACGCCACTCACGCCCGACAGACTTTCGTGAAATTTCTATTTGGGACTTTTCTAAAATTTGTCGAAAATTCTGATTTTGGTTGAAATTGGACAAAAACAGCGGACACTTTACATGAAGACCTACGTATATTTATGCAATTGGTGCTTATAAAGAAGGTAGATTGTTCTCTGTGAGGTACGAACTCAGGCCTAAGAAACAGCTGAGGATATAAACATGTATCCTTTTACGTCAGAAATGTAAAAACTGGAATATTTCCCTTTTTTTGTGGTAAGAACAAGAAATTCGAAATCTCGACCTTCAAGAGACAAGTACAAGATACAAGGAGCAGAACCAGGAAGTCCAGAGAAATATTTGACGATCTAAACATAACTACAATCGCACGCAAAATAAATTATGTTATTACGTTCAGACTTCATTGGAAGTATTCACGAATAATAATATGGAGAATGGGATGAAAGTGTTACGCCTTGCAATTTGTTTTTCTCCAAAGCGCAGAGACCGGCATGGCGATCCATTTCTCCTCGAACGCAATGGGTAGTCACGGCTTTTTTGCTTGGGGAGTAAGAAGCCGTCTGTGAAAACTGACCATTCGCCTCCATCTAGCGCCAACTTCAACGCAAGTGTGCATAATTCCATATTACTGTATACCTATGCCTTCATGGAGAGGTGCTTGGTTAAGCATAGGCAGGACTTGTAACGACATTTACAGCAATATTCTGGAGTAAAGGTATTTCAATTATATAAAACAGGAGCTGTGTTAAGACAGCTTCATCTTGTTCACGCTGATCACGATCTTTACAAGTTTAAGCCGTAACAGGAGTGACACCTTGACTGATTACACAGTGTGTCACATGTTTCAGCTGATGGGCCAAGGTAGGGTGAGGTAGGTTAGGTTAGGGTAATGTAGGGCAGGGCGTGTAGGGTAGGGTAGGACAGTTCTCGATAAGTGTTAAATGAAACTGTGGACACGATCCGTAAACTTTCCGCGTGTTTTGCAGATTAGTATACATATCCCCTTCAGCACCCTCATCCTCGTAAGCAACCATTACGTTTATCACAAGTCCATTTCTCCGTGGCGATCGGCAATTAGCTGAACTCAGATTAAGGCACATAGCTGAAGGATAAGTGATGAATATTGGCTCATTCAACTGCGCTGTTTCAGCTTCAGCCCAAACTGACACCATGATGGTTTTGATTTTTCAGTAGGCCTATGTATCGGAGAGTAAGCTGTCATTGTCTGTGGTAATGCAGTGGAGATGCTGATTTAAAGAGCGATATTGCTCTATCAAGATAGTCGCAAAATCATTCAAGAGTCAGACTGGGTACTACCGCATTTAAGTAGAAGCGCTACCGCTATACCAACCTTTCGGTATTGAATATTAAACTGTTTGACGCGCGAGAACAGAGTTTGAATCCTCACAAATCCACAAAAATTCTCATGAATTTTCACCAATTTGAAATCCACAACAATTCGTAAGAATATTTGCTGAGTGTAATCCACAATAATTATGACGAATTTTCTAACTAACTAACAAACTAACTAACTCCATGGAGCAGAGTTCTTCTTGAGAAGCTAACAGGTCCTCAGCTAGTCTAGAAATACCACGCATTTTATGGAACCCCAAGATTCATTACCGCATTCACAAGAGCCCGCCACCTGTCCCTATCCCGAGCCATATCAATCCAGTCCATGCCCCTCATCCCACTTCTTGAAGATCCATCTTAATATTATCCTCCCATCTACGCATGGGTCTTCCAAGTGTACGACGAATTTTCACCGAAGTTAAATTCAATGCCGCAAATTCAAATCTGGTTCCTCCGGCATTCTGTCCGTAGCCTCGTCATTACAGTCAAAGGTAAGTAAAGTAAATTTCACCTTAGAACAGGCCATGAAGGCTCAGAGGCGGAGTAGAGGTGTAGCTCTACTCTTTCTTTAACCTCGGCCCTAGATAAGATGGGTGGTCAACGCCAACTTCCGGCCGCTTTACCCACAGAAGAGACCCGTTACCCATTTTATAGGAGACTGTGTGGACCCCAGGGCCGGTCTGGACGGGTGTAGAAAATCTCTCTCCACCGGGATTCGATCTCCGGACCGTCTAGCCCCGTAGTGAGTGGCTATACCGAATACGCTATCCCAGCCACTCTAGTCACTACAGTGACTGAAAAAAGTCTACTAATGTGCACTGTAAATTAATCACACGTGTAGACAGTAGTTGTATGTGCATACCTGTACAAACCTGCTAACGCATGTGTTTGCCTCAGTCCTCGAAAGCCTTTCAACTTAAGTAAGATTAAACATAGCAACCTACACTCTAAAGCAAGTCCCGTTTCACTCTAAAAATGTTGTTGCAAGTTGAACATTTCAAGGTTGCTCACTTTTCAGGATAATGTCCTTTCTCTCCACACTTCGTCTACGCACCAGAATTAGTAAAAATTTCACGAACTGTGTAAGTATTTTTAACAACCAGGATGAAACAATTCTCCTCTTCTCTACAAGTCAATAACAAAACTGAAGCCCGTTTGGTCTCTTTGCTATGGGTACCTGCCTGAATCTGACCGCTCACCTCTGTTTGGTACTGCAGGTAATAATTCGTGCAACCGAACAAGATTGTGTAGCGATAGTGCTGTAAATTTGTACTTTAGATAATCGGTTTCGAATTTCCGTCGGGTCATTGGCTGTTCTGACTGAAGAGTTTCTTAGTTTTTCTCAATCCCTCCAGGCCAATACCTCTATAGAACCTTGATATAACCTCGGTTTCGTCACAACTGTTTCGTTCCAAATGCTTGCCAGCTCGTCATTTACGAATCATCCAAACATTCGACGCCGCATACGCTAAATTCCTGACAGCGTCGTGAAATAAACCACCAAAAATTACGCATCTCTACCGCCCTTCCCTATACATTTCATATTTTGGTGATTAAAAACGGTGACGAATATGCATTTATTTTGTTGCTTTAACGTCTTGCCAGTGAGAGACTTGTATTTGTTTTCCGCGCGATCGTAAATTGATTGATTTTGAATAAATGTTATTCCAAAATAGAGAAACAAAGTAAATAAAATGAAACCCAAAATAAAGCAGCAAATTGAACTTAATTATCCCTACCACGCCTTTTCTAGGGACAGCCAAACCTAATGCTAGTTCAGGTGTTAGGCAGCTGAGTTAAAACGAAATATATCCAAAAAGGCAGCATCACAAATGTCAATACCGTACAACATACTCAGTATGCTACAGACTGTCGCAACGTATTTCGTTTGTACTGAAAACGATGACAGTAGGAAGCAATGAGTGACAGGATGACAGTATTCTGGCGGAAGGAATTCTCGATATAGGCGAATGATAAGTTGTGTAGCATGGAGAGGTAAGAAATCATGCTACTTTTAAAGGTAATACTACTTAAATCCTCTTATACTTTGGCACTCACCTACATTACACGTAACATGAAGTGTAACTTACAAAAGCATACGCTAATATTACATCATATATTGACTTACATATTCACCATTTGTTTCCCTTGATGTCTTGCAAGAGGAAAAATACACTCAAATTTCGATATAGCCTCACCTTCACTTGGCACTCCTGAAGCCTCTTATAAGGTATTTCGATTTACCATCACCCTCGATATACCGCCTCAAATTGCGGTGACAAAACAGTGGCGCTATATCGGGGCTTGGCTTTATTTCCTTTAGGACTGTCGAAAAATTTAAAAATATTAGTTTGTCAGTTATCGTAAGCAGTTTAATGATTATCATAATAAATCTAAGACAAACTTCTTTGTTGAACTTAAGAAATATCTTAGCAAATAATACTTTCATGACCGTACGAGAGTAGTTATTTGCACAAATCTTCGTAAAAACTCAAAAGCTGGAAGTATTTAATGCAAGGACTGAAAACGCTTGTGTAGGAATGTTTAACGTTCGTTACAAGTTTTCTTAGAATGGGTAAACCAGGGATCATAAAATTTCTAAATCCTTCGGCTTTCGGAAAGTAGACCCTTAAGACTTCACGTTAAATTTGGTAACAAGATGATCTACACGAAGGTAACAATTTATAAATATTTTGTTACACAAGTGCAAAAATGTATTTAGATTTGCAAGGGATGAAAGTTAAGTAATGTGAATCCTCCATAGCCAAGAATTTTGCCATTTATGCAGTTGAACAGCTCTTTATAGACTATGAAACAGAAACTGCGTAGTAGATTTTGGTGATAATATACTTAGAGTGATTATATTTAAGTAGGTCTACCAGTTTTGTAACGAAGGGTATCATTTAAAATGCGAAACATATTTTGTGAGAATATGAAGTTGAGTAGCCCTAAATAAATTGTCTCAGAAAATGATGTCGTTTAATTGAGGGGATAGGCCTAAAACATACCCTTATGGTGACATTACTTATAACGATTCACTTCTCAAAGTAAACACGCACGCTGATGCGCACGCACGCACACACCCGCGAGCCATAGTGGTACTTGTTCCTAGCGCCTGTCACTTCGATGTATGTGCAAGCCTAGGTGTTAGGCAACACTTCAGACGCCGTTGCTGAACTTGAAGTCTACTTTCCGGGCGCGTGTGGTTCTTATCGACACAGAAAATAATTTTTGGGCGTTTTTATTGTTATTGACAACCTAATTTGTTACAATACTGCCAACATATATCTTTTGGCATTTTCTAGGCCTGTGGTAACTTTTCATAACACATGATATAGAAAGGAAGTTAACAAAGCTGTGAAGGGACTGACATGTTATATAAATTCTTACCCGGCTCCAGCAGTCCTGGGTTTAGATTTGTTCGGATTTCAACAGTCCGAGCAAGTGCTGGGAATAGCTACGGCCACGTCCTTCTCAGGTTTTTTATTTTCCTATTCCATCATAATTAGCTCCATCGGGCAAAGTACTTGAATAGTTTTTTTTTCCTATGGCTCAACAGCCCCTTTTCGGGTGCCTAGGCCTCCTCATTTCGAGGTTTCATGATCACACACATTAGACACACCACACTCGGTAGGACTCCTCTGGACGAGGGACCAGCTCGTCGCAGAGACCTCTACCTGACAACATACAACACTCACAAGAGACAGACATCCATGCCACCGGTGGGATTCGAACCCACGATCCTAGTAAGCGAGCGGCCGCAGACCACGCCTTAGACCGCACGGACTTGAATAGTTAATAACCCGCTCAATTCTTTAAGAATTTCCTCACTTATTATGGAATATAAGGTTCCTGAGTGCTTTTACAAGAGACTGCCATTGGTCTCCATCCTGAGCCTTATGAATCCAGTCCACCGCCACCATCCTATTTCTTTACGGCACGTTGCAATATTATCCGTAAGTCTTCAAAGTGATATATAGTA
Organism: Reticulitermes speratus; assembly: GCA_021186555.1. Classification (NCBI taxonomy): domain Eukaryota; kingdom Metazoa; phylum Arthropoda; class Insecta; order Blattodea; family Rhinotermitidae; genus Reticulitermes; species Reticulitermes speratus. The sequence goes on from JAJKFL010000012.1 coordinate 21,197,691, forward strand.
ATTGAGATTGTCTCCTACTAAGAAAAGCCCCTGTTAGCTGCCTTCCCGAGTTTTAACTTAGGATAAAAGAGACTCCGTTTTCGAAATGCTATGTTCTTTCAGAATACCGAATGATAGATAAAGCCCACAAACTCAGGAATACTGATTGCAATGTACCGTCGTCAAATTTGTTTACAATTATAGGATGTGTTAAAATAAAATGTACATGCGTTGTTAGGCGCTTTCGCAAAGTTTTGAAAACGACTACGACTATTAGCTCTCTCATGTCTGTCTGTCCGCATGGAACAACTTTGCTCCCACTGGACTTATTTTTATGAAATTTGGTATTTGATTATTTTTCGAAAATCTGTCGCGAAAATTCAAGCTTCATTAAAATGTTTCAATAATAAGGGTTACTTTACATGAAGAAGTATGTAAATGTATGATATCTCGCTGAATTGTTCTTGGAATGAGAAATGTTTCAGACAGACGCGGTAGAGAAAATCAAAACACACATTTTATGTTCAATAACATTTTTCCGAAAATTGTGCCGTTTATGAGATAATGTGGATAAGTGATGACAATATAACACGGCGCATGCGCTTTGCATGCTGAATAAGTAAGGTTACAAACACACTCAGAGTATGTAACACTTATTGCTTTTCCACGGCAACAATGGTTAGGCTCAAGCACCTCAATGTTACATTTATATTTAGGGGAAGACCGCCTATATTGGTCCCACTAAGAACAAAAGATTTTGACACGAATATTGAAGGAGAAGAGTTAAAAAATAATTCTCTCTCACAAACGCATTTATTAGGTATTGAACCACATACTTATTATTTTCCTTATTGCACAAGACAGTACATTTTAAAAATGATTCTTAAAAGTCAGCATCGGTCCAATTTAAGAATACATATTCCTAAATTGGACCATAATGAAAATATTATTTCACAGTGCACAAAATACAGAGTCATTCATGTGTTAAGGACATTGCTCTAAAAGATGATTCCTCAGGTCCTTGTGATCAAAAAAGTTCATATAAGCAAGTCTCCGATTTTGAACGGTTATGGAGTTATAACCGCTTGAAGCTTACAACAAAAGGTAAGGATTATTGGAAATATATGGAATAAAAATAATAAACAAACACATTACCTGATAAATTTAGCGTATAAACAAATGTAACTTCATGACATTACCTTTCATTTACACTGACCTGTGCTTAAAGCAGGTTTTCGAAAATCCCACCCTCATCCGCCACCTCGACGTTCAGTTGTGAATTCTGCGCGTTGCTTGCTGCAGTTTCAGCTGACAACAAGGAAAACTGCTGCTGCCGGCCAGAGTCGAGTTGCATGAATTGCGTTCAAGTGCAAGAGATAAGCCTGGAATGTTACATCACCCGCCTTTGGTGGGAACAAACGTGTTAACGGTCGCATGCACTACGCCCGGTTCACAGGAGTGGGTTTATGAGAGTTAAAGAAAGCCCATAGCACCATAACCATTGAGAACAGAACCCATGTTGAAAGGAACGTTTTTGATCACAAAGACCTCAGGAACCATCTCCTACAGCGATGTCCATAACTCATGATTCACCGTATACGCAAATCGTCTAAATGCATTCTTCACAATGGTACATCTTCTTCGGTCCCATTTTTGCACAATCTTGGTGGACCCACTCCCGGCACCCCATGCATTGGATCATATCACGCATTTCGTCCAATTTGCAGAGTTTGCAAAACCAGCTCGGCCTACGTTCTGCAACGCTTTCTGGGAAGGCAAGCTTGCGCTTCTTAGTTCGACATGAAACTTTATTTTCCAGCTGCACTTTGTGAGGTGCTGGTGAGGACTGTAGTAGCTGTTGTCTTCCTTGTCCTTACTCCATTGCTTTTAGGCAGAGGTGATATTTCTTCATCCTTCCCGTAAGGAGTTGTCTACTTTGGTCTGGGCCCTTGTTTTCTTGGCGAGGATTGGAAGAGGTTGCTGCCTGACATTCTGTGACTGAATTTGTAGTTATAGCTGACGGGTAAGATTCTTTTGTCGATGCCGCAAAGTCACTGTCTTGAAATACGTTTGGATCAACTGGCCAAACTCCTGTTCTGGCGAATCCAGTTACTGCGTTGGCTACACTTGCAGCTCGTCCGTAGGATTTTCCAAGCAATTCACTTATCTGAAATTGTGTGATTTTTCTCATAGGGTGTTGCCGCATCCACTTGTCGCACGCCTGATTCAAATACACTGAAAGGTCATATAAAAAAACACGGAAAGTGGTTTAAGAACTCTCACGTCCAATGGCTGTAAGCGATGTGTAGTGTGTGCTGGGAGGGACAGCAGCATCACTCCATTCTCTCTTGCCAAATTGATAGCTTGAAGGTTTTTTTTTGTATGAGTTGTAGGCCCATCCAGCTGAAGTAATACTTCTGTCTCTTTGCTTGACTTCGTGGTTTGTATAAAATGTTTGAGCCACTGAACAAAAACGTCGCTCGTGATCCAGCCATTGTCTGTGCAGGCAAACTGTGTACCTGGAGGAGCCCCTGTCGAAGTGCGTAACATTTTTTTTTGCAGAAACCTCGAGCTCTGACCACAGAGGTTGCTTCAGGCTGACGGAGTTATATTTCAGGGTGACGAGCACTGAATCCATAATTCCACTTGTCGCCAGCCATTTTTTTTTTGTGGCTGAATCTGTGGGGCAAATTTTTTATCTCTGCCATTTCATATGCCAAGCGCCGGAGGTCTTTTCTCATCAATCCAAAAAGTCTTTCTTCCAACAGCAGCACACGATTTACTAGATCAGTTTCAACTTCTTCAGGCAGGTCAGCAGTTCGTCCGAACAACTGTTTATGTCCTACAGCATTTATGTTGGTCCCATCAATTCACCTCTTCAGGGTTGCTTTCGGCAGACTGTAAGTTCGTGCTGCGCAATTAAGTCCCATATCGCCATTCCGATATGCAGCCAGTGCTCTCTCCATCATTTATTCTTCCCACGTTTCCGTATTTGTCTCCATTCGACATCCTAATTAGCACACAAACTGAGAATCATCAAAAGGATATTTAAATTCAACTTGAAATGCACGTACTGAACTCACTTCACAAATTTACTTGCTACTTAATAAACCTCACAGCTTGGAGAATTTATACAGAAAAGTTTGATCTCGTTTTCCTAAAATGGACCACACGTTTCGTGTGGTCCAATATCGGAAATTACTGCCGGTCCAATTTAGAACAACAGGCCATTTTTTCTTTTCACCAAAGACACTCAGAGACTGGATGGCACAATATCATACGTTCAGGCCCCAATTTTATCCCAAGGAATTTGTGTTTGCACATCTCTAGATGGAACTTGCCTCAGCTAAACAGAACTAAATTCACAAACGTAGATGTAGAAGTGAAAAATAAGATGACACACTTATACAACACAAATACGCCACAATGAGTCAAGCTTCCTGATCACTGCTAAACTTCCTCCTTTACTCAGAACGACAACAAGCTTCGCCTTTTTGCCGCTGGAGTGCAGACCATTAATATCTGTCAATTTCTAGAGTAATGGTCCAATTTAAGAAGTGGTCCAATTTACGCGGTCTTCCCCTACATTGCCTGTCTTGTGTCTCCTGCGCACGTTACATGTGCTGTTCCTCTCATTCGCCTTGATTTTAACCCCCTAATACTACATGACGACAAGTACAAATCATGACGCTACCCATTACACACTTTCCTCCAGGCCCCCCCTCTTCCTTCCTCCGTCTGAGGTCCAAGCATACTTTCAAGCACTCTTAATCTACATTTTCAGAGTGGTCACTTTCTTACTTCTCTTGTAAGTTGTCTCCTAGGTAATTATATAATTTACGAAGCAGCCGGTGCTACGTGTCTTAATGGTAAATACGTTAACTGTAAATACAGTCCTGGTTCACATTTGTCACACGGAACACATACGAGTATACACGGCTGTCAGCAAGCTGATATTTGACATAACTTAGGAGAAGAAGCTGCCAGCAAATTACGACACGTATGTCAAAAATGAGAGTCGACTCGCTTAGGCTCCTAATTTTCAGAGAGGTTGATGACTTTGAGTTACCTGCTGCTCGAGTTTAGAAACAATGAAAGTTGCCAAGGGCAATTTTTTATGGCTTTGTCTATCAGTAGTTGTTTTGCTCGAGCAGATAATTATTCCTCACATCTCAGAGCTCAAGGGAAGCATTGCGTCTTCATATTGTCAACTCGGGAATTTTTCAGATTTTAGTGTATTCTGGGATTTGACACCGTGCTCTTAAGTACGCCGACGTTTCAGAGGACTATGCTGCCTCCATTTTCAGAATTGAATGAGTACAGTCCAAGTGCATGCTAGCTCGACTATGAGAGGATCTTAATTCAGTACCATTTATCATAAACCCCATATCCCTAAGGTCCTTCGTAGGGATATCCTTACATCTCCTACTCGGCCTTTCAAGTGAGAGTTTTTTAAAGTGATTTCCCCACCAAATGTTTATCGTCTCGTTCTAGGTAATTGAGTTATCACAAAATTTAAGATACGGATTATAAACCTACATTATATAGTTTTTTATCACCTGTTTCTTAAGCCCTCTTAGGTCCAGCCTTTCGCCTCAGTACCTTCTTTTTACAGACGCATAGTCTCTGTTGCAATGCTGTTATATTGGATTTTTAAGATGTAACTTGATATATGAAATAGTCCAAGTACACAACACTTTATTTGAAATTTAGATACAGTATTTGTATGAAACTATCCTGCATGCCAAACATCCTCCTGATCGGCAAACACACACACACACATTTTTCGTAAATATTTTTCCTTCTGAATAAAGGTTGCGTCATAGGGAAGAGCGTCATGACCAGAATAAGAAATACACGATTCTAATTTGCGCACGTCATGGCTTTTCCCTTTTTGGTCCAGACAACTTTGGGTTTGCGGCGAAGAGACCTGGTATTGCTGCTAGCAGTTACTTTGTATAACTCGTAGCTACTTTCCGTAAAGCAGCAGATTTCTTTTACGCACCTTCCTACATTTAAAGCGACATTTAAAATGCTGCGTCAAGCCTATTTTACCAGCAATTTAAGCTGACACTGTGTCATTTATTATTATGACAACAAACCACCGACAGGTTTTAATGTAAGTTTTCCAGTTTTTAAAGGATCAGAGAACGGTTGAATTGAATACAAGAAGTAACAAAGTCACTGAAAATTGTGTAATGGGGAATACCACACTGTATTACGTGACGACCGATATGGAGTCAACAGGTGTATTTTATGTATCTACTGAGTTAAACGGCGTCAAGTGGCGGAAGATTACAGCCTTAATATTATGACAGATCGTACGGAAACAACTGACAAAGACTGGTTGCATTTAGGTGGTTAAAAGTAACGGTGCTTTGGTGAAGACGATGTTAATTTATCTATACATTTATTTGTATTGTTTATTGATGATATTGGTGATAACTCAGACTAGCTATATGGCGTCGAATAACAATGAAAATAAATTGAATGCGTGGAACCAAGCGGTCGTGGCCTAAGTTAAGGCAGTATTCCGGCATTTGCGTTGTGGGACAGAGGAAACAAAAAAGTATTCCAATGACACTAATCCAATTACCTCCAAAATGAGAGATTTTTTCGCTTCAAACAATTTGCTCCGCGATGAACTTTGGGGTTTCTGTTTGGGAATAATGAATCATTCATGAGAAATGTGAGGTTGCAAAAGATGTGTTGCTGAATATTCAAGTTCTCTAGGATGTTATACCGTGCCGACTGGTAAATAGTTACTGACGTGTCGAAAGAGCGCAGTGCCTTCATATTCAGTGTAAAAATGTTTAAGAACTCCACTCTTCTTGCACTGCTTCACCATGAATATCCCAGAAGATGTGAATCTTCAAAATAACCCTATGTCTTATTTTAAACAAGTAAAAGCTTTAGCACCTTCCTGTAGCGACTAAGAAAATCACAAAGTCTTACGTCACAGTATTACGCCTCAGGTAAGATAATCGAAATGTAGACCTTGCTAGTAGGAAATAACAGAACCACTTATACTCGTGTATGGGTTGAAATTCAAACCAAATATCTTCGTAATGGAAGCCAACTGACACAACTTTCTGGTTAGGATGAAATGGGTAAAGTTGCCCCGCTAAGAAATAATGTCCCATCATCAGTATCGTCGAAACCTTGGCTCTAGGGAAGAGTACATATTACATACCTAGAAGGTCTTTCCAGTAGTGAGTCTGAGAATGTGCAAGCCGTAGCCATTGTCTCTTTCTCAGCGCTTGGATGTTGTTTCGTAAAGCAAATAGTGGGATTTGTAACTGTCTATATTTCATGGAGCTGTAGTTTAATAGTAATACGAACAACTTGTGGGTGAATAAGGAAGAAGTACCACTCAGAAAAACACGAAACACCTGTGGTGACAGAAAAAGCACCTGAGACAACAACATGAAACACTTCTTGTGAAAAGGGAAAACACCTGAGAGAACAATGAGAAACATCTTTCGTAAAAAAAGAAAGTAGTACCTGAGAGAACAGAACGAAACACCTGTGGTGAGAAAGAGAAAAGTACGTGAGAGAAAAATGTAAAATATCTGTGGTGGCAAAGGAAAATTATTATATATTATTTGTTTCATGACAATGTGTAGTCTGATAGTTCGGTGCCACGTATGTTCTGAAGATGAAGCAGCAGATGATCCGCAGTACTGGTAACCACGTACCAGACTGCACGTGTCAATCGGGGCTACTGCTTGCCAGAATTTTTGCCACTGTGAAATCTCGAGTCTCACAACGGAAGAAAAATTTATAAGCGTCCTAGAATGCCTAGAGGGTCTTTCAAGTACGTAAAGGTTTTATGGAAATTGTTATAATTGCCCGCCGATTCCCAGCCAGTGCCTGGGTAAGAAAGGACTTCTCTAAACTCTCATCTGTAGTGCTGTAATCGAGATTCAGACCAGGCAGATTTTGATTTACATCATATTTATCTTCTACCAATTTACATACATTTAGCTAACACAAAGTTTGTACCTTCACCAATCTAGGATTATCTATAGACAAGAAGCCGCCTATAAGTAAGTCACGACGTATAACAAATTCATAATTCCACTACATGACATTCAACCCTTTACCCTACAGCATTCTACTCCGAGCCAGTCCACAGTGTTTTGTCCATTTCAAGCAAACTGGTGGCGAGAGAATTATTTTACTGCAGAAAACAGGTTTGGCTTACAGTTCCTCGCAGGCGTGTGTAACAGAATAAAATGAACTGGTAGCATAGATTAACATCTCAAGGAAAATGGGTATGCAGCCATGTAACATACCGAGATATGCGTTGTTCATTCGTACATCTTTGCATTTGAAGCCAGCTTCTAACACAACTTGTAGTACTTCTTATGCTGCCATACTTCATGCGATTTGTTATTTATCACCTTATAACTGAAAATACTTACTGCGCAATTTATGGTGCTTTATTTTCTGTTTTCACGGCTTAAGCATCTCCATGGAGTAGGGACGTTCTTAAGTAGTTTTTGGTTGCGTAAGTACACAAGAATTCGCCGTCTCTTTATATCGCGAAGGTTCGTAACGGTGAACATCCAAGACTTACTGGAATGTGATGCCGTGTTGATTGGGAAATGCTTACAGACTTTATTGGACTATTTGTACCGTAAAGATAAAGACAGAAACTTCTCCGAAACGTCCATGGGAACCAATCGACACCGCATCATGTCCAAGAACTTTTGACTACACGTATTCATCAACTACGCATTGAAAACTTCGAATCTCGCCTTCATTGACGCTTTCACAAAAGCCTTCAACTAGACCTTATCCTGAGTCAGATAAATCCACTTAACATCCATGTATCACCCCTAAATGAACTCAATGTGTCAAACATCCGCTTTGTCTTTTTTTTCTTCATGTGTTTTATTTCAAAACATAGGTCTGTAATACAAATTCCATGCAATAAAACCTGGAGAGACGGGTGCGGGATTAGAACCCCTGTGGGCACAAGATTTTTTGCATCCGTCCAGGCTGGCCCTGGAGCACACAAACCCTCCTGCACAATGGGTCCTTCCCTGGGGTAAAGCGGCTGGGGCGTGGCGTTGACCACGCACCCCATCTAGCGCTGAGGTTAAAGCAGAGCTACGCCTCTAATCCCTCTCTGTCTTCGTGGCATGTTGCAGGGTGAAATTTGCCTTTACTGTTCTACCTTATACCAGCACTGGCCCTGGCATATTACGGGGCAACAACATTTTCACGCGCAGATCCACTCTCTTATTAGAAAGGTTCCTTGTTCCCGCCGGAAATGCTACACGTTTTTCTGTTGTCCAGGGCGCAGCCTAGTCATTTTACCGACCTCGCTGTCCTGGCACCCCAAATGTGATAGCGTGAAGACTGAAAGTCACGTCTTCAGAATAAATTGGGTGCAGAAATTAGGCCGCGTCTCGCCGCTCCTGCGTCTTGCTTATCAGGCCTGTATTTAACCAGTAAGGTGGGATTGCCTTACGTTAGAATTTGTTTTTGTGCTACGGAAATTTTAGTGCAGTCTGCTCGAGAGTATTGTTTTCTCTTTATATGGCTTTGTTTCGAATTGGAATTCATGAAATGTGTCTGATAAGGCCTATTCCAGTCAGCGAGAGGAAAGTCTTAAACCATAATATCTACCAAAGAAAGAAAGAAGAAATTTATATTTAGGATGTTTCAACGGACTAATGAAAGATATGATAAAAAATAAAATGTAAATAGAAAGTAGATCCAAGACGAAGTGCGTGTTACTATGCGTGATTTTAGGCGTCCGCCGCGATGTAGATGATATCTGGCTCTTCTGGGATATTACGCAGCGCAGAGTGGTAAATCTGTACAGACGTTTCGAGGTCAAAAAGTCTTCTTGTACTTCTTGATCCTTGAAGATGGGACAGTTCTGAATACGGGACGTCCTTAATCGTGTTTGTCCCTGGACTTATTATACTTCCCTGAAGTTAGGGAAGCATGTTCCTCCGAAACGTCTGTATTTGACACAGATTTATGCCAGACTACATCACATTGCATCACTTCCTAGGGGAGAGTAATGTTAGTTTTGATGCTTTGAATATGTTCAAATTCTTATACCTACTGGTTTAGCCTGAGGATGACTTACTTAGTCGAAACATGTTGCTATAAGGTGATGTGCCAAATTATTTTATAATAACGAAAGGTTGTGTTGACGGTGTGAAATGCTGTTATTATGACGGTAATGTTAGATATACTCGTATATAAAGGTTAAGGTCAAAAATGTTACACTTTGTACGTGCTGTAATTACAGGTTTATGAACTTTCCAGTCCTGAAAGCTCTTTCTCATTAGGGCATGCTTGTTTAACATGATTTATAGTGACTGTGGAGCAACGTTAAAATATTAGCATGTGACATGTTTGTAGCTCACTCTGGCTTAAATAATGAACACAGAATATGATACATTTTAGTAGCCTTCGTATCGCTAACTGCAGATACTGACGTGAAGTGTGGGTAATTTAAATGTGAATAGCTATTAGGTTCAAATATCCAAGTGTGCACAAGCCAAGACAGCGAGGCTATTGAGACAGTGGATGAAAGTTATACTTATTTATTTGAAGAGAACCAAAAATTTTGAAAATCATAATGCAGTTTTCCCAAAAATCCTCCTCAGCACCATCTTCACACACACACGTCAATAAGTGTTATTTGCTTAATATGAGAGATCATATTAAAATAAAAAGACCGACAAATGTGATGTACATCTGTGTCAATATGAGCTTGTTTTAGTGGTTTTTAATACTGAAACCCCAAAGATGATGGACTTTGAGTCCGAAACACGTGTAGGGTGATACAAGGACACTACATTAAAGTAGTTAAATAGTGCATTTGTCGGTCTTCTTATTTTAATTTGATTCATAATGCACGGTGATAACAATGTGAAATTTATGAGAGATCATATTTCGCATCCATGAAAGTGAAGAAAGGTAAAGTTGTCCTTATGTACGCCATGGGGGGGGATATACGGGGGGGGGGATACAAATATAGCTGCACACATCCTGTACCTCAGCACAACTACGTAGTAGCTAGTTTGATGTTTCGGTCGCTTAACCCAGGGAATGAGCTTCAGTAACAATTGAATAGGGGACTAGGTGGGCTTCAGAGCTTGTCATTGTGTTTGGGAGAAGATATATTTCTCTTGTCTCTGCCGGGAATCGAACCACGGTTCCTCAATCATCCAGCCCGTAGCTTAGCCAATATACTTATTATGCTATACGGGGTTAAGATTCACCGCACAAAAAGGAATGTGCAAAACTGTGTTTGGGTCGTAGAATAAACTATATGTAATAATAATAATTATTATACTTATTGTAATTATAATTATAGAGGATAGGGATATCATTCCTTTGTCAATAACCGGAAGTTCAGTAAACCATTTACATGTCAATTTGTTGCTGATAATGTAAAATTCAGGTGCAATTTTACACAAGAAAATATTGCATTATCACGACTTCATCATTCGGGCCTCCTATGCCAGAGTTATCAGACGCCGGAATGACTAAGCAAGACTAGAGGCCGTTTGCAGTGAGGATATTCAGATGCTGAATGGGAAGTGATTATGCGTGTCAGAACACCGTACGTAAATTGCAGTAATTCTATGAGCAAACAGCAAATACCCCTGCACATGATGCTTTACTTTCACTGCAATAAATACCAGCAATCTGAAGCATTTTCACAGTTCGTGAAACTTGAAACAGCGTTTTAAGTTTCTTCAACAATGTAGGGAAGCACGATTTAGCAAAATAACGTTCATATGTCTCGTATATTTTAGTGAATCAGCACAAAATATTTTAACACAACATTGATCTTTGTCATGAGTTCTACTGCACGTCCATCTGAGCTAGTCCTCTGCTCAGTGGCGGTGTTGTAACAAAGTGAATGTATTTATCGAAGTAAGGACGCAACTTTTTGGCGCTTTTCCTGCGACGGTGACTAAACAACTTTGGACAGAATAATCTTCATTCCAAACGTCATATGCAGCCGGGATAGCTCAATCAGTGCAATAATTTTACCACCAGCTCAACGACCGGGAAATGGAGACCGATTCCTTGTAGTTGTCCCTGTCGAGCGTCCGTACCGACACTGTAGTCTGTCCAACTTCCTGTCCAATGGGCCTCCTTCCCTGGGGATGAAGCTGCCGGTACGTAAAGCTGACCAATTACGTTTATGTAGTGTTGAGAATGAGAATAAGTGGAACTGTAACTCTACGCCTGTATACTTAATTATAGTATCTTTATTAGGCACAGGGACATTTTTCTTCCAAGTATCCTACCTTCAGTGCCTGTAAAATAAAATATATAAAAGTTCTTCCTGTGCTTGCTGGGTTATACATTTCACGTCTACTTCTCCATTTCTGTATTCTAACGTTTTAGCCTTCAGTATAATCTAAATAGCGTCAACATGCATTAAGTTATTTTGCTGTTTATTGGACTAAGCTGTATGGATTAAGGAGTCTATATGTTATAGAATATGATATAGCAGAACAGTTACGAATTGCGAACATGTAAAGACTTGAGAGGCGTTGGCCATGGTCTGTTTTAACAAGATAGGCAATGCACGTATCACGCAAGATTGTGGTGCGTTTGCGTATGTTTATACCTTCTCGGCTATGCTAACAGCCTGATATCACTACACTCTGGAGAGAGCGCCTTTATGGCGATTTAATATCACCGGCACCAGTAACACATACTTAGGTCTTCATGTTAAGTGCCCGATATTTTTGCTCGATTTTAACCAAACTTGTATTTTCTCAATCAAACAATAAGACCAACGAATGCACTATATTGACCAATTTTATTCTGGCCTATTTCCCTACACGTGTTTCGGAACTTTAAAGTTCCATCTTCAGGGGTTTCTTTGTATTTATGCTACCAGATATTCACATATTCACATCTTATTGTTTGATTTAAATAAAATGCACGGTGCTAATACAGTGAAATTTGTATTTTCTCAATAGATTTTCGTGAAAGTTCCCAATAGTATATTTCACGGAAATGCTTCTAGTAGCAACCGCGCTGATACATGCGGAGAGACGGAAACACAGACATAACGAAGCTAATAGGGGCTTTTCGCGACTATGCGAAGGCGCCTGTGAACAACTCCGGTGTTTGATAAGCTGTAGGAGTGGCGTGTGTAGAGGCCATGTGTGCTGGCTGTGGCCTCATAGTTTCCTACTGCACCAGTGTGTTGACAGTGAGCATGGCTTGTCGTGGAATTACAGGCTAATTAGCAGGTGAGAACTGAAGTACTTGGAAAAGAGTGGACCTGAATAGCGTTGTCAGTATAGCGACATGCTACGAGCTGGCAGATCTGGAGCTCGATCCCCATGGGGGGCAAGGAATTTTCTCTTCGCCAAAATCCGTCCACACCGGTGCTTAGGCCCACCCGGCCTATTCAAATGGGCACCGCGGCTCTTCCCGAGGTAAAGTGGCTGAGGCGCGGCCTTGGCAGCACACCCCCATCTAGCATCTAGGTTAGGAGAAAGTAGAGCTATATATCTCTAATCCCTCTCTGCGCCTTCAGGGCATGTTATAGGGAGACCTTTACCTTTACTTGAAAAATAAAAATATATACCATTTTTGCTGCCACTGTGTCTACCATAAATCCCATATTGATAATCCTCGATGAGAACATGACGGCAATCGGCTTGAACTCTCTCACGGCCTATGCACACGAGACAAAGTATCCTATCTGTTCGATTGTACTTAGTACTTTCTTTGTGTAAGCTGAAGGGCCGCTTCATCTTTCTAATTATTTATAAGTCCTAACGTTCACTCATTTGACCCCGACATTAGAGAAAGACGAAGTAGGACTACAGTGTTTTGACAATGTCTGGTTGTCAATCGGAGGAACAAGTAACATGTCTAACATTGGTTGGGCGTGTGTGGGTTATTGTTGTCATTGCGCCTTGAGGGACAGCATTTCTTGTTTTTACTGTGGAGAGAAAGAGGGAACAAAAGAGAGGAGAACAAGAAAAGAAGAACAAACTAAGAAACTAACTTTATACTCATGTCTCATGAACATAATTTAGGACAACTGTGCTCAAGAAATTGGCTAATAAGTCATTTTAAAATATGGAGAAGTTGAAATATTTGAGACAGAAACTGAGATAGCAGAGTTGCATTTACCGCATAGAAGTTAAGAGCAGATTAAGTTTATGAAATGCCTGCTAACATTCGGTTCAGAATTTTTGTATTCCCTTCTGCTACCTAACAATATAAGAATATAATTTTGTCTGTTGTTTATATGTTGGTGTGAAACTTGGTTTGTCAGTTCGAGGGAGTAAAGTAGACTGACCGTGACTGTGTTCGAGAATAGGGTGCTAAGGAAAATGTTTAGACCTATGAGGGAGGAAGTAAGAGGAGGCTGGAGAAAATTGTGTAAGGTAGAGCTGAAGGATTTGTTTTCTTCGCCATACATTATTAATGGTGATCAAGTCGAGGATAATGTGATTATTTTACAATATATTATTTTGTGACCTCTCACAAAACCTTTACGCTTTGCCTTGTATTGAGTGTTTTTATATTATACATCTGACGATGGTCGAACGACCGAAACATATAGTGTAAGAGTAATTTGGTGAATACAGGTTGTGTTGAAAGTAACATATACAGTAGTTTGTTATATTCTGTGCGCACAACGGGATGGATCGTATTAAATTTATTAAATTTCTCGAAACGCTGTGGAAATATCAGCTTCTCAAAAATAACTCTTCTCCTTGGAGTTTATTAATTAAGAATATAAGAAAAGCTTCATGTGGAATAACCTATAAGCTTTCTACGAAAGATGATAGATTTGTCCCTCTGTTTAATCAAGCATCGCAATATGAAGCCGCATTGAGACGTGAAGGTATAGCTTCATTTATTCTTAACATTTGCATCAAGTTGAAGCAGTTTTTTCCACGCTCTGATCGCCTTTCCCATATAAAGATAGGCAACGGAGCCGTCGTGGCAGCTAAGGAGGAGAGGGAAAACGTTGCTCCTACAGGGAATCCATCCGCGATTCCCCGGGAAACCAGAGCTTAGCCTAACCACTATACTGAGTGAGCTATCCAGGCTCCTGCTGACTTTGTGTGTGACCAATAACTACATTGAAGGCCGTGCCGTCGTTCAAGCTGCTAGTCGACGGCCCCTCACCGCGCACGTCCGTGTTTAATCTCATGCGATTTGTGGTGGATCAGGTGTCGTTTGGGCAGGTTCTTCGAGTGCTTTGGTCTTCCCCTGTCATTATTATTCCAACAATGTTCCACACTCATGAATTTATCTATCACAGACGCTTTATCAGGGGTGCACAATTCCTGATCACCAAGTCGCCCGGGCGACTAAAATTTGGGCGGTGGAGCCTAATAGTTGTGTGGAGCGTAATACTTGTGGGCCGCCCGTATGGAACTTGCTTCATGTCACTTTTATGGGGCCTAGAATTTTGAGATGGCTCCTAGATTTTTGGAAAATTTGCGCACTTCTGTGCTATATATGAAATGTTATCACTTGACAGCATCGCTAAGTAACACGCTTAAAAACACCGAATAAACATGGCAGTTGATGACAGTGAAAATAACTCATGAAACTACTGTACTTACGGCAGTTTTAAAATGGCTAACATGCAAACGTTTGAGGTGGAAGCTACATTAAGCGATACTCATTAATGGAGTCGTGCCTTATTACGTCGTGTCTAAGAACCTAACAACGGGGTTCCGAGCAGTTTCATGAAAACCAACCGGTTGACTTTGAGGTTTTTTTAATCTATCTTGCCAAACATTTCGTATTCCTTGAAATGGGCTGCAGTGACTTCCGAATTCTTTCTTACTCATGATCCTTCTCATAGGGCTCTCATTCGACTCTACGAAAGCTGAAGTTGAAATATCATCTTTAAATAACCACCCCCCAAAAATCAAGTTATAAAAACCGAAAGTCTGAGTGGTTAGTATCCCTGGTTCTTTTTCAAAGGTCCCGTTATCGAATATCGGCCTCGAGATCGCCAAATCTGACCACATTGTGTTGTAGTTCTCTGGAGCCAACAGTAGTAACTCAAATCAGATGAACTTAATATTGTACATCCTTCGTGCAATTGATAAAAATAAATAATTTTTTGGTATTGCTCAGTCCGTGCAACATATTACACTTCTTATTATAAAAAACCAATTACAAGACAGGCCCCGCATTGTGTTTAACACACCAAACATACAGGGACATAATCCACTACGGATTGAATAAAGCATAAATGCTCGTATGTCAACAGTATAATGTAGCAGCGTAACACAACAAGCTGCAGTCCACATGCATATACCTGCATGACGCTGTGCCACATTCTGTAATATCAAGAGGAGTAGAACATGTACTAGAATACAAATTGCTCATCCACATAAATATATCGTAAATCAAGATTATAATAAGGTGCACCTAGTGATGTGTTCAGCGGCCCGATCTGAGTGGCCGCGCGGTCTAAGGCGTGGGTCTGCGGCCGCTCGCTTGCTGGGATTGTGGGTTCGAATCCCGCCTGGGACATGGATGTCTGTCTCTTGTGACGGTTGTGTGTTGTCAGGTAGAGCTCCCTGCGTCGGGATGCTCACCCGTCCAGAGGAGTCCTACCGAGTGTGGTGTGTCTAAAAGTGTGATCGTGAAGCCTCGATAATGAGGAGGCCCTGGCCCACTAGGGGCTGTTGCGCCATGGAAAAATATATGTATATATATTATAGGGTGCCTGAAAACTTGTAACAAATTTTAAATCAAACGTAATATTATTTTTAAATATTTTATTTTACAATAAGAAATAACTCTGTTATATCACTTTAACCTATATACTTACATTAACAATGGCTTCATTATGTTTTAAATTATATACGTTTCAGGCGTTACTCGCTGATGATGGCGGTTGATGGCCGAAACATGTAGGAGGGTATATAATATGTGTATTTTACATGCTTTTTATGTTCAAGTGGTTGGGTTTTTAATAATAAGACACATAAATAAGTTTATTACCAAGAGTGCTCGTTCATCGTGTACACAGTTTGACGACAGACACGATTTATCTCTCAACTTGACTTCGAAGACAATTTATTATTCAAGATGTCTGGATGCACAAGACTTTAACAACAATCCTGTATAATTTTAACATAACATTAACATATATTGCCAGCACTATACCTTGGTGTTTTAATGATGTACTGGCCTTTTATTTTACCGCATACAGCTTGACAAAGCTCTTTGCTAACGCTGCATATGTCTTTGGGTATATATTGGTGCTCTCTGAAGATGGCTGTAAAGAATAGCCGAAACATGTAGGAGTGGTTATCTATGTATGGACAAGTGCAATTTATAAGTACTAAACTTATTTATCAAATCGGATAAAATCTTCTCGGGCTCACAGTTGCGTCAGTTGTTTCAAGTACCTGAACCACTGGATTCAGTCACCGCGAAAACGTGAAGAATTACAAATGAAACTAGGCTAAGCTGCTTCCTTCCATAGCCTTTGCAATTTATTTCACCAATTATTCCGTCACTTTCAGCAATTGAAAGTGTCTTTAATTACTCTAAGGACATATAAGCAGTTAAATAAGGACTGTAAACAAATAAATTGGCAACATTATGGAGAACGTCCGTATTTTTGCAGACAAGTAACGCAACACGTCACTAGAAAGCGAGGCACGCGCATTTAATGCCTTGTTGGAGACTGTAAACATGCTTGTAAGTGTAACTTTCCTATCGTATTTGCTTTCAGTTTACTTAACGACTTTGTCAGTAGGTCATGCCAGTAGGGTCGGAAGACAGGATTATTAGTGGCAGTTAGTGTTAGAATTTGCGAAGAAGCCCTGGTCGCGTCATTTTAGGGATTATCGCAGCATTTAACTGGAGGAATTGAGCAATATCTCGAAAGCCTCAACTAGGGCAATCGTAGTTTCGGCCTAAATTCGAAACGGTCACATCCCGAAGACCAGTAAGGAGCATTACCTCTAGAGCACACTTGGTCGGTAAATTCAGAATTCATTTTCGGTGCATATTCAAAGTACAATATGGCGAAAGACTTAACATTTTTTTAAATTACTGTCTTCGGTGATGTAACGCCATGTAGATGGGACTTATCAACCAAGATACACGGCGTCACATCCCCTATATTTCAATCTCACAATTTTCTTTCCAAAGTAAACAGAAATCGGCTTTTATTATAAAAAAGTCAACTGCTCGTAGCGGTGAATGTGAAGATCTCAGTCTTGCCGGTTGTGACGCCGTGTAGTTTAAAGCTTTTACTCTACGGTATTTTATCGCAGTTTTCATGCTGCAACCGGATGGGGATTTCTGTTGGCCAGAGGCCATTTTACTCCGTACTTAATACACAGGCATTAACACAAAAAGACTGCGCGCCGTTTGACTTTGTCACATCAGTATTGCCAAGGTTCAAGTCTTCTCGGATGCGACGCTAGGCCATGGTTCAGCGGTTCGCAGCGTTTCAAAGGACTGTAATATCTTCATATTCAGGGTCAAGCAGTTCAAGAACGGACAGCTTGACCCTGCAGATGAAGGCAGTACTCTCTTCCGAAAAGTCAGTAACTGTTTACCAGTCGACTTGACGTTAATATGCGAGAAGACTGCTCTTCACAAAGAAGACTTTTTTCAAGTTTCCTGCACTTCCCTCGCTCAGTAACAAGTGCAAATTGCACGAGTGTTTGACAGACTTCTGACAGACGGTGTGTCAGGAACTAACACCCAATGAAATAACGGAGTGTATGGCGGGGATGCATTGAAACCCTTACAATTGAACCTGTCTAATGCAGCAGACGCAGTTGTTTGTGCAATACAAAACCTTGCGTAGACCATCTGTTGGCAATGGAATAGTTACCACTTTTCCCGGAAGATGAAATACGCAACTGGAACTAATCCTAATTAAGATGCAATACATTTTTTCTGCTATTGTCGAATGAAAACAGACTCCCCCCCCCCCCCCCCGAGTACCTTCTTCCATTGCCAAAATCTTTACCTCTACTGGCTTTGTGTTTCTGCGTTTTCTGTTTGTTACTGGTGTTGAAGGAGGGGAATTGTGGCTGTAGGTAAGGTGGGGGAACACACGGCCGACGTTAACCCTCACTACTGACATTCACGCGCTGCGTTAGTTCCCCCATTCGTGCCTGTCTAGACCAGCGTTCAGGTGATGGTGAAGGGAAAGTTAGTCTACATTGATGACACATCCCTTATATAAACGACTGCACTGAAGTCACTAGCTATTCTGTTCAAGGTTGGTGTAGCTGTAAAGCTGTAGCCGTGTATTCAGGAGATATTTTGTTCGAACCTCGACTGAGACACTGACTATCCTGAGGTATTTCTTAGTTTTTCTGAGTCTAATCAGGCAAATTCCTGGATAGTACATCGATTAATTCATGACCGCTAACTTCCAAATCACTTCCAATTCATCAAGTCATCCTGCCATTTGTGCTATGTGTCTTAAGATATGAAAACGTCGAAAAATGAATCCCTTCAAGGAATATCGTATTGAAGATTGCCGATCCAGTGCCGTGCGGTCTAGGCGTGGTCTTCGCCGCTCGCTTGCTAGGATCGTGGGTTCGAATCCACCTGGGCATGGATGTTTGTGTTGTGTTTGTGAAAGGACGGCAGCATAGAACGTAAAAGTGACATGAAGGACGAAAGGATTAAAAACTGTACAAAAAATGGATCAAGGGGAAAACCCCGGACAGGCAAAAAAAAAAAAAAAAAAAAAAAAAAAAAAATCCACGGGGGCATGATGTTTGTGTTGTGTTAAATGTATGGACGATAGCATGAAACATAAGGTGACATGAAGGACAAAAGGACTTCAACAGTACAAATGGATCAAGGGAAAAACCAGGAGTTAATACAAAAAAAAAAAAAGATTCCAGTCTTCTAAGATATGACACCAGACAAACTGGTATAGAAATACCAACGTTTCGGATATGCTTGCTGCCACCATCTTAGAATAACCAAGAAGAATGCTATATAACTTCAAGTTTTTTTTATTGCCTGTGTCCTGTGGCACTATAGTGCTCTTCATATGTTCGAAATTCATATTCTGACTTTTCTATGTACGAATCTCCCATGAACATAATGTCCATATTACCAAGAATTACGTATTACGAAGAATTCGGCTTTGCTTCAATAGTCGCTCTGGAGTTTTGAGAAGTACATTTATCTTGGACATATCCAGATAGGGGCAAGAGACTTTAATCATCTTCAACACGTCCAGACCGGCTGTGGGGTCCATCCAGTCTCCTATTCGGTGGTACCGCAGTTCCTCCGGGATTAAAGCGTCCGGGTCATGATGTTGACCGCTTATCTTCAACTAGTGCCGAGATTAAGAATGAGAGGAGTTACACCTCTAATTTCCTTATATACTTTCATGACGTGGACAGGGAAAACTACCTTTTTATTATCTGAGACGGTGGAGTGCTTGGAATAATACGTACTGAAGTTTAAGGTGCGGGCATCAAGGGCACTGGTGCAGATACAGGCAAGAAACTTGGTCTTTTGCTGCGCGACTTTTCTTCTCTGCCCAGGAATGATAATCTCTTGGAAGGTCTGAAGGGTGAGTCGGTTAATGCGGGGATCTCTTGATCGAGAGGCAGGATGAGCGTGTCTTGACTGCACGTTGTAAATGCTCCTAATATGGTTTATATGTAAAGACAAATTTAATGACGGCTGCGCGAACTTTGATGTTATCTCCACAAAACGTAACATAGAGAGCACTTTACATGAAGAGCTAATACATTTAGATTTATATCTTGCTGCATTATTTTTGCAATGAGAACATTTTCAGGTAAAGTTGTAGAGAAAATCAAAACACATTTTTTTTCATTTACTTTTGCTTTGAAAATCATGCGGTTTACAAGATAATTACAAAAACTGCGGCAGAACCAGACAGGCCGCATATGATCGAATATAATACTGTGCAAAAATAAAGCTATATTCATGACGGGTAATTAAGACAAAAATTGAAACATATTGTTTTCGACAGCATGAATTTTTGAGGTTAAGATGCATCTTCCATGACTGAAAATTAAGGCAAAAATACACACAGTCATAATATTTAATACATGTTGCTATTGATATAGGGTGAAATCCTTTCTGATATGACGTAATAAAAGGACGTAGCTTTCGTGTTTTTATGAGACGTTTCTGTGCAGTTATGGATTTTTTTTGCCATGTTCATGATTCATAATTAAGGGAAACCGAATAAAAAACGTTCTACCATAATATTTAATGTTTATTGCCTGTATCTAGGGATATAAAATTTGGTATGTAGATATTTTGCGAATATAACTAACAACTGTGTAGAAAATATGTTTTGTAAGTCAGTAATTACAAAGCATTTCTACGGGCTGAAACGTTTATTTTATATGTGACTACAAAGTTAACACAATCCAAGGTAAACGTGTAAAAGATTCTTCTTATAAATGTAAAAACAAACACAAGTGTATGTAAAATTGTGAACAACAAACATAAGTGTGACCCCAGTGGATTAAACGGTACGCCCATCTGAAAACAGTCCCGGACACACAGATCCTAACGTACCCCAGTGTTACAATATAGGAACTCTTTATATCTTGTTAAATGTTGAATTGATATTATGTATATTTACCACTGTAATTTAAAGGAGTAAGGCGTGACCCAACTTTTCAATAGGACATCAGCCATCTTAGAAGCCACGATGGCTCATTCGGTACAGTGGCATAATTGGACGACCAAGGAATTTGGGTTCGATTCCGAGCAAAGACAGAAATATTTTCTCACCACCGCCACTAGACCGGCTCTGTAGCCTTCTGAACTGCCCATCCAGTGAGAAGCCGGAACTTGAACCTGACCAACACCTCCAGCTAGCACCGAGATGAAACGTACCATTATAGCTTGACGATTAATTGGTAGCATTGGCAAACCCATGTTTTACTATAACAACATATATTATCACCAACTCGAGGTGTTGGTAATACATGTTGTTGTAATAAGTACTTACACGATATGGACAATTTTAAATCAGGGTTTACTGTGTATAGCCTTTAAATTGCCTTACATTATGTAAAACCTTCCGTTCCCTGACACAAATCCTGTCTGCAACTCATATCCCTCTTCTTTATAATTAGTGGTATCTTCTCTGTCTACGTCTCCAAGTTTTGTGTCCTCTTCAAGACTTCCTGATGAAAATTCTTCATGCATCTCTCATATATTTCGTTCAACGTTTCCTTTTAAAGATGTCTCTTGTTAGCATATGTTTACGCTCCTTTTAACCTGATATAGAAATATTAGTGGTATGTATTAAGTGTATTGACAAACACTTGGCACTTTGCTGGCAAAAAAGAAGAATCGACACGAGGAAAGTGCGATAACCAATGTCGAAAAAGACATCCGTGTTCAGTAAACATTGCAGGGAGTGAAAACGAGCGAAAGAAATTTGCGCGCTTATGTTGTATTGCTGTCATTTGGTGATGTGGTTTACAGTGCAGTGGCGAGTTTTTGAAATGTGTGCGGAGAGCTAATGTTACGTAGGCAACCTCAAAATTGCAAGAATATATATGGTTGTTTATGATTGGGCAGCATGAATGTTTACTGCGAGAGAGGGAGAGAGCATACTGCAAGTGTGTGAAAACAAAGGTGAGAAATGCATGGAATATTTTAGTCCGGAAACGAGACAACAGTGAAGAACTTGGAATATTTAGTTTTAAATTGGAGAAGATTTTTACGAACTATTTTTGAAAAAACTGGGAGTGTTTGGACTGAATTTATGTAAATCATGGCAGACTAAGGATAGGCTGTTTTGAACACGGTAATGAACTTTCAGGTTCACAGCGAGAAGTTTTGTGGTAGCTGGGCGACTATCAGCTCCTAATGAAGGATTTTGCCGTTATTTAGATGTGCTAGGGTAGGGTACGTAGCAAGCTTGGGAGGTATAAAGCACGTAAAAGATTTTGACCAGGGAAACGTGAAGGGATTAAAGTTAGAAAATTTAGGTGTAGGTGGGAGAGTAATATTGAAACAGTCATGTAGGAAATCGGGTAAAAAAGCGTGGAATACATTTATCTGACTGATGATAGAGGAACCAGTGGCTGGCTTCTGTGAAAACCGGACATACTGAATGTTCGGGTTTTGTAAAAGGTGGAGAATATCTTGATTAGATGAGCGGTATTGGCTTCTAAAGAGAAGCCCTTGAGTTTGTAAGTTGAGACAGGCTGAAGGCAAATATTTGGCCGTAAAAGATATGAATGAAATTAAGAACAAAGAAACGATTGTTTGAGTTTGAAAATTCTCACGGCTGTGACGATGAAGAGTGCTGTATTCCAGCATGCGACGCCGTATTTTCGGGTGACAATCAGAATAAAACGTCTACCTCCATTTTCAGAGTAAAAGCGATGTTCTGCGACAAAGATTGAGGCTTTAGGTTTCTCTGATACGTCAGTAAACTTCTACGTGAGTGCGCTGCGTCATATCCAAAATACAATGGGCCTATTCTTCAGAGAAATTACTCGTCGATAATGTGAATTCTTGAGGCTCCACTATTACGTCTGAAAGACTGAGGCTTTAGGGTTCTCTGATACGTCATTAAACTTCTACGTGATTGCGCTGCGTCATATCCCAGAAGACAATGGGCCTATTCTTCAGAGAAATTACTCGTCGATAATGTGAATTCTTGAGGCTCCACTGTTACGTCAGAAGGATAGTTTAAAGTTTGCACGTGTAAGTCGGGTACTGCCTTACAAAATTCAGGAGTAGGTGTAATGGAATATTTTATAAAATCCGCCCTTAAATCTAATCTATTGTGCTGCGTTTCCGATTTACTGAAACGGAAATAACGCGAGGAATTGTATATATACGGTAAAAGCTTTGTAGAAATAGGGCATCAAAATATGGAAGTCAGTACCCTAACAGAGTCAAATACGTACTGCTTGCTTTGTATTTAGTGACTACAAATAATTAACCATACTACATAGGTGATGGTGGGGCGCGCGGTGGCGTAGTTGGTTGAGGCTCTACGCTACAAACCGGAACGTCGCGGGTTCGATTCCCGATGGTGTCATTGGAATTAATTCCTTGACATAATCGTTCCGGCCGCACTATGGCCCTGGGGTCGACTCAGCCTCTAACAGAAATGAGTACCAGGAATATTTCCTGGGGGGTAAAGGCGGCCGGTGCGTAGGGCTGACAACCTTACCACCTTCATGTGCCGATTGTCTACAAATCTGGGAGCCTCAACCTCCTGGACCCCTCAGGGCCTGTCTAGGCCTGTAATGGTGTTGCTTTACCTTACATAGGTGATGGCAGCGTAGCATTGCGAATATTGAAATTAATCCAAATTACATATAAAAACACAGTTCTTACCGCATTACTTCCCCATTATACATACCAATCACTTAATGCTATTTAGGAAAATGATTGCCGTTTGTTCTGAGAATTATGTGAATCCCATAAATACACTGTATGGACATAATAGGAAATTCGTAAATGTGGTACATATGGTCACTATTGAGCTTAAAACATTTCGTCATAATTGGAGATAATGCTGTGCCTAGCCATAATTCTATATCTGCAAGAGAAGATAAAACGAGATTTTTTTCGGATAGGGATTCAAGAAATTGTACATGTACTTAGAAGATACACCAACGTTTCTGAGGAATCTCCTGTCTGTCTTTAGGTGACTGACCCAGCAGATAAATGCAAGACGGTTTTATCCACCAGACTACACGGCGTCACACTTCAGAAGACCGCAGTCTTTTTTCTCACTTTCCTGAGCGACAAATCCCAATACACTTAACTTTAAAGTCCCCTTTCAGTGACAGTGAACGCCACAGAACAGCTGTCAAACGTGCGACCTACATTTTTTAAATTTGAAGAGTTTTCATTGCACTGTCATATTACTGACCAACCATAAAACAATTCATTCAAGAAAACTCGTCACTACGGCGTTTTATTACTGTATTCATAACTACTACTACTTTGTTACCACGACAATTTAACAAATGAATTCCATAGCAGCGTTTTAGAACTTTATACTTGGCGTCCTTTATAGGCTACAGCAATGGTCCTCAATCTTTTTTTTCTTTCGCGACACACTTCGAGAATGGCATCCATCTACGCGTCACATTAACATGGGAATACAAGAAATTTGATGAAACAAGCATTAATAATTTAGCATTTTCTTATTATTAAAAATTGTCAAACACATTGTTTGCCTTTATGTCATGCCGCTTTGGGAGCTGTGCTGTGCTGACTCCACGTGACACACTCCTACACGAGCAGAACTCTTCTCCCTCTCTCTCCAAATTTGAGTTCGCGGTTATGTCGTTCAGCGTTAGACAGTGTCATGATAATTTTAATATTTAGCTAGTGAAGTGCGTTGTGGATGTTCAGACTTCTTGCGACAAACCTAACGACTTCTCGCGACACGTAATATGAGAAGCGCTGAGCTACAGACACAAACAAGTTCTCATGCTTGGATGTCTGAATAATATTAAAAATTTAACGGGGCTTTTGTGGAGGAGGCTTTATGTCGGACGAAATACGAAATGAGAAAGGAAAGTGTTGTTGGTTAGCGGGGGAGGTAAGCTGCATGTAACGGCACACTTAATTACGAGTGGAGCATTAGATATCGTTGCCTTTAAATTGCTTCCTTCATAAAGTCATAGGAAAAGTTGTCCGTGTATTTAATTAAGTCACAACATGAAGACGTATGGAGGGAATGTGGGTGATTCCACGCATTTTTTCCTTGGCACTAGATTGATTTCAGTGGTCTCCTGCTGTTTTACTCCGGTTTCCATTCAATATGAAGTTGAATGGGCACCAGATCTAGCCTCTACGCCGTGTAAACAAAATTTTAAGCGCCTGCTGGGAATAGAACCCCGATTCCCCGGTTATCCGGCCTGTCCTTGGCAATAGCTACTCGTAGAGTTATGTGTTTAGGGAACTCTTAGGTAGGGCGCCGACATGCAATTTTTCAGTTCTGCAATCGTTTGATTCCGAGATGCCGTGCCCCGCTCACATATGCAATCAAACGATCGGCCGACTGACGTAGCCGCACACATGCGATAGATTCCGATTCAGTTCCAACATGGACTTCGTGGAAGTGGCTGATTTAAAATGTTCAAAATGGTCAAAATGTTTCGTAAGAAATGAAAAATAAAACATATTGAAAAGATATTGTTTCTTAATTTAATTATTATTTAGTGAAAAAAGGGAAAACAGGGCTAACTATTCCAAGAAAATTGTTTTAAATATTTTTGTTAAATTCACAGGTTTAGGGGACATCGGAGGATAAAATCAATTAATTAACCAATTAGTAATAAAAGTTTATTAGCAGACATAAAATTAAAAAAGAAATTAGCTTACCTTGTTCTAAGAGCAAAGACATGTTGCTCGCTTTAGTTATAAGAAGAGACTGTTTTGTTTCATGTGAGCGGACGTCCATTGGATCCTGTTGTTTACAGAACGATTGCGCAATCAGACGATTCCTATTGGTTTGTGGAAAATTAGAAACTAAACAGTTGGCAGACTAAACGGTTGCAAGTCGGCGGAGTCCCATTCAACTCTTCGGTTGTTATTTCTGCAATCAAACCATTGCGCAACTAAAAATTGCATGTCGGCGCCCTACGTTAAGCCGCTTTCGACAAAGACGTCAGCATAGTCGCTGTAGGTGCGATGAAGTGTATGTACATGTCCTGCGACTTGCATAGTGGATCGTCCCTTACCCACGCAAGTCTTCAACAGCATATATTTTGTATGGGATCAAGGCTAGATAAAGTTTGTATACGTTGGAACATCAATCCGTTGCACTCTAGGTTCGGAGGCAAGCTAAAAATGAAGCAGTTTTTTACAGTTTTTGATAAATTAACAAAATATTAGTTTTGCCTATCTTTTTTTTTTTTTTGCGTAATTGCTCTGGTCAGCAGTGAGTTTGCTTCAAGTCTGGAAGTTCCCCATTTCACGAAATAAAATCTTTTCGATTACATTTTAAACCATACCTCAACCGCTTCTTTCTATGAATGATGCCCATAGCAGGTACGGTTTAAGCTCTTTCACAAAGTTGCAAAATTGCCTATTGGCTGTTTCATGTCTGTCCGTCCGTCTGGGGAATTTCTTCCACCATTCAGCCCAGAAATTTTTACCCTCCCACGTGCTGTCTGAAAGATAGAAATCAGAGGACATAAAACTATAATATTGTCTGTTGTTTTATATGGGTGTAAAACTTGGTGTCTCATGTTACAAGAAGGACATAGGCTGAGGAACTTTATTTGGGCCTAAGAGGATGAAAGTAACAGGAGAAGGGAAAGAATTGCTTAATGAGAAACTTCATGTTATGTGTCCTCATCAGACATTTCGCGTGGAGATGAAGAGAAATGCTTACAGACCTTTTATTGGGAAACCTGAAGGGAAGAAACACTTGAAAGATCCTGGCGTAGACTGAAGCATAATGATCTTCAAGAGGTAGGATGAGAGAGTGTGGAATGGATTTATCTAATTCATGCTAGAGACAAGTGGTGAGCTGTTGTGAACACGGTAATGAACCTTCCGGTTTCATTAAACGCGGGAAAATTTTAAACTAGTTAAGGAAATATTAGCTGCTCAAGAAGGATACTGCTCCATGGGGTTAGTCAGTCTTTCAGTCAGTTAACCAGCAGTCAGACAGTCATATGTCTAACACCATTTGAATGGTTTCACCCATCCCTTAATTATCTGTTGCTCGTATACTTAACTGTCGTACTGAATTATCTGTCATTCTGCCATAAATTTCACTAGTTTTCACACTTTCTGGTTACGGAAATCAAATCGCAGATCGATTTTCTTTGAATATTTTATGAATGAGGCGTGTAACATCATTACTCAAAATACAATGCCAACCAACAGATACATTCAGGAAAGAATCTCAAAACGCGCCAAGTTTTCTTTCTTTCTTTCTTTCTTTCGTACAATTGGACTCATGGCTTGACCGAAAAGCTGCACCAAAGTACTTCTAATATGGATGCAGACACCTGTCGTAAGAATAACCCGTGCTGTCAAGTGATTACTTTTCCTATGCAGTAAATTCATTCGTTTTAAGTTCTATTCAATTGTTTGCCTCTGAGGCATATATCCAGATATCTTCTTGTAACGTTCCTCATCCTTTCATAAATATGACGCTATGGCCTTAAAGTGTGCCATAATCTCTTTAATACACGTCGTTTCATATTAACGTATTGTTCCTCTATTTGGACGCTGTGTCATCGATGCTGCTGACGAAGCGACGTTCAACTTGCTGAGACTTGAGAATTTAGCTGCATGGAGGCAGCTTTTGGACTGCTTCCTATAGCTGTCCTCCAAAACCTCACCTATATGTCGGTTTCCCGTTGGTCAAAAGGTTTCGAGATAGGGAAGCAGTAGACAGATTTAGGCTAGGTTACGGTATTCTGAGATATCCCGGCCACATATGAGTCGAGCTATATGGTCAATCATTTCTAAGCCATTTCTGTCCGACTACACCATTACGCAGAGCACACCTTTCTTTTTTTTATATGACGCCGTGGTACCTGGTAGATTGCCATCAAGTCTCAAGTTGAAGGCAACACATTCCTCCGACAAGTTCTTAGGTGTCTACCAAACTCCACTTCATATCCCATTAGGCCAAGCTTTACATTAACCTCTGAGAGAACCCAAAGCTCATATATCAAAGATATTTATGTACTTGCAGTCCGAAGTTTCTTTAGTAGGATTAGCAAAACAAGTTGAGCCGGAAACGTGCAATGTCTGCTACACAGTTTGCTGTTCGTATGTATATGTATGTGTAGTTCAAATTATGGTCCGCTGTCATCGTAAGACCACTGGAATGGAGGAAAAGCGTCATAGCAACTTGGCATGCTTGTCACTTACTTTGGTAATATAGTGGTTATTTCTTTGCAAAGCGAACGTATCTTTATTCTGACCATGTCGCGAAATGCATATGTTTGACCTCTGCACTACAGTTAAGTTAACATCCGAATTCAGAGTAAAGACCGCGGAAGAGACCGTTTTCACGTACTGGAGTGCCGATAAACATGAACATAGCCACTGGAAGGTGCCCAGTTAACTGTTGTTGAGGTGTCTGTTGCTATTCAAGCAAAGCCAAGCGCAATAGCGAGCGTTATAACGCGGCGGCTGTACGCTGAACACGAACTGCGGGACGTAACAGTCCAGAATACAATAAACATGGCTACCACGCGCAACAGCGACACAAGGCAGTTCAGTTACAATGACCACGGGCGGTTAAGGATGGAGTCTGATGTTGATGTTAATTCATTGTAACTAGTGAAATGTCCATTGAAAATTAAATATCAAAATCTAACAATTAGTTTTTCTAACTACGAATGTCATACTTACACATTTCATTGATTCACCTTTACCCATGTAACGGACATTGTAGCTTTTGAGCTTTTATCGTGTATACAGGATACCGTCAATATTCTCTGTCCTAAGCCAAATTAACGCAATCCAAAATCTCGCGTTCCATTTGTTTAAAAACAATTCTAACATTATCGTCCGATATACGCATAGGTCTTACATATAATTTTTCTCCTTCAGAATTTTACTGATTTTTCTGAAATGCCTACAACTTGCTAGTAGGAAAATATGGAATGTTAAGGTCACTTGGGAGATTGAGGCATAGATAAATGGATAATATTAATTTATATTTTTATGCCAAATTAATATAGCTTGAATATACATTTTGTGATCTTCGGGGTTGAAACCGTGTACAGGGTTTAAGATGGAGGCACATATTCGATATAAATCTACCTCGCTGCACTGTGTCGTGATTCAGAAGACCTGTGCGTAAAAAAAACTCAAATCTTGAAAGACAGGTGTTGTCAGTAGACACAAGCTGACATGCAGCAAAAAAAGTCTTTTACAGGAAATTTATGAAATGCATGGCACTGTTGTAGGGGCGTGTTATATGCATACACAGAAAGAACGTGTTTAAGTATGGGTCCTTGAACACTTTGTTTTTAATCCACGACATTGTTGAGA
Organism: Reticulitermes speratus; assembly: GCA_021186555.1. NCBI lineage: Eukaryota > Metazoa > Arthropoda > Insecta > Blattodea > Rhinotermitidae > Reticulitermes > Reticulitermes speratus. The sequence continues at coordinate 21,226,671 of JAJKFL010000012.1, forward strand.
GCCAAGCGATTGCACTACTCACTTTGAAAGGTGTCCCGCAGAAGAATTTCCGTTTTTATGCTTGAAGAAAATGTTGCTCAATATACAGCCTGAAGCAACAGCCTTTTCTCTGAGTCCAGACGTGGTGTGTTAAATATCGTCAGCGGTTACACATTTGCAGAAATGGCTGATATGTACAACACCTGTGGCTGTGCAGAGACAGATGAAGCACAGACTTGTCATCATTACCAGAACACACATAGCGGTCACTGAATTAGTGACAGTAAAATATTTACTAGTATTTATCGGCTCTGTAGGTAAAGACGCGTATTGGTGTTCTTGGCGGCATAAAGAGCGAGACATGAGGGCAGTCTGGGCATCAGAGCTGGTAGACAGTTCTGCATAACTTTGGTGAACACACTGGAAGCTGCACAGGAAGGATCACATCTGCACAACACCTTCCTCATTCGAATATTTAGCGGCTTCTTAGATAGCAGTCCTGCATGCTTACAGCCTACAGCGAGTACAAAGCACACACTTACAAGATTACTCTGAGAAAACGAATTTCTGTGAGTGGCTCCTGCAACAGTGTGCCAGCAACACTTTGTTCTGTCCCTCAGAGGATGTATTTATGATGGCAATATGAACATTTAAAATCAACATTCGTGGGCAGGTGTCAATCCACACAGAATCATTCCACTGCGAAATCAACAAGGATTTTCAATAAGTATGTCGATCTGTTAAACGGTACGTTGTCGGTCTTCGTTGAAGACTTTGTGAACTTAGTGCACGGTCTCATCTGTTCGAACTGTGGAGGAACCACCTGAACGCTCACAATTTTCAACCGAAATTTTCTCACGTTTGGACTGAGAAAGCCAACATTTTGTGTTCTTCGCAAGGAATTTCCACCGAAAGCTTTTCTGAGCGTTTGATGAGTCTCCGTTGCATTTTTTCCAGAGTTTGAAGCCAAATTTGACAAAAATATGTCGTTTCTTCAAATCAGCCCTTATAAAATCGCTGATTGCATTAACACGCGCAGCAATAAATACCCTTTGAAGGGCAAGACAGAGGTTAATGGCTGCAAAACTCAGTAGACTGGCTCAGAAGATATCCATGGTAAGGCATTTATGGTACACAGGTTTATTACTTGCTGTTCTAGTTTCTAGCCGCCAGGATACGCCTACGTGTGGAAACAAAATGTCCATTACTGTGTTCACATCAACGGCCGTTGGTGTCTGTTGAGCCAGATGAATCCAGGCCACACCGATGCTATTTATTTCAGATCAGTATTCATCTACGCCTCGGTCTTATAAGTGGCCTGTTTCTTTCAGTTCTCTACCTAAATCCTGTGTACATTTCTGCCCCATACGTGCTACAAGTCCCCCCCCCCCCATCTGATCCTCTTTGATTTGATATGTAACGAGGATTACATATTCAGAATCTCTTCATTATGGATTTCCTGCGTCCTCCTGATACTTCCTTCGTGTTAGATTCAAATACTCTGCTGTACACTGTTGTAGTTTTAGCCTCCTAACAGATGAGTTAGTGGTTATTATTTGAAGGTTAGTGACGACTGCATTATAGTGATTAACTTGTCACTGATCTTGCTTTTAAGAAGTTAGAGTTTGATACTAATGACCACCACTAGTTACAGAACAGAAAGTGAAGAGAGAACTGTCAGTGTAATGAGAAGCATTTACGTGCAGATGACGGATATGTTGTGGCTTTGTAACGGCGCATTTGAAATTGATACTAGGCTTATATGTTGATAGTTGCGAATGAGCGACTGATGTGGGTAATGCATTGGAAAGATTTGAGGGTGTGGAAAAAAACAGTCGTGGCCTGTCGTGGTGTTGGATAATGCATAGAAATTATATGAGGTTGTGGAAAAAACAGTCGTGGCCTGTCGTGGTGTTGGATAATGCATAGAAATTATACGAGGTTGTGGAAAAAAACAGTCGTGGCCTGTCGTGGTGTTGGATAATGCATAGAAATTATATGAGGTTGTGGAAAAAACAGTCGTGGCCTGTCGTGGTGTTGGATAATGCATAGAAATGATATGAGGTTGTCGAAGAAACAGTCGTGGCCTATCATGATATTTCTTGGAGGGACTGTAAAGAGCACGAAGGCACTCGGTTATATTAATTGGCCTTTCTGTGGAGGTTCGAATCAGTGTCACCGCGGTCGTGCTAGCAATGTGCGATATCCGACAGTGGTTGTACAATGCATATAGTTATATAAATTTGAGTGGTTCAATAAAACGTAGCCCATATACTTCAGTATAAGAACTAAATTGCGGACATTAAACACAGGAATCAGGGTTCAATTCCAGGCAGGATAATACCCTCTCTTTTCTCCACATAAACAGACCGGCTTTGGGGCTGGTCCAGCCTTCTATTAAATGGGCACTCAACTTTTGCTTTTGCCAGTAACAAAGAGGCCGGGGCGTGAAGCTGACTACCACCATCTACTGTCTAGTTTGTGAATGTGTGTGGACCTATACCTTCAATCTCTCGTACTTCCTCATCGTTCGAGGCTCAGTGAAGCGTAGGGAGACATGCGTTTAAAATTAACTAATTCCGAGAAAGAAGCTTACACGCTGAACCTTTCACAAGCTACAGCAGAAACTGTAAGGCAGAGTGAAGGCCACTCTGCACCTCGATACGCACAGTTTCAGTTGCACTGGCTTACGAGTAAAACTGATCACACAGATGTCATGGGGATTTCTTTGAGCCCTTGTGACACTGAAGTGAAACAGAACATTATCGGACTGTGGCATTCAATTCTCTTCCGCTTCCTAGCGCAGGAGCCAAAAAAGAGTTCGTTCAGTATTCAAATCAGATCTGTCAACAAACTCCGCCCCATCGCGCCCGGTGCCCGCAGGCGGAGCTTGCAAGTGACGAGCGGCGGACTGATGCCTGAAGGCTGCAGTCAACATCCGTCCACTTGGACATGAAGTTCTAATTTGGTGACGCTGGATCATATCGTTCATACAAGGGCTGGAATGTTAGGAATTCCTTCGTGAAACGAGAGACGTGCTGTGGGCCGACAAACTGTGTTGTTTGTGATTGCGAGTGCGTGCGTGCGTGAGACGTCAACAACTACTTGGACACGTTGGACAGTTCGGTTGTGTATAATATTTTTCTTTTTTAAAAACCGAAATATTTGCTTTTTTTGGTACATATATTGATTGTGTTAATTTTTGTATTCATGTTAATCAAGGTCCTAAACACTGGTTACAGTCTACACATTCCCACATCTGTTTATACATACTGATACGTACACTCACAGGGGTATACAAACCAACTTGCCTGCTGATCCATAACGAGCAAAGAACTAAACCGGTCTAGTGAAAGAAATCTGTTCCATTTATTTGTTAATACCGACAATTTCTCACTTTTTGTGATTGTCTACAGATGAACAATAAATTTAAGGGCGAATTACATATATCTGTATACGAGTACGCGTTGCATATAATGATGGTGTTTGACAACGGGATGACTAGGAGAATGTTTGGACCTAAGGAAGGGAAAGTAAGAAGACTGATAACACTGTATAATAAGACAATTTATCTTACAAATTTCTCGACAGACATTAAAATACGATTAAAATAAATGAGTGTGGAATGGGGCAGGCATGCAGAACACATGGCAGGTAACGAAATACATGAAAATCTTGGTCGAAAACCGCGACGAAAGGAGACTGCATGGAAGATATACGTATAGGCGTGGATGGGAGGATAATATTAAAATTGATGTTAAGAAAATAGAATGATGGAATGCAGAATGGAACTGTTTTGTTCAGAATGGGATAAACTGACGGGGGGGGGGGGGGGTTTGAAGACGATAATAAAATGTTGGTTTATATAAAATGCGGAGAATGTCTTTACTAATGAGCAATTTTTGGCTGCATGTAATCATAACAAGACACGCTTGGCTCTGCTGTTATGTTCTGTATTCTAGGTGACAGCAAGGATACCGGTGTGGAGCAAATGCGCGGCGGATAGGCGCGGCTTTTATTGTGATAAATTATGTGGCGGTTTGATAAACGGAGCCGCTATTCATATACAGCATAGAGACGATGTGTCTAGTGTTCTGAACAACATATTTCCGAGTATTTCTTATCTTCCTGGTAAATTGCACAGGTCGATAAAACATTTAATTGAGTACTTCCCTTATTTGTATTACAGACATTTAATATCGTAACTTCTTCCTTATAAATTTGTTCAATTATGTGTTCCGTGTTGTGTGTTTTCTCTATCAGTTTCATTTTTAATGCTGATAGAATGTTCATGTCAGTTTCCTGATTAGAATACACTTTCTCCGTTGAGGTTCTGTGGTAAAAGAATTCATCTACGTAATATTTCCAAGTTCTTTTCTCTCAACGAAAAACACTGCGCCCCAACTATTTAAGGTTGCAAGTTTCTTTATATAATTTAAGGGCCCTGTAAACTGCTAGGACTATAGCGTCATATATGAATGAATAAGTATGGAGCATTGGTGGAATGATGCGGACAGGGGAAGGCTGAAGTACTTGCAGAAAACTCTGTTTAACTGCTATTTCTTACACTACAAATCCCTTATGAATTCGGCCGGGATTGAACTCGGAACTCGGCGGTGGAAGGCCGAAGACCAACAGCCTGAGATACAGCACGGCTGATATTAAGGAAATGACCTCCAGTTAATTAATTCTCTGAAGGATAAAAAACCCCACAGAAACACACTCTGGACAAAATTTCTAGCGTTTAGTGTCGAAATAGGCCATACATCTAATTTAGGTGTGCATAAACTCCGGGCGCTTACTTGCCCGGAAGATTAAATTTTATAGAATGGCGCCTATTCTTTGAGCAGAATTATTTCCCTTTTCCCCCTACATATAGAAATGTGTGTCAGTACACATGCACCGAGCATTGACACCAGCTAACAGTAAGGTTCACGGGTCACTCCAGAATTGCAGATCCTCATTATGAAACTTGCTTTATGTTACTTTAAAGTTGTACATACCGTGCAAGGCTTGAGATAATTATAACTTAAAACCAACAATATTGCACTTATTTTATATATGTATATTGCAACCCTACATATGTTTCGGCTGTACTTCAGCCATCATCAGGGGTTTCTCTTGCAGCGTCCACTAACTGTATTTCTCACTAACATTTGATTCCTATTGCTTTATGTTAATTTCACGTTGTGTTCACCGTGCATCTTGGTATTAATATTCACTCATTCAACCAACGAATGCACTATTATAAATAAATTTTCACTATACCCTACATATGTTTCGGCCTTAATTTGGCCATCAACGGTTTTAACAGTTTTAATAGTTTAAATAATTTAATAACAAGTTTTAATAACCTCGACGATCTCAATAGATAACAACGACAAACACCCTACAAAAAGTGCAGTGCTTGTGACTTCCAGTGTAAAGTAGTGACACTGACACAACAATAGTTGAATAACAGTGCCAAATGGACGGTGATAAGTGAAGTATACATAGCAAGTTACCCTGATGATGGCCAAATGAAGGCCGAAACATGTGTAGGGTATAGTGAAAATTTATTTATAATAGTGCATTCGTTGTTTGAATGAGTGCATATTGCTTTATGTTATCTTTCGGGTGCCTAAAATTTGTAGATGGATCCTAGATTTTTTAAAAATTTTTGATTCTTAATTACAGCTGTGCTTAAAGGTTCAACATTGGCATTTCACAATATGGAATATCGCCATCGAGAGATTAGCACTGCCGTTTGGTGTTCGGGAGGTCTCGGTGACGCGTATCTATGAAATTAAACGCCTTAGGGCACATGTTGTGTAGCATCTGCGACTTACTTTTTAACAAGGAACCACACTGTGCCGAGCTTGTGCGAGACTTTCATTACTTTCTGTACTGACAGGGTCATTAAATAAATCACAGATAAATAAACATCGAATATTATCTGTGTTTCTGTTTTTCAACGTTGGTAATAAATAATTCGATTGTGCTCTATTGGTACTATTATCAATGCAGATCGCTTCTCCTAAATTTTTTTTTATTTTAAATGCAGTCCTAAACGTCGGGAGTTTCTACTTCAGCTACACACAATTGTAACCCAGAAGATTTCTACCTTCCTTACTTTTCTCTTCTAAGAAAATGAAACGTGTCTCTGAAATTTGGAAATAAGACGTCACTTACTGAATGAGAAAATTTTTTTATCTGTCTCAAATTCTAACTCTGCACTTTATGGCGGACTTTCTGTTCATTGTGTTCCTGGCTACTCACTGCTGGTGTCAAGTCGTGCACTGAGATCTCTGCGAAGGATATTTCTTATAAAATAATTTTTCATCCTGTTTTCCATTCTCACTGTTTCTGTTTTGTAAGACATGATGTTTCTTAAAAAGCATGTCATTTGAGTGATTTCAGTGTTCCACCGCTGTGTAAATGAGATGTGCGCTCTTTTGGAATTTTACGCACTGTAGAATGGTAGTTTCTTACCGACATTTCGGGACAACTTATCGGTACCATCTTCAAGTGTCAGGTAATTCCTGGGCTGCTTGACCCTTGAAGATTGTACCGATAGTTTGTCTCGAAACGTTGTCAAGAAACTATCATTATACGCTGCGTAAAATCCCAAAAGAGTGCAGATCGTATCGACATACCATTACTTTACATAGGGCCTATCGAGATTATTGTATAGGACAAAATATTTTGAATATTATCACACGAAGTACACAGACAAAAGTGAAACATAGATGCTTGCTGACTGCGTTGTAAAAGCATGTTGTGCTTTAGTTAGTTAATTAGTTAGTTAAGTCAAAACCAACAAATGTACAAGATAATTAACAAGAATAAAATGTATTTACAACCCCTACATATGTTTCGGCAAATAAATTGCCATCAGGGGGTTTCTATCAAAGAATTACAAGCACGTACTGCATCCAAATACACGATAAGTGGTTTTACAGTAGCAGTATTTACGCAGCTCACAATATTTAAAATGCACAGATACATAGAAAAGTATCTTGTGCTTGTCAACCGCGACAATTCTCCATATTTAGTCACAGAATTCTAGCTGTTCAATTGCGTTGAGAAAGACGTGGTTTTGCATGTGAAACGTAAGCACATCAGCAAAATACAGAACTCGCTAAAGATTAATATTATCATTTTAAACGCGCTTACAATACAAAATTCGTAATCATCAAACTGAAAAGCAATAATTTGTTTTATTACTTCTTGGAAGTTCCATCTCATTTAAATGCATAAACACATAACCTGCATCAGCTAATATTAAGGAGGATAGAATCCTAAACACACACCACTTACCACACACACACATAGAGGAAGTTTCTGAAATACACTTCTGTGTTTGTGTTCTGTGCACACAAACACAGAAGATCTTCCATAGAAGCACGTGTCTTCGGGCTAGTCTTTTGAGTTACGACACATTCTATTTTTACAGGGGAAGGGTAACAAAGCCTAAACCTTCACATAGGAAAGTGTTTATTTACAAGTTGCTGTTTTGACAACAAAGAATTACAACAACTGCTTAAAGAGTTGTCATTATGCTTCCACACAGCGCGCTGCATATCTCTTTAAGGATTGTTGCACATGCTCAAAACTTCCATGCGTGTTACGAGTATTTCAAGCGTATCCGTCTTCTAACCTCAATGCAGTTCCACTACTACTTTAACTGCTGTAGGCCACACAGTACAGACTTTGAAGATGGCCTCTTATGGAAGATAGTAATTTTGTCAAATGTTGCACATCGACATACCGGATATTTTGCATTCAAAAATATTCTAAGAGCGATGATAAAATAAGGTAAAACGCTACTTGTGCAAAGGCAAGTAAACTGTAAAGCAATCCCATTACAGGCCTGGACAGACCCTTAGGTTTCCAGGAGGTTGAGGCTCCCAGTTTTCTCGACAATTGGCACATGAAGGTGGTAAGGTTGTCAGCCCTACGCACCGGCCGCCTTTACCCCCACGAAATATTCCTGGTACTCATTTCTGTTAGAGGCTGAGTCGACCCCAGGGCCATAGTGCGACCGAAACGATTATGTCAATGAAAAAGCTAAGGCAAGTATTTCTTTGGATATAAGACACTGATGAATGCTATAAAATATTTTCCTTCTAGAAATCGGAGAGGGAGAATTGAGTGGTTGTAAAGCCGATATGTCCCAAGTGCATCGCTCTATGCATGAATATTCATAATGTACATATGAGGCATTTCAGCGAATGTCTGTGCGCCGACCACACTTATCGCACTGAACACTGAATCATCAGGCTATCAAATAAAAAAACTTTTTAAGAAAAGTAAACCTGCATACTAAAGTACACACTTTCTTCAAAATTTATGGGGAATTATTTAATATTAGTTATTGTGTCAATTGGTAGCTGTTATTTATATAAAACCAAAGCAATATTTATAAAGTTTTACATTTGGCATTTTGCTGTTTATCCTAATTTTAAAATTATGTTTTAAATTTTCTGTACCTTGAAGTCTACTTTTCCTTTCTTCACTCTTCTAATTTTGTTATAAGGTTGTGTTGTGAATGTTGAGTCCACGCGGTATATAATCTCTTGTTACTGATTTTACATATTTCATATCGTTTTCTATTTTCCGTGCTCTATGTCTAGTGGTAAAACGTACTGGAACTGAGTAAGATTAGATGAATATGGTAAGGTAAAGTGGTCCCATAGGCTCCAGGAGTCGAGGTTTTTAGACAATCGGCCGCCTTTACCCCCCAGGAAATATTCCTGGTACTCATTTCTGTTAGAGGGCCATAGTGCGACCGAAACGATTATGTCAATGAAAAATTCCAGTGACACCATCGGGAATCGAACCCGCGACGTTCCGGTTTGTAGCGTAGTGCCTCAACCAACTACGCCACCGCGCGCCCCAGATGAATATGCAGTAAATAAAATAAATGTATTACATTACAGCTGTTAGCGGTTTTATCGATTTAATAATGTACTGACTGACTGATGTGGACGCCTGCTTTCTATATACCTCGTGCTCTCACTACACAAAATGACTTTGAACCGAAGTGATTTGCTTAGTATTCAGTGAGAGTTTGAGAGCTTGATGACGTCACACATGTGGTCTCTCTCGTATTATTATATCAAGGATGGATTTTTCCTTTATAGTACATTTGTCATTTATTAAATTATTCCTTGTGGTTTCTAAGTACACATACAATTTTCTAGTGTATTCATGTGTCTACCCTTCCTAGTCATAAAATAAGGCCCTAATCTCAATGACTGGGCCCATTGCATGTCCATTGTCGATGAGATGCTGGCAAAATGGAGAGGGAAAAGGGAATAAACCCTTCGAGGACCCAAGATTACATAAACTTTTTATCTCTGATTGTGTCCATAGAACACGCCGCCATAGTGGTTCTTGTATTGAGAGCCAGTCTGTATATGTGGAAGGATGTCATAATGATGCCTCAGTTCAGCAGACGGACATTCTACTCTCCATGCATTTCTTCACGTGACAAACCGCGCCTACCCACGCCATTGTAAATGCTCCGTATCCACGTACTTGCTGTCACATAACGCACTCTCCGTTACATTACATAATATGTGTGCACAGTAATCACTCTTACAATTCATATATCTGTGGAGAATCAAGACATTAGCAAATGAACATACAGCTTAAACATCCTGGCGCTTTTGCTCCTTTTCCTTAAGTTAAATTGAAAGCCGTAAGACTTACGAAAAAAATTGTATGTGTTATAAAGAAGTGATTTATTTCTTTTCTGCCAGTTTTGATGGTAACTTGTTTCAATACGACAGATATTTATCGATTCACGCTCGACAGGGGCGTAAAAACGCATTTGGGGCTTCCTGCAGTGTCTGGTAATTTTAGCTAAAATTGGCGTTGTGTTTGCAAATTGTGATGAAATTCCAGAATATCAGCATTAATGAGAATCTGATTAGCGGTTCTAGAATTTTGGATGAGTACAAACTGAAGGACCGATCAACTTATTAGCTGCGTTCTGAAAGCTCCAAAAACGAGTTAATATTAACGAATAAATACAAATATTTTTCTTTCGACCTCTTTTATTTTTTACGCTTTAAGACCGTTGGTGTGTTTCTGAGGTTCTCAACTCTGTTTTTACAGGTTTTTCGTATTTTGCAGCGCCAGTAACTTTAGCGTCATTTTTTGACAATAAAGAAGTTTGACATCGCAACACTTTGTAAATTAAGACTGGTATTCTTTCATGAGGCCGCACGAACACCAATCAGCACCTTTTCATAAGCATGTTCTTACTTAGGCCTTCACTCGCTTTTGCTGTGCCACCAATATTAATGTAGCAGACACAGCCTCAAACGTCCGTCTGTGCGCCAGCTGATGACTTTGCTTGTCACAGGTCCACTTTTAACTGCGCAACTGAAAATATGGTAAACTTGCCCTTGTCCATGCCATGAGAGCACGTAGGGGGAGCAGAGGCATGCCTTCACTCGTACTTAACCTGATATCTAGATGGTGGTGTGTGGTAAACTTGACATCCCGACCGCTTTACTCCTGGGAAAGAAACCGTGTACACATTTAACAGGCGACAGGGTGGACCTCAGAGCCGCTCTACACAACATGAACACTATAAATGCCCCACCAGGCGCAGAAAGGAACTGCTAGTGACTTGACAGCAGATGGTGCCATTTGAGATGGCTAGGAACTTCTTAATTAAGAATCAAGTTTAGAACCTCCATCTTCTCGCAAGCAGTCAGTCGTGTTCAGACGGTTTCACGTTATGAAGTAACGGTTAATTAATCATTTATATATTTTACGTACGGCGTTACATGTAGGTGATAATTTGCATTCATTGTAGTACTTGCGTTCAAGGTTTCATGTAGGGCATGGCTTCATTCCTTAGGACAGTCGTGTTTGGAAACACAATGCAAAGTGTATATATAGTGGACTACTTAAATTAATTATTCATTCACAGGCGGAACTGTATTAGAAGGCATTTAAACCGGAAAACCAAGAGCGTGCAGTTATGTGTTTCCTGTGACGAAAGACGAGACTTCAAGTGTGGCCATTTTAGAAGGAAATATGGGAAGTGGGGGGTGGGCATGCAACGTTAATTCATCGTACTTAATGTCTACTCAGCCCCTCCCTCCCACAGTACGGTTATACACGAACCCCCTTTTTTGAGACATAGAAAAGTGTATCCGCCGTCATGGTAGCAGAACTCACAAGCATTACCGCTGCTGTTGCCAGCAACAACAGTCACAAATCTGCAAGTACTGCAGGCGGACGTTCCACCCAGCTGCCTCCTTGGATACGGACAGCAACGAGACCAAACGTCCATAACTATAGCTGTTCCTCTGATCAGCTCATGTACTCCTCTGTCTTGAAAACAGCAAACAAACACAAACATGAAAATGAATCGTCGGGCTGCAGATATCGGAGTGATGTAGCAGAAACGACAACAGACCCCGTAGGTCTTCTTTCGAGGCAAGGGCCTGGTAGAGGGAATGTAGGTCTTGTTGGACCATACCGTGCTAGCTGTGACAAGTTGAATACAATGGGGGACCGCGAGGATGTCGACGACGACGGAGGCGGGGACCCTAGATCGGATAGAAGAGGAAGTGAAGGCAACTGTGTTGGTGTTAGTGGTGATGGTGAAAGAAGGATGTTCATATTACGTGACGAAGAGTTAGTGGAGGACAGTGATGCACAGGAATATGCAAACGGAAGGGCAAGAAAAGTGAGTCCGGTCGATGGTGAAGTTGTCTCGGACGTGAGCCCGACTCCGGGTAGGGAAAACTGGAGGCTCCGGGAGAGTAAAAACACGACAGGAGACATAGGAAGTGGAATGGATGAGAGAAGAGGCATGTCCATGACGGATATATGGCCGAAGGACTGGGGAGGTAAGACGTTTGGTTTTATTTTTCTCGTTAAATTTCTCATCTGTGCCAAAAGGTTGCCTTCCATTAAGCATGGTTACCGTTGCATGTTCGCCCGTCTGACTGTTCCGCACGCAGGTCGCTCTTTGCTATTAGAGTCGACATTTTTGTTGTCGTTATTGAAGGGTCCCGCAGCAGATGCTACGGAAGCACCGCAGCCTTGAAGGCTTATTTTGCAACCCTATGAGGAAGGTAATAAATTTGATAAGAGGTTTTTTTCTGCTTTTCCATTCTAATGGAGCACCGGTGGAATGGAGCTGACAGGGGAAAACCGAAGTACTCGGAGAAAAACCTGTCCCAATGCCACTTTGTCCACCACAAATCCCACATAGACCGACCCGGAATCGAACCGGGCCTCCGCGATGAGAGGCCGGCGACTAACCGCCTGAGCCATGGCACGGCCTAGAGTCGACTTAAGAGTGCATGCTTCATCTATACGTATGAAAAATAACTCTATGGGTCAGAGTCAACTGTTCAAAAAATTCCCTACCTTGTATTCAGTTCCAGTTTTCATCACCATCTCACAACAGCGAGCATCAAATATTATATGTCTATTATAAAAAGGTACTTGTATTTAATTATTTTGTTACATTAGGTACGCTACGTTTTCACATAATAATACACGCATTAAATTGAGCCTTAGTATCTCTCCTTCCGCTACCACAAATTAGGCCACGTGACCTGTTTAAGCTCATAATTAGGCCCAACATCTGAAGTAGTGAATGATCGCACAGATTTGGTAGGATTCCTTAGTACTGTATAGGCCTATCCTAAGGCCCTCTACCTGCACATAGATAAGCTGGCATATACAAGGCCGGACCAAAGCCTGTGAGCGCCCCGCGCAGGCTAATAACTTGGCGCCCCATCAAACCGATATTCTTTAAAATTTTCGACCCAGGACAGGGCTGGCGACATTTGAGGGCGCGTGCCCAAACTGCGGTTAAATTTTAGGAGAAATTTTTCACATGTTGAAGGCTGAGTTTACTAGCACCATATTTCCGACTATTGTAGTTACATTTTAGCGCCTGATAGAGGTTGGCGCCCCGCGCAGCTTCCCGGCTGGCCCGCCCCTTAATCCGACCCTAGGCATATACAATTTTAGCGAGTGGGATTCAAACTCGCGACCTCAGACTTTGAACGGTGCCAAACATTCATAAGCACGGTCATATTGAAGGACTAACAGTCATTGTCGCGGCACTGATTTTGGGTAAATTGGAGTGCGGTGAGGTAAATGCATCCCTATGCTTCTTTGGACATCCCGTCTTTACGGCAGATGACGGTGCTGAGTTACAGTGCCAGTCTTTGTCAAACTTCAGACCAGATGGAGGCGAGTGGTCTTCCACGACTCTGCAAAGCGAAGTCCTGATTGGTATTTGCCAAGAGTATTCGTTTTTTACACTGATATGCTGTAACCAGTCATTTTTCCATTTAGGCAGAAGATATTTCCCTCGCTTCTGTATTCCTATAGTGATGATCCGTACCTGTAAGTCACGCTGTTACACGAACATATTGCAACGGTTGTCTTTCTACCCTCATCTAACAAAAATGAAGTAAATTTTCCTTGTGCCTGTTATGGAGGCTATGGGGGAGTGGATGTGCAGATCACGCAATCGTAACTTCGGCACTAAATGGAGGTCAGTGGTCAGCATCACGTCCCATCAAGGTTTACCCCGGAGAAAGTCATGGTTATGCAGTAAATAGGGGGCTGGGCTGGCCCCGGTTTGGACGTTTGGAAAAGAGAAGAATCTCCTGCTCCTGCTGGAAATAGAATTACATCCTTAGTCGTCTAGCCGTAGCCTAGTTACTATAACGACTGAGTTTTCCCTGCTCATTTCTTTTTTCAATTTTCTTGTCATACCAAATTTCCCGTCCATATATGCATGTTGGTGTCACCATTCATTTGCTTCTAGTATCAGTTACGATTGTGAGTCACAATCATAACTGAAACTAGAGCATCGTAATTTATGACGTTCTTTGCCTTTCTCAGCTGTCTTCATTGTCCCACACGTATCATTAAATCTTGTAATATTGTAGTCAATATATTATTTTGACTGATACGTTGATTTGCACACTATAAGGAAAATAAACAAGTTTAAATCAAAGGAAATCTAAGGAAAAGTATAACGTTTAATGAAACACAGATTTTATTATCATTCTTTTGAGTTCCTCTTTATTTTTATTCATGCTCTTCAAAGAGTTACAATCATTGGCTGCTTAGAGCAGCAAATGAATTACTAAACCTCCCTGAATTTATTACCTTACCTAAAATGAGTCGAGAGATGACAGAACACAACAGGCATCAACACCATTGAATTAAGGGTCATTTATTTAGGTCCTGCCGTCGATCTGTTTAACGTTGTTTTTGCGCCCCAACTGCTCTGTTTGTCGACAATTCTCCACAACCACGTCCCCCTGTCCTAACATTGACAGCTGTCGGGGATATGCGTATTGTCGCAAAGCTAATCATACAAATGTGGCAAAACTACAAAGATATATACTAACCTAAACGTTTTTTGATGATAAATGTGATGTGCATGTTTGTGTGTGTGTTGGGGGGGGGGGGGGTGGGGTTAGAGAGAAAAATTTTAATAAAAATGTTTATAATTTGTAGTCACCATCACCCAGTATTGAGCTCAAAAATTTGGTCGGAGAATCTTAAGGATAGGAAACTCTTTATAAACCTACACATATTTGAATGACAATATTAAAATGGGACGGTTGGGTGTGGACTGGATTCACTTGGCTCAAAGTAGCTTCAAAAAGGGCGTGGATTTTGTCAATAAGTGAGCGATGTTTAGGCGCCTTCGCAAAATTGCGAAATATGTCTCTCTCTCTCCGTCCGTATGTCCGCGTGGAACAACTCGGCTCCCAATGGAAGGATTATCATCAAATTTGATATTTGCGGATTTTTCGAAAAGCTGTCGAGAAAGTTCAACTTTTATTAAAATCTGACAAGAACAACGAGTACTTTACATGAAGACCTGTTACATTTATCATAATACTTCGTTGAACTCTTCTTAGAATGAGAAATATATCAGAAAATTTGTAGAGGAAATCAAAACACAATTTTGTATTCAGTACATTTTTCCGGAAAATCGTGCCGTTTAAGAGATAATGTGGAAAAATCTGGTACAGCCAGACAGACCAGACATGACAACACATTGCTGCGTAGAAAAGATGTGCTTTGCGTGCCGAATAACTAAGGCAAGAGCAGAGTCACAGACTCATTATATTTAATACGTATTGCTTCGTAATTGATCAATTTCTTCTGATCTCATAAAATGCTTCACAGCAACTCTTACAAAAACTGAGAAACCACGCTACAAGTTATATGTCATTACATTCTTTTTAGCCAAATTGTACGTCTAAAGAAGGCCATGAGCATAGGAACATTCTTGTGTTTCAATACAGTGTGCATATATAACGAGTGAAAAAATTGCAAATCGTCTGGAATATAATTTCTTCAAAAAACTGGTAACTTACGTATAATTTGCATTGCTGCCAATGAAATAAATTTATCATAAAATCTTTGTTGTGCAACACTCAATATTTTTATATAGTTGACAGTGACATGTAAGTCAACAAAAACAACAACAACAACACATAGAATGCATTGTTTGTTTGCACTGAAAAATAATTACGCGAACGTTCCACAATGTTATGTTATACGTACATTGCTTATCTTGTTAGCTTTTCAAACAGACTTGTTTGTTGTGTGTTGTGTAAGTAGCGGCCTTTATGACGAGCTGGTCACTCGTTTAGAGAAGTACTATTGTGTGTGTGTGTGCGTGCGTGTGTCTAATTGTGTGTGATATGGAAACCTCAAAACGAGGCGGCCTAGGCCCGATTTGGGCTGTAGAGCCAAAGAGAAAAATTCTATTTAATGTCTTTTAATTAAGTAGATTTTCCAAATGTGTCCAACAATTTTAGATTTTAAGATTCAAGTTATTTCATTTTAGACATAAGGCCCATTTATTTGTATTACCTTCATTGTTAGTCAAATCCCTCCCAAAAATGATTGTTTCTAATACAGGTCAAATGTCCACATGTATCAATTTTACTTTTTGTTCACCGTGCATTATGGTATTAAAATTCACTTAACAACTTAAGGCAATGAAGTGAAAACATAAAGATACAGATACCCCTGATGATGGTCAAATAATGACCGAAACATATGTAGGGTAACTTTAAGTGATATTTTAATTCAATAGTGCGGTTGTTGGTTGTTAAGTGAATTTTAAGTCCACATGTATATTACAGAGATGTGAATCTGAATTTCATAATTGTGTATTGAAAATTTCAGCTGTGAAACTGACAATGTAATATCGAAACCTATAACCTTCATGAATTCAAAAATTTATTTCAGATTTATTTGACTAATAATAATAATAATAATAATAATAATAATAATTAATATTCGTAAAATATTGGTGGAAGTATGATTGTATGATTGTTGAGTGATAAACAAGTATCCAAGCGTGTGTCCATGTATAATACGAAGCCCAGTCACATACGGCGTATCCACAGTGCGAAAAGCGAAATCTGTGAAGGATCTTCCTATTAAAATCAATCAGAAATGCGACTCATTCAACTGACTTTCTAGAACCGAGCCCAGCACCGTTAAGATCACATGTGGAACGTGCTGAAGGTTGTCAGTTACACGTGTGAGAAGTCTTTACAAATAAGCAAGAACGCTGATCTTTAGCCACAGGTGTTATGTCTTTGTGATGTCAGTCAGCGAAATGCGCTGTAAACTCCATACAAGCATCTCACAGTTCGAAAGACAAAAGAAACATATCTCGCCATCTGATCTTAACGTTTCGCGTAGATACAGTCATTATGTTCGTCGTGTCTTTGTCTATATAATGGCTTTGTAAAGCGCTGTCCGATTTTCACTAAGTCCGGTTAGACAACGATGCCATAGTAGGTCAGATGGAATCATATTTTAAAATCCGCTTTTTCGTCTATTGGAATACGGTTGTCACTCGAATCGTTTAAAGTCTATTTTGAAAAGTAAACGGCAAAACATGTTTCTTTTTTGTCAGGTTTATGCGACTGTCTGTCGTTTGTGTGTCCGCATCGGACACGGCCAAAATTGTCCGATCAATTTCGATCACACTTGACATCGTGCACCTAAAGTCAAATTTTCGAACCGCTTTTCTTATTTTAAGGCCTAAATGAACTTTTGCTGGGGGCTATGCATTTTGAGTCTAAAGGAATATTGATCAAACTTCAAGAATTGTGTAGGTTGCATTCATATTAATTTATTTTGATGATTATTGATTTAGGCTCCTGTATGAACCTTTATTCATATTTCTACCCCAGACAAATTATGTGATATTAAGTACTTTAAATTAGACAAATGTGTCCTTCCACGTCCTTTGCAGTTCACTTTTCACTTCCATCCTATTATTCGATGCTATATTGTTTTTCCAATGGCGCAACAGCACCTAGTGGGCCACGGCCTCCTTATTGTCGAGGCTTCGCGATCACAGTCAATTAGACACACTCGGTAGGACTCCTCTGGACGAGTGACCAGCCCGTCGCAGAGACCTCTACCTGACAGCACACAACACTCACAAGAGAGAGACAGCCATTTCCCCCGGCGGGATTCGAACCCATAATCCCAGCAAGCCAGCTACCGCAGACCCACGCCTTAGACCGCGCGGCCAATGGGCGATGCTAAATAACCTAAGTTAATAACAGCGTCGTTAAACAGACCGCAGATTTTGACTCACATGTTTAGACCCTTTCACAGGTGTAACTCAAGAAACGCCTAGCTGCTTAACGCTGATGTCTATGTGTGTTTAATTATCTGAGTCTTAAAAGGAAAGAAAAATGGAGATAACCCTCCAGGCCGACGGCTTGGTATCTGTGTGTTTCATACAATAATATTATTCAGTCACGTAAATTATATACAAAAATTTAGTTCTACATCACAATAAATAAACTACTTTTCTGTTACAAGGGCCAAATATTTAATGCTGTTTAGGAGGGTAGTCGCTCTTTATTCTGAAAACCATACTTGTCACATGAATACACTGATTGTGAGAGGGCAAAATCCAAATGTTTTAGGTGTTAAGGATAGGTGGAATATATACCAGTAACCACTGTACTTTAACCCTCATAAATCTAGTGGTTGGTGTAAGTACCACCACGCTTAACACTAAAATCTCTCCATTTCGCACATGTCACGTATTAATGTGCTCCATATGAATCTTATTATAAACATTCATGACTCGTGACTCATGATTTTCCACCCTTTGGACTTTCTAACGGAAGCACACCGTGTGCTCTCCGAAGTACGAATTGAATATTTATGTATAATGTCGGTTCCTTTAGTCTTCAATGCATGGTTCTTTTTTTTTTTTTTAAATATTAAGCTTTATTTTCTTTGTTGGTTTAATACATCGAGACTCTTCTTACAGGTATCAAGTTGTTCCTTACACCAACTTCCTTTGAATTAAAAAATGGTACACTCAAGTGACTGTGATGTATACAATACCTAGATGTGTAGCTGTAGTGAAAAGTAGGTTGTAGCACCCAAAAAAAACACTACCATCAAAGTCGCTCTATTTAGAGCAGCATATGTTTAGTCCGTTTGTGTTTATATCGCCTATACATGTCCATAAGGTCATGGAGAGAGTAGTTTCCTATGTCGCCAATCAATGGATTCGGATGATACAGGCAGTGGGTATAAAACCTCTCTGCAAGATGATGGACACATGTTTGAAGAACGTCAACTCCTAAGGTACTATGGAGGAGGGGAATTGGAGTGTTACGAGGAGAGTTCGAGATAACCCGTAAACATTTGTTTTGTACTGTTTGAAGGGTGCGAAAGTTTGTAGCGCTGGTTGAACACCAGACTGGGGCCGCGTATGTTAGTGTAGATCTGATAGAAGCCCGGTACAGCTGAAGCTTTGTGTTCACTGTTAGCGTGGAATCCCTGGCTAGGAGGGGAAATATGTTCGCCAAGTAGCCTAGCGCAGTGTGAGACGTTCTCCTGATGTGCGTTGTGAAGGTAAGAGTAGGAGTTAAATGTAGTCCCAAGTACTTGACTTCAGTTGACCATGGGATCTCCTGTTCATCTATACAGAGTCTTGCAGGGGGTAGTGGCCTTCTCTTGGTGAAAATGATAGCTTCCGTCTTGGTGGTGTTTACCCGGAGCCGCCATCTCGTAAAGTACTTTATGATCCGGTCCACTGCTATGTTGAGCCTGCGAGTGATAGTATCCGTGCGCCAGGACTGCGTGAGTAGTGCTGTATCGTCTGCATAGAGAGCCAGTTGGACATGTGGGATGCGTGGAATATCAGATATGTATAACGTAAAAAGAATGGGAGATAGGACAGCTCCCTGCGGGAGCCCGGCTAGTTGTATTCTACTGGAAGAAGGTGCTCCGTCTACGACCACCACAAATGATCGGTCTGTGAGGTATGAATGGAGAAAGGCGATTAGATATGCCGGGAAGTTGTATTTGATGAGTTTGTGGAGCAGACCCCGGGTCCATACTGTATCGTACGCCTTTTCTATATCCAACAGTACCATACCCGTATGTTTGTTGATATTATACCCATGCGTGATGTGGTCAACAATTCGTGCCAGTTGCGCAACGGTTGAATGACGTTTTCGGAAACCGAATTGCTCATTCGGAATAAGACTATTCCTACGTGCATATCCGTCCAGGCGTTTTAATATCACCCGTTCCAGTAGTTTGCTCAGTGCGCTAAGGAGGCTGATTGGTCTGTATGAGGCTGGGTTAGCTGGAGGCTTCTGATGCTTCCGGATGGCTATAACTTTGGCCTGTTTCCATGTCCTCGGGAAATGGCCGAGGGTCAATGCGGAGTTAAATAATGAGGCCAGATGACTTATTGTGGCTGTAGGAAAGTGACGCATCAAGTTGGGTGTTATTCCGTCCTCACCCGGGGCCGTGCGGCGTTTAAGGGATGAGATATATCTTCGTATTTCCGTGATGCTGACGTGAGGAAAGTCTGAGACGCCGAGCCTATGTCGTTTGATAAACGTATGAAGCACACGATCCACTCCTCTAGAGTGGGGCGTAGATTCCATCGGTATTGTTTGACTGTGAATGCGCTCAAACCTGTCGGCGAGTATTTCTGCTTTGTCTGCAGCTGTGTATATCTGCACTCCGTTGTCGAACAAGGGCGGGATGGGGGCGGGTGGTTTTTTGAAAGTATCTCACTATTTTCCATAATGTCGCTTTTTGTGGATGTAGTGTTCCCAGAAAAGTGGTCCACTTTTCATTTTGATACCTTTGAAGGAGGGCTGCGACCAGCCGGTTGATGATGGAGAGAAGTATAGCAAACACCTGTAGTCGAGATCTCTGAAATCGCCGGCGGATGTAGTTTCGGAACTTCACAATCGCTCCGATGGACGGTGGGAAACAGATATGCTGCCGTTTGATTTCTTTCCTCGGTATAGCTGCAGCCGCCGCCTGTAATACCGATGCCGTAAAGTAGTGTACTGCCCTGTCGAGATCTGTATCATTGCGGATGTGGGGGCGTTGAGCGAGAAAGTGGTTTAACCGTGAGCGGTAAAGAGGCCAGTTTGCTTGTCCATAATCCAGGACCGTTCGATTCTCTTTTGTCCTATGATGGACACGTAGTTTACACACTACCGGGTTGTGATCTGATGATAATGCCGGTATGGAGTGGGGTGTCGACATGTGGCACCCTCGTGATAGGGCAATATCAAGGACACTGCTCTGCCCCCGTGGATGCACATATGTAGGGAGTTCCGGGGGATAGATTGTCACCGATCGTTCTATACTGTAGTCCAGCAGTACTCTACCGTTCCTGTTTGTTGTGGTACAGTTCCAAGCCGGGTGTTTACTATTGAAATCGCCAAGGAGGACGACCGGGCTTTCGTTGGAGAAAACTGTCTCCAGATCTTCGCGGCAGAGCGTATTGCCTGGAGGATTGTACCCCGAGACGATCAGTATCCGCTGTCGCTGTGGAAGATGGATATATACCGCCACCGTTTCTAGTGTTGTTGTGTCAGGTAGAATAAAGTGGTCGTGCCTTACGCAGTGTTTTACGAGTAGCATGACTCCTCCCCGTGTTGATTCCTATCTGTCCGATAGATGTTGAATCCAGGGGCAGAGAATTTGCGTTTTGTATTGAGTTTTGTTTCACAGACGGCTGCCACATCGATATTATGGAGATTTAAGAAGTGCAATAACTCTGTTTTTCTCAGTGCGATGGAATTTGCGTTCCAGTGTAGTAGTCTTAGATTTCGGCTTACGGAGATTGCGTAAAGAACCCCATTATGGTGTCTACGATGATCAGTGTTTTATCCATCGGGTTTTGTGCGGCCTGAAGTTGATTTGCCAGCGTTCGCAGAGCTACACATACCCGTTGTAGATTCAGTGTGGAGAGAATCGATTTGAGAGATTCGATTATCGAAGGTAATGTTTGGGTGTCCTGTGGACTAGGTTGTTTTGATGTCACTTGAGCCCAAGTTGGAGCTTGGCGTTTTGCCTCGGGTGGAAGTCGAAGCGGCGGAAACTGCGATTGCGTCAGTGGTTGGTGATTGGTTCTGGTCGATGGACGAGGCAGTCGGCGGTTTCGCGATTCCAGTTGTTTAATGTACACCGGACATCCCGTATGATTTGCCGGATGTTCCCCTCCGCAGTTCACGCATTTGGGTGGGGCTGTAGCTGGCTTCTGGCAGTCCTGCGTTGAATGTGATTTGTCGCATTTGACGCATCTGGTTGGACGGCCACAGTATGCAGAAGAATGACCAAACTGTTGACACTTAAAGCATTGTTGGATCGGTCTCGGATTTTTGTACTTATCCCATTGGACGATACAGTGACATACGTTTGTGATCTTATACACTTCACGGAGGTCCGTGCCGGTCTGGAAAGTGACTATAAACACAGGATATTTATGTTGAACCTGCGCCGTTGACTTATCCGTTCGGACAATTTGCCTTATTTTTTCCACTTTTAGGTTTTTAAGTTCCAGCTCTTGCTGAATTTCCTCCACTTCGACTGTAGGCGGCACCCCCTTCAGGGCCACTCTCGGTTGTACCTCCGTTGGAAGTGGGTACGTGTGATATGCTAAATTAGCCTTTTTAATTTCTTGAAGTAGGATGTTATAGTCTCCTTCTGTTTTCGTGTATAGTAATAACCTATTTAACTTGGCTTTTACTTCTACAGGTGCTGTTAGTTTTTCATTTAATGTTTTGAGTGTGGTTGTATGATGGGTCAGATAACTATACAGGACTATTGGAGGAATCCTGGACTTACGTTTTGGGGTTGAAGTCACTGAGTCGGTGTTCTCTGTTTCGGAGGCACTGTCTGATAAAACTTCGAAGTAGTTAGGGGATTCAAATGAAGTCCCTGCTTCGTCCTCATGTTGTCGTCTGCCTCGTTTCCTTTTGGATCCCTGGTCGGGACGGTAGTCTGGAGGCATTACTCCCGTTAGCCTCATGTTGCCCACTTCACTTGCCCTATCTATCACTAGGTACTGGTCCCGGCGTACAATCACTCGATTGCCGCCGGCACTAGGAAACACAACACACCACTCCCACTAGCACTCGTCAAGCACAGCGTATCGTACGTCCTACCAGTTACACTGCTACCGACGAACTGCCTGCATGGTTCTCATACACCCCTCACCAAATTAACTTTAAAATTTTCGCAGCCCTCCTAACATTGTCAACATTTCGTCATAATGCTGCCCTCCCAACATAAAACTCAGCCCAAAACCTCCACTTCCCCCCTCTGCTGCTTACTCCCATCATCCTAACTTCTTCACTTCCCAACGCTCCACATTGCCGTCAGCATACCTTTGACAGGACGACGAGCGGGCACTGACTGCGACTATTCAAAGTAAGTTTTCTGTTTTCCCCTGTGCTCTTATAAACATAATGCCTCTCACGATAAGGTAGTGTTTTTTCTGTGCTGTTTTTCACTACAATTACGATCCGGAATATCTTCTACATGGCGGCCAGGGTTATGTTCCTGCTCCTAGGCGAAATGGAAGTTGGTTAAAGGCACAACAGATTACTAGTCTTTTATTCTCTATTGATGTAACTTGGTACTGTCAATAAAGCTTTTAATAATAAAAATGCCGCTCACTGCATCCCCCCTTCCCGCTTTTGTCTATCTCTCTTCTTTCGTCTTCAAAAGGTCAGATGGTTAACTGTTTAGAACCTTATTGCTTAGCACTAACTGCCCCACTAAGAATGAGCCAGACACGGAACAAATTATCCCAGAACCCCCAAAGTCCACTTTCCTATTGACCACACTGCTGGTTCTGCAGAGCGGTTGTTGACAGCACTTTACTATCCTCCATATTAGCACAGACGTACTGTGTCTTGTGGACGTAACAAGTACAAACTACTTTATTCACTTCCACACTGCACATGACCATCTCTGTTACTTTTCACTTAGCTACACTTTTTGGCTTAAAGTGTCATTATATAGGCTAAAGCAAGACAGCGTAGTCGGTATAATGACCACGCCATGGGCTGGATGGGCAGGGGATTTTCCTGTTCTCTAAACTCCCAGACCGGATTTACCCTGAAGGTGACTACTGTATTGTAGGCCGGAACGTTGGGACAGCATCGACATGCGACAAGATCATCCGTTTAGAGCACAGTGGTAAATATATCTACCACCTGCCTTAACATCTGAGACTCGTCAATTGGTCACATATTGTATTGAGTCTTCGTCTGATTCGTACCAATTATTTCCACAAAAAACATTAACTGACTGATATGTTAATAAAGACAAAGTATCTGCTGTGCGACTTAGAAACAGAATTTTTAGTATAATTTAGGTGGATTTCAGACTTTATAATGATAACACTTCGAAAGTCGAAGGAACACGTACGAGTTACTGAATTATTTCGAAATAATTTGTTAGAAATTTACAATTTGTTATTCACAAATTCTGAGAAGCATATACTACAGGCTCAATGAACAGTCTGAAAATGACATTGTTGCAGGACACGTGTAGTCAAACATCGTGTAACAGAGTTGTCTATTTGTTGTGTGGGCGGAAATGTGCAGGACACGTGTAGTCAAACATCGTGTAACAGAGTTGTCTATTTGTTGTGTGGGCGGAAATGTTGCAGGACACGTGTAGTCAAACATCGTGTAACAGAGTTGTCTATTTGTTGTGTGGGCGGAAATGTTGCAGGACACGTGTAGTCAAACATCGTGTAACAGAGTTGTCTATTTGTTGTGTGGGCGAATGTTGCAGACAGTGTAGTCAAACATCGTGTAACAGTTGTCTATTTGTTGTGTGGCGGAATCAAGTATTCGCTATTTTAACATCGGACGCTGCTGGCAGAATAGACGTTATGCAAGTAAGGTGTCACAAAATAATTTAAGGTACATATATTTTATGCAGTGGGCCCTCTGACGTACAGTAGGAACAGAGTGACTGTGTCACGAAGTCTTCACCTTCAGGCGGTGACGTCATGTTTTTTGAAACGGTGGTATCCACCTACAGGACAACAAGGAGTCAAAATCCTGAAGAATTCTGAACACTGACCGCCGTGAAAAAAAAGTCAGTGTTGAATAGAACAAACACTTCACAGAGAATAAAAGGACAGTGCTGCTCCAGCGATGCAGCGACGTAGTACCCTTCAAAAACGGAGCAGAGTATTTGAACATCCGTTGCAACAGTAGAAATGTTAGTCATAATTTTCGGTCACAAATTTTGTTGGCTATAGAATTATGTAATAGTTATAACAGTTTTCTTTTTTTGACAAAATTATGAAGATTTCTGGCCATGCTCAAAAGATCTTTGGATTCGAACATGTCTTTGTACAATTCAGTCGAATTCGGTCCTTTGTTTGAGATATATTAAAGATAAACTTAATATCATCCTTGTTTGTATAAATATCCGAGGTGATATATATACATACATGTCCTGATATTTTGATCAATTTTTTATGTATTTCTCAATTTGGACATACATGTTATATGTTCATGTCATCTAATTCCTTTTATTTAATATCCCTAAAAATATTAGGCAAAAGTTGGACCTACAAATTATTAAAATTTTCATTTTGACTTCACTTAATTTTTTCTCAAAACACCTCGACCTACTTTTGTTCTTGCTTCACACAATTTCACATCCACACAAGACCAGCAAAATTATAACGCATGTTGCCTACGTTAATCATTAAGCCGGGATAGCTCAGTCGGCATAACCAGCAAAATTATAACGCATGTTGCCTACGTTAATCATTAAGCCGGGATAGCTCAGTCGGCATAACCAGCAAAATTATAACGCATGTTGCCTACGTTAATCATTAAGCCGGGATAGCTCAGTCGGCATAACTAGGCTATGGGCTGGATGACCGAGATATCGGGCTTCGATTCCACTCATGGACAGAGGCATGTCTTTTCTCCACCTAGCCTCCTCCTCAATGGGTACTGGCAGCTGTTTCCCTGCAGATAAAGCTGCCAGGGCATGGAAGTTTTCACTCACCTCCATCTACTACCAAGGTTAAGAATTCGTGGAGCTGTACCGCCACTACCCCTATGCCTTCATGGCGTTCACAGAGACAACTTTACATTTTACTTTTTTCGTTCGGGCTTAAGGTTGAGCAAGGATTTAAAAAAATGTATTCCGAACCGTACCCTGTGGAATGCTTCTTGATCAGAAGACAATTTTTTTCGCCTTCTATGGTTTGCGAGGGGTCATGAAAACAGATTTTCTTTAAACAGTTGAATAATACAGAATACAAGGGAACCAGGTTGGGCGTCGCATTCAGCTTTCTTTCCTAATTTGTTGTTAGTTTTCACGCTGAATGATTCGAGCATGAAGAAAGATTGTCATTATTTGAATGTGACTTAGTGGAATATTACGCCTGAGGAGGGACCACAAAATGGCCTCGCTTCATGGTGAACATAAAAGAATGAAGAAGCGTGCCATAAATTTGGTTCGTAAGCACCGTCCTTCTGTTGGTTTATGTAGAATTATTTCTCAAGGCGTATTGACCTGAACTGTTTCTTTCCACATGTAGACAAGCCCAAAAAATAACATGGAAAGTGTAGAGTTATGAAAATTACAGTGTTTAGCCGCAATGAAAGCATACGGGGAAATTCATTTCGTGAAGGATATGGTTCTTGGTTTACTTAACGACGCTATCAGTGGCTCTGATTATGGGCTACGGGGTCGAATGACAGAGTGATTAGTGAATAATAGTGAAATGCGGACGGTGTATAGCAAAGCGTTCGTGACATAATTTGATGTATTTGTGGCATTTGTCTGTAGGGAGTGGGTGGGTGTGTACCCGGCTGGGGGCTCTTCGATCAGGAAAGGTCTCCGGTTGAGATTTTAAACTGGGACATCTGGATACAAAACCAAAAAGCTACTCAGTAGACCAAGACGTGATCGATGGGGGTTATTGTTTCTTGTTACTATGCGTGCTACGTTACCTGTTCATCTTCATATTTTAATAACCCTAACAATACTGGAGATTATGAAGCAAATTACGTAAATTACCGTCAGTCAAAGTGTGTTATTAAACAATTCTTGTTATTGTCTAAACTGCGCTGTATGCTCCGGCTTAATTAAAATATTGAGCCGAACCATTAGCCATAAGGCATCATCAGGCACTGGTAACAAAGTGTGTGACAGGACACAATAATTATTATAAATGTTATTAGTATTAAGCCGACCCAGTGGCCGCGCGGTCTAAGGTGTGGGTCTTGGCCGCTCGCTTACTGGGATTGTGGGTTCGAATCCCGCCTAGGGCATGGATGTCTGTCTCTTATTTGTGTTGTGTGTTGTCATGTAGAGGTCTCTGTGACGAGCTGGTCCCTCGTCCAGAGGAGTCCTACCGAGTGTGATGTGTCTGAAAAGTGTGGATCGTGAAGTTTCGAAAAATAAGGCGGCCTAGGCCCCCAAGAGGCTGTCGAGCCATTGAAAAAAAATTATTATTATAAATCATAATTTTTTCAAAGTATTCACATGCAAATGTAGACTGGGGATCTCTAGTTCAGGGGTGCACAAATTTTGCAAAAATGTACAAAGCCACATCGAAATTTTAGGTGCCAGAAAGATGAGATGACGCAAGTTTTATACTGAGGACCCACAAACTATAGTGGCCACCGTAAAAAGTCTAGTCACCTGGGCGATTTGGCGCCCGGTATTTATGCACCTTGCCTAATTTATTCGCATTGTAATTTGACTACTTATGTACCTAAGCGAACTACTCGCTTTGAAATGGTATAAGGCCGAAATATGTAGCAAGTGCGAACATCGTAATAAAAGGAATTTGGATAGGTTTCGACTGCGCCACTTTAATTCTGTGATTTACATGCACTCGAAGAATATACATCAAAGAGAGATAAACACTGGAATTTCTTACACAGGTTAAACGTTTCTATTTGTTTATTAGTTCGTTTGCGTTTAGTCTGGATATTGTGCATGTTGAGAGACGAAGTTTCGCAATTCTGTGCGCTTCCTCAAGGAAAGGTCCTGTTACTTCAGCAGCATTCCAGCAACTTAAATTCGTACCGATATGTTTTATTTCACACTTTTATCAAGAATGTCAACCTTTCCCGCTTGTAGGAAAGTTGGTGGCTGAAACAACATTGATGACTCTTCAGAGTCTCTGAGATAAATCTAAAACGTCTGCTGTCCATTCTACAGTTCGCACTGCCTACGTATTGCAGTCGTCCTCTTGCGGAATTCTGTCGATGGTTCTATAATATATACTTCTGCATCTTATCTGTACTTGCAGGCATTACAGTTTTACGACTTAATTAATTACATTATTTGGTAGCAATGTAGATGGAAGTGCAGAACCTATGAAGAGAACAGAGTGTAATGCGTGATATTGTAAAAGGCTGTATAAAGCAGTGTATGTTTTCAGTGGCACTGGAAGACGTTTTTTATTGAAGGGTCCCGCAGCAGATGCTACGGACTCACCGCAGTCTTGAAAGCTTATTGTGCAACCTATGAGGTTTGTTCTGCTTTTCCATGTTAATCGAACACCGGTGGAATGAAATTGACAGGGGGAAACCGAAGTATTCGGAGAAAAACCTGTCCCAGTGCCACTTTGTCCACCACAAATCCCACATGGACCGACCCGGGATCGAACACGGGCCTTCGCGGTGAGAGGCCGGCGACTAACCGCCTGAGCCATGGCACGGCCTTTGAAACACATTGGCACTTTTAATTATACGAGGGTCGGTCGGGAATTAAGAATACATGGTGAGTATTCTGCGACTTGTTACTAAAACTAAAGTTTATTGGGATAAGACAGGACCTACTGTACCACACAGTCACACTGAAGGTTCAGACATTTTTCACAAAGTGTTATCAGTGAATGTATGCCTTCAGCATAGAATTTTGAGCTTTGCGAAAGGAACCACTGTGAGACACCTACTTGCACTTACGCAACGGTTTGAAATACTTGACCACCAAGATGCTTCTTCTGAGGGCCGAAGTGATGGAAGTCACTAGGTTCGAAATCAGGGCTGTACTGCAGGTGTTCGAGATACTCTCGTCCAATCTGCTGCAACGAGGCTGCCGTCTGTCGGGGTGTAAGCGGTCTTGGCACTAAGTCACTTTCAAATATTCGGCCCTTTGAAGATGCATCTTTGTGGTCACAGTCCGAACTGCTGCGGAAGTGCAAGAAGCTGTCTCACTGACCTTCCGTTCGCAAAGCCCAGGATTCTATGCTGAAGGCATAAATTCACTGATAACACGTAGTCACAAATGCCTCAAGCTTCAGGGTGATTATGTGAAAAATAGGTCACTCTTTACCCGTGATAAGCATTATCTCTTATAAAAAGTTGCTAAATAAGCAAATATTCACTATGTATTCTTACTTTGCTGCGATCTACTATGTAATAAAAAGAGAAAAACTTGAATGTAAGAAATGCAAATGTTTTCATATTAGAAATCAAAAATCAGATCTTTAAAGTATCATTAGTTTCTAGTCGTATACCTCTTATGGTAGTGAACCATGGACAGTAAGAATAAGAGATGGGAGAAAATCGGTCACGGCGTAGGTGCTGGTTCATTTCCTGGCCAGCCTATGTGGGATTTCTAGTGGACAGGAAGGCACTGCAGTGAGCTCTTCTACAAGCACTTTGGTTTGCCCCTGCCATATCTTTTCAGCAGTGCTCCACACTCCATTTCATACGTCTATCACAAGCGCTATATAAAATTAACGTTGAGGGCGTCGTTAAATGAAGTTGCCTTTCTTTCCATTTCTGTTGCTGTCAGCAGAAACACGCTTAGTGAGTAGTGTTGTGGGATGTACTCTATTGGATCGTACAAGAATCGAGAACATTACTGAGTTGAATATAAGTTCCATAAATAACAGTATTTATTGAAAGAAACGTAAAAAATTCGAAAGAACAATATACAGAATTATATAAAAATTGTAAAATATTAACGAAAAGGAAAATAGTTTTGGGAAGAGGTATGGCACAGTAGAAGGGTTCTGTCGCGTAATCGAAAGGCTGCTGATTGACCGGCACATACAGGGTGACTGATGTATAAAGAAACCCAAATCCTTAGCTATAGACCACGAAGGGCGGCACTGTTTATAGCATGATTTATGCCGTAAAGTCTCCAGCTTCAGGCGCAGGTAACTTTAAAGGACCTAGGCTGGTGTCACATGTCGGGAGAGTGCGTGAAATCGTGTGCGCGTATATTGGTGTGCTTCTGCAATCAGAGCGGTGTAGGTGCCAGTATTCCTTTGCTTACGTAGAGGCTCCTGTCACGTGACTGAGGTAGGAAGACTGTAAGGTTCGTGAGACTCGCTCCGAAGGTTGTCATTCAAAATGACGGGGACTTTGTGAATGTAATCCTGCTGTAAATTCCAAGTACTTGTCAATTCCCGTGCATTTCATGCCGATTCCTTCCATGAGACATTCGCCTCGTTCACACTAGGTGGCAGGTTGCGCCAACATTAATTTCTTTCTCACCCGTCACTCTCATGCAGTAGCTGCATCATATCGTACACATTGCAGGAGCGTGTTTCTTGTGCGAAACTACTGGATTATTGGCTTACACCGCGTGACACAGGGAAACATTTGGTGGATCCAACGTGCCACCTAAGCCGCCTGACCTATAGCTAAATATTTGGGGTTCGTTCTGTATGAATGACGCTGTACGTCATTCTCGAACATATTCCTTGTAGCACGTTTTGCTCAAAAGTGTATTTGACCCACTTGTCATGTGTTCGCCAACACACGAGTATGTCAGAATGTTGACCGAATGATCGACATAGTCACTGCCGAACAAAGATGTGGTGGCTTGTCCTGCATTTGGGCAGACCAAAGTGCAGTGTCACTGCAGATGCGTATTCTGCAGTTTTCCTGCCTTCCAACTGACGCACCTGATAAGGTCACAGCGGTTACATAGCATTTTAACTACACAAAATTCTAATTTGTCTCCAGAATTTCTGATGCTTTGCTCTCACGATGGTAAGGAGTTCGTGCAATAAAGGGTTGCATCCTGAGCACTTTGACAGACATAAGGATAATTTGGAAATTTGTATTCCTTCTACGTGTTTACGAATTACAAGCATTATAAAGTATGAATCGAGGTGAGTGCCTGAACGAAGAACAGTGATTGATGGTCTGCTTTACGCGGAATTGTATTTTGCTTGTTTTGCACTGTAATAAAATATTTAAAGGGGTATTAGACCTGCATGACATTTCTCATAACCGTAATATATTTTTTTATGGCTCAACAGCCCCTTTTCGGGTGCCTTGGCCTCCTAATTTCGAGGTTTCATGGTCACACACTCAGACACACCACAGTCGGTAGGACTCCTCTGGACGAGGGACCAGCCCGTCGCAGAGACCTCTACCTGACAACACACAACACTCACAAGAGACAGACATCCATGCCCCCGGTGGGATTCGAACCCACGATCCTCGGAAGCGAGCGGCCGCAGACCCACGCCTTAGACCGCACGGCCACTGGGATCGGCAACCGTAATATTAAGATGTTAAAGTTCATGCAATTCGAACTGTGCGTTGTGCACAGTTCAGCTTGTATTATTACGCTGCGTGGCCATATTCACAGTGGGAGTAAACGTTAATCAATATGGACGAAGTAAAAGAAATCCTTTCTTTAAGGAAAGTGTTCTTAATTTTTCAGCTATGGAATTTGTAAATAAGGGGACCTGTTTCAACAACAGCAACAACAGTAATAATAAGAATAATAATAATAATTACTCATATTTATTCGCGTGCTGATTCAACGGCATCATGGTCATTTAAAATAGCACATGTAAAAGGAGCCAAAAACAACAGTAATAATAATAATAATAATAATAATTATTATTATTATTATTATTATTATTATTATTTAGTGCTTGTTGATTAATGTGATGTCTGAACAGTTTAGTGTTCAATTACAAAAGCACTAATGCACAAATATAACATTCCTACGTACGAAAACAAACAACATAATACAATGCAGATTACTTAACCAACAAATCAGGGTTAAAAGTAGAAAACTGTACATGAGGAAAAGTGTGCAATAAAGATAATAATAATAGTAATAGTCATAATAATTCATGTTTATTTACTTTCTGGCTTAACAGCACGAAGGTCAATTATAAAACCAACACGGATACACAAATATAACGCCATTGTACAGACAAACGGAAAATAAAGGAAAGGAAAGGAAAATGCAACACAACAGAAGCATAAGGCAAATTTAGGTGCTGACTTCAGAGCCTAGGAAAATTCAGTTGAGTTACACTATGTCCTTGTTTATGTAGTGCCGACTGAAACAAAACAGGACTAGTAGACGACACACAGAACAAAGAAGAAATGAGAGGGATGCAAGGTGCCAAACATATTGATGAGTTAGGGAAACATAAAGAGAGTGCAGAGTGTGAAATGTGACCAAGTATATGACGTTAATATTACCTTTAATGATGATGATGATGATGATGATAATGACATTGATGATGATGATGATATTGATGATGATAATAATAATAATAGCAGAGAAGACAAAAGAAAGATGGCGAGGGAAAAGGATGCATGGAGAGTTTCCACGTAACTTAGACGAAAAACTGGTGGGAAATGAACAGTCATATCGACAGTTAAAATTTGGAAATATTAAGGGAGAAAGAGAAAGTACAATAGTGGCAGCACAGGACCAAGCAATTAGTACAAACTATTTTAAAAATAAAATTTTGAAGGAAGAAACTGACAGTAAATGCCGCTTATGTAAACAACATGAAGACACTATTGACCACCTAACCTCAGGATGCCCCACTTTGGCGAAGAATGGATACTTAATGAGACACGATAAAGTTGGTGCACATTTGCATTATTCAATATGCAAAGCACTGAGCATCGAAACGACAGACAAACGGTACACACACACACACACACACACACACCAAAACCAGTATGTGAACGTGAAGATGTGACAGTGTTATGGAGTCAAGGGGTACATACAGACAGAAAAGTTACAGAAAATAGGCAGATATAATAATTAAAACCAATAAAGAGAAATCTGCACTCTTCTGGGTCATTACGCAACGTCGAGGGGTAATCCTTTACGACTCGACGCTGTATAATATCCCAGAAGAGCGCAGATCTCATCAACATCGCGGCGGAAGCCTGAAATCACGGTAAAAAAGAAAACATGCTTGCTGATAGATGTGGCAATACCAGCGGACAGAAATGTAGCGCAAAAGGAAGCAGACAAGAAAACAAATGCAAGAGTTTGTGTATAGGGATAAAAGAGAATATGGAACATGAAATGTATGATTATATTAGTAATAATTGGGGCCACCGGGATAGTAACAGCAGTTTTAAAGAAATATTTGGAATCCATACCAGGAAAACATTCAATAGATTCACTACAAAAGAAAGTTATACTTGGAACATCAAACGTAATACGGAAAGTATTGCAGCCTGAAACTTGAAACCTGAGAGGTGGGGATCACCGTTAGTTCAAGAGAAGTACCAGGGAGAAAAGGACTGAGACAATAAATAAAATATTAATAATAATAATAAATTGTTTACCTGTTTTGCCTGTCTCTTCTAGTACTAACTCATGTAAGTATTTAAATTTTTAATGGTCATACCATTTAAACCCCATGACATAAAGGTGACAGTAAGGCGGTTATTCACAAATGGTGGTCCGCGGGCTAGCAAGATATTAGATGCAACCGTGGCATGTTTTGACCTGAGGAAGGCAAAATATAATGTATAGCGTCACAAGAGTGTCAGAAAACAAGCTACAAAACGTTTTGTAAAAATAAGCATTAGCGGGGGATATTGACCTCGGACAATGTAGTCACCGCCGGGTTTAAGACATTTGTGCGCCCAAGCATAAACAAGTTTTGGGGCTGTACGTGCGCGTAGTCCGAAACTGACAGTGCAGATAGAGCATACAGAACACATTTTACACGAAATATGAAACACAGTCAGGCGTTTCGCCCCCTCCCCACCCCAAGAAAGGTGGGGCCCTGTGATTGTGATAACCTTAAATGGATCAAGGCTGGAGTAACGCGTGATCGCTGTACATTACGAATATTTATTTTTATTATTTTTTCGACTGCAGAGATTGCAGAGCGCAAGGTGAGAGCGGAAGTGGCTATGTCGGATGCGGTGTTTCCTGTTCTTCTGCAAGAACTGGGGAAACGGCGAGAGATCTGTCAAGACAGCCCGTAAATCGATCGAGATTTTCCCTTACAAATACAAGTATGGAGCGTTATGGATGTACAAACGTGACGGGTTAAGATTGAATGTTCGTAGGTCTGGGCGTAGCCGTATTTGTTTTTCGTAAAATTTTTAAAAGGGAATTATTTCATATTTTCTACAGACAATCTAATATACGTATATTCTGGACTCACACTGAGGTGGGTCCTTGTTCAAACCCAGTACCCAACAAGCAACACGAAGCAAAACCATTATGTTGCATTCGTTTTGCTGTTGATTCTGCAGCCTTTTTAATGCCTTTAATACTCACAGACGGTGTGGCTAATTTGACCTGCCGAAGAGTGGCTTAACCTCCCATCTCTTTTTCTGTAGCAGTCGGTATATTGACTAGGCTACGGCACGGAGTACCGAAATCATCGTCGATTTCCGCTACACTGGCTCTGGGACCTACCCAGAATCCTATTCGATGGGCACTGGAGACTTTTTCCTCCGGAGTAAAGCGGCAGGACTGTGAAGCTGACCACTTCATCTATTGCCGAGATCAATAATGAGTGGATTTATAACCCCAACCCCCCCACACGCCGTCATGACGTACACAGAACAACTTGACCGTTGTCTTGTCACGTGCCCGTATACCGCAATGCATTTCAACATATTCAAGTTGTTTCATTCTTTTTTTTGACGCCGTGTTTTCTTGTAAGTGGATACCAAGGTTTTGGGTTAAGATGCTCCCTCCAAGTGAATATGGAGGGTTTAATTTGATGTATCACCGCCATAAAAACCTGGAAACATATCAGTTGAAGTCTGCAACAGTCAGAGATGTAACTATTCATTTATCGAGTGAAATGGAACGGTGACTCATAGGCGTAATGGAGTGGACTATCGTATATTTTATTCTAGTTCTTAGGCTTTCGGGACTGGCATTCAGAGCCTTCATTGGTTTTCGGAAATAGGCTGCCTCGGCCTTTACGGAGCCTCTTTCCGGAAACCGATTCAAGGTATCATACTTTTACTTAATAGTCTCATACATAACAACAATATAACAATCGCTTCATGTGTTAGCAAGTAGTTACGAATATTACTAGACGCTGGCAGCAATAAAAAACAATGGAGAGTGTTCTGAGTCGGTATTGTAGTGTATATCTTTGTCGAAGACAGCCCATAGGGTGCTCCTCTATAACACCAGTGCTTATTGTTGACTATTCTACAGGGTTTATTGTCGTGTTATACGTGTAGCTGTCTTTACGGAGCTTTCCAATGCCATGGCCTGCATATTCAGTAAAGTCATGACATCGAAGTGTCTTTCAAGAGCTGCAAACTACAAGGGTGGATCACAGTGAAATAAGTACATTGTTGATAACAGCAAAGACATGATGTTGAATTTTAAACTTTCTTTATGGTAGTGAAAACAGTCGACTAAAAATGAAAAGCTTTATGATATATGTCTGTATTGAATGTGCTCCTGACATCTATGAACCTTTCAAACAAACATCCGAAATCAATCAGCACAAGCATCGCAAGTGAAAGCAGTGTAAGCAATGTGTGTGATAAAGCTTCATGAAAAAAGAATGCGAAGCAACTCTCTCTTTCTCGACATGTCCCTCTTTTTACCTTCAGTTGTAACATCGCCCTCCTTGTCCTCCCCCCACCTCTCACCGGCTGTGTAAGAGTGAGACACTAGATCTGGTGAGACGATAATATCATCTGGACTTCTTTTTGTTCAGAAAACGAGAAATGTGGAGCATCAGACGTGTGTTAATGAGGACAAAGCCTTCTTCTGCGCTTCATACAGACAGATACAAAGAGCGCGCTTTGGGAGACGAACGTGTTTGGCAAGTGAAATTCTTGGTGACAAAAGAATTGCTTTTACTGGGGAACTGTTTACATAGAGGAAACTTGTTGCTGTGTGTGCAATTGTCTGCATTTATACATCCGTTAGGGTTCAGCTGTTACAGTCTGTGACTGAGTTTGTTAGGTGAATAACGGATTTTAACTACATCGCGCCAGCTTGTGTTGAACGTTTTCGAGTGTTCTGGTATTGTGTGGAGATAAGTTAACTGTTGAGGGCTACTGTGAGGGAGGTTTGTTGTTGACTGATATTTTGCAGATGATAATAATTCTAAGATAGTAGAACGTGTATAATTTACTGGTGAAGATGAATTAGAAGTGAACTTTGACTTTATGATGCAGCACGTCCACAAGATAAGTGATTTGTCTTATATTTAAAGAGACATTTCTGTTGTGAGAAACTAAGTTAAAGAATTACAAGTGCAAATATTCAGGCAATTGCCTATTTAAAATCTAAGTGAATTTTTAGTGCGAAAGAAGGTCAGCGCATTCATCACGACGGCCTTTCAACGGGATGTGTATTATAACAGTGAATATGAAGAAGGTAAGAACTGGAATTATGTCACATCCTGTGTCGATATTTACTTGCAAAATACTGTTTTCTTTAACATAAATACGCACAAAATGTCGGATACTGTGACATACAGAGACGTCTTAAGTCTGGGTACCGTAAGTGCGCGTTCCCTTCCAACGCGGGGACCGCTCATTACGATCCTGAATGCTGTTAATTATGAACATTGTGAGATTTAAGGTTATGACTACTCT
Source organism: Reticulitermes speratus (assembly GCA_021186555.1). NCBI lineage: Eukaryota > Metazoa > Arthropoda > Insecta > Blattodea > Rhinotermitidae > Reticulitermes > Reticulitermes speratus. The sequence continues at coordinate 21,262,805 of JAJKFL010000012.1, forward strand.
GACTGTAAATGTTACTGTCTTCTGGGAAGTTAGATTGTCTAGCTCGGTTAATGGGTACAAAGGTTTCGGGAAAACTTTCTACTTAATTTTCGGAATAGAAATGTAAATAGTCTTAATCTTACTGAAGAGAGAGTCAGCAGGTTATTCCGAAATGTCGGCATCTATCTACAAGACTACATGGCATCACATTTCAGATGACCGTAAGTTTAATATTCGTGTCCGCGTTTATTCAGTCGTTTGTTACCTTATCCATTTCTGAACTAATGAACACCAGCACACTGACCATTTGAACCTCTTTACTGTAGTCTCGTGTCGTTCTTTGGTGCCTAGGTCCGATAAAACGACTAGATTCCACATGTCAGACTGTTTTATGATGCCAAGCGGGTGCGTGGGCTTGTCTTAGAGCGCTGAGCTGCCAGGCAAACATCTTGAAATTCTGAATCACGCAGCACCTTGTGTGTTTCTTTTAGAGGGTCGGAGATCAAGTTATGGTATGATAGACGGCAGGTTCACGTGGGCAGTCTAAACACTGTCTGACAGCAGGACTTGATTAATGAAGACATAGGAAGGCAGAAATGCTTCAGGACGGCCCTATGTTTCAAATCAGTCACACATTACAAGATATCCGTCATTCATTCTGAGACTTTTCTCTTACATTTTGTATCTTTTCCAAAGTATCCGTCTAAGTTCAAGTCCCTCTGTAACATATCATAAAGTGCTGGTTTTTTATGTCGAGGACTTATTATAACCTCACCCAAACCTCAAGCTACAGGACCACCCCTTATCGGCTGTCTGCAACTGCTAGATCCATATTTAGATAATCAGATCAAAGATAATAAAATGGACGGGGCATGTGGCAAGCATGGGTGAGAAGATAAATATTTACAGGGTTTTGGTGGCGAAGCCCGAAGGAAAGAGACCACTTGGAAGTCTTGGGCGTTGATATGAGGGTAATATTAACATCGATGTTACAATCAGGTTGGTGGGCGTGGACTGAATTTATTTGGCTCAGGATAAGGTCTAGTGGCGGTCTGTTGTAAATGCGGCAATGAACCTTTGGGTCCCATAAAATTTGGGAATGTTAGTGACTGCTTCAGAACAGGCAAACCCCTCAAGAAAGGCTGTGGTCCATGAACTTAGTCGCTTGGCTCATATTCTCTACTTCCCCGATGTTATTGGTCATTTTACAAGCGTTTGGCGATCTTCACATTACAGCACAACTGTGGAGAGCTTAAGTGTAGTTTTTTTTTGTGGTGAAGGGCCCCGCAGCAGATGCTACGGACGCACCGCAGCTTTGAGGCTTATTGTGCAACCCTGTGATGAAGACTATTATTTTTTTCTTCGTTTTTCCTTGTCATGGAGCACCGAAGTACTCGGGGGAAAACCTGTCCCAGTGCTACTTTGTCCACCACAAAACACAAACCCGGGATCGAACCCTCCGCGGTGAGAGGCCGGCGACTAACCGCCTGAGCAAAGGCACGACCCAAGTGTACTTTAGTATTGGGTGGTCTGTATTCTGCACTAAATTAGCACGTAACGAATGTAAAGTAAAGCATTTACATCAATGTACACAGGAATGAGTCTTGTACGAAGTACTTTTTTTTTTTCAACGTTTATTTATGTCGTAATACAAGAAATATTTTATAAAAAAAAATTACATTTTATATTCACAACTCACAGTTCCCATTACATGTAGCCTACGCGGCTTATTTGATGTACTTATTTCTGCACTAACTCTTAACATTTTATGAACCACGAAAAATGGGCAAAGAGAACTGTGAACCGCAAAGCGAAGTACTTGAGAACCAGTTTTCGGAACGGAACAGTAATGGAATTCAAACATACGAACGACACTCCTGCGTAGAACGGTAACTGAAGGCAGCTGGATGCCGCAGTACTTAAGACCGACTGCCATTACGACACACTACACGGGCGTTCAAAACGCGGCAGTCGAAACGCCTCTCACTGCTTCATTTTGGGCCTAGGCTTTTGGTGCAAGTGAATTCATATGAACACCAAACACTTTTATTTCCAGTTGTTCTGAACGTAATTATCTTTAACCTGCGAATTATAATTTAAAGAAATATAGATATATAAAATATAGTTTAGATTTTTTTTTCCTATGGCTCGACAGCCCTTTAGGGGGCCTAGGCCTCGTCATTTTACGACGCTTCACGATCACACTGATAGACACACCACGTTCGGTAGGACTCCTCTGGACGAGGGACCAGCCCGTCACAGAGACCTCTACCTGACATCACACAACACTCACAAGAGACAGACATCCATGCCCCGGTGGGATTCGAACCCACGATCCTAGTAAGCGAGCAGCCGCAGACCCACGTCTTAGACCGCACGGCCACTGGGATCGGCTTAGATTTTAAAGTAACAAATTCTATTTTTTGTTATAATTCTGGGATTGTAGATTCGAATTCTCCCTGTATATAAAGACACATTTCTGTGGTATACCTACGATTAGCAATGGGGGCGGTGGCATAGTTGGTTGAGGCAATGCGCCACAAGATGGAAAGTTCCGGGTCCGATTCCTGGTAGGGTCCTTGAAAATTTTTAAGTTACCTAATCATTCAGTAGCCCTGGGGTCCACTCCTCAGAAATGAGTACCAAGGAATTTTCTTGGGGGTAAAGTGCGGCCGGCGCTTAGAGTTGAAAACTCTGCCGTCCTATTTGTGCCGAATGTCAAAGTAAGGATGGAAGCTCAAAATTCCATCCTTCTCTGAGTCTTCATAACTCGTTACGGGAAATCTTTATCTTTACCATTAGCTTTTGAATGTGCCCTGTTCGAATCCAGCCCTGAATATCGTGTTTCATTTTTATCATCTCCTCGCAACCTGCTGATGTAATACATAAAAATTAGGCATAAACATTCCTGCCAAATCCTTCACATGCATCACATCACTTCTGTTTCGACGATTTATAAAAAACGTAGTTTAAAAATAATTTTTACATAAATAACTGCAACATCCATTGACATTTGAAGTTTTCCCTGCAGTTATTGCGAAGATTTCTCTTTTGTGGGCTGTGATGCCGTGTAGTCGGGTGTATAATGTACCAGTTACGGTGTAGACTATGGGTCTCCAACTCGCGGCCCGCCAGGTTTTATCACGCGGCCCGTGGCCCCATTTGCAAATTATGTATAGGTGTATTATACAAGTTACACAAATTTTAGGCGGATTCGTACACCATTAATTGTCATTTTTTTACGCTCGGTCCGGGAACCAGCCCACACTAGCTGGTGTGGCCCTTTGTCATAAAACGGTTGGACCCCCATGGTGTAGACACAGATTCACCGACGAGCACCTGCGTTTCCAATATAATTAAACTTAAAATTTTCAGATTTTTTTTTCATATACTAAGAGTTGTTTGTCCGGAATATGAACATGATGTTCGGCTAAAATTCACGCCACCCCCCCCAAGATGTAACTTGAAAGTTTCGGGCTAGAAATATTTCCAGTCTCACATCTTACCAACCTGTAGCCGCTGTTTACAGTATGAATGAAATCGCCAAATTTCAGTGAAACTAAATAAAGGAAGACATCTAACGATTAGAACGACACTTTGGTTAGGCAGTCTTGTGCCCTTATTCAGCTACAATAAGTACTATCAATGCTTCGGAGAAATATTCTGCTTCCATTTTCTGGGTAGAAAAGTACCTTTTTCCGTGAAGGTGCAAAAAACAGGCTCCTAGAAACTATATGTAGTCACACACCATAAAATAACTTTCGATGTTTGTCACATTTTTATTACACACAAGTTCTGCAATAAATATATGGATACTTTGCTTCCTAGTTTAATAGCTATTTACGTATTTGTTAATTTATTTTCGTTAATTAATTATTTATTTAACGAAGCTGTCACCTATCAGACTGTAGCGTTAAATTATTACAGAATAACGAATTTTAAAAAGAGGGGAAGGAAGTGGTTATGGCCTATGTGAGGTAGTATTCAGGCAACTGACTGTAAGTACTGAGGAAGACCATATAAAATGTCAATATCAAGATATGAACTCGGACCTTCCCGAATAAAAACAGACGTGCTTATCAATCTGTTGGTATAGGGACTACACTAGTGGCTAAATAACAGAGGGTCCCTGGTTTGATTTCCAGCAGAGGCAAGATCTTCTCTTTTCTAAAGCGTCCAGAGAGGCTCTGGTGTCGACACAGACTCCTATAGAATGGGTAATGTGGGGATTTTACACCGGGTAAAGCTGCCGTAATGTGAAGGTGACAATTCACTGCCATCTAAAGCCGAGGTTAAGAATACGTCGAGCAGTGTCTTCGTTCTCCATACACGTTCATGGCGTTCACAAGGACAGATTTACTTTTACAGTAAACACAACAGAACTGATCCTGCTGCAGCTTCTAATTGGACACAGTGTCAGCAGGTTTCACTGCGTCCTTAGGCAAGCAGGACCGGTTATTTGTAGCAGTAATTGCTTACTTGAATGTAGGTCTGCTTACACTCTCATCTCAGAAAGTCGAACGTTTCAGAATAATGGGCAGTCGAGATGCTTTTGGCTTGCTGCAGGCTGACAGCACGTCCTAGCTGCCTTTACAGCCTCAAGTGGATGAGATGTACACGTGCTTGTGACATTCATCTTTACAATCTTCCAAGTATCATGAGTAGTCTTTATTACTCGTACATTGTATTGGTGCCTACTGTAATTTTTTGACTTGTATTTTGGTAGAGATTACCAACGTTCTGAAGAAACCTGCTGCCTCCGTCTTCAGGACTCAAGAGGCATATATGACGAAAATTGAGACAGATTTTCCGAAACGTCAGTAATAATCTGCCAGATTACACGGCGTCACTTCTTAGAAGCCACTGCCGCTTTGAAATCCACGTATTTTAAGATTATAAACATGTTTTTGGTTTATGTAAAAAAAAATTTGTCCCTGTACTCGCCACGAAGGCACATGTGGAAGCCGAGGCTTAGGTCCGATCATTCTGAACTTCCGACACTAGATGGAGGTAGGTGGTCAGCGTCAAAGCGTCCGCAGCTTTAAACTCCATTGACAGAGTTATCGTTACATGTTGAGCAGGAGGATAGGTGGACCACAGAGAAGATATGAACTACTTGCCACTGCCGGGAATCCAAACACGATTCACTGGAAGCCCAGCCCATAGCGTGGTCATACCGACTGCGCTATCCCGACCCATTTTTGAGGTTGTATAGGACAAGATTTTGGCGATATTTGTTCTTATATATCTAAAGGTGTTTTCTAAATGGGCTTTTGCTCCTTGATCAGTAGCGATATTGATAACAGCGATTTTTCACTGAAACTTCAACGTGCTTTGTGCTAGACAGTTGTAATTCTGGGTTCCACGGTGAAAGTAAGTAGCCTTACATTCAGAATCTGCTAACGTCTCCTCTATTCTTCTGAGTACTAAAGAATGAAATACAAACATTCTTAGTGTACCGTTATTTTGCATGCTTCTGAGACGGGGGTTTGTACTTTTAGTAAAGAATATAGCGGAATCTGTCTGAAGTACTTGAACATAAGAGGGATTGAATTAGTAGGGAAACAAAGAATTTACGCTAACGGAACTTCATTTGTTCATTTTTTTTTGGTAGGCTAAGTTCTTGAACAGACAGCAAAAGAAACACCTTTCTTCTGGTCTAAGCGTCCAGTCGAGTTGACTTTAATTTGATTTCGCTGCCAATTGACAGGAATTAGAGTGACTACTTGAATTCGATGGTTGTCATTAGGAGAGTTAAAAGACGTATGATACGACAGGCTGGTATTCTACCAGGATCAGGGATGGAGAGTTAGTGTGAAACGACCATTTTGTTGACCGAGATGGAGTTTCCCTCCGACGTCCATCTATCATCTTCTTAACCCAGACATTCATTGCACAATCTGTACATGTTCTTAGCCACTCATCCTTAAACTTCTCTGAGTTCGTGGCCCAGGCAGTTAGTCGCTGGCCTTACACTGCGGAAGCATGGGTTTAATCCGAGGCCATTCGCTTGGGATTTGTGGTGGACAAAATGGCACTGGGACAGGTTCTTCTCCGAGTACTTCGATTTTCCCTTGTCAGTAACATTCCACCAATACTTCCTACTCATATTTCGTTCATCTGTCATCCACACGTCGCAGAATAAAACACGTCTCTCTCTCTCTCTTTCTCTCTCTCTTCATGTGTCACAAAAAGGTAATTTGTCCGTGACACACGATGCTTGCTAACGCGCCTCGTATTAACAGCCCGCTTGCTGGAGGCGTGTCCCGCAGCCTTTAACACGCAGTTACCCTAATGTGTACGTGACCGTGTTTAGCGTTTACTGCTGACGTTAATATTTCTATTCGTTTATTCTTTTAGAGGCGCTTGCAGCACGAGTTTGTTTTCGTGCAGGTTCGCTGTTAACTGCATTTGAGAATTCTGCGTGCTCTCGAACGCGATTGGCATATCAGCCAAAGGATGTGTGTGGACTGTATTGTCTGTAGGTACGATCTGAGCTATATAGCTGTATATTATGGTATGAAAGATCGCCCCCGTCGTGTAACATGCCATGAGGACACCGGGGGGGGGGGGGTGCGCATAGATGTAGCTGTACTCATTCTTGACCTTGGCGCTAGATGGGAGTAGGTCGTCAAGGCAGCCGCCCGACGGCTTTACCCCCTGAAAAGAGCCCCGGCATCCATTGTAGGGGAGGCTAGGTGGGCGCCAGGGCGTCTGGATGGGTCTGGCGAAGAGAAAATATCTTTCCCCTCACAGGGTTTCGAACCCCGAACCGTCCAGCTCTTAGCGAGTCGCTTTCAAGACTACGCTGCTTACGTTCAAGTAGTTCGTATGTACATCGTCACTTCGCATAGTTACATACGCACCCCCAGTCCCTCAGCATGATAACTTTTGTGTGCAACGCTGCCACCTTACCACTTCCTCTGTATTCGCCACCACACCGCCTCCCAAGGCCTTCATTTGATGTTGTGTAGCCTGTGCAGTTAGGTGCAGGTGCTCTGTGCTGAATTAATGAGGCACCACACCAGGAATTACGTCTTGGGGCTGGAAGTATAGCTCCAGTGTTTCTTAGCATTTAACAAAACATAGAGGTGAACGGGTCGCTGCTTGCCAAGACCACTTTACTCTTCGCGAAATAAGTCTCTGCAAGCACAGGGCAGGAGGCTGGGTGGGCCCCAGGTGACCGGTCTGTGCACAAAGCACAGTATCTATAGTCGCTGAGCCGTCCGACTCGCTGTGCAGTTTAAAGTCTGTGTTAGTTAAGAAATGCTAATAGAAGGAGACACATCGTAAACATTTACTTTGATAATTTTACGATTCCTTTTTTTTTTTCCCCCCGAATTCCAGGATGTGATGAGCTGACCGAAGATTGTTGCGTTATCTTCGGGGTAAACGCTGGAATAATTCTTGAACTATATCATCACTATTTTTTCCCCCACGACCTTTCTACAAACCGTCTTAAGTACCTAGAAACGAAAATCTGTAGATCATAAACACGTCAGACTGTAGGCTCTTTCGTATTGTACGAGCACATCCAAGACAGCGGAATTCTATTCTGCCTTACTTGTTTGGCTATATCGCTTATGAATGGGAGATATGTGTTATGTGACACACACATACACACAATGAACTTCATATGCAAGTGTAAGTAGTGAAATTAATAGAGCTATGACTGTCGGGTTTCTTTTGTTAAGTTTGGGCCATTCTCATCCGGCTGCAAAGATCATGAAGGCAACTTGCACTTATTTAAACAATTCTAAATATCTTAACAAACTAAGCAAGTGAAATCAAGTTTAGACGCTAAACCTAAAAAACCTGACCTACATTTTGGTTAATTTGAAATTTATTGCGTTAGATTTGAGTTTATGAAGGCAGTAAACGTCTTCAATACAGCAGTCTCTCGATGTACGAGGAGCTCAGGAGCTTTCACTTACATGGCATGTGGAATTTAATACTTGCTTTTCAATTTGCTATCCAATATTCCGTTATACAAACTCATTTCTGCCACAAACCGCCCCTCTTCTCGGCTCTCATCTGTTCCCGAAACTTCTCGAATGCGCAGAACGTCACAGCATCCGTTTAGGGATCTGCGCACAAGCAGCAGCATCACATCATCTCTCCCGCAGCTCTGTAAAGACGTTTGTTCTTCTCGGTGTTAATCACTTCACATAGACTAAATCTTTAAGAATTGTTTTGTTGCTAGTGGTAAAGTGAAGAAGTACATAAAGCCATTAACTCGGGCACAGGAACTGGATGGTATTAAAAGACTGGACAGAGGCGAACGTTGTAAGCATATTTGTACTGCTTTTAATTGTCTTATTCGAAGGTGGGGACTATTTGTCTCCGAAAGGGCGAATTTCAATAGCCTGCTCTATGTTCTCTTTCTGACGCTAATGTACATCGTATAACAGGATAACGGAATTAATTTTAAAACAATTGGAAGTATTTCTATTACACTGGTTATATAGCAATGCTCTAAGCACTCAAAGGTTTCCCGTTTGTGTTATTTAGCATGAGGCTCTTCCGTTATCCATCGAGTCAAGAGAGGAAATCCGAATATGCAGTGGTAAAGGTAAAGTTCTCCCTAGAACAGGCCACGAAGGCCCAGAGGTAGAGGTATAGCTCTACTCTTTCTTTAACCTCGGCGCTAGATGGGGGTGGGTGGTCAACTCCACGCCCCGGCCGCTTTACTCCCGGGAAAGAGACCCGGTACCCATTGTATAGGAGGCTCGGTGGGCCCCAGGGCCGGTCTGGACGGCTGCGAAAAATCTCGCCCCCACCGGGATTCAATCCCCGGACCGTCCAGCCCGTAGCGAGTCGCTATACCAACTACGCTATCGTGGCCCATAATCCGAATATGCAATATATCTAATTAGTGCAAAGCAACAAACGGATGATTTATAGGTTTCAAGAAAGGTGAATTTTTACATAGGCTAAAACTAAGCGTTGAAAAACTAAGTGCTAGTGTTGAGGCAGCATCAATTTTCCGCGCTGAACTTCGAGAAAAATATACTTGACGAAAGAGCATTTCTTTTAAAAAGCGTGCCTTATAGTGCTTCATCCCTCTACATACGCCTAGGCCTTCCAAAGGCGTCAGTTATCTGTAGGCTATACTTCAGTAATTTTGCTGCATTAGAGCGGAGAAATTACAATTTTGAAAAGTCACTTGGCACTTTGGATTATATGTGTAGATATTGGCGATACGGCTGTTGGTACAAAGTCTAAAGATTTTGCACGTTTACGAATGAACATAACAATTTATGGCCTAAGCTAAGAGCCATAATCCTTCTACTCTGCAGGTGTATAGTGTTCCGTCGTTTCAGCATCTATTAAATATGTACAGAGAAAAGTATAAGATTATTACCTCTGACATATAACACTGATATCCGTTTGTGCATTCTCTGAACAAAGCGAGGGTTATGTAAATATCTGCTTCGCAACGTTAAATTGATTGCACATAAATGCAACTCACATTGAATACCTCCTATTCTTAAGTGTCTGTGTTGTAAATGTCACGTGTGTTCCTTCCACCATTAGTTTAAAAATGTTTTATGATCAATCAATCATACGCAAAGCAAGAGGCATTATTATTCTTGTCATACCCAAGGAACAATGGAGTCGTGACTGGGCAGGAAAGTTTTGATTCCCTGTGGCCGGCTTTCTCTTCGATTTCCTATCCAGAGAGATTTGGAGTCCATTCAGATGTGTACCTACTTCTGGTTCTGCCCCCAAAGTTTGGGTGCCGCTAAGCACTTCCGTTTAATGCTCAGTCAGGAGATTGTATAATTTCCTTTACGTATATAACACATTGTCTTGTGAATTAAGGGAAAGAAGGCTCGGGCTTTACACTGCTGTTGCCTGTGTTCAGCCAGTTAACGATTTACGTATGTGTGTAAACTCTGGATGAACTATTTTTAAACTTAACAAAGTTATTGAGCAAAGAATCCGTCTCCAGAAGCTCCTAGTCTTTCGATTAGTGAAGAAATTCACCGCCTTTTTAAGGATCTCGCAGGTTTATTATCGTGTTCACAAAGTCTGGCATCCTTCCTTATCCTGAGCCACATGAAACTAGTCTAAACTCCCATAACCTATTTCTTTAACGACATTAATATTACCCTGCCATCTACCCATAAGTCTGCCAACTGATCTGCTTGATTTAGTGAAAAAGTGTACCTACACACGCTGTAATTAAAGTGATGCTATTGCATGGTCCCTGTAGAGAGGTACTTATGATGGACATAAAGAATCACGACAGCAGTTGGAGCTAGAAAATGTAACATGTGGAAAGCGATAAGCCAAGCCGCCAAAATCCATGAACCGCTACCCAGATGTATTTGGCAATTGGCTGTTAATGTTGAGGCGTGTGTTCATGCTTACACATTTACGTAAGGAAGAGATGACGGTGAAGCGAATATATTCAGAAATGGGATAATCTGCTTGCTGTTCATTATGGCCTGCTCTTAGCATTCGCGTAGATATCCAAACGCTGCATTGCCGTACATGCATGTAAATTATTCTGGCTCTGTGCGCTGAACGGCCAAGTAGGTATTGCTTTGAAAATGTATTTGCGCCTAAGGAAATTAAACGTCTCTGTCCTGGTTTCCGTCTAAACACCGTTAATTTTTCGAATATGTATATATGATAAACAGGGTGTGTGAACCCACTAGGCGAACTAGGCGGTCGCCTAAGGCCGCAGAGTTTGAGAGTTAATCAGAAAGCAAGGATAAATACTTTGAGAACTGAACTTCACAAAACTGACAAGAAAGTCTGTTATTACCATCATTTTGCATTACATACGTAAGTGTGGCTTCAGTATGAGTTTGATCGTGCGGGGCAGGGGGCGGCAAGCCTAAGCTGCGGCTAGTGCAGCAAGAAATTCTGAGCTGGCCTTCATAATTACGTGTAATTTGTATCGAAAAAAGTCTTGCATATTCAGCTATGGGCTCTTTGAAGTTTGGTGCAATTGTCCTAATGAATTGGATTGTACGTTGTTTCCCTGAAAGATGCCTAATAGCCCACTCTCCTCCCACGGTCAAACCCACAGAGCACTTGTACGTGTTACATCAAGCTTGCAAAGGTGCAGGAAATTTACGCCAGTTTAACACACGCTTTACTGCCTCGTGAAATACGGAAATTTGACTCGTTAATCACACTGAAAACCTCGTCCATGTGGGCAGGCAGTGGGTCTACATAAGCTACATAAATTTGATGATACAAATTAATTATGTTACGTTACGTTAAGCGCACTAGTGAATCTTTCTTAGGGAATTGTGTCAACTGATGAAGAAGCAAATCTTTGTGAGCAAGGCAGAGCCCCGGGCGGTAATTAGAACGCAGTTTGCGGTTCAACTGTCATGCAAGCTGAGTCAGTTCCCCCTGCAACACTGTGAAATTACCTACAGGTATTCCTGTGCGTGCCCATCCCAGTGGCCACGCGTCTAAGGCGTGGGCCGCTAGCTTGGTGGGATTGCGGCTTCGAATCCCGCCGGGGTCACGGAAGTCTGTCTCTTGTGAGTGTTGTGTATTGTCAGGTAGAGGTCTCTGCGTCGGGTTGATAACTTGTCCAGAGGAGTCCTACCGAGTGTGGTGCGTCTGAGTGTGATAGTGAAGCCTTGCTAATGAGGAGGTCCTGGCCCACTAGGGGCTGTCAAGCCATTGGAAAAAATTCCTGTGCTGAGGTAATTAGCTGTACGTAGGTGTTGATATCATTAATACTCGAACACACCACAATCTCCGTAACGCATTACGTGGTTCGTTATTTGAACACGAGTGTCATGGTAGTTGCAGATCCCACAACTGTGATTGTTTAATATTTCTTGTGCTTTTGTGGAACGTCGCTTTGCCCATAATTCCTTCGAGAGATTGGGGCCGAATGTCACGTAACAATCACGCAAGGCGTAACATCCTAAGCGACAATCACAGGAATGTAAAGTACTGCTTTATTTTATATGATTAGCCTACGTGCTATACGATCCGTTATATTTATGATGTCGTTAACAAAGCATGTTAGCTAACCAATTTTTCGAACCACCACACCACACATCACTACCATCATAATCACAACCACCATAACCACCACCACCACACATCACTACCATCATAATCACAACCACCATAACCACACGACCACACATCACTCCATCATAATCACAACACCATAACCACCACCACCACACATCACTACCATCTAACACAACACATACCCACCACTACCACACTCACTACCATCATAATCACAACACCATAACCACCACCACCACACATCACCATCACCATACACGTCACTACCATCATATCACAACACCATAACCACCACCACCACACACACCATCACCAACACACTCATTACCATCATATCACAACCACCATAACACCACCACACAACCGTCGCACTAACCACCACCATTATCACAACCATCACCATCACATAACTACCACCACCATGACAACCATCACCAATACCATAACTACCACCACCATGACAACCATCACCATTACCGTAATGGCCACCTAGCCACCACCACCATACCCACAATCACCACCATCACCATCGACACCAACACAATTACCGCCAACATAATAACCGCTGTCATCACCACAACCACTACCACTGTCTTTAGGTTCAAGAAGCAGGCAGCAGGTCGTTCCGACACGCTGGTGTCTGTCTAATAAATCGGACTTGGCGTCACATCCTACAGACAGTAATGCTAATCATGATGGCATTGATATGGATACCAGAGCAGTAGAAAGCCGGGGTAGAGCAGTAGGTATAGTGACCAGACTAAGGGCTGGACCTTCCGAGGAATAGTGGTTCTATTCCTGGCGTGGACAAGTGGTTGAGCTCTTTTCAAAAGCGTTTATACCGGCTCTGGGGCCCACCCAACCTCCTATTCAATGAATACCGGGAGCTCTTTTCTTTGGGATAAAGCCGCCTGGACATGAAACTAACAACTAACCACATCTAGTGCCGAGGATAAGAATGAGTGGACCTGTATCTCCACTCCTACACATGCCTTCATGGCTTGCAAGGGAAACTTTACCTTTACTTGCAACAGAGCAGTCTGTAAGCCTTGCACGCTAATTCGGAATTTCGTAATATTAGTTAAGTTGCATATCAAATGCTGCGAACTGTCTGTGACGGGGGCGATTTTGTCTGAACAAATGCTGATCAGGTTAGAAGGTTTCGATTTGATATAAAACTTAAATATTCTGTTCCTTATGAAACGACATTTTGGTCAAATCTGACACTAAGCTGCCGATGTGGTGACGTCACTTAAGGCTGTGTTATTAACAATACAGGAATGAAGCATATATTTCTTAAATTAATTTTGCCTTAAGCTTCAAAGCATAAACGAGTGATACGAACAGAATATAAGGAAAATGAAAGTAAGTGTTTCGGAAGCTGACGTGAAGGCTTCCCCAATTCAGGTCACTTAGCGTTTGACTTGTCCTAAATAGCTGGTTTCGGTTCACTTGATTTAAAAGTACGAGATTTCCCTCTTGCTTTAAACATCTTATTCCCACCCCTTCCATTTCTTTTCATGGTTGTTGCATAAACAGCTGGAGACAAGAGTCGCGAATCTTGTGAACTAAATGCACTAAGAAAGTGGCCCACGTTCTACTTGATTTGAAGTTTGCGTACTTTCTGCTTATCACAGCTGCTGTTCCTTTAGTGTTCTCAGTCATTTTATTCGTAACGTTTCTGACAAGTCAGATTAAATGTCATTACAATCTGGGTTATGACTCCGTGTAGTCTGGTAAGTGGGTACCAACGTTTCAGAGGAACATGCTACTTCTATCTGCAGAGTTGCAGTAAATAAACTGGCAATGTGCTGTTTGCATAAAAGGAGGGGAAAAAGGAAGAGGTCGCCAGCCTCGTAAAAGGTATATTTATCTTCGCTTAATTATAGGTATCAATCATAAGTGAGTTAACGAGTTAATTTTTCGTAATATTATTCTAATAACAGACGTTTAATACATAACTCTTTAATCCGAAAACGTTAACTTACTTAATACCGTCTCTTGCATTTGCATATAAATTGCATGCAAATTATAACCACCGTCATAATGCTGTTAGTAATATCAAGTCTGTCAGTGACCTTCCTTTGTTTCCATGTAAATAATTGTTATATTGAGTCTTCATGGCAGCCTAACTGGTAACAGCGGTCTGTGGTTGCATGGCAACAGATATTAAGTTTCCACAGCAGTCATTTGTTACGGCTTCCACTGCCGTATTCAGAAGCATCACCGTGTCAGATCAGTCTATGACTGCCGTAATATTAAGCTGTTTATATGCAACTGAGAAAAAGAGATAACTCACTTTTGTGTTGATTGCAGTATTGTAATTATTTAACACACAATACAGGGTCATTTGTTTCTGCAATGTCAATTAGAAATATCAGAGAATTCCCGTTAAGAGCGTTGCTTCTTACCACTATAAGGAAGTTATGAGAAGAGTTTATGACCGCAGTTTTAATTTAATATTTTTGAGTCCATATAGAAAAGCCGGCCAAAATTAGAATTTAGTAATTGTGTGATGAATGATCAATATTGGAGAAATCGTGTTAAAATTGGTCGTCTTCATCTTATGAATAACTTATGTACAGACGGATTTATGTTAATCACACGTCATATCTCTTTGAGAAGGTCAAGCCGGTTACTCGTTTTGTAAGGAAACTGTAATGAGTGCAGGAATTAGAGTACCAGTAGTCTGAACTCAGAATTTGAAAGGTACCGCACCCTCTAATTTTTAATAAGTTTAACAGGCTAGAAACTGCTTTTGAAAATTCAGTAACGTGATGTTGGGGAGATAAGAAGAGAAGTGAAGCGGAGCGAAGTGGAGAGAAGTGAGGCGAAGAGAAGTGGAGTGAAGAGAAGCAAAGAGAAGAAAAGAGAAGGGAAGGGGAGAGAAAGTGGAAGTAAAGGGAAGAGAAGAGGAGAGGAGTGGAGGAGCTCTATCTAACAGTATAGGGAATTAAATGGAACTTATATCTAGTCCGGTTGACTGACGACATGTTTTATGGCTGTGATGAATGCAGATTGCCTAATTTTCATAGCGAATCTGTTGTTATAACAGTACTTCTGTTACTATCTACGTCATACTAGAGGGAGCCAAATGGGGCTCATGTTTATGCTCGCTTGGCTGACGACCTGCTGTGTCTTTTTTTATGAACAGAGTTTGCGCTCATTCAGGGTGATTCTATTATCGTCTGAAGAAGGGAGAGGCACCAACTCCTGAAAAGTCGCAAGTATGGGGCACAGGATGTCGTAGGTCATACACAAAGTCGTCGTACTTTCTATGACTGTTATTTACTTAAAAATGATGTGACATATGCGGCTTCTTGCATATATGTCATGTGTAATGTTAAAGGTTAAGAAGGGCCTGCGATGTTCCTATATTTTTATCGAAAGTTTTGCTTGGAAGATTCAAATCCTTTGGGATATTACATGACGTGTAACATAGAGTAACCACTGCGCTTTAATGGCTACAAAGAAATAAAGGCAACTTTGACATACAGACATAAGCTAACAGTAGTTTTTTTTTTACTTCTTGGGCTTCTTGACCCTTGTAGATGGACCGATAGGTTGTCCCGAAACGTCGGTAAAGGATTACCACTCGACACTGCGTAATATCCCAGAACAGCGCAGATCTCATCAGACATAAGCTAATTCGAGCCTCACATACCTATGAACTTCTCTTTTATCATGTAGATAGAAGCACCATGTTCCTCCGAAATGTCTCGGTAACTATTTACCAGTCGACACCGTGTAACATCCCAGAAGATTTATACCAGCATCAGCATCGTTGTGGGAACCTCAAATCTCGCAGCTTTGTGGTTTCTTTGAACAAACTGCTAGCGTCATAAGAGCTGTGTGTTGTCCAATCGTACAAACATATCAGATAGTATTGCTTGCAAGTTCGTTGACTTGTAAGGAGACGTTGAATTAAGCTCCATGCTGACAGTGAATCAGTCCCACATCGACTCTACAATGTGTCTTTTGTAATGTGAAATTAGTCAAAAGAATTGCAAAGCAGTCATTTTGTGCTTAGTCACTTTAAAACGCAGCTGTAGGAAAAAGACATGGCAAGAATATTCAGTAGGAATCCGTACGTTATTGCGCTTCGTGTTCTGTGGAAACTTGTGCGGTTATTTAAGTTGACCTGCGGTTAATTATTTAAGTTGGCCTGCGGTTAAATCAGTTACGTAGATTTCTGTTAATTAGTTATATATATATTTGCGGTTTCAACATATCGTACAATAAATTAAGCTTCATATAGTTTTTTAAAATTTCGACAACCTCATAGTTTTAATGTGATATTCCGTAATTTTGAAGCTGGGATGTCTTAGTCAGTATAGAGATTAGGATACTGGCTGGGCAACCGAAAAATTATGGTTCGGTTCCCGGCAGGGGCAAAATATTTTTCTCTTCTTAGGCCGACTCGGGGGCCCACCTAACCTACTATCCAGTGGGCACAGGGGACGCTTTACTTGGGTGTAAACTTGCAGGGGCATGAAGGTAACCACTCACCTCAATATACTGCCGAGGTTAAGAATCAGTGGTGTTATATTTTCACTCCCACATACACCTTCATATTGTGAGAGGGAGCTTAAACTTGACTATGTTCTCAATGTACCAATCTCATTATTTCACTCATATGAGTGTTTCAAAGCGATTTGACTGCTTGGATTAGGTTACTGCTTGTTGTTCGCTTTGCTTTAATTTTCTGTAAATATTGGAGCGCGTGGTTAGTATACTGACTACTTAAAGCAACACAAGATATACATTTTGCCAGCAGGTTACAAGCTATGCCTATTTATGCATTTAGTATTAGTCTCACAACGTGGCCGGGGTAGCGCAGTCGGTACAGCGACTAGGCTACGGGCTGGAGATATTCTCATCTCCAAAAACGTCCAGACCGGCTCTGGAGCCCACCCAGCCTCTTCTCCAATGGGTAGGGGGTTTTCCCCGTGGGTAAAGAGTTCGAAGCGAGATGTTGACCTTCACCCCCTAGCGCCGAAATTGAGGCTGAGTGGAGCTATACCTCTACTTCCCTTTGTGCCTTCATGGCATGTCTGGGTTAAATTTGCTACCTTACTTTATGATTCGGACGGTAGACAGACAGCGAAGAGAGATTGTTTACTTGAAGAACACAGTTGACTGGTACAGTACATGTAATAGAAAGGAAGAACACAATTGACTGTCACAGTACATGTAATAGAGAGGAAGAACATAATTGACTGGTACAGTACATGTAATAGAAAGGAAAAACACAATTGACTGTCACAGTACATGTAATAGAGAGGAAGAACATAATTGACTGGTACAGTACATGTAATAGAAAGGAAGAACACAATTGACTGTCGCAGTACATGTAATAGAGAGGAAGAACATAATTGACTGGTACAGTACATGTAATAGAAAGGAAGAACACAATTGACTGTCGCAGTACATGTAATAGAGAGGAAGAACATAATTGACTGGTACAGTACATGTAATAGAAAGGAAGAACACAATTGACTGTCGCAGTACATGTAATAGAGAGGAAGAACATAATTGACTGGTACAGTACATGTAATAGAAAGGAAGAACACAATTGACTGTCGCAGTACATGTAATAGAGAGGAAGAACATAATTGACTGGTACAGTACATGTAATAGAAAGGAAGAACACAATTGACTGTCGCAGTACATGTAATAGAGAGGAAGAACATAATTGACTGGTACAGTACATGTAATAGAAAGGAAGAACACAATTGACTGTCGCAGTACATGTAATAGAGAGGAAGAACATAATTGACTGGTACAGTACATGTAATAGAAAGGAAAAACACAATTGACTGTCGCAGTACATGTAATAGAGAGGAAGAACATAATTGACTGGTACAGTACATGTAATAGAAAGGAAGAACACAATTGACTGTCGCAGTACATGTAATAGAGAGGAAGAACATAATTGACTGGTACAGTACATGTAATAGAAAGGAAGAACACAATTGACTGTCGCAGTACATGTAATAGAGAGGAAGAACATAATTGACTGGTACAGTACATGTAATAGAAAGGAAAAACACAATTGACTGTTGCAGTACATGTAATAGAAAGGAAGAACACAATTGACTGTCGCAGTACATGTAATAGAGAGGAAGAACATAATTGACTGGTACAGTACATGTAATAGAAAGGAAAAACACAATTGACTGTTGCAGTACATGTAATAGAGAGGAAGAACATAATTGACTGGTACAGTACATGTAATAGAGAGGAAGTCTCCGTTTCCTCTTTAAACACCCATCCCTGAATTTTCCATGAAGAAGGCTTAGAAAGTTGATGAGAAATTTCATCCTTTATATTCTAGGATAAGATTAAAACTGGGACCTGCGAGTAGGAAGCAGATGTACTGAAGCATTCGTCACAGCGTAGCATGCGCATTTGTAAGACGTGTACATTAATAAAATATAAGAGAGGGGTAACAAGGCAAAAGCGGTTTTGTGTACTCCGTATATGTACAAAGAGGAAGTGTAGGCAGATCTCCACACATTCTTAATTTCGGCATTATATGGAATTCAGTGGTCAGCTTCAACAGACGGCCACTTTAACCCCGGAGGAAACACTTGAGTAACGATAGCCAATTTTGAACCCGAGACCAAGTAACTACTAAGCAGAGTGCTATGCATAGCACCGCAATATTCCGCAATGATGTCTGTAAGAATTTTCGATTTGACGTTTGTTGAATGTACAAAGATAAGGCTGTAAGAACCTACAAATTTTTAACATGAAAGTACACAAGCAAAATAGCATGGATAATTTATTTATAATGTAGTCATTGTACAAGGATCTCATGTGCCAAGTGTAATCAAAAGTCATGAAGGTTCAGAGACACGTCAGACAAGCGCCACTTCTTTTTTCCTTCACTTAGTGTGATGTAGTCCGTGGCCACAAAATCCATACGCAATGGCATTTAGTAACCTAGTAGTAGTAGTAGTAGTAGTAGTATGTAGTAGTAGTAGTAGTAGTACCTTCTTATGAATAACATGTTAATTAATAATAACGAATCTGAATGTTGTCCATGTGGTCTGGAACAACTATAAGTTCAATACATTTGATTACTTTTCCATTGTAGATTATTTGTCGATCCCAATGGCCGCGCGGTCAAAGGCGTGGGTCTGCGGCCGCTTGCTTGCTGAGATTCCGGGTTCGAATCCCGCCGGGGCAAGGATGTATGTCTCTTGTGAGTGTTGTGTGTTTCTGTCAGGCAGAGGTCTCTGCGTCGGGCTTATCACTCGTACAGAGGAGTCCTACCGGGTATGGTGTGTCTGAGTGTGATCGTGAAGGCTCCATAATAAGTAGGCCCTGGCCCACTAGGGGCCTTTGCGCCATAAAAAAAAGTACGTATTATGTATTCGCGGCATAAATTTTGAAGAATGTGAATTTGTTAAACGTGTCAGGTTAGGTAAAAGGCTCAGCTTTTAAACCAGGAAATAAAACACGCATAATGACCTAAGCCAGGTTCCACTCAACCCGTAGCTCGCGGGCAACATATTGCCCACATCACAGTGTTGTGTTGACCGCGCTGAGACATTTGTAATGAGAGAAGTCTTTTAACCCATTCCGTGGCAAAGCCGAGATAGAAAGCCGAAGCAATTTTGAAAACTTGTGAGTTTTTTATTCATGGGGACCTACATTAGGTCTACATTATTAATTCATTTTGTAAAAAATGTTCCAAAATAGCGACAGCCTCGCCAAGGTTTTGAATTGCATTTTTATACATTTCCCTATTATTATCAGTATATTTTTATTTCACATAATGTGTAGAAAAAATCCTGTATAATTACGTGTATAATCATCCGTACGCTTCTTCATCCTTCATTCTGTGTACTGAATATCCTGATGCCCGCGTGCATACCCAATTTTGCTGAAGTCGCCCGCAACACACAAAAGGTTGAACAGGCCTGACCTAAGTCATGCTGTTATTGATGGTTATTGACTTTGAATAGTATTGGCCGGGCGAAAAAACAGTCATCGATTTGTTTTTGTTTTTCTCTTCTTTATCCTGCCCCTGTCTTTGTTACGTGTATTCGTGCATTCTATATTTGTCTACTTTTTGCTTCCTATATTCTTATTGTTGTGTATTGTCATGTATATTCTCATTTATCTTAGTTTGGCAGGTGGATTACAGAATATAAGAAGAAATTACTGCCTCCCTCTTCAATGTCAAACCTGGATCATAACCCAGAATACCTCAATATAAATATTCATCTGTGTGAAAGCCTCAAATCTTCCATTCCTTTTGTTTCCTGCTCCTGTGATATCTTCAGTACCTTCATTGCGTCATGCAATTGTTGGCCGTTTCTAATGCTACTTCCATAGTGAGTGTTTTTGTGAAAGCGAAATCATGTGAAAGAGTTGATTTTTGTCCCTTAAATTCGGTCAGATATGTAGCGCACAATTTGCTTCGCTGTGTTGAAAATTCACTGTCCTACCTATAGGACATATTATATGCAGTACACAATAGGACTCTTTGCTGGGAGTTACTGGCTCAACGCGAAGCTCACACAGATGTGGTGCAACACTGAATCTCATGAAACAAAACGCTGCTGTCTGATATCTATATAGAACTGGTACCCAGTGAGCTGCAGCAAATACAAGCAGTCGATACGTAAGACAAAAATGGACAGATCTGCGCTCTTCTGGGACATTACGCGGCGGAAACCTAAAATCAAGTTTCACACTGTTGACACCGTGCATCTTCGTCATATTAAATTACGTTATAAACCAACTGATGCACACTAAAACCACTTTTTAAGTAGCTTTATTATAAAATTGTTAAAATTATACCCCTACACGTGTTTCGATCCTAGGATCATCGTCAGGGGGTTTTTTGCTAAAAGCTACAGTCACTTCAATCACATGGTTTAAAATATTTTTTCGGCACTTTAAAACATAAGTTAAAATCTTGTAAAAAGATTCGTTAAAAGTTGTAAAATTATAAAAGCACTGTAGATGGTATATTGCGGAACAGCTGGCGTGTGGGATCGTGGTATTAAAAGCATGTGGACTGTTTTTGTGTGTTGTGTGGTGAACAGTACATTTTGGAGCCTTAAATTAATATGAATAATATATAAATGTTGAATTTGTGTGTCACAGACAACGAAATCCATCCACATTACAAAGAAAAACATCTTACTGTTGTGTACTGAAATAGTCACGGTTTCGTCTGAGTATCACAAGGAATACATAAATACAGAGCGTGGGCAAAATAAAGAGTTGTTTTATTGTAAAAGCAGGCAATAGTTACAGTAAATATGTCACTGGTTTTGCATGGGGTATGGGAATGATCACGAGCGTTGTTTTGGGAAGAATTTGAAGGAAGCATTGCGAGACTACGGAAAACCAAGTAAACTGTAGCCGTTTCTAACAGAAACTCAGAATAGAACCTTGCCCAAAACCAGACTCACAGTGCCAATGGAAGTAACTAGAATACGTGATTACTATTAGGCCTTGCTGCACTAAGTTCGCTGCCTAAGACAGTATGTGTGGACTAGAAACCTAATATCTAGGTCATGCAGACATTTTCTATTCCCTCACTAAAATTTATTAGCTGGACTATAGACAAACCACTTTCAACTAACTTAGTTATTGGAGACAACTTTCTGAGATTTTCACTTCCAGAAAGTTTATATATCCTGAGGATGGATGATTCTCATCTTTGACCAAATAACGACTTCTTCTAACAGTACCCTTTGGCCCAGTACTTCTCAAATTTCTCTCATGGCCGAGTTTATGAGCAATGGAAAATAAAAGTTAGCTGTAATTTCAAGTTTAAGCCTAAAGCGCAGTGGTTACGCTATGCACCACTTGCTTTCAGATGAAAGACTCGTCACTTTGCCTGCACAGTGTATCAACGGGTTTCGTATGATTCAGAAACTAGCATACTATTTTCCTAAACAGCACTTTAACACATCGGTCTTTGTTACGGGAACACAGGGCTGGTTTTGTCTGACAGAGAAGGGTACTTTTTAATAATGTTTGGACAAAATATTAATAGAGGCTTTCTTTCTTACAGTGTTGCAAAAATTTACGACCCAAGCATGAATTAGACCTCATTAATAAATCCCCAAACGACCAGGCCAGTCAGCACTTTTAGGCCCTAGATATCACGAAATTAAGGTAAGAATCCGTAGGCCGAGTTTGTTTAAAAGCAACCGCCGCCTGCTTACAGGCCTGGGTACCGACAGCTGTTACACCGTGTGGGGCCCAGTGACACTGTGTGCTTTAATGGTCTGACAGTACGTCAAAAGTTTAGGATAGCTTGTCCTTAAGTGATGATGATGATGATGATCATCATCATGATATACTATGGTGTATTTTATTACCTCTGTAAATTATGTTGAGTTAGTACGAATAATTTGGGGCCACTTACACATTTTTTAACTATGCAGTTTTTTTCTCGCGATTTCTTTCTGAAGGAGAAGATTGTTTCAAACGTGATGATTTACTGAAGCGTACTCTTTCCAGATCGCCTTTATATCGCAACTTTGTGTGTGTGTGTGTATGTGTGGGTAAAATTCCAAATTTGAGCTCTTGTAAGAGTGGTTGGGAAATATATATGAGTGGTGAAGCTAATGAAAACTGTTTTGTTTGTGCTGTATATTTATAGATTTTAGATACATGGACATTCGATACAGCCCATGCCTATGAAGCAGCAAAAAACTTTAGAAAATTAAATTTTGACGTGTTTTATGG
Source organism: Reticulitermes speratus (assembly GCA_021186555.1). NCBI lineage: Eukaryota > Metazoa > Arthropoda > Insecta > Blattodea > Rhinotermitidae > Reticulitermes > Reticulitermes speratus. The sequence continues at coordinate 21,285,530 of JAJKFL010000012.1, forward strand.
AGTATAATATTAAATTAAAGAAACATGTTGTAAATGTATGAAGAGTATTTACGTGATTTAGGATGCGGTCCAACGGTGGGTTTTGTGAACGCAGTACTTAATCTGATTGAAGCTTGGTTTATTTAAGGGCGCCTTAATTTGAAGAAGCTTCTAATATTATGACGTAAGTGAATAATGAATTGGAGAGGACTTGAGAGGAGAGCTTCGTCGCCTAATATAACTTATCATTCCAGTTCACTGTTTCACTCAATTATCATTCCAGTATTTGCCTGGATGAACTGAATAAAACCACAAATGTCGCGAAGCTGGTTCTCACAGCAGTGTTTATGAAGATTAAATTATTGCGGGATGTTAGCCTTGAAAATAACATTAAGACTGCTTGGTCCTGGCGTAGAAGGTGCTACGCTCCTCTGAAACGTCGGTAACGACTTACCAGAAGACACGACGTAATCTAACAGACGATTTATAAGTTAAAACATATATCTGTCGTAGATGGATGGTCTGAGGGCCGAGATTTGAATCCGGGACCTCCGGAATACGGAGAAATGCTGCACCTTTGATTGAAAAATGTTTATACCGGAAAATAAAAGAGTTTCTTGACCACCGCTGCAACTATCAGCTGTCAAAGTTCCAGCAACATACAGGTACTTTAATTTCCACGATTATTTCCTACATCAGCCATGAAAATTGAGTAAATTGTGCATGATATTTAAGTAGAGGTAAAGGTAAAGGTAGAGATAATGGTAAAGTTGCCCGTTTGTATGCCATGAAGTCATAGGGGGGTGGGGGTGGACATACAGCTCTACTGGTTCTTAACTTAGGCAGTAGAAGGAGATTACTGAAGTTTGTCTCTTCCGCCGGCTTTACCATGGGCAAAATCACCCGGTACCCCTTGAATAGGAGGCTGGGTGGGCCCAAGAGCCTGTCTGGAAGCTTTGGAAAAGACAGAAATCTTTTGCCGTCTCCGGGAATTGAAGGTAACCTAGTCTCCAGACTGATTGACCTATCCTAGCTCCCATATCTCAGTAAAATTTCATATGGTTTTAATTTACGTTTCAAAATCATTTGTGCTATTTTAATCTTGTCGATGTTTTGCATTATAACTCTACGGAGCTCATATCAACATAAACCGTATGCAAGACAGTCTGTTACATAAATGTATGTTCTGTTATTAGATGTTATAGTTGAATCATGTTCATTGTCTGATGTATTCATTTCGTAGAATCTTTAGCCTTTGTCATCGTGTAGACCATCAAGCACTCAGGAATTCAATGGCTTTGCAATCACCTTGTTTTGTTTACCTCGTTCCGCTTATTCACGAGTCGTGTGCTAAACACACTCTACTCGAAAACAGCTACAAAAAGTTTCAGCACAATAAGACAGCCAATCGAGAGTTCAGTGACACTAGCACTAACATCTGGACCGTAAATTTGTGTAAGAACGGTTTACTGCGTTAAAGGTTAATGGAAATGTATGACTAATATATGAAATGTCGATTGGTTTTTGTACATTTACGGGCGCAATCAACCTTTTTCATGCGCGTTTCTTGGGAATAGTCATCACTGAAAATTATATTTCTCACTGAAGTCGACCTTTCTCCGAATTACACGAAGTTTGGGTAGTTTCATCTACCGTCATCTTCTAGCTATAAGTAGTGGGAATTATATGTAGCCGGCTTTACTGCCATAGGAGAACGTGTAAACTTATAAGTAGGCTTAGGATTATATGAATTTTGCATATTGCAAAATTCATATAATCCTAAGCCTACATATGAGATTACCATGCTTCTTGGATGCGTGTGTGTGTGTGAGTGTTGATGTCTGAGCTCACGTTTCCTGTTTGAAAATTAAAGTTTGGTACACAAAAAAAAAAAAAAAAATGTAAGCAAGGACCACTCTGTAACTTTCCTGTATAATGTCTCAAGCCTTTGTCATGTACGAAGTATATGGAGACCCTCTCTTACCGAAAAGTTCATAATCTGTCACCGTAACAGGTATTTTACTTTCAGTTTGAAATATTTATCTGTTATTTTCATGAGACCTAAAACACTTTGCGAGCTGCCAGTACCGTTAATTTGCACATTATTTAAAATGGATTTACGGACATTTAATTTTTTTTAGATATCTGTTATGACACAAATGTATAGTGTGCATCGAAAGTCCCACCTCAAAATTTCAAATAATCCTTATGCTGTAATTCCTGAAGTTATGCATTGGGAGAAATATTCCATCAGGCATATCAGTTCCGTGACGCTTTTAGTCAGCTACATTTTCGGTGATATCTGCCAGGTATTTAAAAAGCAATCCTGTATGTAGGCAAAATGCAACGTGTGCATTGTCCAATTAAATTAACGTAGAAGAATGACAAATTTTGTTTTCAAAATCGCGCATGAAGATAAAGATAAATTTTCCCCGTGCTTCATTAATTAAGCACCATAAGGTGAATACGTGTACGGAATTGGAGGTATGGCTCCATGCTTTCTTAACTTCGGCACTAGATGAAGCAAGTGGTCAGTTGCACTCTCTAGCCGCTCTACCCGTGGGGAAAATCCCGCAGTACCCGCTGAGTAGGACGCTGGGTTGTCGTCAGAGTCGGTTTTGATGCTGTGGAGAAGAGAATCAAACCACGATTCCCGGGTCGTCCAGCCCGTAGCCTAGTCACTGTACTGACTGACGTACGCCGGCGTCCCATTTATAATGAGAAGAAATTTACGTGTCTTTATACAGAAAAGTGCTTACTAATACGAAGACAGTACTTAGCTACTGTGACGTGACAGTTTTTCTTTCAAACAGCAAGCCTACAATTTTAGATGGCAGCCTGTCCAGTGGAAGCTAATTTTGTCTGCGTTAATGTTGCTGATTTGAAGGCGGGCACGTTCTCTCTTCTCCACAAGGCATCTGCCATTTGTCTGCAATGTATTATGACTAAATAATTGTAGGAATGCTCCAATCTGTTTGCGTTCACACTGTGTCATACTTGATACCCTGCTATTAAAACTTGTTGCTTTCTGATGCTTTCTGATAGGCTAGTGTTATTTGATAACAAAAATATCAACTGTTTACTTATTTCTTAAGTGCAGACTTTAGAACAAGGTTAAATTTAAGGATAAAGTTTTCAAAACTGGATCTTAAGACAAACAGCAACCTGCAAAATTCAAGTTCACTGGATTGGCTTCAACGTGATTACGAGAGTTAAATTTATAACAGACTGAAAGGTGCACAATTAGGAGCTTCATGATTTAAAATTAAAGTATGAGTTACCATAACAAAGAGAAGCGCATTTGCAACATATGGTTATTTTATTTATGATAGTATTGCTACAAATCATAAATATTTGAAAGAATTAAGCATAAAATAAGAGACAATTGTCCCTGTCCACAACATGAAATTATATAGGGGGGAGTAGAAATGTAGCACCTCTCATTCTTAACCTGGCGCTAGATGGAGGTGCGTGGTCAACATCATGCCCCAGCCACTTCATCCCCGGTAAAGAACCCCAATACCCATTGAACAGGAGGCTGTGTGGGCCCCAGAGCTCGTCTGGGCGGGTTTTTGGAGAAGAGAAAATCTCTAGTCCCTACTGGGATTCGAAGCCCAAACTGTCCGGCCCGTAGCCTAGTCGCTGTACTCCGTACGTTATTCCGGTTCCATTAACCGTCAAATAAAAATTCAAATTATTTTAAGTTAAGTTCGTTATAATAGTTTTTAAATCCTTATTTCCTGTGCTGTAATGGAGTTTTCTTGCGGAAGGTCGAGGATCCACGACACTTCATTTGGGAGTCACTGATATAGACAAACATAAGGTGGCCATTCGGTGTCACTGATATAGACACGATAAGGTGGCCATTTGTGAGTCACTGATATAGAGGAATATAAGGTGTCGATTTGGTAGTCACTAATATGAAAAAAAAAACATGTGGTGTCCATTTGGTAATCACTTACGAGTATATGGACAAATATAAAGTGTTCATTTGGGAGTCACTGATATAGACAAATATAAGGTGTCCATTTGGAAGTCACTGATATAGGCAAATATAAGGTGTCCATTTGGGAGTCACTGATATGGACAAACATAAGTTGTCCATTTGGGAGTCACTGATATAGACGAATATAAGCTGTCCATTTGGGAGTCATTGATATGGACAAACAAAAGGTGGTCATTTGGGAGTCACTGATATACACAAATATAAGGTAACCATTTCTTACAATTTATTTTCCGTTACGCTTTTTCGATGTAACGCTTGCAAATGACCTCGTCCCGTAACGTGCAAAAACCACATTCCTCTTCTGACGGTACCAGACGTTAACAATAAATGCATTGAATGCAGCCGTCCTTTTTCTTTCTGTCATAATACGACCCTCCGTAGTCACCGCGATGCCTGCCATGTTTCTTCCTGCAGACCCTGACCTTTGACCTTGTGTTGTCGCATTTTATTTTGAAACAGATGCAAGAGTTTTCCCGGTGAGCAAGGAACATAGCATTTTCTTTCAGAATCGACGAATTTGTACATTATTATTATTTATTATTTATTGTTACTATTATTATCATTATTATTATTGTGCCGAATCGAAATTTCAGAGATTTTAAACTGTTTCATGTTAACTTAAACCGTCGCAACTGCCCTTCCGCTAGATGCGCTTCGACGGCTAATGCCATCAGTAGGATACTTGTACAGTCAACGGTAGGTCTGTTTTGGTTAATGACTTGTTATTATGTAAATATTGAACTTGACGCTGTAGTTCAGTCACTGCGACACTTTTAAATCAAGTCACCTACGTTCTGTCAGGTATTGGATTTCTGCCCCAGTACTTCTTTTATATTGTTTTACTACATATTGTTTTTGTTTTGTTTCTTTAGTGTTTTGTCTTGTGTATTTGTACTGTTTTGTATTTTATTTGTGCTGTGTGCTGGCTTTGTAATTGGCACTTGTGCTGTTAAGTCTGCACGTTAATAAATACCCATTGAACTGAATTATTATTATCAGCATGATGCGCTGGATGGGCAGGGAAGTGAAACTGGAATGAAGCCCTTATCTTTCAGTGGGTCGCTTTTGACGCTAGAAGACACTTCGTTTTAAACTGCTCGATTTGAGACATTGTTCCGAGCAAGTGCTGTCTTGTTGAAGGAAAGTAGAATCGTATGGATGGATTCCAGTGTTTCTAAAACCTGGGACACTATTCAAAGAGTCACAACAGACAGCCACGCTTGTAAGAGTGATTCTTTAAATCTGAGCTTTCCTAATATCCAGGATATTGTCTTTCGTAGTTGCTACTGCTTCGTTCCAGTATGACGTCATGGGCTTGGAGATATATCCTGTGGCTATACTCCATGATTTCAGTGTGCTGAGACGCAGAATAATTGAATTCCTGAAATTTTAGTAACATCAAGCACAGAAATTTCCAAGTGGCTGCTATTTTCATCCACAATAGTCGGGGCCTTGCCTAGCAACCCTCGATTGTTCCACTTGTTGAAATATCTACAAAACTCTTTCTCCGTAATGTAACCATCTGGTGTCATACACCAAAAATACTTGCGTTAGGAAGATTGTCGCCAGTTTCTTTCGTCATACATACTTGATTTTATATAAAATAACTTTTGATTTCCAGTTACTTTCATTTGTGCAAGTGTAAGCTCAGCCCTTATAATTTCACTAGTACCAAAAGGTAACTGCTGTGTGGCAGCTGTAATACGCTTCGGGGTTACAAGGTTCTGAACCTCGTCCGTTGGTTCTATCCGCATTAGACAATATAAAACATAGAATAGGGATGTCAATAAATTTACGGAAATACTAGTTAAAACTAAAACTAATATATATAATGAAATCAAAATTAATACCACGAATCCTTATCAATAATCCAGGCTACAAACGTTGGTCTGGAAGAAAATGTAGCTGACATGATATTATGTACGGCTGGTGATGTGTGTATGAAGTAAGAGCAGAGATTTACCGTACGAAGTAGAACTATGGCTTTGCAAACTACCGAATTTTGATACTTCAGAAATGGCTCCAGATGTCAGTACAGACAAAACCTGCAATTACGGGTGGCAGCCGATATCTCAGTCTAGGGGTGTACAAATCCCTGGCGCCAAGTCGCCGGCGTGAGTAAATTTTTTGTGGTGGCGCCTAATGTTTTGAGTCCTTTGTACGGAGCTTGCTACATGTTCAACTTTTCGGCGCCTAGATTTTTGGAAAATTTCTGGACACCTTTCTCTGTCGGTGATTGTGGTTTTCTGTCCCCGAAATAAGGTATTGGCATGTCACTGCTTTGTGCACATTTTATCTATAGTTATGAAAGAGTGAATACGAATCATATAGTCAGTTCATGGAAAGTCCGCGGGTACAGTTAAATTTAACTGCAAACCCTCCCCAAAAAGATCATACGGTATACATTAACCGGCGTAACTCGGTTCTTGAAATAATCGCTAACGGGTTTCTTGTACCGATTATAAGCGATTTTCATACAGGAGAAATACATTTGTGACTGTTATAGCATTTTGTATCATCTCATGTGAAGCGGTTCGAGAAGCGTACGCTAAATTATTTGCATTACACAATTTGTACGCGATATTTTGCATAAAATTTGTAATTTTGTTGCAAAGCAGTCATCTTCGACAGCTACTTACTAGAACTGGAATAAAAACAGGTTAGAAGTAATTATTTTATAATTGAAATATGTATAGTAAGGTAATTTTATTAGTGGCTTATTTACCGACGCTTTCACTAATGTGATAATATAGCGTGGAATGATAAGAAGTTAAGTGATTAATGAACTGGACAGAATGTGTAAAGAAGCCGCTGTGGCGTCCTTTGTCCATCTTATTAATTAACTAGCACGCCACGAACATGTATGGAGGAGTGAACGTACGGCCACAGACATTGTTGACCTCAGCTTAATGCAGTGAAATGTGTTAAATCAAATGAACACATGAAACAGCGTGATGGGAATATACTAACAATCGAATTAATTGATGAGAATTAAAATACAAGCTTGATTTCAGGCTTCCGCCGCGATGTTGATGAGATCTGCGCTCTTCTGGGATATTACGCGGCGTCGCGTGGTAATTTTTTATCGACGTTTCGGGACAACGTATCGGTCCCATCTTCACGGGTCAAGAGTCCGTGTAGGAAAGAAAGCCAGCAACGTATAACGTAGATTCTGGAAAGTACGGCGGAGTAGCAATACGTAGATGTGATGACAGCCAATCTACTTTATAGGTTGTTGGCTTTCTTTCCTACTCGGACTCTTGACCCGTAAAGATGGGACCGATACGTTGTCCCGAAACGTCGGTAAACAATTACCACACGACGCCGTGTAATATCCCAGAAGAGCGCAGACCTCATAAAATATAAGTGTTTGTAAACATTTATATGTAATATCGAGAGAGCAATTTAATACAAGGTTTTCAGGTTTGTAGGGTATCAGGTATGTGCAAACGTTTCCTATAATCTTGCTGCTTCCATCTCTAGGCTACAAGTTCCTTCATAGAGTTGGTACTTGCATCACATTCTGCGTGACGTCATAGACCAAAAGACTAGATGTTCATTAGCACCGCTGTGAGAACCTCAGTTTTTGCCATAGTGTAAGAGCTAACGAGAGTACTGAGGAAGATTGTTACACCTTTGGCAGCGCAAACAGCAGGGCCTCAGGACTCCAAGAAATTTTAGAATACAGACTGGCGTGGTCAGAATATATGTTTACCGACGTGCCACTACCTCATACTGTCTTCCTATAGCATCAAATTATAAGGTGACTGGTTCATAATAAATTGTAAATAATGTGAAAGACATTGGCTATGGTTTCCTTTTTGATGTATTATCATTTCATTGTCGTGGAAATCCTGAGGAACATCACGAAAACTGTAAGTCACGACATGTTGCTGCTCCAGAATTTGAAGCCCGGTACTTCCCCAATACGAAACACGAGTGCTACCACTTTGACCGCGATATTTTTTTAAAAAGTGGTCGTTGATGTAGAAATGATTAATATATTCTTCTTTTTGTTGACATAATATGTATTCGAAATAAGTTTCATCTTACATGCTGAGTCTGTTTGTAAGTCTGTGAGTTTCATTTCACATGATTAGTCTTTTAGAAGTCCTGGCATCCTTCTCGAACTTCTGACGTTTTGATTCAGAATTCCATCCTTCCTTGTTTATTACGGCGCTTTAGTTATTGAACCACTTATACTACGTTTTGTAGCAGAACAAATGCAAATAATTGTACAACATGGCATGAAGCTCAATTCTCTTCAAGTTCAATGTCTGTAACAGCTTTTCACATCGGAAGATGAAGTAAAATCTTAGTTGATGACAGGCAAACAAAGAGCAATCGTGGAACGGAGTAAGAACTATAGCTCGTGACCACGAGAGAAGAGAAGCTCTTTGTAAAGCCTCTGCACTTACCGGTAGAAAAGTTTCTACTAAATGAAGTGAAATGAAGTGAAGATGAGGTAAAGCTATAAGGATGTGGAGACAAACCTCGCACCTGTTCCAGACCTGTTTACTAGATGAAGGTCGGTGGGCAGCTTCATGCTCTGGCCGCTATACCCCCAGACAGAGCTTCCTGTGTGCATGGTGTTCCTCAGAGGAGACAGAAATGTACCAGCTGTCATAGCCTGTTGCTTCGTGACTGTGGTAGCCCAGGTAATGTTACAGCAACTGGCGCAGTCATTAAGCTGCATTGTAACCTCAAGTCATGTGTCAGTCACAGCAATTGAAGCGCTTTATTGCCATCTCAGTTTCACAGCATTCAATGAAGGTCATTTCTCGATCCGTCTGTGATGTTGCCGACACTATCTTCACTAGCTGATGATGGACAGACAAATCTAATTTCGAATATGAAGCCTCTTTTGAAAGGCGAGCTATGTAATTTATCTTCCTCTGGGAACGAGATTCTTGCAACTTCAGGCGTGTGTAGGATGCTAAACAATGGCGCACCTGATTGTGCGCATGTTTTGAAAGACAGGAAATTTGATGTGAAGAAAATAACATGATTGTTTGTTAGTAAATAATACAAGTCAGAATGATAATGCTTGATGAGTTATTATTTTAATATAGGAAGGATTAATATCGTTGTCTGTGATTTCTCCACATCGTTTGACACTCATGCAAGAACAGCAGGAAGTCGTCTGTATCAGATCTTTACTTAAAGGATTCCAGCATGGCAATAGGTAAAATGTAAAGGTAGAAGGTAAAGTTCACCCTATAACATGCCATGAGGGCACAGATGGGGAGTAGAGGCATAACTCTACTCTTTCTTTAACCACGGCTTTATATGGGGGTGGGTGGTTAACGGCAAGCCCCGGCCGCTTTGCCCCCCGGAAATGACCACGCAGCCATCATATAGGAGGTTGGATGGATCCCAGGGCTGGTCTGGACGGGTGCGGAATATCTCGCCCTCACCGAGATTCGATCCCCGGACTGTCAAGCCTGTAGCAAGTAACTATACCGACTGAGCTATCCGGACCCACAGCATGGCAATAGTGTGACCTTTTAACATGATAAAATTAACGCCACTCAGTTTTCGGAATAACGTGCATCATCATAATTGTCATGATTGTAATATCTGTTAGGTTTTTTTTTTGTGTTTGTAAATTTGAAATTAAGGCAAGATGATAATGAAAATAATGAATTAGTTCTTTGTGATGTAACTGATACATTATTGTATCTAAATATGTGGGACTGCAATGCGACTGTAGATTCTCAATGAAACGTATTTTAAATGCTCATTCATACCTACCGTGTGCCTGCTGACACAAAAGTACAGATGTTGTTCATATAATTGATATTATTTTCACCGTGCATGTTTATTAACACTAGTAAAACTATACCAACACATGCACTGTTTATTAAAACAATAATAGTTTGAAAAACCAAGCCCTACATTTGTTTCGGCCAGTTAACTGGCCATCATCAGGGCCAACTAGCGTTCCACAGCATAATCACGTTCAATAGGTTTATCGTGAGGCGTGTGGGTGTTATATAAATTTTTTTTAAAAACAATAAAGTTTTTCGTCGTTCTATTGGGGACCACAGTACCCATTGGATGTGGTCCCCAATAGAACGACGAAAAACTTTATTGTTTTAAAAAAAATTTATATAACACCCACACGCCTCACGATAAACCTATTGAACGTGATTATGCTGTGGAACGCTAGTTGCCCCTGATGATGGTCAGTTAGCTGGCCGAAACATATATAGGGCTTGATTTTTAAAACTATTAATGTTTTAATCAACAGTGCATGTGTTGGTATAGTTTTTACTAGTGTTATTCATATACATTCGAATACCATTTTGAGATTGCTGTCTTCATACAGTATTTGATCTCACGTTTTTTAAAAAGTAAAAAGTAGATTATGGGATCATCTGTGTGCCTCTGTATGCCTGCGTTTTACATTTAAGCTACTTGATTTTAAGGAAAGGTCGTATCAAATTAATGCCATTGGAGGATACTCCAACGCCCTGCTTTTTATTTTCCTACAAACAAAAATAGCATGGCAGACGCGTTAACTTTTGAGACTTAAGGGACAATATCGCCACTTACAGTACTGTCCTGAAATTGCATGTAGTACTAGAAATTCGGAAAAAATGATATTATTAATATTAGCGTCGTATTTTGTGGAATGTAAAAATATCAACATGACAGACATGTAACAAATTTTCTCAGCTGGCGGTCTCATAGCGATAAACAATGGAACAGCTAAACTGGGCTGTGAAATTGACTATGATGCTGGATGATGAATAAAATTACACAGTGTATGATATATTTCTTCGTAAGTTAGCACTTATAAACATGAGTCAATGCGAATCCAGAACCTGCGCATATGAAGTTTTTGATAAATGCGCGCGTGCACATGCGCAGAATATAAGAAAGTGTTCAGTGCTAACAGATATGCATGACGTCGGGGCTGCAAAGGAAAAGTAACATGTCAGTCATTGAGCTGAAGTTTAAATGGATACATTAAACAGAAGGCCTGCGTATTTTCCAGTCACATCCTCGAAATTCGCTGGCCGTCCGAGAGATGTCAGCAACGTGCATATAGATGGCGGACTGTGTACCGTGATCCCGACGCAAGTCACGGAAGGCGGAGCATGTTGTCTGTGTCCGACTGGCCAACGAACACCCGCATTAAGCTGTATATTAAACCAACGAAATGCACCTTCACCATCAAATTTTAATAGTAATAGATAACTTTCCCTACATATGTTTCGGTCTGCCTAGACCATCATCAGGGGGTTCAAACTACATTTAATTCACATCCATAAGTTCACTGTGTTATCACACTCATTATTCGGTGTTTATGTAAGTAAGATCACTGTATAAAAACACTTTCTTTAACGTATATTGTGTCATATAAAAACACATTGTATATAAGACTTTGAAGGCTCATCAATGTTTAAAAGTTATTGGGTATCACAATTGGCTTGTATTATTATGGTTGACGATTTTAACTTTTAAACATTGACGAGCCTTCAAAGTCTTATATACAGTGTGTTATTATTATTAGAGTGACCTGAGGAAAGGTACGAGTCTCGGATTTTTGTGAAGAAGGTGATAAACTTTCAGGTTCAATAAAATTCGGAGGAATTTACTCTATCCATTTTGTGTTGGCTATGTAAAGGTAAAATTTTCCCTGTCCGTGCCGCGAAGGCATAGAGGGATGCTAGAGGTATAGCACCACTCCTTAACCTCGACATTAAATGGAGGTGAGTGGTCAACTTCAGGCCCCGGCCGCTTTACGCCCTGAAAAAAAAACACCTGTACGCATTAAATAGGAGGTTAGCTGGACCCCAGAGCAGGTCTGGACGTTTTGAAGAAGAGGGAAATCTCTTGGCCCTGTCAGGATTCGAACCCCGGACGTTCCAGTCCGTAGTCTGGTCAGGTTACCGACTGCGTTGTCGCGGATATGACCTTCTCTTAACCTGGCGCCTGTTTTCGTGTTGCAGTTTACAATGAGCAGCCAGAGCAGGACAGCCTGAACGACCCGAACTCTGGCCCTGAGCCGGCCACCACGCCGGCGGAACTGAGCCCGCCCGGCAAGCACCGCCACCACAGCCGCCCCAAACTACGAAGCGGCCGAGCGCTGTTGGGCATCCTGGCGTCGGGCAGAAGTTCGGCCCTCGATATGCTGGAACACACCGAGCCCTTGTAAGTAGTTTGATATGGGACTTGGGGACTGCTAAGTTGTAAATCTGTACGTAGTTTGATATGGGACTTGGGGACTGCTAAGTTGTAAATCTGTAAGTAGTTTGATATGGGACTTGGGGACTGCTAAGTTGTAACTCTGTAAGTAGTTTGATATGGGACTTGGGGACTGCTAAGTTGTAAATCTGTAAGTAGTTTGATATGGGACTTGGGGACTGCTAAGTTGTAAATCTGTAAGTAGTTTGACATGGGACTTGGAGACTGCTAAGTTGTGAAACTGTAAGTAGTTTGATATGGGACTTGGGGACTGCTAAGTTATGAATCTGGGCATGGAGGTGCAGAAGCTTCCACTCACAAGCTGATGATGGGGAACACACCTGTTTCTAGTCTTCGACTTTCTTCAGCTCTATCCTCATCTGCTGTAAAGTGCCGTTCCAACCAGCGAGAAAACCAACCAACCAACCAAACAAACACCCAACCACAAACCTAAGCTGCTTTCCGTTTCAAAGTTAAAACTTTCCCTATAAGATACGCTTGGCTGGAATGTAAACACTGTGCCTTACTAATTTGATATGGCGGTGAGCTTACTGTAACGGGCTTGGCGTCTTGACTGAAGGCTTAATGTGTTTATACTAAAGACTGCTGCTGCAGGTAGGAGAAGCTCCTATCTGGCAGTTGGTCCTTTGGAAGGGAAGTTTTGTTTGGGCGATTTTCTGGGGATTGAACCTAAAGAGCATGTGGCTGTGTTGGCAGCAGCCTCTGCTATTGTAGAATTTCACTTCGACTTGGGACCGCCATTAAGAAGGGACGTGGGCCACGTCCCGTCTTCAGTTATGTCGTGCCATTTGCCTTACAACTGAATAAAATAACGTAAGTCCTGTCAGGAGAGTCTGTTAGTGTTATCCAGCAAATATGTGTGTCGATTTGGCCGCCTTGCTGCAGGCAACCTCGACTGGCCTACTGAGTTTCTGTCACCTTCAGGTGTTAATATAGCAGGTGCCACCTGCCTTTGGCGGCACAAGTACCTTCCAATTTGGCGAACTAAGCGATCCCCGCATCTGCTAACTTTGGAGTCGAAACTCTGTGTCAGTTGTCTAATGTGGTCGGCGAAAAGCAGAACTTCCAAATCCTTCTGAATTTGCCTGTTACTGAAGTACCAGGGTGCGTTAGTCGTAGTGGGAAGGCACTTGAATTTTGCCACTTGCGGCTTCCAGGCGTGACTGTGCAGCACAAGTGCAGATCATTGGAGGGAAAAGCGGCTCAAAAAGTAACACTGAGTGCAATGTGAAGGTTACTTTTCCTGTTTACATTTGATGTGGCTGCTTGTAGGCACCATATAACATAACGTCCTTGTACTTGTCGTGCAGGCTGTCCGTGGGTTCAGGAACAAAATGCACATAATTTTCCCTTGGATTGTAATCAAAAGGAAAAAAACGGGGTGTGGCTGTGTCGGGGACACGGCCGTGTGTTTAACGTGAATACGTGTACGTTAACGGGTAATATTTTGTTTAAGCGTATTATGTGTATGTCATAATCATTGCTTAACAGTAAGAAGTCCTTCGTATCTGCATGTTTTATTGATGATGGCAACATGTTCCTTTAGTCGGGTTCGGGAAACAATTGAAGTAAACAAATCATTAGTGTGTTATAATTTTATTAATGATAGGTCTGTGATACGAAAAGTACGATACAAATGGCATGCAGGATACATCGAGATTACTAAGCAGCGTTAAGTGATTTCCCGTTGGTGGCTTCAAGGAGCGCAGAAACCATAGACGGTCACACACGTTACACTTATGTCCGAATGGATTATTGACAAACGTTGTAGTGAAACGTGCACTAGCTGCTGCCGAATGTGTCGTCATATTCGGCGATCGCACACAACCGATGTCTATACAGCCCGGCGGTGATACACAAGCGATTACATCATCGACTTGCATAGGCCCGGCCGCCCCAGCGTCAGATGTACCTGCGCAGTCGTTGATCCGCTCGGACGCCCTCATTGTTTTACGTTCCCGGCACCGCCTCACTATATGATATGGTGTTTTATGGGTATCACTGGATAGCTGTTGAGAAGCCTTTTCCAACCGTATACGATGTATATATTTCGAATTGGCTTTTTGACGAGTATAGGCCGACAATGTATTAATTTTTTTAAATTTTTAACTTTAACACCATATATATTCACCATAAGTATTCCACACTCATATTTTGTGTACGCAATAGATAAATATTGAGGAGAGCTGTAAATTGAAACTGAAACGAGCGTCGTAGCTTCTCCGAGTAAAAATGTATACTAAACCGAAAGTATGTGACGCGACGAAACGACCTGAAAATGGCGGCGCCTCCCCCTCCGCCGCGCGCGAGGCGTCACAGTCCCCACTCAACGTTATGAATTCTTTGATCCTTTAACTATCGAGTGGTGTAATTACATTTTGGATGTAGACGATAGATATGTAGCTGCAATGCCAAACTGTATCCCCCAATTTTGTTATCATCAGTTTTCTGAATTGGCTCCCACTACGGAAGCAAATTTAAAGACGTATTCACGTCAATAAGCAGAAAACTTGGAAGCAGTAAAACTAATAAGAATACAGCAATTGATCAGAAAACAAGAAGATATTGCAAGTGCGTGCGATACTATTTTCACGGTTACTGGGTGCAACCAAAATTAGGCTCAGCTCGCTGCTTGCATGTCATGTGGCGAATCACCGTGGATCAGATTCTCTCTTAAGCCGCGTTCCCACGACTGGTGTATTTTACGAAACTGTTATCACTTGTTGGTACTTGCTACGTTGTGGCATCTCTGCACTTGTACGCATGTTGGCCATTTGTCCGTCTCCCACCGACAGTCGGTAAATGCAAAACAATTCCGAGTATTCGCCATTGTCGTGGGTTGTCGTGTTCTCACGAGACGTTTTCGCTCCGTCAGGCGTATGAGAGGCAGTACTTTGAAAACAGACAAGTGACTGGTGTATGGACATGGGTAATTCATTTGGCTCTTTGTGCAGTGCACAATTGGCACATTTGTCAAATACACCTGTCGTGGGAGCTCTACACGCTGTCTCTATTTGAGTTCCTGATTTTTTAGTGGAGAGGTTTTGTACAATGCAGTTAAGAGTTGGGGAAGAAGCAGCTGATTTTAAACTCCCACCATCCATGCACATTGTTTTCGTCATCTGAGTGTAGACAATTGTAATTTCTTTGAAGTGTTTACAAACACGCCATTTATTTTTTTGCTTATTCCTTATGTACACGATTATTATTTTCTGACTGACGTGGGTCTTGTTGCAGCTGTCATTTATGGATCCTCCTCAGCTCTTTGTACGGGAAGCTGGTGGTGGTCCTTATGCTGGCCTTCTGCGTCACAGAGGTCATGGACAACTCCATCAAACTGCTCAGCCTCCAGGTATGAGGACACATGTCACATTGAAGGTTAATGATTTTGTCTACAAATTTGGGACGCTTTACAGTTCATTACGACATGATCATGCCGAGGAGTGTTTAATGGCGGTACACGCGTATTTTATGACATGACATTTTTAGTCCCAGGTTCGGGCCGCTGGCTGATTTCATAATGAGCTGTATTAAATTTTATTTTCGTTTCTGAAGTCAGCAGCTGGAACATCAGTGTGTCCAGAATTGTTGCTTTCGCATTTAATGCTTCTTACGACAAGTGACAAACTTCGGGACCGCAAAGTAGCTCCTTGTTATCACAGTTCACATTCTAGTTTACAATGGCCATGCCAACCCTGCAAATAACTGTACGGAGAAATGCCATTCTTGAGAAACTAATAGTTTCTCAGCTGGTCGAGCATTTAATCGCTCGTTAGAGAACGTGACGGATCATATCAGTGAGATCTGTGGTGAGTCTCGGATGTGACGCCGTGTATTTTTGTAGATGGTACCAAGGTTTTGGAGGAACCTGCATTCACCATCTTCAAGATACAAGTCCTACTATGAAGATGGAGGGCAAGAGATTAATGATAAACGTTGCTAACATATACCAAATTACACGGTGTCATACCCCAGATAGTATTGATAGATATGAGCTAAGAGTTACGTACGGAAGCAGCAAATAGTGTTTACCGGTGGTTATCAAAAGTGTGGTCCACGGACCTCAAGAGGTGAGTGAGATCTTCCTGTTTTAAGTTAGAAGGAAAAATATTGCATTGGATGTTTTGTAATATTCTACAAAATTGATTATGTGGAATAATGGTATAACACAGTGTAGACTGCCTACAGAAGAACGTACAACTTTTTCCTTTAGGTTTTTCCCAATCTTAGTTTTGTTGTGATTACTGGTAGGAAAATCATAGATTATGTAGTAAATTTGACATTGACTTAATAAAAGTTTTTAGAGCTGATATATGTTTTTGGTTTGTATGTACAGTGAATGAAAAGTAATGCCTCCATCTCGATTACTTTGGTTTTTTAATAAGGATATTTTAATAAATGGAACATGGAAATAATCTTGAAATGAGCCCTTTTATCACATGTATTTACTTCTCCACATAATCACCACTACGTTGCTTAAAGCGCACCAACGAGTGCTCAGTGCAGGCTTCCATTTCACGCACAATAGCAAAACAACCTCTCAATACAGTAACTTGCCAACAACTGAGGTGAAAGAACAGATGCTATAGAACATGTCCCAACTGGTAGCACATCAGTACTGCCATCTCTTGGCAAGTTATAAAGTTGAAGGCATTGCTTTTCATTCACCCCTCATAATTATTCAAACTTCATATGTTACCGCAAATTGTGCCTAATGAGTCCGCGAGTTGAGAAAATTCTGGAGAGGAGCGAGATGTCGTGAGGTGTCCGTAGTACCAGAAAGCTGAGAAACACTGCTCTACACTTGGGTCATAGAAAGAATGAACGCAATTTATCCCCTCCCTGCAACAATTTGCCTGCCATCTATCTCCACTCTGCCTGCCTTTCCCTGTTGTCACAAGTATTTGGATTGTCACACACTTGTCTGTTTTTCGTTAGTTATTGTTGTTGATAGTGGGAAGCAGTTAAATGTATAGTGTGGGGATGCAGGCAGGTGACTTCAGCTCCCACTGAGTCTTTATTCTTCCTGTCAGCCCAATGGGCCTAAGTGTGTTTAACATACAAAACTGCATTGCATTAGTTGAAGATAGGTTTCAGAAACTGTGTGCGACACAGTAATGCATAAAACATGTCACAACATTGCTGTAGGTTTGTATCCAAGACATGACTTTATGGCACATTATTGTGAAGTCAATTTTTTACCCCATGAGAAGATACAAGAACTGATATTCTCATATATACTGGATGGCCTGTAACAGCATTTTCTTCTTCAGAGCAAGAATTAACATGACTTATTTTTCTCTTGGACATGAGAACAGCTTGTTCTGAGTCTCTGGTAGGAGCTGTAAGTTTTCCTTGCACTGTAAAACATGGTCTTCTGTGCAGCAGTAGAAACAAACTTTTTTCTTTATAACATGATGGATGTTGGATTTGTGGTGGACAAAGTATGACTGGGATAAGCTTTTCTCAGAGGACTTCAACTTTTCCCTGTCAGTATTATTCACCCATTGCTCCCTGTTCATTCATTCATGTATCGCCGATGCTATGGAACTTCGCAGTTAACAGTGCCATTAAATAACACACACTTGTAGCAGTAATAGGATAATGTAACTTACATGATCTTTAGTCACAGTTGTATTTGTTTACTGTGTGGAGTAATCTGTGCTACTGCTTTGTCATGCAAGTCCAGTGACCAAGTTCATAGGCCTTCTTCATGGTTGAAGTCAAGCTTCTATTCTTATGGTCCTAAAATGTGTGGTGGCTTTCCAAACTGTGCAACAGTGCATTAATCCATTTGTACATTGCCAGTTTTGATAGGCTACTGAATGTCACCTTTGTTGCCTGTCTGGCTACCTCTACTTGTGTGCATTTTGCTGTAAATGTCTTCTGGTGATGCAGCCTGTCTCTGGCTGCTCCATATTCAGGATCTCTTTGTTTCGATCCTAGGGCTGGAAGTCAGCAATACTGAGATTTTTCATAACGTATCTTGTGCTAATACCAAACTTCAGCTGCATCTTATTTAAGGTCTGGATATAAAACAGCTCTTGTACAAAATATTTAGTACAAAGCAAGAACATACAGAATCTCATTCGTGACTTTCCAGGCATGTAAATATGTGCTTGTGTTCTTTCAAATGAACTGACAAACATCATATATGTGTAAACATTTTCCATAGTAAAAAATGAAATAGTTTACCAAGTGACCCTGTATTTTGTAACAAAGTGCACAAAGACTTTTCTCTTACAGGGGATATTCTTGATGTACCTGTATGTGGGAAGTATAGCTGTCATCATTTGCATCTACATCTGGGTGCTGATAGACAGTTGTGCATCACTGAACTCCCCAAATGAGGTGTCATCGACGCGAAGAGGAATGGTACCTGCCAATGTCACAACAAATGTAGCTGGTGATCGTGATGCTGAAATGGGGGGCAGTCTTTCTCTCACCAGGTTCGGATCCCTCAAAAGGGCACATATCTCACGAGCTAAAACCTCAGGCACCAGTTTCTATCTACGGGTTGGTGCTCTTGGTAAGTTTCATTCAGCAAGAGGAAGAACGGTGGGTGCATAAGAAATGCATTTCTTCAGTACAAGACTATACAGTTCCTTCAGAATCCTCACTCCACACATAAATTTCTCAACTAATCAGACTATTTACTTCAAAAACTGAAATATACAAAAATCAACAATGCATATATAAACCCAGCTTCATGCAAAACATAAATCATCATCCCGTCAGCACTTAACCACACCTCTTATCTAAAAACTGCTGATAATAAAGAACCCTCAGCCTATCTCCACTCAAGGTCACATAAAACTTGAGCCTCCTCTGACACACTCTTCATCTATCAGCAATTACCTTGATTACAACGGTTCAAAATCAACAGATTACTCAGAGAAAAATTCCCTTAACTACTTTCCATCAGATTACAATATAACCGATATTTATATACACCATAAAGTACCCTTCAATATAAAATGGTTATTGTAAAATGAGATATCATTAAGTATAAACAACTTATAGTGCAGTCATTCTTCATAGTATCTTGGATATTGGGTATTACCTGACGATGACCCATTTCGGCGGAACATGTTGTAAGCAAAAGTTTCTCATATAGTACATAATAAACATTCTTAGGTGTGATCGATGGTTTTTTCTATAGTATTTTTATTATTTACTATCACAACGGTATGAATCAATTTAAGATTAAATATATGTGCGTTAGCTGGACTCTCCAATGATTATCTGCTGTCCTCATTTTATGAGGCTCAGCTTCTTATGATTGCTCATCATACACCAAGATGAGAGAAGAATGGACTCATAGACTGTCCTACACAGTGAAACTGTAATTTTATTTTATTTTATTTTGAAGTTCTTGCTTTCATGTCTCATAAAATAAATATAAAAATAAAATGTGTTAAAGAAAAACACCATCAGCAGTAAATGTAATGCTTTTTTAACCACAGTAGTAAATTTTTCTTTGATTTTGACATAACCCTGTGCAAGATTTTTCTCAGTTTAAGGTACAACAAGCTTGCTCCCGGACAAATTGTAAATGGGGCTTTACTATACTACTGTAGTGAGTGCATGAAGTTCTCATTGCTTTAATTCTGAAACATAAACTAGACATTTTGATGTAATTTGGATATCGGGTATTGTAAAGAATACTATATCCTAACCTGTCAATATGATCGGTTGTCTGTTCCTCAACCACAAACTCATGCAGGCTGTCATGCTGCACATATGCTACCTGTATCACAGTGTGCAGCCTCTTGTAGATAAAAATGAAGAACCTACCTTGCCATGTGTGATGTCACCTGTGTTACCTGTCTCAATGTGTACCTGGGCAAAGAACTTCACTCTCATTGCCCCTGCCTGCTTACCTCATTGTACCTGACTCCTCCCACAGATGCTCCTGCCTGTTACCTCTCCCTGCCTTATTTTGCCTTCACTCAGTAGGCAGAGAGTGTGGCAGGCAATTGTAGGTAAGCCTAGGTGAACACAGGCAGGGCACACAGGCGGGCATGGCAAGGCAACGCAGTGGACTGCAAGGTAGGCAAGGCAGTAATGCAGGAGGTAAGGGGACGGGTGGGCCAGCAGGCAGACAAGCCAGGCGAGGAAGCAAGGCAAGTGAATGGAGGGACAGGCAGGCAAATGAACAGAAAGATGGGTGGATGGATGGTTAGATTGGTGGGTAGGTGAATTCATATTTACATGCTTGACAAAGGGAGGGAATCATTTTTATGGTTATTATTGTTTTCATTGTTTACATGAAACGAAATAGTAAAGTAAAATTTTCCCAGTGCTTAATTAATGACCATGCAAGAAGGGAAATGGGAAGCATGGGTACAGCTTCATCCATCCACTGGGTGTTTGTTGCCCAGGTTTTCGAGACCATGTTAATGGCTTCATTCTCAGTGGTTGCAGAGAGATAAGGTTGCTACAAGTCTTGAAATATTGGGCAACGAACACCCTGTGACAGAGCACAACCCAGAAGAGGCAATCCCAACTGCACTGCTATGAGAGCCTGAAAACTCGCATTTTAACATTATGCCGACTTTAGGAATGAGTGGAGCTGTACCTCCACAATGTCATGCCTTCATGGCTTGCACTGGGAAAACTTAACAATTTCTGTGGTATGATGGAACCTGAAAAATCATCATTCGACAAAAAGCATAAGGCACAGAAGTTCAAATGAAGAAATTGTTGCAGAAAAGCTCAAAATTCATTTTGATATACATTAACTTCAATTTGATACTGAAAGGACTTTCTAGGATCAGGAAGTATCATGACCCACTGTATTTCTGTAACACACCAGCTGGTGCCATGCAGATGATACTGCAGTAACAATGACTTTACTGTACAATGTTTCAGCATTTGGACTTGGAACTTTGGTGTTCAATGGTCTGGAAATGGCAATGCACTCCATGATGGAAGGTGCCTGTCTGAACGATGTTGTTTTTGTCCATCCGGTACTGCATGGACTCTTCACATTCTTGCAGATGCACTTCTTGTTTGTCAACTCACAGGTAAGACCTGGCAGCATTAACATGTTACGACTGATTTGAGGTACAGTGATCACAGCATGTGGGCAAAACCATGTTGCACAAACTTCTTATAGGAAAAATACGGTTAGGTGAATGCACATAATTATCAACATCACCGCCCCCCCCCCCCCCCCACCAATTGCTTAAAATACATACCTTTTACATTAAACATTTACACAGTGCTTGGATAGCTGATGCTATCAGCTTCGTTAGTGATTGTCAGTAACCACTGCGTGTATTTTACTTTTCCAGTGTCTGGCAAATTTCTTTCCCTTCGGTTTAATTGTTTTCAACTGTGTGAAGTCAAAACCACGCTGAGAAAACCACACTGGGCGAGGGGTTACTGTATAATAGTTATCAGCAATATGAGAAGTAACTAAAAGTTAAAGGTAAAGGTATATATGTGCAGGTCACTAAGGCATGTGGGAAAGTGTATAGCTCCATTAATTCTTAACCTTGACACTAGATGGAGGTGAGTGGTCAGGTTTTTCTACAAGAGTATGTAACTATAGCTTGTGCAGTGGGGTCTTGCAGAGGCGTCTATATAGCCCACCTAACTAGGTCTTGGTCTTATAAAGCTTGTATACACCCCATGTAGGCAGTGGTGCTGTCATACAGATGTGCCTATATTTTCAATGTAACAGGATCTATATGGGTAGCATCTGACGGTCTTGTGGTGGTGTATATGTGGCTAGCATAACAGGAATTTATACAGATGTAATATGTAGCTAATTTAGTTGGGCCTTATACAGGCCTGTATGTAGCCAGTGTAAAAGCATCTTTTGGAGGTGTATGTGCGCGCAGTCAGTGCAACCAGGTCTTATATGGTCAACTAGATAAACAGGGGAACGGAGTCTCCTAGAGGTGTATATATAGCCAGTGTAAGAGCATCTTTTGGAGGCAAATATACAGCCAGTGTAAGCAGGTCTTATATGGACCACCAGATAGCTAGTGGAACGGGTCTCCTAGAGGCGTATATATATATATAATACACACACACACACAACACAAAGTAACTGGGTGTTCTAGAGTAAGCCTAACAGTGCCTTCTACAGACGTCCAGTGGTACAGTGTCATACAGAGATGTCTATATTTTCACTGTAACAGGGTCTTCAAGAGGAGTCAATGTATGTGATGTATGAGGGCTGTGGTGGAGACAGTACTTTATTCTCTTTTTTATTGTTTTGTGATGCAAGGCCTAGCAACTGCTGACTTAATGCATGGCAACAGGGAAACAAATTTGTACCTTGTTGCTGATCAGAAGCCTGTATAGCTCAAGTAGGGACAGATTCTTTAGATTGGAGATCATTCTAATTGTAGGCGTGGTTGGTGATGGTTGGATAAAGAGATCGGCAGAGGCAAGATAGATAAAGGAGGGATGTTCTTCATGTTAATTGTGATCCTACTTACCTCAGGTAAGCATTGCAGGATAAATTAATCACAAATAAGTGAATGATGGTAGGATTTGGAAATTCTTAGTGCGTGAGAAAGTTTTGAATGGGGGAAAGGATAGAATAGATAGCTGTCTGATATACCAAGAGTGGAGGACATGTGCCTGAATAAGTTAGACAGGTGAGGTGGCAACCTAACTGCACAGGTTGCATGATCCAAGATTAAATAACGAATGACACGCACATGCGTGCACATACAAGCAGAAGCACTTGACTGCAAAGTTCTGTTAAATCCTATGTCAATGGAAAAGTTAGGAAAAGGAAATTATATCGCACATGATGCAAAGGAAACAAGATCATGATAGAATTTAATGCCTGAAATATTGTAGCTCATGCTGTTGTGGGTAAAATGCCTAGTCACATTATCTCCCGAAAGAAGAAACAGGTACTACTCACAGTTCTGTTCTGCTGATGGCATCCCATAACCAATATGAAGTAGGTAGATATCAGCTATATGCCTATCAACACTCTTAATGGTTGTCATGAAATTACTGAACCATTTATAAAGAAGAAAACTGTGCAAAACATGGTGGGTTAACAAAATGACCAACAGTTGACAAACATGTTGGATTTGATGGAACATTATGATTAACTGTTCAAGAATAAAATGGTATAGCACTGAAGATCAAAGATAGCTCTGCAACAGGATGTACTGTCTTGCACTGTGTAGTTGCAATACATTATTTTGAATACCTTCATACTTCTGTTTAATATGAATTCAGATTTTGAACATTATCTTACTTTCAAGTCTGCAATTGAGAACTTGCAGTGTAACATTTCTTGTGTAAATACCCAAGTAATAAAACCTCCCATAACCTGCATATTTTGCACGGCTGGTAGATGGTGATCACATTATGTTATTGACATACTACTCTTTTAGCAATATAACCTCCATACTGTCACCATCTCAACGTTCTAGGTACTTGTTGAGAAATTTGGCTTAGCAGCTCGATTTGGCTTCATGCACCTGGCAGCAACCAATTTGGCACTGTGGGTACGTCTTATCGTGTGGGAGAGCGGCAATGAGTGGACTTATTTTGTGCACCTGTCTCAGAGCAGTGGTGTAAGGGGAGGAGTCTCCAACAACATCCCCACACCCTTACAGCTGAGGGGTTTCCCTCGATCTATGGTGACAAGGCACCAGCGTGACCTCACCTTCAGTAAGCATTCATTTAAACCACAGTAATATAAGATTCTGGTGCTATAATGACAACCAATCAACCTCTAGGAAGACATCACGTTCTTTCATCAACCAAATAATAAAGACAATATTAGTCAACACAACAACATTTGCCTTTATAAAGTGCTACATGTTTTGACCCTTAAGGGTCATCACCAGGCGTGAATAAATAAAAAGGAAGGTTGAAACATGTAGCATTTTATACAGGCAAATATTGTTTTTAAATAAAAGACAGCTGTGTTGGCTAAAACTGTATTTATTATGACAAACAATAACTTGAACTCCCAAAATGACACAAAGAGAATGTTCAATTTAAAATGCATCCTAACTTCAAAAAGCGGTGCAGCTGCATACAACACAACACATTGCACGTAGAATAGAGTACAGTACTATGTGTATTCCTTTACAATATGAAAGATTTGCTTGCAAAATGATTCCCATCAAATACAATTCCCTGTGCAGAAGTAAGTCATCTTGTTTGATCAAAACACTGTCCTGCACCGTTATGAGACAATGAACAGTTTTTTAAAGTTGTATTCATCATTTGCCATGTACACATTATAAATAATACAAAATCAATGCCATCAAATGTACATTAGCACAGGCAAGATTATATTTTCACACAAACACTTCCCACAATTTTCAGCTGAGCTCAGCCATCTTCAGGGAATACTTATATGTGATAATGAAGTGGGATTACTACTGGTCTGGTATCATGATGTCCACATTTGCATAAAACATCAGCATGTTGTAACATTAAAATCATATATTGTGTAGATTAAGTAATGCAGTATATTTCTTTATTTTAATATTTACATCACACTGATGTTTTATGAACATATGATTGCAGGCCAATAGTAATGCTGTTTCCATATCACATACATATTCCCTGAAAACAACTGAACTCAGCCAAAACACATAGGAAATGCTTATGTGAAAATATAATCTTGTCGATGCTCAGTGTACATTTGATGGTAGTGATTTGATACTATTAAACCGAACAAAATGTGGCCAGTCAAGATGTCATTTTAGACTTCTTCCATGATTACTGATGTACAATAGCATTGTTCAAAAACCCCAAAAAGTAGTGTGTTTCTTTGAGAACAGCAACAAAGCCAGTCTCTATGGTGCAGCAGTTTTCAGAGTTTTACATTTGAAATGACATAGTGGATGAGGTCCAAGCAAAGTGGCACAATAATGACAATGATCTTTATAACTGAATATGGATCGGCCACTGAAAGGACTCCATTTCCTGTGGGAGCAGAGATGATAGGCTGCAAGATTAGGACCCACAAATCATCATATTCCGTTGGTACCAGGGGCTTTCTCCCTGGAGCACAAAATTGACCACTTACCTCTATCTAGTGTTAGAAGTACTGCACAAACATTTATCTCCATGTCACAATATTTAGGTACTTGGGCAATTTTAATTTTGTCTGAGATTTCAGGTCCTTTTTACTCTGTATGATATTTCAGTGTGGTACTGTCACTGTTTTCATAAATGCAGTGATATGAAATGTTACAAAGCATTGGTAAATGTTACAGGCACCAACGCATCATCATACCACAGTTACAGACCAATATCAGACTCGCACATATCTCAAGTTGTAGCACTACACGAGTGCCTCAATACCAACTCTTTGGGTCAGCTGTGGACTTCTTCAATGCCATTTCTATATCCATTCATTGTGCAGTTCAGGTAAGCAGTTGGTTTTGACACTTGCATGGAAAATGTCTCTTATTCCATACATTTAAACAAAGTACAAAATGTACATATAATATAAACATTCTGGAACCTTGGCTTTAGATTTTCAAATTTCAAATACAAACTTTGAAACAGGTATGGCTCATGAGTGGTGGCAAAAAACAGTCCAATATTGCTTGAGCCAACATTACATAGCAGAAAAGTCATTTCTGTTTAATTACCTTGAAAGACAAAGGACAGGGTATTGGACATAAAACATGTGCTTCACTTTTCTCTATAACTTTTGTTGTGAACATTTTTTGCCCCAAACAATATTTAGCAAGTTTAATTTGCAATTCATGCTTCAACATGTGTACATCTTCATGCCAAGTGTCCATTACTGTTATCTAATTTTAACCTACATTGGAATGGCCTGAAAAGCGTTAGTAAAATTTTCCAGTATCACAGTTCATGATAATCCTTCAGCAATGCTAAAGCTATTACATACATACATACATACACACACACACATACATACATAGACACAAATAATGGTGTAGCTAACAGGTGCATGTCAGAAAAGCACCAGATTTTACTAAGTGTTGTATGGGATGTTTACCCATAGGTGAGATGTAGATGTTGACATCATATGCCACATAGTTCCGTATGTGAACCACATTCACTTACTCCAATCATTATATTCCAGCTTAATTGCGGCAGCTGTCACTTTTGTCATGGGTCAGAACGTAGGCAGAGGTCGCATCTTCCTGAAACAGAAGAAACTGACCAACAGCCACTCTAAAGGCTGTTCCATGTCCTCAGCAGGTGAACACAATCTTCGCAGCACCTGGAGTGTGGACTGCAGTGGTGCCAGCAAAGGTCTCTTTTTAGGTATCCTCTGCCTAGTTGCTGGTATTGTTGTCATTATAATCTTTCTTGTAGTTAAAGAAGACGAGGAATTCCCAGCAGATACCATCTTCTGGCTCACAACTGGAGCTCTAGCAGCAATGCTAGCACTCTGCTGCATCATGATAACCATAGGACTTGTCCAAATCCGAAGACTTTCTACATCAGGCCAAGAACCAACTCCGCTTGACACCTTGCTGTCTACTGTCTCTGCAGCAGGAGTTCAATTGTATGCTGTGTTTGGGATAGTGGTAGGAGCAAGTGGACTTGGTATTCATGACATTACAGACAGTGGGGCTTCCCGCCGCCACGCAATGCTGTTAGCAGTCAGTGGTCTGCAGCTCATTCAAACCATAGGACAGAGTGTCCTGTTAGCTGAAGCTTTGCGCAGAGCTACACTGACACGGCATCAAATGCTTACAAAACCAGCAAGACAAGTTATCACCTTCTTGCTCTGCAGTAATGCTGTTCTGTGGGCATATGATACTTTCGTGACACAGAGCTGGTTGTCTCAGGAACTTCAACTGAGATTTTTTGGAGTTCTTGCCTGGGGAATAATTTCACGCATTGGTCTCCCATTGCTTGTCTTCTATCGTTTTCACTCATGTGTGCTTTTATTGGAAATATGGAAGCGCTCCTACAGAACACCTCTTCTGGATCCGGGAAACTGACAGTGGTGGGAGCAATGGAGACGCCGGCATGGATCCACACACTCAATGAGAGAATTTCCGCACGCTTGCATACATCAATTCTCCGATCATGCTCCATCACCAGCAAAAAAGGGAAATATGAAAAGAGTAACACTAGCAGATCATGGAGGTACAGTAAGAGGATGTAAACCACCAAAATGCCTGTGTCTTCCTGAATATCCTTATGTCCATGGTTACAGCGCAGAATCAGGTTACATAAAGCCTCATGCTGACTCTGTCAGCTGGATGTATCTTGATAACACCATGGCAGTGGATCAAGTTGGACCTTTGATCTTAGATTTAGAATATGCACTACCTCCTCCAAAGAGGAAAAAACATCACCATCATCACCATCATGGACATCATAACAGGAGTAATCATGAACGGTCTAGTTCACAAAGTTCTTCATGCATAGTCACAGAATGTGTAGATTCAAATGTGTTCCCAACCCAGAATATATTTGAACTAGTTGAAAATGCCAATAGTGGAAATACTCCATTCAGAAAGGTGCCATGGCACTCCAATCTCCATATGCTCAAGTTTTGATGCACGTGGTGCTTAGGCATTTCCAGCTTATATCCACAAATATTCAATCAAAAATGTTTCCACAATCCAGAATGCTGAAATATTACATGTGTGGAATAAAACATTGGAACTACATTAGAGGACTTTTAGCTAAAATTTTTAACGATTTTAATTAACCTGTGATATTTTTTACAACTGTTTAAATGAAAATATAATTTTTTATTATATAGCATAGGTAGTCACCTTGAAAAAAATTTCTTCTTCTTTTATTAAAGTAGAAGTATATTTATAACTGTGTGTACATAAGCAGTACACTCATTTTGAAAGTAAGCAAAATGTAGGGTTTAGGAGACCAAGTAAACTAACAACATGAAATGTATGTGTGTATATTTTAATGGTGTTATACATGTTTACATAAAACATTCTTCAATCTTTAGAAAGATGGTGGTGCTTATTTCAATTCCTGTTTACTGCATTCACGAGGGACCACCCTAAATTATGAACATGGCACAGCGTTACTGCTTCACTTCCCCACTCATTTACTTATGCTCTCACATCAGCCACATGGCACCTGTACTTTAGGACATATATTTCCCTGACTAGGAGTTACCTACTTTGATGACTACTACCATAAACTAAGGTTATAAACAGACATGTATTATGCAGCATAAAGAACAAATCCATTCTCCCCCAGTAACATATAACAAACAAAAGAACACAAAGCCTCAATGCTCTACAAGCAGCAACTTCCCAACTTCAAAATTCTGCTGTGAATTGGGTGAAGTTTTATATCAGTCTTAGTCAAAATGTCAGAGCAAGAAGGCTTTTATAGTAAGTGCACAATTAACATTTTGTACGTAAAATAAAAAAAAAAAAAATACTATACCTAAGAATAACATGTTAATTAAAACCAGAACACCAAATCACGAAGTGTAGAGAACCTGTAAAGAAGGAAAAAAAAATTACTTTAATATTCTGACCCAAATTACATTCACTTTCTAATGTTAACCAGAGACATGTGCCATTTATGTACTCTTCTACAGACATGTTCAAATGTAACATCTGTCGCTTGTAACCATGGCCATACCTAGGAAACAGAATTGGGACAACTACCCACATGATGACCTCAAATTGTGATGTCACAACAAAGATATAAACACTTTTCATTCTACATGTTTGGGTTTGATAAACACATGTGTGTAAGCACACGTGCCTGTGCATGTGTGTGTGTGTGTGTGTGGGTGTGTGAGCAAGCATAAATATTTAAACAACTGGTCTCATACTGCCATGGCTTGGTACAAATGTGGTCAGTCATAAATACACAGACAGAATCTGCTGTCTCAGTACTCATGCTACTACATTCATATATAATGTGCAATGGAAATATGTTTCAACTACATCACAACTTGCAGAATTAATATCTCATAAGATATAATAACTTCTGTTCAAAGTCTGAAACACAAACAGACTTGTGCTGAAAGGAACACTTGAAGGTACTCTTCAAATTTCATTCTTGTCTTAAGGTTATGTCTTCTGGGACATAATACCATGTACTTTGGCAGAAATTTACTGACGGTCCTCCGAAACGCCAGTAAATTTTATCAGTGTACAAGGTGTCACATCCAACAAGACTGTAACCTTGAGTCCGTGTGTATCAGCTTTATATAATGTAATGTCATCACAGAGCAAACATCACAACTTTTTACATGCATTCTTTTATTATTAGTTGAAATTATATATCAATTTAAGTACAATTTCAGGACTTGATGATTAAATGTAGACACATCACAGGTGTGTGTGTGTCTGTGCACACACGCCGTATGGGTGCACAGTTTCTAAAAATCTAGGAGCCACCTCAAAATTTAAGGTGCCACCATAAAAAAATTTAATTGCCATGATGACTTAGCATTCAGTATTTGTGCTGTGTGTGTGTGAGAGAGAGAGAAATAGGGGCATTTGAACCCTTTTTCCTTTAACATTTTCCTACGGTTAGAGTTATCCCAAAAGCTGGGGTTTGAAGAGACATATGTATTCAGCATTACGTTCTCACTGTGTCAAAATCAATGACAGATATTTCCAAAAGCCTAGTATTATGTAAGCTTCTAGTCACGATTTTCATTACGTTATTGGTTTCTGCCTTTTACTCTCTCTACCCTCTCTTACTGCTGAGTTCATGGTGATGACTCTGATACTCAGGCTCCAAAGGAAGACCCAAGGCTGAATCCCTTCAACATGTTCCTCAAGCTACTACAGCACTTCATCCCTGTATCTATGTGCACGTCAGTGTTGCTAGCAATACCTTCAATAATTACAAGCACCTTGGGTTTTCTGAGTAGCTGGTCAATGCTGGAGGGGAGAAAAACAGGACGCAGAGATAGGGAAGCCTCAAGCACCATTGGTGGCACATCTCTCTGCAGTTTCAGTACAGAGGAAGAATATGATTTACCTAGTATGATATTGTGACAGTTCATTTTTATTATACATTCTCCATTACACTACTTGTTAAACGAGTAGCTGGGACAGCATAGTCAGTAGTCAGGGTGATTTGGGATTCCAATCCTGGTGGAGGGAAGACATTTTCTCTCCTCCAAAGTGTCCAGACTGGCTCTGGGACTGATAGAGCCTCCTATTCAATGGACACCAGGGCCTCTTTCACTGGGTGTAAAGTAGCCGGGCATGAGGCTGACCACTCACCTCTATCTCATGATGACGTTAAGAATGAGTGCAGCGATACTTCCACTCCCCCTGTATGCCTTCATGGTGTGTATAGGGACAGCTTTACATTACTTTACTACTTGTTACATGAATCTACATAATTCTGTGTTCAGTGCTTTATTGTGAAAATGATGTTTAATGGTCACCAGTTCAGCTAACCAGGCTTACCTTAAGATAATCATAATATATAATGTAATTGTATGGTAATTCTGAGTGTTATGGATAAGATTATTAAACTGTATTTCTGAAACTGACCAACCAGTGCAAAGCCATGGATAAAGACCTTGTAATTATATAAAAGTCTAACGGAGGTCTTAGAACCAGATGATTTACCCCAATCCCTCAGGCTTATTTGCGTACTTTAGTTATGTTGTAAAATGAAATGTCAACAGCACTGAATGGGATATCTTGGAACCTGTGCAAAACACTTGTTCTCCATGGTGAGGGGAAGATGAAATTATTTTTACAAGAAACTTATATAAGTGAAACACTTCTTATTCAAAATTGTCTTAAAACACTGCTACTATTTGCAACTTCATTTCAGAGTGGGCCATTACAGAGTTCCAAAGAATCGGTAGAAAACATAACAGAAGGTGGCAGTTAGAAGTGTTTGCCCATGATGTTAAATGTATTTGTTGTAAACATAAGTACCATATATAACAACAAAAATTACTCGACCAAGTACTACGTACATATTCATGACCTGTCAACATTAAAAGACAAACTGTTTGAAAATAGGGCAAAGTTCAAGTCACTGTGCATAACAGCAACAAATGGGACTGATGAAATGACTGTGGGATATGCATGCCATCATTCAGTCTAGAACGTTTACCCTCACATTTACTATGTAAACAGCTGGAATACATAATATTGTACACTCATAGAAAATCGTTAGAAATTTGGTCTCTTACTCAAAGGTAAGAACACAGAGAACAGAGTACTATGGACAATGAAGTCAAGAAAAAAGGTGTGGGGGGAGACTCACAATGTGGAGAACAATGACATGCTCACCCCTTAATGTTAACAGGGCGCAGTCATGGTGAAATCAAATACATATAAAAATTTGGCTAGAAAGCCTCAGGGGCAGAGTCCACTTGGGAGAAATAGACTTGGACGAATGGACATTATTCAACTGAACATCACACAAATAGGACACGAAGATACACAGTGAATTTAAACTAGCCTATAGCTGACTGCAAGGATGTTTTCAACTTTGTAAATGCTGGGTTCCATAAATCACAGCATTTCTTGATACCTGAATAACTAGTAAGTACCAGACAAACCTGTACTGTGGAGTTAATTCTATGTGCGAAGAAGAACAGCGAACGCTGCACCACATCTGAGTTGTATATAATCTGAAGACATACTGTTGGAGGGAGGGAGGTGGGCATTGAAAGTGAGTCTCCATGCATTTCCACGCCTTGGCCATATGGGCCATAGTGTAACTTCATGGTCTAGCCATTTTACCTTCACATATCAAAGGCCAGGCAGAAAGGGCCGAAGGGACACAGGTGCTACTTTTGATGTTTTTGAAGTTGCCAAGTCTGAAAACATATGTGGAGAAAGGGAACACTGCGGCAGTCACAGTTTTAATTTTATTGTATTAAAGTACTGAAACATAATCATACCGATATATGGACAAAGGGATCCCCTATTTGGCACTGCTACAAGACAGGAATAAATTAGCAACTCTGGAGCTTCTACAACTTCTTGTATTTGTTATCAGTGATTCTGATTAGGTGATGCCTACAACACAGTGTAATAATAAATTCTTGAGGAAGAACATAAGTCCACAAACTGATAACGCCTATGTCACTGCTATTATACTGACCACTGTCACTGAATGGAGCAACACTAATCATGTTTCTGAAAGCTTAAACACTACATCAAAAGGCAGGAATAAGTTGATCACTAAGTAACTCCATGAAGCAGAGCATTTTCTGAGAATCTAATAGCTCCTCAACTACCTGCATTTTATGGAACCCAAATGTTTATTACAGTATTGAAAACAGACCACCACTGGTCCCTATTCTGAGCCAGATGAACCCAGTCCACTCCCTCCCAATATTTCTTTAAGATTAATTTTAATGTCTTCCCATCTATGTATGCCTAGGGCTTAAATTTTCCACCGAACACATTTACTCAACATAACATTACAGTCTTTGCTAATTAACTGAAATTATAATTCAGCACTGTTGGGTTATAATAATTATTATAACCCAACAGTGCTCTTCCTCAGTGATACTAGTGAATGGAGGAATTAGTAGTGACAGCTACGTCAGTATAACTTACCTGTTACTGCACCATGAAACCAAGATATCCCACTCATCATATCTTATGTTCACCAGTAAGCAATAAATAATAAATAATACACACACACACAACAATAGGCAAAACAATTGCTCACCAATAACAGTAAAGTGTGTATATCCAGCAATATCCTGGGGTTCAAATGAATCTTAACATATTTCTGTTAACACAGCATTCAGTACATAAAATGGATCATAAAACCCTTTAAGCATCTCTGATTAAAAAGTTTGTAATCGAAAGAGTGTGGTGATTTAAAGATATGTAGTATTATGACTCCCAACAATTATGTTTTCAGAAACATTGTAACATAGGTTAAGTAAATGTGTGTTAGGTGAGAAAGAACTCATTAACCAGAGAATACTGTGTTATGTATGAATGTTGCTATGATTGAAATATTGATGGTTTATACAGATATATTGTTTGTACCATAAACAGTTTTCAGGATGCATGGGTATGCTGTACGACACACATTTCTCAACCCTTTCCCCTATCACCTTGGTTATTCCTGGACGTAACAATATTTGTGCATAAAAAAGGTAGCATACTGAACAATCAAGAGGACATATTAACTCAAAATTTACAAAAAGTGGAAATACAACATCTGTGCTTTAAATCATCAAAATAATCCTCAGATGACAGAAAGAAGAAATCGTACAAAATTATATGTGGGCCTAATTCTGTTTCATATCCATTATAAAACGTTGCCACCTATAAAGAGTGGCAAAAATAGTGTATTGGTGCACTTCATGTTAATGGTGTTGAATCTCCATATTCTAATAAGAGAATCAATAACCAGACAAAAGCATGAGAAACCAGCTAGAAGAAAAGTACAAAGTTCAAACCAAACTTTCTAAACAAAATTTCTTTTCTTGTGTCTTTTATCTTGTTAAGTTATTCTATCTTTCTCACCTAATAAACAAATGTCAGTAAATGTTTCCAATAGTTGCCAAATGCAAATTATTGTACAACTGTGAAGTTCCTTCTTACTTCAGATCTAAGGATCAGCTGGTCAGTCTCGGTTTGCTCTCACCATGGCACCTGCTGGATGCAGGACCAAATGATGGGGCCAACTTATGTTGTTTGTAAGAAAGAACATACTAAAATAAGAAAAGTTGCCATTTTTAATAACTATGTGACCTGTTCTCATGTGGATAGGTAAAAAATATTTCATGGTTTGTATTCACCATAAAAATAAGTTTTGTATATCTGAGTGAGTGTGAAATTTAATGTACCTGTGTAAATGTGTATCATGGAAATGAATAAATCTCAAACCTCATATTTGATGGCATAACCACTGAATATTTATTAAGGACTATTTTAATGGTTAATGCAGACACATACTCCTAACAAATTCAAATCTCATGTTAATGTGATATCACACAAATTAATTTTTTTAGAACACTAAAAATTATTTCTCAAAAACAAACAAATTAGGATTCATAAATGCATGGTAGTGAAGTTAATGAATTACATGTTTTTAAATAACAATTAAGGCAGTGACCTCACTTAGGAACACAGCTACTGTAGTAAGCTGACAGATACCTGTACTTTCTGAATGTAATGCCTCATGAACGGCACAACTATTTCACAGGCTGAGAATAAATCATGAAAAACATAATGCACATGTCCTTTATAAAACTGCATTTCTGAACACATGATTTGTGCAACATTGCCTTCTCTTCACAGTGGCATCACACATTCAATTGAACTTGTCAAAAGTAATTTCCACTAGTAACATTCTGTGATCCAATTCCAATTAATATACTTAAAGCCAACACCGTGAACCTGCCATTGTTGCTGCTGAGTGGCTGAATGGGTACATACTTGTGAGTCATCCGTTATACACATGGACCTCTGATTGTGTCCATGCATTGTGAAGTGTATTCAGCTGAACAAACAGCATTCATCTTCAATACCTTTGCGAAGTATACACCACAAGAAAAAATGTTGCCAAGAGTTTTATACATAAAAAAGTCCTGCTTCAACAATGCCATGTAAAAGTAGTATTGTTCTGTGTATTCAGAGATAGTGGAAAAGTTCTGAACTACAAGTTCAGTGCAGGACATAAAGAAAATACAAAAACTTAGGTCTTTTCCTTTGCTAAGGCATGTTTTACATTAAGTATGAATGTAAACAGCCAAAATAACAAATAGTGATGTTAAAAAATCCCATGCAGTTCATCAAGTTCCTTTACATGTCCTGTAAGTCAGAGTCTGTTGTGCTGTGAGTGCATGCATCATCATCAGGCCCATGTTTTCAAAGAAACAAATCCCAGTCATTTTGTTCAATTAATTCTAATAACATTTTTCAGGGAATTAACAGAACACGAGAAAATCTAGGATAGTCCACTTTCTTCACAACACTTGAAAGACAAATTCTGAAGAGTAACTGCTGAAATTTGAAGATGAGTTTGAGTACTGGGAAATATTTTCTAAAGATGCCAGGCCTGCTCAGAAGATCAGGTCAGCACTTCAAGACTCTTCTATGAAACAGTACTACTGCAGCAGAAAAGCAGGCTCTAAATTCCTGGCAGATGCAGACTTCTTATTTGATATACTTCCACAACAGCTGCTGATATCAAGAACATAACAAGAAATACCCCCTACATCAGAGTTAAGGTTTATTGTTTGCTGGGTTTCTCATTGTGTTAACAGACATAATTACACATAATAAATACCATATGAACATTCAAACACCAAAGAAACGTGACAAATGAAGACAGCAGCCTTGTAGAATGACACACAGTAAAACAGTTTTTGATGGGGACCACCTAAAAATCACGTAAGATCCGGGAAACATCGTTCTTATGGGCATTTGGGAGGGATTGTATAAAATGCACATAAAATTCCAGAAAATGCAAAATGCAAGAATGCAAAATCGGTGTTTTACTGTCGTTACTGATGCTCCAGAGAAGCTCAATTGCTGCTGAAATGTTGGTATGCTGATACCAATCTACATGGTGTCATATCCCATAAGACTGGAATCTTCAGTTTGGTAAAATCTTTCTGCCAAAACACGTTGTTTTATTAAGTATGCCACCTTGTTGAGCACTATCTCATACGTTGCTATTAGGCAGACACTTGCCAATGACAACTGTGAACAGTGCCATTATACACAGTGACACCATATTTACCTAAATTAAGGCAACCCTGCATATAAGATTACCTCTTCACAGTCTTCAATTTTCAGGAAAATGCTTACACAGAATGTGTTTAACTTTCTGCATGATTATAAAAAAAAAAAACACCCATTTTTCTGATGATTTATTAAGAAAACCTCTACCTTACATTTGGGTAAATGTTATATCTGACACATAGTTTCATACATAAATGCAACTCATATTGAAGTGTATTTTTGGAAAGAACCCTATACAATAACCACATATCAAATAACTGTGCACTACTCCCTTTGGTGAAGTACAAGGTCACAAATGGCAGCCATCAGTGAAAAAGCCTTAGCAATCATGAACATATATAATAAAGGGAATTGTTACACTAGGATTCCTTCAATCTGGCACTCCTGATAGTTTGGTATTGAAAGAAAGTAGTCCCCAAGACCAGAAGTTCCACCATCCGTACGTCCATAACTCCCTGTGCACGTACTGATTCTCTGACTTTATCGTGTGTTATCTGGACATTATTGAACCCACCAAGCTTACAATGGCTTCAAAAGTGCAAAGATAAGTAAAGAAGGTAAAGTTCACAAGAGGAAACATGTAATTTTAGCGATTCCTTAGAAACTTGAAATAATTAGGAGGGTTGGAACTGCTAAGTTGAAGAGAGGTTATGGCTTCATACAAAATTGGATCAGCTACCTATGATGTAAAAGGACCAATTATGATCATTTATGACATCAAGTTAGGTGTAAAGGACGTTTTCAAGTGACAAAGAAGGAGCCTAAATTAGTGCAACTTGTGGACAAGGGGTTGTATAAGAGGTTTACAGCAATGCATTCCAAAGGAAAACCTGTGACTGGATCTACGATAATTGAAGAAGCTAAGCCTTTTTATGAAATGAAAATAACTGACAAGGGTAGATTCTCTCAGGGCAGTAACAAAAACTTACCAGTATGAACTTACGTCAGTACAGGTACTGTCTGATAATCTGGCACCTGTCCAGTCCCATGGGTGCTGGATTAAAGGAATTTTACTGTACAACACAGGTTTGTGAACATTGTAGTGTTTGTTAAGTCTACAGGTCTCACTTCTGGGAACGGCTTTGGACACTGGAACTGACCCCTTGAAAAAACACTGACACTTGATAGATGGTGTCAGCATCATCTATGTCAATATTCATTCAACACCTACTACTGCAGACAGTACCTACCAACGATCTGTTTAGTCAAGCCCTACATCATCACCACTAGCAGCTCTCGGAGCACCACCAGTACCACCACTGGGAGGGAAGCCATCAGGAAAGCCACCAGGGAATCCACCACCAAATCCTCCAGGCATTCCACCACCAAATCCTCCAGGCATTCCACCACCAAACGTTGTGGCCAGCTTCTTTATAACAGCACTGATTTTAGGATTATTCTGGTATTTCATCATGTTGGCTGGATTGGAGGAGATGTCCCGAAAGGCAGCTGCCACTTCTGGATCCTGAACAGAGAAAAATTCACACACATAAATTAGAAGTCACCTAGCTGCAAATCCACTACAGCAGTCATAGGGACAGATGAGTGGCTGGCAATTAGCACATGTATCACAAGTCTATTTTCTTGAAACAGCCTATTCAATACATTAAATGCAGGGAACTGGTACTTTTTAACCTACACCTGTATTCAAACCCTTCAGTTCCTACTGTCACCTGTAGGTGACACATATTTGAATCGCTTATAAACAAAAACATGTAGAGTAATTCATAAAGTTTTTGAACAGCAAACTTCCTCCATCCTTCCTTTAATGATTTGCTGTTGTTTCACTTAAAAGTTCAACTTAGCGGAGGAAGGAAGAACTAAATATTCAAAATGGTGCAGCATTCTCTTGTTACTTGTTCTGCTTTGTCGAATTCAGTTCAGAAAAATGATGTGAAAAGGTAAGTGAAATTTAACACTGCTTGCACAGTTTCATGGTGTCACCCACAGGTGACACTGGATAATATAAGTTACATTTCACACTTCTTGATTAATTATTTTCCTGTAATGTACATGAGTGTTTATATTCGTTAAGCAGTGTTGATGTCCTTTCTCCTTTGTCCTTTAATCTGGAAGTTCTCGAAATAATGGAGATTTTGGATAAACTTGATTGTGACGATGACCTAACTTTGATTCTGCCTGAATATGGGGAGCATACTGATGGAGAGAGTGGAGATGAAGTGGGCAGGGACATGAACTGTCTCCCTCTGCGCATACTGAGAGCAAATGTAGAGGTGAACTTGAAATCAGAGTCTTATAATTTCGAAGGTCCATATGAGAAAGACACAAATACCCCACAAGTAAGTGAGGAACGTGACTCCAGTCTTCCGTCTTGCAAGAAGAGACCAAAAACTGAAGCTAGCAAATGAAAGGAATGTTCAGATCACAAAAATACTGTACAGGCAGGTCTGGAAGATGCAACATGGATGAAGTACTGATGAAAGAGTAGTCACGAGCTAACTCCAGCAGCCCTGCCAGATCAAGATAAACTGGGCCTTGGAGCTGCTGTTGTATTGGAATTATCATCGCACCTTCCAAAGCATCTTGGGCCATACAATGGCTGTTTCGACAACTTTTTTAACAGTTTGCCCATTTTCGTTAGGCTGTGTGTAAAGGGTATTGAAGGAAAAGGCATTATTTATGAAAATGTCTCCAGAAATGCCACTTGCAAAGCACAAGTTCACTGAAAAAGGAGAAACAAGGCACGTCCTTCAAAGTGCACAAGGATGTTTTGATGGTAAAGTGGAGCGACAACAGCGTTGCAACTGTAGCCTCAAACTGCTGTGGCATTACTCCAGCATGAAAAGTAGAGAGCACCGCATGTGGCAAAAGGATGAAAATACAAGTGGACTATCCATCTGTTATCCAAAAATACAAAGTATATGGAGATAGACCAGTTTGATGAAAATGTTGACCGTTTTCAAGTGGGATTGAGAAGTAAGAAGTGGTGGATTCCACTTTTTGCATTTGGAATTGATACTGCCTGCCAAAATGCGTGGCATTTAGTGGAAAATTCAGATGCCAATAAGGACGTCACCCACTGCCAATTTCAAAGAGCAATTGTCGAGATGTATTGCGGCCTTTTCAGGCAACCTTCAAAGAAAGAAGGCAGTAATGCTCCAATGGGCACCCCAGTGCCCCCAGAAGTAAGGCAAGATCCGGACAGCATGCAGGAGTAGACTGCTCCGAGAGAAGGTGCCAACTGTGCCATCAAAGGAAGTCGGTAAAGTGCCAAAAGGGCTGGGTGGCCTGCACATACATTGCTGCTATAAGTTTCATACCCAGAAATGAGACACACACAAGGAAAAAAGCAGGTAATGGTAATGATATAAATGGTGTAATGATGCAGATAATACATCTTTCAAGTCAACAGATATGTTTCTATGCCGTGTGCTCCAACACTGTATCCATTACCCAGTAAATACTGGATCATACGTTAAGGGCGATTCTTATTCCCAGTGTCACCCGCAGGTGACACCCTTCTACTATCCATACTACATGGAATTTTTTTTTTTAAATTTGCATTCATAAATATGATACTCATATAAAACAAATAACACAGAATGATCAGAAAGCAAACATTAGTTTAACAATGGGAATTGGAGGGTTAAGTGTCCTGCAGTGGATATAAATGAATCCACTCAGACAGACTCACCTACATGTTTTGTACCTGCACAGGTCTGACACCTGTTCAAAAAATAAGACGGAACAGCCATATTCTAAAGAACACAAAACAATCTTCAAGGTAGCTACAATTAGTTTGACAACATCAAGGCATCGGATGGAGTTATCACATCTAGTCAGGTGATTTTGCCAGTTGGATTAATGACATCTCTTCAGTGCCCTTCCTCACCTGCTTTTTTCCAAAGGTTTTTGGAGTAAATAAGGTACTTCAAACTGACACTGTGACTGGTAATTGCTGCATAGCACACAGATTAGCTTTAATGATGGTTGAAATGTTAATGTAGCAACAACAATGATAATGCTGAAAGCCTGTTAACTGATGCAAGATTTCAAACTATTCCGCTGTCATACCACACATAGGATGACGTAGCTGAAGCAGGATTTCCATAACGTTTTCTCAAAAACAAGATGAAGATTAAAGCACAAAAAACTCTCACATAAAGCCAAAGATATGCTAAAAAAACAGAATCTTCACTAAAAGCCTCTACCAAACACACCTGAAATTAGCCACTGAGTGGGGAACTATATGGAATATCACAGAATATTCACTTAATAATCATCGAACATGAAATAAAAACTGAATGCCAGAAAATTAACAAAAAATCACCCAATTATACCAGAGATTATGATGTGTTGCAATACTGAAACATGCCACACAGAAAACAATGTGCTTGTTCTTACATACCACCAAAAATGTGGTGCATTATTTATTTATATTTCATCCCAAGATCAAAACTCAAATCAATAAAACCATAATTGGATAAATCTGTTGTAAAGTTGAGAATTAGCACTTCTAAGAAAGGAAATATGATTTATTTTGAAATCGAAGACAAACCAAACTGAGATGCAGTCTGTCAGTGGAAGTAATAGATATAATTATGGGTATGTCAACTGAAATGTTTATACAAAATGACTGCTATTGTAATGACCAAAATTTCATTACCCTTTATTGTTAGAACTCACTCACATTTACTTCGACCTTATCACATTCCTTATTGATTCCTGCAACTGTGATTTCTGCAACTGCTTGCAGTTTAACTGTCACTA
This sequence comes from Reticulitermes speratus, assembly GCA_021186555.1. NCBI lineage: Eukaryota > Metazoa > Arthropoda > Insecta > Blattodea > Rhinotermitidae > Reticulitermes > Reticulitermes speratus. Next base: position 21,326,105 of record JAJKFL010000012.1, read on the forward strand.
ACCTCGTGAGCCACATTAGTAAACATTCTTTTACTTTAATTCTGGCTGGCTATCGATGAAGTCATAATGTGATGTCTGACAATTTCTACTGGTTCCTCATCATGTGATGGAATCCTTGAAATTATAAAAGTGATGAGATCATAGTTTGTAGGACCTATTCTGCACACAGTTATGCCAATGTAAGATGACATTATGAAATCAGCGATCTTCACATTTCTACTGATTCTAGGTGAGCCTTGTTAGTCCACATTCCTGAAGGCTTGTAGATGTCAAATTATTACAAAGATGACATAGACAGGGTACAGCATCTTCGCATAAGGACCAACCCCAAAGGTTCAGTATAAGGGTGTTTCCACAATTTAGGTTAATTACTCCAATTGCATATAGTGCACAAGAAAAGGGATTTAATAAGAATTTATTGAATTAACACCACCGAACATGTTACCATACCCCATGCTAATAAGGTATACCTGTGCCCTACTAATGATTGTAAATTGATATGTGCTAATTAATAGTGGTATCAATTTACATGGGTTGTCAGACTTAACGTCAATGGTGGCTTCTTCAGGAAACCTCTAATGTCATTATAATTAATGACATGTTCACTATACTCAGTGACCACGCTCGTTACACCATTTATTAACAACTATAAGAATTATCTAGCTAAGGTAAAGTGCATGTTGTTAAAAATTTCATAATTACATTACTTTTTAGGTCTGAATTAACCCTGAAAACCTAGTAGTTGCTTTACGTTTCATCAGGTTTGACTTTCAAAATTCTACTTTCTGCCCCTAGAGTGCATGCAAGTGTTTTGTACAGATCTAAGAACAAACAGCCACAGTCTTCTTCTTGGACTGCGTGACCCCCGAAGATGGGACTGATAGATTGTCCCAAAATGTCGGTAACAAACTACCGTTCTACGCTGCATAAAATCCCAGAAGAGCGCAGATCTCAGCCACTATTTCCCTATACAGTATTAACTGATTGGTTTTTAGAACTGAGACAGAGTGTGCTTACTGAGCGGTAGGAGCTGAATGTTTAAACATATTGCAGGTTAATCTTAGTCTTTAAAGGGTTAAATACATTATCAGAGTAACATGAAATCAAGAGAGCTATGTAGTTTCTTTATGAACATTTGGAATTGTATATTGTTAATGTGTACTCTGTAACTGTGGAAAGACAAATTTTCCACAATTACTTTGCAAGTGACTGAAGTGAAAGCAATTCATCTGATTATAAAAAAAGGTAGCAGAACACACAAACTTTACAACAGACACCAGCTTGCTGCCAAGTTCAGGTGATTCACATGTCTTAAGAACTATTGCATATGACATGTTATGAAATCAGGTTACATGATGCTATTTATTCTCCCTGCATGTCCCTGTAAGTAAGAAAAGAGTTATGTCTGCAGTTATAGGAGACAATATTTCTCAGATTAAAAGCTTACAGAATTACACAGAAAATGAAAAACAAATTGAACTGGATAATAACGCTTTGATTCTATTACTTCACACTGCAATTTTAATCACTGCAATTCTACAGATATGACTGTCTTTGACGTACATCCTTTCAAACCAAGCATGCATGCTATGTCTCCCAGCACATTGTTCTTATGATGTTCACTGCATAAAGAACAAAGAATAAAATGTACACTTACCTGGAAAGCTTGCATTATCTCTGGATCATTCAGGAACTGGTAGAAGTCTGCCATACCTGGTCCCCCAGACCCATCTGTATCAGCCTGTGGTCCTGCATTTTTGGCTGCTTTTGCATGTTCCTCTCGTGCTTTGCGAGCCCTCTCCAGCTTCTCATTCATCTCCTTCTCTGCACGCTTGCGCTCATATTTTCGGCGGTGCTCTTCAAGTTTGCGAGCCTGTAAACAAATGAAAATGTAACAACAAGAATGTGTAATGTCAAACTTTACAGTTGACTCAGCAGACCAAAACCGATTAAGGCACTGCCCATTTACCATGTGAGATATGAAGTTCTCACAACAGGGCTGATGAAAACTTCTGTCTTATGGGCTATGATACTGTGCAGACAGGTACATAGTTATAAACATTTCAGAGGAGCCTGCAGCCATCTTCTCAGGAGTCTTGAGCAAGGTCCCCTGAAACCACTGGCGCACACAAGTGGGGAGGGGGGGGGGGGGGCTGCCGGGTTGCACCCCCCCCCCCCCCCAAGCAAAATTTAAAAACCCAGATTTTGTAGACATGATGATATCAAAGGCTTCATGTGATTTACGCTTCAGCATAAATCAGCCACTGAAATCAACTGACGACTAGTATATTGGAATATTGAAAAATATAATAAAAACTTATGAATATGTAATTCTTTTTTTTTTTTTTCAGTTACTTTTAGTTTTCCCTGTAACCGAACAGATGTCGGCTTGGAGATTTGGACATGATTTTCATAACACAGTTTTTAAAATAAAACATAAATTATATATAACCTCAGGGTCAGCCCCCACCCCAAAGAAAAAATTCTGGTGTCCCTATGCCTGAAACACATACCTACACACCAGCCACACAGCACCACATCACACAAGACAGAAATCATCAGTTCCCACCTGTTTTGAAAATAACCTTGTGAGGTATATGTTGCAGCCAACAGTGAAGATTACCTGCAGTGTTTCCTGAAAGAAAGCAATCAGAAGCTAACACGTAGAGAGACACATTATACTACGGGCCATTTTCAGCAGCCTTTAAAATAATGTCACATCACGGTAAGAACCAATATAAAAATCACAGAATTGCTAAAGCCCACAGAAAAAAAATGAACTTTTGAGAAGGACTCAGAATCCCTATTTCCTACTGCACAGTCTTCTAGATAAAGAAGACGAGATGGTGCATGTGGCACATATGGGAGAGAAGAAAAATGCATGTAAAAACCTAATGGCAGAGACCACTTGGAAAAGCTAAGGCATAGGAGGGTAATATTAAAATGGACACTAAAGAAACAGAATGGGAGGTTGTAAACTGGATTTCATCAGACTCACAATGCTTCAAGGAGTCTGTTAGCTATAGCTTTCCAGTCCTGTAGATATATTAATTAAAGCCATTAATATTACTTTATTCTTATGAAGAACTTATCAGGACTATTTAGGTACAGGTTCTGTCCATTTTAAATTGTTGCCATGCTTGTTAAATGTTAACTTACAAAAAACAATCATACATGACGCGTAAGTATGTGTATGATGTGTGCCTCCAAACCAAATCACATGTATGATCTATATTTCCATACAAAATTTCACATTATACTGGGAGGGATGTCGGTGGGGCCTTAATAATGGTAAATTTTCGAAAATGACGATGTTTCAGGACCCCAAATTTAGTGTTGCTAGTGTCACTGCTACCCCGTAAGTTCGTATATCTGCCATGCTGTTATTACTGACTGCAGGAAATGAGAAGCATGGCAGTGGGATGGTCTCGAATGACATGCCTGCATGCAAATTAGCAGTATTATAACCAACAAATGCACTTTTTGTATTTCTGTTACACTTTTACCCTACATATGTTTCGGCTGTGGTCCAGCCATCATCATGGTACACTAGTAGGTTCACTTCACTGGCACTGCTTCATTTGGTATTATCACACGTCATTACAATGTTGTTGTAGCATTTGTTCACTTTCAAATGCAGGTTGTGTTCATGTTGCGTCAAAAGCTCGAGGTATAACTGCAACCAGGAGTGTTATACCTCGAGCTTTTGACGCAAGACGAACACAACCTGCATTTGAAAGTGAACAAATGCTACAACAACATTGTGATGACGTGATAATACCAAATGAAGCAGTGCCAGTGAAGTGAACCTACTAGTGTACCGTGATGATGGCTGGACCACAGCCGAAACAAATGTAGGGTAAAAGTGTAACAGAAATACAAAAAGTGCATGTGTTGGTTATGATACTGCTTGAACCAAAATGCACGGTGAAAATAATGTGATCTTCATGCCAAGTTTTGTAAAAATCGGTCAACTTGTTCAAAATTTGAGAAAGCAAAAGACGGACAGACAGGCAGACACAGGGAGACAGACAGCGCTGTGATCTCATACGTCTACTCTCTTCTCTTAAACTAAGCAGCTTGTTCATGATAAAAATCCAGTTAAGCTGTACAACACTAGATACACACTTTCTCAAATATATGCAAACAATAAACTGTCCAACTTTATAATTCACTACTCCATTGCACTGTGTCAATGAGGTTATACAGCCTCATATAATTGTGCAACAGAGTAGTGGATTTGTCTATCATAATAGAGCTGTAATAAAACTAATTTTTTTTGGTGAAATTGGTATGAATATTTCACAGATTAAAATGCTGTTTTTCATTGCACTGAGAGATTTAAAATGGCAATGTATGTGGTCATGCTCAACCTGACACAACGGCAAAGCGATTCAGGATGAGAAGGGCAAATTTGCAAATGTACACATTTATAACAATTCTGAATCGTTCACTCCATATTGGTCACATTCCTCAAAAGCTGTACGATAATGCAAAAGGTGTATCGACAATGGAATGTCTTTTGTTTCCTCTACAACTTTTGTTCGAAACACTTTAGTGAGCAATGCTAGAGATGCAAGCAGAAACACATGTGGGTCTTCAAGTATCGTGTTTGTTATCGTCATTACAAAAAGCTGAAGGTGCCCTTAATTTCAGTAAAGCTTCGCAATATTATATATCATAAAAAATCCGATCATTGGGTCTCGAGTTGTTTCAAGTGTACACAAATGGACGAACACAGCAATTATGATAGGCACTCTACAGGGATGAAAGGCACCTAAAACCACTTTACATCAATATTGCAGAACTAAACATGAGGCACTCTTATACCAAGCTTTATTTAATTACACATTCCTGGAAGGCTATATAACAATATGGTTATATCTTCCAAAGGGGATTAAATACAAACTGCGACACCTAACAGCTCTCTTCCACACCGGAGATGTCATAATGCTTGGGTTTCTTCACTAGGCTACGGCTGGACGACCGAGAAATTGGGGTTCGATTCCCGGCAGGGATAGACGTCTCTCCAAGCATCCAGATCGGCTCTGGGGCCCACCCATCCTCCTATCCAAGTGGAACCGGGGCACTTCCTATGAGAAGGCGAAAGGGGAATGATGTTGACCACTCACCTCCATCGCGTGCCGAGGAAAAATGCGTGGAGATATACCTCCATTTCTCCATAGTCTTCTTCGCGTAGTGATTAGTTAAGCACAGGGACAACTTCACCTTTTGAAATCTGAGTTCTTACAGCAGTGCCGCTTTCTTTTGAAATCTGACGGTCGTGTAATAGGTAGAAAGGAACCAACGTTTCAGAGAAAGCTGATGTCTCGGATTTAGGGTATTTTAACCTGAAGATAATAAGCCGGACAGGGGCAAGAAATTTTTCGCTTCTCTAAAGCGTTCAGGTCGGCTCTGGCACCCACACCCACCCGCCTATTCCATCGGTACCGGGAGGTATTCCCTGGGGGAAAAAGCGGCCGAGGCGTGAAGCTGACCACTCACCTCCATCTACTACCGAGGTTAAGAATGAGCGGAGTTATATATCCACTCCCCATATGCCTTTTGGCGTGCACACGCACAACTACCCTACAGATGGGGGCAGGAGGTTCCTCAAAACGTTGACACATATCTACCAACCTACTACACAGTGTGACATTCCAAAACAGTTATATTCAGCTTAACCTTTAACTTATCAGAAGAGCGAGCTAGTCCGTATGACTAGGCTACAAACTGGACAATCTGGGGTTCGAATACCGGCAGAAGCAAGCGATTTTTCTGTTCTCCAAATCGTCCAGATCGGCTCTGAAGTCCAATCAGTCGCCTCTTCAATGAGTACCGGTTAGGACCTAAAGTTGAACACTCCATCTAGTACCAAGGTTAAGAATGTGTGAAGCTACATCTCTACTCACTTATATGCCTTCATGCGTGAACAGGAGCAACTTTACCTTCTAAACGTATAACTGATACATTACAGAAGCATTCAATGCTACTTTCAGACCAGAACTTCAAGTGGGCCGGGATAGCTCAGTCGGTATAGCGACTCGCTACGGGCTGGACGGTCCAGGGATCGAATCCCGGTTGGGGGCGAGATTTTCGGCAGACCGGCCCTGGGGCCCACCCAGCCTCCTATACAATGGGTACCGGGTCTCTTTCCCGGGGGTAAAGCGACCGGGGCGTGGAGTTGACCACCCACCCTCATCTAGTGCTAGGGTTAAAGAAAGAGTAGAGCTATACCTCTACTCCCCCTCTGGGCCTTCATGGCCTGTTCTACGGAGAACTTTACCTTTACTACAATTAAACTTTGAAGTCATATACATAAAGCTACGTAGGCCTTCTATATGGAGAGGTGGCTGTACAGTCAGTAACACACTTCTTTTTAAGCCTGAGGCATGCCAAAGATAATTCTGCAAGACTAACATTTTCAAGCACGGAGACAAGACAGCACATAGGACGTTTCTGCAAGACAGAAAAAAAAGCATGCTGCACTTCATTCGGTCCATTTCATTCGACGTGGCACAAAGTTACAAGCAACTGAGTGCGTAACATCAGAGGTTAAGTTGGGACTGGTCCAGGTGTATCAGCATGCTCAAGGGACGAGTCATAAAGCACTCATAATGCCACACTTCCTTAGTCTCGGGCACAGTGCTCATTACATTCACTGCAGGAAATAGACGCGTGAAAGAGTTTACTATGCATTTCAGTTTTAAATAGCACGGACGTTACTGCCAGTGTATTTCCGTAATAAAAATAACTTTTATTTTAGATGAAGTTCGTAGAGAATGGAGAAAACTTTTTGATGAGGAGGATCTGTACATTTCATCGAGTTAAACATGATAGTACGTGGCACTACATGGCCATCTTACAGGCCATCTACAGGCCTCGACAGGCCCTGAGGGTTCCAGTAGGTTGAGGCTCCCAGATTTGAAGACAATCGGCACATGAAGGTGATGCAGGTGGTAAGGTTGTCAGCCCTACGCACCGGCCGCCTTTATCCCCCAGGAAATATTGCTGGTGCTCATTTCTGTTAGAGACTGAGTCGACCCCAGGGCCATAGTTAAGCCGGAAGGATTATGTCAACGAAAAATTCCAATGACACCATCGGAAATCGAACCCGCAACCTTCCGGCTTGTAGCGCAGTGCCTCAACCAACTGCGCCACCACCATCTCCACATCACACATATTTCCCTTGAGATCCATGTCATTCCTCTGAAGTCTTAAAGTCATTTGAATAATATTTAAACACTAACTTCGTATGTCACAGCATATAAACTGCGTATCCAATACAAACAGCAAATGATTTGATGATGTTCTGGGAAATTATCTCTGTTTATTGCAATAGCAAATAACCAACCAATCAACCAGCAACTCCACAAAGCAGGGTCCTTTCTGATAAAATGGTTCCTGAGCTAGGCACGAAACTTTATGGAGCTGGAAGTTGCATCGCCGTGTGCACAAGATCCCGCCACTTGTCTCTATCCTGCGCCAGATTAATCCAGTCCATGCCCTCCAATCGTATTTAAGATCCATTTTGACATTATTCTCCCATCTACGCCTAGGTCTTCAAAGAGGTCCATTTCCTTCAGGTTTCACCACCAAAAAGCTGTATGCATTTCCCTTCTCCCCAGTGCGTGCCATATGCCCTGCCCATCCCATCCTCGATTTGATCGCCATAATAATATTTGGTTGAGAGGCAAAAGTTACAGCCAGACGAATCACATAAACATACTCTGTGGAAAAAATGCAAGGTTGCTGAATGTTTAAATCAGGTGGTACACATAAATACCACTGTGTTTTAAGAAGGTAAATACCCTCATCTATGCCTTGGTCTCCAAATTAGCCATTTCTCAATAATTTACTTTGTCATCGTGGCAGTGTTCTCTTCAAGATAACACAAACTTTCAATTAAGACTGGGCTAACATAAAATTCATGCGCTTCTCCACGGCCTCTTTCATCCGTATTTTCTTTATTCTTGGAGCAAACCAAGCGTAATTTCATCTATCGCACTGCTGCCGTCTGGTTATGTTATGTTATATGCTTCCCAAGGATCAGCCCGTACCTCACACAGAACAGTTTCTCCCAGCCTCCCATCGTAACCATGGCAACCCAGGTGTGATGTCACTGGTAATCACGACAATCAATACGTGACTCACTGAACCACACAAACACCAAAGGTGATAAGGAGATAACCACGTACCAGTAATATGATAGGCTGCCACAATATTCACTCGCTACTCCACGGCCTCTTTTATCGACTGTTCCTTTATTCTTAGAGCAAACCAAGTGTTAATATCGTATAATGGAGTGCTGCCATCTGGTTACGCCATGCTGTATTAAATGCTCGATGCTCAACCGTTTCTTCGGTCTCAGCGCACACATCTCAGAGAAAATGGCAACCGGGGGTGACTCACTCACATCAAGGATGTTACTCACTCACTCACACCAAGGGTCTTATGTATAGGGCGAGGAATAGAATAAGGCCCGTTCAAATGTAACAGGAAATTGTCAAAAACAAGTTTCAATTTTCATAATTAAATCTTATCTTCTGTAAGATCATAAATATTTGAGTTGCCTCACATAGAACAAAAATTTGTTGTGATGCAACTGCTTCAAATTCGGAACTCGGCTTGAACTTGCCCTCTATGTTACACCACCAGACGCAGTAGCTACAAGGAAACTATTGAATTTGACGTGTCAGAACACGTACCAGCTGAGAGTTTATTACTGGTTAGTGATAACCCGTAACACACTAAAGAACTGAACATGTAAGTCACAAACCCTGTGGTAAGCGTCATTAAACGTACACTGGCTGCAGTTATTGAAAATGTCACATTTTTCTTCTGCAAATGGCAATGGATGCATAAGGATCGCATGCTGAAGAAACCTACATCGTACCATGAAAACCAGTGCTATAAATGCAATGCATGCATACATAAATACAGGCGTTTAAAACTAACGCGTTCTTTTTAAATGACTATGTAGAAGCACCTTGCACTTAACGTCCACAATGCATGAGCAACAGCAAAATGTAGACTGAAGCTCCTGTCCTGTTCCCAATGCCGGCCTTAGCACACGCGGGGCCCGATTGAGATCCTTGTGGCGGCCCCATAAAAGTTACTGTGCAGAGCAAAAAAGGACCACCACTTTGGTACATTAACGTAAGTTAGGATTACAAATTAAAATGGTCCATTTTTATCATTTTTAAATATAACTAATGCGCGAATCTCCCATGAGCGCGGGGCCCCCGTACGCGCGCAGCCCGATTGCGTCAAATCGGTCCAATCGGCCTAAGGCTGGCCCTAATCTTCCACTCTCGGATTATTTACCGAGTCTTTATCAAGAGCACGGGTATGACTTGGAATATCAGAATGATTATCAACAACATGAAGAAGAGTGAAAGAAAAAGACCGAGATCTGTTTTGAGGTACTAGCCCAATATCTCCTGAGACAGTCACAAAACGACAATCCTGTCTTAAAGTGACGGAATCTTGGCCACAATTCGCACCCAGGAACTAACACATAAGAAGGAATAACAACTGTTACACCGTGACGTCTGGGGTGTTGACACATTACACCTTAGAGAGGCAGAAAAATCATGACAATCTTTTGTCCGGTCGTGGTTCGAAGACAGTGCCTCCAGACTACTTGTCCACGTCACTTGTCATAACATCAAATTCGCTAAAGAACGTCACGGTCGAGTGTCTGATCTGTATTCAGTAGGTCCAAGGTTCAAATCCCTGTCCGAAGACCCGGCGACCCTGATCTTTATGATATTCCTGAGGGCTTCCAGGCCAGCGCCGGGGCAGTAGGTCTAACTCAGGTTAGACCAGACCGCTTCCTTCCTCATCCTTTCCAATTCATTATTCACTAATCATCCAATCACTCGACACTAAGTATCTGAGCTAATGGCAGCGTCGTTAAATTAACTACAGATAAACACAATTAAGTTCAGTAGCTATGAAACGGACACCAACTGGATTCGAACTTGGGGAAGCGGCAGCAAAAGGCCTCAAGCAGCGAGGTACAGCTGATCCGCGAGGAGGCAGTCTGCCACGGGCCCGCGTGCCTTATAAGGGTGGGGCGATCGGACCGGGCTAAATATAAAGAGAGAGAGAGAGAGAGAGAGAGAGAGAGAGAGAGAGTCGGGCCCCGTCGGCAACTACACAGGCACTATACCTTCTGACTGGCTTGGCTCCTTGGTGTGAGGGGTGCACAAACCTGCAGCTAAGGATGCCAATCGGCACCGACATCATGCAACCTAATTACATCATAACGGAAATAAGTTCCCTTGCAGTTAATGTCACGTCGTTCAGGCGATTAAATAACAACACATCTGATGAGATGGACATGCAGCACACAAGGGGACAATGAGAGACACAGAAATGTTCGTAGAACGTAAGGGGAAGAGGTATTGGTGTAGATGGGGAGGGTGAAGTTAGGTTGTTCCTACGTGGGATTGAGCATCACGCCATGAAGACGTGTGGGGAACTGGAGATACAATTCCACACATTCTTCACGTTGGTTTTCGATAGAGATGAGCAGTTAACCTCACTCTTCCGTCGCTTTACCCCGGAAATCAGTTTCCGGTACCCACAGAGGCTGGGTGGGCCCCAGAGCCAGTCTGGACGCAGAGATGAAAGGAAAATATATCTGCCCCCGACCAGAATCGAAAGCCGATTTCTTAATCGTCCACCCCGTAGCGTATTCACTATACTCACTGAGCTATATAAAAAAGGTAAAGTCAAGTCTTCCCTGTTCACACCATGAACGAATATAGGGGGAGGAGCGGTATAAATCCACTCATTCTTAACCTCGGAGGCGAAGACCTATTGAAATGCATGTTATAGAAATAAGGCCTGGAATTTAACGAACTGGCTTATGGTAATGTCCAACAGTTAACTTTTGTAAACACTGTTACATTTAAAGGCTTCATAAACTCAGGGAATTTCTTGACCAACTGAGTAACCATCAGCTTCTCAAGAAAGAAACATCTTCCACACCTAAGTGATTACATACAGTGATGCAGTCTGTGCCGTGTACGCGACACAGGGGCCACACACCGCAACACTCCACAGGGATGAGTAGTCAGCTTCACGTTCCGGCTACATAAACCTCTAAAGCAATACTTCGTACAAATAACATTTAACAATTAAGTTCCTACTCAGAAAACACTCATGTCACTATGAGAGTGCAGTCTTCGTGGATGTGACACCGTTTAATCTGGTAGATACATACAGTTCCGACGTTTCGAAGGAACCCATGTCTCACCCTCCTTGAGAATAAAAAGTAGGTTTCTCCGAAACGTCGCTGCCGATTTACCACAATACACGGCGTTATATCCGAGAAGACAGTAATCGTAACGATGGGTCTCCGCTACAAACACCAGTCGGTCAGGCATAACGTTACTTCTGGAAACAGTCACTGCGAAATTTCGGATGTTAGAACAGAAAGTTACCGGTGCGGTAAAGAGAGTTCAATAAACGAAATGGAGTGTCTCTGTGGTCCCCAGAACTGCTCCGTATGTGTTAAATACGTTTCGACACATGTCAACGGTGAAATCTTCATGAAAATACCAGCCCTAATAGAATAACTCCGAAATGAATTCACATTAGCCTTAAAGACCTACATCTACATTTATGGCTCTATCATGTTAAATGCATTACACGTCCAAAACTAAAAGACGTGACACGTGACATTCTGACACATAAGGGTAAAAGGTAAAGTAAAGTTCATCCTAGAAAAGGCCATGAAGGCCCAGAGGGGGAGTAGAGGTATAGCTCTACTCCTTCTTTAACCCTGGCACTACATGAGGGTGGGTGGTTAACTCCACGTCCCGGTCGCTTTACCCCCGGGAAAGAGACTCGGTACCCATTGTATAGGAGGCTGGGTGGGCCCCACGGCCGATCTGGGTGGGTGCAGAAAATCTCGCCCCCACCGGGATTCGATCCCCGGACCGTCCAGCCCGTAGCGAGTCGCTGTACTGACTACGCTATCCCGGCCCGACATATAAGGGACGGGCGGAAATTTCGTACGCCCACTTTACAGTTTGATTTAAATTTTTTAGCGCATTCGCAACAATTTCTTTTTGCACAGATGCTTATTAGCTTTGCAATGTCTGGTCACACGAAAGAGCTCAAGAACTGCAGAACAGGTATCTGCGCGACTTGATATTGGGCAATTTTATTAATACTCACAACCCTCCAATGTTGGTCACAATTGGATATAAACAATGCACACTTTATACGAGAGTTTAGATGCGTGTCTGTGCGCATGTGTAGAGCGTTATCGCTACATATTGAACGGCGCGAAAGATGAGTGTTCAGTTTTTCGCAGAGGATTCCGTTCTTAAGATCTTCGCTCCTCTGGGATGTTACGCAGCGTAGATTAGTAGTTACCGACGTTTCGAGACAACCTACTGATCCCATCTTCAAGGGTCAAGCAGTCCAAGAAGAATGCTGGGAACACTTGAAGATGGGACAGATAGGTTGTCCCGAAACGTCCGAAACTAATTACCAATCTACGCTGCGTAACACTCCAGAAGAGCGAAGATCTCATTTACACCGCGGCGAAAGCCTGAGATTCCGTTCTTCTCAGATATGGCGTTGCGTCAGAGGCTAATTGGATCCCTGTGTTTCAAGGCAACGCAGTGCCCTCATTTTCAAGGGCCGACAGGTCCTAGAAGAGCCTACCGAACAGTGCACATGAGACACAACATTACCATTACCCTCCGCAACCACACATCCCAGGAGAACGCAATCCGGATCTAAAAAACGTTCGAAATCAAAGCTGCAGAAAAAATGAAGCACACATTTTATGTACAATATGTACAATTCTCCGCAGTCAGGCCTACTGTAATTTTCCAGACAATTAAACAAAGACGGTGAACACAGCTCCGTCCTTCTTGAAAGTGTACGTCTGTATGTATATACATACAGTCGAACCCGGTAATAACGTCATGAAAGGGACTGAATATTTTGTGTCGTTATTAACAAGTGTTGTTATAACCGAGGAGTATAATATTATGGTTAACAGTGAGGAATTAGTTGGTACCACAGAATATCTGACGCTACAGGCGAGGTGTCGCATTAATCGATGTCGTTATATCCGGGTTCGACTGTAAATTACATTTAATGACGAAATAAATATAAAGTGAACACAAAATACAGCGTATTAAAATGCAAACACTGTTTCTTTCGAGACAATTAGACAAACGGGCGCGAAGGTGCTACGTCTGTTACCTTATGCGCATCTTTCTTATTTCTTGTTAATTCCGTAAGTTATACGTAGTTTGTGTTGCTTCCCTTACTACTTTGGCGCGAAAGCTTTGTGTTTATACTCCACACCTTCTCGCCATAAAGTGCGTCCAGACTACTGCTCGTGCACCGACTTGTGTGCCTCCATAAGTGTGGACGGTTTCAAGGGCCCCAGCCCAAGTACCGCCATCAACCGGAGCCCTGGGCTTGAGTGGCTCGTCACAGACAGTGGCCCGCAAGGCGTACGTACGTAGTTTCGATATTTCCAGCCACTGAACAAGCAGTTTGTACACAGCCAGCGACAGTCAGTGTCACGAGCACGGCCACGACGTGAGTAATCTGGACGCGCCTTAACAAGGATCACAGACGCGCTTTGCCCTCCTGTGTGTCCATGTCTTCGAAGGTACAATGATAAATACCTGGGGTATAAAGTTACAATTCATTCTCGTAGCAACTGTGACCCACAACAATGAATGCAAACGGGCACCTTTCGTGTATAAGAACACACGTCCTGCAATTCCTGGGTGGTAACAGCTATAAAAACCCCACGCAGAATACCGCCCACACCGTCAATACACATGCAGACACATGGCCTCAGAAACACAAACACAGTTCTCAGTCCGAGCGGTTTTATATCTATGTTACACTTAACCAACAACACGTCAATCTCGTTACGAGCTGGTAATAAACAGAAGCCACAATTGAAATTAGTCTATACAACAAATTCTAAGAAAAGCTGCTACACACCCACTTTTCTTCAAAATACCACATCTGAATAGAGGTCGGGCGAAGTAAACAGGACGCATGAACAAAGACGACTAAACCCGTACCTTCTTCTGGGCCAGGACGCATTGCAGTCTAGTAACAATGTACTATCGTTTCATGGGGACCTGGTGCTCCCGTTTTGAACAAAACAAGCAACATTCATATTTCAACAGCACAACAATGCACATTATCGAATTGCAAGAACGTCTGTCAAACGATCAATGCGATAACTGCATACAGATGTCCAAGCCTCATCTGTAAATGAGGTTTTGTACACGTTCAATATGGCTAAAAATACAGTTTTATTCTACATTCTGGCTGCGACAGATCTGTACAAAGATTTCTGTCTACTGGAATATGACGCCGTGTAATCTGGTACAAGTGTGCTGCCGCCATCAGTATGGTAGATAATTACAAAGGCAGCAGAAGTCTCCGATATTTCGCTTCACTTCTGCCAGGTTACAAGGCGTCATACCCTACATCACAATAATCACAGTCACCGCCGTCTTAACCTGAAATCTTACATTAACATGTACTTTACTGGGTTTTCTCTACATTCACTTTCAGACTTACCGGTACCTAAAAGTTTCTGTCCCTGGATAAACGTATTTTGACAAAATCTGGTACAACGAGATCAAATTAGAAGACTGGTTAGCTCAGTCGGTATAGTGACTATGCTACGGCCTGGACGATCCGGGGTATGTATCCCGACAACAGCAAGAGATCTTTTTCTTCTGCAAAACGTCTAGACTGCCTCTGAGGCCCACCCTGCCTCCTATTGAATGAGGACCATGGATTCTTTCTCCGGGGTAAAGCGGCTGGGGCGTGAGGCTCACCACTCATCTCCATCTAGTGCCAAGGTTAAGAATAAGTGGAGCTACATCTCTACTCCCCGTACATGTCTTCGTAGCGTGTGTAGGGAAACCTTTACCTTTACCTTTACCTTACGAGATCAAATTAGAACTTACTTTAGTATCGACGCACTGGATTAAAACATGTGGGCACCAACTGTATTTAATAAGACGCAAATTTTGGGGCCCTTCGTGGTTTTCCAAAGGCCTTCCTGAATCGTAAAATGGAAGAGATTATAATCGTTTTTCCGTCCACGCTTCGACGTATTGATGTGATGAAGTCAAACTACGAGTACAAAACACGTTTAAAAATACTACACATGTAACATACACGGGTCTTTCATTCGTCCTAAGTTCACGACACTGACCGTTCAATCAGTGGCGTAGCTAGGTTTTTTTGCACCCGGGGTGAGTCATCACAATGACCGCCTCTAACTGAAATTATACACTTAAAAAACCACAATCGTTTATTGAATCTTTTATTTGGCTCAATAAGTTACAATTTGATGAGAGCAGAAAATCAATTTTTTTAAATATTCATTGTGCCGCCCCTTGGACTCTTCCGCCCGAGGCGACCGCACAACTCCCCCCCCCCCCCCCCCAAGCTACGCCCCTGCCCCAGTAACGGAATGACCAGTGCCCTCGTTATGCCCTCTGTCCGTATAATCGGCCGTGTGACGATGATTGTACGGAAGGACCACGAGGCTGCATACTGTCTCACACTACTGGCCTCAAATCTCCGCACAAGACCTACTCAACAGCGCATGCGTCCGCCAAACTGTTACCGCACGCCCGTAGCTTTCTACGATTAAATCAGTATTTTATTTAACTTTCAGGAATGGGTGGTGTATTAATATACTGAAAGCCAGAATTCAGAAGTCTGCAAATCGTGTCGTATGCTTATAAATTCCACAAGACAGGATGACGCGATGGAGCATTTAGCAAGATTAATGCAAGCACAACGATGCCGAACGGGCCAGTGTCTTATTTTACACTCATATAACCCGGGCTGGCACTACGTGACCAGCAGGCAACAGACCGAGATAGCTCAGTCGGTATAGTGACTAGGCCACGGGCTGGACGATCGAGGAACAGTTGTTCGATTCACAGCAAGGATACCGGGGACTCTTCCCTGGGCGTAAAGCCGACCATTCACCTCCAACTAGTGCCGAGGTTAAGAATGCGTGGAGCTACACTTCCACCCTATATGCATTCATGGCGTGGTGTTTAATGGAGCACAGCAACACATTTACTTTACCTTTACCAGCAAGCCATAATTTAAAATTTGGATCCTCGTCCTTCACATAACGACTGAAGCTGCCCCAAAGAAACTTAACAGTCAACACAATTTCGCGAGAATTATATGATTTCTTTTCCTTATGTGGATAAAATTATTTAACGACGCTGTTTCAACTGCAAAAGACGTAAGTCGGTAAAGGTGGAACGATGATCAGTAGGCCTACCTTAGGTTTCGAAGGGGGGGGCAGTGGCCCATTTTAATGTATTCGTCTACAGAGATTACAAAAACCCATCTTCATACAGATCGAACGTCGGGGAGGATGGGTAGCATTGTTGTTTCATATTCTGAAGGGTTCGGGTTCAAATATTTGCGCCGAGACGGACTATCATGGCTGGCTTTTCATGGTTGTTCTCAGGCACTCCAGAAAACCGAGACAGGACCGAAAATTATTAGTTACTGCTACACGTTTTCGAATTAATTTGTCACTAACCTGCTTTCTTTCGACGCTGTAAAGTCTGAGTAACAGACAGCGTCGTTAAATAAACCGTAAATAAAACAAGACAGGAAAGGTACGTAAAACGCAACAAGGAGGCGCGTTCGCGTAACCACTGTTGCTGTGGAGAAGCAATAAGTATTACATATTCTGAGTGTGTGTCTGTAGCCTTAGTTATACAGCATGCAAAGCGCATGCCCCGCGTTATATTGTCATATGTGGCCTGTCCGGCTCTACCATATTTTTCCACATTATCTCACAAAGGACACGATTTTTCGGAAACAAATTATTGAACATAAAATGTGTGTTTTGATTTTCTCTACTACGTTTGTCTGAAACATTTCTCATTCTAAGAATAATTCAGCGAGATATTATCATAAACGTACATAGGTCTTCATGTAAAGTACCCGTTATTCTTGTCAGATTTTAATGAAACTTGAATTTCCTCGACAGATTTTCGAAAAATACTCAAATATCAAATGTCATGAAAATCCGTTCTGTGGGAGCCGAGTTGTTCCATGCGGGCGGGCGGACAAACATAACGAAGCAGACAGTTGCTTTTCCCCAAGTTTGCGAAAGCACCCAATGAAACCCTTCCTCTAGCCTGGTTGAATCGAAGAAGAGCCCGTTACACAATGGCTGTTCTGAACGTAGAATGCAAGGTCAGAGCTTCTGGTCTACTGATCTGCAGTGTCACCCGACTCATCCACGCACGATTTCTACGACAGGGGTCGTCGTTTTCCCTTACAGCCTCAAAATTCTATCCTGAAACATCGCGATGGACCTCCGATCCGGAATTCACAATTAATCGCTGTTCTGAAACGAAACATTTTTACGTGCTCTGGCTGCAATGCCCAAAGCTTAGAATACCTCATGGGTAGTACAGCTTTAACACTAAAAATAACTGAATGAATTTTCTGTTCATTTCGGTATGTCAGGTATACACTAAATATCGTGAAACATATTGCATATTGCAGCTTCATTCAAGTCAGTCCGTCAGAAACATAATTTTGCAGGGGTACGTCGATAAAGCTTTGCCTCCTACTTCTTTAATATACTCATACGCGAAATCGTTTTTCGATGCAGCGAAATGCAAAACAGAATTCATGGAAACGCATAATGCGCTCTCTGTACTGAAGAACACTACTAACTGCATTCTAAGACTTTAGCACTAAATGGGAAAGAGCATTTGGCTTCACGCTACCCGGTCCACAAAGCTGGTTTAGTCGTGGAGGTATGAAAGGAATCCCGCCACTTCGTCTTACGCACTGCAAACAGAACACACGTACAAACACGAACAAGATGTTTCAATTATGTGAATCTCCGGTCTTTGTAACCCAAACCGAAGACGACTCACGGCTGACAAAACAGGCAAATGACTAGTAGGAACTTGCAGCAAAAAGAGCTACCTGGCGCAGAAAATAAATATGTTTTTGACTCAGGAAGTGTCTTGAATATATACTGGCTGTCTGGCATCTTGCAGATCCAAATAAAAGAGAGCTGTGTGGGGCAAATAGAAAACACGGCATGGCAGCGTGAAGAACTCATTCCTGGTGGTTAGGAGCGTCACAAGTTTAGGATGCTACATTGACAGGGATCCAAAATGTCAAAACGCGCCTCAACTCTTGTTACTGTCTGCTTTCCACGAGTCACACAAATAAGGAGATCCGGGCACAATCCATAAAGCCGACTGTCTTACTGTACAGTGTTCGATTCCTACTATCTTCTGTTGTTATTACTGGTACATTTTGGTAACCTAAGTTTATAGCACAACACCAAAACGCAGTCACGTGACAGGTTTACCTTGCCGAATAAAATATGCCCTACTGGGGCTAATGACAGCGTCGAAGTGTTCCTACATGTAAGGTAAGGTAAGGTAAAGGTAAAGTTCACCCTAGACCAGGCCATGAAGGCCCAGAGGGCGAGTAGAGGTATAGCTCTACCCTTTCATTAACCTCGGCGCTAGATGGGGGTGGGTGGTCAGAGCCACGCCCCGGCCGCTCTACCCCCGGGAATGACCCGGTACCCATTGTACAGGAGGCTGGGTAGGCCCCAGGGCCGGTCTGGACTGGTGCTGAATATCTCGCCCCCACCAGGATTCGATTCCCGGTCCGTCCAGCTCGTAGCGAGTCGCTGTACCGACTACGCTATCCCGGCCGACTCCTACATGTAAACTTCGGTGAAGTCCAATTTGGCAAACCGTTCCGCCTAAACTAAACCTTCTGTACACTTTAGACGTTAACTATTCATTTCGATAGTGGGCGACTCATGCGTGGTTTATTTTAAGGCTTGTCAGCAAGTGCGAATACACAGACAGCGTTTAATGGCGAGGATGATAAATAATCAACTGGAACGATTTGCAAGGCAGCGATCGCTGCCTGCTCGAGATACTATCCCGACACTTGTCCGGCAGGACCACAAAACCTGTCGGAACAACCGACGACCAGGCTGAGGTTCGGAACAGCCATGTCCCGATCCTGCCGCCTCTACATCACCTACCATAATGATGGAAGCAGCAGGACCCCCCGAAACGTCGCAACATTTGTAAAACATTACACGGTGTCATATTCCATAAGACAGGTGTGTATGTTAATCTGTCGTTACTAGAGGATACGCGTTACCGCTAACGAATCCTTTCTGCGACTCTCGACTAAATGTCTGCAGGAACAGCTTCCGCTCTAGTGAGTGCTGGTAAATGCGACAGTTACAGGGCCAGCAGACGATGAACTTACCTAAGTCCATGCAAGAGATTCCTTCTTGGACAGCTAATATTTCATTAGATAGCCAAGAAATTCCTCGTGTTCACAACAGCCAACCACTTGTCCCTAAAATGAGGCCAGACGAAGCCAGTCCACGTCCTTTCATCCTGTTTTTTAACATCCACTTCCTCCCATCTACGCCTAGGTCGTCCAAGCGTTCTCTTTCTTACAGGTTTCCAAACCAAAACACTGTATGTATTTCTCTTCTCCTCCCATACGTAACCACGTGATTCGCCCATCTCATCCTCCTTCATCTGATCACCCCAATAATACCCGGTGAGGAATACAAGCCATTGAGCTACTCATTATGCAATCTTCTCCCGCCTTGTGTCACTTGTTCCCTGCTAGCTCTACATACCTTCCACATGACAGAACCCCAACACCCTCAGCCTATGTTCTTCCCTTAATGTGAGAAACGGAACACGGTCAAGGTCTCATTATGTAATTCTCCTGTCAAGACTACGCAATAACAACAAAGGCCCCTTCAAATAAGTCTATTTTGGTTCCGTTACTGTTTACTCAAAATAAATACACAAGCAGAGCAGAACAGAACTCATAAAGCCTACCTTCCTGTTACACAACGTTCTAGCCCAACAAATTATCACTTTATATATTATTATTATTATTCATCACCTTATATTACTTTATTAAAACAATTTATTAAGTACAGATTCTATGCATGTTAAATTTTCCCGACAGGTACCGTGGAACTAACCCCATATTTCGCAGTACCGCCATGTTTGCAACACTTCACTTAAAACAATATACTTCATACATAGGTCAAATGTGTTCGAACGTTTATAATTTATCCCCATTTTGTCCATCGCAATCAAATAGAAAGATAATGTTTTGTATGTCATCGATGTTGTTAGTTACCATTCTACCAAAACACTACCACAATAAAGTTGTTTTTTCCCATTCCAGGGCCCTAAAGGAAGTGACGCCAGTGTCGCTTGCGCATTAAAACTTCGCGCGTCAGCCATGTTATCATTACTCACTGTAGGAAATCAAAAGTATGGTGGCGTTCGACTGATCTCCAATATTACGGCGCTTTTACCGAATTTCGTGAAAATCGGTCAAGTGCCTCGAAAACCGAAACGAGAGACACAGACACAGCACGGAATCTCCAAAGCCTACATTTTTAAGGAAGACAAATACACTAACAAGATACACACGTTCGAGCACTTTGCGAAGCGACTGAAACGTTTCAGGTTAAATGACGCTAAACGAAGCATCACGAGGGAAGAAACTGATTCTAAGCAGCTGAACCTGTCTAGGGTTAAAGTTATCTTGAACGGTTGAAAGAACGCCATGTTCGGTGGCGAGTCGCCGGCCTTTCACCACGGAGACACAATTCGACCTCAGGCCAATCCACGTGGGAATTATGGTAAACAAAGTGACAATGGACAAGTTTTTTCTGCGAGTACTTTGGTTTTCCCTTGTCAGGATCATTCTATCAATGCTACAAACACATAGTTCATTCATCTACCACAGACGCCATACAATGTCAGTAACCAACAGCGTCGTTAAATAAACACTTCTCATTCGTGTGGATATTACTAACAGGTTAGCCGTGCAGAAGCGGCAACTGTCTCAACACCCGTGTCATGCCGTGTAGTCTGAACAAATCTATCAGGCTGTTAACGCAATGACCAAACTAATATCTAACCTAAGCTACTGTATCAGGTAGACGGTGGGGTAATCCACCCTCAAACACAGTGTGCACTGTCTGATGTTCAGTTTATACGTTAGGCTACATAGCCGTTTCGGGAGTTGCAATCCATCCCTTGTTAAGGCGACCTGTTGCACTTATACCGACAGATATGTTTAAATTATGTTTTACACCAACCAAATGCACATATTTATTTAAAGAACATTAAAATATTCTATAAAATGTTAGATAAAAATGTATACACAACTACAGGAACATCAAGAAAAAACTGCAAAGGTCAAACGCGTCCATATGGTTTAACAAGGTATGTAGGTCCGAACATCTGGAACCGAAATACATCGACATTAAGATCAATGGAAACAACGAAATAAGCCATATCACCAGGAAGGCAGCCATCAAATATAGAATAAATGCCGAATTAAAACACCTGTATAAGTAGAAAGCACATCTAGGTTTTTTTTTATCTAACATTTTATAGACTATTTTAATGTTCTTTAAATAAATATGTGCATTTGGTTGGTACAAAACATAATGAATGTTCAAAAATGCACGGTGAAATCAGAATAAAGATATGTTTAAAGTTTGTATTTTAGAAACCATTTCTTAGCACAGTACAGCTTTGATACTTCGATCACGACCTTGCCTAGTCGAAAACATTCGTGAACTGCAAACCATTCCCATGCACTCTCGTTAGTGAGAAGTGTTAACAGCATCACAGCCTGACATTGACCAAGTCTTTACTGCTAATGAGTAGGCGTATTTAGTATTTCCAGCACCTCTGTCCTGCACACCATATGAAATGCCTGCTGGTACTAATAAATTAAATACCGAACTTTAAATTCCTTTCCTGAGCCCTTTGCGATAATTTCTTCAAGGAGTAACATGCATTTCCAGTTTAAGTCGTCTAAAAGTATGCTTTCAACTAAAAAGGCATCCAGGACGTTATATTGTTGAAATAAATACCAGGCCCAATATCCAGGGTTATTTCTCCAAGCAGCATAACCGACTGGATCTTGAAATAAAGATACACTGTTTGGTGTGTAGCAGGGACTGAATCTTTAAAATATTATTTACACGGACTTGGGGAGTGCAAGGACTGGCATTACTCATACAGGATCTGGGGTCCACCCAGCCTCGGTTCTAGTGGGTCCCGGGAGAGACACGGCCGAAGGAAGAAACTGACCATTCACCTCATGTTTTGAGAGAGATTAAGAATGTATGGAACTTTGCATCTACTTCCACCTACGTCTCCATGGATTGATGTTAAAACACAAACTACTTCACCATTTAATATCAAGTCCAACAAGAGAGTACATTAAATTGCAAATATGCCTTACACCACCCACGGACCTAAGAGGGTGATCCGAGAGGAGTGCATCAGTACTCGACGGAGGAGAGAGAGGGGGAAGAGACGTCGCAGGTGAGTGGTGGGGGTGTGCCGTGACTGAGGGATGCTCGGATGTGAATCCAGTTCGTATGCTGCTTGTGTTGCTTGCTGGTTTAATGTCGTGGTGGTGGTGTGCTTTGGTGCGAACGCGTGTGTGAAGTGGTGTGCTGGATTATAAAAACCCCCTCCGGGATTAATAACAAGAGGGGGGCCATGGCTCTGTCAACATGGGGCACATTCCGGTTCCTACTTTTCTTCTCCATCGGATTCCTTGTTTTAGGAACACTTCAAGGTAAAGTGATGGCCAAGAAATTCGCTTACATGAATCAGCCCCTAATTTTCGGTGTGGTGATTTGCTTTTGAACCGGCCACATCTTGATGATGTCCCTGAGATCTTTCTCGGTTCATGAAAACCTTATACAACGTCAGTACCAGACGCAAATATTTTAACATAAATCATATCTGGGTAAATCCGCTGCCGACGTTAGCAATGAAATGTCTCCCGGCTGTCCTCAAATAGCGCAGCTGGGGCTGCTCGTAAGTTCTGAGGACTGCTACAATTATAAATACCTTTAAAATTCACTTTTTATATCAACTAGCTTGAGTCCAGTCGCAGCTATAACAAACACAATTTTGTTAGACAGTCTTAACGTTTATTTATTAAGAAGAATTGATGACAGAACTTAAAGTTAATATAAACGATCCCAGAAGCACTGATAGGACAGTCAGTGTGAACTTTTACGAACTTTGAATATCCGATTTAATAAATTCCGGAACTGTACACGTATCACAACTCTGCATTACAAAGTTCTTGTAATTTTAAGAAGCAATCGTATCATATTTTGAATTGGTTAAACTTTCCGAAATATATTTTAGTATCCACACATAAAACTTCGCAAGCGAACAGCCGGGGTCTAAATTAAGCCTGAACCCTCCCTCCAGCTGAAAATACCGCAGCTAGCCAGCCACGCGCCCCGCACAAGATTGACACACATTATAAATCTTGTTCACACCTAACACTGAACAATACTGTGCGGGTTAGTACTACGATGCCATTTAAAACGAGCAGGCCTATTTCGACGCCACGGCCTTGCCACGAGCCGAAAAATGTGGTCCAGATATAACCGTCACCTACACAAACTTAGCCCCATTCTGCTGGAAACAGTGGCCCTCTGGAGGTAAGGGAAAGAACTGAGGTACCGGTGGGCATGTGTCAGTAATAAGCAAAAATAATACCAGGAACGAATACGAGTGCGTGGGAAGGGAACATTACAAGTCAGACCAAAAAAAAAAAAAAAAAGTGGAAGTGATGAATGGTAAATTACATCCTACATGTAATAAATAAGTCAACACTT
This sequence comes from Reticulitermes speratus, assembly GCA_021186555.1. NCBI lineage: Eukaryota > Metazoa > Arthropoda > Insecta > Blattodea > Rhinotermitidae > Reticulitermes > Reticulitermes speratus. Next base: position 21,349,881 of record JAJKFL010000012.1, read on the forward strand.
TCAGACCGAAACAAGTTCACGCGATGGTGCCAACAGAGGTGCACGGCTGTTTTACCGTGTTACCTGCGTAGGCCGATGTGGCAGTACTGGCAGGGTCAAGTCCATCGATCATTATGCAGGGTACTGGTCGAATCGAAAGCTACTAAATAATTAAAAGTCCCGCATTGCTCATTTTCTTGACGTAATTCCAGTCACTTCAATCAGTGAAATTTTTTCGCTCTTTTATGGGGATCTGCCACACTAAGATCCAGTGGTATAGAACATTGATGATCTTATTAAAACGTTTTAAAGTACAAACGCCGTGTAGTGTGATAGACAGGCAAGCCTATCAGCTTTTCGGAGAAACCTGCAGGTTCCATCTTCGGGGCAAAAACGTCAACAACTTCTCAGTCTCCAGGAAAAATCAGTATCAGACACGGTTCACTTCCATTAGGCTTCTGAGATATCCGAAACGAACAGCGGGCTTGAATCAAATGGCAATGAATTGGTCACTGAAACACTCTCGTAAAAGGTTAAGCATAAGAAGGCTATTCTTAGACGTTGTATCCATCACTCTCCTATTCTGACTGCCATTACTTGCACATTCTCATTCACAGAAGTCAAAGAGCTATCACAGTCCAGCCTATGTCTGCCAAGTCGTGGTCCAATTACCACCAACTAAATTTCACTATCACCAAGTTTCAAATCAAACACAAGGCACTCGTAACAAGCAGGCCCCAAACTCCAAGCATTTTTAAACTCTGTATACAATGACCAAAATAAGGTGATACAGATATTGCATCATAAGATGTCTGCTGGTAACCCCTCACACATTCACAAATTAAACAAGCAAGCTGACACACGGGGTCAACAGGTGATCTGTAGCAACAGAAGCCATTAAAATAGAATGGAGATACAGGTTTTGCAGTGCTAGCAAATTAACAGAAACAAGTGACAAATATAAAGCATACGTCGATGGAAACTTCAAAGTAAAAAAACACGGTAGGCCGGGGAGTTCCATCAACATACTCTCTAGGGTATGGGCTGAACAGTCACAGTCAAGACGGTCAGGCTGCTATGATTTCCTTGACGTAGAATCAACACCAGTAGGCCAGTCGGTTATAAGGCCTATGTCAAGGTTAAACTGCATCGGATCTGAGGTTCTCAAGGCGGTGACTATAAAGTTTACAGTAGTCTAGGACTAATTCTGCTGTCTCATAGATATTACTGGTGTTCTGGAGGAGCCTGCTGGTCCATTTTCACTCGTCTACCCTAAAAAGTTTTGTAACGATTTCCCCAGAAACCACTATAAATTTGTACCTGATTACGTCACGTCCTAGCATACAGTAATCTTACAGGTTAACCTAGGTTAAAGTGGTGTAACGTCTACATCAGTTGACAAGTTCGATCACCATACGGAAAAAACCAAAACCTCAACCAACAATGCTGGTAGACCTGCGGACACAGGCCACGGTCAGTGACACTTTAACTTTGCAGCAAAGTTATAGTATTCTGGGAATGGTCTTTGTAATGCCTATTTTGCCACTGTCAAGATTCTAGTAAAGTTCATAAACGTTGACACAGGATGTTAAATAAGATTAGGCCATAACAATTAAATGAGAAGTCACTAAACATAACTGTAGTTCTTATTTCACTGAAATATCACCCCTCAGCATAATCTCGAACACGTTGACGCATTTGTCCCATCTTGGCACGAGTGTGAAACAAGAACAAACATTTCCACTCCCTCATTACTGTGTTGCTTCAGCGGCCCAAACAAATAAGAGTCTGATGGGCCAAGGTTAAAACCACACAGTCGACGGTTCAGCAGTTCCAGTGCAGCGACTGCAAATTGTGCGCTATGTGGGTACACTGTCGTGCTGAGGGTAACGCCTCGCGACGGATGTCCAGGTTTCTTGCCTCATGCAGTCGTCGCAGTGTGTTGCAGTAGGCGACCGCGTTGATCGCTGTGCCTCGAGGCATGGCTTCAACATAACCCTCCCAGCAGAATGACAAAATCTGGATTTCTTGAATCTCGGAGAAATTGGATGTTTCCACTGCATTCCGGCTTGTTTTCTTTGAGGAGTGACATGGTGCACCCATGTCCCACGCCTGTCGGAGACGGAACTCGTTTCCTTCCCCTTCAAACCGTCGAAGATGAGAACGAGCTACCTCGAAACGTCGATTTTTGTCCCCTTCCGTCAGGCATCTTGGTACCCAGCGAACACATACTTCGCGGTTATCCAGTTCTTCGTGGACTTGTGTACAGTTCCGATGGCAACCCCAAAGTTGCGGATAAATCTCGAATTGTAACTCGTCGGTTTTGAAAAATCAGTTAATCCACTCGTGCTACGTTCACAAACGTCTTCGATGTGTAGGGCCGACCGACGGGATCATCATCATGGACGCCCGTTCGACCATTCTGACATGCTGCACTGGCATTACGCCGTCACCATATACCTCTAGCAGCTGACGGTGAATTTCGATGGAGGAAAGACGTTCGCCCATAAAATCCGAGTCACAATGCGAACGTCTTCGCGGGACCACGTTTCCAGTGTTGTTGCCATTGCACATTAACGTATCCCAAGCAAAAAACGTCTGACTGGATCAATGACTCTTACGCCATCTACTGCATGGTACCCTTCGTATAAATGCTATCTCCTACCGAAAAATAAAATGTCCGATTAACACAAACGTTACAGACTAGGGAAACCCACTTACTGAAAATGCCTCGTATAAGCTAGGGGCGAATAACATCAGATACCAAAAGCTTAAGTAAATTTCAGCGTCCAACTGGAGGTTACATGTGCTCACTGGAAATTCACATAGCATTTGCAGTTGGACAGCGCGAGTTCATTTCCCGAACAATTCTGCCAACTAAAATTTAAACAATTCCAATAAAAATCTGTGACTTCACGTGAGAAGCTAACAGTTCCTCAGCTAGTAAAAAAGTTCTCCATATTTTACGGAATCCGAAGGTTCATTACCACGATCACAAGGCCCCGCCACTTGTCCCTACACACAGCCAGACGAAGACCGTCCACGCCCTCCCATCTCACTTCTATACGATTCATTCTGATACTGCCTGTGTCTTCCAGCTGTTATTTCATTCAGGTTTCATCATCAAAACTCTGTATGCTGCCTCAAACATGCTATACGCCCCACACATCTCATCCTCCTTGATTTTATGACCCTAATAACAATTGGTGAGGAATACAAACCACTGGGCCGGGATGGCGTAGCCAGTATAGCGACTCGCTACCAGCTGGACGGTCCGGGGATCGAATCCCGGTGGGGGCGAGAATTTCAGCACCCGCCCAGACCGGCCCTGAGGCCTACCCAGCCTCCTGTAAATGGGTACCGGGTCATTCCCGGGGGGTAAAGCGGCCGGGGCGTGGCGTTGACCACCCACCCTCATCTAGCGCCGAGGTTAAAGAAAGAGTAGAGCTATACCTCTACTCCCCCTCTGGGCCTTCATGGCCTGTTCTAGGGTGAACTTTACTTCATACAAACCACTACGCTCATGATGCAGTTTTCTCTAACCGCACGTTACTTCCCCCTTCATAGGCCCAAACATCTTCCTCAGCATCTTCAGTCCATGTTCTTCCATTTAACGTAAAATACTACGTTTCAGATACATACAAAACAACAAGCAAAGCTGAGTATCTATGAACATATTTTAACTGTAATAATTAGGGCGTTAATTATGAATTATTACACATTATTACATATTACACGCAATACGTCAGATAAGGACCTCGCAGCGAGGCGTGGGAGCCCAACAGTTAACAGCCCGCCCACCAACTTAACTGTTTGGGCACTACAAACCGGTCTGATTCTCCCTGCCGCGCCAGGTAGAAAAACACGGGACAGACGAGTTGTATGTTAAATCAGTTTTGCCTGAGGATGGGGACGGAGCTAGTCCCCGAAACGTTGTATTCAAACGAATTGACGCGGCTGTGCGCCCGAGAAAACTATATTGAATCATGTCGCCGCGAAAGTTTTAAAACTTATACACATTAGCAGTTTAATACTTCAAATAATTATGTTGATCCGCACCGTATGAAGCCCCATAAATACGCAGTGAACATACTATTAAGCACGCGGAATAAAGTCAGTATCTAAGCTTTCCAGTATCATTCGATATTGCGTGAGATGCTGACGAAGCCAAGGGTTCACGCAACACGTTATACACACTGCACTGGACGGTCACGATCCACGTATTGCAGCTCAGGTGTCACGTACCAATTGCATGCAAGAACGTAAAATAAGCCAAAAGATACTGAATTTCGTTACCGCCAGTGCGCGACGGCACCCCAAGACTTCCGTCCCAACAGGCAGGACATAATCTTGAAAATCGTAGGACGTGACAGGGTTTGTCTGAAATAGTTTCCACTCAGAGTTGTGCTCGAGATCGCGCAGAAATGCACGTAATTCTTCCTGTGAAGTTCCAGTTACCGTTGTCCGATTTTAACCACAACTGCTGTGTCGACAAAGTTCAGTGAAACTCCCCAAAACTTCATGACTCCAGTTCTGCAGTTTAGAGTTCTTACATACGGACAGATAAAACAAGGCGATGCAAAATGCGCTTCCTTTGGAACTTTTCATTGGGAACGCGCCAAACACCACTACAAAGACAAACAAACTACTCAGCTACAGCGACGACGACAACGACAGTGTTTATCCTTCTAAGCAAACAAAAGTATTTGTGAATTTTGTTTACTGCAGGTTTAATCCGAGCAGACAGCCAACACAGGTGACTGAATCTGTTGCCTACTTGTCACATGTTTTGTTGTTTTAAAGGAAAAATGTGGAAAATGTGTTGGACAGAAACTACGATCGACATTGTACCACTCGCCGCACAATTTCGACAAATAAATCACAAATTTAAATTATTCTCTTAAATCCAGTCTTAGCAAGGTTTGATGTTACAATCCTGTTTAAAGGTAAAGGTCACCCCATGCAATAGGAGACACAGAGGGGGAGAAGAGGTTATAGCTCCACTCATTCTTAACCTTGCAGCTATACTAGGATGGGTGGTCAACGCCACGCCCCGGCTGCATTACCCCCGGGAAAGAGTCCCGGTACCCATTGTACAGGAAGCTGGGTGCGTCCCAGGGCCGGTCTGGACGAGTAAGACGAAGTGAAAATCTCTTGCCCCCACCGAGGTTCGAACCCCGAACCGTTCAGCCCATAGAGAGTCGATATTCCTGTATAAGACTTCATATTTTAGATACAAATAACCAATTTGTTACAAATACAACCGTTCTTATAACCCAAGGACCCATGGGAATTCTACCACCTTACTCTACAATGTATCCACCTATCTAAACCAATAAACAAAGGTCTTCCTACAAAAGCTGACAGTTCCCACAACAGCCCACCGTTAGACTCTACCCTGAACCACTGACCCCTTTCCCATTCCTTTCACATCCGTTCTAATATTATTCTCTCACCTACGTATGTCTCCCAAGTGGCTTCTGAAGGGACTGGAATTCTGTTTGCATTTCTCACCTCTCCTATGCGTGTTACCTACATTTGCCGCATATCGCATCGCCCCACATTTAATCACGCTCATTATACGTATTCAGAATAAAAAATTCGAAGTTCTTCGTTCCCCCAAGATCCTGTTCTCAAAACATCCGCAATCTACTCGTATATGACATCTTATGACATGAGTGTACTCTGATGGCATAAAGAGATCGTCAAGTCGAACATGAGTACACGGTATGAAAATAAACCGTTTTACAGCCCTCGATCTGTTTCGTTCCTTACGGTGAGAGACCACGTGCGACACACACCCACAGGAGATGACTTTTTGTTGCGTGCTAGGCCAATATGGCATGCAGATTGGCACTGGAAAGACGAAAGATTCTGAACTGCATGGAAGAAGCCTGCTTTATGTCTGAGAATTTCAGTGAGGTTCTCTGGCGCGTACGCAAGGAACAGCTGCAAAACTGTGTCTATAATCTTCGCCATATCCGGGTCCGTCCGACCACCTGTAAAGCGCTGAACAGATTTTCATAAAATTTGACAATGGCGAGCTCTAGTGAAATGTTTCCACCAATAATACTCTGGTTAAAATCCGACAACAACAACAGACACTTAACATGAAGCCATACGCTTATAGCCTGTGTACTCCTACACTCATCTTTAACATAACTCACACGTAACATGTTAAATGTTTAGCGGAACGAAAACTGTTTCAACCAACAGCTGTAAATAAACATGAAATAAGCATTTTGATAGCTAATACTTTTTTCGTAAAATAATTACAAGGGAGCGAAAGCGCCACAGTTTTTACGTAATACTAAGGCCCATATTTTCTAACTTCTTTGTACGCCGACGCATATTTTTAGCGAGGGATTTGATTTGCGACACGACTTGTGAAGAAGAGAGATGCCTTTGGCAAATGATGTTCAACTACGCCTATATTTAACTTGACGGACGGCGCGTAATGTCTGTTTCCACACAAGCTCGTCATTCCAGCACTAATCGTCTAGTTGAAAGGTTTAAAGCCCGTATCGTTTTGCAGCGCTGTTCATCTTTAGCCTACTTTCCTCCGGTTCAATCACTACGTCTTCTGCGAGTACCCTTGTGTCTGACCTCGGTACGAACGTTACGCCACTGTAATACATCCCAATGTAATACATTTTAACCTCTTACAATCACACGGCGAGCGCACGAATGAATTACGTGGCAGTAAAATTAGTGTTACGGAATGAAGGGTCCTAAAATTCCGGTAATCAGTCTTAAAAATACGTAACTTTTGTTATGGAGTGAAGAACAACAATATGGCGGCCATGCTATGTTTTCATTTAGCTGTCAGTATGAAAGCGACAGCCTAACGGACCACTGTAACATAAAATAAGTTCTGTATGGAGACACGTCACACATGTTCTTACAAATTATGTGTTAATGTTCATGTTATTAAGCTACAGGCCTACAACACTATTATCAATTACGATACAAAGTTTTATGTGCCAAACCAATAAATATAATCTGCACCGATGTTAGTTCTAGTTTTAAAGGATCTGTCTCGTATGTGGGATGTAACTGCCGAACGCTATGTTGAAATATGCCACGGCCGACATATCTCCTATCTTTTGTAATCACTGTACCACCTCATCATACACTAAACAAACTCTGCAGTACATGCAACATTGTTAAATAACTTAGCCAACCACTAAGTACGAAATATAACATAGCAAAAGGAGGTAATACGAAATATGTTTTTTTCTTTCCCCGAACATCTTTATCACTGGCACTAAAAACTAAAAACGTACTGACACTTCATTAGCAAATTTCATTTTCCTTTGCGCGCATTATTCTTCTGGAATTCATTTTTGCAAGGGATTTGACGCGAGGTTGCTGAGAAATACAGGGATATTAATGGATAGTTAAATGTTTGCTTTTTAATTCTGAAACACAATGGAGCTTAGAACTGATTACTTAATTTCTGTAAGTAACGATATCCCAAGTGTGCAATTAGATAAATGATATAACTGAGTAGTGTAACTGGTACTTTAAAAGCGTGTCCACTATGGGGCAGCAAACCATTACAATCATCCCTATTACCCCCCCAAAAAATGAAAAAATACGATTTTCTACCTCGCCAAATAACAGAACTCAACCAGGCATAAAATGGCGGTATCGTAGCAGCACCTTTAAATTGTTACGGCGCCTTCCACTGCTCTGCGGCACCAAATTGCAAAAGATCTGTGTGTGGTATTCCTCATTTAACACCCATTTCATAATACCCGAAATTCGTCTACATTTCGTGCGATCACCAGGCTATTTCTTACACCGACAAAAGTGTCAGATGCCACTCACACACACACACACACACACACATATATATATATTTTTTTTTTTCAGGATATTATATGACTCACTTTGAGTCCAAAATGCTATACGTATATCAACATATGCCCGATTATCGGCAGTTATATCGCTACGAGTAGTATAATGCACGTAGGTGCATGGCAATAACCGAAGATTTTACAGTTCACATGTTTCATCGCACTGTACAAATAAAAAGGAAATTATGTGTCCCATAACAGTAGAAAAGAAATATATCCATAAAGTTTTAAGATACTGTATAACAAGTGCCCCGTAACACCACAAAACAAAAACAGCATGTCTCACCGAACTGTATATACAGCACCAAAAGAAAATTGTGTCAGATAACACTACTAAATGATATAATCTTTTTTGTTACATTACCGAGTTAGCTACGTAAGTTTACGTAGTTATATTACAAGGGGAAAAAAATGTGTTAATTACATCACAGACGGTCAACTTCCAATTATGTTACACTGATTACAGTTCAAACAGACTTCCGCTCTGTATGCACAGTTTTGAGCAGTGAGTCAGAAGAGAAATGCGAAGGAATAATGTTTGCCAGAGATGGCATTAAGCATGCAGGTGGTTCATGAGAACTGATAACTTAGTTATCTTGAAATATTAAAATGTTCGTCACGAGGTAACGGTTGCTAGTCGGGCGTCTGCTGATACAGCATTTTTTACTCAACAATTCAGACATCATCATCCTGGAGTTTGGCACACCTTATGATGAACACATGTATATATTACATATATATGGTTGTGTATATCTATGGTATTTTAAAGACAGCCCTTATCGCAGAGTTTCTGGCCTGTTCACAGCGATTTCTTTAAATGTGTACATTCGCATCGTCACGTGTCGGTCAGTCTGCCTGCATGAAGCAGTTGGAGAACGACTGGACGAATTATCACGAAGTGTGATTGTACGTTTTACTGAAATGTCGACTCTTTGTTACACTGCAATCTACATACGTCTGAACGCATGTCGACTGTAACTCGAGAGTAATGAATAAGTACTGAACAAGAGTAAAAATGTTTACAAGAAAAGCTATGGAGACAAATACAAATATTTAATTCCAACAGGCCTACACATTTTCCGTACTACGATTTCCGAGGTAATGAAACAAAAGGCAGCGAACATTCCAGAAGTCTTTGGCGTACATTACGCTTAATTTTCCTAACTTGTTAAAGATTCTTCAACGAATGCTGCGAGTATTGCACCCCTACAGATGTTGGCAACAGCTACCGTGTTGCTATATTTAAAGGTAGAAACTGACGTCACAGTGACGTGTAATGGTATAACCATCCCACATAACTGTCACATAACTGGGTCAGTGCATTCAAAACGTATCAAGGGTAATAACAATAACATATATAATTCTAATGAGCTAGTTTCTTTCCGAAAGCATTTCACACTGATATTTAACCGAATAGCTTCTATTTCATTTCCGGTTTCTTAGGTGCTGACTGACTGACTGCCTGGCTGACTGTCTAACTACTCTTACGAAGCCAACAGTTCCTCGCACAGTAAAGAAATTCCCCGCATTTTATGGAACCGCAAGGTTCATTACCGTGTTCACAACAGCCCGCCATATGCTCCTAACCCAGTTCACATCCCACCATCCCACCTCTCCAAGATCCATATCCTCCCATCTACGCCTAAGTCTTCCAAGTAGTCTCCTTCCCTCAGGTTCTCCAAAATCCAGCAAGCATTTCTATTATTTCCCCTGCAGGACATGTGCCGCGTCCATCTTAGCCTCCTTCATGTTGTGACCAGTACAAATCATGAAGCTTCTTACTATGCAACTTTCCCCACCTTGCCGTTGCTTCCTCCCACTCAGGCCCAAGCAATTTCTTATACGCTAGAAGTACATCCCGAAATGTCCGTGCTTGCAAAGCGAACAGCAGGACTGCAGCTCATTAAACTCTTCTTGGCCGTTGTAATCTCTGGAGCTTATTTGTCTGTGTGTACTCAGAATTTCACTTCGCACAATGAATGTTTCAGTCGTAATCTCCATAACGGATAGAGCCACATAATAAAAGTTGCTCTCAAAAAGCGTGTCCGTGCAACAAAAGTGTACATTACCACAGAACAGCAGCTGACGGATCACTCTTGAAATCCCGTGTAGCCGATTCCCTGTGCGCATGCGTCAGAAGATCGTCTACTGCATGGCTTCTCAAACTGTGGTATGCCTACCACTATACGCGGCCTTAATAAAAATTCGAAATATAAAAAAGGATAAACACTGAAAAAACATATACAACATGTATTTGCTAATAAGCAGCATTGCTGGCAACATTATATAACTCATTCCCGCTGTCAGCCAGTCTTTCAAATTTCAGCTGTTTTTTATTCAAATAAAAATAATTGTGGCACACTGAAATTGTTAAATTTAATTTCATTTCACGCCAGCGAGGAAGGTTTAGAAGCCCTGGTATACTGTATATCACTATGAACACCACCGTTCAAGATAGTAGGCATTGGCTACACGACCCTGAGTATCATTGCAGGAGTCCAAACCATTCCCTAATACCACGGATCTCACAAGGGTCTACAAATGTAACGCAAATGTCTGGATAAGCACCGTGACTATCATCAGAAGGCAATGAAGATGTGGAACGAGGAAGGTGCTCCCAGTACCCACTGAATGGTCTCTGGGGAGGGAAACGTGTTCTGTCTCCCGGAAATCAAATCACAATTCTATGGTCGTCCGGCCCGTAGCTTAATCACTAAACTACGAGGTCATCTGCAAATATGTATAATTTTTAATCCATATGCTGTGACCAGTTGTGTGGGCGATGACTTTTATTGTCAAATTCTACAATCAACTTCAGTGTATTCACTCGAAGACAAAGGGTGCCTGCATTTAACAGATTGTACGAAAATGCACACAGACCTGCAGAAAAGGCTAATAGTTACTGTTACGTCATACAGCTGTTGGTATTGACGAACAGGCGCAGATAGTGACGGCACTAAACGACAGTTGAATTGGTATTGCAGTGTCAGCCTTTGCAGAAAATATCTACAGCGTAACTTTATACGGCAACACCGCTTAGCTGATACAGTTATTCTATTACAGTTTAGTACATATATACTGGTACATGTTAAAGACAAATTTTGTGCACTGACATTGAAGGGGAAATTACAAACTACTTTGTTGAGGTTAGACTTTATCAACAAAGTTTGCCACTACTGCAAAAACGTTGCACATGTACATTTTTTCTCCACATATTTTATAACATAAACTGAATATTCATGCTCCAAACTGCGAAAATTTTGCGTTGACCTAACAAAGGGTATTATGCCAGTACAGGGCATACACAAAAGAATGGTGCGGTTTCAAAAGTGAATAAAAAATTTATGTCTCACATTACACGGGCACAACATACACCGTCAGCGGCGGCAACTGTCCAAGTTTCTCATGCGCTACCAGCAGTTCACTTCTCATGCTTACTGCGTGGCCGCGGAGCCAGTTTCAAAGATGGCGTTGCAGCAGGAGAAGGCTTTCTGTGTTCTGGGATGAGTTTGATTACCGTGTGGATGTGTGTCGTGTGACCCAGGGTGCACACATTGAAGGATTTAATTACCAAATGAGAAACTTGGACAGTTGCCGCCGCTGACGGTGTATGTTGTGCCCGTGTAAGGTGAGAAATACATTTTTTATTCATTTTTGATACCGCACCATTCTTTTGTGTATGCCCTGTATTTCTTATATTTAATGTCACGTTCTTGATGGGTGATTCCAGGCCTCCTTTGCGAGAAACAAATGGAAACACCGACACTTCAGGCCGCAGCCGCAGTGTGGATAGAGTTGAATCTGTGACAGGCCTAAGAGATATAAGGACTAAGCCTGTGAGCAATAATTGAACACAAAAGCCAGTAAGACAGCTGTATAATACAATCGTAAGAAGCCAAAGCCATTCTTGCTAAAAACAGAAATGTTTAGAATACCCTGAACAATTTTTAGCACATCTCAAACATTGTGCTGAAGATACGAGTCTGCTGGGATGCTACACCATGTTGACTGGTAAAATTACGAACGCGTTTGGGGAATATATTGCCTCCATCTTCAGGGTCTCCTGCGTGACCCTGAAAATGGAGGCACCATGTTCTTTGGAAACGTCGGTAACTTTACCGATCGGCAAGGCGTAACATCCGAGAACACTTTCACCTTCAACACCGCTGTTAGAACTTCAAATCTCTCATTAATTATGTTCTGAGGTTGTTCTGAGCCACCGAACGTCGCCATTCAGTACACAGCACTCCAAATGGGTACGAGTTCAAGTCCGAAGACAGACTATCCTGGATGAAGTTTTTCGTGGTTTTCCTCAGACACCCTTGGCAAATGCCGGATACATCGCTGCCTTCCACGTTCTTAAATGTGCGAGTACCGGTCAGAAAATAAGTTTACACGACGTATAACTAAAAACCTATACTCAATGTAATTACACGAAGGGAATTCGTCGCCGAGCGATTATCACTGTACAACAAATTTTGACTTATTTCTTGCTTCGGAGATAAAAATGTGTATCCCATTATACATTTTGGGACACAGAACACGAAAATGGCCATGGAAAGGCTTGCTTGGCTACAGCTTCCAAGAAAAATTAAAGAAACTTAAGTTATACGTGCCTTACACACTACAGCCGTGACACAGTGGATACTGACTGGCTTGCCTTGATTATTTGCGCCGCCTCATCTGCCGTCTGTACACAGCTCCAGGAGAATCTCTTCTTACCGTCCAGCAATATTCCGCCAACATCGATGAACTGCATTTGCCCTGGTATTGTTCCCCATTGCTGTGATATCATGATGAAATCAATCGCCATGCTCATCGTTCGGTGTCAGTTTTCCGGAAAAATATCCTGGTGATAATGCAGAAAAGGGTTCTTTAAAGACATATTTCAGCCTAGTTTCTGTTAAGACAACAACAGGTTTTCCACAAGTTCGATGTAGTTGTCAGTCTTGTTACTTCCCATACCGTTGGTTGCTAAAAGCCGAAAATCATTCCACGTCCTCTTCTCGCTACAACTGAGACTTCGGTCGAACTGATCGTCTCTGAAGAACTTGCAATTCTGTGGACCGACGAAAACACCCTCTCTGATTTCTGCAGCACTGACTGCTGAGTATTTCTCAGCAAGGTACCGAAACGCTGGCCCTGTCTGATCCATAGCCTTGACAAAGTTCCTCGTTAGTCCCAGTTTGATGTGCAGAGGAGGCAGCAAAATGTTGCTGGATTCTACCAGCGGTGGGTGCTGTACATGTTTTGTCCCCGGTTCCGGTGATTGCCAGGAAAGCCAGACCCTCTTCTTGTCGCGGCAAGTCTTTGCTCGACTGTCCCATTCACTTAACAAACAGCCAAACGTCGTGAAGCCCTGCTGCAGTCCCAGAAATATTGCAACAACTTTCAAGTCTCCAAAAAGCTGTCATTGGTATTTCATGCAGTTTAAAAGAAGCTTCATGTTGTCATATGATTCCTTCTTATTGACTGCATATCGAACTGTAACTGACGGCAACAATTTGCCATTATGCAGCAGAACAGCTTTTAAATTTAACTTTCATGACTCTATAAACAGTCTCCACTTCTCAGGATTATGATTAATATTCACGGATGTCACCAGACCATGAACATCGTTACAGTCGACAAGGTTACCTGCCATCCGCTCTTTACACCATGGATACGGAAGAAGGCATTGATCGCCTTTTACGACTCAATCAGCTTCGAAGGTTTAGTGCACAAGTACTAAAGTCCAAGTACTAAGTGCATAAGTCCTGGACCCCAGTCTGGCAGCCGAAGTAAAAGTTATGGCACGCTTCTGTGATGAAAAACAATCACCTCTCCACCAACATAACAGAAATAATCTGCACTGTTCACGCAATTTCGCTGCATTATTGTTAAGGTTCGGCCAAGAAACGACTGCATGAAATACCTAGGGCATTTATGAAGACTTTACGGCGCGAAAGAAGACTATTTGAAATGAGCAACACGTGTGTAGGATGCAATTCCCTGGAAGGAACTGAATGCAACAAGTTGGTTGTGGCAATACCTGGGAGCGCATTGTGTCATCCACTTTGCCCGCTGCACTTCTTCAACTTTCTGATGAACAGCAGGCAGCCTGATGCAATGACTGGGTGCTTACTTACACTTCACGCTAAGGGTTGCCAGATCGTTGCTCAAAATCACTCAACGCCGAAGGCACTGCAAAGTGTACAAATTGGGACACACCCCATACCTTTGAAAGTAGGGCCAATTAACAATTTTGTCATATTCGTGCTCAGCGCTCCAAAATTTGTAAAGATTTGCTGCTCTAACTTCCGAAACATTCTGACTGTTGACCAGTGTTACCAACTGTTTGCAGCGATGAAGCAAAATCCTGGCGGCCAGAAATTTCAAGATGCTTGCGGGGTGGAAACAGTTGTGACATGACGGCTGACAACACAGGGCAGGACTTTTGTTAACAGGGACAAGAAACGCTAATCTTACGATAATGCTCAATTTCAATGCGGACTAAGTCGAATGTATCACACAGCAGTACAATTAAATGTTAAGTGGTCTTACCACAGTTTAAAATAAATAACTCAAAATATATGCACTGTAAAAATAATTTTTTGCTCTACACTCGTATTACTCGGTACTCATCCTACCACTGAACGCTATGTAGTCTGATTAACTGACTGCGTTTTTAGTCAAGCTGAGAAGAACCGTGTTCACATGAATGATGAAGACACTCGGCAATATCCGAACCACAAACAAGATTCAGTACCACAGCCCCCACAAGACAGTTTGCGCACTTCTCATGCAATGCCGAACGATTTGCAGCACACGTCTGCCCTGAAGGCACAAGAAAGAACAGGCGAAAGACAGAAAAAAATAACATGTAGTTCAAACAGACCGTAGATCGATAAGCGATGAGGCACTGACTACATGGTTTATTTAGCCTCCGGGGGAAAAAAAAAACATCACTGCGCTTGATGAGCTTGAAATGATTCGGGAAGAATACGTCATCGTCAATTTTAAAGTACCAGCACAACATTCGAATGTGAGAACTAGAAATACCACGAACTCAGGCAGGATAGTCAGTGGCCACGCCGCCATTAGACCGAGGCACCTACTGAATACAAAGGAGAAACGTTACCTCGGGTATACTTGCCAGATGACGAGTTCTGGGAAGAAAACAATCAATGGCCACAAAACGCCTGATATTGTTCTCCAAAAATGTTGTTCGAAACATTTTTCGCTCCGATAAACAATGAAACGAGCTTAAGACGGTCTCAGAAACACGCGGAGCTCTTCTTGGACACAAAATATCCGATACTGTTGTCAGACTTAAACATAACTTGGACATGTTGATACTTTCTTGCGACACTTATCAATTCCAAAATTTTATGGACATGCGTCCCGTGGTTCTGGAGTTGTTACATGCGGACAGAAGGATAGACATAATAAGTTAACAGGCGTACTTTTAACAATTCTTCCTTAAGAACGCGCAATGACAGACACTCACACAGCAAAGCACAGTACTGTCTGTGAGACTGTCCTCGCTGTGTGCTCTTTACCGTACTGGTCAACTTAAACTCGTCAATCAAGTCATCTCGAAATTGTTTTCGTTTATCTACTGGCCAGAAGTAACTAATGACATGAGCAGGGTCCTTCTTGAGACTATCGTTCAGCAAATCGGCAGGCCACAGTTAAACAAACGCAACTCACTAACATGTGTGCGGTCTAACTTAGCGATACGATAACATGAAGTTCACACGTCAAATTGTCAGTGCAATGTACAAAATTCACAATAAAAGGCATTGAACGTACGCATCAACTACATGTTCGGAGCATAAAAAACGCCACATTCCACAAAACAAAACCTCCGCAGAGGACACGCAACATGGTTACGCGGGGAATAAGGCAACCTACGAAAGAGGAAGAAACTGAGAAACACTAGAAGTATTAAAGTATTTTACTACGCAACGTTCAATAAGGTGGGGACAGGAGTTTTTACTTAGCACTCTGCTGCAAGAAGGATGGCTAGGCCTGAACTACCGCGACAGCGAGTTCTCTTACTTTAGCACTCTGCCTGCAAAGGATGGCTAAGGCCTGAACTACCACGACAGCGAGTTCTCTTACTTTAGCACTCTGCCTGCAAAGGATGGCTAAGGCCTGAACTACCGCGACAGCGAGTTCTCTTACTCTAACACTCTGCCTGCAAGAAAGGATGGCTAAGGCCTGAACTACCATGACAGCGAGTTCTTTTACTTTAGCACTCTGCCTGCAAGAAAGGAAGAAAACACCTGAAGTGCACGACACCATTTACATCACTGCCAAAGTATTTGTGCTATTAGATGCCAAGTAGCGTAGGCAGAATTACGTCTCTCCGAACCGTCTGATGTTACCAGGTTATTTAAACGCAACAACTTTCAACACCCAGATCACGCATTCGTTTCTGCCCATCCACAAGTCGTTTAACGAATTCCTATTTAATGCAAAGTTCTATAGCTTATTTAACGACGCTGTAGGCAGCTCGGTGTATACAGAGTAGAACAGTTCCTACACGTTAAATAAACATTAACAAGTAAATACTTCATAATTCTGAGTCCAGTGGGTGGTTACCAACCTTTCAGAGAAAACTATTGCCCAATCTTACCACGTGCCCTGACGCCCCGAAGACTAAGGCAGTATGTTCCTCCGAAACGATGGTAACCACCCATCTGACTACACTTTTTTCTTAACCCAGACGAACCAGCATTAACAGTCACCGCCGTATAAACCTCAAATCTTCTTACATCGAACAAGTATTTGGTCAGAGCTGAATCCAACACAACGCTTATCTTTAACATCTTGCGAGCACTGCATGTTGATATTTTGACAGAACGAAACTACACAGGGCATGCTTATAATCGTGATTTGAGTCTCTCACAGCAGTGCTGTTCAAGACTCCTGTCTTCTGGGATATGACGCCGTGTAGATTTGTGTACCGGTACCTATATACCAATATACATGACTTCATATACCAGGAAATTGGAGTCTTCAGGTTTACAATCTGCCGTCACACGAGCCTAAATATAATGGTTAATGAGTTATCATTATGAAACAGGAAATATTACAGATGGTAGTTATGCTGCTATTTTACACAATAAAGCAAAATGACCCTCAAAAACGTTACCGACCTTCGTGACATATGGTCTAATGCATATCCAGAGATTCATCTACAAAATTAACAGTAGTATTTAGACGCCGCATTGTTTCCTATCTTACGCTCACTTGCATCAGATAACCAACGGAAATAACACTACAGACAGTGATTAAAAGTCACTGCCTTTTCTGCAGCATTCTAGTGTGGGCTATAAAAACGTTTCACACATAAGCTGTATAATACATACCAATGTTCATATTACATGACACGTGCAATCTTTTGTGCGACAAGGACTGTTCCTTTTAAGAAAATTCACAAAATTCTATTTTAAGTTCATGTAATGTGCGGGTTATACGAAACGAAACGACACGAACTGAAATAAAATTTACCTAACCTATTTTATTGTAGACCAAGCATACTAAATTTATTCCAAATTCGTTCAGCACTTTCGGTAACAAAACACGCCAAATAGCGAACAGATAGGACAGACACTGTATTCCAGTAGGCATTTCGTATAAAATGCGTAACATTCAATAACAATCTGGAGATTCAGTGAAAAAGCAAAAAAATTGATCTTCATTCCCGAAATCAGACGAAACACGCATCTGATTCGTACTGTCACAGCACACTTTCTCAAATTAGTATACGGATGTGTTGAATGAGACAAAAAACTGAATACATATTACTGTCTTCTAGGATATGACGGCGTACAGTTTGGTAGATAGGTACTAACGATTCGAAGGAACATGCTGCTTCCATCTTCAAGATACACTCCACTTATACGCCCCTGTCCACTCTTCTCCGCTGGAGACGGAAGAAGTTCGTACGAAACGTCGGTACCTGACAGATTACACGGCGTCATACCAGAAGACAGTAATCTTCATGGTCACCGCCGTGAAAACATATCACAACTGAACAAGGTGTCTATGTAGGGTCTGTCGATCGGACGTGCTGGAACGAGATAAATAATAGGCCGCGTCCGTTGTAGCTATCTTACCTGACCTCAAGTACTTTTAAATAAAGTTTCTGATTAAAAGGTTCGTCACGAAATAAGCGGCACTAAGTTATTTACGCCTGTACACAACTTTCGTCTGCGTGCAGGCTGTATTTAATGAAGCACAAGAAGTGGTTTGGAAGTCAAGTCTTCTGGAATGTTACTACTCCGATGGTAAACAGTTATCGACGTTTCAGAAAAGCATAGTGTCTCCATCTACAGGGTTAAGGAGTCAAATAAGAACTCTTGCTTAGAATGCTTGACCCTGTAAATGGAGGCATTATGCTTCTCCGAAACGTCAGTAACGATTTACAGTCAACTGCGCTACAAGCCGGAAGGTTACGGGTTCGATTCCCGATGGTGTCATTGGAATCTTTCATTGACAATCTTTCCGGCCGCACTATGGCCCTGGGGTCGACTCAGTCTTTAACAGAAATGAGTAACAGAAATATTTGCTGGGGGTAAAGGCGGCTGGTGCGTAGGGCTGACAAGCTTGCCACCATGTGCTGACTGTCTTGAAATCTGGGAGCCTCAAATTCCTGGAACCCTCAGGGCCTGTCCAGGCCTGTACAGGGATTGCTTTACCTTTACTGCGTAACATCTCAGAAGACTTAATCTTCATAAACACAGCTATGAGAAACCCAAATGTTGCCCAAGAAAAAATGCATAAACCACGCAAGGGCAGAGGCCTATAAGCATGATGATTCAAACTTAACGTCTTACTTTCAGAATCTTAGTCCTTTGGTCAGTGCTCGTCAGAAATATAGAAACATCCCATTCTCAAGGGTTAGTGAGCTACGGATGTTTGCTGCAATGCATGCTGTCGGCATGTGCATACGCGACCCTCAACTTCACAGCAGTACCTGCGTGCTGTGTCACACCTTACAGATCTCGTTTTATGCGTTCAGTACGCCTTTCACGTTTACAAATGTCCAATATGCTGACACTGTATATGTTTACGTAGTTTGCGATGGCAACGCATACGCCACTGCTCAGTACCAGCGACGATTTATAAATCGAAGAATTCCAGGATCGACAAGCATCTGGCAACGTTACCAGACACGCGGATAGAGCAGGTCATTTACTAGCATTTTACTTTAGCTCAGCGTCCGACGCGACTACACAGAGCTGAAGAAGAAAACGTGATCCGGATGGTACAACACAGTCCAGGCGTTAATACGCGAAGGATGTCCTGGCTTCTTCCTGTTCCTCAAAGGACAGTATTGAGAACGATGCAAGAGAAAGGAGCGTATTCAGTCATACCAATTACAGCGCGTTCAGAATCTCTAACCTGGTGACCATGCCCAAGGCTCGAACTTTGTAACTGGCAAAACAAAGAGAGAGAACCGTATCCACGTTTTTTTTTTCTGAGACGAGGCTCAATTTACCTGTGAAGAGACCAACACTAGCAACTCTCACCTGTGGTCAGAAGTGAATCTCCACGGTACTGCGGAAAGAAATTTTCAACGTCGATTCTGTGTAAAACTGTGGTACGGTATTCTTCACAGCCAGCTGACTGGTGTGTTCATATTAGTGGGTCGTCTTACGGGTGAAATTTATCGACAATTTTTACATAACGGGCTGTCACACCCGTTAGTAGATCTATCTTTGGAGAAACGATTGCGGTTATACTTGCAACACGACGGCACGCATCCTGGTTTTGGCCATGCAGCGAAAAACGTATTCCGACCATCGAGTCCCTGGTTTATGGAATGGTCGTGGTGGTCACAACACTGGCCACCCAGTCTCAATGTCCTAGATTTACATCTGTGGGGTCACATGACAGATCTGGCGTACCAGCACGAAGCGGTAACAGAAGTTACATATTTCCCTTGGTGTTTGGATGGTGCAACCCGTGTAAGAGGCAATCTCAACGAAGTGGTGTGACCTACAAGCTCAGTTCACAGACAAGACGACCGTGCCATGGCTCAGGTGGTTAGTCGACTGGCCTCTGACTTCGGAAAACAGAGTTCGATGCCAGACAAGTACAAGTGTGATTTGTGGTAAACAACGTGGCAGTGGGACAGGATTTCCTCCCAGTACTTCGGTTTTCCCTCGTCTGTATCATTCCACGAATACTCTACACTCATTCACTTATCTACAGCCGACGCTATACAATCTTTGCCAACGACAGTGCCGTTAAACAACACACTTATAAACACACACAGACGTGACATAATATGCACTGCGGCTGATAACTGTCATTTTCAACATTTATTGTAAATCAGAAATAAGAACTTGATTTAAGCACTTGTTCGCTTAGAAGTTCTTTAAAATTCACGTAGTAATAAATGCGTCATCCTTGAGGATGGGACTTACTTTTATGGCACTTGTGAAATCAGTGCTTTTCGAACTTTTTCTTTCTCACGTACCGCTGTCACAATACAAAATACGTACGTGTACCAGCAGGTACTGCAAATGTTAATGCCTACTTTCAGGATACTGGTGTTCCGGGAAGCTAAATTTAAAACAATTTCAATAGTGTAATTAACGTTTCTAAATTTTAATTATTGAAAAAATATTTCCTAAATTTCTTCGCATACCGTTCGCATACCACCGTTTGACAGGCACTGTTCTAATTGACCAAATTTCACTACATAATGATAATTACAAGTGCAGAAGCCCCGTACGGATTTTCATTAAAAAAAAGTCGTAAATTTGGAGTTGACACGCGGACAGGTACTTTACACTTTACACTTCGCATCAATAACACGTAAAATGCGCTCTAAAAATCTGCCCAACTGTTGCTACTACCGTCCCCCAAGACACAATATCGTCAGCAAGTAACGAGGAGTTCCGACCACAAATCATAAAACCTATTTTCTCTGCTGCACTGACTGCTACAAAAGCCGTTCCTCTGAGATGCGACGCTGCGTCCCGACGTATCGAAGGATGGTAGAGGGGTCTACAGGACAGAAGATGAAAGCCATACTTTCCTTCGGAACGTCGAGGATCGATTAGCCAATGAAGCAGCGTCGTATCCCAGAAGAACCAGATCCTCAATCCACTGCTGTAGAAACCTCAAGACTCGCAAATCTTGTGTTATTAATGTTATATGTGCTGGTAGTATAAATAACAATAATAATAATAATAATAATAATACCAGATCTTCTGTTTTTGTGAGAACTTATTAAGTATAGATCCTACATACCTACGTTAATTATTCGACATATTTCTTAGTGCTCACTTACAAACAATATATAGGTTATATTAATACAAGATTTACAAGAATCTGCATATGTATTCAGCATTTCCGATTCACGTCTCCAGCGGTTCATTAATGAGGCTACTGTCAACGGGAAAGCTAAATAAAAATTTCCCATGGACGCCATTACGATGTAATTAGAAACATATTTTTCTAAGATTTATTACTAAGAAGCGTTTACAGGCCCTATGTTAATGGCACTATTGCTGCTTCAATCTCAATTTAGGGCGTTCGGTATCTTGTTATTTAAGGACTATGAAATGTTAAAAGAATGAGGCTGGTCATGGCCCGCAGAACTAGAAATAACACATAAGCAGAACTGTGATATGATACGCTTACAGTTTCGTAAAGGCTAGTGTGCTGAATAGGTAACTTTGCTGACGATAACAGATTCCGAACTCACAGACTTCCTTTTAAACAGTGCATTTTCATACTGTGCACCAATTCACAAGAAATAAAATTGTACCATCAGAGTACACTGAATTTCATATGTCACATTTATTTACATTCTGAAATTTCTCTCTTACAGGCTTCAATAGTACACATCGTCGTCAGGGAAAATATTCAACAAGATGAAGAGTGAATGAACAGAAAAGTTTACAATGGGGTATTACAGAAATGACATTTTTGTCAAACAACTTACACGAATAATACTGCATTAATTTAAATAAAAAAGTCCCATCCACATATGTTACCCGACAAAAACGTCAATTCCGTAACAAGTACACTGTAAAGCCTTCTGGTGATTCACTCCCGATGTTACTGAATTACCTCACTGAAAACGATATTTAAGATCAAAACACGCAGAAGAGGGCTACGGGACTGTAAATAAATGTGACACGAAAGTCAGTCTCGGAATAATTTTGTTTCAATTAGTTACTGTTCGTTTCTCATTCTCTAAACGATGCTGTACAAAACAGGGACTTATATGTCAACAACTGATACACGGTCACGGAACACAAGATTCGGTAGAAGTCATGGTGACGTTATTTAAGGCAGGCCGCTACGTCAATATTCATCTGGGACTGAGACAAAGAAAGCAAATCCAGAGCGCAGATTTGGTCGTACTTCGAAGAGCACTGCTGGCTAAATTACTGATCACGACAAGCGTTAAATGTCTGCAGTCCCGAACAATGCCCTATAATGAACAAGTTTGTCCACCCCTGTTTCATGACCTACATTCTTCACCACTATTAATCAGCGAACACTGAAGCCATGAACTTGTAAATACAACCATCACTGCAAACGCCAACCAAAAGTTTTTCTGTGCAGTTTTCATTACTGTATTAAAATATACGAAAATGTAAGTTTCGTACAGGATTTATTTCTAGAAAACTAGAAAATTTTCAAGCCTGGGACGTATTTAGGGTCTTCCTGATTCGCAGCTCTAATATGTAACACACCTAGTCAGGCATCTGAAGTCTAATAATAACGTCCGATGTTCCGAGGCTTTGTTGCAAGAGGAAAACTTGTGCCAAATTATGTCACCACATGTTCCCACCTCTCTCCTGTAGCCTTGAGACTGCTCCTCCTCATGACAAATAATAAAAGAGAAGCCTACACTGCTTCATAATATTTGACAAATAGCCAAAAATAACGGCCGACAGAAAAATACATCAAAAGAGCCCTCTCACAACTGAAGCTCCTCAGGTAAGGGCTTGTGACTTTTTTTAACCATAACGATGAAATAAAGAGATAAAGAATGAATGACCTTACGTCACTGTCTACTTCAAAAATGAACATCACAATTCATCAACGTCTCCAATAGTCAGTTCCTTGGCAAACATAAGCCAACGTAAACGTCTGTCATCACACATTCGTCCCTAAGCAGTCACATGCCTGCTGTTTTAGAACTTACAAGACATGAAGAGGAACACTGGGGCAATACGTGGACGCCAGGTTTAAACACCTCTACAGAGAACACAATCAAGTTACACATCAAAAAAAGATGTCTCTACACCACGAGCCGCGATAGTGCACCTAGTCCGTACACTGACTAGACTACGGCCTGGAAAACACAAGACTCGCGGTCCACTCCCCGGCAGAGGCGGGCCGAAGCGTTCGGACCGGTGTTGGAACCCACCAGGGAATTTTTCTCCAGGGCTACAGCGGCCGGGGAGAGAAGTCGACGTTAGAATCGGTGGAGCTATACCTTTACTCCCCCTACGCCTAAATGCTGTGAACGGGGGCAATGGTCGAAAAGCATCTAAGCCCTCACATAGTGTCTGTTGTTTTTGTCCGCCATAAAACAAAACTGAAACGTGTCTCCAACTTCCAGCGAAATTCTAATTACAATGCACAAGTGTATGGCACTAGATGGAAATGAATGGTCAGCTTCACGTCCCGCCCGCTTTACTCCCGGTGAAAGGTTCCCGGTGCCCGATAAATAAAGGCTGCGTGGACCCTAGAGTCGGTCTGGACGTCTTGCCCCTGCCGGGAATCGAAAGATTCCTCAGTAGTGCGGCCCATGGCCTACTCGCTACAGTGACTGCGCTATCCTGGCTCCCCATCACCATCTAGACCAATACAATATATTTTATTATATTCACGTTGGCCTCCTATGCGCTATTTTCATGTGGTTCCAAGACTTGGTGCTACATGCAGCAGAGAGTAACAGTACTTAGCGAAGACGTTTTCGGCCTTTTATGGAGCCATAATATTCATTACCGCGTTCGCAACAGCCCTATACTGAACCCTATCGTCAGTCACATCAATCCAATCTACATGCCCCCCCTCGGGGGTATTTTTTTTTTTTTTTGACGTTATGCTGGGCCAGCGACAGTGTCATTCAGTGGTGCGCAAATCCGGGGAGACTAAATTTTGTACGGTGGCGCCTAACATTGCAGGTTCCCCTGTTTTATGTCATTTTCTGGATCCTAAAATTTTAAGCTGCTTTCTCGATTTCTGGAAAATGTGCGACCCTGCCATAAATAAAATAAATATCCATCTCATACTATCATCTCATCTATGACTAGGCCCCCCACGTGACCTCTTTCACTCAGATTTTCTAACCAAAACTCCGCAAGCATTTCGTATCTCTCCCATCTCATCGACCTTACGCCCGTAAATGTGCCTAATATCTCCTTGTGACTAAGCGGTCTCTGAAGTAACAGCCACGGTGTGGTCCAAATGAAGGGCGTATTTATTTTCTGCCTTACAACTAATAAACCATTACGGGTAAGTATGCGGAATTTGGCAAGGTGACAGTCTATAAATGTCTACCAATTGTGTCTGAAACACTTCTGAGTGTTGTTGTTCATCATTACGGCACAATCACTAACCTTAGAGATTATATTTAACACTGTAGACAATGGACAGCGTAGGATACTCACACGACTGAAAATTCGGACAAAAATAATCTGTTGTTCTTAAACATACACAGATCCAAATAATTATCCCCCCCCCGCAAAGTAACAACTGGTTCCTCCATCACTTTATGCTGCTGCACGAACATGCAGCTTTTATCCGTATCAGTAAGGGTCATTCCTTTCTTAGGCGCGTTCGCAAAATTGCGAAAAGCGACTATTAGCTTTGTCATGTCTGTGTGTCCGTCCACACGGAAAAACTCGGCTCCCACTAGACGGATTTTCATAAAATTTGATACGTACGAGTATTCTTCGAAAATCTGTCGAAAAAATTCAAAGTTTCAATAAAACCTGAGAAGAAAAACGGGTACTTTACATTAAGACCTATGTACACTTATGATAATAACTCGCTGAATTTACAATGTAAAGTCTGTGAAAAATTCTATAAATCTCAAGCTGCTGGCCATTAACACGCTGATAGACTGATAATTTAGGAAATGTACATTACACATTTGGAGCAGAGGAAGGACTGTACTGGAGTTAAGAACGGGTTGGCACACTTAAGTTAACTCCCAATACAACAGATCGCGATAATCCATTCAGCCGTTTTCGAGTTATTCAACGCGTATGGATGGATGGATGGATGGATGGATGGAAAAGGTGGTTGCAACAGGTGTCCGCAGAAATAATTAAAATAATTACAATATACCCGACTGTCCGCGGACTGTTCAAACCAAATAAAATTGTCACGAAAGATGGATAAATTAATAACACATATTCTGATACAACCCAAACATTTGTCATACAAAAAGCTACAGATCTTCATGGTTCCGAAACCGCATGACTCCTTATGGTCGCCAAACAGCCTCCTCGTCCCACTGGACCATACACACAGCCAGTCAAACCAGTTCCCATCCCACAGTTTTCCTCTCCTCCGCTTGAATATTATCCTCCCGCTTTTGCCTTGGGTTCTAACCGTAAAATTTTCTGAACATAATGTTGAGTATAAACTTTATTCTATTTTCACCGTGCATTTTTCGAGTATAGACAATGTTTCTCACCAACTAAATGCACTTGTTATAAAAACACTAAAATATTCTAAAACTGTTTGATAAAAAGCCCCGACATGTTTCGGCTCACTAATGAAAATAACAGACAGTTGTGACCCCCTGAGGATGGCTCATTAGTGAGCCGAAACATGTCGGGTTTTTTATCAAACAGTTTTAGAGTATTTTAGTGTTTTTATAACAAATGCATTTAGTTGGTGAGAAACATTGTCTAATGTTGAGTATATTCCCTCTTTTACGCGTGTATGCTACACGTCCAACATACCCCAACTACATGAAAGACAACTGGTGGCTTAAACAATTTGTGCAGTGGACACCTTGTGGAAGAAGGGAGAGGGGGAGACAGAATGTTCGATGGAAGAAGAGA
This sequence comes from Reticulitermes speratus, assembly GCA_021186555.1. Taxonomy (NCBI): domain Eukaryota; kingdom Metazoa; phylum Arthropoda; class Insecta; order Blattodea; family Rhinotermitidae; genus Reticulitermes; species Reticulitermes speratus. The sequence continues at coordinate 21,375,772 of JAJKFL010000012.1, forward strand.
ATTCGTGATGCAATGGAAGAGAAACAAGTGGATTTTAATAAACTGCCAGTTACTATACACAGAATCCTAACATCGTACTTAGCAATATGTACAAATGATGGGACGGCGGAGTTATGGATAAACTTCCTTCCCCATACAAAACAAAGTTACCTTCCGAATTTTCTGCAATTGACAGATATCCAGTTTTACCGTACTTTGTACCAACTACTGAATCCATATCTACATAAAAATGTCTCCCTATAATACGAACACCAACCCCACAATTTCAATTACCGTGCTGTCCAATCTCGCAACCTAAAACGTTTAAGTGTTCGTATATTTTTTTTAAAAAAAAAAGTACTTCGCTCACTGGATACATGCAGGACACCTCGATTTAATACAGTCCACTTCCTGAATATTTTGAACACGAATACTCTCAAAGGTGCGCAACGTCTCGAAACACGCGCGCGCAAATATCGCATGAAGTTTGTACAAACAATTACACAGTGTGCCATATTTCACGTCTTGGCCATAATAATTTATCAGTAATAGTTATAACATTCAAAATATTCTTCACAGTTATGTGTCCTTTATTTTAAACAAAAAGTCAATCATGCACATGCAAGTATTTTAAGAAATGTGTTACTTTCTACGGGAATATTCTGTTTCCTACACTTAACAGCATTGAAGTAACGACCTTCACAGTTTCACGAATATCGGTCACTTCATTCAAAAGTTACAAAAGGGAAAACAGGAACCATGAATCGCCCGAAGATTCCTTTTGGAGAAGTCAATCATTGAAAGACTGCCCCATTGAATAAAATGGCATGTACATATCGATACGTCTGTCTTTGGTCCACGAGCCAGCAGTCAGAGAACATAAGAGCACTTACATCTAAATCCATAAAGTAGAGAAACTTCTTGAGAACCTAACAGTCTCTCAGCTGGTCAAGGAGACCCTGCCTTTTACGGAAGCCGAAGGCCCTTCACTGCTTTCACAACGCCATGCCACTAAGTCACTGCCCCCAATCAGATGAACCCTCCTGTAATATCCATTTAATAATATCCTCCCATCTACGCCTTGTTTACTCAAGTGGTCTCTTTTAAGGCCAGGTTGCCAGTCTAAAATTTTGTACACCTTTAACTTTCTCCCATGCACGGCAAATGACCCGCCGATGCCCACCTCCTTTATTTGATCCCCTAAAAATATTTGGTAAAGTACAAATTTCATAATACACATTTCTCTAGCCTTGTCACATTTTCCGCCTTAGACCCAAACATTTTCCTCAGCACCCTGTTCTCAATCGCTCTTAATGCATGTTCTTCCCTCCTGATGAGACACCAAATTCACATCCACGCAGCTAAATTCTTTTTCATGTATTTTAATCTTTGCTTATTTAGCAGGATCGAAAGTTTGTTGCTCTTAACACCCACCTTTCGTGCTCAAAGAAGAGGCTATAATTAAGCTTTGTCCTTTTCACACAGCGTCTGGGGTGTCTTCAGGCACCTTGCCCGTTTGATCCGGCCGAGGCTGCTGAAAATAGCCAATCGAGGCTTCAGACATGAGCTATCTAAGACTCCGATAACAAGAATAACCGCAGCGGCACTGTTCTGACATAGACTTTCTGACATGACGTGTGACACAATAAGTCTGACAACGTGAATAAACCGCAGCAGGACTTTCTGACATGACTGTGTGACACAATGAGTCTGATAACGTGAATAACCGCAGCGGACTTTCTGACATGACTGTGTGACACAATAAAGTCTGATAACGTGAATAACCGCAGCGGACTTTCTGACATGACTGTGTGACACAATAAGTCTGATAACGTGAATAACCGCAGCAGACGTTCGGGTATCTATGAACTCGCTTACGGTTTGTCACAGGAATCTCTACAAATTTAGTTAGGTAACTGAATGACAGGAATGACATCTACTGTGGCCAATCGTGAAGTGCACGAGAACATTCGGCTCTTTTATTTACGAAATATGCTGTTTCACAACCACGCTTCATATTACTTGAAGCATGCAAGATCTTAGCATTAGTGGGGTTCTGGACTCTATCCATCGCACATAGGTCTCCCACTCGTCTGGGTTTTCCCGAACAGACACGGTTTTGTGAGTGTCCCGCAAAATTCGGTTCGGGATGCCAAAACTCCCAGGTTTTTACAAGTCATAAAAATACATTTCTGACAAATGCGTACGAAGATTTTTTACTTTCCCACAGTGGGAAAAAAAAACATCTATAGACGCGGCATAGCCATCAACCACCCTCTAACAGGGAGAAACAGGAGAACGAGAGGAAGATGTGTAGATTACTGATTATAAAGTCTGGACTGAGACTGCGAAAGTTAAGGAATGGATATGTAAAGTGAACTGAGTGTCTGAGTATGAGCAGCATTTTTTAAATAAACGCTATTTATTGTAAGAATCATAAGACACACACACACACACACATACCGTGCGGGGAAAATGGAGAGTTTTTAACGGCAAAGCGGGCAGTGACAAATGCGCTCTGAACGATCAATGCTATCTAAAAATCTTACGCGAGTTTACATGGAAACGCCCTGGAAATGTGTCAAGATGCTTTCACAATTGCAAACCTGAAATCCGAACAGCTTTTAGCGTCATGCTGCGGCCGCTATTTATCCAGCACCAGTGCAGTGCGGGTGGTCTAAAATGAGATCTGCACGCCGTACGCATTATTATGTTTGGCTGAGACGAGAACGTCCGTGGAGAAACAGGAAGGACACAAAGGAGTAAACCAAAATTTAAATTAAAATAAAACTGTAACCACGGCAAATAACTGATAATTTCGCCACTTAAAAAAGACGGCCCTTTGAAGCAACACTCATATAGGTAAATAACGAAGTAGTAGATTCAGGTTTCTTTCCTTAGATTGTCTCTGTCATCAGGGGGGGGGGGGCGGCGCTATAATTTGGAAACTTGCAAAATAAGGCCTATTTTGTCTATATTTAGTTTCGGACTGAAGCTGTTTATACGATAAATAAGTTAACAGCAATTAGCAACAACATGGCAAATAGCTACACAGTCCTACACAATTAACGAAACACAGCTCACTGTTCACCAAGGTAATCAGGCTTTCCAGAAAACTACAAGCTGCGTGGACAAAATGTATAATAAAAGGTAAAGCTATCCACGTGCACACCGTGAAGACATTCTTAACGTTGACACTAGAAGAGTTGGACAACTTCACGCCCCAGCCACTCTACTCCCCCGAACTGCACCCAGCACCAACTGAATAGGAGACGGGTTGGCCGCAGAGCCGGTCTGGAGGCTCTCGAGAAGAGGAAAAAATCTCTTGCGCCTGCTGAGAAGAGAACTCCGATTCCCGGTCGTAGGCTAGTCACTACACCGACAGCGTTATCCCGGGTACCGATTATTTATTCAAATACACTAAAATGTATCTAGGTTTCTAAGTAACGTTGCAAAGTGTGCTGTACACACTACACAAGATCGTACAGGCTAAAGCTGCGACGAGTGTTAACGAAGTTTATCAAAATCCGTTCACTAATAACGCGCGGACGGTTGGAAGGCATTCCAGTATCTATGTACGTCCCAAGCGAATCAACGCTGCATGAAGTCACTACATGCTGCAGATAAATTATCAAAAGTATCAAAACGGGGCACAGAAATATGTTCAACACTGAAGCCCCTCCCAAACGTCTGTTCTCAAACTTAACTCTTCGTGTGTTTCAGCAGCTCAAGATGAACAGCAAGTTCCAACAGAGTCCGAGTGTCGGCCTTATATTGAGAAGGCTTTGAAACAGCTCGGCACTTCTGACGCGACGCCAGGTAAGCTAACTTAGTGGTTCCATCGCATCACTCCCCTCCCTCACTTATATTTACTTAACTGTACAATCGATGAATGATATCAAAATGAAAGTAAATATAACATAAATGAATACAGTCCATAATACAAAATAAATGGTCAAATTAAGATTCCAGTCTTCTGAAAATGACGCCATGTAAACTGATATACCTCACCACCGTTTCGGAGGAGCTTGTCGCCTACACTATCAGGGTACTCCAACAAAAGGGTGTAACCTCCTCCGAAACGTTGGTACCTATATATACCAAACCACCCTGAATATGGAGGCTGCAGGATCTGCCAAAACGTTTGTACCTATGTAAGTCTAAAGGGCGTCATATCCCAGAAGACTGGAATCTACACCAGCACCGCTGTGCGTACCTTAAGTCTAGCAATTAGTCACTCTGATTTTTTTTCAATCTTCCAGAAACGACCGAGGAAGGCAGTAAAGAGCTGCCTGGAAGACATGGGTCGGCGACATCCGAAGAGCAGGTACTGGAATAAAATGTCACTGATCTACAATAACAAACAGCCAGAGTTTATTCATATAAAAAGTTACTTTTGGGCTATGTGTCCTATGTCTAAAAATCCGCACTGATACAGTGAAACATGCCTACAACGGAACTGCAAGGGACCGAAATTTTTTCCGTCGCAGGCAGGTTCCGTTTCATATAGGTACTTGAAGTTCGAATCCTCGTGACTGTAAAAGTTTTCCGCTACGGCTGGGTTTCACTGTACACATGTTGTACGACTCTCATGTAACAGGAATACATGTTCTCTATAAATCAATTTTACGTATCTTACGAAGAACCTCGATTATAACACGTCAGGAAATACAGGTGTCCTAAAAATTCCAGTACTCAAAGTTTATGAATTTATTACATGAGTTGACAGTTATTTATCTGAATATGACATATATACATAGTCTACATACATATGGAATACTGATGGAGTTCATAACAGGAGTTGAAAGCGTCGACCGTTCTCTTGCAGGTACAATTCAACATGATTGCGCACAGTCCGTGACACGCGTCTCAACATTGCAGGGGTGATATTGTTTATTGCATGCGAAATTGCCTTCTTGCGGTCATTCAGCAAGAGGAGATTATCTTTATAGGCTCCTCCCTTCAAGTGACCCCACAGAAAAACAATCTTGTGAGGTTAAATCAAGGGAACGTGGTGGCCAAATATTTTTAGAGATAAGACGGTCACAAAAACAGCCCTGAGCAAGATTACGGTTTAATTAGCAGTGTGGCAGGTTGCACCGTCTTGCTGAAACCAACAGTCATGTTCATCCACAAACTGTTGCCCAAGATCTCTACACAGCACCATCTATAGTGGATTCAAATAACAGGGGTCCCACAATACGGCATACCAAACACCGATTTTCTCGGCGTGAAACAGTACTTCGTGTAAGGTATCCATTCAGGTGCAACCATGCTTCGTCTGTAAAGAAAGTCTTATACGGAACGGACACATTGTTGCGAATGATATCAAGAAACCACTCTGGCGGTCTAGCTCCTGCACCACCTTTACTCGGTACGCACGCAACTGTATACCTTTCAGAGCCTTGTGTGTGGATACACGTGACGCGCCTTTTTTGTTGTGACAATTGCCGAACCTTGTGTGTGGATACACGTGACGCGCCCTTTTTGTTGTGACAATTGCCGAACCTTGTGTGTGGATACACGTGACGCGCCCTTTTTGTTGTGACAATTGCCGAACCTTGTGTGTGGATACACGTGACGCGCCCTTTTTGTTGTGACAATTGCCGAACCTTGTGTGTGGATACACGTGACGCGCCCTTTTTGTTGTGACAATTGCCGAACCTTGTGTGTGGATACACGTGACGCGCCCTTTTTGTTGTGACAATTGCCGAACCTTGTGTGTGGATACACGTGACGCGCCCTTTTTGTTGTGACAATTGCCGAACCTTGTGTGTGGATACACGTGACGCGCCCTTTTTGTTGTGACAATTGCCGAACCTTGTGTGTGGATACACGTGACGCGCCCTTTTTGTTGTGACAATTGCCGAACCCTGTGTGTGGATACACGTGACGCGCCCTTTTTGTTGTGACAATTGCCAAACCTTGTGTGTGGATACACGTGACGCGCCCTTTTTGTTGTGACAATTGCCGAACCTTGTGTGTGGATACACGTGACGAGCCCTTTTTGTTGTGACAATTGCCGAACCTTGTGTGTGGATACACGTGACGAGCCCTTTTTGTTGTGACAATTGCCGAACCTTGTGTGTGGATACACGTGACGCGCCTTTTTGTTGTGACAATTGCCGAACCTTGTGTGTGGATACACGTGACGAGCCCTTTTTGTTGTGACAATTGCCGAACCTTGTGTGTGGATACACGTGACGCGCCCTTTTTGTTGTGACAATTGCCGCACAGATTTCTGAGGCGATCGTAATATTCGCTGCTGGACGTCAATGACGAAATTCGGCGTGACTACCTGGGCTCTCCCTCTTAGCAGCCTATCATCCACTGACCCAGTGTCACGAAATCGGCGTACCAGGTGATACAGAGTGTTTTTACGTTGTGCCAGAATATTAGGATATTTGCGCAACCACAACTCCACACACCTCTCATAAGAGTTACAATGAAAATCACTTCCAGCAAAGCAATTGTTACCGCGTGTTAAACTCATTCTCGAGTACCTGACCTTCAACTCACCTCCCCGAGCCTACTAAATGGTCAAGCCACCTACACATGCTTCCGAAAAGTTCTAAAGGGTTGCCAACACTATTCAGCATAAAGCACGGCAGTAAAATAGGTTTATTAGCCAAATGGCAAAACTTCAAACTCTGGGTACTGGAACTTTTAGGACACGCTGTATAAGCAAAGCGTTAACAATTCTGGTGAGTTCGCTGTTATTGCGTCTATATTTCCAAACCACACACACTGAACTCTCTTATAATAGCACACAGATTGAAACAGACAGGCAGGTGGAAAAAAAAGTTTAAGAATTTTCTAGTTGTATAAAGCCAAAGCATACAACTTCCTTTTATTTGTCTCGAAAATGGCAGAACGGAGAAGTGTACTGTGTAAAATATTTTGGCTCCAGTACATATTTGGCGAGTTACGCATGGTCTTCGTGTATAGTGTACATTATCGTCCGATTAAAAAAATAGAATTATGTCTTAAACCTTAGTAAACTTCCAATCATCAATGAAAGTAACCAAAGAATCTTACTTCTTCCAATAAAAACATGTCACTAAATAAAACACCCCTTGAATTTATTGATGCCATTACATTTTATCTACTCAGAGACATCTCGATGTCCTAAATTAGCATTTATATTTTCTGTGTGACGACAGGGCGACCAATCTTCGATAGACGAAACGTCTGCAGAGACAGAGGCCGCTTCTGCTGAAGACGCGGGTGCCAGTACAGAGGACACTACAGCAAGAGATCAAGAGACGTCTCACTCAGACGAAGAAGCAAGCACCGAAGAGACAGAAGAAACAAGCGCCGAAGAAGGAACTGCACGCGATGCACATACCACACCGCTCGACGAAACCAGCGCTGAGTCACAGGAGGATACTGGAGAAGATTCGACAGAAAAGGGTGTTGAGGAAGAAAGTCAGGTAGGAGCAGCTCCAGCCAGCGACGAAGATTCCACTACTGACGAAGAAGCCGCAAGTAAAAGTGTTGAGGAAGGACGTGAAGAGATCCGTCAGGAACGAAGTGCCGAAGAAAGCGCCGGGGAGGCCAGTATTGAAGAAGAAGGAGAAATAAGTGTAGAAAGTGCCAGCACCGAGGAAGGAGCTAGCGCTGGGGAAACAACCGCCGAAGAAACTGAAAGCGCAGAAGTGGGCGATGCTGCAGAAGCAGACGCAAGCGCCCAGGAAGGCGGAAGTGACGAAGAAGGGACAAGTGCAGAAGAAAGTGCTGCAGTTGAGGGTGGAGAAAGCGCGCACGAAGGAGAAAGTGCAGAAGACTCTACCGCCAGCACAGAGGACACAGCACCAACAGCTACTGAAGGCAAAGTTCTAAGTGCCAAAGAAAGCCCAGAGAGTGACGAAGCAACTAGCGCAGACAGTGATGAAGAGGGGCCAAAGAGCAGTGAAGACGCTAGTAGTGTCGAGGAAGGAGAAACAACCAGCACCGAAGATGCTCCGAGTGCGAAAAGCGAATCCGCAAGCGCTGAAGAAGCTGTTAGTGCAGAGAAAGGAGATGCTGAAGGTGATTCTAGTGCCGAAGAGGGCGGTGCAACTGATGAAGCTACTAGTGCTGAAGAAAGTGACGCCGCCAGTGTCGAGAAAGGAGCTCCGAGAGTCGAAGGCGAAGAGGCAGCCAGTAAGGAACACGAAGGAGGTGTAAATGCCGAAGAATCGTCCACTGAAGAAGTTCAAGAAACAAGCGCTGAAGCGCCAGCTGCGAAATCAGCCGAAGACGAGAGTTCTGAAGCCACTAAAGAAATCTCAACAGAGTCAGCAACTGGAGAACAGGCGAGCGTCGAGTCAGGTGAAGAGCAAGTGTCTGCTGAAATGTCGGTTCAGAGCGCTGAAGAGGGCGACAGTATAGAGGCGCATGCACAAGGCAATGAATCTGCTGAAACTTCAGCTGAAGGTAAGTTTAAAAACACACATCTCTCTGCACACAAGTGTGACAAAATGTGATACTGCAGATTTTCACGCGGTATCTCGCCGTGACTTATATTCAAACCAGGAAACCGGCTATATCGGGAGTACCCCCAGCTTCCCCTACCTTCAATAGCAAATTACTTAACATATCCAAACAAGGCTTTCTTTCACTTATACCAACATATGCGCATAACAAAAGTCAAAAGTCATACATAGGCTTATACCCTCCTACATGTTTCGGCGATTAAATCGCAAGGTTTTACACATTTTATAATTTTAACAATTTAATATTGCACATAAGAGATTAGTGTATTGGCATTAAGTATTCCTTTCACTTAGACCTCCCTGAAGAAGGCGATTTAATCGCCGAAACATGTAGGAGGGAACAAGCTTATGTATGACTTTTAATTTCTGTTATGCGCGTATGTTGGTAATGAATGATTATGGAAGCAATGCACGGAATGAATAATATCAAGGTTCCACCTTCATAAACACATACCTCATTCTACCGTTATCATCTTCGCAAGCTACGTAGAAATTTATTTTGACAACAATGGTACAATCGTACTCAAAATCTTGTAAGAAACAAGCAACCTCATCTTCCGTGCTCCATATTTCAAAGATAATATCACTCTAAAAGAGAATTTGGAATTACTGGCGATTTCCTTGAGCATATTAATACTAACCCCTCCGTTTCAAGCTAAACAGACGCGGAGACATAATGCGCAATATAATCTGGCAGAACTGTAATGCCACACTTCGGACACAGGGTCGGCTAAAGGACGCCAATAATCAAGGAACTGCGAGGTAATTGGCCAGTGGATTCTGTTAAGTGGTTAGTAAAGTCAAGACGTATCTCTGAAAACCGGACAACCAAGGAATTGGGGTTCGAATCCCTAGGGGAGGGGGGGGGGCCAGAGGGGTTCTCTTCTCCAAAGCGTCCAGACCATCTCAGAGGCCCAGCCACTTTCCCATCAAATGGATATGGGTGGGTCCTTCATGAGGGGTTAGGCGACCAGAAAGCGAAGCTAGCCTCTATCTGGTACCGAGGTTAAGAATGCGAACATCTTAACCTCCACTCTCCCACATGCCTTCAACACGTGAAGCCTAATTAGACACAGGGACAAATTTAATTGTCTTATTTCTCAGACCCCCCTGATCTGACTTCTTAATTATATCTGTCCCTTAGATGTGTAACTAATAACAATGCAGTTGAAAACTAAATACCTGAAAATCCATACATACGTCTTACGAGAAGTAACCATTTCAGGCACTCAAAATTGACATAAATAGAAAGAACGGCCCTCATACAAAACAAACCATCCTCTGAAATGACAGAGCGGGAAAGGAGCCAACACAGTAAAACTTAAAGCACACTAAATATAGTGTGTTTAGATCTTGTTTAACATAGGGCGATAAAAGTCTCATCACATGGACTATTTCCCGGAGACAAATCTGCACAAGTAAACAAAGTTATGCGGCCAAAGGAGACGACCTTCCTCAAGGCGTTTTAAGATTTCCAGAAGATCATCAGATATGAGGTTCTGTCGTACAAATCAAAGAAATCACATTACCAAAAGGCCGTAATATGAACACTTATCGCCGTGAGAAGCTGTCTTAATGAAGACAACCTGCATATACAGCTCTACAATGCTAGCCATATAGTACTACAATGCTAGCCATATACTCGCACAATCTGTGAAGCTGACAGTCGCTCGGCTAGTTATGAATTACCGGCCTTTTACGGAACTCGAAGGTTCATTACCGTGTTCACAAGATACCGCCACTGGTCTCATCCTCAGCCAGATAAATCCAAAGCACACTCTCATGCCCTAGTTTTTTTTTAAGAGACGTTTCATATTCTCCCATCTACATTTAAGTCTCCACGGTGGTCTGTTACCTTCATGTAATCCGACAGCAGCTATGTATGTACTTCTCATTCCCCATTCTTGTTACATGCCCATGTGGGATTTATGGTGGACAGAGTGGCACTGGGATAAGCTCTGCTCCGAGTACTTTAGTTTTCCCATCAATCATTCCACCAATGCTCCATACTCATGGTTCTTTCATCTGCCTTCGACACCATATAATCTTAGAAACCGACGTCGGTCAATAAAATCTCTCTCTCTCAAAGAATCGATCGGATGGATCTTGCATACACCTAAAATTGTTTCCTGCTGGTTTATTAACATAACCTCAAATTTTATATTATCTTCACCGTGCATTTTTTATCAATTCACAAATTACACACCAACGAAATGCACTATATTTTCACTTTTTATTCTTTAACCCCTACATATGTTTCAGCCTTTACAAGGCCATCTTCAGGGGGCTCGTAATCTACATTTACTTTACATCCATCGTTTATGTCTGCTATTATGTTATATATCACATGTAGTCAAGTTTTATTATTATTTATAGATTTATAGCTTCATTTTATCATTTTATTACGAAAAACTTACGAACCTCAATTAAGGATTTTATATTCTGTGTTTTATACATTTAAATACAGAAACTGTAAATAACTGTAATCTATAAATGATAATGAAACTTGACTACTTGTGATATATAACATAATAGCAGACATAAACAATGGATGTAAAGTAAATGTAGATTACGAGCCCCCTGAAGATGGCCTTGTAATGGCTGGAACATATGAAGGGGTTAAAAATAAAAAAGTGAAATTATAGTGCATTTCGTTGGTGTGTAATTTGTGAATGAACTCAAATGTTCGTTATGTTTTCAACACACAAGTTCCATACATATAAGAAACATGTAGTTAACCGTACCTGCCTACAACAATTTACTACTTAACTGGACGTTACACCGTTATTGCTACCGGCACTAATTATCAGGACCTTGTATCACATGACAATAACGTCCTCCCATCCCAAACGTTTGCAGGACAGCCATGTTTAAAAATCTGCCAATTATCTGAAGGTTACTGAGGGCCATTGTGTCCTCGTAAGACCCTTTTTTTAAAAACAATACTGTGTCTACAAATTGCACAAGTCATTATTGTATACACATACGAGTACCAGCATGTGCTTCAATTCAGAGACCTCTTCCCTTAGTTCCATAAACATGCGTATCTGCAGCACTGTACCACTCTGACAAGAGGAAATGTACGCATAGCCTAACAGTTCTGGTGTACAATCTTGGTACGTGGCATCCGCTGTGCTTCCTAATAGAATTAACAGCACTTTTTCACTTCGTCAACACAACATTATCATTAAATAATCCTTTTGTACACAATACTACGTACATGTTTCGACCTTTCAGTAAAGTACTGTAAACAGGAAGGACTGTTTACTAATAAAGTTGTGTTGACGGGATGGTTCAATTCTGGCGCGTTCGCTGTCACTGTAATTGCCTCGATAAAAATAAGACCACCGGAAGTGTACAGGGCATCAAATGTATGATTTTTTTCCTACAAATTTTATTCAGAACATTATTCGCTCTGAGAGGCGTTCAAAGATCCAGATCCTCGCATTATGTACGTAGGCTTTAATGTCCGTTCATGTTGCTCGATTTTAGCCAACTTTGGACTGAATTGGTTGAACTCCCAAATAACAAATTTAATAAAGTCCGTTCAGTAGTTCTCAACTTGCATCATGCGTACAGACGGAGCGACTTTAATAGGCATTCCGCTGGGATGCAAACGCACCCAAAACAATTAAAATTCAACGTCAAAAAAATATTTTCACACACATATACGTCTTTCAGAAGCAACGTAGCACTCGAGTAAGCAGTCCTTTGCTTCGTATTCGGGTGATAACGGGTTCAAACCTCCAGCTATCTCGACTTAAGGTTCTCCTTGATTTTCAAAGTAATTCTGGGCAAAAGTCGGGACAGTACCTCAAACTATATCACTCCGCTTTCTTCCACATTTTCCAATCACTATCCGCTATCACTCTGCTATTCGACGCCATACTGTCTGAGCTACTACAGGCATAAATAATAAATAAATAATAATAAAGGCAGCATATCCAGTTACAATTCATTGGATAGAGAAAAAACTGTTGAGTTTTGAGGTTTCATAGTGGTACTGATAAAAACTTAAATCTTCATGAAGACCTCTTTTATAAGAAAACAAAAAATTTGAAAATATGTTTGGATAAATGTGAAGCCCGGTTATATTAAGAGCTTCAATCTTGATACTATGCCCACTGATAGCGAGGTCTGAGCCAAAGCTAAATAAGAAGTAGGCCTAAAGGTGCAGCACTGATGTAACCATGCCGGTGTTCTGTCCAATTTAGTCTCAGCTTCCATTCTCTTGCCCCTCTAGCAAGGTTCATAACGTATGACTACACCGAACACAATATATAAATAGTATATAAATCCACTGTGATCATACTGGCCAGCATGCAACTGCAGAGCCAAAAGTGTAATGAGTGGCAAAATTAAGATAGCTGAAACGAAACAGAATGTACTGAATTAACCTGCCATGTGCGGTGTACAGTACAGTGAGAATGTCTACAGAGGGAGGGACACAAAACGCAAGCTTTGAACTGGTAACAGCATTGCAAATATATCATGACGTCATTTCATTAAGTGAGATTTGAGATTCACATGACAGAGACTATTAAGAATATATTCTTCTGGGATGTGACGCCATGCAGTGTGGTAGAAATTTACAGACGTTTCGGAAAAAGATGGAGGAAACACATTCCTCCGAAAATTCAGCGTTTGTAAAAAACGTTCGTTCATATATATTGCCATGTAAAAATGTAATGTTGTGTCACATTCAGGTCACCCATCACCGAGTTCTGACAATTCATTGCAAGAAGCACATTGGTTATACTACAAATTTCCTGTATGATCCCCATAAATTCATTTCATATTCATAATTTTGCAGCACAATTATCTACATAGACTACACAAACACACACACACACACACACACACTATACTGCATAACATGTATGTGCCTGTAAGCAGACAAAATCCATAATCAGCCCACCCAGAAAATCCCACTATACAAATTTGCATTAAAACAATGACAAATATTCCTGTTTTCATATAATAAGTAAAAAAGTTTAGATAAACAAGAAAGGGAGTACGTTCACTGTAATCACAAAATATAGGCCTACACTAAACAGTTTGCTTAAACAATTAAAACACATAATGGTCCCACACTGCACAATGAGTTCAGATATCAAAGTTACATAGTGAATTCAGTCAAACACAACCATATATTTAGTTGAAATGAGCATATATTTGGTTCAAGTCAGTTACATGTTTCAACCATACATGGTCTTCAGGGAAGAAAATAAGAACCGAGTTATGTTTAGGAATGAGATCTCAATGATTTACATATGTATTGTATAAAATATATACATATCAAGTTTGATAATCTTGGGAATGAAGATGCAAAGTATATGTTTTTTAAAGTACGATAAGATTAGGTAAAGAAATAGACTATAAAATTTTATTTCAGGTATTAAAATGTTTAAATTGTAGGCATTTTCTAGAGGACAGCTATGAAATGTCTGTTGTAGTGGTCCCTTGTTGTATATATTCTTAAAGACGACTGTCGTTCTTCCAAAGAGAATGGTAGTTAAGAGGTGTCTTTTTATTTAATTTAGCAACTTGTGTTTGTAAAATCTGCACACCTTGTTGGTTATGAACACTATTGGATGAGTTCTCTTCGGTTTTTTAATCCACATATATTTATGTATGTTGAAAATACATTACTGTGGGACACATTTGTGTAACATGCTGTAGATAGATGCAGTGGGTCTCTCTGTAGTGGTGTCTGGAGGCCTTCAAACACCACTAGACAGACATGCTACATCTATCTTCATATGCATATATTTTATACAATACACATGTAAAGCATTGAGATCTCAACCTTAAATGCAACACTGTACTTATTTTCTTACTTGTGGCCAGCCTGATGATGGATATATATGGTGGAAACATGTAGCTGACTTGAACTAAATACATGCTGATTTAAACTAAATATATGGTTGTGTTTGACTGAATTCCTTGTATAACTTTATTTAAAAACACAATGTTGATGAATTGCCTAAAAAAGAGTTCAGACATGCTTTGCAAAATACAATAACACTGTAATTAGTATGTTAGTTTGCATTACAGCTTAATAAAACCTACTAAATTGAAATGCAACGGGAAAAAGTTTTAAATTCACATATACATACACACTATTCAGTCTAACACGACATTATATTATTTCTTTAAATGCTTCATGTTTCGATCGAAAACGATCATCATCCGGCGTTCCCTACAAAACTTTAAAACTCAAACTAAAACATTACGATTTGCGAGATCTCTCAAATATTGCAAAATATTTATTACAATAAAATAGTAACTTTTACCTTGACTTTTAAGGTTTTGCAGAGAATGCCTGATGAACATCATTATAGATCGAAACATGTAGTGTTAAAGAAAAACAAAGTGTTGTGTTAGATGGAATAGTGTGTATTTATGTGATTGACTGGACACAATGGGAGGATACCATGAAATTAAGATTTAAATTTAGAATCTTCTGGGATTTCATGCTACATAGCATGGTGGCCATGTACCAAGTTTCTGGGGAACCTGCTGCCTCCAACTTCAGCACAGATCAGGGGCATCCAACCGTTTTATGGCAAAGGGCCACACCCGTTATTGTAGGCTGGTTCAGGAGCCACGCGTATAAAAATAACAATACGTGATATACCTAACCTTCTAAATTACTGTGGTGTTGTTATAATATATACATAATTTACAAACGTGGCAGCGGGTCGTATAACACAAGCTGGTGGGCCGTTGCAGACCCATGGCATACTTGGACGTAGTAGCCATACTTCACAGTGGTACCTCTGAAATGACTGTAATCTTAACATTTGCCAGTGTCAATAACATTCATGTACTACAAAACTGTCATTCTGACCCAGGCATATGGTAGTGTCAGAGGAATGCCAAGTCAAAACACCCATTCACTGCTCTATGAAATTGAACATAATGAGACTAATTTTTAATATCATACTTCACAGTCCTCAAGTAAATTACATATATCTAATGTGAAATCCAAACCTATATCAACTAAGGTAACTGAAACTAAAATCTTTATGTAAACAGGTGATGCTGCTGCCCCTGCAGAATCAATACCAGAAGAGGAAGAATTAACTCTGGTACGTTGCTCAAAATGTAAACACATGCATAATGTTCTTGACTAACAAGCTAACAAACACTGCACACTTCCAGTATCCATTAGTACTTTGTATGCTAGTTTTTGATTTTCTGTTTCATTAATATAATACAAGAAAAATTTACGTGTTTATGCAACCAGAGAAAAAATTCTAATGGGCCATAACACATCAAACTTGGACTTATTAAATACTTCATTTACAATGTGATACTAAATTTTAAAATTCTGGACACTTGTGCAGTGAAAACAACACATACACAAAAAATAATGTACAGCTGTCTGTTCATAATGTGGGAACTGCTGATGAGGTGTAACATATGGCAGTCTGTATAGAAGTCTGCTACCGAGTTCAAGCCCTGGTACACTTTACACCCAAGGTCAGACAAGTGACACTGCTAGACACTACTTCTTTGGGACGTTTCATTCTCTTGGAATTGCTGCAGAAGGCTGGGTATTAAATTTCATTTGTGTACTTTAACACACCAAAATTCAAACTGCTGTGTCCAAATACTCTCTCAAGATGGAGATAAAATACATAATTTTTCAAATACCCAATTAAATAACGATATTTTTAACTGTGTGACTCATCCATGACAGAGGTAAAGACAGATGCCAAGTATAGGATACACCATTACAAAGATGTTATATTACAGAAAACAATCACCCAAAGTCTATCACATCTAACTACTGTTCAGATCTTCTCAACATGTCTGATATTGATACTTCAGGAGATGGAAATTCCAGAAAATCTCCGGCAAAGGGACCACGTTGCACAGATACTTCGACTTGATTCAGAGTCACTCGAGAAAGAAATGATTCTGGCAAAAACTGTAGACGCAACTTTGAAGGAGCTCAAGAGAGTGTATGATAATGCCATCAAGCCCCTGGAGATGCTCTTCAAATACCGTGAACTAGCAACAGACATTTTGGAGGTACGTCCCTGTCAGATGATTCAATTAGTGTATTGAAATGCACGAATGAAATTTACTGTACACATCATTTTACTATGTTAAAGTACAGAAGGAACAGACATACTTTCAGCATTGTTTAAAACAAAACGTATAACACAACTACTTATCTCTATGTAACAATCATATCATCATACACCGAAAAAAGTGTAACATTCTTTATTTACAATGTAATTTCCCACATTTTCCATAAAACACAGATCTTCAAGAGTGAAACCAATTATTCAACAGCAAAACTGAAAATACATGAAAGGTTATTACAGTATAAACAGCGTAACAATATCCAGTTAACAAGCAGACATTATCTTGAAAGTGTACTGAAAAATTTCTTATGAATTAGGACGCGAGACAAATCCCAAAACTTAAAACTTTTAACAAAAAATTCATTAAGCATCACTATTTGTCATAGATTTTAGCTTATACTCAGTATTTTAATGCACTTCTGAAACTATTTTATTAGACTCTTTAAACTGTAATGGCCTTCCATACGTTTCCATTCTCACAACTGAATAACTGGTTTTCCAGATGATCATCTACATGACCAAAACATGTAGGAAATTATATTATAAACAGAGGGCTAATTTTTTAAAGGTACCAGAATGTTATAATTATTCCATAGATTAAGAGTAGTGAAGTGCATAATGAACTACTTCAAAGTATCTCCTTTTTGTTTTACTTTTCAAGACCCTGAAATATTTTCAAAACCCCTTATCCTCTTCATGGGTCCCTGGAGTGGCGGAAAGTCAACAATAATCAACTATCTGTTGGACAATGAATACACACGTACGGCACTACGCACAGGTGAGATAAAGCTTCATACTGCAGTCTAAAGAAATGCCAACTGCTGTTACAAAATGCCCTTTCACAACATCACAATAGACAATGAATTTATAGTTTTGTTCCCACCTGAAGACAGTAATCATGCATTTATGAAATAAATCTAAAATAAGTCGATAGACTCAAATAATTTTCGTGCAGAGAAATGAATAACAGAAGGACTAAAGCCTGAAGAGTTCCATGTGGCACCTGGGGACAAAACTTGGGTTCTCTGTCTTCCGTCTGCCTTTCATTTCACCACTCTCACCCAGCTCCATATTATGGAACACAACAATAAACATGTTCAAGGTCTGCACATGTCAAAATTTCAGTAGTTTACCTGGCCCATCACAGTACATAATATGCTGCCAGTAGCCACTCAACATCTATTTCCTTTCATGCTGATCAAACTTAGTCTGAGGGACCACAAAATTATTCCTGGCAATGTGACCATACTTTCAAAACAACTTACTATGAAGAATACAGTTTTGTGAAAATTAATTTTTGAGATCCATACAAAATTATAATGTAGCTTCTTTCCAAACCAAAGGAGTTATTCTTGACATACAAATCAACAATTACTTTTAATTCATACTAGAAATAACTATTCTTCACCCAGATTATGTGTATTCTCCTTATCAGTATCACAATATTCATAGTAGCTAAAACTTTCAAGAAGAAATAACACATAAATTATGAAATTAAAGTATATTCATGCAATAAAAAAAAATACTAGAGATAAAGATTTGAACTGCATCCAAAAACTCAACTGCAGTACTTATACTCTATTTTAACAGCTGTGGCTACACCACACATGTACTGGCAACAGGGTACAGTAAATATCTTAATATTATTAGGTGTTCTCTACTGTGTCTGCATAAGGAAATGGGAAACATAAAAGTCACACCTTTAAATATAATAGATACATTTAGATAATGAACTGGCTGTTTTCCAGTAAGATATTTAAAAATATGGAAAAGCTGCTACAGGAAATCACTTAACCAAACTTATGTCAACCAAGCCTGAAACCAGACAACTCAATCAAAACTCACATATCACACCTGCGCAAATAACCCGAAAGCTACTGTGTCATCTGTCAAGGTGCTGAACCATCTCCTGCCTATTTCAATATACTTATGTGGGGAGACCGGGTTGAGGTCCTAGATGGTACTCAACTCGCTGCTGACTGGACATTCTCAGGGCTGCAGAAGTTTGGTCAAGGACTGCTGGACAGGCTCAGAGGCCTCAGACTACCGAACCCACTTCTAGAGAAGGTATTGTGCCCATAAACCTTGGAATAATGTATCAGAAGAAAACACCACTTTCTCAACTTCCAGGCCTAAAATATTAACATTGCATTAACAAGAGGCAACTCTAAGGCTTGATTTCAGGCTTCCGCCGCGATGTTGATGAAATCTGTGGTCTTCTGGGTAATTACACGGCGTTCGTGTGGTAATTATTTTGCTGGCTTTCTTTCCTACTCGGAATCTTGACCCGTGAAGATGGGACCGATACGTTGTCCCGAAACGTCGGTAAATAATTACCACACGACGCGTGTAATTACCCAGAAGACCACAGATTTCAACTCTAAAGCTAATACACATTAACTTCTATGTGTACTATGACTGCACTAACACCACATCTGACTTGCATTCATGAACTCCCTGGCTGAATACCCTGATTAAAATCCTCATGACTTCCTTTGGTTCCATCAAATGAATGTTAGAATGGTAATATAAACCTTGCTCAATATGATGCTAACTAGTTATTCTGGCATTAATAGTAACATATTTTCTTCCAATAACAAGAGCTTATGCACCACAAATTAACTGTAACTGCACACATGAAATTTTCATGTCCCATGTAACAGTGCAGTCAGTACATGATTACACTATGGGCTGGACACCTGGAATTGCTGCCAAATTTCTGGTAGGTTAAGAGATCTGTCTCTTCTCCGAAGCATTCAGATTGGCTCTGGGGCACCTGCAGCCTCCTACTCAGAGGATACTGGGGTCTCTTCCACCAGCAGTAAAGCAGCCAGGGCATGAAGCTGACCACTCACCCCCACCTAGTGCCCAGCTTAACAACAGGTGGAACTATACCTCCACTCCCCCAGACACTTTCATAGGGTGCACAGGAACAGCTTTGCCTTTTTATATAATATTGCAGTATTATAATGTGTCCTTTTCACTGAATATATTAATTTTGCCTCAGCAGTTCAACGAACTTTAACATTTTACCATCAGCCTTCCCCACGCTTTCATTCACCCTCACTTGCAGTATTTCTCTGAACACACCAGTGTTATAAACAGACCACAAATAATATGGCAGACTGATATGGCTTCCAGTTCACGGAGACTGACCGCAGTGTTTTAAAACCCGCAAAAACTCATGCATTCTAAATACTAATTTCTACTGTTCACCAAAGTGTAGACATGTTAGAAATTTCTATAACTTAATCTTTCAGCATGTGTATAAAGGTGTTTAAATATTTGCTGGTACTGTTCTAAAATTTTCTTGAAATTAAATGCTATTTACTGTAAATACAAGTATGTACCACAGATTTAGAAAAATCAGTTTCCAAACTTGTATTTCTACAGTTGTTTTAGACCAGCACTTGCAATTTAAAACAAGTAACATGTGATAAACTTTTGTTTCCCATGACTCCAATAAGGTAAACATTGTGGAGATCCCTGGCATTCTGGAGATTCGCAAGCAAGTAGAACGCCTGTTTCCATTCAATGATGCCTGCCAATGGTTCATTGACCGAGCTGACATCATATTCCTCGTGTACGACCCATCGAAGTTGGATGTAGGGCCAGAGACAGAGGCAATACTGGACCAGCTAAAGGGCAGGGAGTATCAGGTGTGTTGCTATATTACAACATTTCACGACATGGTGCTTGCCATAAATATGAGATTGGTGCACTTGCTAAGACCTTTACTTTTTTCCTGGAATACGTTTTCACTTACTGTACATTTAACACGATAAATTCAGAGACTTAATTTATGTCACCAGTCAGTAACAAAATCTTATTATGTTAATAACTTTTAACAGAAGTCTATCATACAAAATTATATCGGAATGTAAAAAGGTCAAAGTAGAAGACATGTGGGCAGGCCAGTTAAATCTATTTTCATATGGATTAAAACATGCACAAAGGGACAAAGACAAAGCAAACAAATAGTCTGTCCATATAGCATTATTTTTATACATGTGTGTACAAATAGCGCAAGTGATCATATCCGAAGCAGGGGTCACAAATTCTTTAAAAATTTGGAAGACAATTATTTGCTTACCAGAGAAGAGGCTGATCAGCATTCTCTGGCTTCTGTTCAAGGCACAATGAGACTAATTACAAGTAAAAATGAGAATGCATGTTTGCTTAAGAGGGTGATATACTGACTCGGCCACAAGCTGGACAATCCAGGGTTTGAATCCTGGCAGGAACAAGGATTTTTCTCTTATCCAAAAGTCCAGACTGTCTCTGGGGCCCACCCAGTGTCTTATTCAATGGATATTGGGAGCTCTTTCCCTGTGGGTAAAGCAGCTGAGGTGTGCTGGTGTATACAAGGACAACTTTACCTTTATATGATGGCTTTCATGAATTATGGGTCCCCACAATCTGGGATCTAAGACATGCAAAACCACAATGTTAGTGACTAGAAGAAAACTCAAAAGTTCTGCTTGGCTGATGACTGCCATCAAACAACTTGGCAAAACTTTGCAGCTTCTGGAATGCTGAGCTCAAAACTAGCCTAATGAAAAGAATGTGGATTCACTGCTCTGGACAGTAACACATAAAACACATCTACAAACTCCATCAATACAAGAGAGTGCACTATACGCGATCACAACCAAATATTCTGTTTGGAGTTCAGTGAGATGTCCAGACTTCCACAAACCACCCCCCAAATGCCAATCATGAAACTGGTTACCAGCCAAAACTTTTCAGTCACCAAATGTATTTTCTGACCCCTAACTGACAGTAAAACTCAACGTTCACCTATACTAACCAATCCACATTTCAGCTTCATGATACCATGCCATATTTACAGACACGTATAATTCTCAACAAAGCTGATCAAGTACGCCCTGAGGAACTAATGAGAGTGCAAGGCACGCTGATCTGGAACATCAGCCCTCTTATGTCAAGTTCTGAGCCTCCAGTTATGTATTCCACATCACTCTGGTCACTGCCATATGAGGCTGGGGCACCTACACGACTCCTGCTTGCACAGGAAAGAGCCTTCTTAAGGGACTTGAGAGATGCCGTTGATAAGCGAGTCGAGAACAAAATTGCCAGTGCACGACGATTTGCTGTGAGTATCAGTCTATTAAGCATTACCACCCAAAAGGTGTCACAATCTAAATATTAGCAGCACAAAAGCGTAGAATCTCATGGAAAATCATATTATACAGTGGCAGAAAAACATCACAATGAATATTACATAAATCAGAAAATGTATGCATAGCAGAACAGATCTGGCTCCTTCACTCTGTTACTGCTGAGAGATTTTTTATTTGTGGATGCTACATTTTAATGCTACGTCTGAACAGCATAAAACTGATGCCTTTAAGCAAAACACTGAGAAATGTATTTAAATGTCTTTCCCTTTTCTCACACAACACATGCTGTTCAGTTCTCTCCATATCCTAAAAACTGATTTACAGTTGATCATGTTGGATTGTAGAGATACTGCCAGAAAACTTGAAGTATGTGCAATAGCAGTGAACAGTAAAGTTTCAAAATCACAGTTAAACAGATCATTGTATTAAAAGAATACAAAAGACTCATTACGATGCAGTCAAAATGCAATCCAAATGTTCTTTCATTTTTATAGTGTGGGATGATGGGCAGGTCAACGGACACTGGACATTTCCACAGAAATGGAGATTGTCCTGCATGTAAAGTTTCTGTTATGTTTGTCTGATTTTAAGCAAAACTGAAATGGCTCTAACACTTTCACACAAAATTCACCAATACTAAATTTCATAAAAATCCTCTCAGTTATTCTTCAATCATTATATGCACATGAATATTCAGATGTGGACATGTCTAAGGAGCAACTTGTTGGGAAAGTGATGGACATCTGGGCTTGAAAATCATACGTGATATGTGGCATTTGACAGCAGTGTTGATGAAGATTAAAGTCATCTGGGATATGACACCATGTAAATTACAAGTGAACTACCCAGAAGATGGAGAGAGCAAGCTCCTCCAAAAAATCGGTAACTATTTACCAGTCTACACGGCGTCACATCCCAGGTGACTTGTATCTTCTTAAGTAGTAGTTTCTCGAACAGCTGAATAAGTGCCTGTCTGCTCACAGAAGATCCTATACCAAGGAATCTGTTATATCAGAAGAACTGGCCATATTTTAAAAATTGTAAATGTGAACATGTAAATGTTATTTGTACAAAATGTACTTCAGATACTGTAGACAATCACAAACCATGTATTTATTACAACTTAATATTTCCTATTTTTTAGGTCCGGGTTCGCAATCATGCAAAAATGGTCGACTGCTATCTAACAACCTACTACAACCACAAGTCCTTCTTTGGTAACAAGAAGAAAATTAGTGATGATATCATTCAGCATCCTCAGGACTACCATATTTATGAAGGCCTCAGCACACTGACCAACATCTCACGTTATGACTTGCCCGATCCAGATGTCTACAGGGACTTCTTCAGACTCAATCCCCTATATGACTTCCCACTGCTCTCATCAACATGCACATACTTCAGGGGATGTCCCATCAATCGACTAGATGTTGCCATAGCTTATGATTTGCCAGAACTTGTGGGGAAGTACAAAAAATCAGTTGAAGCCGCACTGGCCAATATTCAACCAAAAAGTTGAGTCATGAGAGTAAACACACTCGTATCCTGTAACCCTCTCAAAATATGGAAGTGAAACACTGTAACACTACATCTTGTGTGTAGGAGTTATTCTGATGAAGAGCAGGCTTGAAGTAGTCGAATCAAACATTGGCCATGAAAAATCTGTATGTTGTATAAAACCATTTGGATATGTATCATGTTATGGAAAGACTATCACACTGTCAATGACCTACTTCCAGAGCCCATACATAATATTAGGAAAACAAGAAGGGTTCAATTTCTTGCCTCCAAAACCTTTAGAAATTTAAAAACGAATCTGATCACAGGTATCAAAACTAAATAAACAAGACTGCAATTTTAGACATTGAACCCTAACTGAAAGGAGAAATGTGGAAATAACTGTGGTAAAAGGCTGCAAAAATAGGTGTACATTCTATGTTAAGGAATCTTGCAAAGAACAACACAGTCATCTTTGAAGACTGAGTGAGTACCAAGTTATGAAACCAGTGTGATAATGCTGTATTTATAAATTCTGTGACTTGTGTCCACATTTGATTTTCATTGTGTTCAAACCTGATGACACTTTGATCTAGCACTGGTGCAGATGTGTTAGGAAGTACACTTATATTTGCGACTAATGCTGAAGTTCATGAACAAAGAAAACTTTAAGAAATATCTACAGGTGACCAACATTCTAATGTGACTGAGGTGATCAAAGCTTCCACAGCCTCTGTGTTTCACAAGCAAACCAACTATAAAAAATGAGGAGGAGAACAGATGAAAATGGATAGAACAACTGACTTTCCAGTGGTGACCAAAGTTGGTATAACTGTGATGCTGAACTGATCTATCGAACTTGTTCCTGGTTCATGCACGCACCATTCATATTTCTGAATGAGTTGTTCACCTTCAAACTTTTGGCATACAAAATCTAGCAGAAGCACATACTTCAAACAAAAAATGCAGTTCCCAATAAAAAAACAGAAAATAAAAAATAAATGGTTCCCACGATTTCTCACTTCACTTGAATCAATTCTAGTAATTTACATACCCTAATTCCAGTAATCACAAGTGTAATAAGCAAAGATAATTGTGATAAAAGACACAATGACATTAAAGTGACAAGCAAAGTATTGATGGTGAGCAATGGGCATAACCAGTTGCATTTTCTGAAGGATAATGCCTATGGTCATTTTCTACATGTCAAGACTCATTATAAATACAATGAATGGGCGAGTTTTAATCTCTGCTAAATATGAAGTAAAACAAATAGAAAACTGCATTTTATAAGTCAATGCAACAATAGATGTAGAGAAATGCAGCTACTGTTAGAATACATTTCATCATACACATATTCCTTTGCCTGTTGAGAAGTATGTCTGTTAAAATTAATTCCAGTGAGGAAAACATTTGTTTCATTATTCATGCCATGTGGAACACTGGCAAATGAATCTGTATACACTTTATCCATACAATTGGATGTGTCTGTTAAAATAAATGGAAATGTGCTCATCTTCAACAACATGGCTGACAACTAATCATGTACATAAACCGTAGTTTTTTCACTCAAAGCTTTAGTCAAAATATCTGCAACACTTCCCTTCTTAATCAGATTAAAATCATATTACATGCACATAAGACAATAATACACACCATGTGGGACTCTTTGAGACAGACCAGACTTAACAACCGTTAACACTTCAGTGCAGGAATTAAATGCCCCGAGTGATCTCCAGCAGACCAGAATTTAAAGGGGGTCTGCATAAGAGGGATGCATAACAGCAGCCATAAACATATGAGATTCAGTGTTTTGAGCATCACACTAAGCATTATAAATATATAATGTTCAGTGCCCAAGGGCAAATAAACTAGCCAGTATACATAGTATCTCATTTAAGAGTGGACAGATTTCTGGAAGCTGTGATGGCCAGCTCAGCACCTGCTGCGCTGCTATGGGAAGCTTGCTGTTAACAATTTACAGACCCCAGCACACTCTGAATTAAGATTCCTTGTATTCTGGCTCATTCCATTTAACTATGCACTGAACACTGCTTTCTTCTGAGATGTTATGATGCACAACCTGGTATAGATTTACCAATGTTTCTACCTTGAAGAATGAGGCAGCAGGTTTCTCCAAAACACTGGCAAATCTGCACCAGAATACACAACGTCATATCCCACACAACATTGATCTTCATAATCACTGCCATGAGAAGCTCAGGTCTGAATGTCGGTCAGCAATTTAGGAAAGTTCTTCAAGTTTACAAATTTATACATAAATTTCTCCAACCCTGCGCAATTCCAGTATACTTGTATCGGATTTAAAGTTTTCACTCTCCATTTTGGAAAACTGTCAAAATTCTCAAAAGTTCAGTTTTAATAATGTCACACGGAATCATAAAATGATGATATTGGTTGCTACATTTCAACACACTTAAAAACTGTTACATGCAAAATTTTTGGATGTTACTGTAATCTCTCAATTCCACATGCTCCGCCAAAGTTGTCAAATAACTGGAAAACAGTGCCTGCAACTGTCATGCTGTTATTTTCCTTTCTAGAAAAATCTGGTACAGTCCTATGCAAATGTGTCACATTAATTTTCAGGAACCAATTAGGGTGATTGTAGTGTTGCACCCACCTCAAAAGTTTATACAAATTATAATAAATTGAAGTGAATAAGACTTACAAATATCAGTTAATAAAAGTACAGCATTTATATGCAGCTTAACCAAACTCTGCCACACATTTGCCCCCCCCCCCCCCCACATGAAACAGCCCTCAAACATGCATTTAAGTACCTCAGTCTCACAAGGCAGCAGCATTTAAATACCCTTGGTCTCACACTGCAGCAGTATTTAAAATTACATGTAGATAGAAATAACACAATTTTATGTACATCACTAATTGCAAGAACCTCTGTCCTTTACCATAAAAAATATTTTTTATACCCTTCCCTTCATTTACATTACAAGTAGGTAGATTTCAAGGCAATTTCCAGAGCAAAAGCCCAGTACAAAATTCCTCAACCAAGTCAAAGTCTTTTTTTCTTGTTTGGCCACTATCTTGCATCAAAGTAAACACTGTTTTTTCAGTTTTGCCTTCTCGTTACATGGGCCGTCTCAGGGCATATTATGGAATCCACATTTATGAGTGTGGCTGCTTTCGAATTTCTCCTATGTTCAGAGTCAACTGCCTTCCTATAACCTTTGAAAAACTTCTATTAGCTGCACTGTGAAAGTGACATGGTCTAGCTTTCTCACTCATGTGCTTGAAATGAACGGAACAAGAGCAATGTGTACAGACACATTCAGGCACCTTTTCAACACTTTCATGTGCCACTTTGTGCTCCCATTTCTTTCCAAGACATGAAGTTGCATAATTTTACCCACTTTATCAACTCCATAAATGTCCATCCTGATACTCCGGTTTCAAATTGTCCTCTCCTGTCTTTTTAACTGTCACTACCATCTCAAAATGCAGAGATAACTGATACAGCCTACTTGCTGATGCATTTTACCACCACGATTCCGTAAGTGTCCACTGCTATAAGGTCTCCTGATTTCAAATTTGCAAAGCCACAGTTACTCTTTGGTTTGTCAGGAAGTTGCAAAGTCCTGAATTATGGCACAGTACAGTAAAGTACAGTTTTTCCTGTGCATGCCATAAACACATACAGGGGAAGTAGAGGTATCCTGGATTATAGTAGCTGCAGTTACTTTACGACATCAGACTTATCACCTGGGACCACATCTCTAGTTAGGTCAGTATTAGAAGCACTGTATTCAAAAACAATTCCATAGCAGAGGGGGAGGGGGAAGCAGGGGGCTTTAGGGGTGTGCCAGCATCTACCACCACATGCGCCGTTCTAAATTTCATATCCAAGTTCAGAACCTGATGCAAGGTAAGATTAACATGAAAATGTCACATCATATGTAAGCCATATACGAGAGGTAATAAAAGGTCAAAGGGCTTTATACGAGCCTGTCATCACAGTCCCAATAATGGTCCTGATAATATAACAATGACACAGTCATGTGGCATGGAAGTTATGGCATTAAAATGTTAGACAAGGAAAAAGGATTAAATGCTGTACAAGCCCTATATTGGTAACCAGTATAGAAACTTTCAAAACTTGGCAGCAAACTACTGCGGAGATATCAAACAACAAGCTGAAAAGCTGAAACACTAACAGTCTTTAATTGACAGTTGACCAGAATTTCAGAAATGTCAGAGGCACACTACACAGTAAGCAACCAGGGTCACATCTCATTGCAAAGTGCCCGTCTGTCATACACATGTGGCAGGTCCAGGGCCATGCAATGACGACTTCCTCCAGGCTGATGGAACTGAAAGGATGTCACACTTGCACACGATTTCACATTTTGCAATTTGCTGCCCTTCATATGAATCCATTCACCTGGTTGGGCAGACAAAACAATATGACATCTTTGCCTACAGCTCAGATAGATCCCCATGTAAAGCAGCTGCCTTAGCAGCTTCACCAGCAGCCTCATTACCAGACAGGCAAATATGGCCTGGTACAAAGCAAAGGACAACAGATTTCCCTGCCTGACAGACATGTGACACTTGCTGCAGAATCTTGATAAGTGGAATGTCAGGTGCATATCCATAGTCATTTAGGCAGTCATTGCAAAGCTGACGCTACCGACACAATCGTTGAACAAAACAAACAATCTGAATGGCATACGGTCCAGCGACATAAATGCTGCTGAAACTATATAGCCAGCACAAGAAAATCTGGTCTCCACAGACAGAGGCACAATCAGTTGAACCTTAAACAAATGATCATCAGAACACACAGTCCTACAATCCACAGCAGAAAATAGGCATAATGGAAAAGAGTGTATATCAATTTTTTTTTTTTTTGCTCTCAATTCAGAAATTGAATCTGAGTCCATTTTTCTACAAACTCACAGATTCAACACCATATACACAAGTATTTTCTAAGCATTGTGTGCACTTCTAAATTCGCTGTTGAGATGTTCCTGTATTGGCTCAATCTTGAAAACTTTCCAATTTCCTTTTTAAGATCTAAAATCGTCATTATTTACAGAATGCATGAATCTTGTAAGTAACTTAGATCTGTCTCATTATACACAGCACATCTTTATCCATCTCTCCAAGCACAGTGAAATACAATAACAGTTAGGGAACGCAACTTGGCCAAGTGTTATGTCACCTTCTGTATGAAGCAACATCAGATTCTTGCTCAGATGCATTTGTAGTCCTGTCATACAGAGCAGCTTATTGGATCTCAGAAATTCTTGCTGTTGAGCGAAGAGTGCTCATATGCAATACTTTCAAAAAAGCATGTCATAGAGAAAATGTCAAAAGTTTTTTTTAAAAAATACCCCATGTCAACAGTGCTATGTAAAGAAAAATGTACAGACTAGTGGAAAAACGACTCACAGGTTCAGTAATGGACAAAAATAAAATGTGAAAACTTGTATTTTATTTGGGTGATGCATGGCTCACATTAAGTAGTAGGACATACGCCAAAATAACAGGCTGGTGTTATGAAAATCCCGATGCAGTTCACAGGCTTCAAATGTAATAAAGCTGCCATGCTGAGGGAAAAGTTCAGTGAGATGCACTGTACTTGTGAAGCACAAGTATGTCCAAATAAAAGTCCTTATTGAAATATGTCTTCTCTGTTCACATATCATGTATGCCCAGTAGCATCAGAATGGCAAGCTCACCACTGCCTTTTCTTTCCAATTGTAAGCTTAATATCTTTCAGTTTACCACTGTGTGCTACAATAAATTTGCTGGCACACTCATTCCTTTTAATTACAAACCTAAGTACTTACAAATTATATCATTCTCAAAAGACAAGTCACATAGCCTCTGATGCTTTATATGCAAGTTACTTGACTACAACTCCTGAAGTGCTCTTTTGTTGCCAATGTACAAACCATCAAGCAATTAAGAGTATTCATCACTTGCCTGTCGACTGTCTTTGTCTCTCTGCTCTTAGATAACTATTCTTTCTTCTTCAGTATCATTTCAGAATTTTTTACAGTTGAGTCTCAATCACTCTAAATGAACATTCTCTCATGTTGCAATGGTTTTACTGTTAAAATGACTAATGGTGAATAAGAGTCACATGCAGGGTGTTCAACATAAAGCAGAACCAGCTCATTAAATCTACAAACCTGCTCACAGAACCTACATTAACAACCTGTATCATGTAACTTACAGCATGTTACAGCTGGCACTGGATATAATCTCCAACTCTCAGACATGCCTCACACCTGGTGACCAAACTATTAAAAACTGCTTGAAACTCTTGTCTGGAAACTGCCAATACTGCGCAGCTGATAATTTCTTTAAGTTCATCCTCCTCTATGTAAGGATTATCTGCTGATTTGTACCTGTTATTTTGAGTATTTATATGGCCAATTATGTAAAATCATGCCACACCTATAAAACAAGTTAGCAAGGGATAAACTTCACCTACACACTGCTTCACAGCACTATTTACAAAATCACACACCCTTGCAATACAGTCTGCATCCTGGGGTTTTCACACAACTGTAAATTTGTATCGTTTCAAACAACACAGTTATGTAGTTGTGTGTACAGATGACTTTTGAAACACTTGTTTCCTGGGATAACCATCTTCATAGTTTTCATAAAGATAGTTCCAATCTCACCCCATCATCATCAAATGTTCCTTCTGAAAGAACATGTGACATTCACAATTGCTTCTTCTTTAACAAGAAACCTGTTATTCTAAAGTTGTTCATCAGTCATTATATTGTTGCTTTTGAAGCAATGGTAACACTGGTAAACTGAGAGTTAAATTTGCCATAACATTTTTTATAGGATTTCTTCCTTACATAGGTTTCTACAGTAAAAACCCCCTGCATTACACTCTGCTTCACAGTCATGAACAAAAGCAATACCACTCACCCTCCCATGTTACACTGTACTTCATATTCACGAACTACAATAAATAAGTTACATTTGCTACACTCAGCATATGAAATTGGATTGTGTGACAGCATTCTAATGACTCATATTGTAACCAAACGCACTGCAATAAAAATAGCAGGAATGTGTAAGAGAGCCTGATAACAGAGTAGATGGCGAAGTCTTCACATTCAAATGAATGCTCTGTATATTAATACCAATAGGAAAAAAGCATGGCATCAAAATTTCACAAAAATGTGCTAAAGGACTTCAAGGCTACCCACAAATTCATTTAGACAATTAAGTAAAATTCATCTTAAACTGAATTAGGTTCAGCAACACTGATTGGTAAATCCATATCAAAACAGACTCAGAAAAACAATGATGAATGTGACTTTTCTGAACGCCTGGAAAACATTCAGAAGTCTGCATACTGACAACAGTGTAACCCCAATTTTTTTAAAGACATGAACCCAATACAGGCATGACAGAGATCTGTTCAAAATGACATTTTGAAAATTAAATATCTCCAAGCAAGAGGGACACTGTGATGACCTACATACTGTTTGAACGGTCTAGAAATGTAAATTCCGATAGTGACCTAACATTTTATGTACTACAATGTACTAGTGCAAATAAGACTCTCAATATTTACATGCAACAACCCGTTCAAAAATCTTCTGCCATTGCTTGAAACAAACACAGGAAATATTGCTCAATCACTAATCTAGCCTGTTTCTTTCTTTGTCTCTTGCAAGCAGCTATCAAGTTTCATATACAAGAAAACAAGCACTGAAAATCACAAAACTGCAAAAATCCTTTGCACTGGCATCAATGCATCACATGTTTGAAATCAGTTCCATATTCTTAGTAACTACAAATTAACAGATGGTATTTAGAATTTCTCAAATTCATAGCATGGAAATTTAAAATACTCACATTTGGTGTCACCTCTCTCAGCCATTCATCAGCCTGTTCATCAAAGTCAATTTTGCATGCATTCCTCAGGTCTTGTGCTGCTTCCTCCCACTGACCCAGAAGACGATGAGCTCGACCACGGAATTTGTATGCCGCTGCATTGTCAGGGTTGATTTGAAGAGCTCGTGAGCAATCACAAATGCAAGCATTTGGTTTATTTAATTTTAATAAGCACTGTCCCCGTTTAGCATACAGCAAAGCTGAACCTGTGAGAGAGAAACATTAATATTACATTATTTTAATTCATACTAAATCAATTTGTATGTGCTCTGTAATAAGCATGTATGATGCATGCACACACACACACACACACACACACACACACACACACACACACACACACACCCTGTTAGAAACTTCATATTAATCTTTCCTAAGCAAAACTTAAGAATGTTAATGAAATATGTAACACCACTGTACAGGCAAGTCAATACACAAAACAATAAACCAAGTAAATATGTGCCCTTGAATGATTCATTTTTCAGATCTGAACCATTCAAAAAGAGAAGTACCAAGAGAGTGCAGAGACTATACCTGTACTGCAACCCTCTGCTTTCAAGCCTAAACATGGTGTTCATTATGCAATGTGATGTTACTGTGCTGCTTAGTGAGTCCAATCATTGTTCTGTGGTGAACATGGTCGATGAACACACATTTGGAGAGAAGGCTGATATGCACACTGGGATAAAAGGACATTTATGTTCACAGCAGCAGAATAAAAATGCAAAAAATAACCCACACACTAGAAATGAAATGCAGAAACCTGGATGACACTTCTCAACATCCTGGGACCAGCAAGAGGGGGATCAGGGCTGCGGAGCACTTGGTTCACTGGACTGTTTCACAGCTCCTACATCAGCAACTCTATATCCTTACCATCTCCACTAGCACAAGACATATGCCCATAATGTGGAGTTTTGTCAGTGGGTCCTCCAGCAATGTGCCAGTAACGCTTTCTTACTGTCCCTCATGTTAACAGGATGTGGTAGGATTGACTTGTGATTGTATCACAAACTTCCACAATCACATATTATACATATGTGTGTGTGTGTTCGCATGTGCATGCATGTGCGTACATGTGTGTATGTATATCATCTGAAATATAAAGATTTATTGGCCATATTAAATACATGTAATTAGTGGAAGATTTAATATCTTGTAACAGTGGAGACTTTCCACTCTTCATAATGTTGGAATGAGACTGACTGGAAGTCTGCATTAACCTTTTCGCGACAAATTTGGACATCTAAATTTTTATGCACCCTTTATGTAAAATGTGAATTTTTATGAACCATAAAAGATAACATAAAAAGGACCTACTTCTCGCTTAAGCCTTGACCTGTAAGCTGTGTGAATCTAAGATCCCTAATCATCCCACAACTGAAGAATCTGACCACCTGGGGGCTACAACATAGCACTCATGGGCAGTTGTTAATCCACATGTTGGTGTCATGATATTGAATCATGACATCAACAATGACTTTTAATAAAGGCAGATGATGCACCAACCTGACAAGCAAGGTGCAATGAGATGAGGTTAGGGGTAGACAGAAAGGGCTGTTGGGCACTATGGAGCAGCCACCAAGCCAGTGGAGAGGACAAGA
The DNA here is from genome assembly GCA_021186555.1 of Reticulitermes speratus. Taxonomy (NCBI): domain Eukaryota; kingdom Metazoa; phylum Arthropoda; class Insecta; order Blattodea; family Rhinotermitidae; genus Reticulitermes; species Reticulitermes speratus. The sequence goes on from JAJKFL010000012.1 coordinate 21,408,495, forward strand.
AGTGCCTTTGCTGGGCCCCAGGGCCCCTATAATTACACAGAAGGGTGGTTCTACTGCGAGGTGGCTCACCATGAGGCAGGCAATGTCAACGATATAGCCAGTCGTTTGGCTGGGCTCAGTCTGATGGGAAAGCTGCTCCATGTCACCTCCAATCATTTCTCCATGTCCCTGTATGACTGTTGCCTAAAACCAGCTCACCTGCGGGTGAGCTGTGGTGATCAGTCCTCAACCTACCTCCATCTCGCCATGTTCCAGTTTCACAAATATATATACAGCCCCTCACACTGCTCCCTGATTGGCCTCCCACACTTTTCCAGTCAATCACCGCTTACATTGGCCCTATACCTTAACATTTGTTCTAGTATTCTTCTTGGATGTCTTAACCCTTGAAGACGAGGCCATTACACTATCTCAGAATGTCAGGCAGGACTCACCCAGTAACATGGTGCCACATTCCAGAAGAAGAGAGATCTCAATTACACCACTGCAGAAGCCTAAAAACTTTTATAGCTGTTTTCAGCACCACCAGTTCCCACACTGGCACCCCGACAGCCACCAATCCTGTACCCCCTCCCCTATATCACATACCATTTTTTTCTGCTCAATTTATTCTTCTAACTGAAAATGGAGGAAGCAGGCTCCTCTGAAACAGGAATTCTCAAATGCAGGGTCACAACCCAAGTATCGGTCATGAAAACCTTATTATGGTTCAAAAACTTCCAAAAATAAATGGCTGGGGTGTTGAGTATGTGCTGATACTATTTGGATCACAGCAAATCAATCACAATATAGGCCTAAACAGGCTCTTAGGGCTCCAGGAGGTTGAGGCTCCCAGAATTTCTACACAATCGGCACGTGAAGGTGGCAAGGTTGTCAGCCCTATTCCTTTACCCCCCAGGAGATACCCCTGGTACTCATTTTTGCTAGAGGTTGAGTCGACCCCAGGGCCATAGTGTAGCTGGATTAATTCAATGGTCAATGTAATTTACAATTTTCAGGTGTGAACAGCATAGCTTGAGAACCACTGCTCCGAAACATGGGTAACTATATATGTACAAAATGCAAAGCACCATATTCCACAAAATATGATCATATTAACGCAATGCCGACTCGATGGCCCTTTAATTAAATACCCCATTTTCTAGATATTTTACACACTTTAAATGTTCAACCCCTGAATAGATTCTTACTTACAATTTAAATGTATAGATGAAACTCCTGAACCCAGTACTGACAAAACTGCATATAGAGAGTCTAGTAGTTCCTCAATGAGTGGTATTTCTCCAAACATGACCCTTTGTGAAGCGGAACGCAGAATTTACAAATGTATCTAGTTTCACTTCGCTTTTTATGTGCCGCACACACTTTACACTGTCTTGCAGGATACTACTTCTTGCCATCCCCACCAGCAACAATTTTGTCCAGTTTGTGTTTGCTGAAATCCCTGGAGATTCTGCACAGGGGGTCCTGTTTAGGCCCCCTTGGTGTTGGTTGCTTCTATGGCCATTGCAGTTCGCCAGAGCTGGGCTCTTTTGTATTCTGGACTTTCGATATCCACGACCTTCCTACCTCGTGCAGAAAGCTCCTGTACTTTATTTTTTTCTTTGTGTTTCGTGTTCTGTACACAAAAAATGCATTGAACAGTGCACAGTTTAGCAGATACAATACCACCTTTTTTGACCATTTGACAGTTTTCCTCAGAACTGAGTAATAAGTGAGGTACTGGTCTGTCCTATCTATGCTGTTCATGAATTTATTGTACCAGATAACAGCGTAAGGTATCTTTATTTCCAGGTTTTTTTTCTGTCTTTCCTTCCTGTGTTCACTATTCTTGCGTCATGGATCATGCCTATCATTTGCACAAGTCCTTTGTCCATCCACACTTGGACCACAACATCACCCTTCCTCCGGAACAATGATTGCCCTCTTTTCAAGTGTTTGGCTTCCCTTTCTAGGTCAGGTGGAATGCCCCTGTTAGCCCTCATAGTACCACAAACTCTCACCTTTCTGTTAACAATGTTTCAGCAGATCTCACACCATAATAAAAATTGTCTTGATAGATGTGATGATTCTGGCCTAAGTTTCTCTCTAAAAGTGAAAATACTGTGTCCTCCGACTTATTCCCCTCGGCTGCGCATATCTCCATGTTACAGATACAACCCGATACTGCCTCACACGCCATTCTCACCAGCATTCCATAAACTATAATTTTGCCTGTTGTTTTGTATGGGTGTGAGACTTGATCTCTCACACTGAGGGAGGAACGTATGCTGAGGGTTTTCAAGAATAGGGTGCTGAGGAGGATATTTGGGCCTAAGATGGACGAGGTAACAGAGGAGTGGAGAAGACTACATAACGAGGAACTTAATGATCTGTGCTCATCACCAAACATTATTCGGGTGATCAAATCAAGAAGAATGAGGTGGGCTGGGCATGTAGCACATATGGGTGAGGGGAGAGGTGCATACAGGATTTTGGTGGGGAGACCTGAGGGAAGGAGATCACTTGGAAGACCCAGGCATAGATGGGAGGATAATATTAAAATGGATCTGCAAGAAGTGGAATGGGGGGAAATGGACTGGATTGATATGGCTCAGGATAGGGACAGGTGGCGGGCTCTTGTGAGTGTGGTAATGAACCTTCGGGTTCCACAAAACGTGAGGAATTTCTTCACTAGCTGACGACCTGCTAGATTCTCAAGAAGAACTCTGCTCCATGGAGTGAGTTAGTTAGCCTGGATTGGACTACCGAAATTTCAGGTGACCCCGCCATGGGATCATGTCATCAAGTGACAGTTCTTGCTTGGGGCTGTAAACTGACCTAAATTCCTGTAGAAAATATTCATACACAGGCCGTAATTTGAACAGTCTCCCTGCATCTTTTGTTTGCTCGCTGTTGTCACTAAAATACCAGGCTTACCAAATAAATTCAAAATGGTTTCTACTCATAGTGTGAGGAAAAATGGGTGTGGAAATTGTGGGTCAGCTGACCAATAGTCTCTTATATTGTCCTTTTTGACTTGTCCCCTCAAAATTATTAGTCCCAAAAACTTTCTCATTTCTTCAGGTGTGATATTGGACCACTTCAGTGTTTTAGGCAATACCTTCCATTGTTGTGCATTTTGACTGTGGTAAAGATTAGACTGTTCAGTAAATAACTGTATAAGATCGTCACCAATGACTGAACTCACAACTTCATCAACAGACTCAGGGTTATCAATTACTACATTCAAACCTGTGGTTCCAAGGAAAGGCTCATCACTTGTTTTTATCAGTTTTACACCACACGTCACTTGTTTCATTATCAGAGCTATCCGGATCACTAGTGTCTTCCTCTTCTGTACTTGTTTCACTGTCACAAGTAAAAACTAAGGGACAAGGTCACGACTGTTTACATGAACTAATTGTGGGGACGTCACTGTCACTTTCCAAAATTTCAGATTCACTATCATCAGACACATCAGAACATGTGTCCGCATATAACTCATACAAAATATTGTCGTTACACTCCTACGCAAAGCCATGATTGTAACTGAAAGAAGTTACAAAACAAAATATAGAGGGTATCTCAATGTGGTCGCTTTGTTGCAGTTGTATGATTCTAAGAATGTGGGGTCAGGAAGGGCTGTGTGTTTGTAACTTGAGTCCCACACATCCTGCTTCAAGCTGCCGATAACCTTGACGTGATAATGAGACGGAACAGCCCACAGACGCACGTATAGGACGTCGTGTATGAAAACGTTGAAATACGTGACCCGTCAACAATGTGTGGCTTAGCAGTCACGTCTTTATACGTGGCCGGACAGCAAAGTGTTAATGATTAATTTTGTACATGGCATGATAACTTTTTCTGGTGTCCCATATAGAGAAGGTGTTAGAGCTTCCTTTTCACACAGTACACAGAAAGTCTTTATAGGAACACAACAGCACTAACTATGCTATTTATAAGTCTTGACCATCCAGGCAGTGCATCAGTTAACTGTACAAGTTCCAACATTCCAAACAACCTGGACTTAAGATAATTAGCAAAGTCTGGAAGCAGATTCATTCATGAGGAAAAATGCAAATACATGCACACACACAAACATGTACAGTTTAACACAAGAACAGTCAAATGGATTATCTTCTCAGTCATACCTGGATTCAACAAAATGGCTTCTGTGTACAGAGCTACTGTCTTTGCATAGTCCCCTTCCCCAAAGGCTTCCATTGCTTCCCGTTTCTTCTCGTCTGATTTTTCAATATCTTCCTCTGTAACAGCTTTATCACTCTCACCCACTGCCTGTGGTTCATCAGAATCTGGTTCTGAAATAGGCACATTACTCTTAGCAACAATATTTTACATAAAAATATTATTTCATTCTAAAATTATGCTCCTATGTTAATGAGTATATGCATAAACTATAGTAATAACTTTACATATCTCAATAAAAGTTCACTCTAGAAAGCTTTTAACAGTCAACTTAATATGCAAGTATTAATAGTTGTTCTGTGTAACAATGCTATCAGACATACCAAGAAATGTTAAAGTGTTAAGTGAATAACAAATCACAAAAGACATGGCCTAATTACAGGAAGGAAAGTTAGAAGGAAGGATAGAAATGACGGAAAGACGAGGGAGAAGACGTAACCAGCTACTGGATGACCTTAAGGAAAAGAGAAGATACTGGAAATTGAAAGAGGAAGCACTAGATCGCACCCTGTGGAGAACTCGCTTTGAAAGAGGCTACGGACCTGTCATAAGACAGACTACAGAATGAGAATAATTACAGAACCATCCAAGCATTTGCCTGGAGGTTCTCATGGCAGTGGGCATCAAGATCATGGTCTCTTGGGATAAAGCACCATGTACCTGATGATGGAAGCAGCAGGTTTCTCCAAAACATTCAGACTATTTACCAAACTACATGGTTATCACATCTCAGGTGACCATAATCAAGTACTGAACCTTAAAGGTTCCATATAAGGCAGGGAATTTTCTTGCCTAGCTGAGCAATGGCTTCTCTTTGCTCCATGGAGTCAAGTACAATACTATTTTCACTACTGAATAACACAAGCCATCTTAAGATACCTGTGCACTGTTTTCTAAACTAAAAGTGAAAGAAGCTAAATATGATCACAGAGTTTCAAAACAAACAAAATACATACACGGATGGCCACTAGTCACGATCAGATGATTCATTATGAATGAAAAACAACAGAGGATATTTGTTATGATAACAGTGTGTATGCAGCTTCTCAGTAATAAAAGAGGGGCAAGACATCTGGAAGGAGGGGGAGAGAGGGGTGTCATATGACATGTTGTGGCTGGGATCCCCCAGTTTTGCACAGGATTTTCCTTCCATCAGTGTGCTACTGCAGGTATGTTTTACAAAAATGACTTTCTACTATGTTTTAGCATGTTCTGACATTGCTTATGACAGATACAAGTCCATGCACCATCAAGAAGCATCTGTTGTACATGTGCGGGTTCACAAGAAAGGATGACGTGGCCATATGGATGAAGAAATAGAGAAAATTCTGTCTTACATTTAATAAGGCAGCTCCAGCTAAGGATAATTTGTGTCAACTGGAGAAACAAAGATTCCTAACTGGTTCCATGTTAGGTGTGAAACAAAGCAGAAGACCACTGAAATATACAGATGTCATGCTCATTTGGAGGAGTCAGCTTTTCACTCTCAAAAAGGTCCACAAAAAATCACCTGCATGGTTCCAGATTTCAAGAACCACCAATTTTTTCAAGGGAATGTAAAAATTTGTTTAGCCCACATATAAGCATTTTGAAATATACTGCACTCATCAGCAAACATGGGAGGACACAGTTGGGAAGGGATACAATAATGCAATGCACATGCCTGGTACCACATGTCCATGCCATTGTCACTTAAATTCACAACATAATGTAGGCCAAAATTTATGGTAGCCTTCCCTCCTCATCACGTCGCACAGAGGTTCCCACACTTGAGAAATCTGATATTTGTTTCTTCCTGGATTTTCTGCGAAATCGAAGAACAGATTACTCAAAACAAGTGCTGACATCTGCATATTTCTGTGGCCTTCCGCATCATTTTTCTCTAACACAGAACCAGTTAGGTATGTTATTTCTTCCAATTTATCATAAGTTAGCCTTAGTCTGACCTACTTTACTAAATTCAAGGCAAAGTTTGCTCTATTTTGTCATACTTTGGCCACTTCACCTTGGAATCCTCACAAAAATGCCAGAAAAAAACTAAAACATAATATGATTACTATTGTAAAACATGCCAACAGTAGTACACTCATGAAATGAAAAGTCACCTGCAAAACTCCAAATTGTGGCTGTGATCAGCAGCAAGGAGTTCATCAATCTACAAACAAGATCACATCACTAATAATTTCTACCCCTCTAGATTACGATGATATTTAATTGATGCAAATAATGGTTGTCTTCGTTTCTATCTTGAATTTATGTTTGTTACAGTTTGCAATCATTTTCTAATACTTATGTATTTTGTTCTCTTCCATAGACACATTCTGACATCAGGCAGTCTTATAGCTGTAATTCCATTGTCTGAATTGTCCGGTGATTGAGAATAGCTTTTTCAATGGGACCCAAATGAATAGGCATCACCTGAAGATGGAGGAAGATCCCTTCTCCGAAACGTTCTGAATTTTAGAGTTTTATATATTTGTATTTTACATTTTATATTACATTTTATTAACATTAAAAGACGATGGACATAGTCCAAAAAACAAGTGGTTCAGGATAGCATTTTTTTTGGATCTGGTTACAAATATGATGATAATGCCCTGCTCTAAATTTTTACTACATTTTCTGGCAAGGGTGATAAAACACACCTTTCAAAAGTGGTATAATACAAACAATATTTGTCCTATTTGAACATGCAGGCACTTCTTAGAACCAAAAAAGGCCATGCTCAGTACCTGTTTAGCATGTTTGATCATGGAAGGGGTATTGCATAAGCTAAATGTTCAGTCTCATTTCACTTTTGCCACATCTCATACCAATAAGAGGTGAATGGTACCTTCATTAAGATACTTACTACCCTTCTGTGACAGCAACAAAAACAAACAAAAAGTAACAAGCTTTGCAGTACACAGAGCACTTATGAGAATTCATGAATTTGGGTTTTTTTACAAACTTAACATAATTATGTGACTTACATCAACCACATAAGCCCACAACCTAACACTAAATTTGGAGTTTGCTTGCATTTACTAGGTAAAACAAAAACAAATCCAAAGTACCCAGGAAAAGAACCACTTAATTCTAATGTTAGTGGCAAAGAGAAAGTATTAACTGGTGAAAACTGAATAAACTGTAGTATTTTATAAGTGCCACAGAACAATTACAGTTACTGAACAAGGTCAACCATTTAAACCTCCAAAAAATGTTTAGATATTAAGATAGCAATTACAGATTTGTATCATATATATTAGTTTTCAGTTGTGCGGTGGCCTAGTCTATCTACTTCACACTACTTTTTTTTACATATAACAAGTGTACAGACACACATACCAAATTAAGTCTGTAACTTCCTTAAAATCTAGAAACAATCACAATCTCAGAACAAGATATCTGATGCATAATTTTACCAAACAAAGCAAATTCATAATGGAAGAAATAAATTAACAGAAGTCAGAGACTTTAATGAGACAAAGGACTATAGGAAAAAATAACAATAAAGTGTCTGGGCCGAAAATGTTTCTTATTTACATGTATATATATGATCCAGCCTGCCTTCCCTACCTACCACAGCTGTCGAACCAATTAAAACACCTACCAATTACTCCTGAACTATCCAGTTCAATGTCACTCTCTTCACTTTCCACTTCAGGCTCTTGTTTAGTCTCTGGCTCGTTCTCTTTTCTGGCCTCAGGTTTATCCATTTTTGGAGATTCAAAATTTGTCTCCGACACAGTTGTAGGTATTCTACCACCCAGAGACTCAATGTAATTCTTGAAAAAGGCAAGTTCTGGATTTTGTAGAACTTTAGGATCATTTGTACAAAAGTCTACAAAGCCTTTAAGCTGAGAGAGATGTTCTGCGGTAAATGGTAATTTCGACATGGTGTACCTACGAGAAAAGCAATATGAAATTAATACACAGCTTCAAAACAATAATAATACAGACTATCCTAAAGTTTAAACTCTAATGCAATGAATTATTCAGAATTGTTAATCTAGTGTAAACGAAAACATTTACACTTGTATACTAAATCTGAGCGTATTGTGCCCGATAAACCCCAAGACCTTGAGCGTAAAAGTGAGGCTATGGCTACTGTAAGGACCTACGCAATAAACATGATTCTTGACTCTTGTTTACATGTCCACTACGGACTGTTTCTTCAACTGTACGTTAAATATACTTACTAGATACCAGAAAATAACAAAACGTATAAGACCCTATACAAAGTTTTGATTCCAAAACACTTCTAACGCTCCACTAATAACACACCTTCTAAGGCCGCACGATCAAAATCGCCTATGCTTCTACAAGTCTCATCCGTGGTGAAAAGATCACCACAGATTATCGAAGAACACCATCACATGCCGGAACTTTCCGCGGAATACGCGACGCTTATCGGGTATACCAATCATACGGAACAATAAACGACAGGCATTTATCATGGATTACAGCGTGGTTGTCTTGGATTAGTTGTTTTCTCAATTGGTGCATATTGTTGGTGGTCATGGTAAATGCAGTGATACGCATAGGGATACGTAAGGAGATAAGTACGTAACGTATGAAAATCGTGGTAAATACCCTTGGCAAAGTGTATCATCATACTTATTGTTTTGAATAGTTTAATTTTATAATGCACAGCGATTTGTCACCGAATTTACACACAGAAGAATGTAATAAGTTGATAGCTTTGCTTCAAGATTGTCATAAAGAGGTACTAATTTCCAAACGTAAATACGCATCCTATGTGTGTACCTTAATATCTGTGTTGAATAGCAACGAATGTCTTTTCTAGCATTCCTTTGGAAGATTCCTTGGTTATTGCAATGAAGCCGACAGGGAGGTTATAAAGTGTTTGCGAAGAGAGGTGAGAAATTTTCATACTCTAGAATAGGGGTTGCTGGTTTTATCATTTTCAGACCCCAGTTAGACAAAATGATGCCGCCAGCAGGTCTTATCCGTGGCATTTTATCAATTTGCGTGGAAGACGCTGAAATAGTGATGTAAGCCTTTACGTATGTGTGAAATGTGATTGCTTCCTCCCTGTCCTCTTTACAGTGCATGGTAAATGACCTGTGCATATGAAAAGGCACAGTTCAATATGTAACTAAAAAATTTGCTATATTCAGGACAGGACTGTAGATATGTGGGATGATGTGCTTTTGAATACAACTGTAATTCTAAGTGATTCAAATATCTATGCAGCTTCTCTTTCAAAACTTGCTTTAAATTACTTTTGTAAATATTATGATTCTTTTTCAATGTTCATCTTTGAACACTTTTGATATGAGTGTAGTCTGTCATGTAAATGCTTATACTGTTGTTCTTTGTTACTAAAGTAATTGGTATTATAAGTATCTTAAAAATTAAGAATATTAACTATGAAATTATGGAAATGAAACTGTAGTTCCATCTTATTTTCATAGCAAAAACATTAAACAAATAACAGTGGTTGTACATGGTACAGGCTATACAAAAAAGTCAAATGCCAGGTTTTCAGAATCTGCTGCATGGTTAAAAAAGTCATCTTGCAATAGTTTAACTTCTTCAGTTGTCATGTATTGTATTTCAGAGAGAACAAAAGAGGAAATTAAATCAACAGGAGGCTAAATTCATGCAGGAGAAAATCAAATCTTATGCTAAGTAACGCATCTTCAACGTACAAACATGGCAGATAATGCATACAAGAACATTGTTTCCATCGAAGACAGCATAGAAGAGTTCCATGTTCTCCAGTCTGTGACACAGCGGTACTGTACACCAAGATTCTGCATTGATGGAGGAGGAAAAGAGGGGGAAGATCACTGTATTCTTTTTCACTCAAACAGGATATGTTTGGTAACATTAGCATTTTCCCACCCTATACTTGGAGAGAAGAAAGAAATAAGCAAAATTGATTTTCAAGTTTCTGCTAATATTGACAGACTGAAGAACAAGGTTTCTGGGAAGGGAAAGCATGGAGCACAGTTTCTGCAGCCAAATTCTCCACTTTGTTACATTGAATGTGTGGACAGTTCAAAGTACACAATACAGAGCTGCATAAAAGGAAAACTAGTTGAAATTAATAATGCCTTGATAGAAAATCCAAGATTACTGATTGAAAAGCCTGATTCAGAAGGTTACATAGCTATAGTATTGCCTAGCATTAGCAACAGCAATCAACAACGAGAAGAACTATTAACATTGGAGGAGTACAACGAGGTACTCAGGAAACGTTCAGTGTAGGATTAGATATGACAAACTGTTAACTTCAAGTTATGATACATTTCTGTTAGTATAAATAAATACAACACATTCATGTTGACATATATTTTTCACTTGTCACAATGTGCATGCCCAATTACAAATACTACTACTATAATCCTGCCCAAAGTAGTAACCTTGTTGATTGGGTCATGTATTTCCTTGTATCTGTTTCACTGTTATGCCTTCTTTAAAGTAAACCACATGCTAACTGCCCATGTTTCTGGGGAACCATAAGTTCAATATTACACCTACTTTGGTAGATACTATTATGGTAGTGCTTCAGAGGAACCTTCTTCCTGCACCTTCGGGGTTCGAGAGTGAATGGGCACTGCAGTTTCTACTGAAATGTGTCAAATGAAATACTGAACTATATGGTGCTGTATCTCAGAATGGCATAATTTCACAATTAGCCATCTGACAGGTACCTGTTTGGAATTCACACCCAACACTCCCTAACAACTTATCACTTACTTGACTGTATTACGGTGTCATAACATCAGAAATATATTAATCTTCATCATGTTTCCTAACATATATCTGTAAAGAATACATGTAATCAGAGGACATACAAGTAGCCACTCATGGAGCCAATCTGTTTCTATTTACCATTATCAGTTAGCAAGAAGTTGCATAGTCAAAGGATCTAAATCAGTTTGTCATGTTTTGGGTGGCATACATTCACAGATTAGAAAGTGGTACATAAGATGCTTTCTCCATGGGAGATCAAAGTATTACAGCTCAACAATGAGCAGAAGGAAGATACTGTTCAGTATCAGTCTGTGTGCATCTTCTGTCTGAAGTATGTGGGATTAGGGGAGAGTCACGTGTGCATGTGTTCACACGCGCGTCAACAGTTTCAACTTGGAGAAAACTAAACATGGGTGAATTAAATTTTGTACTGCTGTCTACACTGAAAGTGGTCAGGTATATTTCATACAAAACTCAAAGCAAACTTCGATTGCATACTGTGCAAAAAATGTACACTGTATGAAATATGATGAAAAATATGGTAATGTCCTCAGGAAGCCAAGGCTCATGGTGGACTGTAGCGCTATTGATGATGATAGTGGTAATGTCTAACTAGGTACTGTGAACAGCTACTCACAATATATTTATATTTGCAGCTTACTGTAATAGACCACTACCATTTATTACTTTCCTTTCTCTTGCTGAACAAATATGTAACAAACACCATGGTGCAGAGTCCTCCTCGATAATTACATCAGTAGTCAGCAGTCCATCTTGAAAATCCAACAGCCAGTCACCTTGTCACATCTCCTGACTTTTATGGAACCACATGATTCACCATCAGAGCCAGGATGGCGTAGTCAGTATAGTGACTAGGATATGGGCTGGATGATCTGGGGTTCAAATCTCAGCCAGACTATGGGCACCGGGGTTCCTTCCTGGGAATAAAGTGGCTGGGACATGAAGTTGACCACTAACCTCCATCTACTGCTGAGGTTAAGAATGACTGACACTATAACTCTACTCTCCCTATATGCCTTTATGGCATGAACAGGGACAACTTTTTACTTTTATGATTCACCATCATGTTAACAGAAGCCCATCAATGAATCACATGAAAGCACTCCACACCCTCACACCTTATTTCCTTAAGATCCATTGTAGTATAATACTCCAAAGTGGTTTATTTTTTCCTTTGGCTTTTCCAACAAGAAATTCTTATGCTGTACATCCCACTCATCTCATCTTCATTGAGTTTATCACACTAGTTTATATTTATTCCATAAAACTACAATTACAAAACTCATTATTATGCAGTTTTTCCACCTTCGCATTACTTCCCCTCTCTTTTGTCCATATTCTCCTTAGCACCTGTCACCTTCAGTCTAGACAGGGCAGACAACAAAATATTCTGAACTGAATGGTATTCCATGAATACGATGAAGATGAAATAAATGAAGTTACAACCATCTTGATACTGACCTGGTCCTGACACAACACGACCAATTTTTCAGCCTACTTTCCCTCCTACTGAAGAAAACACAAGGTGCGTATTCCGAGCGACAATTTCTATGCAAGTTCATATTGACACTATACCACTAGAGGCTACCCTACTACCATTCGAGTTTATTACAATACATAACAGCACGCCAGACATGCGAACTACTAGGACAACAGCCAAACTTACTTGTAGTTAAGATATGATGTACAGTAATAGACCTTGCAAAATGTGCAACTTTGTGTTTCTTTGATGGCAGTAGGTAATGAACCACTGCAGTGCAGCATGTGGGTAACTTGGTACACAGTCAGATCATGTACATACCCATTATATATGAGCTGTACATATTTAATTGTAGACAACTTTTTTATTAATATTTCTTAAAAATCATTGTGCTGAGCTATACTGTGGTCAATATCTTAATCTTTCTGCAGCAAAGAGAAAGTCAATAAAATATTATTGTATATTTTTTTTGACCCAGCACACAGCAAACATCCATCCAATATAAGTTATGGCCTAATTTGGAGTAAAATTTCTTTCTGCATAACAACATGGTGGTTAAATTCTTCACTTTTTGTTTGGGCAGGACTGTACAAATATTGTTACATATTTTTATATTTGAAACACATTTACCATCTGTAGTGTTTGCTAGTCATTATCTTCCATTCTACTGCTTTCTGCATTGCCTTTTTCCTCTCACTTGAACAATGTGCCCACTACTATGCCTCCAAATAGAAGCAAACCCACCCTCTGATTAGACACAAACTTGTTCAAGCAGTTTGTTTGATCGTTAATGTTCAGAGTGTACAGCTGGAAACAAAAGAGAAACATACAAAAACATATTTACTGCAAAATCAAATTTATTGCTTCCCTCTCTATAGGTAGTCCTAAAGGATATCACACCTTATTCTGACGTCAAAAATTTGAAACAGTATCTAGCCACACAACTGATGTGTTGCTACATATCCTTGCAGTTACTGTTCATAAAATTCCCCATCATGAAACAAGAGTGTTCTTGGACTGCTTGGGCTTGAAGCCAGACGCATTTTGCTCTGAAAGATCGGTACTGTTTACTAGTTTATGAGGCATGGCATTCCAAAAGACTTGTACCCTTCAATAACAATGTTCGTCACAACAACAGCCTCATCTTCGACTGCAGAGGTTACATTGTACAAAATAAAATTATGAATGCTGTAAAGAGAGGGGGGAGGGTACAAAGTTGATAAAAAATAACTTGACTTTTACAGTTTAACATCTTGTTCAATTCTGGTCTTACAATCATGGCGTCTGTTGTAAACTGTTCAACAACTCGTCAATTTACTGTGACATTTGAGGTTCTCAATTTAGCATTGCTAAAGATCCAGTTGTCTGGGATGTGATGCTGTGTTGCTGGGAAAGTAGCAGTCTTGGACTGCTTCTAAAGATGAAAACATTATTCCAAAATTTAAATATGGCCACAAGCCCCACAATCTAGGCAAATTCAAAATATTTATTTCCGGATAATTAGTGCTAAGTGAACATAAGCCTTCTAAAGCAGAAATAACCAGGGCAATCGCACAGCTCACAAGACAGTAGACTGCATCGGGATATTACAGGTGTTGAACCCAAGGATGTGTAATGCTTATTGCACAACCAAAATGTGTTGCCCAGAATTATATGTACACCAAATTCAATGGTGAAACATTAATAAAGTCACAGCTCATTTTAAATGAGGCAAATTTACAAATTTCATGTTACAAGGGATTGACACAAAAGAGTGTATCATTAAGATGGGTTAATTTTAAAGGTGAAGCTTCATATGACGCTACTGGCCACATCACCTGTCACAGTTGTTGAATATGGAGATTAGAATGTGCATATGAATTTTGAGAATATGTGCATGATGTCACAAAATGAAAGTATGGAGTAAACCTTTGTGTTCTGGAGAAGAAACATTACTGGAAACTTTCCTTCAATATCAGAAGTGTTTATTTTAGCACAAATGAAGAAAAATGTGTAAACACAACTGAAACCATTTTGCAACATAACAGAGGCCTATCTCACTGCAAACTTCAGGTTTGCCACATCCTGAATGCTAATTTTCTAATTGATGGGCCAGAAGATGTTGACCAATAATATGCCCTCACACCACTTGATATTTTCATGTGGGGTCATTTGAAATATATTGTATACACCAAGGAAATCCATGACATAACCCAAAAGAGACTTATTACATCTGTGATAACAGATGACACACGATTCACTGTACTTTGCTGGAAACTGGATACTGTGTGGCATTGTAAATGACACTCATATCAAGGCCTTTTAATGTACAGTACTGAATTTTGAGTTTACAACTTTTATAAAGAAAATGTTTTATACTTCAAAATTAAAGTAAAACCTTGATTTCACGTTCCCACATTTTGTGTTGTCCGTGATTTTACGCACTTTTAGTATGGTATCAGCCAAATGCCCTTAAGAACAACATTTCCCAGATTTTATGCCATTTTCAGATGGTCCCCACAAAAATGTAAAATCAGGGTTTAACTGTAATAAGTTTGAAACTTTGGAGCTTTCCTTGATGAATGTATAGTATCCTGGCTGACAATAAGGTGTGTGACTGGATTATAGTATGCAGAAGGAAGTTATTTCATTGTGTACAGAGCAGTTGCTTCAGCTTACCTGAGTGGCAAGATGAGCGGCAACAAGCCCAACAGATGTGTAATATGGCCACGTTTGATTGCACTGTAGTCCTGTAGCAACCAGCCCAGAAATCATTGTGGCACTGAACCCTGATAACCAGAGTTTTGTTTTCTCTCCAAATTTGATAGCTGTTGACTTGATGCCAAGAAGTACATCTTCTACCTTATCCTAAAGGAAGTTAAAGTTACATATCATACGAGTATACAGTTCAAGAATATTCATTAAATCAGTTCACAGAATAGAGTTCTTCTTCCAAACTAACACTGGCCCTGCTGCTTAAGAAATCCTCCTCCTATGGAACCTACAGTTTCATAATATTAGAAGGGCCCACAACTGGAGCTAATCTTGCCCACATGAATCTAGGCCAAATCCAGTTCAGTATTACCCTTACATCTAATATCAAAGTTTCCCAAGTTGTCTGTTCCCTTTATGTTATCCAAGTAAAATTTTGTATGCATTTCCCTTCTCTCCATGTATGCTATATATTTCACCCTTTCATACTCCTTGACTTGATCACCCTAATAATGTATGGCAAAAATTACAAATTATAATATTTGTTAAGCACTTTTTTTCCATTCACCTGTTACTTCGCCCTTGGTCCAAATACCAGTATTCTCCTCAGCACCAATGATAACAACCCTATGATTTTCTGCAGCTCTCAAAATGAGCAGTGTAACTCATTGCAGTAAAATCTTGTTCCACTTGGATAAGACATTTTCAGTTTCAAGTAGAAATGTTGTCTAGGACCTGATTATTTGTTATGGGAGGAAAAAGAGGTTGAGTGCTTGCCCGAAAATGCTACTGTAACCAGTGAAACTTATATGAGTTTTTGCTAAAATAATCATGTTACACACTCTGGATAAACACAGCTCTGTGATGTACTCATTTATTATACCAACCAAATGCACCACATCAAGTGCATATGAATAGTAAAGACACTACTCTGACATGTTTCAGTAAAAATATACCATCAGGGAGTACAGTGTGCCAATATTAAAACCAGCTGCTAATGGTATTTAAAAGTTTCATTACCTGTACACAATCTGCAGTTGGTTTCAATTGTGTATATATGTGTGTGTGTAGTTTCAAACTAAATTTCGCGAAAATCTGGTCTGTAGCTTTAGAATTCATAAAATCGATACCTGACCCCATACTGGTGTGCTGTTCACCCAGCTTCAACTCCATCTCATTGCATTTAATCAGATAATGACAATACACAACTGTACCCTGACCTGAAGCACTATGTGCAAGGGACGAAAGACAGCTGGGCTGCAGGAGTAGCAAGCAAGTTGACTTACATGAGGTTCACACATCACAGCTTTTGGAGAGGCAGGGAGGAAGGTCCTGCAAGATACTGACACTTCTACACATTACCCTATTCACCTGATGTGCGTAGATAGTGTCATACACTATGGTCCAGCATATTCCAGCTACATACAGTGGTAGACATAAAGGCCAATTGCAGGAACCATTGACAGCTGACCAACCAAGAAGTGCTCCCCAGTTGAATGCCATTCCCAGTATAAGTTGTGGCCAATGAGTGACACGTTTCATAAGAGGGTAAATTATGACTAGACCTAAAAGAAATGTAAAAATCACAGGATAAGTTTGGGTATGCTATTAACAGATTATGCAGATGACATTTTTATATTAAATTTCTTTTATATGTGGTCAAATCCACTTAATAAATTCAATTATTTTCTGTTTTTTTTTTAAAGATTATTTATCACAGAGACATAAATCATGATGCTGAATGATACAACATATGAAAAGCATGACCCTTGAATGTTTGCCATGGCAAGCACACTGTTTTCATCCTTTTGGAAAATGTGATAGGCCAGTCAAGAGATGAGACAGAAGGAACACTTCAATTACCCTTGCAATACAACTTTGGCCCAATCCTTGTTATGGAAGAAATGGCAGAGTTCAGTCAGTAGACAACTATGGTCTAAACAGCTTGGGTCCAATTGCTGGCAGGGACAGGACATCCTCTTCTCCCCCATGTGCAGATGGGCTCTGAGGCTCCTGTCCAATGAGAATTTGGGTCTTTTTGCCTAAGGGGCCAGGGGCTGGGAGAGTAGTGATCAAGTGTGAAGTTTACAACTCTCTTCCATCTAGTACAGAGATTAAGAGGGCATGGAACTGTACCTCCACTCCCCCTCACATCTTCAAAAGCTAGCAATGTAGTTTATTATTCTGTGCATCCATCTATCCAAACATCTATTTTCCACAATAATTATAAATGCATACAACTGTAATATAATTTAGTTTTATATAATAGTGACATTACATATGGCAAAGGTTTACTATAGTTTTATAAGTGTGTAATTACTACAGAAACATGAGAGTTGTATAGGTGGATGCCTATACATATATGTATATGTATAAAAAACACAAATGACTCATGCTTATGTGGGTTCATTATAATGTGGTGTAAAATTATGTAGTCTTTTATTTAAAAGATTTCTTATGCACAGTGTAAATTCAGCATGTAAACCAGTATCCCTCAAACAGTGGGCTGCCATATTGCATTGCCATTTGGAGCAGGGATAAGGGTGTGAAAAACCAATGGCCTTCTTGATGGCTTCAAAGCCCTGTGTGCTTCTTCTGTCAGTTCATGGCAACCCTGCTTAGACAATAAAATAAAGGAGGGTGAGATGGGTGAGGCATGTAGCACGTATGGGACAGGTATGAATGCATACAAAGTTTTGACTAAAAACCGATGGGAAAACACCAGGCACTCATAGGGGAATAATATTAACCAATGTTCTTACAGTTCTTTGTACAAAAAGGGTACCTGCCTGAAATCTTTGGGTGTCATTTAGCAGTATGGTATTTAAAACATAGATATTGCCTTCAAGAACAGTGGCAAACTTAATGGAACGCATCCTGTTTTGTTTATACATTAATTGGTTGATTAGTGAGTCACCATCAAACACACATTTGTGATCAAACAATTAATACATAAACACAAAAGGATGTGTTCCATTAAGTTAATTATGGCCAGTCAAGCTATAACATCAATCAATAGATACATTTGTGTCCGACAGTGACTCGGTAATCAACCATGCAGTGGCAAGTTCTACGCCTTAAAGACACATGAATCCACAGAAAATAGGCAGAAGTAAGTTTCAGGGTTGCATCACCAATCACTGTGTTGCTTGGAAGGGCAGAATCTTCCAACATTCTTACTGAAAGGTTTCCTCTAAATTATTCTTGGCAAGCAAACAAACAATATACTGCACCAATAAAATACCTACTGCAAACACAATACAGCTGAGTCCTAATGACTGTTTGAAACAGAACTGCTGATTCATGTGATCCAAGTGTCACCAGATGATTCACAACATCAGTCTGCTTATTTAAACACACGTAAGTACATACCTAAGGAACTAGCTCCGAGAAGAATGCTGTACCAGTTTAGCTGGAGAAGTACAAGTAATCCAAGGCCCAACTGACCAGAAAGGAATACTAGAGCTTCAAACTGAGAGAGAGCACCACTGACTAGAGGCCGATCTTTTGTTCGGGACACCTGCTCAAATAAGACAATCATACCATATTACAACTGTAAGCCATGGCACCTGAAAAATAAGTTACCCTATAGGGTGGAGTCCTTCTTGAGAAGCTATAGTTCCTCAGCTAGTGAAGAAATCTCCCACAATTTATGGAACCTGAATGTTCACTACCATGTTCACAACAGCCTATCTCACGCACCTGTCCTAAGTCAAATTAATCTAGTCCTCATTACATCACACATAAATTTACAACATAACTGACATTATCAAAATGGACACTTGGAACTTTAAACGTAATAGTAACAACATAAAAGTATTTAAACAAATGGCTATAATTTTTTTTTTAAGTTTAAGTCAAACCAACCAATGCACAAGAATTATTAGCAAAGTACATTTGTAACCCCTACATACGTTTCGGCAATCAAATTGCCATCTTCAGGGGGGCGCATCAAAGAATCACAAACATCCATGGCATCCAGATACACACACACTCGGCATTATAAAGGAAGCACATATGCCGCTCACGTTAAAATAAATTGATGTCCACAGTCACAAAACCAAATGTTAAGAGTAAACAACACAATGTGTATAAGTCAGTGATGTATGCTGACACTTCACATAACACAGTAAAAGTCATCACATACAAATGCTGTTACATGACTCGACGTAGATGACTCAAACATATAAAAGTTGTTTTAAAAAAGGTTTTCCTGGCTGTTGGCCAAGTATACAGGTAGGACCCATTTTACGACAGGGTTAGGTTCCAGCAAAACGGTTGTAAAATGAAAAGTCATAAAACGAGACCAAAATATAATGTAATTGAATGAGATAGGTTCCAAAATTCTTAAAATTTTTCTAAGTATGTACTAATATTGCCTTTTTTTATAAATAATTAAATATTTTAAACATTTAATGCACATGTTTTATTTATACTTATATGTAAAACAATTGATAAAATTAAATTTTAAGTTACATACTTTAGTTCTGTAGAGCCATCACTTGAGTACGTGTTTATTTCACTGATATTTTAT
Organism: Reticulitermes speratus; assembly: GCA_021186555.1. NCBI lineage: Eukaryota > Metazoa > Arthropoda > Insecta > Blattodea > Rhinotermitidae > Reticulitermes > Reticulitermes speratus. Next base: position 21,428,120 of record JAJKFL010000012.1, read on the forward strand.
ATGACAGGCGTAAAGGGGCGATATTAATGGGAGGTTCCTGGTTGAGGGTCGTCAGATTCTGAGGGGTCCTTTCCCTTCTTTGTCAAGAACTGCAGTAGTGACGTCTGGCATGACTTCCTACTTCTTTCTTCCAAGATGTTATAGTAGGGCTTCAACATCATGTTAACACCTCTTTGGACGCCATGGCTACGTTCCCAATCAGGATCATCATCACAAAGTTCATCAACTGCACTACGAATTTTGGCAAGAGCACTCTGAATATGTTCTGTTTTTAATGTTCTGATCGACTGCAACTCTTCCATTTCCTCTGGTGTGTCAGCCTCATGTTGTTGAAGTTCTACAGCCAGTTCCTCTAATTCCTCCCTCGAAAGTGGCTCACCATGACTCTCTAACAACTGGTCAACATAGTCTGGATCAACGATGTCAATGCCAACATCCTTAGCCATGCGAGAGACATCTTTAGCGACTTCCGAAACTGGCTCAATCCTTACAAAATCAATCACTGCTTCAGGCCACAATTTACGCCAGACTCCATTCATGCAGGACTGTGACACTTCGTCCCAGGCAGAATCAATGTTTGTGATGGCATTCAGGATGTTATATGACTTCCAGTAATCTCTCACAGTTATATCTGACTGCACAGCCTCAACAATCCCTTTGAAAGTCGTATGCAAATAATACACCTTAAAGGTCGCAATTACACCCTGGTCCACCGGTTGCAAAAGTGAAGTTGTGTTCGGAGGCAAATACACAACCTCAACCTCCAAATGGTCATTGTGGATTTCTTGTAGGTTGGCTGCGTGTCCTGGGGCATTATTGAACACCAACATGACTTTGAGAGGCAGGCCATTTGCTGCACAAAATTGAGCTACCTCTGGACAAAAGTATGTGGTGTACCATTCGCAAAGATTGTCTGATTCACCCATGCATTTTTGTTAGAGCGCCAAAACACAGAAAGTCATGTCTTCACCATTCCCTTCATTACACGAGGCGTCTCTGAATGGTACACCAACATTGGTTTCAGTCTAAAGGTTCCCGATGCATTGCCACCCAGAAGCAATGTGAACCGATCTTTTGCAACCTAGAAACCAGGGGCAGACCTCTCCTCACAGACGATGTACGTCCTACTTGGCAATCTTTTCCCATAAAGCTCCGTTTCGTCGACATTAAAAACTAAATCAGGGTGGTAGTTGCCTTCGTCAACCAAGCGTTTAAATTCAGAAGGATACTCTTCCGCCAATGCAACATCAGCACTAGCAGCCTCACCAGAAACTTTCACATTGTGAATTTTAGAACGGTTTTTAAACCAATTAAACCACCCTTTGCTAGCCGTAAATGTTTCAGTGCTACCAGACTCCTCACATATTTCGTCAAATAACGACTTCGCCTCGTTCAGAATTACCACCTGTGTAACAGGAACGTTATTTTGGTTCATATCGTCAACCCACAACACTAACAATTTCTCCATTTTTTCCATTGTCTCACTACGTGAATAAGTTGTTCTGGTGAATGACACACTTGTTATCCCTGTGTATGTGCGCTTTATTGTATCAACATTATCCATAATCGTTGATACAGTAGAAGGCGCTAAACTCAATGCCTTACACACATACGACCGATATTCACCAGACTGCATGCGACGAATCACATCCATTTTCTTCTCAATTGTTAGTGTTTACGCTCTTTTTTGGCCCTCCGTGGCAGAGACACTGCACTACACTTAGAGCTCTTGGTTACACAAAAATTATTATTATTATTATTAATGAGAAATAACACAGTATGTAACAGTGTAATAACACTTTGTAACCCATTAACAATTCAGGAACATTCACAACGAAACCAAAATGGTGCAATGAACGTCAAACACTCTTCCCCAGCTCCTCAAGACTAATATACGATGGTTTCAACCTTTAAAATGGCTGACAGTAGGCTCTGCGGTGATAGGCGGCAGCACAATACATACATGTGGATTGAAAGGAGCTGACAAGAGCGTCTCTGTTGATAAAGTGTAAAACTACGATGCATCTACAGTACTCACACAAAAATATTTGTTTGTGCAGGTTATGATAAACCAGTGAAGTTATATTTTTCGTCCAGCAAGATTTACGAATTTGTTTAAAGATACGTATTGTACTGTGTTATTATTATGCGATTTTTTAATTTTCAATTTTTAAATTTTTTTAAGGTAATATTTTGAAACAGTCGTTAATGTGAAAAGTCGTAAAAAGGACCGTCGTAAAACGGGACCTACCTGTACAATCATATAGTCAATCAACGTGGATCTCGTCCTGTGGCTTGGGATGTTGTGTGTCCGGTGAAGTGTCATGTACTAACTCAATGACTATAATGTAACAGAAATGAGTAACTGCAATGTGTTACCACTTAGAAACCCTGTAAGGCACTATGTTAGCTGACAACAATGAGCAAACTTCAGTGATAAGAGACATGAAATATTCAAGTTTAAACGTAACATTATCACTGGAAATTGCAGCAACATACCATACTTAATTCTGAGCCTCTCTTTCAGAAACTTCTTGATCTGTTTATGTCAATGTGTTTCCACTAAAAGGGCTTCACCCCACAGCCTAGAAGTATTTCTCACAGGTCTTACATAGAGCACCTTTTGGATATCAAATGGGCTGACAATTTTCATAGTCCTTTCTTTGCCTGAGCACAATATTGCAAGGAATTATGGTATACAGCATCTCACATTTGCTTCAGATCAAGTCACCTTCATCACTTTCTATGTCTAGTTCTGTGTAAGATTGGCATAAAAACAGAATGAATGGTGCCCCTATGAATCCACTGGCATCAGCCTGCCCTGAGGGGACAAAAGAGAAAAAGACATGACAATCTTCCAGTCTGTGGCACCATGGAGACCTCCACCATGACCCAACCTCAGGAAATAAATCACATGCATTACCCTTCTATAACACTACCCTAACAGTAAGCTGCAACTTCAGGCCACTACCATGCCAATAGCTCCCAACCCATGGTGTGCAGATATATGTAGGTCTACATGACTTCAGGGGACTAGTGGTTCATTACAGCACAGCTCACAGTCAGTGCTAACACATCAGAAGAGCACAGCCGAACGCATGATGGTGGTGAATGTCTGTGCTGTCTAGGCACCACATGGCACACTACACGAATGTATCACTTATGACACAGGCTCTGCACCTACGACTTGTATAGGGGCAATAACAAGGGTCCACCCAACCCTCATATTCCAGTTTCCTGCAGGGACACAGAAGTTCAAAGTTGTACCGAAACCATGGGACAACACAAGGCAGATGCAAAGGATCACTGCTGGTGAAACACAAGTTTAATAAATTTACATGACTTTAATATGTAAGCAGTTTATAACTCCAGAAGAAGAATAAAGAGTAAATACTGTCCTGATGAGTGCTAACAGATATGGCAAATCCAAGAAGAAGAGTATGGTCACTACAGGTGTAATGTGGTAGGCATTCAGCATGCAAGGGAGGCCAGATGAACATAGAATATTCTACATAACACACAAAAAATGTCAAGATAACATGCAGGCAAGGAAGACATAACAGTTGCCTTGTATCATCCCACCAAGATGATGATAGACCTACCAGAATGGGCCCACACAGCAACTGTGCAACTAACCTTCTTATCAATATCTTTATCCCACATGTCATTGATGGTGCAACCAGCACCTCTCATGATGAATGCTCCTAAACCAAAGAGCATCAGCATTTTGAGATCCGGCAGAGATCCTGGGACTGCACTCAGTGCTATGCTCCAACCACATGGCCAGAACAGCAGCCAGGAACCTGCAGCATACAAGTACAAACTGAACACTATGTCAACACAAACACGCAATCAGACAAAATGAAATTCATGAAGGTTGCTTTTTGTGTATTTTTAAAACATATATTTCCACCTTTATTAAATCACCATGTCGGTACTTCTAAACACATAAAAATGTTTCTTAAAAATTCTCAAAGATCTGATCATATTCTCCAGAATACCAAATTTCACATGCCTACCTACAAGTTAAATAATATGTCTTCAAACTGAAAGTTTTGTGAAATTTACATTTTTGGTAAGAAGACCTCAACAAAGGGTGTGTATCCTTAAAGTGTTATCATGAAAATTTTCTGGATTATATGTTGTCAATACTGTCACTCCCAGGTAAAATTTCTTGGAACTGAAGAAGGAAATAATTATCACACTATGTGACCAACAATGTCACAATTTCCTAATAAGCTTCAGATTAGCCACATGGTCGAAAGATTACTGCAATAAGCACATCTACAGTATGAAACAGATTGTATAAATACTTCTATTTTCAGAAGCAGAAAATCAGGGATACAGGAAAAAGAGACTTCTCTTGTGCCACAAGTCACATATTAAAGGGTAAGGGATCAGGGACATTTCACGGCATATTTTACAGTTCTCTTCAGTTCTTTACTGAACAAATAATTGCAGGATAGTGCCACCCAGTTAATACATAAACTTCAAAACAAAATTTTCAGTATAAACAACTAACCCAATAAAGGAGAGCCCTCTTTGAAAAGATAATAGTTCCTCAGCTAGTCAAGAAATTTCCCACATTGTATGGAACCCACAGATTCATTGCTATGTTCACAAGAATCAGCCACTTGTCCCTGTCTAGACCTACAAAAGTCCAATTCATGCGCTCCCACAGTATTCTTTATGACCCGTTTTAATATTATACTCCCATGCATGCCAATTACTTCAAAGTAGTCTGTTTCCTTGAGGTTTTCAAACCAAAATCCTACATGTCTTTCTCTTCCCACCATCCATGTCACATTCCCTGACTATCTAATCACCTACACTTAATAACCCTAATAATATAAAGTGAGGACTAAAACCATGAACAGACAAATTTAGACTCTTAAACGTTAACTCCAAATCTATCACAGAGTAGATAATGAAATGTAACACACACAAATATAATTCATGCTTTACACTCTTACTTCAAAAATCAAAATACAGTACGATAATAACATACACATCAAGTATTTGTATAATCACAATTACAATATTAAAATACAGTATATTTAATACCTGTAATTTCAAAATATAGTTTCTGCAACATCTTTTAGTCATCATCATAACATTTTAAATTTTTATGCTTCTTTGAAGTACATGAATGAGTATCATGTCAGTTTTACAACATACAAAATACTAACGGTACGGTAAGAGTGACGAGAACCACTATATTCAGATTTCAGTTCTGTATGATTTTAAGTTTATGACTTTTCCTAGCAGAAAATGAATTCCTTGAATGATAATGCTAAAAAAAAGTATATATATCTCAGATGTGTTTCACCAAAGGATTGAGTTCAAAGGTTACCACACCTACACCCATTGTCATCCCATAATGTCAACAACACTACAATAGCAGCAGCATATCCAGCAGTTATCGACAACTCTATTATAACGTGTATAAATAACAACTTCAAGTTCTGACAGGCACAAAGTTAAGTAAAAAAGGTTTGTACCTGTTGGTTTATCAATCCTCATCAATTTCATATATGGCTGCAAAGATGCAGCTGAATTATTAACAAATGTTGCTGCAAGTGTTCCTACTTTTCTCTTGACTTCGACTTGATAACTGTCGTCGTGTGAAGAATTACTGTGGGCATTACACTGAAGAAAGAAAATGCCCGACTTTGACAAAAAATTACACTTCTGTCGATGGCTTTTTCTTGAACTTGAATTACTGTCAATATCACTCTTTTCTATCCGTTTCATTGATAAGATTCTTGAGCACACACAACTACAACTCTTTGGCAATAATGCAATCTGCTTTATAGGTATATACCTTCCACTCTGCATTAACAAATGTGTTACTAAATTTCGTGAATTTACACATAAAGCTAGCATTTTCACAACTTTTTCACGTACTTGATTTCTTTTGCAACTTCCAATCTGAAACAAAGAACACAAATAGTAATTAATAGCTGTAACTGATTGAAATCAACACAGTACTCAATACAATAAATTCAAGATAAACCAATTTATTCCACTCTCCTACACGTTTTGGCCCTGCAAGGTCATTTGTAAGGAAACAATTCATGATAGAAGAAATTACTAAAGTACAGAACACTACATCCTCAAGTCAGCTGATCTGTTACCTACTGCTGAATACTTTCTATGATGGGAAAATCAGTGTCAATAATATCATCACAGACATGTATAACAGAAGATACAAAATTTTAATAAACTGTACTGATCTGATATACTAAAAACACATGACACTGGTTTAAAAAAAGAGCAAAAATTACGCACTATAAAATACTGATATACACAATTATGACACGTCTGTGATGACTGAAGTTCACATCAGCCCCATACCGTACACCAAAGGCTTGGGCACTTTTAATACATCGTGGATTGCACTGTACTTTAACATATAAGATCAACACGGTTGATATAGAAGTTTTGTATATATATACACACACACATATATATGTATATATATTATCAACACGTGGAAGTCTACATCAGAGAAAATACTCAATATTATGTACCGGGTCAGGTGACTTGAGGGTATAACTCTTCTATAATTCAGTAATTTCCAGCAATACTAACTGTTCTCGCTTAATATAGTCCTGTAGGGCCAAAAACCCTTTCGGTTTTTATCAATTATAATTCGTAATAAGTGGACGGCGACGACGAAATAATACAAGGTCGTAGTTAATAACCTTCACAAAATGTTAAATAATGTCCTAACCTACAGCAACATGCATAAACCAGAACTGTTGAACATTTCTTACGCAAAATAAGGGTCACGTACGTACGTATCGCACAATTCTCATTTTATAACAATACATTACCAGAACACAACACTATTTACACGAACACTTAACACACTACATGCCAACCTCCCTACGAATTAGAGCATGGATTAGTGTTGAATTACAGCGCCGAACAAATTAGATTTACCGGCGAACTAACTCTTATCCGTGGTCACTGCTATTCCCACGGATTAGAGGTTTGTCGCACAGCTGTGACCGAGTTTGCGTAAGTTCAAACACAGCCCCTATGGTAAACTACAGGAACCACACGAGATTGGAAGTCCACATAGCCATGAAACCACTTGCCCAATCGAAGCGCCCGTCAGGCCCGTAGCCAGTGGGGTGCAAGTGGGTGCACTGCACCCAATACAAATCTGGCTGCACCCACTAGGAATTTGCAAAATATCAAAGACAAACTTGCTGATAAGCCGGCTACAAAAACTGCGAAACACTACCGCATCCACGTGTTGCCTCTGTTGAACCGCCGTGGCTGGAAACAGCTAAGTAAAACACATTTAAGTACTAAATTAAATTTAGTTTCAGACCAACTGATGCACACTAAAACCACTTTTATTGTAACTTTATTATAATTGTTACAATTGTTCAAATTACACCCCTACACGTGTTTCGATCCTAGGATCATCGTCAGGGTTTTTTTTTTTTGCTGAAACAATTTTAACAATTATAATAAAGCTACAATAAAAGTGGTTTTAGTGTGCATCAGTTGCTCTGAAACTTAATTTAATATGACGAAGATGCACGGAGTCAACAGTGTGACATTTAAGTACGTAATTTTATTCTGACCTTTCTGACCAAGCAAGCGAGGCATATACATAAAGAATAACGTAACATGGCGACAGAAGCTGGCTTCCAACTTGCTCAACTGTACCTACACACCTCGAGTCTCGGCGTATGGATCATAGTTGATTAATGTATTTTGTAGCGGCATATTTCTGCTAACATGACAGGGGCGCACCCAAGGGAGGGGGCTGTCGAGCTGCAACCCCCCCCCCAAACCCCCGAAAACCGAAGTTAAAGAAAACAGATTTTGTAGATATTATGACATCAAAGTTTCACGTCATTTCCCCTTCAGCCGAAATCAGCCACTAAAATCGGCTGATTAGTACATTAGAATTTTAAAAAACAAATTAATAAAATTAGAAAAACAAGAAGATAGGACACTGATTGAGTCACGGAACATGTAGTTTTATACGTATGTATATAAATACAGTTGCAGACAGCGTTATGTTGTACTTGCAACATGATTTTTATAACACAATTTTTAAAATCAAACATAAATTACATATAGCCTCAGAGTCAGCCTCCCAAGGAAATATTCTGGGTGCGCACCTGCAACATGACATGACAGTAGAACTATATAGTGTTCTATTCCCGCAGTACTCCGACCGTGTAATGAGCCTGATTCTCGAGGAAGTGATGGTTTGATGAAGGATATTGTAATAACAAAGTGACGCAAATTGATTAATCGCGATTCCATTTGTACACGAACGCCCTCGAAGGCATTTCGCGCCATCATCCACGTCCACTGTTTTGTTCTTATGTGATCTCCGGTTGTATACTAGTTACACAGGCGTAACTTCGGGGGGGGGGGGGGGGGGGGGGGGGGGGGGGGGGGGGGGGAGCAAATGCCCGTCCAATATTTTTCCTACCTAAGAATAGTTATTTTGCTAATGAGTCGAAGAGGACAAGTAAAAGGAACAGAAATATTTTCTAAATGATTATTTGGGTGGTGCAAAGACAGAAAAAATGAAAAATCTGTGTTCAAACGAATGTTCCCTATCTTTCTAACTTGACTCCTTCGTTAAGTTCCTAATACCCATGTCAGACTTTGCCCTCCTCCCATCCCCACCTCCCCCATGTTATTAGCCAAGTTACGCCTATGACTACTTGTAAGTTCTTCGTATCACTATCTTCAGACTGTGCGTGGTGGTGAAACATTTTTGTACAAATTACTGTGATTAGTGCTATTAGCAATTGACTGCATTCAGAATGCGGAAGTCACAAAAGAAGTCGAAGAAACGTGTTATTTATCTGCACTACACATATGTTGATAGCTCGTTGAACCCTTGGAACCCTTTATGGCATGTTATAACTGTATTTTTATATGAACCATAACATGTTTCGATAACATACATATTCGATGAACAATTGATAAGGGTTTCTCATTTTTCTGCTTTTTAGATTTCGTAACTTCACTGTGCTATGCTCTTTTATGAAAAACGTGTTTCCCGTGGTGCGGATGAGAAGCCCAACTATGGGTTTCTAATGAGAGTATGGTAGGCAACGTCGGTGTTAGATTCAGTGCATCATAACAGGGGTGTAGCCAAGGGGGTTTTAGGGCTTAACACCCCCCCCCCCCCCCGGAAATTTTAGGCTTGCAACCACTTTCGTAGGATTAACTGTGGAGGAGAAGTGCGACACAATTACGAAGACGACCCATGAAAGAAAGTACAGTTGCGATTGGCAGATAGCGCGACAAGTAAACGATATTCCTATGGAAGCAGTTCACACGTACCAAAAGTGATATTCTCGTTATAGTACTACAGCGAAAGAGTGGGTGTTTTGGTTAGAGTGGTATAGTGCATTCCACTTCTGGGAACCCTTTTGTCTGCAATGGCCCAGGAGCTTCCACTAACATCGTGATTCTTCTACGTATTGTGGCATGTCTGACACCTTCGCCTGCAGTTGCGCAAGCTGGCACTGCATATATCCACGAAGCATACTACTGTGATATGCAAGCTCGCTCAACCTAAAAAAGATGTACGTATAACTAACTCCATGGATCAACTCCTTCTTGAAGAGATAACAGGTTATCAGGTAGTAACAAAATTCCCTGCATTTTACGGATCCCGAAGGTTCATACTATCTTCACAACAGCCTGCCACCATCCTGTTACCTCGTCCCTCTTAAGCCAAAATATCTTCCTCAGCACCTAATTCTCCGACACCCTCGGCTTACGTTTGTCCCTCAGTGTGAGAGACCAAGTTTCACACTCACACAAAACAACAGGCAAAATTACAGTCCTCTATACAGGTAGTTCTCGTTTTCGCCAGGGTTACGTTCCTGAAAAACGTTGCGCAAATCTAAATCGCGTAAATCGAACACAAAATTCCCATTTAAAACAATGTATTTCCTGGGGGTTATGGGACTGACAACCTCTTCCTATATAGTGTATGACTATACCACTAGTGGACATACAGACCTGTAGAGTATATATGTACTGTACATACAGTATTTCTACATTTCTATACAGTATACATACATTTCTGTACAATATATTTATTTCTAACGCAATAAAAATGTAAAATACTCACATTCATATTTTATTGGTAAGGTTCATTTGGTTCATAGTTTAGCAAAATATAGGTGATAGCCAAGGTTGAATGAGACACAGCTCTGGGGAATAATTTGTGTTGAACATGACAGTGGAGGCACACACCCACAGGTTGCATTGCTACACTGTAAGAGAGTGATGAAGCTGTGTTGCCCACTTCATTACCTAATTATACAAGACAATATTCCTCTGCAAGACAGTGGTGATTGTCCTGATTGCACACATAAACCCTAAGCATCAGTGGCAACATAATTCATGGTGTTGTGGACAGTCTATGAGAAGACAGTTTCACATTGTTGCTAAACCATAAATGATGCTGCCATAATCTATCACAAAGTAGTTGAGGGCATGCAAATGACCAAGTCACCCCCCCCCCCCCCCCCCCAGGAACTTGTAACTCTAAAAGCAACACAAAGAAACCCTACATCTGCACTGTTTCATTTACCTTTCAACTAGCATTATGATGAAGTCTAATTAGTCCACATTACACCACACCATAAAAACAGTATTTCATGTCAGTGAACCGAAGCGAAAAGTAAGAAAGTGAAACAACCAAATAGGCAGTGGAAATCCATTACTGCACTATTCACACACACACTTCCAGGTGAGAAGGATTTCACATATTACAACCTCTGAACACTTACAAACTGACACATACTAAATCTGAAGTCATTTAAACTTTGCACCCCCTTACTCTATTCATTGGACTGCAACATATACACTGTTAATCCGAATCATACGTCTCAATGACAAGGATGTGGAAATGTGTAGGACACAACAAAATACACAAACATCAGATGAAGTAATGTACATTCATATTTAGTAAAACTTGTAGTCCAAAAATAATACAACAGTTGATTAATAAATGTGAACAGACACATGAATCAATCCATTTGAATCTGCACAAACACATTTGACCATTCAAGTGAATAAAACAACTGTTACGTGAAATGAAGGACCTGCATGATACACTAAGTAGCACAGAAATAAGTAATATAAAATACAATAAAAAAACTTTATCTAGCAGTACAAGACAGGCTCCAGGCACCAACCTTGTAGCAACAAATAAAAAACATAATTCAGAAACAAAGGCCAAGACAGAGTTTGTTGTTTGAACTGTGATGAACACCATAAATGTCAAAACTGGTACCTATGGAAGAAACGACTAAGGGACTTAGCAGCAGCGGGAAGAGGGCATGAAAGGAAGGACAAGAAAACTGCACTTGTCATAATGAAAATGCCACTACATGGCACAACATCCATCTCCATGGGCACCCTATCAGTCAGCATTCCATCTCTTAAAATATTTGGTGATGCCTCAAGTAACATCACAAACACAGAAAACCGGGTGATCATAGTCACTTCAGCAGTCCATCCACACAGATCACATGTACATCCCACAGTGGCAAAGTTAGAGGTTGATCAGCATCCCAAAAGCACAGTGGTTATGAGTGCACACATTTCCTGACATGGATAAGAAAACTGGAACCAAGTTCTCCAGAGCGGCCCATACAAGACCATGCACACAAAGGACATCAGCAGGTGCTAAAAATGCGTAACTGATCTCATGGTATTAGTGATTAGGACACACATGGCTTTCAGATGGGTCAGGGAAGAAAATAATGAAATCACAGTCTCAAACTGAATATGTATGTAAAAAGAAAACATAAACCCTTGAAAGTCAACCTTGAATGACCATATGGTTTCAAAATTCAACATAGGTATTAGCCTTAACACATATAATCAATGTTAACCGAACATACACTGTAATTACACATCAAAACAGCAAACATAATTTAATTACAAATTTACTTACCTAAAAACAATAAAGAATTGAAACATATGTATTTTCATATACTGACTGTGAACTGAAAATGTTACATTCATGGAGTACCAAGTTCTTTTTTTTGAGCTGCAAAACATTAGCTCTGATTAACAAAAACTCAAGACTCCTGTGATCTACCAACTGAACAGTCAATACAGAAGGGCGACACTGTGGTGACAGCTTTGCTGAGTTCCTTATGTCCAGCATAACTAAGAGGAGGTTTCTACAGACCATGGCATCTCCAACCTTAATTGGCAAACCCAGTCACAAATACCAGTGTCCACATACATCCAAATATGGTCCTCCAAATTTTCATTTTGTAGTTCAAGAATCCCCAAAAGCTCACCCAAGGGAGAGATGTGAATGCATCTGAACAGCATGGATGCCAATACTGCTGGCACCATGACTCACCAGCTGCTATCAAACCTACATCTACAACAGAGAGAGTACATGGACAAGGAATATTTAGCAGCGTGGTTACTAGTGCCTGAAAATACTGAAATGAAGATAAGGGTTTTATGGAAGCAGAATCCAAGACTGTGGGAATAAGAGGTTGCTAACTTGTCCTGGGATCCTGGGGGATATGAACAGCACATATACAGATGAAATATATAACTGAATTCAGACACTGTGCCATATCAACTCCTCCTGTAGTTATGCTGGTTACAAACCTACCCAGACTAAAATTTTAAACACACTGAAACATTCTCCGAACCATATTATCAAAATTCTTGTATTCAATTTCTAACATTCCCATCAATGAGTGAAATATGAATATCAGACTGGAGTGAACACCAATCCAAGAAATGATATATATATGATGAATCAATCAATCACTTAACCTGCACTTTACATCACAGACTATTGTATATCATTAATGCCTGGCTGGTTTACTAACTCTTCCAACTCAGCAACCATAAAGTACATACTTTTCAAAATGTCCATGAGGATTAAAATTCATAGGCTTCTCTAATCTAACATGGATAGACTCAGGCAGGACTGAACAGAGAATTCTGAATAATAAACGGACATCCCATTCACAATTTATGCTGCAGATAAACAGCATGAGTGTACTTAGACTTCTCCTTGAAGAGATAATTAGGCTCATAGTTAGACCAATGCAAACAACAGTAAATTCACATTCTTAACTAAAACTAGAACAATAACAGAGACCCAATAGGCCTCTACTGATAACTACAGGACGTAACTAAATAGTAACTATAGGTCTTGTAGCGGGGTCTGCAATTGAAGGCAGGGAATGTGGTCAGAAGTGTCTCATTCATACTGAAATTGGCGCTGGTACTTCTTCATTTGGGGTTACATCAAGAGTCTTGTTTATGAGACTCCTCAATCTCAGAAGTCAGTGCTCACAGGCTGTGTACCTCCCCAGCTGCTGTACTGACACCAATGACAATAGTGAGACATTTCCAACCATATGTTCCCTGCCTGAATTTGCAACCCCCCCCCCCCCCCACCCTGACACCCCTACAAATGCTGCAAGTTTGTAATGACTATTCAGCTACACCTTGAACAATTGATGTATATAATGACTAAACAGTTGTGAAAAAAGGTCAGCATGGCTGCATGTCACCCTCAAATTCAAAACATCAAATTTGACTAACCTTAAAACATAATTAATCACACTCTGTAACACATTTTTCTTGTGTCCTCCACTGTGTCACTGGGTTGCACATGTAAGCCAGTAATCTAAATCGGGCAGCTCACAATGGCAAGGATGTGGAAATGTGCGTGATTTCACGCTTTTGCCATGGTGTAAATGAGATCTGCATTCTTTTGGGATTTTACACAGTGTAGAATCTCAAAAAATCACAGATTGCATGTAGAAATGTGTAGGCCACAAGAAAATATAGACACTTAAACACTGATCAAGTAATACACACACAAATTTAATAAAAACATGTGAATATAAAACATTACAACAAAGTTGAACAGACTCACTCATGCACAAATTTAATAAAAACCTGTGAATATAAAACATTACAACAAAGTAGAACAGACTCACTGATTAGTTAGAATTTGTACATGAACTTCACCAATAAGTGAATATAATAGTACTTATGGGATATAAAGGTGATTACCTGCATGGTTTGCTAGGCAGCACAGAAAACAGTCATATAAAATACAAGCTAAAATAGCTTACCTAGTAGTACCAGGCAGGTGCCAGACAACAAACTTGCAGCAACAGATAAGACACACAATTTAGAAATAAATGCTATAAGGGATTTCAACGTTCCCATGATAATTGAAAACATACAAACCACCTTGTAATAAAAACATTTAGCTCTAAAAGAACCAATAACTTGGGTATACAAAGAATTTATGGTAATTAAGTATATAGCCTCTACATTGTATGAGGTTATAGCTCAAAATTACACAATTTTTTAAAAAGATGCTCATATTATTTTCTTTCTGAACCTCAACAACTGTATATACAGCACAATTTATACGTTTTATTAGTTTGGTTTCTTTAAAAACATGTAAAAACAAATATATGTGTACTGTGAGATTTGAGGTTCTCTTGGTGGTAACTGTGAAGAACACCATATTCATGCTAAGTGTTGACTGGCAGAAATTTACCAGTGTTTCAGCATAACTTACAGTGTCTATTTTCAGAGAAATTCACTAATGAGTTCCAATGATTCGAATTCAGACTCACAGCATTCCCAAAACATGCTTACCTCTTTGTTATAGGGTAATATGAAAGTTACAGTTCCACGAGGAAAATATTACTTTGTGTTTTGTCTAGCATGCTGATGTATGTATTTTGTAGGCATATCCTATTGCAATAGTCTTGAGATCTTTGTTGTGCACCATAATGTGGTGTACAACAAGAAATCAATGCCTGCTGTAAATTTTAGTGTAATGAACTGACATTTCTGAACAAAAACTCCTGCAATAAAACATTTTGGATCAAGAAAGATGTCTCATGGTACCCAGTGACAAAACAAGGTAAACAGTAGATGGAAATAATGTCAGGAATTGAAGACTCACATCTTCTGAGATGTTGTGCTGTGTCACCATGTTGCAATATCCCAGAAGACTTCAATCCTCACGAACACAACTGTGAAAACCTCAAAGCTTACATTACAAGAACTGTGCTGAATGTCAGTCAGTATGCAACACATTCTATGACCCCAGAAGGGTGTATATCAAGTACATAAAAGTTGGTGACATGAGAATTAAGTGTGTCAACAAACCAGTTTCATTGATCAACCATTTACTCAGCAAACATGGCCATATTAAGAGACTAAAATACTTGCGTAATGCTATCAGTAAAGCTGTACTGTGTGCTAGTTATTACAAACTGTCCATCATTCTCTCTGATAATGGTCCTCACAGAAGACAAGCCACTCTATGTGAATTTGTTTGTAAGGTCCGTGAATCAGAAACTTAACACTCTTAATTCAGAAACAGTGAAGTCAGGCTGTCATTAAGTGAGTTTTTAATCAGTGGACTACAAGCTATTGGTGAAGGCCATATGGGAAGAAGGCAGTGTTTACCATGATGGATTTGCCACCAGTCCACAAAGTTTTGCAAGCTCCAGAAGACTGCTGGTAAATCCGTTTCTATCAAGCAAAGATCAGTGTTGAAACATACACAAGAATTCTTTGCCAGTAACTGTTCTCATGTAAATAAAGCCCATATACTGAGTTTAATACATTCTGAAGAAGTGCCTGCATTGTTGGACTGCTATGAACTTTTGGATTCCACAAAAGTGGGAAATTTCTTGACCAGCCCAGCAAGTCAGCTTCTCAAGAATGACTCTGCCCCATCAAGTTAGTTTTGTTATTGTGCACTATCTGCACGTCATGAACAGAATGAACACGAGAGGTTATGACTGCCCATCTGCACGTTTAACCTCTAGAAACAGGGAAAGGAATATTGTTGCTTATATCTATATACACACTGAGAGGTTATCAATAAGAACTGTGATAAAGTGACCTTAGTTGAAATTGATTTCAATTATATATTGGCAGGGGTTTGGGTAAAATGTTATAAAATGTGAATATTTAAGGAGAAACCATTTAGCCAATGGGACATTCCACACACACACACACACACACACACACACACACACACACACACACACACACACCTTTCTGCCACGTTCATGAGCTCCAGGTGTTGTGCCCCAGTGCTTGGTATAAAAGAAAAATAATTTAACTAACTTTGCCAAGTTTCCATTTGCTGTTTCTTTGACTCAGGACAGAGTGAAACACACAAGTTTACTGTAACAGTTCAGAAGTGCCAAGAGGTTTACAATGCTAACTACGGCTTCTTCAGCAGCCTTGGTTGTTATAATACTGTGAATGTCCTCAACAAAACTATTCAGAGGAGCAAGAAACATTTAGAATAACAAGGTGCAAAGAATGTCTGTGGAAACTCTGTGTACACCATACACACTACACTTAACTAATCTTGCTAATTCACAATCATATTATATGTGTTATTGAAATTCTAAGTCATCAACAGTTTCATTACCAGAGCTTTATGTGTACTGACAAGATAAGGTATCTAGGGAGGTGCTACAGGCGCAGCACTGTTGTTGTGAAGACAGTGGGAATGGTTATGCCTACCCATGGTACTGTGCTGCTGTGGTGGTGGTGGTGGTGATGGCGGTGGTAGTAGCAGTAGTAGTAGTCATTCCATTCTGGTCAGCTTTTGGTAAGGATAACTGGAACTGTATGAGAATCACCAGATATGTTGTCACAGCACCAACAATCTGCAAAATTATTCATTGTGGATTGGTTTAAAAGTTGTCTCAAGTACACTGGTTATCAGCAACTTAAACAGGTATGCTCAACTCATTAAATGATGTCATGGATGTCCAAAACTGCCCACACATAGACGGCAGGGCATAGCCAGTCAACACTGTAGGGCTAAGAGGCAGATTCAAGTAAAACACAAACAATCCTCTTATAGTTGCTAACTCTACTGCTCCTGCTATCACAGATTCTGCCAGAGCACAAGCAAAATGACTAATGCATACAGGACAACCAGCGAGCGTGCCTGATTTGACTAAAGCAACCCAAAAGTTACAAAGTTTAAATCACAGTAATTTAACATAAATGTTGTTAGTGACATTTTCTTCACACCAGATGTTATGTTCATACTGCCATGATCTGATCATCCTACAGCTTCATTTGTCAAAACAACATTCCACATGAAGCCATGACAGGAATCCTTAACAAGTAACTGGAAGACTGCATTGCACAAAATGCAGTTCTCATTAAGCTTCTGATCACAATAGTATATGTTTAATCTCAGTAAATGATGTACAAATGAATGTAGCCTGAAGTACAATGGCCAGTATACACTGTGAGCAAGTCTCTTCTGTTGTAGTGAAGGTTCTACAGGAAACACACAAAGTTCATCTGTATATAGGATATAATCCAGCTTCATGTCTGAAGTGTATTCTGTGCCTTCTCATTTTTAATAGTGTTTGCAAAGAACTGCAAAAAGTGGCTATCAGTTCCATCATGTCTGTCTGTTTGTCTACTCCCACTGGGCAGATTTTTGTAAAATTTTATATTGGGGATTTTTACTAAAATCTGTCACCAGTTCATGTTGGGTTAAAAGTGAATGAAAATACCAGACACTTTACATGAACACCTATTTACATTTACAACATCTCACCATTTATGAGAAGTTCCAGAAATACAGTTTATGGCCCAAACATAATACAGTACCACATAGATGGGATTATGAGAAAAATACAAACACAGTCATGATACTCATACTTCATTATAATTAAATAATATAATGCCACACAGATACAATTTGTTGAAGAGTGACATAAAAATCTGTAATGAATGAATAATAGTGTTAGATTTACTTTTTAAGTTTTTTTGTCATTTGGTTTGAATTTTGTTAACATTTCCACAAGGAGTTATTACCTGCGGTGCAGTGAACATTGGCTATGGTTCACCGCACTTCAAAGAATGCCGAGGCAGCACTTTCTGAATTGTCTACTTAAGGGAACTCCGCAAGGCAAACCCCTCATTTACGTTTCAGTAATTTTGTGGTGAGAATGTAAAGCTCCTGTAAAGCTATTTTGGTGACAATGGAAAACTTCTTCTGAGCATTCAAGGTAAGTGAGCTGTGTCGAATTTATATTTGTTTTTGGTTAAAACTTACTGGAACGGAGCACTTTTGGTGTATTACCATTTCGGCAACAGAATTGGAAATTCTAAATTTATTTAGTAACGCAGTACAACAGTCTGTTTATTTGACGAAAAGGGCAAGCAGTTAATTTAACTCCAACGTGGCAATTTTAATGTGTAAATTTGAAACTAATTTTTGTAAAGCTATTTTTGTAAATACTACGGATTATTTTACTTTAACTTTAAATTAACTGTACCATTTTTTATATGTTGGCAAATACCTGTTTTATGCATAGAGAAAAGTGCAGGCTACCTTTTTCTTGCTGCTAGGAAATTTAACACGCCGGAGAAGAGAGATTGCAACAAAAGCAGAGTAGTTACCGATTGCTGCTTAGGTATATATAATTGGTTGGTGGTAGCGACCTTAAAATAGGAGATCCAGTGATTGCCTTCTCGGATGTTACCGATAGAACCTCCTTCAGAAAATTGGGCTGCATAGTACCAACACTCAGGGGGAGGTACTACAAATCTAATAATGTAGACTCTGTGTCATTACATCACACTCCTATTTCGCTACTGAGTTTCTTCTTCTTGCAATTTACATAATGCATCACAAAGGAAAATCAAATGTGCAATCACAATATTTAATACATCCTGCTTGCTTACATCTGGGAATACAAAATTTGGTGTGTAGATGGATTATAAATACATAAACAAACTGTGTTAGCATTTTGATGGGGTGAAATTTTAAGGTTGTGTATGGCCAACAATTTTAACATCGACAAAATCAATGTAGACACATAAATATAATAAGTTTCTCATAAAAATAAAAACAGCAAACCCAAATATTTATAATAACACTCTGCAACATATATACAATCGTGAACAATAACAAGAAGTGTAACCCCAATGGATTAAATGCCATGACCATCTGAGAAGGAACCAGGATGTAAAGATCCCAATTTACCTCAACATTACTTTATACTGTACATACATTTTGTATTTTGTCATTAATGCAATTTTTAGTTGCATGCTAGATTCAGATTAAGTTGCTGCTGCTATATTTAAGTATCTGCTTCTCACAAAGCCCAATCCAAAACACACACAAAACCAGAACAGGCTAAACACAGTGGCAGCATTCATGATCCAGCATATCAGGTACAGTATGAGTAATTATACACCATGAGCTGCTAAGTTTCATCTGTACAAATTGTACAGACCGTCTGAATTATGCCTGAATCAGATTTACTAACACTTTTCCTTGAAACACTTTCTGGGTTATGCCTTTATAGATCAAAGCTCATTTTATTCTCAAATTAAGCTTATACCTCCAGAATATGATACATCTGCACTACCAATACCATTTACAGAAACGTCCAATATTTATTGCAGATGTCATAGAAACACAACAGATACACACTGTGGGGGAGTTCTGACATTTCAAACCAAAGGGGCAGCCAACAAATACCTGCCAATGTCATACAAATCCTTAGTGTCAACCTCAACTTCTAGTCCCATTCATTGCTTAAATGCAGCTACAGCAACAAAACCACCGTAATATAAATGTTTATCAAATAATCAATGTAGCTGGCTCAGCTACATTCATTTGTTCGGCCAATTCAAGAACACTATTGGTATTTGTCACATGCATTCAATAACAGTTCCTCACCGAGTACAGAAGTGTGAAATCTAGAGGGAAGAATCCACAGGCTGTAAATTTGACTTTCCGATGCAAGAGCTGAAGGGAAAACAGACGAAGCTGAAACAAACAGAACATTCTGGAAATTTGAATATGTTTATTAGAGAGGCTGCATATTAAGTAACAAAATAAGTTAAGAAATGTACTATTTTCTCTTCTCCAAAACATCCACATCAGCTCTGGAGTCCTACCCACCCATTTAATGGGTACCAGGATTTATTGATGGGGGTAAAGCCAATGGGGCAAAAGTTCACCACTCCCCTCCACTCTGTGCAGAGGTTAAGAATGAGCGAAGAGTAAACTATACCTCTACACACCCCACCATTTGTTTTAATGGCATGGACAGGGACAAGCTTTCATGGGATGATTATATTGAGATGTCTTTTGTGTTCCTGCACTGGAAAAGCCACAAAAAGTAAATAATTTGCACATTCTCAGTTGCTGATGCTGATATGAAAGATGAGACTGTGAGGATACTACTTGTAACATGTAAGCCACTGATTATCAAATAACATATGAAAAAATTAAAATTCTCCTCACAAAGACACTCTAATATACCCAAACATGGCATTCTTTTTGTTGTTATGCAAATAGAACACATCCCTGAAGTGTTGATGTGGGTTACAGAAACAGCTTGCATGCATACTATACATATGTCTTGTCCTTCAGTATTATACATGTATATGAGAGCAAGCATTTCCATTACCTCAAATGTGTTTAAACTACCGGGAATGTAATTTGCAAGTAATGCATTTTTGCATAATGAACGATCTCCAGAAAATGTTGAGTGATTCAGTGTATTACGCTGTGTTACTGAACAGCATAGCTAAGTGGTTCTCACAAGAGACCACATAGGAATACACATACCTCCTCTCTCAGCCCAGGATCCCGTGTCTTGGTGATCAGTTTGTGCACCAGAACTGCAGTGCGGTTTGCCTGCAATTGCAAACATCCACTATAAGTGTACTCACTGGAGGCTGAACAGGAACACATAATGAGGCACAACACTCATTTGACAAGTGAGAAACAAATTAGGAAATGTGGGCATAGCTGAGTCGGTGTAGTAACTAGGCTATTAACTGGGGCGTCCAACAAACAAGCCTGTTATTCAACGGGTATCTGGCGGACATTTCCCCAGCGATAAAGCGGCCGGGGAATGAAACTGAATATTCACCACCCCCCCAGATCTGAGGTTGAGAATGAGTGGAGCTATGCCTCCACCCCATATGCTTTCGTGAGGTACACTGGGACAACTTTACTGTACGAGTGCGACACTTTTGCTCACATTTGTTTAATTATCTCGAAAATATACTGGGAAGTAGAAATGGTGCATTAAGTATGGCGATTGTTGTGGCTATATATATAAGGCAGAGACATGTTACGGAGAAGGGTGGTGGGCATTAAGAGTAGACTTCATTTGCACCTACAGTTGCCCTAATAAACACTAAGCGATTTACGCGAAGAAACTCGTGTGAAGTATACAACTGTTAATTTCACGTCGTTCACACCGTGCATTTTATTGAAATATTAACGAGAAAGTATCAATAATAATGCACAAATATATAACAAACAGTCGTTAAAGGATCATTTTAACTCCGACATGTTTCGGTGGCCTATATACCACCATCATCAGGGAGATAGTTCAGACAGAAAGCTGCAAACACCGCTGGTAAGGTAGAATCCTTCTTGTTATGTGCACATCGTAAGAGTCACTTCTCAGAATTCATGCACATAACGCACGGTAGGCACTGTACATGCGCTGCGAAATCCACTTCACGCTGTTAAACAAGATAGGGCAGCGCATATACAGTGCCTACCGTGCGTTATGTGCATGAATTCTGAGAAGTGACTCTTGCGATGTGTACATAACAAGAAGGACTTTACCTTACCAGCGGTGCTTCCATCTTTCGGTTGATCTGTCTCCCTGATGATGGTGGTATATAGACCACCGAAACATGTCCGAGTTAAAATGATCCTTTAACGACTGTTTGTTATATATTATATTTGTGTATTATTGTTGGTACTTTCTACTTAACATATAACTGTTAACAGATTTCAACTAAAATTGGAAATTTCTTCAACGGTTGAGCTACTACACAAAGACAGCTATGACAAAGCTAACAGATGCAATTTTTGGTATGCTGGAAAACCAATAACGAAAAGTAGCTATTAGCTTCGCCACGTCTGTCCGTCCATCTGCTTTGTCCATGGAAGAATTCGAGACCTACCGAACGGATGAGTGAAAACTGATATTGGGGAATTTTACTCCAATTGGTCGATATACTCGTAGTCAATTTCTGTGAAAATCGAACAAACAATAACCATATACCTTACACGAAGACCTACGTACATAAATACTTCGGTTAGTGATGTTACCATGGTTACCAATATTCCTGACCAGCAATTAATAGGGATACAGACGCTCTACGCGAACTGGAGCCGAGGCTCTCCGAATTCGCGGAATAAAAAAGACGGCATAACAGTGTGTAAGGCCAGCGAAGGGTTATGGACAATCAGAGAATAAAGAAAATGACAAAGACACGAGACAGTGAATGAACGAAGTTAAAAGGAGAGTGCTGTACAACAACGGCAGTGGGGTCCGGCAGTTGTTGACAGGGAAGCCGTGTGGTTACACTGCGCGACCTCGCGTTCTACGCAGCGGCATATGAACATGAGTGATCGATCAACCGCACTTCATTTGTTTACGTACACAGTGTTTGTGAGCACAATACGAACTTAGTTATTACATTATAAAATGTTTCAGCGTTATCATTTCACGATGGCACTTGCTTATGGAAACATTATGAAAGCCTACATTTCACTTTTCATTAGACATGATGCATTCCTCATTTACTCATGACACTGCACATTTATCCGTAAAAATAAAAGAAAATCACATTAGTTTCGTTTTTCGTCATCCTGCCTTTTAGCTGTATACGGTGGTGTATTACACAGTATTAATATGGGTGGTTGACACCCACCGTGTCACGATCTGCATCTGCACAGACAAAAATGTCAAATTCCCTTCATTTCCCGGCTCTGGGCCCTACGAGCCGCACATGCACGCGTGTTACGTGTGGCTATTTGCCTTGAGACAAACACCAGTGGAAGCATTAAACACATGATATTTGAGTGCGTGTCTGTGTGTGAATTTAGAGGCACATCAGCGCCAACTATACGAGGCTTAATTTATAAAAAAGGTTCAAAACAAGTTTTGGAACATAACAATACGAGGGCTGTAAAATGTTGCATAAAACTTCCAGCTTGTGTAACGTAAACACAGTCGGGTATAAAAGGCGTTGAAAGATGGAAGACTATAAAGGGGCCAATCACCAGAGTTCTAATAATTGTATAAGTAAAACACATAAAAGTATGTATTTCTACAGCGTGTAACTCTGAATCTCATATGAATGAAAGAACATGTTCAAATGGCGGTGCAAGGACAATGTCGGTCACAAATGACAAATATTTCGAAATGTTGCCGCGATCATATGCAGGAATACCGTGCAATGCACCTCACAAATGGCGCGAACGATGCAGTTGGTTGTACTACTTAGAGAAATTTGGTCTGTTCCGTGTGCAAATGTGGACTTTATAGCTCCACTCATTCTTAACCTCAGCACTAGAAGGCGTCGCTTTAACCCCGGTACCCACTGAATAGGAGGGCGGGTAAACTCCTGAGCCGGCCTGGAAGTTTTTGGAGAAGAGAAAAAGCTCTTGTCCCTACCGGGATTCGAACCCCGGATCCTCCAGACTGTAGCATAGTCACTATACAGACTACAGCATGTGCGTCCGAACTTTTTATGACACAGGGCCACAACCGTTATTCTGAGCAGATTCGCGGGCCGCACGTGGAAAAATAACATAAGTGGTATACCTAACCGCCTGCATTATTGTGAAATTTTACAGGTCGAACGCGGATTGGAGACCCATGGTCTACTCTATTCCGGCTCTGCAGCACCGTATTACTGTACAATTGTGTGAGAAAGGGCGAAGTCAAGAGAGGAAAAGACAAGCAATGGAAAATAAAAATCGAATATGTAAATTTAAATCGGGGTTCCTGAATCTAGTTTTGAAATACAGGTGTTCTGAAGTCAGGTGGTCAAATCCCCATAACAAAGTTAACAGGAGCCCGCAGCGGGTAAAAATGTCTTCACTAAGCACACTTACAGGCAACGGTTGAGTGAATATTGTTTGGCGGCTAGGAAATTTGAGTTGTTTTTGGAACCTGTTATTTAAATACATATTCAAAATTAATTTCGAGAAATAGTGTAGCTAACCCACTTATCGTAGTAGTATAACGTATTAAAATTAAATGTCCTATACTGTGCTTAACGTACCAAAATATGGTGCGGGTGGGGGGGGGGGGGGCGAAATTTTTAAAAGGGGGGGGGGGACAGAATCACATGGAACGGGAAAATGGCTAAAGGAGACGGAAAGATGTGCCAGTGAATGAAGCAATTATCACTTGCAAGGGGTGATCGATGGATTACATTAATAGAAAGCAATTTCCTCGCGTGTGTTAGACAACATACACTTTCCATAATCGAAAATATACATCCACTCGTCCTGCAAAGTTCTCCAAACGCACGACGACGTGGATCAATACTATTTAAGAAAAGTCGTTAAACTTAGCGACTGTTTTGTTAAAATACAAATTAAAAAAAAGAATCACAAATCTGACTCCATGTTTGAGAGCATATTAGGCATAACTCATACGTCGCGATCCACTGAATTGACCAGCAGGTAAAACAAAGGATAAACCAAATTTCTCCCACAGCTGTAAATATTGTTGTTTCATAAGTAGTAACTGTTTTACTGTCACGTCGTTTTATGGTTTATATTTTAATTTTGTATTTCATGGAGAATTTCTTTATAAAAAATTAAATTTCAACTCCGTGTAATTCCTCTCTTTTTTCCTTCACAGATTTTCACTATGTGACTCAGTTCACTGCAACTCGTCTATCCCTTGTATACAGACTTCTTCTCACATACTGTTATTTCTCAAGCAAGCGTTCCTCAATTTCAATTTCAAATGGTCAGTGCTAGAGATTAACTTGTCCCTTCGATGTTAATGTCACGTAAAGGAGTTAATTTTCGTCCTGTGATAAAATGTGGGCCGGGATAGCAACTCGCTACGGGCTGGACGGTCCGATGATCGAATCCCGGTGGAGGCGAGATTTTCCGTTTGTCCAGACCGGCCCTGGGGCCCACCCAGCCTCCTATGGGTACCGGGTCTCTTTCCCGAGGGTAAAGCGGCCGGGGCGTGGAGTTGACCACCCACCCTCATCTAGTGCCTTCATGGCCCGTTCTAGCGAGAACTTTACCTTTACCTTTACTGTGATAAAATAAATTTAGACACGCCTGTAGTAAGTGGGCCGGGATAGCGCAGTCGTATAGCGACTCGCTACGGGCTGGACTGGACGGTCCGGGGATCGAATCGAAGCCGATCCCAGTGGCCGCGCGGTCTAAGGCGTGGGTCTTCGGCCGCTCGCTTACTGGGATCGTGGGTTCGAATCCCGCCGGGGGCATGGATGTCTGTGTTGTGTTTGTTGTATAAGGACTAGCATGGAACATAAAGTGACATGAAGAAGGACGGTAGAATTTAAAAAGTACAAAATGGATCAAAGGGAAAAAACGGGACAGGAAAAAAAATCCCTGCAAAACAAAGTAAAAAAAAAATCCCACCAGGGGCATGGATGTTTGTATTGTGTTTGTTGTATAAGGACGGTAGCATGGAACGTAAAGTGACATGAAGGACGAAAAGGATTTAAACAGTACAAAAATGGATCAAAGGGGAAAATCCCCGGACAGAAAAAAAAAATCCCGGTGGGGGCGAGATTTTTCGCAGCCGTCCAGACCGGCACTGGGGCCTACCCAGCCTCCTACACAATGGGTACCGGGTCTCTTTCCGGGGGTAAAGCGGCCAGGGTTAAAAAAAAAAGAGTACAGCTATACCTCTACTCCCCCTCTGGGCCTTCATGGCCTGTTCTAGGAAGAACTTTACCTTTAACTTTCACACCTGTAGTAATTAGATTTGTAGGTTATTTTATTTTATGTGTGGCTGTGAAACGGACGGAAGTGGCTGGGCATGAGGTCCAGCGGCGGTCTTTTCTGAACATGAAAACCGAAATGTCAGATTCCACAAAAGGAGAGAAATTTATTAACCAGTTGAAATAAAAAGTTATGAGGAAAGAACAATGGGATTCGTCACGTTACATAACCTTCAAGTTTTTAAAACATCATGCATAAGGAAATAATAATGGCCCCTTACCTGCTGGATAGCCGAGCTGCTGTAGAAGACCAGCCACACCAGCTTGATGGCGTAGTGGAGGAACCACATGTAGTATGAATACGGTGACCCGTCGCCACAGGTGTTGGAGTCGCTCATGAAGAGGCGTAGGAGAATGAAGTAGAGATTGTGGGTAAGGCAGATAAACGTCTTCGCTGAAGTGTAGAGCAGCAGAAAAGAATACGCAGAGTTCAGTGTCTCCGAGGTTCCGCACAGAGAATCCTGAATATCTCGTAGGAAAATCACTTTTGTGCTGTGGGAATCGTTGTTTCTGGCATTCTGTTGGAGCTTCTCGTAGGCTGACGTGACGAACACTGGAGCTGTACTGTTCAGTGGTAACATTTTGGAACACGAACATGAGTTACCTTTGTTACCTTTTATTCTCCCAAGGTCACGAATTGAGTTATTCAAGTCGGAAATAAGTTGCTTCAAAAGCATCAAGAAACCAACGATTTGAAATTCAGTAAGGAAGCAGGCAAAAGTTACGGCGTTGAAAGTTATAAATGACACAGTATTTGGACCTCGAATGAGAGCAAACATGTCTGATACAAAGCAACTGGCGACACTGAGGAGGCTGATGAAGAGATGAGACATGAGGATAATGCAGATCTTCTTCCAAACACAGCCACAGGAACGCTTGAGTGAGGCGTTAAGACTGGCTAGCTGATTTGCAATATTCACTATTGTGTGCCGCTTCAGTAGACAAACAGACGCTGACAGCACGAACTGAACGATGGTGCTGACGGCTATGACCTTCTCACTGACACTACAAATGGAAACTCCGTCTATGATATGCCAGAAGGTAGAGTGATACATGACAAGAACAGAAGAAACGAGGATGAAGATGATGCTGTACACAATGTCGCCGAATGAAGTCTGCAGCAGGCGAGAGCCAACTTCTCCAGTTACGGAGTACGGTGCTAGTCCAAAACATTTGACGAATAGTAGGACTGGCTTGACGACGGTGAAAGTGTCAGCTGGGACAGCGGTCATCCTTCTGCATGAGAAGCCAAGCCCCGTCTGAAGAGTCCTCGTACCGAAGCGCTAGTGCCAGTGGCCATTCGATATGACCAACACAGCGCAACAAGGGCATAAGGGCGGCGCGTTTATAAATGCACCAGAATCACCATTTCTCCTTCCTCGCTTTATTTGACTTAGATCTCTCATGTGCTCGACGTTAATTCTTTCTTTCAAATCAAACTAATGTTTCCTTATCTCTCTTGTTCTGTTTATGCACGTCACAGGTCGATGTTATTGATGCTGATGTAAGTCACTTAGCGCGATAGGTTTAAGGAACACAATTAACTTACTTATCTGAATTATGTATCAAATTTCATTACTTCCTCGCAAGTTGAAATTAAATTTTCATCAGATGAAGTTCAGCCATTAATACAAAACACTCAAATTAAGTAGAAAATGTATCTTCATTTTAAACATGGTTCTTAACTGTCTTCCAAACTAATCCAATTTTAACACACACACACACAAAACAAACAACAACAAACAACACCATTACAACTTAGCAAGTTAATCAGTTACAAATAATGAAGTATAATTTAGATTTAATTTGTAATAAATCATGTTCTAATTGGTTATATCTAATTTGGATTTTAGTCATAATTACAAAGCACTATTTCCATCGATGTCATTCGTCATACATAATGTAAAAGTAGATTCCGATTTCTTATCCTTTTATTTAGAAATGGACAAAATATTATAAACTCCATTCACAGTTATTGCTGGAACTGAAATTACAGAATTATAAAAAAGTAACTGTGATTCTATAAAGAAATTGCGAATCATCTTCACCTGGTAAAATAATCAGCATGGCTGACGATCCATTTTAATATTATCCTCCCATCTAAGCATAGTTCTTCAAGTAGTCTCCTTCCCTCAGGATTCCCCACCAAAACCCTATATGCACCTCTCTTCTTCACCATAGGTGCTATATGTTCCGCCCATCTGATTTTTCTTGATTTGATCACCCGAATAATATTTGATGGGGAGTACAATCATAAAGTTCCTCGTTATGTAGTCTTCTCCACTCCCCTGCTACCTCGTCAATCTTAGGCCCAAACATTTTCCTCAGCACCCAACTCTCAACCACCCTCAGCCTACGTTCCTCCCTCAATGTGACAGACCAAGTTTCACACCCATACAAAACAACAGGAACCATTATAGTTCTGTATATCTTAATCTTTATAGTTTTGGATAGCAAACTGGAAGACAAAAGATTCTGTACCGAAAGATAGCAAGCACTTCCTGAATTCAATATTCTCTTAATGTCTTCATGAATGCAATTTTGATATGTTAGGGTTGTCCCCAAATATTTGAGCTGTTCCACCTTTCACATTATTTATTGCCTATCTTCATGTTGTGAATTTGTCCTGCATGCTGGCCTCGAGACATGACCATATACGTAGTATCCTCAGCATTTACTTCTAGGCCAGTCACCTTAGTAGCGAGTGGCGGGGACAGGAACGTAAAAATAGTAATTCAAGTGTTTAGTTTCGCTCATAAGAACGCTCACGCACGTAGTGGCAAAGAGTGTTGTGTGGAACATAAAAATTATGAACTCCATTTACTGCTCTTGCTCGAAATGGAACTACAGAAATTAAACTGATTCTATTAAAAAATATGCTAATCATCTTCATCTGATAAAATAATCAGCATGCCCGTACACAAGCCAATCTTTCAGCTTCACTTAGTGCATAAATGAATTAAGCAATTCAATTATACAAGTAAATTTTGAAATTTTAAATAAAGAAAGTCGAAATTAATCTTTTGTGAACGATAACAAATTTTGAATTCGGTCCCCGCCCGTATTGATGCGTCACGCGTAATGGAGAAGACGGCGATGGGACAGCAAGGAGCATCGGAGAAGGCGCTGAGGAGATGGACTGAGCTCCAGACGGAGATCCGCATATGTTCCAGCAGTTTGCGGGCCGCCCGGGAGTCCTTACGGGCCGACGAGCAGGGAATACAAAGGGAAACCTCCGCAAAAAAGAAAGAAGAACAAAGAGGGGAAATCCTTCGTCATCCCGGAACGTCCTCAACCCCCTCCCAGACGGCCCTGAAGAACCAGCCCGGAGCATCTTTTCCCCCAGCAGAGAGATTCCTCGAGCACCCCACAGCAGCCCCGGACAGCAGAAGTCGAGCCGCCTTTCTTACAGATAAAGCGTGCGGGGAGGCAAAGCAAAAGAGGAAAGGGCTGCAGCCCCCACCATCGGAGCCAACGACGTCGACTCCAAGGAACCGTACCTGCCTGGTGGACCCACCAGACATGTCCCTGGACCCTGCTTGTTGATCTCTCAGGCAGCTGTGAGGTCTCCGCCTTGGGAAGAAAGTTCTGAGAAGGGAGGAGAGGGAACCTCTGTTAGGGTGGAGAGAGAGTAAGCTGTAAAAAAGTAACAACATTTTTATATCTTTTTGAGAAATAAAGACTTTGAGCTTAAAGCTCGTAGCGGAAGCCTGACCTACGCCTAAATGAGGTCTAAACTCCGCCTGACGAGCCTCTATGCGGAAGGAAGTGATAACAGCGATTGTCCGGAAGTTTAAGAAAGTTCAAGATCGACTTTGCCATGTTTGAACAATATAAAAAGGGGGCGAGTGATCATTGTTTGGGACCCTGCCACAGGACTTCGTCAGGGGTGTTAAATCTCCAGGTGTTCTCGGAAATACCAAAACACCTCGAGGGTTAAATGAAAAGGTTCTAGGACTTAAACCTTAGACGCGTTCATGATGATAAACAAAGATAACAATATAATTATATACATATATGACTGAATAATTCACTTCTTACAGACAGAATCATCCTACTGTATATATATATAATATATATATATATATATATATATGGCCTTCGTCAATGTTGTCTTCGCTCTTTTCATGTGTCTTCCTCTTTGTGTTCCAGTTGCTCTGTTGACTGAACTGCAGTACCTGCGGTGTATGTTGTGTTCAGCCTGGCTCAAGAAGCCGTGCCGTAATGAAGTATGTCGGTGCTTCTGTGCGTCCTTAGTGCTGCTTATACTCTCTCCTATTGTTGTGTTCACGAGTAAGTGGTGTTCCTTGACGATGTGCGAACGACAAAACACGGTTGTCTGCTGCTTCGATTATTGCTAAAATTTCCGCATACGAAGTCCATCAATGGCTCAATGATAGGCTACAGCTTGAAGGGGATGAAGTTAACACTACACTGACAGACGGCATCAAACAAGTGTACATTAAATTCTTCACAGCACAACAGGTGGCCAACCTACTCCAACGGACTACTGGACATGCATTTTACGAACACGCCAACGGAGAAACATCACGAGTACGTATATATCCTGCAGGCATTGGATTGCGCAATATCAGTGTTGCAAATCTGCCGCCAGAAGTCCTTACTGACACGATTAAGAGGGCCTTAGAAATTCGATACGATACACGAAGTGAGAGATGAAATGTGGCCTCAGTTATACAGGTACAAAGTTACAAATGGAATTAGAATTTTAATGATAGAACTGAAAAAACATATCCCCTAACACACCCTACTTCACCGGTTGACAGCCTGCAAGGCACCTACCGACATTTGGCTCTGGACAGAAGGCAGAATTACTGTCATCCTGCGTACTGACTCCCGTTACATTCCCGCCACATGGTTGCGTTTACCCATCATGTCAATATGGCCCCGACCACAACACAACGCCACCTTACGGATCTTCGGGCATATGGTCCATTTCGTCATCAGCAGTAGGAAAGCACTAACTTATCTTAACTACACAGACTTCATGCGATGATCCCGCTGGAAAAACCTATTTGTGGCGGAAACGGGCGCTATTTTATGGTAACTGTTTGGACATATGTAACACACTCTATTCGATTCAACAAGACCACGCTATCGCTGTGACTGGGTCTGCTACAGCGGTAGACGACTGTATACCCTCCTTCACATGTACTCACGACACCTAATGAACGACAACCAATTCGGCTTTACCCCCCCCCAAAAAAAAAAAAGCACTACAGACGCCGCAATGACAGTTAAAGAATATGTAGAAGGAAGCTTAAAGGGCGGTCAGTGTCTAGTGTTGATAAGTCTCGATGTCCAGGGAGCCTTCGACGCGGCCTGGTGGCCAAGCATATTGAAGACCTTGAGGGAATTCAATTGCCCAGGTAATTTGTATAATCTAGCAAGGAACTACTTCAGTCAGAGGTCTGCAGTCCTAACAGTTAACAACATAAAAATTAAGAAGAGTGCAAGCAAGGGTTGCCCCCAAGGATCCTGCTGCGGACCGGGATTTTGGAATTTACACTATAATTCTCTACTTAACTTAAAATACACAAGGCACACAAAAATTGTCGCGTTCGCCGACGATTTACTAGTAATAACGAAGGGTAGAAGCACCCTAGAGGCGGAAAATTACGCTAATGTTGAACTTAAGAAGATTGAAGCCTGGGCCAAGGACAACAAAATTAGGTTCAACGAACAAAAAACGAAAGCCCTGCTGATAACCCGAAAGAAACCCAAAGATGGAAAAAACATAAATATCTTTCTTAATAACAAGATAATTGAGCAAACGGAAAGAATTAAGTATTTAGGAATAATTATTGACAAGAACTTCAACTTTAACGACCACATCCAGTATGTTACAGAGAGATCCACTAAATTAGTACATGCTTTATCTAGATCAGCGAAACTTGACTGGGGACTCAAACATCAAGCCCTAAAGACAATATACAAAGGAGCAATCCTACCACTGCTATCCTACGCAGCACCGGTGTGGATAGAAGCACTAAACAGGAAATACAACTGTATGAATTACATACGAGTGCAAAGATTAATAAATATCAAAATAGCCAAATAATTCCGCACCACATCCACTGAAGCGCTCTGTATCTTGACAGGTCTGACACCTATTATATTCAAAATACAGGAGATAGCCAAGGAGTACAAAATAGTAAAACAAAACTTAGAATGGAAAATAGACACCCCACTGGAGTACAAGAAATGGCCCCATCCTGCGGACATTCCAACAATACAGGAGGCCAACCCACGCGAGAATTATACGGTTGAAGCACATCCGGCTGAAATAGTTAATATTAAGGAAAGTGACAAGGAGCAGGAATACCCAATTGAAGTATATACTGATGGAAGCAAGTCAGATAAAGGAGTTGGTTGTGGTGTAGTAATATTCAGAAATGGCGAAATTGTAGGGAAATTAAAGTGTAAATTACATGATAGGTGTTCCAACAACCAGGCAGAACAACTACCAATACAAAAGGCATTGGAGGAAATTCATCAATTAACACAAATAGAAAATAGATTAGCAGCAATATACACAGATAGTCAGATAACGATAGATTCACTATAAAACGCACGGAACCATAAATATCTTATTGAAAATATAAGATCACAGCTAAGAATACTAGAGAAGGACAATTGGACGATACACTTCAGATGGGTCAAGGGTCATGCAGGCATCTATGGAAATGAAATAGCCGACCATTTGGCAAAGGAAGCAGCAGAAGAAGGAAACACAATAATATATTCAAAAGTCCCGAGGAATATAATAAAAAGCGAAATTAGAAAAACAAACATAGAAAAGTGGCAGAGGGAATGGGATACATCAATCAAAGGACAAGAAACCAAAAACTTTTTTCCAAACATCATCGATAGACTGAAAACGAAAATCCCAATAACGCCCAACTTCACAACTATGGTGACCGGACATGGCAAACTTAAGAGCTACTATTACAGATTCCATATAATAGAGGATCCAGGATGCACATGCAACCAGGGCGATCAAACAGTGGAACATTTACTGATGCATTGTACAAAACTGGATCAGCAACGTAACGTTTTAAGAACAAGCATCATAAAAAGGAGGAATTTGGCCACCACAAAAACATGAGTGTATAAGTAAATATTTAAAAGAATTTTGTAAATTTGTAAATAGTATAGACTTTGAAAATATTGGACAATAATAACTCAAGTATTAATCACAATTTTTTTTCAGTATTGTAAGTCACCACTTATAGTGTAAATTTTGTAAAATATTGATGTATTATGTACAACATTTATGTAAATCTGAATGTCAATAGCATGTAATATTACTACTGTAATGGGGCATGCTGTAATAAATAAATAAAAAAACCCTCCTTCACATAACGATATATGTCTTACGAGTATACTGCCACGCCTGTATGAAATATGCATTGAATATTCTGTCTAATGTATGCTTAAGACAGGAACATATGAGGCACTTTCACCTGGTCCAGCCAGAGAAATCAGCTATAGTGGATCACATTTTGGATACCGGGCACAGCATGGAATTCAGCAAACCTTCACAGACTGGCCAAGGTAAAAGGATACATTGATAACACTGGTCAACAGTGAAAATGTTACGGAGTTGAAACTAGTTAATCTTAACTAATTTGAGGTCGCTGAGAACGAATATGATGCTTAAAATTGTTTGTTAGCTCTTGTTTTGAAGTAACAGGCCTTTATTAATGTGACCGATTTTTATTATTTTCCTTACATTTTGTTTATACACGAAAGACTGAAATGGGTCTACATTTCCATTCCTAACCGTAATTTATGCTATAGGCTTATACTTACACTAAGATTGTGTACTTGCATATTCACAAAATTATATAGGCCTATATATTGAGCCGGTTCTGGCGTAGCGCAACTGCAGTGACTTGGTGTCGGTCATCGTCGGATCGCGTCGGGTCGCGCTAGCTAATCGTCGGGGATTCCCGCGCCTTTTCCACGGTGTGCCACGTGGTATTTAGAGTTTCAGTGTGCTTTCTCGCTGCATCCGTGCTCGGTTACAATATCTTGTTTTTTAACGCGAAGAAAACTAAGATGCCTCGTAAATGTGTGAACCGTTCAGATAGTTTTTGTTATGTTTGTGGGAAAGTGACACTTGCTTCACAAAAGCGTGCTCTAACTCCAATTGTGAAAAAGGCGTACCATCTATACTTCGGTTGTAAAGTTGGGGATCAGGACAAGAGCTGGGCTCCACACATATGCTGCAACTCTTGTTCGGCAAATCTTTGCGGCTGGTTAAATCACAAGAAGCGTTCTATGCCTTTTGCTGTACCCATGGTGTGGCGTGAGCCAACAAACCACATTACTGACTGCTATTTCTGCATGGTTCCTCCACTGGAACATGGAACGTCGAAGAAGAAAAAGTGTAAACTGAGCTACCCAAATATACCATCTGCTATACTACCGGTGCTCCATGGAGACGATCTACCTATTCCAGAACCGCCTGACTCATTTGAAATCGAAGATGATGATGAAGATGAGGAATGCAGTAATACAAATGTCTCAAGTTCTAGCGATCCAGATTTTATATCTGATGAAGCATGTACTGAGCCACACAGAATAACACAGAACGAATTGAACGACCTTGTGCGAGATCTAGATTTGTCGAAAGGTAAAGCTGAACTCTTGGGCTCAAGATTGCAGCAGTGGAATCTACTTGGTGAGGGCGTCTGCGTGTCTACATTTCGTTCACGTCATAAAGACTTTGTTTCATTCTTTTCAATGAATAGTAATCTCGTCACCTGCCATGACATTGATGGTCTGATGTCAGCTCTCAACATCAATCATAACCCTGATGAATGGAGACTTTTCATAGACTCCTCACAGTTGAGTTTGAAAGCAGTATTATTGCATAATGGCAACATTTTGCCATCGATTCCAATCGGTCATGCAGTTCACATGAAAGAAACATACAGCAACATGAAGCAACTGTTGGAGTGCATAAACTATGATAAATATAAGTGGCAGCTTTGTTGTGACTTAAAGGTTGTTGCCATCTTACTCGGACTGCAGCAAGGATACACAAAATTCTGTTGTTTCATCTGTGAATGGGACAGCCGAGCAAGGGCCTCGCACTATGTGGTCAGGGACTGGCCTTTAAGACAACGTCTGGAGCCAGGTTCAAAGAATGTACTACATCCGTCTTTAGTGGAACCAAGCAAGATTCTGTTGCCACCGCTGCACGTTAAGCTTGGCCTAATGAAGAATTTCGTCAAGGCAATGGATCGAGACGGCCAAGCATTCAAGTACCTTCGTGATAAATTTCCGAGGATGAGTGATGCAAAAGTCAAAGAAGGTGTTTTCGTCGGTCCACAAATCCGAGACATCTTCAGAGATGAACAATTTGACCGGCTTATCACTGGTGACGAGCAGTGTGCTTGGAATGCTTTCCGGTTGGTTGCTAATAACTTCCTCGGAAACACCAAGGCTGACAATTACAAGGAAATAGTGGAGGACCTGTTGGTTGCGTATCAGAAATTGGGCTGCAATATGTCGTTAAAGATTCACTTTCTGCATTCTCACCTGGATTTCTTCCCTGAAAACTGCGGTGCGGTCAGCGACGAACACGGTGAACGCTTTCACCAGACCATTGCGGAAATCGAAAATCGTTATCAGGGGAAATGGAGTCCAGTTATGTTAGCAGATTATTGCTGGACAGTAGTTAGAGACTCTCCAGAACTTGTATACAAAAGACAGGCTAAGAAAAGACGCCTTTAGCCGAAGTGATGACGGACAGCAGTGAATAGTAAGTATTATTGTGTTAAATAAGCTACATGTTATTATAAAAATTTCACAAATCTTGGAAACTGTAGCTAACTCATCATTTTAAGGCCTATTTTCATGTTCAGCATACCCAATTACATAAAGGAAAGTGGATTTGATGCTCGTAACCGAAGAAAAGTTAAAATTTGTTGCCCAGTGTAACCTGAAGGGGCCCTAGAAATACAGTTACATCCAAATAACCTCAACAGAGACAACAAATCAACCAACCAACCAAAGTGCTAACTAAGGGCGTAGTCGATGTCTCTTGGTCTGTTTAGCCATTCCTGCGTTTTATCGCATCGCTGGGCTCAATAAGACACTTTATTCAATAACTGTGGATTTCGCTTACGCTAACGTTTCATAGTCTCGGTTAAGAGCCGGGACCTGGCATACCAAAGGCTCAAGGAGCGTATAGTCTTTCTAAATGGGTGGGTGGGGGGTGTACTTTGCTGCATGGCTCCCTGGGGTTTGAACCCAGAGTGGCATTATCGCTGTTATGTTCGCGCGGCATCTAAAGCCTAACACACGGGTAAAATCACCGTTACCGGGGGGAAGGGTGGAGCGCGGGCCGTGCCCCGACTTTTCATTATACCCTGGCATTCACCTTACAACTCAGGAAAAATCACGGAAAACCCTCAGTCATGCTAGTCGCAAAGCGCCTAGCGAATCAGTGCTAGGCAAAATTCAGTGTCGTTTTAGCCACCGTTTTGCGGCCTCGCCATGTCTGCTGACCTCAGTCCCGTAGCTTGGCGCTAGGCGGCGTGGGTCAGCCCTCGGTAAGCGTAAATATCTGCCGAGTTGCTCAACTAAGGGGTTCCCCACACCAGCTAACTTTGAGTCGTAACTGTCGGTTAGGGCTCTGATGTGCTCGGCAAAGAAGGGAACTCCCAAAACCTCATGAATTTGCACGTTACTAATGTACCAAGGTGCACCAGTAGCAATGCGAAGACACTTGGATTGAATAACCTGCAGCTTTCTGACGTGGCTGCAGTAGGCGGACCTCCAGATGGGGCACGCATAGTTCATGCACGCATGCATCGCTTATGCCGACGACGTTACCGTGATAATAACGGGACAACAGGATGTTAAGTAATTAAGTCGCATACTACAAATATACGAACAGGCCACAGCAGCTAGGGTTAACTGGGACAAAACCTGTGCTTTACCCATAGAACGGTGGGATAGAGCACAAGACATAGGCAGGGCAAGGTACACAGAAGTAGCGAAGATATTAGGAATAAATTTCGACGCAAATATAGGATGCACTATAGATTATACATGGAAGGAGAAGGTACAAAAGATACAGGGTTGTGTTAAAGACTTTCCGATACGTAAACTAGACATCAAACAACGACTATGGATCAGTAATACTTGGTATTTGTCAAAAATATGGTATGTGGCACAAGTTCTACCTATTAGAGACATATATGCACAACAACTCACGACAACAATACTACAGTACATCTGGAGAGGATGGATTTTAAGGGTGCCGATCACAACGTTATATAAAAAAATAAGTGAAGGGGGACTAGGGATGATTGACATAAGGGCCAAATGTAATATGTTGTACATTCTGCGTCTGATACAACAAAGTCGGGACACGAACAACGTAACAGCGAGATGGATAGCTAATTATAATGCTTTAATACTAGGTACGCCCAGAAAGTAATGCAACACATTTTTTTTCTCATTCACAATTGATTTTATCAAAACTTCAAATATGTCACATCATTACATGAATCTTTGGCTACCTGACCCTATTTTTCGACATAGTCTCCTTCTAAATCTTTGGCCTTACGCCACCGAGATGCGAGAGCATGTATGCCTTCGCGGTACCAAAAGTCTGTCGCCATGATCTTGCCGGCTGAGGGAACTGCTTTAAACTTTTTCTTCCGAGGAGAGGTCGTGTGATGCCACTCCATGGATTGCCTTTTCGTCTCGGGCTCGAAGTGATGAATCCATGTCTCATCACCCGTGACAATGGTGGACAAGAAATCGTCACCCTCAACCTCGTAACGAGCAAGCAACTCGGAGCAGATGGCTTTTCTTTGTTGCTTGCGCTCTTCGGTTAGGTTTTGAGGGACCCATCGGGCACAGACCTTTGAATATCCTAACTGGTGAATGATTTTGTCGACGCTTCCCTTACCAATACCGAGTACAGCGGCGAGTTCCCTGGTTGCACTGTTGCAGGCGTCACAGCTGTTGATGGGCGGCCCGAGCGCGGGAGATCAGACAGAGTGCCCCGTCCTTGTTCTGATAACGCCAATCGCTTCGCCCAACGGCTGACGGTGCTTTTATCCACTGCCATGTCTCCATAGACCTTTCTTAAGCGCCTGTGAATTGATTCACTCGTTTCGTTTTCTGCCAAAAGAAACTCAATTACTGCTCTCTGTTTAGAACGCACGTCACTTGCATACTCCATTTTGAAAGCTCACTACTGCGCTGCTATCCAGCGGGAAACATTGCACCTACGTGCATAAACGCGGGACACTTTAAAGATACAGCACGCAAAATATCATTTTTATCCAACAAAATTGGGCCGAGAAAAAAAATGCGTTGCATTACTTTCTGGGCGCACCTAGTACAACACAACAACCCCCCTAACTGGACACCGTTACCGTCATCATTAGACTATCTACGAACATATATACAAGAAAAGGCATACATAGGAGACCAGGGGGAAGACGAGTCGGACGGCACTTTTAAAAAGAGAATATACGAAACACAACGCTACACACAAATTAAGAAGAGACCTTTAGCCGAAATGCGAATACAGACAGAGTTCCCCCAACATAACTGGCCAGTCATATGGAATAACATTAATAAAAAATTTTTACTTGAGTCCATAAGGACAATATGGTATATTATTGTGCATGACATTATACCGACAAAGAGTAGACTGAATCAAATCAAATTACATGAAACCGTGGAATGCCCGAGTTGTAGACAACAGGACACATTACTGCACAGATTTACAGCGTGCAAAGATGCCAGACCAATATGGACATGGACACAGAAACACATTGCCTGCTACCTGAGAACAAATACGAGAGATGTGATGGAAACATGGATCACTTTCCCTGATTTTGACATACGACCAACGCAAAAACATAATGCAACAGTGTGGATGATAGGCCACATGCTAGGCTGTATGTATGACAATTCGGCATTGACTATGAAAGATTTCCTCGACTTCATGAGAAGAGCAAGGTGGAAGGCATACAGCAAAAAAAAAACAAATACTTCAGCTGCGGGACATATTTAGATGTGATTGACTCTTGATTCGATAAGATACCTCAACCACGAAAAAGATACGAACACAAGACCTACACACACAAAGAGAACTTACACCTCACATAATAAGCATACCTCAACACGGGGGCAACTAATGATAACGATACAACGATAAAAGACGGAAGAACCCCGGCTTTAGGATGGTGACTACTACCTAAGTTATAATAAGATGAGGAATAAGGGCAAAATATGATAACTACACAAATGAAATAATCACATAAGTAGTGTACTACCAGTATTAAACTTCAATGTCTCATTGTAATAAATTCACTGACGAACAATGAAGTGTAAAATTTTGATACAATAAAGAATTAAAAAAAAAGTACAGTATTTCTAAGTGCGGATATGCCACAAAGGAGGTCATGGGTTCAGAAACACAAGGTATGCTCTAATTGCCTTCGGCAGGGGCATACAGCTAGCAAACGTCGATCGGAACATTGTCGTAAATGTAGGAGGAAACATCATACCCTGATACATGAAAAGCATGATTCAAAAGCACCCACACAGCACGGTGAGGGACGTACAAGTGAACGTTCGTCAGAGGTCACACATGCACATGCGTCATATTGTTCCTTGAAGCAGAATTTTGATACGCAGGTGATGTTGTCAAAGGCCATTGTGAATGTACGAGATGTCAGGGGTCGATTACACAAATGCAGATGTTTGCTAGATAGTGCCTCGCAGGTTAGTTTCATAACAGAAGCTATGGTGGATATACTAGGGCTGCGAAGAACAAGTAATTACATTCGTTTAAAGGGAATCAACAATGTAGCATCAGATGCTAAACACAGTGTCAACATACAGCTTTGCTCCAGATATAGCAAATTTCAAGCAGAAGTAATGTGTTTTATTTTACCAAAGATTACAGGGAATGTGTCAGCACGTTACATTGAACATGAGTCATGGAAATTGTCTACTCAGCTGTTTTACGCAGATCTAGGGTTTACTCATCCAGATGATGTGCATATGTTGATTGGAGCGGAACTATTCTTTAATCTACTTTGTCCTGGGAAATGCACTGGTAATGGAAGACTTCCTACACTCCAAGAAACTGAATGGGGTTGGAATTTGGCGAGACGCTTACAGCATCCAGGGCAATCTTTCGGAGAAGCAGCTACATCATGCTTCACAGTGGAAGAAAAGTCTAGATGAACAACTACAACGGTTTTGGGCAGTTGAAGAATTTCACACTACACAAACTACAAAGGAGCTGGAATGTGAAAATCATTTCCAGGCAACCACGACACGAGATGACACTACACAAACTACAAAGGAGCTGGAATGTGAAAATCATTTCCAGGCAACCACGACACGAGATGACACTGGAAGATTTGTAGTGCAGTTTCCACGGAAGTCAGGTCACGAGGGACTTGGCAGTTCTTATGATCAAGCACAGTATAGATTCCAGCAGCTGGAGAAAAGGCTTCAGCATCAACCAGAAGTACGGAAGAATTATGCCGATTTCATGAAGGAATACGAAGAACTGGGGCATATGCAGCTGGTATCTGGGGTCAGTGGAGATGACGGCAAGGAAACATTTTATCTTTCTCATCATTCTGTATTCAAACATGACAGCAGCACGACCAAATTCAGGGTAGTGGTTGATGCGAGTGCGAAAAGCACTAATGGGCAGTCTCTAAATAATACACTGTTGATTGGACCTACTATTCAACAAGATTTATTTTCAATATCGTTAAGATTCCGCATTTACCAAATTGCTTTTACGGCGGACATTGAGAAGATGTATCGGCAAATCAGGGTTCATCCTAAAGACACAGGGCTGCAACGCATACTGTGGAGAATTTCATCTGATACACCAGTTCAAGTTTAAGAACCACAAACGGTAAAATACGGGACATCATCAGCACCTTATTTGGCTACTGCGTGTCTGAAGAAACTCGCGGAGGACGAAAGGGAGAAATATCCACAAGCATCAAGGGTTCTTTCACAGGATTTCTACATCGATAATGTGCTGAGCGGATGTGATGATATTACTGAAGCAGTAAAGCTTCAGGCTGATTTGATTGCACTACTCGCTAGTGCAGAGTTTCCATTAAGGAAATGGTGTCCCAAACCATCCTACGATTTTAGAAGCAGTACCTCCTGCAGCATGGGAAATGGCTCTACCACGACAGGTGAATGGAGAGGATAAGGTCAAGGCTTTGGGTCTGTGTTGGCATCCAACATTGGATAAATTTACTGTTCATGCAATCATATTGGTAATGTTCATGCAGTTATATTAGTAGGTTGGTACTAATACTTTGTATGAGCTCTGTGTGTGTGTGTGTGTGCGCGCGCGCGCACGCCAAGAGAAGATGGAGAATATACAGTTTACTAGTTGTGGTGATGGTTTCTTTACTTGATTTTTTTCACTATTGCTACCAGTGTGGACATCTGAGATGGCAGTGACCAAGATGGCCGACGGACCAAACGCAAATACAAGGTCGCTAGATAACCCACCCAACCAACAATGACAAGGACTAAACAATACTACATACTCGTAATTGCAGGGAACACCACTTCCGTCAGAACGCGGCAATACAACAGGTTCCTAGTTCGACTCCATCTACGGTCAACCGCCCGGCAGCTTCTTACCTCCTATGATACGACAACCTACCACAACGTCAACAAATAAGTACAGTGCATAGTGTTTCAGTGTTCTAACCATGAAACCAACAAAAACTCACATCACATGTTTTTAACAATACCAAAGGAAGTGCACAAGTGAAACCTTAAAAACTGCAACCCCTGATGATGGCCCATTTTGGACCGAAACATATGTAGGGTATTGTGATAAACTTATTTAGTTATATTTTTGTGCAATAAAATGTTGGTTATGTAAGTACTATATTATCAAATGGTGCATGGTATATACAATATCAAGTTAATTAAAAACAATATTAAATTCTCCTTTTACTTTGCAGCTGAAAACTTAAGTGGGCAGTTTGATATTAAAACTGTGTTTCTCACTTTTATGTTGCTTGGTTTTTGCACACGTTAATATATTTTGACTCATCTTTCCTTCATTAGATTACCTACAAGAAATTACTGGGCGATACAGACATGGAGGCCATCGAAATTAGGCAAAGAGAACATGGTAAAGAGAAGAGAATCCTTGCAGAACAAAACAAGGAGCTGAAGGATGTTGTGCGGGCCCTGAAGGTGAGTTTTGTGTACATTCATCTGACTGCTGTATTACTGGGAGCTGTTAGTGTTGGCCTGTCACAGGACCATCTGAATGAAAATACTCTGCATGCACAGTACTTTATACATATGGAAAATGAGAGGAGAGAAATTCATTCACACTTTTGATAGAAAGAATGTGGATGACCTTCTTAGAGGGGGGAAGATACTGATGTGGGATGTTTAGAAAGTATGATATGAGAATGTGAACTGAATGTTTGTAGCTCAGGATAGGGATAACTGGCGGGCTTATGTGAATGTGGGAGTTGAGTTTTGGGTTCAATAAATATTGTGCTTTCGTACTTGAGCTGTATATCTGAACATTTATGTTTAATGATTTTTGCACACATTAATGTCTTATGGTTTGTCGTATACTTCATTAGATTACAAACAACACATTGAAGATGGACCGTGAAGGAAGGATGAAAATTGAAGCGAAACTGCAAGAGGAACTGCTAACAGTAAGGGTGACAATTTTGCACATAAACCCTAATATACGGTATTATCGGGTGCTTTTATTTGTGGCCTATCGCAGGGCAGTCTGAATGGAAATTGTCGGCTGGCCTATTGCTGCTGATACAAAGTTTAAAGCTGTATTAATACATATAACTGAATTGCTTGTAGTTAAAAGTATTACCGTAACAAGTGTCTGTATCCTTGTCTGGCAAACGTATGCAGCTCCTCTTTAACCAACTTTCGAGGGACATGAAGCACGCATATCAGAGAATGGAAATGTCATTTTGGAGAAGCGAACGGCATCTCACCCTGCTGTGAATTGATCCACAGTTCATCTCATTTGAGTCCATAGCCAAGTCAATAACTAGTACTAGATGTGAATTAAAATATCTAAACTTCTCCTTTCACTTCGTTTGCTGCTGGGAATTGTTGTGGCCAGTTTCATACTGAAGCTGTGTATTACACATTTATGTTGCGTGATTTTTCCACACAGTAACATTTGGATCATCTTTTATCCTTTCTTTCATTAGGAGGAATATGAGTCTCAAATGAAGATGGTACAGGATACACTTTGCAAAGAGAAGAGAGTCCATGTCAAAGAAAACAAGGACCTGAAGAATGACATATGGGCCCTGAAGGTGAGTGTTACCTACATACATCCTAATCTGCAGTGTTATCAGGTGCTGTTATTTGTTGCCTATCACAGGATCATGTGAATGAAAATTGTCAGCCTGTCCAATACTTCTTGGATAAATTTTAAAGCTGTGTTAATATGAATAATTTAATTGATTTCAGCTAAACATGTACCTTTATTCCCAACTTTGTGGTTTATTCATATAACTCGTTAACTGTGGGGGAAGATACTGATGTGGGATGTTTACAAAGTATGATATGAGAATGTGAACTGAATGTTTATAGCTCAGGATAGGGAAAACTGGCGGGCTTATGTGAATGTGGGAGTTGAGTTTTGGGTTCAATAAATATTGTGCTTTCGTACTTGAGCTGTATAACTGAACATTTATGTTTAATGATTTTTGCACACATTAATGTCTTATGGTTTGTCGCATCCTTCATTAGATTACAAACAACACATTGAAGAAGGACCGTGAAGGAAGGATGAAAATTGAAGCGAAACTGCAAGAGGAACTGCTAACAGTAAGGGTGAGTA
This sequence comes from Reticulitermes speratus, assembly GCA_021186555.1. NCBI lineage: Eukaryota > Metazoa > Arthropoda > Insecta > Blattodea > Rhinotermitidae > Reticulitermes > Reticulitermes speratus. Next base: position 21,471,891 of record JAJKFL010000012.1, read on the forward strand.
TTTTGCACATAAACCCTAATGTACGGTATTATCGGTGCTTTTATTTCTGGCCTATCGCAGGGCAGTCTGAATGGAAATTGTCGGCTGTCCTATTGCTGCTGATACAAAGTTTAAAGCTGTATTAATACATATAACTGAATTGCTTGTAGTTAAAAGCATTACCGTAACAAGTGTCTGTATCCTTGTCTGGCAAACGTATGCAGCTCCTCTTTAACCAACTTTCGAGGGACATGAAGCACGCATATCAGAGAATGGAAATGTCATTTTGGAGAAGCGAACGGCATCTCACCCTGCTGTGAATTGATCCACAGTTCATCTCATGAGTCCATAGCCAAGTCAATAACTAGTACTAGATGTGAATTAAAATATCTAAACTTCTCCTTTCACTTCGTTTGCTGCTGGGAATTGTTGTGGCCTGTTTGATACTGAAGCTGTGTATTTCACATTTATGTTGCGTGATATTTCCACACAGTAACGTTTGGATCATCTTTTATCCTTTCTTTCATTAGGAGGAATATGAGTCTCAAATGAAGATGGTACAGGATACACTTTGCAAAGAGAAGAGAGTCCATGTCAAAGAAAACAAGGACCTGAAGAATGACATCCGGCCCTGAAGGTGAGTGTTACCTACATACATCCTAATCTGCAGTGTTATCAGGTGCTGTTGTTTGTTGCCTATCACAGGATCATGTGAATGAAAATTGTCAGCCTGTCCAATACTCCTTGGATAAATTTTAAAGCTGTGTTAATATGAATAATTTAATTGATTTCAGCTAAACATGTACCTTTATTCCCAAATTTGTGGTTTATTCATACAACTCGTTAACTGTGGGGGAAGATACTGATGTGGGATGTTTAGAAAGTATGATATGAGAATGTGAACTGAATGTTTGTAGCTCAGGATAGGGAAAACTGGCGGCTTATGTGAATGTGGGAGTTGAGTTTTGGGTTCAATAAATATTGTGCTTTCGTACTTGAGCTGTATATCCGAACATTTATGTTTAATGATTTTTGCACACATTAATGTCTTATGGTTTGTCGTATCCTTCATTAGATTACAAACAACACATTGAAGAAGGACCGTGAAGGAAGGATGAAATATGGAGCGAAACTGCAAGAGGAACTGCTAAGAGTAAGGGTGAGTAATTTGCACATAAACCCTAATATACGGTATTATCGGGTGCTTTTATTTCTGGCCTATCGCAGGGCAGTCTGAATGGAAATTGTCGGCTGGCCTATTGCTGCTGATACAAAGTTCAAAGCGGTATTAATACATATAACTGAATTGCTTGTAGTTGAACGTATTACCGTAACAAGTGTCTGTATCATTGTCTGTCAAACGTATGCAGCTCCTCTTTAACCAACTTTCGAGGGACATGAAGCACGCATATCAAGTGAATGGAAATGTCATTTTGGAGAAGCGAACGGCATCTCACCCTGCTGTGAATTGATCCACAGTTCATCTCATTTGAGTCCATAGCCAAGTCAATAACTAGTACTAGATGTGAATTAAAATATCTAAACTTCTCCTTTCACTTCGTTTGCTGCTGGGAATTGTTGTGGCCAGTTTGATACTGAAGCTGTGTATTTCACATTTATGTTGCGTGATTTTTCCACACAGTAACATTTGGATCATCTTTTATCCTTTCTTTCATTAGGAGGAATATGAGTCTCAAATGAAGATGGTACAGGATACACTTTGCAAAGAGAAGAGAGTCCATGTCAAAGAAAACAAGGACCTGAAGAATGACATCCGGGCCCTTAAGGTGAGTTTTACCTACATACATCCTAATCTGCAGTGTTATCAGGTGCTGTTATTTGTTGCCTATCACAGGATCATGTGAATGAAAATTGTCAGCCTGTCCAATACTTCTTGGATAAATTTTAAAGCTGTGTTAATATGAATAATTTAAATTGATTTCAGCTAAACATGTACCTTTATTCCCAACTTTGTGGTTTATTCATACAACTCGTTAACTGTGGGGGAAGATACTGATGTGGGATGTTTACAAAGTATGATATGAGAATGTGAACTGAATGTTTGTAGCTCAGGATAGGGAAAACTGGCGGGCTTATGTGAATGTGGGAGTTGAGTTTTGGGTTCAATAAATATTGTGCTTTGGTACTTGAGCTGTATATCTGAACATTTATGTTTAATGATTTTTGCACACATTAATGTCTTATGGTTTGTCTTATCCTTCATTAGATTACAAACAACACATTGAAGAAGGACCGTGAAGGAAGGATGAAATATTGGAGCGAAACTGCAAAAGGAACTGCTAAGAGTAAGGGTGAGTAATTTGCACATAAAACCTAATATACGGTATTATCGGGTACATTTATTTGTGGCCTATCGCAGGGCAGTCTGAATGGATTGTCGGCTGTCCTATTGCTGCTGATACAAAGTTTAAAGCTGTATTAAATACATATAACTGAATTGCTTGTAGTTAAAAGCATTACAGTAACAAGTGTTTGTATCCTTGTCTGGCAAACGTATGCAGCTCCTCTTAACCAACTTTCGAGGGACATGAAGCACACATATCAGTGAATGGAAATGTCATTTTGGAGAAGCGAACGGCATCTCACCCTGCTGTGAATTGATCCACAGTTCATCTCATTTGAGTCTATAGCCAAGTCAATAATTAGTACTACATGTGAATTAAAATATCTAAACTTCTCCTTTCACTTCGTTTGCTGCTGGAATTGTTGTGGCCAATTTGATACTGAAGCTGTGTATTTCACATTTATGTTGCGTGATTTTTCCACACAGTAACATTTGGATCACTTTTATCCTTTCTTTCATTAGGAGGAATATGAGTCTCAAATGAAGATGGTACAGGATACACTTTGCAAAGAGAAGAGAGTCCATGTCAAAGAAAACAAGGACCTGAAGAATGACATCCGGGCCCTTAAGGTGAGTGTTACCTACATACATCCTAATCTGCAGTGTTATCAGGTGCTGTTATTTGTTGCCTATCACAGGATCATGTGAATGAAAATTGTCAGCCTGTCCAATACTTCTTGGATAAATTTTAAAGCTGTGTTAATATGAATAATTTACTTTAAAGTTGTACATACCGTGCAAGGCTTGAGATAATTATAACTTAAAACCAACAATATTGCACTTATTTTATATATGTATATTGCAACCCTACATATGTTTAATATGATAATAAACAAACAACAGAAACATTACTTAACACAAATAAAGCCCCAACCACCCACCCTAAAGGCCCAAATCAAAATTCATAAAGACAATGAACCCATCAGACCAGTAATAAACAACATTTACGCCCCATCATATAAGATAGCCAAATTCCTTAATAGATGGCTAAATGACACACTCCAATTACCCCACACATACACAACCCACAGTTCAACAAACCTGGCACACCAGCTTGACTGCTTCCCAACAGTAGAATCAGACAGACTCATTTCATACGACATTAAGGACCTTTACGTGAACATACCCCTAGAAGAAACAATAAACATCACCAAAATTTTGCTTAAGGACAAAAATGTAAACACCACCACTGCAAACCAAGCATGCACGCTACTAAACCACCATACTACAACAAAACTATTTCCAATTCAATAACAAATTCTACCAACCGAACAAGGGAGTAGCAATGGGATCACCTATCTCAGGCCTTATTGCAGAAATCTTCCTCCAACACCTGGAAAACAGCCTGATCAAGAACATATTGGACAGTAAAAAGATCCGCATGTATAATAGATATGTTGATGACATACTTATGATATACGATAACACCAAGACCAACCCCACAGACATAACCCACTACATGAACAGCATCCACAGCGCCCTGCAATTCAAGGCAACACTGGAAGAGGACAACACCATAAGCTTCCTGGACCTCTCAATCCACAGACAAAACAACAAATTAACCTTGGACATCTATAGGAAACCCACAACAACCGACATAACCATACACCATGACTCCAACCACCCAACAGAACACAAAATGGCGGCTTACAGATACCTCCTCAATAGAATGCACCGGATGCCCCTCACACAAGAATCAAAACAGAAAGAGCTTAGCATAATTCACTCGATTGCCAACAGGAATGGATACCCAAGGCACATGGTGGACAGGCTAAACAAAACCATTATGTCCAAAATCATAAACCAAAAAACATCACCATAACCACAACCCCCAAGGTCAAAAAATGGGCGGCCTTCGGATACTATAGCCCAAAAATCCGACCCATTACCAACCTCTTCAAAGGCACTGATCTAAAACATAACCTTCAACACAGTTAATAAAACACACACGATTTTGCAAACACACCCTCAAAACCATGACCCTTACAGCCTCAGTGGAACATACAGTCTCACCTGCAATACATGTAAAAAACAATACATAGGACAAACTGGCAGATCCATAAAACAACGCTACACTGAACATACCCGCTACATCAAGAATAACGACCCAAAATCAGCTTACGCCCTCCACATTCTAAACAACAGACATGAAAGGGGCCCAATAGACCAAACAATGAACCTTGTACACACGTGCAAAAAAAGCAAGAAATTGAACACCCTGGAACGGTTTTACATACAGCAAGCACATGAAGATAATACTCTGATTCCTGAGCAACATGCAGGAGAAAACAACCAACTATTCAGGCTCATTACCAATACAAAACTAAAGGAACCGGACCACAAGAACAACAGCAACACAAAGGAACATAGCACCCAAAACAGTACGCCGAACATGGAAAGAACATGAAATGAACCACAGAAACAACATGCTAATCAAAGATCCAAAAACCAGCAAGAAAAACTACAACGCAATAGACCAACCGAAAATAGGAAACTTAGGTCACAAAACCAAAACAACATAAGGAACGACAACAGTAAGCACAAAACCCAAGTGTGACCACAACACGAAGACAACTTGGAATCACCACAAACAACAGACAACACAACACCGCGTAAAGAAAACCATGAAAAATACAATCAATAGAACGATCTTGGCACACTACAACATCAAGACGGCAGTGACAAGATGGCTGACACCTGCATACAACTAAAGAAGAAGGACCGGAAAAAGAACACCGAAGGCTACAGACATGCTCCAGAATAGGCCAAAACTACATGTTCCTAAAACGGACAAGAAAAAATCAAACTAAAAAGTGCAAAAAAACCCACATACATAAGTGTATCAGTGCACAAAGTGAACAATATAGGACCTAGACAATAAGACAATGCACAATACCTAGTTACTAAGAAACCAATAGGAATCAAATGTTAGTGAGAAATACAGTTAGTGGACGCTGCAAGAAAAACCCCTGATGATGGCTGAAGTACAGCCGAAACATATGTAGGGTTGCAATATACATATATAAAATAAGTGCAATATTGTTGGTTTTAAGTTATAATGAATAATTTAATTGATTTCAGCTAAACATGTACCTTTATTCCCAACTTTATGGTTTATTCATACAACTCGTTAACTGTGGGGGAAGATACTGATGTGGGATGTTTACAAAGTATGATAAGAGAATGTGAAATGAATGTTTGTAGCTCAGGATAGGGAAAACTGGCGGGCTTATGTGAATGTGGGAGTTGAGTTTTGGGTTCAATAAATATTGTGCTTTCGTACTTGAGCTGTATATCTGAACATTTATGTTTAATGATTTTTGTCTTATGGTTTGTCTTATCCTTCATTAGATTACAAACACCACATTGAAGAAGGACCGTGAAGGAAGGATGAAAATTGAAGCGAAACTGCAAGAGGAACTGCTAACAGTAAGGGTGAGTATTTTGCACATAAACCCTAATGTACGGTATTATCGGGTGCTTTTATTTCTGGCCTATCGCAGGGCAGTCTGAATGGAAATTGTCGGCTGGCCTATTGCTGCTGATACAAAGTTTAAAGCTGTATTAATACATATAACTGAATTGCTTGTAGTTAAAAGCATTACCGTAACAAGTGTCTGTATCCTTGTCTGGCAGACGTATGCAGCTCCTCTTTAACCAACTTTCGAGGGACATGAAGCACGCTTATCAGAGAATGGAAATGTCATTTTGGAGAAGCGAACGGCATATCACCCTGCTGTGAATTGATCCACAGTTCATCTCATTTGAGTCCATAGCCAAGTCAATAACTAGTACTAGATGTGAATTAAAATATCTAAACTTCTCCTTTCACTTCGTTTGCTGCTGGGAATTGTTGTGGCCAGTTTGATACTGAAGCTGTGTATTTCACATTTATGTTGCGTCATTTTTCCACACAGTAACATTTGGATCATCTTTTATCCTTTCTTTCATTAGGAGGAATATGAGTCTCAAATGAAGATGGTACAGGATACACTTTGCAAAGAGAAGAGAGTCCATGTCAAAGAAAACAAGGACCTGAAGAATGACATCCGGGCCCTTAAGGTGAGTTTTACCTACATACATCCTAATCTGCAGTGTTATCAGGTGCTGTTATTTGTTGCCTATCACAGGATCATGTGAATGAAAATTGTCAGCCTGTCCAATACTTCTTGGATAAATTTTAAAGCTGTTTAATATGAATAATTTAATTGATTTCAGCTAAATATGTGCCTTTATTCCCAACTTTATGGTTTATTCATACAACTCGTTAACTGTGGGGAAGATACTGATGTGGGATGTTTACAAAGTATGATAAGAGAATGTGAACTGAATGTTTGTAGCTCAGGATAGGGAAAACTGGCGGGCTTATGTGAATGTGGGAGTTGAGTTTTGGGTTCAATAAATATTGTGCTTTGGTACTTGAGCTGTATATCTGAACATTTATGTTTAATGATTTTTGCACACATTAATGTCTTATGGTTTGTCTTATCCTTCATTAGATTACAAACAACACATTGAAGAAGGACCGTGAAGGAAGGATGAAATATGGAGCGAAACTGCAAAAGGAACTGCTAAGAGTAAGGGTGAGTAATTTGCACATGAAACCTAATATACGGTATTATCGGGTGCTTTATTTGTGGCCTATCGCAGGGCAGTCTGAATGGATTGTCGGCTGTCCTATTGCTGCTGATACAAAGTTTAAAGCTGTATTAATACATATAACTGAATTGCTTGTAGTTAAAAGCATTACCGTAACAAGTGTCTGTATCTTGTCTGGCAAACGTATGCAGCTCCTCTTAACCAACTTTCGAGGGACATGAAGCACACATATCAGAGAATGGAAAAGTCATTTTGGAGAAGCGAACGGCATCTCACCCTGCTGTGAATTGATCCACAGTTCATCTCATTTGAGTCCATAGCCAAGTCAATAACTAGTACTAGATGTGAATTAAAATATCTAAACTTCTCCTTTCACTTCGTTTGCTGGGGAATTGTTGTGGCCAGTTTGATACTGAAGCTGTGTATTTCACTTTATGTTGCGTCATTTTCCACACAGTAACATTTGGATCATCTTTTATCCTTTCTTTCATTAGGAGGAATATGAGTCTCAAATGAAGATGGTACAGGATACACTTTGCAAAGAGAAGAGAGTCCATGTCAAAGAAACAAGGACCTGAAGAATGACATCCGGGCCCTGAAGGTGAGTGTTACCTACATACATCCTAATCTGCAGTGTTATCAGTGCTGTTATTGTTGCCTATCACAGGATCATGTGAATGAAATTGTCAGCTGTCCAATACTTCTTGGATAAATTTAAAGCTGTGTTATACGAATAATTAATTGATTTCAGCTAAACATGTGCCTTTATTCCAACTTTATGGTTTATTCATACAACTCGTTAACTGTGGAGAAGATACTGATGTGGATGTTAGAAAGTATGATATGAGAATGTGAACTGAATGTTTGTAGCTCAGGATAGGGAAAACTGGCGGGCTTATGTGAATGTGGGAGTTGAGTTTTGGGTTCAATAAATATTGTGCTTTCGTATTTGAGCTGTATATCTGAACATTTATGTTTATGATTTTTGCACACATTAATGTCTTATGGTATGTCGTATCATTCATTAGATTACAAACAACACATGAAGAAGGACCGTGAAGGAAGGATGAAAATTGAAGCGAAACTGCAAGAGGAACTGCTAACAGTAAGGTGAGTATTTTGCACATAACCTAATGTACGGTATTATCGGGTGCTTTTATTTCTGGCCTATCGCAGGGCAGTCTGAATGGAAATTGTCGGCTGGCTATTGCTGCTGATACAAAGTTTAAAGCTGTATTAATACATATAACTGAATTGCTTGTAGTTAAAGCATTACCGTAACAAGTGTCTGTATCCTTGTCTGGCAGACGTATGCAGCTCCTCTTTAACCAACTTTCGAGGGACATGAAGCACGCTTATCAGAGAATGGAAATGTCATTTTGGAGAAGCGAACGGCATATCACCCTGCTGTGAATTGATCCACAGTTCATCTCATTTGAGTCCATAGCCAAGTCAATAACTAGTACTAGATGTGATTAAAATATCTAAACTTCTCCTTTCACTTCGTTTGCTGCTGGGAATTGTTGTGGCCAGTTTGATACTGAAGCTGTGTATTTCACATTTATGTTGCGTCATTTTTCCACACAGTAACATTTGGATCATCTTTTATCCTTTCTTCATTAGGAGGAATATGAGTCTCAAATGAAGATGGTACAGGATACACTTTGCAAAGAGAAGAGAGTCCATGTCAAAGAAAACAAGGACCTGAAGAATGACATCCGGGCCCTTAAGGTGAGTTTTACCTACATACATCCTAATCTGCAGTGTTATCAGTGCTGTTATTTGTTGCCTATCACAGGATCATGTGAATGAAAATTGTCAGCCTGTCCAATACTTCTTGGATAAATTTTAAAGCTGCATTAATATGAATAATTTAATTGATTTCAGCTAAATATGTGCCTTTATTCCCAACTTTATGGTTTTTCATACAACTCGTTAACTGTGGGGGAAGATACTGATGTGGGATGTTTACAAAGTATGATAAGAGAATGTGAACTGAATGTTTGTAGCTCAGGATAGGGAAAACTGGCGGCTTATGTGAATGTGGGAGTTGAGTTTTGGGTTCAATAAATATTGTGCTTTCGTACTTGAGCTGTATATCTGAACATTTATGTTTAATGATTTTTGCACACATTAATGTCTTATGGTTTGTCTTATCCTTCATTAGATTACAAACAACACATTGAAGAAGGACCGTGAAGGAAGGATGAAATATGGAGCGAAACTGCAAAAGGAACTGCTAAGAGTAAGGGTGAGTAATTTGCACATAAACCTAATATACGGTATTATCGGGTGCATTTATTTGTGGCCTATCGCAGGCAGTCTGAATGGATTGTCGGCTGTCCTATTGCTGCTGATACAAAGTTTAAAGCTGTATTAATACATATAACTGAATTGCTTGTAGTTAAAAGCATTACCGTAACAAGTGTCTGTATCCTTGTCTGGCAAACGTATGCAGCTCCTCTTAACCAACTTTCGAGGGACATGAAGCACACATATCAGAGAATGGAAAAGTCATTTTGGAGAAGCGAACGGCATCTCACCCTGCTGTGAATTGATCCACAGTTCATCTCATTTGAGTCCATAGCCAAGTCAATAACTAGTACTAGATGTGAATTAAAATATCTAAACTTCTCCTTTCACTTCGTTTGCTGGGGAATTGTTGTGGCCAGTTTGATACTGAAGCTGTGTATTTCACATTTATGTTGCGTCATTTTTCCACACAGTAACATTTGGATCATCTTTTATCCTTTCTTTCATTAGGAGGAATATGGTCTCAATGAGATGGTACAGGATACACTTTGCAAAGAGAAGAGAGTCCATGTCAAAGAAAACAAGGACCTGAAGAATGACATCCGGGCCCTGAAGGTGAGTGTTACCTACATACATCCTAATCTGCAGTGTTATCAGGTGCTGTTATTTGTTGCCTATCACAGGATCATGTGAATGAAAATTGTCAGCCTGTCCAATACTTCTTGGATAAATTTTAAAGCTGTGTTAATACGAATAAATTAATTGATTTCAGCTAAACATGTGCCTTTATTCCCAACTTTATGGTTTATTCATACAACTCGTTAACTGTGGGGGAAGATACTGATGTGGGATGTTTAGAAAGTATGATATGAGAATGTGAACTGAATGTTTGTAGCTCAGGATATGGAAAACTGGCGGGCTTATGTGAATGTGGGAGTTGAGTTTTGGGTTCAATAAATATTGTGCTTTCGTATTTGAGCTGTATATCTGAACATTTATGTTTAATGATTTTTGCACACATTAATGGCTTATGGTATGTCGTATCATTCATTAGATTACAAACAACACATTGAAGAAGGACCGTGAAGGAAGGATGAAAATTGAAGTGAACTGCAACAGGAACTGCTAAGAGTAAGGGTGAGTATATTTGCACATAAACCCTAATGTACGGTATTATCGGGTGCTTTATTTTGGCCTATCGCAGGGCAGTCTGAATGGAAATTGTCGGCTGGCCTATTGCTGCTGATACAAAGTTTAAAGCTGTATTAATACATATAACTGAATTGCTTGTAGTTAAAAGCGTTACCGTAACAAGTGTCTGTATCCTTGTCTGGCAAACGTATGCAGTTCCTCTTTAACCAACTTTCGAGGGACATGAAGCACGCATATCAGAGAATGGAAATGTCATTTTGGAGAAGCGAACGGCATCTCACCCTGCTGTGAATTGATCCACAGTTCATCTCATTTGAGTCCATAGCCAAGTCAATAACTAGTACTAGATGTGAATTAAAATATCTAAACTTCTCCTTTCACTTCGTTTGCTGCTGGGAATTGTTGTGACCAGTTTGATACTGAAGCTGTGTATTTCACATTTATGTTGCGTGATTTTTCCACACAGTAACATTTGGATCATCTTTTATCCTTTCTTTCATTAGGAGGAATATGAGTCTCAAATGAAGATGGTACAGGATACACTTTGCAAAGAGAAGAGAGTCCATGTCAAAGAAAACAAGGACCTGAAGAATGACATCCGGGCCCTGAAGGTGAGCGTTACCTACATACATCCTAATCTGCAGTGTTATCAGGTGCTGTTATTTGTTGCCTATCACAGGATCATGTGAATGAAAATTGTCAGCCTGTCCAATACTCCTTGGATAAATTTTAAAGCTGTGTTAATAGATAATAATTAATTGATTTCAGCTAAACATGTACCTTTATTCCCAACTTTGTGGTTTATTCATACAACTCGTTAACTGTGGGGAAGATACTGATGTGGGATGTTTAGAAAGTATGATATGAGAATGTGAACTGAATGTTTGTAGCTCAGGATAGGCAAAAATGGCGGGCTTATGTGAATGTGGGAGTTGAGTTTTGGGTTCAATAAATATTGTGCTTTCGTATTGAGCTGTATATCTGAACATTTATGTTTAATGATTTTTGCACACATTAATGTCTTATGGTTTGTCGTATCCTTATTAGATTACAAACAACACATTGAAGAAGGACCGTGAAGGAAGGATGAAATATGGAGCGAAACTGCAAGAGGAACTGCTAAGAGTAAGGGTGAGTAATTTGCACATAAACCCTAAATACGGTAATATTGGGTGCTTTTATTTTGGCCTATCGCAGAGCAGTCTGAATGGATTGTCGGCTGTCCTTTTGCTGCTGATACAAAGTTTAAAGCTGTATTAATACATATAACTGAATTGCTTGTAGTTAAAAGCATTACCGTAACAAGTGTCTGTATCCTTGTCTGCAAACGTATGCACCTCCTCTTTAACCAACTTTCGAGGGACATGAAGAACGCATATCAGATGAATGGAAATGTCATTTTGGAGAAGCGAACGGCATCTCACCCTGCTGTGAATTGATCCACAGTTCATCTCATTTGAGTCCATAGCCAAGTCAATAATGGTACTACATGTGAATTAAAATATCTAAACTTCTCCTTTCACTTCGTTTGCTGCTGGGAATTGTTTGGCCAATTTGATACTGAAGCTGTGTATTTCACATTTATGTTGCGTCATTTTTCCACACAGTAACATTTGGATCATCTTTTATCCTTTCTTTCATTAGGAGGAATATGAGTCTCAAATGAAGATGGTACAGGATACACTTTGCAAAGAGAAGAGAGTCCATGTCAAAGAAAACAAGGACCTGAAGAATGACATCCGGGCCCTGAAGGTGAGTGTTACCTACATACATCCTAATCTGCAGTGTTATCAGGTGCTGTTATTTGTTGCCTATCACAGGATCATGTGAATGAAAATTGTCAGCCTGTCCAATACTTCTTGGATACATTTTAAAGCTGTGTTAATATGAACAATTTAATTGATTTCAGCTAAACATGTGCCCTTATTCCCAACTTTATGGTTTATTCATACAACTCGTTAACTGTGGGGGAAATACTGATGTGGGATGTTTACAAAATATGATAAGAGAATGTGAACTGAATGTTTGTAGCTCAGGATAGGGAAAAATGGCGGGCTTATGTGAATGTGGGAGTTGAGTTTTGGGTTCAATAAATATTGTGCTTTCGTACTTGACCTGTATATCTGAACATTTATGTTTAATGATTTTTGCACACATTAAGGTCTTATGGTTTGTCGTATCCTTCATGAGATTACAAACAACACATTGAAGAAGGACCGTGAAGGAAGGATGAAAATTGAAGCGAAACTGCAAGAGGAACTGCTAACAGTAAGGGTGAGTAATTTTGCACATAAACCCTTATATACGGTATTATCGGGTGCTTTTATTTGTGGCCTATCGCAGGCAGTCTGAATGGAAATTGTCGGCTGGCCTATTGCTGCTGATACTAAGTTTAAAGCTGTATTAATACATATAACTGAACTGCTTGTAGTTAAAAGCATTACCGTAACAAGTGTCTGTATCCTTGTCTGGCAAACGTATGCACCTCCTCTTTAACCAACTTTCGAGGGACATGAAGAACGCATATCAGAGAATGGAAATGTCATTTTGGAGAAGCGAACGGCATCTCACCCTGCTGTGAATTGATCCACAGTTCATCTCATTTGAGTCCATAGCCAAGTCAATAATTGGTACTACATGTGAATTAAAATATCTAAACTTCTCCTTTCACTTCGTTTGCTGCTGGGAATTGTTGTGGCCAGTTTGATACTGAAGCTGTGTATTTCACATTTATGTTGCGTCATTTTTCCACACAGTAACATTTGGATCATCTTTTATCCTTTCTTTCATTAGGAGGAATATGAGTCTCAAATGAAGATGGTACAGGATACACTTTGCAAAGAGAAGAGAGTCCATGTCAAAGAAAACAAGGACCTGAAGAATGACATCCGGGCCCTGAAGGTGAGTGTTACCTACATACATCCTAATCTGCAGTGTTATCAGGTGCTGTTATTTGTTGCCTATCACAGGATCATGTGAATGAAAATTGTCAGCCTGTCCAATACTTCTTGGATAAATTTTAAAGCTGTGTTAATATGAACAATTTAATTGATTTCAGCTAAACATGTGCCCTTATTCCCAACTTTATGGTTTATTCATACAACTCGTTAACTGTGGGGGAATATACTGATGTGGGATGTTTACAAAATATGATAAGAGAATGTGAACTGAATGTTTGTAGCTCAGGATAGGGAAAAATGGCGGGCTTATGTGAATGTGGGAGTTGAGTTTTGGGTTCAATAAATATTGTGCTTTCGTACTTGACCTGTATATCGAACATTTATGTTTAATGATTTTTGCACACATTAAGGTCTTATGGTTTGTCGTATCCTTCATGAGATTACAAACAACACATTGAAGAAGGACCGTGAAGGAAGGATGAAAATTGAAGCGAAACTGCAAGAGGAACTGCTAACAGTAAGGGTGAGTATTTTGCACATAAACCCTATATACGGTATTATCGGGTGCTTTTATTTGTGGCCTATCGCAGGGCAGTCTGAATGGAAATTGTCGGCTGGCCTATTGCTGCTGATACTAAGTTTAAAGCTGTATTAATACATATAACTGAATTGCTTGTAGTTAAAAGCATTACCGTAACAAGTGTCTGTATCCTTGTCTGGCAAATGTATGCAGCTCCTCTTTAACCAACTTTCGAGGGACATGAAGCACGCATATCAGAGAATGGAAATGTCATTTTGGAGAAGCGAACGGCATCTCACCCTGCTGTGAATTGATACACAGTTCATCTTATTTGAGTCCATAGCCAAGTCAATAACTAGTACTAGATGTGAATTAAAATATCTAAACTTGTCCTTTCACTTCGTTTGCTGCTGGGAATTGTTGTGGCCAGTTTGATACTTTGATGTTTACAAAGTATGATAAGAGAATGTGAACTGAATGTTTGTAGCTCAGGATAGAGAAGACTGGCAGGCATGTGTGAACATGGGAGTTGAGTTTTGGGTTCAGTACATATTGTGCTTTGATACTGGAGCTGTATATCTGACATAGACGTTGAGTGATTTGTGCATACATTAATATCTTACAATTTGTCATTTTTCCCCATTAGATCAGCAATACCAAATTGAAGAATGACCTTGAAGGAAGAATCATAATTGAAGAGAAACTGCGAAAGAAACTGGACACAGTGAAGGTGAGTGTTGCATACATAAATTCTAATCTGCGGTATTATTGGGTGCTCTTATTTGTGACCTATTGCAGGGCGATCTGAATGAAAATTGTCAGCTGGGCCAGTACTGCTGAGATAAGTTTTAAAGCTGTGTTAATACATACAAGTAAAGTGCTTGCAGCTGAATACATTACCTTTAACAAGTGTATGTATCCTTGTCTGGCTAACGTATACAACTCATGTTTAATCCACTGTCAAGGGACATGGAGCACGCATGTGGGAGAATGGAAATGTATTTTTGGAGAAGTGAACAGCAACTGCCTGCTGGGAATGGATCCTCAGTTCATCTTCATCTCTTTCATGCACAGAATTATATAACATTACTCGTGCTTTGAAAATATACTCTGCAAATCATTGTAACATTCAAAGGCCTGTGGAAATTGTCCATTTATCAGTGGAGATTCCAAACTTGTATAGTGTGCTGTGATGCCCGACATAGGTGGTGTCAAAACTTGAAGCAGGGTGGGTGGTAGGGTATAAGTGGCAGCAAATAACTGTGCCACATGTGGAATGAGCTGTTGTCTATGATGATGGCACTGCCACCACTAAGAAACACGCATGGAAGAGGGGCCTTACCCTCAGCACTCGATTCATGTGAGTAGTCAGCTTTCACTTGAGGGAATCCGCCCCAGCATCTCCTTGGTATGAGGCTGTGTAGGCCCAAAAACCAGTCTCGGTGTGAAGAAGTAAAAAAATATCTCACCCTGTCATGAATAGTTCATCACTGTGGAGCCTGTAGATATGTCAATAATTAGTAGGGCGTTTGAACTAAAACGTGTATACAGTTTGATATTCGAGCTGTGTGTCTCACACATGTTGCTTGATTTTTTGCATGTTTTAATAACCTGTGGCTTATCATATCATTTCTTAGGATGCCAATGACAATCTGATTAATCATTTGGAGTACCAGATGAATTTTCATGATGAGGAGAGGAAACTTCTTGTGAAAAAGAATCAGGAGCTGCTAAAGGAACTAGCAGCAATCAAGGTAAGTGTTTACATACATCCAAGTGCACAGTATCATAATATTCTGTTATTTGTGGCCTATCAGAGGATCGTCTGTATGTACATTGTCAGCCTGCTGTGGTACTTTTGGTATGAGTTTTAAACATGTTTGTTCTTGCACACAAACGTGTAATCTTGTCAAATGCTGTATCCCTGACTTGATGGTTCAATGGCTCATGAATGCCCCTCACGACAAAGACGAACGAAAGAGTCTAGTGACAGTCGCACGAATACCTGAGCACAGATAGCACAAACAGGTCCCCAGCGCAATATGGAATTAGATAAGGTCCAGCAAGTAGATCATCAGACACACCATGAACCAACAACTACTATATGACAACAACAAGGGCCATCAGAGACAACACCGACAAGGACAACACTCGTACAAAATGAGGGACAATTAGAGACGATAGAAGACAGCAATCAACACAGTAGAAGAGCCCTTAGAAGAGGAGGGCCCGAGAGGCGAACAAATGGACATTACTGATGAACTGAGCGATGCATCGGCCACACGTGATATGACCCACACAGTTAGGGCTACGTCAAATACACCCACACAGCACAAAACAAAAACAACCGATCCGGGCAAGCGCCCGGTAGCGACACAGGAACAACGCAGGCGAACACCATGGGCTGACGACGATCCAACGCAAGACCCACTACCAGATACGGGGGAACATAACAACACAACAACAGAAGGAGTGGACAGGCCCAATATATCGGCCTCGACGGATGACGATCAAGACTTGCGCAGACCGCCATTCGTACGACACAAAAAACCACGCACGGCAAACAATACCGTTGCAGAAAGAAATAGTGTAAGGAGTTCCCGACGAAGCAAGCTGCCATAGTTACACCATACTACCACCACACACCCTATCGATCGCGACACTAAATATCAATGGAATACAGGCGGAAATAAGACTGCGAATGTTACAGGACTTCTGTTATCAGCATGATATTGACATCCTCCTATTACAAGAAGTTACGCATAACAATTTCGACATCATGTCACTACACAACAAATACATCAATGTTGGGACAGAATTAAGGAGCACTGCAATCTTCACGAAAGCACATGTAATGAATGAATAATAGTGGTAGAATTAATTTTTTTAGTTTTAGTAGTTAGTTGGAATTTTGTTAACATTGCCACTGGAAGTTAATACCTTCGGTGCAGTGAGCGTTGGCCGCGGTTCACCGCACTTTGAAGAATGCGGAGGCGGGAATTCCTTAATTGTTTATACAAGGGAACCCCACGAGGCAAACGTCCTCATTTACTTTCAGTAATTTTGTAAAGACGACTCAAAGCTCCTGCAAGTTACTTCGGCGATGGTGAAAATTACTGGTTTATGGCTGAGCGTTCAAGGTAAGTGAGTTGCGTTGAATTTTATACTTGTTTTGGAAACGATTACTGGAACGGAGCACTTTTGGTGTTTTAATACTTTTGTGACAGAATTTGAAATTCTAAATTTATTTAGAAACGCGGTGTTGAAATTCATTTATTTTGATTAAGAGGACAAGCAGTTAATTTAACTTTTATGTGGCAATTTAACTGTGAAGTTGTTAACTAAGTTTTTATTGTAAATTTATTTATTTTGTAAATAATACAGGTTATGTTATTTAAACTTTAAATTGACCGTATTGCTTTGATACGTTGACAAATACCTGTGGTGCGTATAGAGAATGTGCAAGTTACTGTTTGCTTGCTGTTAAGAAAATAGATACGCTGAAAAGGTAGTTTGTACCAAAAGGCAGAGCAGTAACCGATTGCTGCTTAAATATAATAATCGATTGGTGGCAGCTAAATTAGAAATAGGGAATCCAGCGATTGCCTTATCGGACGCTACCGATAGAACCTACTTCAGAAAATTGAGCTGCAGGGTAGCAACTCTCTGGGGGAGGCACTACACACATATATGCCTGGAGGACTTACCTGCCATCAGGGCGGGGAATTGCAGGTCGATACAACAATCTATACATAATTAACGTGTACGCGCCCTCTGCAGCTGGTCGAAGGAAAGAACGAGACGACTTCTACATCATTGACCTCCCGCATCTCCTACAATATGCCCCTGCGGACACCATATTGGGAGGGGATTTCAACTGTGTATTATGGGCCACTATTGCACGGGTACCCCCAACATAAGCAAGCCGTTGGAGCTACTTATAAGAGGCTATGGCCTAATAGACGCGCGGGACAGCGAAAAAAACCAAATGGGTTTCACGCACTACACAAATCAGGGGCGACAAGAATTGACAGAGTCTACATGACGAACACCGTCCACCAACACAAAATAGCGACCACCACTCTTGTGACAGCGTTTTCCGACCACCAGGCGGTGAAACTGCAGCTTCGAAGAACCACAACGAACCCCCAATGGGGACGGCCACCGTGAAAGCTCAACACGAAACTACTGCAAGCACATGACGTACACACCGAATTAAGCCAAATGTGGGAGCGATGGCAAGCAAAACAAAGGTGGTATACGTCGACAGACAGCTGTGGAACGTTGTGCCAAATATAAATAAAACGCTTCTTTCAAAGGATAGGAAAGGAAACCGCACAAACAAAAAAAAATCAGCTTGAATTTTACTATAGGTGTACATATGACCTTTTACAACACCCGACCGATTTTTCAGCGATGCATCTTAAAATCAAGTATTATAAAGCAAAGATTATTCAACTTCACAACCAACAATTGCAACACCTACAGGCAGTACTACGAGACGCAACACCATCCCCGGGTGAAAAGATGTCATTATTCCACATCATCAGGAGACAAAAACGGCGCACATCCAACCTAATCTCCACAATCACAGACATGAATGGCATTACTCACAGCAGCAACACAACATTAGTCGAACATTCTACACGGAGCTACAAGCCCTCTTCGACCACCTACCTACACTAGATGAACAAACAAACACAATATATCAAGCTATATCAACCTCCATCAGTACCGATACCCAAAAAAATTTGGACCACCCAATAACCCTGCAGGAACTGCAAATAGCAATAGCTCAGGCGCCGAGAAACAAGTCCCCAGGAATCGATGGCATTACAGCGGAATTTTATCAGTGGGGGCAAATATTGTACAACAAGACCTACTCAACATGTACAATGATTATTTCGAGACAGGACGTACATCCCAAACATTTGCAAAAGGTGTCATCGTATGCATTCCGAAGACCAACCCCCCCCCCCCCAATTACAGTGCAAGACTACCGGCCGTTGACACTCATGAATACAGATTATAAAATATATGCTAGGATCCTAGCAAACCGGCTTAAAACGACGATGGACCACGTGCTACATGAAACACAGTACAGTGCCACAGGGAAAAGAAACATATTGGATGCTGCGGCGGCACTCCGTGACGTCATAGCCGCGAGCAATGGCAATCGCGGCGGCTCTTGCCTAATAACACTGGACTTTAAGAGCGCCTTCAACAACATATCCCATAAATACCTATACTGAGCCCTTAGGAAGTACAACTACGGAACAAAAATCACAGGCGCGATAATGTCATTGTATGCACGTGCCTCTTCATGTGTATCCATCAACGGACGTTTCACTACTGAATTCCAACTCAGACGATCGATACGGCAGGGCTGTCCCCTTAGCTCAATATTATACGCCCTGGTGATAAACCCTTTCCTCACATTAATTAACGAACATCTCTCAGGTCTCCGTATTGGGCAACGACGAAAAGTGGCGTGTGTAGCTTACGCGGACGATATAACAGTTATCATCAACAACGAGCGGGACTTAAACTTTAACCCGTCTTATCACCACGTATGAAAAGGCCAATGGTGCGACGATAAATTGGAACAAAACGAAAGCCCTCCCTCTTGAACACTGGAACACAGTAATGCCCCTTGTGGGAATAAAATTTACAAATGAGGCTACCATTTTAGGCATAACCTTCGGGCACGATATCCATACGACAATAGAGTCCACTTGGTCACAGTTTGCTAGTGGCAGCGGTAGGTGAAGGAGGTACTACGCGCTGTGTGCTAACAAAGGAGTGTGTATTGAAGTGGTGTGGACATACCGGCTGCAATCCGGTGATTGCCGGCCGGTAAACAGGTGTAATAGGTTTCTAGTTTAAGTGAGTGAGTGATACTACATCATGAACATTACTGGAGTTAGACCACAAGAATTTCGCCCTGATCCCAGGGAAAAACGGAAAAGAATCGGCCCACGAGAGGCGGCTACGGAAGGTACGTCGTTTGAGACGCACAATTATTTCTCGGTCCTATCGGATTCGGACTCCGATACTGAGACGGCGGAATCAGGTAACCCCCCTGCTCCAAGAAAGGAACGCATACCTCCTATAGTCATATATAATTACTTAACAAACCACTCAAAACATTGCAAAATCTCAATGAAAAATTGCCAAAACCGATGGAGGTTAAAAAGAAGCCTAACGGGCTGTTACTATACATTAAAACTGGGAATGACTACGAGTTGCTGCTAAGGGAGATACAAGCAGCTAAACTGGAGTACCATACGTACCCACTGCCAAACAAACAGCAACCAAAGATCACCTTAAAAGGGATACCGCCAAATGTTCCAGTAGAAGACATAATGGATGAACTCACCCAGCGTAATGTACAGGTTCTCAACATACGCCAACTGACAAGACGAGACAAGACTACGGCACAGATTGTGCAACACTACCCGATATTCGTCCTAATACTCAGAGAAGGAACAGACATTGGAGAATTTACAAAGATTACAAACTTATGTCACTGCATGATTCAGTGGGAGAGGTACCGTGCACAAACACCTCTACAGCGGTGTTTTCACTGCCAAAACTATGGACACTCATCAGCATTCTGTGGTAGACCGGCAAAATGCGTGAAATGCGGCCAACCTCATTCGACTCACAGCTGTGTAAAGTTACCGTCCGAACCTCCATCGTGTGTAAACTGCGGGGGGGGGGGGCACATCCTGCTAACTACTCGGGGTGCCCAGTGTACAAGAAAATAATTGAATCCAGGGCAAGGAAACAAAATACGCCTCAACCCCCGGCCCCCACGATCAGCCCCCGGCCGGATACAATACCCCCCTCTGGGTAAAACCAGGACGCCTCAAGCCACCACACGCACGTGGGCCCAAGTCGCGGCCCAAAACGCAAACCCACCGGAGGAAACATCTATACCAGCTCTTCTCGGATCGTTTAAAGCGATATTGTCTTCGATCAACTTTCAAACTATTGGAGCGGCATTACGTACACTGGCCACACGCTTACAAGAAACACATGACCCAATGGCACAGATGTTACTCATCTTCGAAACTGTATTGCACTGGTTTGTACCATCACCATAAAGCGAAGCTTACGAAAGGTACAATGGAATTCTAATTCCATTTCACACAAAAAGTACGAGCTGGAACATTTTCTCACGATCAAATACATATAGCGGCCGTGAGACGAAACTGTCCCCGCGTCGAAAACTACAATTTCCGGAGTATTCGATATACCGGCAGGACAGAAACCAACACGGCGGAGGGGTGCTACTTCTAGTCAAAAACGGCCTCCACCACGACAGCATACACATCACCGGTATCACGGCCTTGGAACAAGTTGCGGTTATGGTCCATTCACCGCCGGACAGGAGGATTCTGATTGTTTCGGGATATAACCCCCAAACAAGGAGATTAGTGAAAAGGAGCTTGAAGCTATCTTTGGCAACAACACACAGGTCATCCTGGTTGGTGACCTAAAAAGCAAACATGCGGCGTGGAGCTGCGGCACTACAGATACAAACGGGAAAATGTTACTAAACTACTATACGGACCGTTCAATTACCATCAGGGCACCGGCGTATCCTACCCACTTCCCACTAGGGGTCACCCAAGTGTAATAGATATTGCCCTAGCTAAGGGTTATACTCTTACCGTTCCCCAATCCTTACCTATATTATCCTCCGACCATAATCCAGTTGTGTATAAACTCCTATGGACTCCGGAATTTGAACCGCCGCGCCGGCATTATGATTTCACTGCTGTAAACTGGAAGCAATACCAGATAATGCTTGACACCCTTCTGCTGCATACTCCACAGATAAAGACTGCACAGGACATTGATAGGGAATTGGACAAGTTCACAACAGCGGTTGAAATGGCCGCAGACACGACGATACCAACAAGAGAGGCGACAGCACGAGGCCAAAAACTCCCGCCTGGGATACTCACACTGATAAAATTCCGAAATTACGTTCGTAGGAAGTATCAACGCACTAGGTACGTGGCGTATGGTAGGGGTCTGCAACTACTCAATCGCATGGTCGATACACGACTGGCGCAACACAGAAACGGAAAGTAGCAATCCTTTATCCGTTCACTAAATCATAATAGTACAAACTTATGGAAAATCACTCGGTACTGTAAACACTCTCAGGAACAGCTACCGCCACTACTGCATCAGGGAACGCAGGCCCAGGACAAGGCGGGCATCCTGGTTACACATTTCGAGACCATGCATGGATTGACGTCCCCCCCCCCTCCCCGCAACATAATCGTCACGCGAGAGAAGTGGAACGACTGGTACAGGAATTCAACCAGAGGATGGGAAACAGCATCGATGTCAAAGGGCATATTACCCGCACGGAAGTAGTGAACAATATTCGGAAACTAAAGTCAAGATCAGCACCGGGGGAGGATGGGATATCCAACATTATGATCCGAAATTTCACTCCATATGCGGTAACATATCTAACATATTTTCAACTCTATCTTACGACTCGGATACTTTCCGGCGAGATGGAAACAGGCCTTTGTCTTGGCGATTCCCAAACCAAACAAACCACCACAAGATCCGGGCTCATATAGACCCATTAGTCTTTTACCAACAATGAGTAAACTGCTGGAGAGATCGGTGGCTAAGCGCATAACCAGACATGCGTGGCTCAACAACATAATCTCAGACGAACAATTCGCGTTCAGAAAACGGCATTCTACCACCGCTCAACTGGCTCGACTTTCCGACCTTATCACCCATGGGTATAACATGAACAAACATACCGGTCTGGTCCTCCTAGATATTGAGAAAGCATACGACACAGTGTGCGTGGGGGGGGGGGGGCTGCTATACAAACTCATCTCATTTGGTTTCCCGGCGTACTTGATCCTATTCCTGCACTCTTATCTCACGAATCGATCCTTTTCCGTCACTGTAGCCGGATACCGCTCCCCAAACAAACAGATCTCGGCGGGCCTCCCACAGGGGGTTGTACTCTCCCGTTGCTATTCACCATCTTTACGGGGATATTCCACGAATGCCTCATATCCAGCTAGCCCTGTTTGCGGATGATATAGCCCTTTGCACTCAATCATGGAGGACCGATACCATAACCAAGCGGCTTACAACGGCAGCAAATCGACTCCTCACATATTTTACGAGATGGCGGTTAAAAGTCAACCCCGCTAAGACGGAAGCGATCATCCTTACAAAAAGGCGGCCAACCATAGCGGGGAAGATCCGACTGGAAAATGTGGAAATCCCATGGTCTTCATCAGTCACATATTTGGGCCTTCGGTTGACGAGTACCTTGAATTATTCGTTACATAACAAACGCAAGACGGAAAAGGCACTCGGCACGATGGTTCAACTGTTCCCGCTGTTAGCGAAAGAGTCGACGCTCTTCATCACCACTAAACTACAATTATACAAGGCAGTAATCCGGCCAACGTTGACATACGCAGCCCCAATTTGGTGTTCGATGAGTACCTCGTCATACAGGCAACTGGAGGTGGTACAAAACAAGTGTTTGAGAGTGATTGCAAACGCCTCGCGCGGAACACCAATATGCACTCTTCTATCGACCTTGGGGGTTGAACATATAGAGACTTACATTAGGCGATTGGCGGCGTGTTTTTCACAATAACTGTTCCGAGCACCCTAATCCGTTAGTCAGGTCAATTGGCCACTACATTCTACAGGAGCTGAACATTATGTATAGAAAGTACAAGCATAAACGCCCTAAACATTGTCTGCTATGAGTGGAGCTGGTAGGACGGTAGTCTTTTTTCTGCTTCTCTAATAATTTTCACTACTCCAATTAATCGTCCATGTTAGTGGAAACTGTGTCCAGGAGAGGGGGTTTTGCCCCATGAAGAGGTTGATGCAGCTGGTTAAGTGGTACGGCTGGTGTCGTGTTATAATTGTATTACCTGATGGAATTGTTAATAAAGCTCTTTTATTTAAAAAAAAAAAAGGAGTCCACTTGGGCTAAGAAACTCCAACAAATACGTCTCAGCGTTAAGAACCAACAGAGCGGACGGCTAGATTTACAGCAAAGACTATGGGTGAGCGATACGTGGTTTTTATCCAAATTATGGTATGCGGCACAGGTTTTGCCAATAACGACCCACTATGCGGCATAAATCACAACATTGATAACTCGTATCCTGTGGGAGGGCTGGATCTTTCAGATTCCACTAGCAACTCTATTCAGGAAGAAAGCAGAGGGAGGACTAAATATGACCCACATACACGCAAAATGCAACACCTTGTACATTAAAAGAATTCGACAACAAGTTGCTAAGCAGGAGCATTTAACAGCACTATGGATAAAACAACATAAAAGACTAAAACAAAGCGACTCTCCGCCCAATTGGCCGCCTCTATCAGCTACGATAGAACACCTTCGGCTTCAAGAGCACGCGTACATGCCTACCCTACAGAGCCAAAATCTCAGGCACCCACAGATACGACATATATACGAAATACAACTACATAGGTACACAGCAATGAACTCCCAAATTCTGATCAGAATACAATCCAAATGGCCGAAAGTACCATGGCCTTTGGTATGGAAAAATATACACACAAGAACGCTACCACAGGAAATCAAGACCACGTTGAATGCCATCATTCATGATGTTGTGTCTACAAACCAAAGATTACATGCCATCAATCTACATGAAACTGACAAATGCAACCACTGTCAACAGACGGACACACTCCTGCATAGATATACCTCGTGCACAGACGTAAGCTGCATCTGGTCCTGGACGAGGCAAAGCATCGCATGCTTTCTCCGAATCCAGTCACAATATGTCCCAGAAGAGTGGCTAACCGCACCTGCGTTTAAGATATACCCCTTACAACGACACAACGCCACGGTGTGTCTATTGGGACACACGCTTCACTATATCCACACAAATCGCCTTTTGACGTTGGACGACTACTTAGACTTTCTTCCAAGGGCCAGATGGAAGCAATACTCAGAACGGGGAGGATACAAAACTTGCGGATGTTATTTGGAAGTGATTGATTACTAACACCATGACCAAACATCGAACGGTCAAGAAACACAGGACGGCAGACAGAAATGAGAAGTAGATCTAAACGTCGAACCCAACCACACTACGGTACTGTAGGATACACAAAATCGGCTTGTGCCAACATGGCGACCCACATCACAACGCAACAACTTGACAGAAGATGGTATCACCTTTCTTGTCAACCCTTCCCATTCTGAGTCACCCCACTTCTCCTGATTGAACTGCATTACTTGTACTGAAAGGCATGTAAAAGATAAATGATTAATAGACTAATATGTTTAAAAAAAGTCTGCAACGAGACACGGAAGCGAGCGGTGGTAGAACGTTTGCATAAGCTGTGTTAGTGAGTAGATGAGAGAGTAATAGTACGGTACAAGTGAAAACAAGTCTTCATAGAGCGACATGAAAGAAAGGAAAGACATTATGGTCTGCACTTTCACCAAGGAAAGCCCACGGGTGTCAGCATTGGACATTCAAGAGTGGATACACAACAAACTACAACTTCAAGAACAAGACGTCCGACTGATACAAATAGATGGCATATGACAAGTGTACATAAAGGTAAGAGACACTACCATATTAGAGAATATTATTGACAACACTAATGGATACGTGACATACGAACATGCGGAAGGCATAACATCTAAAGTACGAATCAACATGACAGGCATAGGCAGGCGCAGAATACGCATAGCAAACCTGCCACCAGAGATAGCAAAGACGGTAATAAAAGAAACCATAGGGCAATACGTAGACGTAATCGACATACAAGACGAAAAGTGGACTGGGGCGTACCGCTATAAAGTAAACAACGGCATTATCAACGCAACGGTCGACTTAAAAAGACACATTCCTTCACATTTAATGATAAAAGGACACAGAGCTTTAATAGACTATGAAGGACAGCCAAAAACATGCTATGTCTGTAATGAACCGGGCCATGTAGTTACACAATGCCCGAAGAGAGACAAACAACAAAGGATAAAAGCAGTACAAGACCGACTGACATGGGCAGACAAAACAAAAGGTGACACAGCGACAACGGAGGGAACAACAGAACTTACCCACCACAAAAAGAGAACGGACAACCAGCACACAACAACACGAGATGAGGCAAAACAACAAAGCGACACACAACACACAAATGAAGTGATGGAAGTGGAGGACAACAAAACAAACATAACTCAAGTACCGAAAACAGACACCACACGAAAAGAACACAAAATGGAAGAGGAGGCAGAAAACCAACAACACGGACTGGACCAACAGGCAGAAGAAAAAGACAACATAACCCAGAGAAGAAGAAAAATACGAAGACAACGTGCATTGCCGAAGGACGCAACAGCGGAAGACACAACTTTCACAACATAATCGGAAGAGGGACAAGAAGAAAACACACATATCATACGAATAGAAGGCGTTAAAGTCAGAAGGGAAAAAGCTACTACCCCAACGAGGGCGATACCGGAAACAAGGGAGGAATTCCCCACCCTCTCAGCGACAACAGGGACGAGAACACTAAACCCAAGACCGTAATAAACAGACTGAAGAAACCAAGGACCGAAATGATGAAGAAGGAGGAGAACAGCAGTAACAGAAACACCAGAAGCAGGAAGAGTGGGGAGACAGAACAAAATCAACAAACACAGCCGACAAAATAATGACAGAATACACATACAGCATTGCAACGCTCAACATAAACGGGATTAAGGAAGGGACGAGGATGACAATGCTAAATGACTACTGCATAAAACAAGACCTAGATATACTGCTAATACAGGAAGTAACACATGAAAACTTCACAGATCTACCAAATAGAAACATATACCTCAACGTCGGAACAGATAGAAGAGGCACAGGCATCATAACAAAGAATCACACAGAATGGAGAAAATAGAAAGACTACCATCAGGATGAGGGATATCAGGATACTGGCAAGGACTATACATAGTTAACATATATGCACCATAAGGTACAAGCAAAAGAGCTGAAAGAGAAGACTTTTATAAGACAGAAGTGCCATACCTACTACGACACATGTCAAACAACTATATTATAGGTGGAGACTTCAACTGCGTAATACACAAACGAAATTGCCCGGGAACACCAACATACAGCAAAGCATTGGAGACTCTAATCAGACGATGCGGATTAGTGGACGCATGGAACACCGAAACACAGCGTGTAGGATACACACATTACGCAACACAACTACTGATCAGTAGGCAGACAGGCGTCACTCACCCGGATACTACATCACAGCTAACAAACACAGATAACGTAACACCATGCCAAAACCAGTATAATATACATCTGAATACCGCCTGCAAGGACAATACCCGGTCAACGTAAACAAGATAACAAAACGTGCTTCTAGTGAACAGTTCCATATACGCAACATAATGTGCTCGCAACTAACGCAGTGTCTACAGCATAAGTGTACGCAACAAGTGATTTGCAACACCTATATGCAACACCCATTGCAAGTGATCTCAAATACGACGTGAATTTTAGAATTTATTATTTTATTAATGCAGTTTTATAATACCCACACTTGACTGTTTTAATCCACATCTCTGAAAAACCTAATGAATGTGTTTGTATTATGTAACTCTAGTTGCCCCTGATGATGGCCAGTTAACTAGCCGAAACATATGTAGGGCTTTTTAACAAACTATTAATTTTAATAGTGAAGTGCATGTGTTGGTGAATTGTGAAATTATATTGATAAACATGCACGGTAAAAACAATATTACGCATAGGAATGTTGAATAGTTTTTGTTAACTACATAGCGTTGATATATTACTGATACAGGAGGTTACATACGAAGACTTCAACCAAATAGCACACCACAACAAGTACTTTAATGTGGGCACAGACCATAGAGGTACAGCAATCTTTACTAAAAAAAATATACAGTTAGATGATCTAAGATATCTCCCCTCCGGGCGAGGAATTGCAGGGAAACACCATAATCTTTACATAATAAATTTGTACGCTCCCTCTGGTACTGGGAGGAAAAAGGAACGGGAAGATTTCATTACGACGGAAGTACCCTACCTCCTACAACAAGTGGGGTCTGATTATATTATCGGAGGGGACTATAACTGTGTGTTGAGTGACGCAGACTGTACTGGAAATCCAACCAAAAGCAGAGCATTGGAGCAAATGTTACGTGGATGCCATCTAGTTGACGCATGGAACAGTGTCACGAACCCCTTAGGATATACACATCATACGAACGGCGGTGCGTCCAGAATTGATCGCTCTTACATGTCGACAAATGTACACGATAGATAAATAGACACCACCGCGGAAGTGACAGCTTTCACCGACCACCACGCGATAAAACTAAGACTCCGAAACACTCACATAACCCCGCAATGGGGGAGACCGCATTGGAAGCTCAACACGAGCCTGTTGCTTCAGCCAGAGGTCAGGTCGGAGCTGCAACTGAAATGGGAAAATTTGAAAAGCAAGCGGAAATGGTACGACGAAATAGGACAATGGTGGGAGAGGTGTGCTAAGAAGGAGATTAAAAAACTCTTTCAACAGCTCGGTAGGGATAGAGCACAAATCTGGAAAACAATACTTGAATTTTATTACACATGCCTGTATGACCTCTTACAACAACCATGTTCTTTCGCTGCACTAAATGTTAAAATTAAACAATTCAAAGGTAAAATCATCAACTACAACAACTAAAAGTGGAACTCAGGAACCCTTCGATGCCTCCGGACGAACCCCTGTCCCTATATCATATTATCAAACGACAAAAGCGGCGGACGACTAACCTCGTTTCTACAGTGACGGACAAAGAAGGCAACCAGCATACTGCGCAGCATAACATTAGTAGCACTTCTTTTATAGTGAACTACAAACACTCTTCGCCCCCCTACCCACACAACACGACAGCAGGGAACGGATATATAACGCTGTTGACGCTGACATCGGAGACGACGCACAAGCACTTCTGGAGCAACCCTGAACGCTGTCTGAACTACAGGCAGCCATCAATCAAGCGCCGAAAAAACAAGTCACCTGGGGCTGACGGCCTTACTGCAGAGTTTTACCAATGGGGAATTGAGATTCTACAAAACGAGTTACTAGAACTGTATAATACTTTTTTTACAACGGGCCACACGACTCCGAAATTCACACAAGGAATAATAGTATGCATACCAAAAGGCACACACCCAAAAACAGTTGAGGACTATCGCCCACTGACACTAATGAACACAGACTATAAAATCTATGCTAGGATTATAGCCAATCGCATCAAGCAGACATCACATCACGTATTACATGATGCTCAATATAATGCTACGGGGGCAAGGAACATTTTAGATGCAGCGACAGCACTGCGTGACGTAATTGCGGCAGGAAATACAAGGAGGGGTGGCATGTGCCTTGTCACCCTCGACTTCCAAAGTGCCTTTAACAATATTTCACATGAGTACATGTACGGTGTTCTGAGAAGATACAAATACGGTACACGAATTACGGGGGCTATCACTTCCTTGTACGAACATGCCACGTCGTGTGTCTCAATCAACGGACGTTTAAAGAAAGATTTTCAGCTGGGACGCTCTATACGGCAAGGATGTCCACTTAGTACTCCTTTGTACGCTTTGGCAGTGAACCCCTTTCTCCTGTTAACACACAAACATCTGGCCAGTATCCGAATGGGGCAACGTGCTGTAGCGTGCGTAGCGTATGCAGATGACATTACGGTGATAATCAACAACGAAAAGGAATCGCACACTCCAACTCAACTCATTGCCAGCTATAAAGAAGTCTCTGGCGCGAAGATAAACTGGATTAAAACAAAGGCCCTCCCTATTGGGAACTGGGACCGTACACGACCTTTGGCGGGACTACGGTATACTTCCGAGGCCACAATATTAGGCATTACTTTCCGCTCGAACATACCTGCAGCGGTGGAAAGTACTTGGAATAAGAAACTACAGCAATTACACGTAGGTGTCCGGGACCAAAATATCCTCAGATTAGACCTACAACAAAGAATATGGCGTGTAAGACGTGGGTGTTGGCAAAATTGTGGTTTGCCGCACAAGTACTACCGATCACAACAAAGTATAGTAGCACAATTACGTCCTACATCACCAAGATTATATGGTCTGGCTGGATATTCCGCGTTCCACTTTCGACATTATATAAAAAGCGGAAAGGAGGAGGATTAGGGATGGTTCACGTATTGGCCAAATGTGAAGCACTTTACCTTAACAGAATGCACCGACAGTTGATGAAACAAGACAACTTGACGTCACAGTGGATAATGCAACATAAACGGCTCATGCAAACTGCCTGCCCGCCTAATTGGGTGGACTTATCAATGGAAACTGAATATTTGCGGGCATACCTACAAGATGGGGTATATATACCAGCGATATTACAACACACGGGCAATCGGCAAAGACTCAGATGCATTTACACCGCACAATTCCACAAATATTGTGCAAGGCACTCTAAGCTACTGCCTAGAGTGCAGGCCAAACAACCACAAATTAAATGGGAGAGAGTATGGGCCAATATCAGCAATAAAGTCCTTCCACGACGCGTCCAAACTACTTGGTACACAATCCTGCATGATGTAATTCCAACCAGCCAGCGATTACATGCTATTCATCTACAGGACAGCGATACTTGCTACGTATGTCAGCAAACGGACACCTTACTACACAGGTACACCACTTGCTCCAAACCTAGTGATATATGGACCTGGACGAGACAACGAATTGCGGTTTTTTACGTGTTAATGCAAGGCACGTACCGGACGAATGGATCACCGTCCCGTCTTTTCAAATATACTCGCCACAGAGAAACAATGCTACAACATGGATGCTGGGGAATATGATCCAATATGTGCATGATAACAGCCTTTTAAATATGGAAGATTATATAGATTTCCTCAGAAGGGCTAGATGGAAGGAGCGTACACATCGTGTAGGACTTAACACTTGTGGTAACTACCTAGACGTTATAGATTATTGAAACACTACATGGTGCACGGAGTACACTGCGCCAATGATGGGAAGTCAAGGCCAAGGATGGGCATTAGACGGAGGACGTCCCACCGCGTCCACAGCTACATGAGAAAATGGTCAATATGTAGTTCAGGAATTCATCATAAACTACATCACGATCATGATCGTAAGTGAAGCAGTATCAGCAGAAGTAAGCATAGCAAGCACTTGCCATCAATCGTGAAGGAATACAATGAACAACATCCTTATACAGGGTCCGGCAGGAAACCCTGACGATTTTGCAAAACTGCTGTGAGTGGTACCGTTGGCGTGGGGAAGTTGTCCTTGAGTGCCCTTCTAGCAAGACTCAAAGCATTTCAGTTGCCATGGAGCGCTGGTCGGTACAGCATCGGGCTTTCGCTGTGGAGACGTATTTAAAAAACAACGATTCTGTTGTTATGGCTCAGCGGATATTTCGTCGGCACTTCAATATTCATCGGAACGACAGTGTCCCTAGTCGCAATACTGTACTGTTGTGGGTGAGAAACTTCAGAGAGACAGCTTCTGCAGCGAAAAGAAAACCTCCCGGAAGAGAACCTTCACTTAGAACTCCTGAGAACATCGAACGAGTGCGTCAGGCTTTTGTCAGAAGTCCTCGGCGATCAGCAAGCAGAAATGCCATTGCGTTAAGAATGTCCGATCGTACGGTGCGCCGAATATTGAATGAGGACTTAAATTTTCATCCTTAAAAAATGGTTATGGTTCAAGCAATAAATGATCAAGACACTGTAAATCGGAAAACTCTTTGTGAGGCTCTGTTGAACGCTCTACAGAACGACGACTTTAACCACGTTCTAATGACAGATGAAGCAAATTTTCATCTTTGTGGCAATGTCAATTCTCAAAACTGTCGCTACTGGGCAAACGAGAACCCTCGCGATATTCAACAGCAACCTTTACATTCTGAGAAGGTTATTGTTTGGTGTAGCATCTTTTGGGGTGATCGGCCCCTACTTCTTTGAAGACGAGGCAGGCAGGGCAGTAACAGTAAATTCTGCCCGCTACACTGAGATGCTTCGCACATTTCTGGAACCGGAGTTGCAGAGACTTGGTGTTGAAACCCAGACGCTCTGGTTTCAGCAAGACGGGGCAACGGCTCACACTGCGAGGAATGCAATGCGAGTCCTCAAAGACATGTTCTCAGCTCGCGTGATCTCACGAAGAGGGACTATTGAATGGCCTGCAAGATCGCCCGACCTCAACGCCTGTGACTTCTTCCTCTGGGGATATCTAAAGAGCAAGGTGTAAGAAAATAAACCAAGGACAACGATGGACTTGAAACAGAACATCAGGGACGAAGTGGCAGCAATTTCTCCCATCATGCTGCAACGAGTGATGCAGAACTTCCAGAAACGCTTGCGGGAATATGTTGACAACAATGGATGCCACCTCACAGACACAATATTCAGAAAGTGAATATTGTAATTAAAATGCTTTGAGATGAAGTTAAATTTATTAATAAATTCACCTAAAAAGATAGTACACTTTTCATTTCATTTTAACTTAAAAATTGTCAGGTTTTTCTGCCGGGC